>OU452248.1:20237161-22737161 GCA_911728495.1 Furcula furcula
TCGCCGTTTGCTAAACAAGGTTATCATCTGAAAAACCTAGTTGCACACATAGCGGGCTAGCGGAGAAGCGCGTAAGCTCTAGCGAGGTCGGTGACCGCAGACCGGTCCCACGCGTGATCGCAGGCTTTACCACTGCGTCCGACAACGCTGATAAGCTCGTTCAATACAGTTTGCTATTTTATTATACCTACCACCGTTTACGCTAATGTGTCCACGGTTTAAGTGCCCCATTCGGTACCGGTTCAGACTGTACCTAGAACAAAAATATAGTACTACGCATCTTCCTTTTTAGACTAATCTGATTAGTTTTAGTACTATATTCGTAGACCACTTATTTAAATTAGGACAAGTCGAGAGATAGTTCAGATTTGAAACATGGTTGAAAAGAAAAATACAAGGTAAGAGACTCCGTTGTCTTGCAATTAGACTAAGAACTGAAGATAATTGTTTCCAGGTTTGTTATTTCAAAGTAAAACAATATAATTTTATTTCTGTTATCATGACGAATTCAGGATATGCGGTATAATGTAAAGAAAACACCTAAACCAAAGATCACAGTATAAAGACTTTCGTTTGGCTTAGACTTTTTTGTATTGATAAAATAAACTTCTTTAGCGGAACAAAAATGTCTTGATTAGTCTGCCCTCGGCATCCGAGTCGTGGGCGGTCGCTACAAATATTTTTCGTAATAAGAAACTCGATAACACTATTATGGTTACTTCTGGGACATGTTACGTAACATATTCATTCGTAAGTGTGTGCGTGGGCACCACTTTTAAAAGGACATAATAGGCCTCAGCACACACACACACACACACACACATCCACACACACACACATCATATCACAACACACACACATCACACACATTATGTTAGCACATCATGTTAACTAACACTAGCACCAGCTGACACCGACTTCAATATATTTTCGTTATTTTATGCTTTTTATACAATTTACTTTGAAGCCGGTTTTTTTTTTTTTTTTAATAGTTTATTTAACACTTTTTAGTGACTTATATTACCAAAAAAACTATTTTAAAAAAAATAAAAACCGACTTCAAAGTAAATTATCTAAAAAGCATAAAATAACGAAAATATTATTGAAGTTGGTGTTAGCGTACCTGCTGTGTATATTCTGCACCAACTTCAATAATATTTTCGTTATTTTATGCTTTTTAGATAATTTACTTTGAAGTCGGTTTTTATTTTTTTTTAAATAGTTTATTTAACACTTTTTAGTGACTTATTTTACCAAGATAGGTATCAGCACTAGCACGCAACTCGAACGTCTACATTACAGTAACTTACTGAAAACATAAAAAGTTTATATCTCTTAAACTACTGGACCGATTTTGATGAAATTTGTACTCTACCCTAAGTTGAAAGATACTCTAACTATTGCAAAAAGAATTTTCGAAATCGGACTTGTAGTTTCTGAGAAATCCGCGGACAAACCTACATACATACATACATACATATACTCCATCCCAAATAAGCTTGAAGTCGATTACAAGTTCGTTTGCGGCTCAATAACTACTTAACGCATACATTGTCAACTAGGCGCGTCAGCAAAAACAACTTAGTATTACCAACCGTTTTTTGCTGCCGCGTTAACGGTCAACTATACAGCGGGAGTGTTTTATGACTGCATAATAAAGTTGTAATCGCCTTCAAGCTTATTTGGTTTGGAGTGTACATACATACATACATACATACATACATACATACACTCGTGAAATTTGGTAAATTCGTTTAGAAGCCCACATAGACTAACATATATAAATATTACGCATTTTTATTAATATTACATGGGTTGTTCCGTAATCATCCTATGACGTCTCATCCCCGTTCTTTACTCATCCCAGACAGGTACTCCCAACTCAACCTATTAGATAATTTTAAATTTATTTCCTAACTCAACCGAAATGTGTTCTTTATTCATCCTACTGCAAAATATAGCAAAAATATTCTCGAAAAGTATGGATAGCATATAAAATATTTTTAAATTATGTATGTAATTTTCCTAATAAACGAAATGTTTAAAATCCTCACACATGTTGACCACGTTTTTGGTGCTCTAATGTGTTATCTTATTATTTACTCTAACAAATTAGAGCGAAAGAGACATCACTAACTTTCTACATAGTTAAAAATAATAGTGACAGAGATAGCTATACCTTCTTTATTCCCACTACTACCTGGTATCCAGCAATCCATACACTGATACTAGGCAGAGCTTGTACTTTTGTAACCATATACAAATATTTTTAAACATACTTTTTTTGTAAAGACATATTTATATAGATACAGTGTAAACTCAATGTAACGTCACTCGATTTAACGACAAACTCCCTAATGCGAAATCACTTGGCTTTGGTTGGTTTAGCTTGGCTTCCATACAAATAAAACCCTCTATATAGCACGCCCACTCTAACGCCAACAAATAAAAAGTACCTTTTAAGTTGCCAAAATTAGTAAAAACTGCGCAACTGTGCATTCTTTTGTCGCCTTATTATCCTAGCCCGTAATAAACTCGACTGTCGGTATAATGCATACTGAACTTTCTAAGAAATTCGTTCTTTTGTTTACAAATTGGGATTGCTTGCACTTGTAGACTGTTGTTGATCAGGACTAATAAGTAGGAGTTATGGATTATCTAGACTTTATCATATATGTATGTACATCGTTGCTCACAAACTTTTAAACTGCTTGCAAAAGCTCACAAACTGTAGGTAAACATGGCATAACTATATTATTGGCAAAACGAAGGTAAGTGATGAATTCGCCTTTGATTTTGATGACAAATTCGTTTTAATTGAAGAGTTAAAAAAAGTATATTTAAATGTATTGATTACAATTTTTTGTCAGACCGTACGCACAAATATTGGAATTAATGAAATATTTGCGTTGGGTTGAGTGAGGAATACTCAGAGGATGAATAAGGAATAAAAAAATCAAATAAATTACGTGGGATGAGTAAGGAACAAAAATAGGTTGAGTTAGGAAAAAAATATACTTGGGATGTGACGTCATAGGTTGAAATCGGAACAACCCTATTACATACATACGCGTCGAATACAGAACCTCCTTTTTTGAAGTCGGTTAAAAATAGGTATCAGCACTATCACGCAACTCGAACGTCTGCGTTACAGTAACTTACTGAAAACATAAAAAGTTTATATCTCTTAAACTACTGGACCGATTTTGATGAAACTTGTACTCTACCCTAAGTTGAAAAATACTCTAACTATTGCAAAAAGAATTTTTAAAATCGGACTTGTAGTTTCTGAGAAATCCGTGGACAAACCTACATACATATATACATACATACATACATACACTCATAAAATTTGGTAAATTTGTTTAGAAGCCCACATAGACTAACATATATTAATATTACGCATTTTTATCAATATTACATACATACGCGTCGAATAGAGAACCTTCTTTTTGAAGCCGGTTAATAATAGGCCTGTAAACAATAGAAAAGTGCATGTGAGAACTTCAACCGTAAGCTATCGCGTTGTCTGTTGCGGATGGCTGCGTAGGCGCACAGCATCATGCTATAGCGGCATTCACACAACTGTTATTATTTCAAAAGCTGCTATACATTGGTGATAAAACCAGTGTCATTAAATGTAAGTGCATTACGCGTCATATGATGCCGACATCACACAAGATGTTAAGAACGTAGAAGGTATGTGTTTTGAATTGTCTGGTTAGTTGATGTAGAGGTTCCATATGTCTTAATCAACTCTACCAATACTGGCTTTGGTTGGCCACCGGTAAGCTGTCACTCCTGTATTAAAACATTTATTACTACAATTTTGATCTTGTACAGAAAAACAAGGTATACGTAGATCCGTCGCGCTATACTCTTGACTTCGGCCGCTCTGGATAAGGGACGTACGTTAATTAGGGAGGACGTAAATAGTAATACAATATACTCTCGGACATCAATACAGTGACCGTGGCTTAAAGGACATTACAGGACAGACTCTCCATATGCATTCAGCACGATCAATCTCCTTTTGGAAGTCATCCGTTATCAATCGTTCTTTATTTTTCTTTTTCGCGGGGGTAAACCTTCAAAAGGTTCCCGGGAAATGTGGGGCTCGACCGGGGGGGGGGGGGGTATGTGGGATTCTTAGCCACTAAAACTCCTGTTTAATCTGAATTTCGCGCAGGTCCATACAATAAAATGGCCGTATTTATGCAAAATGGAACCACACAGCTAATACGTATTAGCTGTGTGGTTCCATTTTGCATAAATACGGCCAAATATGGTTTACTTATCGGTTCGTTAACACGATGAAATATCTCAAATACGTTGGTGGTATAAATTTACATAATATTTTATAAATAATGTAATTTAGGTCAAGATTCCGATCGGTGATGTAAGATTGACGCTTGTTTTTAGGATCACTAAACTCGATCGTCACCGATACGGCTGGAAAGAACTGCGATAAATATTTATTTTCCGTAGTTAACTATCCCTGTTTTGGAAGACGTCCACTGCTAAACATAGGCCTTCCCCTTGAGAGAAGGTGGGTTGCCATATAATTAATGTTGGACTGAAGTCCCACCTGCCGATAAGCGGCGATACAATCGCTAAAGCTAAAGCACATTAACATAATATAAGCCAAATCACTCTAGCCTTGAAGCCACTTCTCTTAGTCGAAGGGAGATCGGTGACCTGCACCTTACAGAAGATCGAAGTTATTAAAACCGCATTCATCTCGCGTTGTGTACTGCGGCAAGCAAACTTACCAGTATGGGCTAAGGGACCTTTGTTTGTCCCTTTTGATTCACAGTGATACCACAATAGATGATTAAGTAGGCAACTTGAAATCAGACAATATTATAGTCCAATAAATACACATACATGTATCTTATTAAGAAAACTTTAATTTACTTCCCGTAGTTTTTGGTGCACTCACGGGCCATTTTGGTACTAATAAGCACCTACATAGAATGAGGTTAAGTACTGTAGGTATGTACTTGCAAATTCTGTGAAGATGAAAAAGAGTCAATGTTACACATACTCTTTGTCTACGACACTCTTGCAAGACGTAGATTGAGTCATCTGGGAGTAGCCTGTCCTACACCAAATGATTATGTACAGATTCAAGCTGGCGCAATCATGGGGTACCTTAAGGAACTCTTCGATAAATTAGCTACAGAGTAAGGGCTAAGGCAGGCACAATGGATCCAGCTGGGTCGAAGTGTGTTCCAGTGGTTGCCAGGCCCAATTAATAACCACCGACAATGGAATAGTATTCTATTCTAATAATAACTTTATATACTTCGCCATGGCTGACGGGCCCGTTAGTCTAGTGGTTAGACACCCTGGCTGCTACCCGATGGGTCGTGGGTTCGATTCCCACCAAGTGTCTGGGTGTTATTTAGGTATCTATCTAAGTATATGTATTTACAAAAAAAAAAATATAAGTATTAGTATCAGTTGTCTGGTTTCCATAGTACAGGCTCTGCCTAGTTTGGGATCGGAGGACCGTGTGTGGACTGTCCCAAGATATTATTATTATCATTTAAAAATTGTAACAAAAAATGTTCCCAGTAGAGTAGAATTAAAGAGTCACATCAAATTATTGAACCAATACTATTAATAGTATCTAGTTGCGAGTAGTTACACACAGAGACCGTCGGATCCGTAATCTAAGATCCGATCAGAGATCCGCGTCGATCGAGGAAATGCGCAAGACGGGGCGGGACGGAATCCCAAGATACCTAATTACTTACCGATAGTAATTGAAATCCCGGTACCGTTCAGAACGATTAATATATTGACTGTAGATATTAATCTATGCATTATATTATACATAATAGAATGTTTAATTCATACGAATAGTTGTAAGAGAAAGTATCTAAGGGCGAATTCACGTAGAAAGAGAGTAGCCGGCGCATATAATAACTGATACCGCTACACAATAAATGCCGGTAGAGACTAGGACGTATGTATATGTGTGGACGTGTGTATGTATAGTTTACAAAATTAAAAAGCTAGCGGGTCGGCCTAGCTGAAGTCATTCTACTTGAGTGCGTCCTAAGTATTTAACCTTTGGAATTGAAAATACCTGTAGAAGAACAGTTTCTTATACTTTGCTATTACTGCCTTATGTACTTTAGCAGTAGACAAACTCAATTTCAGTACAGAATGTGGTGGGTGACCTATCGAAAGACGCGATAATATCGTATTTGTACTACACAAATTACGCCGATAGAAAAACTCGTGTACAAAATATCAGAAATACCTGCGCCTGTCGGCGTATACCGCCGCTTGTTCTGCTCGCAGTATGGAAATTGTCTGCGCCGCGCCGATTTATCGCACAACTCGGAGCCGGTGCTAGTAGGCGCTACCGAGACAGCGCCTGCTGCCGTCCTTCTGAACGCACCCTAAAGCATACTTGTGTGACATTTGGTGATCGTAAAATTAAGAATGTTATACTGACAACGAAGTGACATAATTATTATTAAATGGCTATTGACTAATTCCCGTTGCTTGGACTGCTTAAAATTTGATACGATCAACTAAAGTAAAAATGGTGACGACAACATTCGGTGGACTCGGCGATGACATCTTATTAGATGGGCAATCTCTAAATCCTCTTATTAGATGATGGGCGCAAAAGTGGGTTTTATTTTTAATTAGAAAAAACATATATTATGTTAACAAGTCATTATCTATCAGTAAATATCTATCGAAGTTTGTATTTACAATGTATTATTGGTATGTACGAGTATATATAATTTAATTGACACAATTAAATTGCAAGTACCTACGGATGTATTACAACTCTGGTGACTATAGTACGGGCACTGTCTAGTTTGGATATAGATGGCTGAGTGTGGGTGTCCCGGGATATTATTAGGTACATAATTAATTCATCATCATCATCATCATCAGCCGGAAGACGTCCACTGCTGAACATAGGCCTCCCTCGTAGACCACCACAATGAACGACAATTGGCCATTTGCATCCACCGGTTACCTGCGACGCGCACAATGTCGTCTGTTCACCTAGTGGGACGCCTGCCAACGCTGCGTCTTCCGGTTCGTGGTCGCCACTCGAGAACCTTTCTTCCCCAACGGTTATCGGTTCTTCGAGCGATGTGGCCTGCCCATTGCCACTTCAACTTGCAGATTCTGAGAGCTATGTCGGTGACCTTGGTTCTTCGACGATTCTCCACATTCCGGATTCTGTCGCGCAAAGAAACTCCAAGCATAGCTCCATAATTCATTAATTATCCCTAAATAGGTAGTATAACAGTCACTATCCGCGTCTGTCTGTCTGGCTGAATGACGTCGGTTCTGCAATTTAATAAAGTGCAGTAGTTTGAATAATATTAAAATTAATTTATACGTTGAATACATTTTCTACTTACGCCACTATGCTGACCGTGAATTGGCGCTTGAAGATCACGGTAAACATCTTTCAAGTGATTAATTACAAAATGGTTAACAACCGGTAGACCATTTTTAAAATATTTAAACATATTTGGCGGGCCTGTTAGTCTAGTGGTTAGACACCCTGGCCTACCTCGGAGTCACCTTGGACTCCGTCATGACTTTCGGCCCGCACATTCGGTCCGTCCGCAATCGAGCGGCTTTCGTATTAGGTCGCCTGTACCCCCTTCTCTGCAAGCGGAGTAAAATGTCGCTTAGAAATAAGTTGACATTATACAAAGCTTGCATTCGCCCAATTATGACTTACGCGAGTGTAGTTTTCGCGCACGCCGCCCGCACCCGTATCGATAGCCGTAGGTTATCCAAAATCGTTTCCTCCGACGTGCCGTCGGTGCCCCATGGTACATGCGGAATATAGATCTGCATTCCGATTTCAAGTTAGATCCCCTTCGTAAGATCCTTAAAGAAGCGTCGAAACGCTACTTTGAATCCGCGTCCCGTCACGCGAACATTTTAATCCGCGCCGCCGCCGATTACGCCCCTAGTCCTCCTGACTCGCGCCGTAGACCACGGAACGTACTGCTCGACCCTCCTGACCCCATGACGGTCCTATTGGACCGGGATGCGCCGAACCCTCCCCGACAACCGTATGCTACACTAGCTATCAGACACCGGTGTCGCCGGCGAGGCCGAAGGGTCGTACGTATGCGACCTCAACGACGTGCATCACCCCACTGAGTTTCTTGCCGGTTTTTCTCAGTGGGGCCGCGTTGTGAACCGGTGGTAAACTCAGCCCTCTCTTAAGCGACAGCCCAAGCCGAGGCCGTGCCTCCCTGAGGTGCCCTTGAGCTCATCGCTACTTCTGCCGTTAAGGCTAGAGTGCTTTAAGCGCTAGCTCCTATTGTCCGGTGAAGCTGTAATGGCCATCTGCGGCCAACGGCGTCTATCATTCCCACAAAAAAAAAAACCTGGGTTCGATTCCCACCAAGTGTTTGGGTGTTTTATCTATACTTATAATAAAACTGTAACAGGTCCAATTCTGTACATTGAAGATATTTTGAAAATTATATTTGAAGGGCATTCTATAACCGATACTGAGGCCGAAAATGTATGTTTTTAAATTTTTGTCTGTCTGTCTGTCTGTCTGTCTGTCTGTATCACGGCTGAGCATCACGCCGAAACTACTGAATGGATTCAAATGAAACTTGGCATGATTTGAGATCTTACTACGAGGTAGGACATAGGATACTTTTTATCCCATAATCTAGCACGGTTCTTTTGGGAGAGGGGATTAAAGTCAAAATGAGTACTTGGTTATACGCTTGGTCCGATTTTATCAATTTTTCTTAATAATATAATAAATATTAGTAAGGGAACACTCATAGAGAGTTGTTATCAAGGTTTTGTAATCGATCGGGTTAAGCAACGTTAGGTAAGGTCATTAAATAGATGGGTGACCGTTTAACGCCATTTGAACTAAACGGGTCCGTGCTTCGGAGAGCAAGTAAAAAGTGGGTCCCAGTTTTTAACCGACTATAAAGAAGGAGGTTATGTATTCGATGCGAATGTCTGCTATTAAAAGTTTAGTTAACGTAAAAATAGCGCAGGCGGAGCTGCGTGGGTCAGCTAGTCTATAATATAAGTATGTATTTACAAAAAAAAAGTGTATAAGTATTATTATCATTTCAACACGCAGAGGCCTGTTGGAAGGAATTAATGACATGGAACATACCGGCCAGGATCAACTACTGGAAATAAGATTGAAATAAACAACAGTTGACTCTGGCAGGTGTAGCGACTATGGTAAGTTTGTGGAAAGATTACTAGATTTTTTGAGTGAGCATTTGGTGAACTGAACACTGGACTATTGCAAAAGGCCGGGGTCACTTACCATAATTAGTATACTAATTATATTTTGGCAAGCGGTGACTCGTCACCCACTAGATGGGCTCTCCATATGGCCGCCAGAAGACGACGGAGTGCAACACCGGTGTGAGTCGCTCAGGGGTGTCGAGAGGTGTGCTGCGCTTTCTCTGTAGTTACTCGTGGCGTTATGCCCTTTAACTCTTCCACCCCTGGAGCATATAGCTCTAACAACTCCTATCTGGACGGCCAATTAAGGCAAGCCAGAGCTGAGAGTCCTGCGGGCCCCCTTCGGTTTCCACTCGGCCGACGAAGACACGCCGAGGTGGGGGCCCTGACCGACTCTCTGGAGCACTCGGGTCCGTGGTGTCGTTACGCACCAACAGCTCGCCAC
The DNA here is from genome assembly GCA_911728495.1 of Furcula furcula. Lineage (NCBI taxonomy): Eukaryota > Metazoa > Arthropoda > Insecta > Lepidoptera > Notodontidae > Furcula > Furcula furcula. Next base: position 20,246,847 of record OU452248.1, read on the forward strand.
AAGCTGGCCTGCGGGCTTATTATTATTATTATACTAAATAAAATAATATAGGAACAATGTAAAAGGATTTTTAACTGTTTATAAACTAGGTGGTCAGATCTCAAAATAGGCAGAGCAGAGTATACTATGGTAGCCAGACAACTAATAAAAATACTTTTTGTAGATATGTACATACTTAATTAATATATTATTATATACAAGGTGGACCGTGGGAATCGAACCCACGACCTATTGGGTGGGTACACGTCAATCTACATCTTTCGGGGCTTAACTCTGAATCTCATGAGTGCTCAGTTATCTTTTAAAGTTTCTTTCTTCCTTGCTATCTTATTACCTTAATAAAAAAAGTATCGACCTTTACACACACATGAGCAGGTTGAACTTGGTAATAGCGGTAGGTATATGAGTATTTACATGAAGGGCCGCGTCTCTATTAATATTCTAAAGCGTGTAAGGTAGGGCGAAGGGCGAGCGGGTTGCGCAAGCTCTTGAATAAATTAGTAATAGTTACGCGAACCTTTGAAAAAAATACTTGGGCAATATGTGTGGCGAGGTATTGCTAAATATACATGAGTGCTTGTGGGAACGTTTCATATCGTAATTGAAATGTGATTCCGTTCCGTTGCATGGGAAAGGAATAATGTTATTATGTCTATACTTTTCAAGTTACTTCTGAGCTAAGCGAAATCCAATATCTGGGTATCCCACAGGTCTCCAAGTACGGTTACTTAGTCAGAATTACTCATGCCTTTTGCTGTAGGCAGTGTGACACTTAAGACCCAAATTCCCAAGTTTTTTATTGTGTGGTTAATTAATGTGATTGATTACATTAACGGCTCCATCACTACGTAGACCTAGCATCAGGTGGGTTGGCGATTTTTTTTCGGTCAAGAAGGGTTTTGTTTTTAGGGTTCCATACCTACAAGGTAAAGAAGGAACCCTTATGGTGTGACTTCTTCTGTCTGTCTGTCTGTGTGTCACCTATATATCTCAGGAACCATTGGTGCTATCAATTTGAAATTAGGAATAATTTGATATCTTACTTACCCAATCTTATGGCAGTTAAAAATAATGTTTTTATTATGTCAAAAAAAAATACCGTTCCCTCCACTTACCTCCGAAGTTTGCGGCGGGAAAAATCTGAAATAATTATGGGTAATACAAGTCTATCTATAATTTACAGGAAAAATAAAATAATCTTTCTAAATAGTACAGTTTTTTAGTAATCCTAAAAAAACCTCGACAAACAAAAAAGCCTTCGTTTTGCGGTTTGTTTTTTCTTCTATCTGAGGTGTTAAATTAATAGTAAAATAACTTTAATACACCCAAATATGGCATGAAAGCCTCGGTGCGCAAATCCGACTCGCACTTGACGGTTTTCTTGCCGTATTGTTAGTGGCCAACCTGTTGTCAGAGTTATTCAAACTGCCCTTAGGCCTCTGACAAGGCGTAACGACTGCCCCGTAGAAGACTTTCGAGAGACGAGACAATCGATTGAAATGCCACTAAAACGTTCACCTATCGAAGAACTGCGCGCCTTCAAGAAGAAGAAGAAGCTTTGGACAGGTTGTGCCCTTTATGTGCCTGTGCGTCAGTTCTTCCTCCACAGCATTAATTAACATAGGTACTATGTAGAGCGTAATCAGTTACAACCAACCGTTAGGTCTAATCTCCAAATTGAGGAAGTCATTTCATCACCATCATCACAAAACGTTTTCTAAGTACGATAGCCTGTTATTTGTGAAACAAAACCGAATCGGTCCCATGTTAGCTAAAATCAGACCGTAATTTTCATATATATATTTTTTCCTATTGCATGTGCGTTGGGGAAAAATATTGGAAGCCGGAACAATGCAACTGGAGCAAATTTTCTATCGGAATTAACGATTCCGAGCGTAATAGATTGCGCAGCCACGCGGCAGTGCATCCTCTTCGAACACTTCAACGTGAACAATAAAAAAATATGTCTCCCACGGCACCCAAAGCAACTTTTTAACCTCGTGCGTGACGGGAGCGCGTTTCCTCGACACTATATTCCAGCGGAAACTGGTAACGAAGATGAATGAGTTAAGATGAGCAAAACGTAAACACGTACCTACATATTATATTTTCAATATAGACGCACGTAGATATATGTATATCAAAAATCATGGAAACTTGCAAGAAAAAATAATATAAACTTAAAGATATCCTGATACAATCTAAATTCGGCCATCTGAATCCAAACTATCCACAGCCTGTATTATGGTGACCAGACAAGAAATACAAAACAGATTTATATAAGTACTTACTATGAAATATATATAGAATATTGAGGGAATCTTCATCCTAAAAAAATCCCAACCGTGAAAGACATGAATAGTCAGTTATTTACAAGAGCTTATAACTTTTTCAACGTATGCAGTTCGTATATATCAAGGCCAAATAAATCATGGACATATGTATATACAAACTTACTTACATACGGGTATGGGTAAAGTACAGAATCTCCTTTTTATGTCAGTTGTGACCACAACAAAGTTTGAAAATGATCACTAAATCAAAATAATTTGGATGAAGGAGATCGAATATAAAAACATTTATTATAAACAGTTATTATAAGGCAGCCGCCTAAACAATACCTTCATATATACAAACTTAATTAGCTAATTAGTATAGCTAGACCCTATCAACGCTAATTAATGTCAGCACGGATTCAGGCTAAGGCCTGCGCCTGATAACCTGCATACCCTTGTATCCGTAGCCGCAGCGAGATTCAACCATCAAATATTCACGTGCGGAGGCATGGTTGACGTTTTACTGCCTCCGTTTCAGCACTGCCCCTCCCCCTCCCCGGCCCCGTCCCCCCTGACGCCTGAAACACTCGCAAGCCCGCTCGCGCCCCCAAACGACCCAGACTGAAACAACTGAACGTGCTAAAATCAATAACTGTTGTTTGATGACAAAACTTTTACTGTATTCGTTGAGCTATTATAAATAGAATTAGTATTGTGCCCGCCCAAATAACACGTGGGTCCAGCGCGATCACGACCTTCCTATTATTATTATTTATTTTTATTTCAGGCGTCCATAGAATGTTAGTATCATTAGTAACAATTGTTATCGTATGCCTACGTTAGTTATGTATTGTTAGTATTGTAGCAATTATGTAATGTATATTTGTTTTTATTTTATTTCTAAGACCACCCCAATCCGGTGTTTTTGAAAAGGGCCGTCAAACATAGCACTCAGCAAAAACTTTCAAGATGGTGTTGGAACTATCTCGCAACCGTCGCAGCATCGAAGCAGTGAACCTATACATATTGCACTAATTTAATGGATATCGGTGTCGTTGTATAAATAAATATACTTACATAGGTAGCTTTCGATTTAGGTTATACATAATACAGTAATATCATGAAAATAAAACCTTTTTTGTTATGATAATTAGAATAAAAATGTAAATATCTAGCGGAGAATTTCATTCTCCTTTTAATACAATAACTGTTAGCAACATAAATACCGCTTAACGCTCCCGTCGTCCCTTTAAACTTTGCTAAATACTGCAATGACGAGTTAAGGCCTTCGTCGAAACTCAATAACCGCGACTGAGCCCGACAAATTATTATACCTACCCCTACCTAAATAATGCTCAAGAAAATGTTTGAGTTTGTCATGAAAATTTTGAAACAAATACTTATTTATATGTATAGAAATATAGGCATTACTAGCTGACCCACGCAGCTCCGCCCGCGCTGTGTTTACGTTAACTAAACTTTCAATAATATACATTCGCATAGAATACAAAACCTCCTTTTTTAAAGTCGGTTAAAAACTTGGACCCACTTTGTACTTGCCCTCCGAAGCACGGAGACGTTTAGTTCAAATGGCGTTAAACGGTCACCCATCTATTTAATGACCTTACCTAACGTTGCCTAACCTGATCGATTTCCAAACATTGTTAACAACTGTCTATGAGTGTTCCCTTACAAATATTTATTATAATTATTTTGAAAAATTGTTAAAATCGGAGCAAGCGTATAACCAAGTATACATTTTGACTTTAGTCCCCTCTCCCAAGGGAACCGTGCTGAATGTCGGGATAAAAAGTATCCTATGTCCTACTTCGGAGTATTAACTCAAATCATGCCAAGTTTCGTTTCAATCCATCCAGTAGTTTCGTCGTGATGCTCAGCCGAGATACAGACAGACAGACAGACAAAAATAAAAAAAAATACATTTTTGGCTTTAGTATCTGTTATAGAATGCCCTCCAAACGTAATTTTCAAAATATCTTCAATGTACAGAAATGAACCTGTTACAGTTTTATTATAAGTATAGATTTATTTATACATTATGATCATGACATTGTAAAAATATTATTTCTACCAATTACCAGCAGGATATTATTATCAGCAGGATGCGACGTCCAGCTATATACTTATATATTTATAATCAATAAGTTATTATACGTAAGTATTATCAAGAGCTTCTATAGCTGCTCGCCTGATAATAGTGTTTAGTCCAGAGGAAGCAGCAGAAACCGGAATCATCGCTGAGCAGCGGGCAAACATCTAGACTTACCCTGTTTTTCTGTACAAGATGAAATTTGGAAAGAAAAACAGGGTAAGTAATATGTTTTAACGTCTATAATGCCTTAAGTGTCGGCAACCCTCTAGTAATTCTAGTGCTAGGCTAGTCTTAGGCTGCAGTGACTGCTTACCATCAAGCGGGCCGCATGCTTGCTTGCCACTTTAGTAGTTTATAACAATGACATCCAAATCTAATTGTGTGGATAGTTATCGGTTATTAATGGCCTTACAATCTTACAAATGTAAATAAAGCCAAAAAAAAATTCGACATTTTTTTTTTTCATACATAGACGTACAGAAATGATCACTCATATTTGAATTATGCGCCATAACATCAATATTGTGCCACGCCATCCCTCGGATCTTTCCCTAGCAGAAAAATCTAGCTAAATAGTATGGTAACATTGATAACCTGTAAACTATTTTAAAACCCGTATATAGTGTTATTAATGTTATTATCTTATTTATGTCTATGACCGACCAACAAACAATGAATACTGAATATTTATTATTTACCTACTTAATTAACAAGAATCTTTGAGCGGGGTTTCAACTTTTCCTGACCCGAAAGTCGACCCGTCACCCCGCGAAAGAGGTCCAAGAAGATGGTTAGGTTAGTTGCCTCGGCCCACAGAGTCCTCAAACATCTGTAGACCGAGCCGGCGTAGAGCACAAATAAAGTCAAACTGATGAATTAAATAGTTCCAAAATATAATTCCAATAGCGCGACTCAGGTAGTGAATGAAAAGGATACGCGCCATCTAGTTGTGTCATTGGTGATATTATGCACAGATTAGATATTTTTAGTTGCAGTTTATTAGTATAAATTAGTTGACTAGTAAATTCTAGTATAGTATAGTAGTAGTATAGGAATAAGTAATGAGAAAAAATACTTAAACAAAAATAACACCAAAATATTTAATGCATTAGATAGTGTTTATTTAAATTAATACAATTTGCCAACAGTTCTTAAAATTACATTTGAATGTTAAAAATAAAAAGTCGAATTATTAAATAATACTCCTTTTTGCCTTCTCATGTATATTAGTAATTTAACCTGGTTAGTTGTTAAAATTGACTTTCTCTTTTTTTATCTGTCTCGCGAGGCGTGGACCTGGGGCGTGGACATCCTCTGCACGTGACGTCGACCGCGTCGTTTGCGACGGGATCACCTTGCACAGGATGGACTTGCGGTTTTGAGAGTCGATAGACGTAATACCGCAGACTACTTCATGAAACCTAACCGGTTCAAGACTTCCGTTCCGATGCAATATCCTATATGACAGTTTTATTCCTGTACTGCATTCATTACGTACATAATTAATTGAAACGATCTTAAGATAGGTTTAATAAATAATTTTAGTCACGCTTTTTAATCGCGTTACACTTTATTTTAATATATTTTTTTTTATTTAACTTTTAAACAAGGAATTTCCTCCTAGAAAGAAAATAGCTCTATATTCACTCTTTATTTACGAAATTGATTTGTGTTGAATCTAATCCAAATAAGTAATAATAGAGAAGAGAATAAATAATATTGAAATCAGCCATGAATATTGAATATACTTATTTTGTTTTTTTTTTACTGTAATAATATATCGCGTTTAGTTATTACAATGTAGTATTCGCGTAAATAAAAGACACAATTATGTTTTTTTACTTCATTTTGTTTGTGTTTCTTGCTAGTGTGCAATATGTGTTGAATAAATATTTCATTATTTTCTTTAAATATAGAGATAGGGGTTATTTATTGCATATTCGTAGGTTATTAATCATTATATCATCATAATGCAGAACTAATAAATTAACAGTCCCATGTGTACGAGATCGATAATCTAGTGCTTAGTATCACATGTAGCCATTTATTTTAGATACTGCGTAATTTCCGGTTCCACAATAATTGCGTCAAATTTAATCCAGTTTAGTTTATGTTTCATTTGCCGGTATTAGTAAATTATTGAATAGTATACGAGTACAATATTCGGTAATTGGACCATTTTGCAGTTTATTATATTTTTTACAAAGTATTGAAGTCGACTTCGAAACGTACTAACTTTATCAATCTGCGCTGTAGAAGAGATACATATGGCTACATACTTATACGCCAGTTGGATTATATGTGTGCATACAAGTCTCAATTCCACAAGAGCGTTCGGTTGACTTCCGCGGTTCTTGGCGATCCGCCTCCCCGGGAACGTTCCTGCTCTAAGCATATATTCCGGGCGCATTTCCCGTTTCCTTACCTTCACTTTGCTCAGATAAAACTGAAATATGGCTCACTCTTGAAACCGAATCTCGTGAAGATGTTTATTCACACACTAAAACTTTATTAGATATCATTTGCGTTTTTAAGGTCCTTAATACTATTTTTCTTTTGTTTTTTTTTTTGTATCATGAGTACTTATATACTACCGAGAGCGCTATGTTCGGAGTTTCTTTGGATGATAAAATTAGGAATGGAGAGATTCGCCGTAGAACTAAAGTCACAGAATTAGCTCTCGGAATCTGCAGGTTCAAATGGCCATGGGCAGGCCACATCGCTCGAAGAACTGATAACCGATGGGGAAAAGTGGTTCTTGAGTGACGACCAAGAACGGGAAGACGCAACGTAGGCAGGCGGGCGGCCTACTAGGTGGGCTGACAAGATTGAGCGAGGCGCAGGAGACCAGAGACCAGAGTCTTTCCATAGCGTCGATGAAGGCCACTGGAGAAGGCCACCAACCCGGTCTCTGCCTCTACGGCAACCGGAGACCTTTTGAAGGTTTCCTCTCCGACAGCAAAAAAAACAAATAGGCATATAACTCTTTACAACTTGAACAGTCGTAAAAACACAACGCTACTTGAAATTTGAGTTTCAAGCCAATCTATTTGGGTATGGTTTGAGATGGAGATGTCCCTAGTTCCTAGTTGGACTGCTCCAATACCGAGCTTCCACTTTGCCTTACAAATGATTTTTGCTATTCAATGTAAGTTAGTGGTTAACTGCAATCCAACCTGATGGAACACTAAAGTCATTATAATAATAAGAGATCGAAGACATCCACTGCTGAACAAAGGCCTCTCCCTTAGAACGCCACAATGATGGCATTCATCGTGGCGTTGTAAGGGAGAGGCCAGCCATTTGCGTCCATCGGTTGCCCGCTCAGAGTAATTAGAATGGAGCTAGTATCGCGTCGATTCCCCGAACAAATTTCTCGTGGCACTTTTGCGGGGTGTGGGAGGCGAAGTAAACACACACAGATACAATTTCACGCATACCCACACTATAATAAACTCGCAACACATTCAAAAAGACACGCACACAAATAAAGAATGACCTGACCATATGAACAAAATTTGGCAGAGGGGTTAGCGCATCATGATCTCTCCAGTGGTATCTCCTCTAAGGTTGCCCGTGATATTTAGTGGAAGGTCACATCACAAAATTATTTAAAATGTATTCACTGTAGCCTTGACACCTTCAAGCCCTTGCCCTTCAAGTTGAAGGGCGCCTTATTAACCGAGTGAGAAAACCGGGAATAATGCGAATGCGAAAGCAAAATTAAACTTTAAAACTGTATAGTGTTATTTGCCCTTTCAAACAGAATAGCCAGACTCATGCAATACGGCTTAATACAACCACGACTTTTTCCCGTACAAATAGCTCCTCAAAAGCTCCGTATTTTTACTCAGTTTCCCGTGTTTTTACTGCAGAGAAGTGACAAATGGATTAGATAAGGTTTCTGTGCCAGGCGGGAAGACGGGACGTAAAATAGTTCATAATAGATGCATAAGGCGAGCTTCGTAAGTTCAGCGCACGATCTGGGCTACTTCCAATGTTTGAAACTGCATTTTCTATTATATATCTTGTTATATGACCTTTCATTAAATAAGTGTTGAATGTCACCTTGTGATAGCTGCTAATGCAGTTAATTCTGTCGTCCTATATTAAGAAGAAAATACGTATTTGCTTAACAGGTTGCTGAGATCAGTAATAAACCTATATTTTACCCGATAAAAATATTTATCATGACACATGACTAATCATTCATGTCTAGTACTTATGTATTAACATACAAGGTATATGCACAACTCACAAAACCTATTGTTATCTGTCTGTATTCTGCGCTACATGACCATATACATAAATGAAAATAGCGGTTTTTTTTATAACAATGCCCTCGGGCTTTTATGATTTCACTCATTTCGGATAAAAATAACGCCAAGTGAGGGTGGGTACGAGTCTCATAATCACATTACTGAAAAACACCCGGATAAAAGTAGCTCAATAAGAATTTCCAAGAGGCACGGTAGCTTCTCTAACGTCATTTTATTCTTGGAAACGAAAACGTTACCGTAAATTACATTTATTTAGAGCAGTATCTGACTTGATTTATGCGCTTTTTATGGTACTTAGCACATCCATAGCAGAGGAAAATTGTATACCTGGTGAATATGAAAAGAAAAATTTATAAGAAAATATTTCTCGGTGTCTTGCATTGTAAATTATGTCAAAGCAGTAATTTGTGGCTCGAGCACAAAAATATGTAAACCTGAATTACCTAATTTTACCTGATTTCTTTTAAATATGATTAAATAGTAATAAAACCAACTTAGCATAACATTTTACTATTTAAATTTTACGTCACAATGGATATCTGGTTTCTGTCTATCAGAAATCAGTCAGTCGTAGTTTAGATAATTATAGTGAATCTTACGCAGTGCGAGGATTAACGACGTAACATATTCGAGGCTTGAAAGAGGTCAGATGTCATAACTAAGTCCCTGACCGTTGACCCAAGTATCAGCTGACTGAACGTAATTCACACCAGTTACGATCTGTACGTACTCACTCGTATATTATTCAGTCACAGTAAGGATTTTTGCAGCATAATTTTAACTGTATATGTAACTGTATTACAAAAGTGCAGTATACTGTGGTGCGTATGTCCAGGCACCCATATCATCACCGTGACAGATATGAACGCCCCAAAGCAACGTTTATGCATTGATGTATTTCGTTGTAAAGGCATAAAAAGAGAAATTATTCCGTTAAAGTGATTTAGTCATTTATGTCCTGGTGACGAGCATCAGTGCAATGCAGCTGTCCATAGTTAGGCGAACGTCTTGTTATGTAAAGTAAAAGAAAAACAGATTTTATGATTATATAATCAGGGCTGAATCTACATTGTACTCTCATATAAGGAAGCTGTGATGGCCTGTGTTTTTCCAAAGTCAACGCAACGTAATTAGCATAACCCATGTTATTTTGCAGCCGTCATTGTGCCGTTTTGTTTCATGATAAACTGTCTGTGTATTAGTACATATACCCTCATGTCACGGCGCTGTTAGTTAGACGAGTTGATACGGTTTTATGACGCGGGGCGAGATCCGGGAACTACATCCCTCGATGATTAAAACCAGCCAGTTGATTACGTTGCATGTTCGTACCCTTTCATCGGTATTCTATGAATACCGACCGATAATTTAATAGGGCTTTTCGGCTCATTTTATGAATTATATATGACGATGATAACGTCATATCAGCGAATAAATGTTTAATATAGATATACAGTATGTAAATAAATCCTGTATCACTGGTATAATTATATGTACGTAACTCATTTGTTGATTATCTCATATTTTTTTCCTAATTTGTACCAGCGGTACATGATCGGATTCGTATAGCTATTGTAATTGTAATACCCCCAGTGATACAAAAGGGTTTTCGTTACATACTGTAAATACTAATTATATAAAATATGTAGTTTGATAGAATTAACCAAACATTAATAAATTCACAAACAGAATTTTTACCGCAAGCATGTAAATTTACCGTCAATTTTGCATCAAATCATTCCACTTTACCTATACTACCTAGTACCGCACAATAAACATCAGCCAACTAATTGGAAGTAGGTCATCAGGTAGCAACCGGCTCGATGACGGCCGCAACGTTTGGGACTAATCAATTGGTTCGCGAATACAGCACTACCTACCACGGGATTCATAGGCCGATACCGGAAGTGGTGCGATTAAGCCGAACGCAGCCGGAAATTACGCTCGCCGGCAGCCGTCTCCAAATCCAACAATGCACGGTATTGATCACATGAGGATAGCTTTTGTATTGTTATAGGATGCTGATTGCTGGCGAAGTGTGTGGCCGATTACCGCAGTGATGTAGATTGCGGAATTATATTTTTGTATGCCAATATCCATGGTCATCAGATATGCTAATACGTTCCGTGTTAACCTGGTTTCGTGCTTTGTTAGTAAAAGTGATTTCCGTTTTTAGGGTTCTGTAGCCGAAAGGCAAAATGTCATTAAAATTCTTAGTAATTTATTAATCTCCGGGATAACCGCATCGTCGAATCTAGTAACACTGGTTCTTTTAAATACCTTTAGGAACGGTTGCAGTCGCATTTTGTGTAATGGCCAACCAATATTAGCATGATAGTATAAAAATGTATTATTATTTAGATATTTTATAAATAAATAGATAAATAATTTCAATTTACACATTTTTACTTTAATATCTATACTTATATTGCGTCACTTCATTTCTCAGATACTACGTAGTGCTCTTATCGTACCGCAGCTTTTTGCACGATAATTCCTTTAGAGAATTAAAAATAAAACATATTTTTGACTTCACTAAAAAATTTCACTCAGCATTCATTCAGTCGTTCCCAGTCCGACAGTCACTCCACAGCAGCCATCATTCTTTTATCGTGCAAAGCAGCGAACGCACGTTCTAAGCGGCAAAATGCCAAAGCGCAGTGCAAACGAGAAAATTATTTCTTACAAGCGTAAAATACAAAAATTAGAACAAAGTAGCGGTCATCGAAAACGTATTATTATTTATAGTGATTCATCGTCAGATTCCGAAGAGAACCCCGGTAAGTGATATTATATTAAACTACCCTCACAAGTGCAACTAAAATATAAAAATGGTATTGATGATAATTTTGGTCGAGATAACCGTGGGTTAACGCCAAAAATATTGTACACATTATAAGGACGACCTTGCTCCGAGGAGAATAATAGAAGATATCATCACAGAATATAAATCACTTTTATTATAACACACTGTTTCCAAACTAAAAACTAGATAAATTAAATTCACAATACACAGTTACTTCCAACTCTTAACAGTCTCGTGGACGACACTCGAATACCCCGCATTGTGCTCCCAACCATGGTTTTATCGGTCAAAATCCCTACCATCACAAAACCCAAACGTCTCACAACGACCAATCACAGCCCGCATCAGTTCTCTTTAATGCGGCCCCGTGATTGGCCGGCGCTACGAATCAATTGAATAGCTTCTACTTCTGTCAGTACTCTAAAAGTAGTTGCCAGTATATTAAAATATTAAACAATGAAAATAAAGAATTAAATAATTTGCGATAAATCTCTACAAAATTGCAAACCCTAACAATCGACCATCCTGACGACGTGTGCGTCCCCGCACACGACCCAGGTGGAAACCCTAACAATCGGTATCGAGTACATGGTCAGCAGCACGAAAGTCCCCAAATACTATAACCATTACATGAATTAACAATTAAACATTCTAATACAATCAATTAAACATCAACAATTTGTACAAACTATAGTTTAAAACCTGTTTTATTTTTTATTTTATTTACATCATTTAAATATTTTACATTACAATAAACTTCGTTAGTTAATTAGATAATTAATTCCATTCCTTTTATTTTATTAAAAACAAATGCATCATCAATATAATTGCTGTTAGGAAAACTGTACACTTGTATAATATTGTAAACATCTAGTTATCCATTCTATTCTAATTTATTAGACAACGAATCGAAACCACATCGAAATATCAATATGTACATATATCAATAATTGCCGTTAGGAAAACTGGACACTTGTATTTCTATTCTAATTTATTAGACAACGAATCGAAACCACATCGAAATATCAATATGTACATATATGGACTTACTCAGGTCTACGAAAGACTGGTGACTGGCACACCAGCGCAAGCCGATCGATTGCTTCACACGGCGCAGGTGAGACTACTTAATGGCATTGGGATCGAATCGAGTCCATGAGGACTGCCCAACTACCATTTCAAAATAATATAGACACCGACTGGCGGATATACAAGCCGATCGATTACTTGATACCGGACAGTGGCACAATGCATCGTGGTGGCTCACACAAGCCGATCGATTACTTGTGGAGACGCACCATCGTGGCACCGAACGTATCAAACCATGGCACGATCGATTCGTTACCATGCATGACCGGCCGACTACCAATTCGAAACACCAACTGCCGGCACAAGCCGATCGATTACTTGATACCGCACAGTGGGTCGATGCATTGTGGTGGCTCATACAAGCCGATCGATTACTTGTGGAGACGCACCGTCGTGGCACCGAACGTATCAAAACATGGCACGATCGATTCGATACCATGCATGACCGCCCGACTACCAATTCGAAATCAGATTAAAACCAACGGCGTGCACAAGCCGATCGATTACTTGCGACGGCGTAGTGGGTCGATGCGCACAAACCGATCGATTGCTTGCGATTTATCTGGAAAGATACAAAAGACCTTCTGTAGCAACATTACTCTTAACATCTCAAATTATACACACAAAATTATGGATTCAAATTAATCACCATCATTACTATTCTACTACATTAGCTTTAGATTCATTTTCGTGAACTTCTATTGAACTTATGTGGCTCAAAGGCCTGTAGTTCATACTTTTGTTTTGCATGCGTGCTGCTAAACCGCAAAACATTAATGTGTTGATAGGGTTCTATAAACATGGACATAAGCTTTTTGCTTTGCCCATCACTGTTAATGCAGGGTTTATATTTCTGTCTTATCTTACCTATCTTGAATCCTACTGCGAATAACAGACCGCTATTAAGGAGTTTTTAATCGACTATCAAGTATCACGTTAAGAATGAGCTTTGACCCCATTCATGCTGCCACCAAATAACACCTCTGAATACACCCATGTTTTATTTTAACGTTGTTAAGTATCCAGCGAACCCTCCCCAAAAGCCTATCTCAACCTTTCTCATCATGTTAGTGCGTTTAGCGATTCAAGGATAGTACGATTGAATCAACAACCATCAACACCGACTAAACAGTGTTTAAAGCCTTTTCAAAAGCAAATCTTGTGAAAGCATGTGATGCAGAATAACTACAGTGATCGCTTGCCAAGCGATCCCCTGATCGACCCAAATTGTGTAAATTATAATCTTCAAAAACGAACACAGATTGTTTGTTTTCTTGTCAGGTATAATCAATCAAGTAAACACACCCACAACTACAAGTAGGTGCGTATAACCTTACTTAGATCTTACGAAGGGCCTAAGGTGGTCAACATACAAATCATGAAACGGCACCACTATTTTTGTTTTTGCGACATTGTGGAGTAATCCCTCATTCGCTTTTAAATTATGTTTTTTTTTTTAATAAGAGACTTCTATGCAAACGTTTATACATATATATACCAACGATATTGTACCATAATTTTAATTTTATTTACTTTTTTTTGTAGCCCTACACGGTCCATAATTATACTTAGCTTTAAGCTACCAATTTAATAAATAACCACCTTGTAAATATTATGGAATGCAATAAACGATATGAATATATTAATTTTAACATTGTTTTCTGACTGACGAACCAGAATTGTCTGTTCTAAGGTCTTCTTTTGACACTGAAATGTTCAATGTCGCCGTGGTTCATACGACACAGTTGTCACCCCTCGGAACTACCCATCGAATACTGCTTTTATTACCATGTAAATAACTTAATACTTGACAGTCTTTTAAAACGTAACTATTTATGTAATTTAGGCACTTCATCACAATCGCTGTTAATACTTTTGATCCTACAGATTTGTCTCCCAGTTGGACAGTGCAACCAGTAGTCATTAAATATTGTTATTACACTCAGAAATTGGTCATTGACGGCTACGGGACTTCGCGGTAGCTTATTTGGCGACATGACCCACTTTTGAACCAGTCCTATGTTACAGAACAATCGAACTCTTGCAAAGTTTACACATACAGCCACCCACTAGAGATTCTCAGAATTAACCCCGGTACAGGAATGTGGAATGCAGTTCACTGACCGGTAATTATTAAAATACCGTACCTAGCACATAACCATAAACTTCCGCAGAAGGAAAATAACAGCTAAACTTTATAACCGAGTAGAGGTTCTTCGCTTCTGCTAAAGTCTGTGATGTAGTATAGTAAGCGACGATATGCTTGCTCTGCTCAGAAATTGGAACCCAGCTATCATCGCAACTTATTGTAGCAGTGCATGCTAGACGTAGAGCCAGCACCGAATTAGACGTAGAGCCTAACGCTGCTGGGATCCGTACTCACTATCGAATTTCTGCTCAACGTAGAGCTGACCGTTAAACTATTAGACCTTAAGTAGTTTCACTGAAAACCATAACCCTCGTGACGGTAGTGCTGCTTAAGCAAATTTATTGAACACGAAAACGTGACAAGTCACTGTCGTAGCATCGAGCTCGAGCCCTTGCTGCCTAGAGAACAGCACTACGGGTAATACCGATGACAGGCCTGTTCAGCAAGTAGAGGTATCTAGTCTTCAATGACAGGAATAAGATAATTTCAAGTTAACAGCCGATAATCAATGCACATTCTAAATGAACCATCCCTTTTACGAACAAGCAAACTAAGACTAGTTTGAGACGGGCTAACTATTCCGGGATACAACATTTTCTAATAGACGTTGCTAATTTTCAGACACATTTTTTTTTTTCAACGAGCCTGATTATTATAATGCTGTGATTGTGACTACATTTGACGGTGGTCCCGGCCATGGCCGGTATGGCCTTGTCCGAAAATTGCACTATTCTCACGACAAAATACAAAATCTATCAAGATCCGACAAATGGCTGATGATGGTACTATCACAACATCAACACGTCCGCACTTAGCTTGATAAGAGTACTTTAGACATGTATTACTGTTTCTACTCTCTTTCATGTGTACTATTCGGGTGCAATGCGTTTTTTTTCAATACTGCTACTAAATGGTAGATAAATCAGCCAATACCGTGGCTGCACCGTACAACCCAAAGACATCGACTGATCAAGCTGTAAGGGAACATTCACTCATTTGTCAAACTCAGGTTAAGGAGAATTTATTACCTACATCAAGAAATTGCAACTGAGTCAAGTTTTTATAAGCGATTAATGTTCGTGCGCTTCCGCTGAAGCCGCATCAACACTGGCTTGTCTTACATGCATTCACCACCCCCTGATACAACTTGGGCAGTAACGTCTATGCATAGTTGAGGTGATAACATACCCAGACTTAACAAAGGACCATGCCGATAGTATGGAGCTGAAAGTCAGCAATGCAATGCCCAAATTGCACTCTATGTCATAAGATAACTTTTTAACAGTATTTATATGATATCTAGATTTAATGTTATTTATAGCACCGGTTCAAAAGATATTAGATGATATAATAATAATTATATTAGATGGACATTAAACATGATAACTTCCTACTGGTTTTTTTTTTTTACATTTTATCGTTCACAGACAGCATTGCTATTAGTTTTTCACTAGGAACTTCATGATCATCACATAAGCTAAGTCAGATCAGTGTTCTTTTATATACTTATCTGTATGTTATCAGATAAACATGTCAGTTATTTAGAATTATCTAGTCTGTCTCCATTGTATAATGTCAATATGTATGTGAAAACAATTTGGTTAGATACACTGGTACTGCAATGTTAACAATAAAGTCTTATTATTTTTTTTATATCTAGTGCTTCATATGATTTAAAATTAACAACATAATTCTAGTTTTTATTTATTAGAGCAATCTTATAAATTACTTTATCTGGGCTATTCTGACTTAATTAAACCTATACATGTCGCTTTTTGCAATGCCTTTTAATAGAAAAAGGATAGCACCAGTAATTCATACTGGTGAACGCATACTGGTGAACGCATACTGGTGAACGCATACTGGTGAACTCATACTGGTGAACTCATACTGGTGAACTCATACTGGGGACCAGTCAGCAACTTTGGCTCGTAAAGAGAGTTCGATCTTAAAAAGGACTGATGATCTTTAATGCCACAAAGATATTGCAAGAGTTTATCAGGATATGAGCATCGCGATGCCAGAGAGCCAGACCTCAAAGTTCGATACTTATATCTGCGAATAATACAATCTACCGCACGTTTTCCCTACAATATCACGTTGATTGTGTGTCAATTCTTCATAATAAACCTCGTACCTACTCCTTCGTCCTAAGACTCCTAAGTAGCCCCCCCCCTTCAAGACATAAGACCCGGCTATGTTCTGCTCGAAAGGAAAAACAAACAGTAATTTCTCTTGCCATTCTTACCAGGCCAATAGAATCGAACTACCAGACCTCGGCCAGATCCTAGAACTTCTAAATACCAAAATCAGTGATAGTTCTATCACCCTCCCGTATAGCGATGCACACTTGTTAAACAAATATAATTAATTTAACAAAGCATGCATGCGTGATTTGAAGGATCCAAAATCTAAGTCGGTTTTTGCGTCCTGGGAAGATTGCAAGACCATCCCTAACGCATTTACAATATCGAAAACCACTTTTTTTTTAAATGAAGGACTACGTGACCTGTTAGATTGTCCCGCGTCGACAAGTGGCTCTGTGCTACCGGCAGTCAGCGGACCGATTGCGATGGCTCCTTCCACGTCGGTCGTTGTCCCGCCGTGATTGTTAACGCCGATTCCGATCCACCTTTGTCATCCTCGCAGCAGTCATTCCGTAGCTCACGCTCGACTCGCAACAAAAAGGTTGTGTGAATATTATGCTACAGACTTAAACGTGTATCGTATTATGACGGTAGCTTGTAAATAGTAGTAGAGCATTTTATATAGGCAAGCTAAAATTACTACCTATCTACCTAACACAATCACTGCCATACGCTGTAGGAATATTTTGGTATCAGGTCACCCAACAATAACCGACGAGACCATTACTAATACTGCAATATGACACTAATACTGCGCACTTCAGCTATAATTTGATACAATACAGGCAGTGCTATCATCTTCCATATTATTCCATATCATGCAAGAAATGAATACAATCTCCCAATTATATTATTAGTTATAGGCTATCCGAAACTGTTACATACCTATGTATTTTTTTATAAGAATACAATTGGTATGGATGTATCTGTCAATCATTGGACTACCTATTGAAATTTCTCCGTCTTGACCGTCTTCTGTTTTTATTAGCAGAAAATAGCGGATTATACTACGGTTTAATACATTTATTTTCTCAAAAGATTACAAGATAATCATTTACAGAGAAAATACAAAATATAATATACGAACAGTTTGATTTGCTCAATTAGCGTTGTACATAAAAATAGGGGTAGGTACTTTTAAAAATATTTAAACATTTTTATTTTTCCAGGTATTGCGGGTACCTTCATTTCATTTAGAAATCACAATGCACGATAATAAATTTTAAGCAGCAAGCCGATATAGAAAAACTACAACGCATAGAGATAAATATCAATTCAAACTAATTCAAAAGACAAAGATTACTTAATTCAAAACACTTCTTGTCTAAAAATTGTAGATTTGGGCGTGTACTTACGTTTTGTTGAAGTTAGTTGCGATAGCCACTTCTGATCTATAAGGACGACCTTGCTCCGAGGAGAATAATAGAAGATATCATCACAGAATATAAATCACTTTTATTATAACACACTGTTTCCAAACTAAAAACTAGATAAATTAAATTCACAATACACAGTTACTTCCAACTCTTAACAGTCTCGTGGACGACACTCGAATACCCCGCATTGTGCTCCCAACCATGGTTTTATCGGTCAAAATCCCTACCATCACAAAACCCAAACGTCTCACAACGACCAATCACAGCCCGCATCAGTTCTCTTTAATGCGGCCCCGTGATTGGCCGGCGCTACGAATCAATTGAATAGCTTCTACTTCTGTCAGTACTCTAAAAGTAGTTGCCAGTATATTAAAATATTAAACAATGAAAATAAAGAATTAAATAATTTGCGATAAATCTCTACAAAATTGCAAACCCTAACAACATATTATATTAAACTACCCTCACAAGTGCAACTAAAATATAAAAATGGTATTGATGATAATTTTGGTCGAGTTAACCGTGGGTTAACGCCAAAAATATTGTACACATTGTGTAAAAGTTACAGTATTTGACCGTTTTAACCGAGGGTTAATATCAAATACATTCTATAGGCATACTTTGGCCGAGTTAACTGCGGGTTAACACCAAAGATTTTACAAGTTGCTATCTAAATATGGCTTATGTGTTTTATTTTGGGTTTGCAGATATCGGAACCAACCCAAATAATAATACCGATGCGAACGAAGACCTAATTATTGGCGATAGGGCAATAGGTGGACTCGAGTCTGTTGTAATAAACAATGATAATCTACCGACAAATTCAGCCGTCGCAATGGATGAAAACAAGAGTGAAACGTTAGACCCGGAATTTTTATCTGCTCTCGGTGACCCTATGGCGGAAGAGATAACTTATGGAGAGGAGATTCTCCCAGAGTTAGCTCAAAGATGGACACCGATTCTACGTAAAGGACTTAATAAAGAAATAAAAGACAAGCTGATAAAAGAGTATAATATTCCGTCTAATTGCAAATTATTAAGAGCCCCTTCCCTTAATCCAGAGATCGCGGCAGCATCTTCGGACGTGGCTAGAGCCAGAGACAAAAAGCTCGAAAGTAACCAACAGATTCTTGGCCTAGGAATAACTGCAACAAACAGGGCGATTTCCTTACTCCTGAAAGGTGACAACAAAAACTGTCCGATCTTATCACCTGCTGTAAAAATTCTTTCAGACTCCGTCCGTATCCTGGCGGACCTACATTACGATGAAACTCAAAAAAGGAGCAAAATGCTAATGACAGGATTGGACAAGTCCTTCCTAAACGTCATCCAAGATTGTGAACGTGACGAAACATTATTTGGTACGAATCTGCCTGAAAAAATAAAGGCTTCGAAAGCTATTGAGAGACAGAGCTCTCAAATAAAAAAGTCTGATCCAAAAAATACTGCCGGGCCGTCATCATCACGCTCTAATAGTAGATATCAGGGAAACTGGCGCGGTCCTTCTCGCTCGATGAACAGAAGAGGGGGGCGGGGAGGACCGAGGCCTATGGGACGAACAACGTCGGCGTTCAATCGCAAGAATCAACCTCCTCCAGCTTACACACAGCCCAGGACGTGGCCGAACCGATATCAACGTGCGCCCAACAATCATCAAATATAAAGGTACACGGTGGTCGAATTACTTACTTCTATAGTTGCTGGCAAAACAATACTAAAAATCAAACAGTGCTAAATTGGATTCGGAACGGTGTTCCGATCCCATTTATTAATAAGCCAAAACAAAACCCTCAGGCTTTTACACAGAGTAATTTCACAGATAGAGAGAAATATAATATGAAGGTAGCTGTTGATAAATTATACAAATTGGGGGCAATAACACCTTGCAAACCGTCCAAAAATCAATTTATATCAAAAGTGTTTTTGACACCCAAGCCAAACGGTGACTTTAGGTTTATTCTAAACCTAAAGTCTCTAAATAAATATGTAAGACCTACACATTTTAAGATGGAGGACTTTAGAACTGTTTCGAATTTAGTCACAAAAAAATTGCTACATGGCAACCATTGATATCAAAGAAGCTTACTTATTAGTCCCTATCAAAGAAAGTCACAGAAAATATCTTAGATTTTTCATAGAACAAATTAATTCAGAAAATTCACAAAAATGCAAAGTACCTTCAAACAGTTTATATGAGTTCTCCTCCATGCCGTATGGTTTATCAACAGCACCAAGAACTTTCTCAAAATTGATGAAAGAGGTCATTACATACCTAAGAAGCCAGGGATTAACTGTAGTTTCATATTTAGATGATATTTGGTGTATGGGCCTTACTTATGAAGAATGCCAAAATAATATAATTAAAACTAAATATTTACTCGAATGTTTAGGATTCGTAATCAATTACAATAAAAGTAAATTGCACCCAACGACTTCTTGTAGGTATTTAGGATATATTTTCAATTCTTCAAACATGACAATTAGCCTTCCACTCGACAAAAAACTTTACATAGCTGGTCTCGTCCAGAAATTTTCTAAATTACAACGTATTACGATTAGGGAATTTTCACATTTGATTGGTGTATTAGTGGCAGCCTGCCCTGCGGTAAGGTATAGCTGGGTTTACGTAAAACAATTAGAAAGAGAAAAGTATCTTGCCCTTAACAGAAACAATAATAATTATAATGCAAAATTCAATCCTTCAACTTCTATTTTACCAGATCTTAATTGGTGGGCTTCAAATATACACAATTCATCTAATAGTCTTGGAACAAAACATTTTGAGTTAGAAATCTTTACAGACGCATCTAGAACAGGTTGGGGTGCCGTCTGTAATGATACACGAATAAGGGGTGGATGGAAAGTTAGTGAAACTTGCTATCACATTAACTACCTGGAGCTGTTAGCTGTCTTCTTAAGTTTAAAATGTTTTGCAAGAGATAAAAATAACTGTAACATATTACTCAGAGTCGACAATACGACAGCTATTAGCTATATAAATAGGCTGGGAGGCATACAATTTCCTCATTTAAATGAATTAGCAAGGTGCATTTGGCAGTGGTGCGAAAAGAGAAATGTATGGTTATTTGCTTCTTACATAAATACAAAAGAAAATACTATAGCGGATGAAGAATCTCGTAAAATAAATCCCGACACAGAAATAGAAATAACAGAAATAGGATATGAAAAAATTGTAAGAAAATTCGGTAAACCAAATATTGACCTCTTTGCTTCCCGCACCAATGCAAAATGTAAAAAATATGTATCCTGGAAAAAAGATCCGGATTCTATTACCGTAGATGCTTTTACCATAACCTGGAAAGGCTCCTTTTTTTACGCCTTTCCACCTTTTCCGTTAATTCTGAAATGTCTTAGAAAAATCCAAAATGAAGAAGCAGAGGGTATATTTGTGTATCCGTACTGGCCATCACAGCCCTGGTTCCCTCTGCTTCAGTCTATGATAACTACGGAAGTTATGTACCTTAATTCTAATGAATTTATACGATCTTGTTCCAGGACACATGGTCACCTGAAGCTTACGTTAGCTGTAACGAAACTCTCAGGAAGGCCTTCTCGAAAGCAGGAGCTCCGGTAGATACCTTAGACATAATGATGGCTTCACTTTCGAAAAATACATTGTTACAATATAATAGTACGTATAAGATATGGTGGAAATTTTGTAATGAGAAGAAGATAGATCCGTTCTCAGCTTCAGTATCAGAAGTACTTGCGTTTTTATTAAATGTTTTTAATGAGGGTGCTGCGTATGGATCGATAAATAGCCATAAATCAGCTTTATCTCTATTACTACACCAGGAGCTAAGTAGCAATAGTCAGGTAAAACGATTTCTTAAGGGAATATATAAATTAAGACCACCAGCTCCTAAGTACATCAGTACATGGAATCCACAAATCGTATTAGACTATGTATCTCAATGGACACCTCATGCCAACATGTCCCTTGAAAAGATAACAAAGAAATTAGTTATCTTGTTAGCTCTCTGTACAGCACACAGAGCACAAACATTGTCACTTATTAAAACGCATAATATTAAACGAGAAGTTAGCGGCATAAAGATTATTATTGCAGACATTATTAAAACTTCAGCTCCTGGCCGAGATCAACCAATACTTAACATACCTTTTTTCTTAGATAATCCAAGTATATGTCCAGCTACTGCTGTTATAGATTATCTAGCATATACTGAGAATTTGAGACCCACTAATGTCGAAAATTTGATTCTGACGCTTAAGAAGCCACACCGACCAGCATCTGCTCAAACCATTAGCCGATGGATCAAGCAGATGCTGGCAGAGAGCGGAGTAGACGTGGCGGTGTTCAGCGGGCACAGCGCGCGGCACGCCGCCACGTCTGCAGCCCGCTCACGTGGCGCATCCTTAGAAAGTATACGAAAGACGGCAGGTTGGACTTCAGAATCGACGGCGTTTGCCAAATTTTATAATCGACAAGTTCTGTCTGATGATGATTTTGCAAGATCGGTTATGTGTAATAGGACTACACTATGATTAGTTCGGTTATGGTAATGATAATGATTGTGAATCCGATTTTTGAATATTATGTACTATCAATACAAATATAAGAAATAAAAGACTGATTGTATGTCAAAGGTTTTATTTCAATTCACCATTAAAAATACATATGATTAAAGTATTAACAGTTGGAAAAACCCACTCTAAACATCTACGTAGTATCTGAGAAATGAAGTGACGCAATATAATACAAAATCAAACGAACTTCTTGAAGTGAAGTTCGATCAGTATTATATTAGTCACTTCATTCGAAGATATAAAACCCGCCCACCCACGGACCATGTAAAGGTTTTTACCAACTGTTCAAACTCTGAAGAAATGATGGCTGCTGTGGAGTGACTGTCGGACTGGGAACGACTGAATGAATGCTGAGTGAAATTTTTTAGTGAAGTCAAAAATATGTTTTATTTTTAATTCTCTAAAGGAATTATCGTGCAAAAAGCTGCGGTACGATAAGAGCACTACGTAGTATCTTCGAATGAAGTGACTAATATAATACTGATCGAACTTCACTTCAAGAAGTTCGTTTGATTTTGTATTATAATAAAACTGTAACAGGTCCAATTCTGTACATTGAAGATATTTTAAAAATTATGTTTGGAGGTCATACTATAACCGATACTAAAGCCAAAAATGTATTTTTTTTTTTTGTCTGTCTGTCTGTATCTCGGCTGAGCATCACACCGAAACTACTGGATGGATTGAAACGAAACTTGGCATGATTTGAGTTAATACTCCGAGGTAGGACATAGGATACTTTTTATCCCGACATTCGGCACGGTTCCCTTGGGAGAGGGGACTAAAGTCAAAATGTGTACTTGGTTATACGCTTACTCCGATGTAAGGGAACACTCATAGTCATTTGTTAACAATGTTTGGAAATCGATCAGTTTAAGCAACGTTAGGTAAGGTCATTAAATAGATGGGTGACGTTTAACGCCATTTGAACTAAACGTCTCCGTGCTTCGGAGGGCAAGTACAAAGTGGGTCCAAGTTTCTAACCGACTTTAAGAAAGGAGGTTTTGTTTTCTATGCGAATGTATTATTGAAAGTTTAGTTAACGTAAACACAGCGCGGGCGGAGCTGCGTGGGTCAGCTAGTGTTTAAATATAATTAATGTGTTTGAGCTCAGTACTAAAATTGGAAAAATTATTCAACTATGTTTGGCCACTACAAGAGAAAAAAATGCCACTAGTCATTTTAGGTAGATTTACCTCCCAGTACTTACCATAAACGTGGAAATAAAAAAAATATAGTTATTATATATCGTCAATTCCGGAAAATTCATTATAATATAATAGCTAGGCGACAGAAAAACAAACATTGTTAACTCGAATTGGAAGCGTGCAATGAAAATAATCTAATTACTTGGGGTCGGGTATTACAGCCGGGTCGCACGGCATATGGCCGTCATGTAAATTAATATATTTCAAGTGAACGCCTCTAGTAAGTATTTCACACCGCTCTCGTTGTGTCCAATACAGGTCGTCGCTAGCCACTGGACAATGTTCACTCAACTCGCCATTTCATTTCTGATTAAATTACGTTCGTTTCGTCCCCTCAATTGAAACAAACAATAAACTTTATGTGAACGTCTTACGAATTTGCACCCACACATACACAACCGTAACAATTTAACCGTGTCGTCATATGAAACAATATGGTGGTGGGCTAATACGTATATTAAAAAAATGCTAACGACCGAATTCAGAAACGCTTGTTTACTTTTACTATACAAATGTACTTACCTACATTACATTTGATAGGTTATTGCAATACACGTATTCCACAGCCAATCAAAAAGAATTGCCCATGAAATGACCATATAACATATTTCAGCAAACGTTTGTGAACTCAGTTATAAATATTCCAAAAATAAAAATATAGATCATTCTGAACAAAATTGTTGTTGTGTTTCTCGCCAGATTGTCTCGGTTGAAATAACCAGTATCTCTCGATTTTCTCTGTCTTCCCAATGAGGAAGTTACGTTATAAAACAATCTAAATAGTGACGAAAGCAATGCGGTGCTGCCGATCAATCAATCACGTCTGCTGTAGATGCCAAGTGCGACGCCTCGACGCGTGCCGAGCGACTTGTCGTGCGACGGCGACGTCTCAAATCGTTCGCCACCATTGAGACGTTTTTGATTGCATTCCGCAGATTCCGCAGCTTTTAGACCCTTTGTACTGTGAACGATCACAATTTAAACCGGAATTTAGATTGCATGTTAAAGAGGCCTGCGCGGTTTTTTTGAACAAGAGGGAATTCGAACACCTATTGATATTTCGAAGAGATCTAGATGTGGGTGAGATTTATAAATTTTATAGTTTATTACTTAGTTACGTAGTTTGGGCTACATATTTTTTAATTCGTTTACAGAAAGATTAAAGCTAAACTAAATTCACCTCCTTGTACCACAAATACTTCTGCTAATTTTATGATGAATACACAGAAAATAAAGCAGAAAATAATTATTTTATTTTCTTAATAAATTAATTATTAAACTACTATTTTACTATTTAGATATTAAGCAAAGTTAGTGTGATTAGTGTGGATGACAATGGCTGGTCCCGCCGCAAGCTGCGGGTGCGGCATCAATCAATCATGGCGGCGCGTGGCGTACGTCATAACGCGATATGTGGCTACGACCGTTCGAAGGGCGGCAACGTGCTACGGACGGACGGGCCGGGCGGGCGGTGCGGTAGTGCTCATATGCACAAGCGGGCGGGAAGCGCGACGGTCTTAAATTAATTTACACACATAACTTAGACAACAAGTGTAGCGAAATTTCTAGCGTTGCTCATCCTCAGAAGTCTACGATTATATTAATAATACTTTAATTGACGGCCCTGTTGGTCTAGTGGCTAGACACCCTGGCTGGCTGCTACCCAATAGGGCGTGAGTTCGATTGCCGCCGAGTTTCTGGGTGTTATTTACCGATTTGAGTATGTATTTATAAAAAAAAAGTATATAAGTATTAGTATCAGTTATCTGGTTTCCATAGCACAAGCTCTGCCTAGTTTGGGATCAGATGACCGTGTGTGGATTGTCCCAGAGTATTATTATTATTATTAATGACTATAGCGAACTAATAAACGTATTGTTAGTCCATTTTAGCACATTCATGTTTAATTTTATGCTAAGAAAGATTAACCAAAACACTTTGTGTAGATTCATTGTAAACCATTGTTTAAGTTAATGGTAGCTCGTTAACTTGAATTCCTTTGTACTTCTAGAGTTAAAAAGGTGTCAACCGTAAATACGAAACCGCCTACTGCTGTGACCCACTTCACACGGCTCTGTCATTACAAAGTGGTCACGAATAAACAAACGCTGATTAGAACAACGCGTGTGATGTGAATCGAATTGCAATGAAACCTAGTTGCATAACAACCTAACAACTTCATTATCCATGCCACGAAATGTTATTTTTATTATTTTGACGTCTTACTTTAACAACTATCTTGATTATATTTTGCGGATTGGTGGATCAGCTATACCTTTTGGATATTTTCTGGGGCTTGCCTGTTTTTTTTAATGATTTGCTATCGGTAATGGTATCACTTTTGGCGGAATGCTCAATCTAGATTAGTTAGGACATATTATTAACATAATACGTAAATGAAATCGGTACTGACAAGGCTGACTGGTGGAATTCGCATCTCACCGCAAGCCAAGCAGGTCCTTTGGTCACTTATCTACCATTACGTTTATCATAACAAAAAAGAACTATCATAACAGAGATGCAGATTAAACATTAACGCTTTGTTTCCTTTTAGCAAGTATTTTAACATTTGGTTAATCTGAACAAAATTCGCTCAATACAATCTATACTTAAATGTCTATGCTCCTTTTATAACCTCCCTCTTGACTCCCTTCCCGCTACATTACATTATTGTAAAGTGGAAAAACTATACTGCAGCATTAAGAAAGCAATAAAGTGTCCGGTATAAAGTGTATTTTAGCCGGTAGTAGAGAAAAATAATAAGTGAGTGTTTTCTCTTGTTGCAGAGGTCGCCGGTTCGGATGCTACGAGCGCTGGTGAGCCACCACTTGACTTTATTTCCTACGATGAAAGCTATCCGCTGGCTTTGGCTTCGTGCCTCTTCGCTAATTACACTTTCTATTTAATGTACTCGTAATATCTGGAAAACAAAGCAACGATATTGCCTGGCCTAGTGGTGAGATATCTTGGCTGCAAATTAAAGGTGATCCAAGTTCCACCCAGGATAAAAATTTGTGTGCTTTGTGGACATAGCGTGTCTGCTTACCTTATATCTAAAGTGTCTGTCCAGTTATATAAATAGGTATATACGTATTTTAGTTGTTTAGTGGCTATAGTGCAGCTTGTCCCAGATTGACCCTGGATATTAAAAAAATATATTGAAAATGTGCAGCTTTTTTTACAATTTTATTCGTCGAAACAAGCATACGTTGCACCTGATGGCCACTCGGCTGCCTGGAGAACTGCTGTGCACTGCCACTCGTCACCCGAGACTTAAGCCGTTAAAGAGACTTAAGCGCGATAATTTCACCAGGTACAGAGAGAGCCTTTTACATCTAAATACAGCTGTTTACACATCGCTGAACAAAACTGCTGTGGTACCTACCAGGACGATCCCTTGCTCAAGAGACGTACCATGTACTGATTTCGGTTTGCAAAATTTAGATTATAGAAATTATAATATAAGTTAAACTAAGGCGACTCGGCCCACGTTATTTATTCTATCACCCCATTATATTTTTCTTGATTTATAAAGGAAAGCCTATTTATTTACTGATATTTTGCCTAAACTGTTACTAGATACCGGTAGATATATGTTATTATTACATGTACATGTCAGGCAATTCACTCTACACAACACAAAAAGTGCTCCAAGAGCCTTCAGCCAATTGCCTATTGTTAGTGTTAGAGCAAAGCCAAGAGAGTACAGGCCAATTTGTACACGCCACTCATTTCATTACCCAGAGATAAGGGTCTCGTGAATATTTGCGCCCAATTTGGCACGTTTATATTTAGGCTCTGTCTGAGGAGAGTGAGGAACTGCCTTTGTTACCAATCTTTATTAGAAATGGAAATGTAATGAAGCTTTAAGTTAGTCTTATATTGACCCCGATTTAGTTGTCGCAAACTGATTTAGTTTCAGTCATACGACATCTTTATTCTAACAGTAATCTATAAAATAAGGCCAGCAGGTCAGGTGTTTAGAACTGTCGAAATCAGTAACTAATATAGGGAAGGTTAGTTCGTTTACACAAAATTAGAAGGATTTCTCCTTTTTGAGTTGACTTGAATACTATTCTTAAAGTAGGGCCAATTTAATATATAATTTTTGACATCAAAATTTATCAACGTAAGTAACCTTGTAATGGCGAGCATAAAAAAATATTTTATACGAAGTTAGAACTGTACTGAACTTTTTTCAATTACGATTACCATTTTTATTGTAATAATGACAAAAGAAACAGACAGAACAATGAAACTGACAGATGTCAAATGTGATCTATTAAATTGGTTCTACATTAAATCGTGACGTAAAGATTGGTTAGTTAGCATCCCAGGGCTGATTGTCAAGGGTAAGCGTGTCGAACAAATAGTATTTCACCATTTGAAGTGGCTCTTTCCGTGCACCTATGTCCGCGGAAAGAGCCACACAGAATCTGCGCACTGGATTGACATGAGAATATTTTAACGAGATCCCCGTCTGTAGGTAATAGAGGTGTGTAGTCGCATTAAAATTAATTATTATTATGGTCTTTGTTGTGTGAGAAACAGAATCGGAGCGAATCAATCAAGAATTGAAAAATTATTGGTAAACTTTTCAATTCAGTAGGCAGTAATGAATTTAAGTAGTTCTCTCTTGAATTACTTACTCTGTGAGCAGTGTTATGGTCCGGAACGAAGGACGACCGTACGTAATTAGCAGTGACTGCACGGAGTATAATTGGACCGAATCAACTTGCTCATTTGCGGTGTCCATCGACGTCACAGTCAAATACAAAACGCAAGCAACTCGGGTAACATTACCCGAGCGGCCGCCACAATGCGGATACCGCGTCCCTTAGCTCAGACGAGCTCAAATAATCAAGTTATCGATGCGATATTCCCTAGAGCCGAGGCGGGAAGGCGAGAGTAATCCGCTTCGGTCGCGACAGAACTTTGTCGATCGCTCTTCTGGATTCACAACTTTAAACTTGCATGCCGTGACAAAAGACTAACAAGATCATTCAAGGACAACTTTCTTAAACCTTTTTAACTCAAAGTTAGATTTTGTTCGATATACGAGTGTGTACATACTTTTAAAAATATTGGATTCCGTAGCGAACTTACTTACTTTCCGAACACGTTCGTGGTATTCCATTGTTGTGTACGAATATAAATTTGTTGGAATACTACCTTAGGCATATTGTTTATAATTGACCGGCCTGTTGGTCTAGTGGGTAGACAGCCTGGCCGGTACCCAATAGATCGTGGATTAGATTACCACCTTGAGCCTGGAAGGTTAAAAAAAAAATATTGATATCAATTGTCTAGTTACCATAGTACAGGCTTGCCTAGTTTGGGATTAAATAACCCAGGGTGTTCTTATTCAAATTAAACATTGAGCCCAAAAGCCTTTGCTCTCACACCAAATATCAACCAATGCGTATCAATATTATTTTTTCATAGAATTTATTATTTTAAGATGTAGAGCACAAAGCGGGAACACCCCGCTTGAAATTGAAGCAGCAGAAGACACAGGCTACCGTTGGAATCGGGTACGGGTTCTTTCAGAAGAGTTGTTGGCTGAGCGATCCTTTTACACACAGGGCCCTTTTCCATGTGTTCTTAATAAACTAGCTCACCACGGTTTACGGCGGCACCACCGCTTATCCGGTTATAGCACCTAGCTTTATTGAGTAAATATAACTAGTGAGTAATTTTAACTGAGTTGGTTTTTCGTATGATTAGTGGGTAACCTGGTGTCAGAGTTCTCTAGCTTGGCTTAACGACTGCTGTTTAGATTACAACAAGAGGGACCGACTTTTTACGTGCCCTCTGAAGCACGAAGATACTAAACGGTCACCCATCTAAGGACTAACCTTGCCTGACGTTGCTTAACCAACTGATCGTTTACGTTCGGTAAACGTGTGATTGCAACTGGCTATGAGCACCTCATACGAGACATATGAGTTGTGGGGTAGTTACATTAATTTATATTATTACTCGTAATAAGTATATACTTTTCTATACCTTTTTTTAATGCATTATTGTACCAAATAAAAAAAGAAATTGTGGAGGTTATATCGACTGAGATTTCGCCCGACAATAAAGTAGATACAGTTTCGTGCCTTATGATAAATTTATCAGACAGCCCGTCGACGACACGGCATGGAGTTGCTTGGTGCATTATTTAACTGCATTCTGCATTCTCAAAGTCTATAAACTTTGTATCTAAGTGTAGAGTAGAAGTAGATTTATGTACTTTACATCTTGGAATTTGGAATGAATAAACAATTTTTTTTTGCTCTTGTAAAAGAAAACGATAAATTCTACAAATGAAAAACCCCTACGATACTATCTGTTATGGGTATTTATTGTAAATTTGGTTCTATAAACGAAAACATAATATACAAACCAAGTTAAATTACACTATTAAAAAATACTTACATGTATAATGTAAAATATTGAAAAAATACAGGTACGTACTCGTAATTTCTTGAATTCTATCCGTTCGTTACATAATACCGGCTTGACAGCAGATTAAGCGACGAAGCCAAAAATACGATATTCATATCGCTATTTTGCCCGTAAAATATATAAAGGCGATGTGCAGTACTTTCCGATGAAAAAGTCATTTGACTCTGCGTCCCTTCCTGCGCTAGCCCGGTCGGGTCCCGTCTTCCATCACTCATTCCGGTCACGAACTAGGTACCTATGTATACATACTTACATATTTTTCAGCCGCATACTATCTCGAAAAGAGTCCACTTAGCAGTTACAGTTTTTCCTTCAGTAAGTTGAAAAATAATTGCTAAAAGCACATATTCAGTAATAATAGGTGGTTTTATATTTCGGAGAACGGTATAGGATTAAAACCTATCTGCACATGTTTTACCTAGATCTAGGTGAGTTATACCTCAATGGTTTGACATGTCTGTCTACTGATTTCAAGGGCACTGTAGCCTATGAAATTACCAAGGCTCTAGAGAAACATCCAATAACTAATGTTTCAGGTGATGTGTGGCAGAGCAGTAGGTACAGGCGTCTATAGCCACGCAAATATCTTGATGGTCGCAGCATTGATTTGAACAAATGAAATCTCTAATCAATCAAAGACGTGCACTGCTGAACCAAGGCCTGCCACTTATAAGAGAGGGGTTGCCATAATCTCCACGCTTGGCAGGTAATCCAATAGAAGTACGCTGTTGCCCGTGGCCTTATTTTCCCCTTAGTGGCCTCTAAAGGTACGCGTCCATTGGCCCGCGCCGGACGCACTGCACGCACGGCACGCAACGGATTTTAGTTTGCATTCTATGATTTTGACGGCCCGAATCGGAAAATGTCGGCGCGGATAATGGACGCAGCTCTATGTAAAGTCATACAAAGCAAACTAAAATCCGTTGCGTGCCGTGCGTGCGGTGCGTCCGGCGCGTGTCAATGGACGCGTACCTTTACGGACACTCAACCGAAGGAGATGGGAGGGTGCTATTCTTACCCGGACACCCCACACCACAGGTAACCTAAGTATAGATTTGAATCTTAAAAATAAAAGGCAGCGGGTTCTTAATCTTATTATATAAAAGAGTAGACAAAAACCCACTCATCACGAAATCTCAGAAACTACAAGTGCTAGGAGTCTCAAACTTTGCATGGGGGTTCCTTTTAAGACGTAGGTGCTCACTAAGACGCGATTTTGCGAAATTCAACCTCTAAGGGGGTCAAATAGGGGGGCAAAGTTTGTATGGGAGAACGCGATTCCTTGGTCCTATTGACTTGAAATTTTGCACAGACATTCGTTAAGAAAATTAATTGAATTAGTATTTCATATTTTTTATAATTTATCCCTTTACAGGGTAAAAAAGAAGTATTATTACTCAACCGATGGCGGTACAAATATATTACCACAATAAGATACGATAATTCGAAAGATAAAATAAAAGTTCCTTGGCCAAGTGGTTACGGAAGCGTCCTCTAAGTGCGGACTGACCGGGTTTCGCTACCCGTGTGCGGATTTTTTTTTGTATTTTTAAACTTTGTTTTTGATCTTTTTATTTATATTAAGATTCGATGTTTTAAATATTAAACTCATATTAACTCCAGCACTTTTTATCTCTGATATATTTTTTTATATTTAATGTTTTTTTTTTTAATTTAAAATCATTCATACGTTAGCTTCTCTCTAATGTTATGATTTAGATAAGTGGAAACATAATTGATTTTTGTACTATTGGATCGTATATTAGTAATAGTGGTATCATTTGTTTGTTTCTCAAATATAATAAAATAAAAATAAAATAATGAAAATATGTTTCCAAAATGTCTGTTTGGGTAGGAATACAATATGCATGTATTGTACGTATGATATAAAAACCAAAACTTTATTGGAATTATTGTCTATCTGTCAGTCAGGGTTTTTTCTACAGGTTGGCTGGTGTTGTTCCCTATCGACGTCAAAGTATCTTTACATAGTGTAATACAAAGTCGCTATCCGAGTCTGTCTATATCCGATAGCACCTCCTAAACCACGCAGCGGTTTTCACCATCGGTTAGATAATTTTTCATTGAAGGTTTTAAGTTTTATTCTAAGTTAATAAACTTACATAGCTTACGTTGACTAAACCTAAAGAGATACATAGTTAACAATTATATTATTATTATTTAATATACCCGCCCCCCGGTGGCGGACTCAAAGGAAATGCACTGAGGGACAGCTCATGCAGATCCCACCGGAGAACCCCTTTCATGTACCGATGTGACAGCCACGTGGAGTTTTAGTGGGTAAGAATCCCCCACAGGATTCCGGGGACATATTAAACGTGTCCCCCGCCACCCCTTTAACTGTGACAACGGTGACAGATTCCTGGGGGGCTATAATGCGCCCCCGGCAGCGGCTACAAAGGCCCTTGCCTTGCACTGAGGGGTACCCGGTTTTTAACCAGTCTGTGTTGCCAGTGATGACATATGGTGCTGAGAGGTGGTCTCTAACGGCTGGCCTTTTAGAAAAGTTCAGATTCACACAACGAGCCATGGAGAGAGCTATGCTCGGAATTTCTTTGCGCGACAGAATCCGAAATGTAGAGATTCGCCGAAGAACTAAGGTTACCGACATAGCTCTCAGAATCAAGTTGAAGTGGCAATGGGCAGGCCACATCGCTCGAAGAACCGATAACCATTGGGGAAGAAAGGTTCTCGAGTGGCGACTACGAACCGGAAGACGCAGCGTAGGCAGGCCTCCCACTAGGTGGACAGACGACATTGTGCGCGTCGCAGGTAACCGGTGGATGCAAATAGCCAATTATCGTTTATTGTAGCGTTCTAAGGGGGAGACCTATGTTCAGCAGTGGACGTCTTCCGGCTGATGATGAAATAAATTTAATTAGCTTACGTTGACTAAACCTAAAGAGGTACATACTTAACAATCAAGTACTAGAGAAGTTCATTCTATATATCATCATTCCATATAATATAAGGTAAATCTGGGATATAATATGCTTGCCCCCCGGCGGCGGACTGAGGGACACCTGGTTCAGATCCCACCCGAGAACCCAGGTTTCCCTCTCATGTGCCGATGTGACAACCACGGGAGTTTTAGTGGGTAAGAATCCCAAATACCCAGGTTGACTTCCCCACGGGATCCCGGGGACATATTGGATGTTTCCCCCGCAACTCCCTTAACTGTGACAACGGTGACAGATTCCCGGGGGGCTATAATGCGCACCCGGCAGCGGCTTCAAAGGCCCTTGCCTTGCACTGAGGGGTACACGGTGCAGCCCCCCTCTTTTGTGTGGACAGCTGTGGCGGACACATACCGCTGTCGATCGCCCGCAGGATCCTGGGGGGCCTATTGGAAGTTTCCCCCGCAATCCCCGTATCTTTGAGCACGATGATAGTTTCTCAGGTGGCTTTATTGTGCCCCCGTTGGCGGGGTCAAAGGCAAGCCACTGAGGTATCATGGTGCAGATCCCACCGGATAGCCCAAGAAGGGGTTCTTATGTGCTGATTGCACGGCCGTTGGGGGTTTAGTGTATAAGAATCCTACATAACCGGTTGACCACCAACAGGGTCCCGTAAATCCCATTAAAGGCTTCCCCCGTGACCACCGTGACAGGTTCCCAGGGAACTATAATGTGCCTCTCCGGCGGCGGGTTCATAGTCAAGGCACTGAGTGGTATCAGCTGGTGCAGATCCCGACAGATAGCCCAGGTCTGCCATCTAATGTGCTGACGTGATAGCCGCGGGGGTTTTGGTGGGTAAGAATTCCCCGGTTGACCACCGTTTTCGTCTTAACGATGAAACCGAACAAGGAAGCCTGTATTGCTTCTATAAATTGATTTTAAAGAAATGGTGTCCTGTTCCTGTCCTTAATCCATCCAAATTGTGCACCGGTACACGTCTGCAGTTTCTAATAAAATTATAAATACAATTAACAAATCACAAGTTCAGTGATTCAACGTTGCAGGCTTAAACCTAAGCGTTGAGTACTTTGCCTATGGACAGACAGCTATACGTAGCCCTTTCAGGCGTCACTTCTAAAAAAAATTTGTTCATATTGCGTTACGAAAAGTCAGCTACAAACATTATTTATGAAGAAATTCTATAATCAAAGGCAGTAACTTTAAATTATTATTATTATTAATTTTAATTATTATTTTTTAAGGTTGTCTGGAAGAAATCGCAACTTGCGATAAGACCGCCCAATGTATACCATTGTATATTTTCTTTGTACTTCTTTGTTTTCTGTACTTCTTGGTGTGCAATAAAGAGTTCTCTATCTATCTATCTATTATTCACTTCTTTTTTTTTCTCAATTACACCCGTGCGAAGCCGGGCCGCTAGTTTATAATATTATTAACCAGAAAAATCAAAACAAAAATCCACGAAAATGGTTTGAAAGGTCGCGAGGTTGGAAAGTAAAATATTTTTCGTGTATTACGAGCGTACTTAGGTGCTTTCATGAGCGCTCAACCGCGTCGCTGGCATCTCTCCATGTCCTTCTGTACGTTGCCTTCTGCATTGCATTCGAGTAGGTAATTTGTACGTACACCGGCGACTACACCAGATAGTTTTTGTTTATTCAAATGCTCCGGCGGTCGCGTCGTGATAATAAGTTTGGTGAATATTTCTTTAAAGTATAATGTACCAGTCCAGATGTTGGGTTTATTCGTTGTTTTGGCAGTCTGCGGGCGTAGCGCAGAGGGAAGCCGCTTGCTTTACATACTAAAGGTCACGGATTCAATTCCTGTGGTAAGAGGACAGCTTTATGTAATTGTGCCTTACTGGTTAGGACAGTGCAGGCTAATCCAATTTTTTGAAGAGTAAAATAATCTATGCGTTGGATAGGCATGTATCCTTATAGTGTCTTGAATTCAGACCTATAGTCTAAATAAATAGAGCGTGCAGCATTGTACTTACATTTGATCACTTACTTGATCACTGACTTGAGCACTGTAACACCTTCAGGGCCCTAATTCTCTATGACCTTGTCTACGAAATCACGTTTATGTATGTAAAAATGAAGTTACTTTATTATAAATTTATAAACGAAGTGTACAATTGGCAGCTTTTGATATAAAAAATATTGCTCTATTAAGGTGCGCGTCCATTGGCACGCGCCGGACGCACCGCACGCACGGCATGCAACGGATTTTAGTTTGCTTTCTATGATTTTGACGGCCCGCATCGGAAAATGCCGGCGCGGATAATGGACGCAGCGCTATGTAAAATCATACAAAGCAAACTAAAATCCGTTGCGTGCCGTGCGTGCGGTGCGTCCGGCGCCTGCCAATGGACGCACACCTTTAGGCGATATTGCTGATGTCGTTTTAGCAGAGCAAGACTTACGCGCGGAATGTTAATGGTCATATAGAATTAAGAATATAATAGAATACTATTTATTTGCACAGCTGAGTAAAAAAAGCAAGCTGTTTGCATATAGAAAATAACTTAAAATAGGTTAAAATGGCGGTCTTGTCGCTAATAGCGATCTCTTCCAGAAAATCAAAACAAACGTAATACCTTCAATTAAGTGCACGATAATACCTCCTGCATAAATAATGATGTTGTCAAATGTATCGCTGTGGACGTATCAGTACATAAATAATGACTTGCTTGTGAGGTATTGATCAGTAAGATATAGTTATATCTTTCAACGCCTAAAATTTATGAGTAAGGGATTGTTACCGTTCGCCACCATATCATTATATCTATTTACCTACACCTTTTAGCTACTACTCAGACATAAATACCCTATTCAGTCTAAATTGGTAGTTTCAGCAGTATTCTTATAGAGTTACACTGTTTGGACTTTTGACTAACGTAAACTTAATGGAAAACCTGATAAAAATATTTCAACGAGGTTCTAAATTCGTCGCGCAATATATTTTTTTGCCGAAATCTTCTAACATGTTAATATAAGGCAAGAAAACATATTCTTCGCACGCCCTCTATAAGATGTATAGGAAGTACGGCTCCCGTGAGAGATGGAAAACATGTACACTTTGTGTTCAAACTTGACTGTAAAGTACCTGGTTGGTTGATGGTAGAGTAAGTAGTTGGTATCAAAATAAATAGGTACATCTTATATAGACTGTTCCCTGTTTGGTATAGTAAATAGTTTGTTAGTTAGTTAGTGGTAGTGGTCTGTTTCCTTAAAAATATAACCTTATATTGACTACCTTAGGACTATATTCCGATTTTCTTTGGTTGTTTAGTGGTCTAGTCATACGGCATGATCGCGAGGTTTCGTTTTTCAACGAAATTTTGGATTTTTCTGTCTTGAAATTAAATCTATACTTATAATAAAACTGTAACAGGTCCAATTCTGTACATTGAAGATATTTTGAAAATTATATTTGGAGGGCATTCTATAACCGATACTGAGGCCGAAAATGTAATTTTTGTTAATTTTTGTCTGTCTGTCTATCTGTCTGTATCACGGCTGCGCATCACGCCGAAGCTACTGAATTGATTCAAATGAAATTTGGCATGATTTGAGATCTTACTACGAGGTAGGACATAGGATACTTTTTATCCCGTAATCTAGCACGGTTCTTTTGGGAGAGGGGATTAAAGTCAAAATGGGTACTTGGTTATACGCTTGGTCTGATTTTATCAATTTTTCTTTATAACATAATAAATATTAGTAAGGGAATACTCATAGAGAGTTGTTATCAAGGTTTTGTAATCGATCGGGTTAAGCAACGTTAGGTAAGGTCACTAAATAGATGGGTGACCGTTTAACGCCATTTGAACTAAACGGGTCCGTGCTTCGGAGAGCAAGTAAAAAGTGGATCCCAGTTTTTAAGCGACTATAAAAAAGGAGGTTATGTATTCGATGCGAATGTCTGTTATTAAAAGTTTAGTTAACGTAAAAATAGCGCAGGCGGAGCTGCGTGGGTCAGCTAGTAAGCAATAAAGTACATTGCCCGGTAAGTTGCAATAGTAAAGTCCATCTCCTATTTCATAGTACCTTACTCACATAGCGGGTGATATATGGATGGTTTACACAATTCTGCCAATCCCTTTAGATTGCATGATTGTGTTTACAACCTACAATATTATTTATTCGTAACGACACGTAAGTAACGTTTAGCATTTCCAGTTTATTTCGGTGTTCATACCACCCCTTCTGAATCCGGTCGAAGACTTTAAAAATTCATGGCGGTTTGAGCTTACATACAACCTACTGATATGTATATTTTATACGGAAAACATGTATTCGATATGTCTTCTCTTTACATAGAATAAAACAAATCTGTCTGTGGCCTCAACAACTCAAGTCAGTCTGTCTGTCTGTAAATCCGCTAACTCCTCCTAAACCACGTAACTGATTTCGGTTACCGGTTTTCACCATCAGTTATATAATTTTTCACTGATGGTTTCTGTAGATAAAAACTATAATATACCAGTGCGAAGCCGGGGCGGGTCGTTAGTAGATAATAATCTGCAGAAATTTTAAATGCACTAAAAAGCCGCGTATTAAAAGTTCTCGTAATTAAATTCGCAGAATTCCAATTAATATGTTCTTTACATTATTTTTATGTATGCCTTCTTATTGCTATTAACTGGAAATTTTACAAGCTGGCGGTACATACAGATGGGGCCTGGGAATAAAAATAATAATAATATCTTGGGACAATCCACACACGGTCATCCGATCCCAAACTAGGCAGAGCCTGTACTATGGAAACCAGACAACTGATACTAATACTTATATACTTTTTTTTTTGTAAATACATACTTAAATAGATAAACAACACCCAGACACTTGGCGGGAATATTACTATTAACTCAGCAGTCTTGCAATGAGCTTAACAACTTTGTATGATATACACAGTTTTTGTCAATCCGTTTCTGTGTTTTCGTAAGTACCTATCTAAAGGCTTGTGCCGGTCGCATCAGCTCATATTGGCAATCGCGCGCTACCTGAGAGCCGGCTCAACGCCAGCCTCTTCAATAATTGCGATGTCTCTACCTCGCAATTATCCAACAATGAAACACTATGCGATTGTCACCAATTGGCACAGTCTTATTGCTAATATCGAAACAATTATTCACCCTTCTTCGAGTGCAATGGAAATGCGAACTGAATTAGTTGGTGAATATAATGCTTCCAATGGAAGCCTTCCATCTATTTCGTAGAACTCTTCAAATTTAATATACCTGTACACCTTTCAGGTCATAAAACACATACTTACATGTGAATACTTTTTAATGGATTACATACATGTAATATAAGATCCCAAATCGGACAATAAATGTACTTTTTATAGAGGCCTATTACTTACCTTTATAAGAATTAAAAGGAGATATTGTAGGCAATATAAATGAAAATTCGATTACGTAGAGCAAATTTTTAATTGCGTGAATAATAGATTTATGGATTAAGTAAGCAAACTGACAGGCGGCGACTAGTATTTGATATCTTGTCGGTCGTCACCGAATTCTAATTGGAACATCGTCGGGAGCACGTCGGGAGTATCGACATGCAGCGGCGGCCGTAGTCGCGAGGAGGTCACGACGAGCAGGGACAGGCGAGCACGTGAGCTCCTCACCGGGGACCATTCATCGCGAGGGCGGCGGCGGCGTGCGCGCGCAGCGATCAATACCGGGTGGGCGCGGGCGGGCAGTGGCCGGCCCGCCGCGCGACGACTCGCACGCGCCCGCCCTCCGCAGCGCCGCACCGCGAGCCCATGACCGTCCTCCACAGATGACGGAGCCCCGCACCCGTGGAGAGCGCCGCACCGAGCCCGCAGCCAGCACGAGCACCCGCGCCGCGCGCCTCCGCCGCCATTCGTACCGCGCGACAAGGTATGAAAATCGATAAATCCGCCCGAGTGCCGCAGCATCCGCCGCTGACCGCTCCGCTCCGGCCGACTGCCCGCCTCAGCCGTTCTGCACGCCATGTCTGACAGTTGGCTTTATTCATGTAGGTACACTAGATATGTCTTATATAAAGGCATTGTAATACCAACGAACGGTATCAAGTAGGTAATTCTTTTTTGGCGAGACCTTACTAATGTAAGGTCTCAACGCCTTAATCTGTACGTCTGTTTTACGAAAAATAAAATTGGTTGAACAAATAATTATAGAAAGTATGAGCTTCTAGTATATCGAGTAAAGCTATTAGAAGTCTGGTCTAAAGATCTCCCTCCCTCTAAACCTCTCTTCTAACAGAAACCTTATGATTATAGGTTGGCTGAAACTTCGACCTTTCTTTTGATATTAAAATATTTGAAAGGCTAATTTGCGGGAGCAGACATTGTTTTACATAGACAATAGGAACGCGTCCAAGCATTAAAGAAACGTAAATTTCCCATCCATAAAAATAGTCTAATTATGATGAAATTACCGCATATAAAACTCAAAAATCGACGGTTTAAATATCTTTTTTGGAGCCCTCCCAAATAGCTGTTTCATAATAAAATATGCAATTTATATAACGGACCGATATTTATCCTCTACTAGTATATTATTTATAAAGGCAAATCTCTAATGCACAATTAATCCAACTGAGTCGAAGTGCGTTCCGGTGGTTACCGGGCCCAAATTTATAGCCAGCCACCAACAATAGAATCTATAACTTACTACAACATTGTATTTGTTTAATTAAACTATGGTGTCTACGGGACTTGTTAAAGATCTCCTTATTAAAAAAGACTCAAGTATTTGCATCTATTTTTGTTTTTTAAATCTGTTAACCGTTAACACCCAGTATTTATACTTCTTAGAAGCAATCGCCTCACTAGGATGGTAGAGTATAATACTCTACCATCTATCATTAAGAGTAGTAGTTTCATATTCAGATAGCTAGGCTTTTACAACTTACCCCAGCACGGGCAAGAAAAAAATACCAACACGTCGATTGTATCTTGAGTCTTCAATTAGTTTAATTGTTTTTGAAATAACTTTAAGTAACACATACCTACGATGTGGCATTAAATGTGCAGTATGTGAATGGGTAAAGTATTATTTATGTCAGTAGCACTTGGGATGAACGGTGATCCTTCATCTACCGAACAACTAACTCCTTATGTGATTATGCGAACTCGGCGTCCCATAAGCCCCAGCTCCGACGTCTTCACCGCAAAGGGTGCAGACAGATAGCCAAAACAGAATGCTATCTTGTATTTGTGGCTTTTGTTCCACTAGAGACTTACAAGTACCTGTTTAAGACCTTCAACACTGTTGATTTATTATATTCCTTTATCCAAATGTTACACCACAAAATTTTACTATAGTAGAAACGCTTGGATACCTATCTGTTACTATATTATTGTCAAAATAATCCGGGTGCTCGGCATTCTACTCGTATAACGACCGATATCGTTAAGGGTGGTTCAGCTGAAGATCTCAATATTCAAATTAACAGCTTCCGTAATCGTTATTGAACTACCGAGAATAGTCAATCTATAGGCAAGTATAATTGGTTAATATAAATAAAGGACTAACATTATTATCAAATTGTAGGTAGATAGTAGATATATGTATGTATATCAAGAACGTAAGTACACGGTTTACGCTTATTGCCTTTGATGTCGAAGTTGCTAACCGAAAAAGCTTTCAGCAAGTACCTAGTTAGTTAAGTACTGACAGTAAATCGATACAATAACATATGTATATACAATTTAGAGCACTTAAGTACGCAGTCCTAATATAGATGGTAACAAGCAGGTGGGGCAGGGTTGGTCGATTATATGCCGTGATGCAGTGCAATTATGTACAGGGAAATAGTCCAAGGGCGAGTCGCGGTTCTAAGGCCAGCCAACTACGATATAAAATCGAATACGGGCTACTACAAATAGCTATGTGGATGTAGGTACTATATATTCTACTGCACTATCGCGACGTGACATGATATGAATGCGACAAAGTGTACGGTGACAGAAATGGTAGCTGCTAAACTAAATGAAGCAAAATTGTTTCGCGTTTTTTCTCGTGAAGTCCTGAAATTTGCCAAATTATATACTAAGGGGTGGCGAACCTTTATGTAATGTTGTCTTTTATTTACGCGAACACTAGACATTGTAAAACATTGTCACGGGCGGACATCGATATAATATATAAACTAGATAAACATTCACGAACAAAATGACATCTAAAATGTGGTCGCGGAGGTTGCAAACTTATCTGTGCTGGTGGCGGAAACGTGAACCAACGATTTTATAATGATAATGACTTGTAGTTTGACAGTTTCATATAGACAGTAGCGACACTCCTATCGGCAAAAATAAATTTGTCAGGTTGTGGCTTGTAAAGAAATAGCGACACAGGGGCGCTATTTCTCGCTACCACTTTTTGAACCGTGACACCAAATCTAGTTTATATATTATATCGACCACGATCTAGTTTATATATTGGTCACGGGCGGACCATGGTCCGCCCGTGACCATAGGTGCTGCAAAGCATTCGAAACGTCGGGAAAATTAAAATAGATCGCGATATAATCCGTAAGAATAGATTGAACCTTTATGTATCAACGTGTCATTTTAAGTAAGAAAAGTTTAATACGGCCATAGACATAGACGTGCCGTCAAATAATTTTGATTCGTTATTATTAGGCAAAAATTATTCTTAAATACTATTAGGTACTATAATAGAAAATAAATAATTACAGTTTATTTATTAACATGTTGTCGCCGCACTGGGAGGGAAGGGTACCTAAAAGACTGGCGGCATTACCCCTTTGTATGGCCAAGCTTATACGTTGGCAGAAAAAGCTACCAGCCCGGCGGTCTCCTGAGACTTCGATAAGTTTGAATGAAATTTCTTTCACCAAACCGTGCGTTTCATGAGACCAAGGCCCCATGGTCTCCACCGCAAAAGGGCGCAAATATATAGCTCAAACCTAGAGCTGCATACTCGCTTTGCATCACTAGCGGTCGCCGTATCGTATAATACTAAATAAATAAGTTAAAATTATTTGTCGAAACTTATCGAAGTCTCAGGAGACCGTCGGGCTGGTAGTTTTTTCTGCCAACGTATAAGCTTGGCTACACAAAGGGGTTATGCCGCCAGTCTTTTAGGCACCCTTCCCTCCCTGTGCGGCGACAACTTGGAGGAAGTATTTTACCTTGTTTAA
This sequence comes from Furcula furcula, assembly GCA_911728495.1. Taxonomy (NCBI): domain Eukaryota; kingdom Metazoa; phylum Arthropoda; class Insecta; order Lepidoptera; family Notodontidae; genus Furcula; species Furcula furcula. Next base: position 20,289,419 of record OU452248.1, read on the forward strand.
GTATACATATTTGTAAATAAACTGTAAATATTTAGTTTCAATAAATGTTTGTCTTATTATTGTTAATTATTTATTCAAAAATATATTTTCTTGTTTTGAGTAAATTCTCTTAATAAAAGTATTTTTTTCTCAGTGCTTACTAAACTTTGTGATCGGTGGCGTGCTCAAAATATTATCGCGTGTCATTAATGGCACGCGTGCCATTGGTTCGCCATCCCTGTACTAGGCTATCGTGACCGATAGCCTAGTACAGGGTATGGTACTAAAACTACTTGTGTTCAGTAAAGTCATTTACTGAACACAAGTAGTTTTAGTAAAATATGAAATATTATATAATAGTAACTACGCTTACCTTGGCTTTAATTTCACACCAAAACCTCCCCGGTGGCTTTCATCGATGAAGATCTGGGCACTCCGTTTGGCGAACTGCCACAGGATATCCGCGATCTTCCACCAATAAATTTTAAACCTTTGATAAAAAAACCCTATTGTTAAAAAACTCTTATCAAATCCGAACCGGAAGGATAAAGCTGCATGTCCATGAATTACCTAACTTATACAAGTTTATAATTTTAAGGTTTACAACCGGTGTTTGAAAAATAAAATTGACAAACCGGCTGAGGTTTTTGTCGGATCTTCTCAGTAGCGGCGGAGATACGATCCGGTAGTAGTATGTAACAAATGGTTTTTGTGTAAGTGCCTCTGTGGGGCCTATACGGAATTAAGATATTTCGACTTGCAAACAGCGATATAATCCGTAAAAGTATGTAGTTATATTTTAATATGGATATTGTTTGAACGCAATTCCACCTGATGGTTGCTGACGCAACCGTAGACACACACTAGGTTATTAACAACACAAGGAGCGGGACCTTTTTTTATTAGTACCTGATGGGATTACGTTAGACCACAATCTCACGTGATGGTGAGCGAAGATGTGGTCTAGGATGGACCGCGCTTGCAAATAAGATGCCTGTTCACTCTAAGCTTGAATAAACTCAATCAAGTTATAGTTTTCTGAGAAAACGGTGTCTGGGAGAGAAATCCACAGCTGGGCCGTGAAAGAGACAAGCTGGAATGTTAACGAGAAAGAACCCTTGTGTCAGAAGTACCGCCGGTAACAATGTCTTTTTCTATAAGTTGCTATTGGGCAGCACCAATTTTGAGCGGGCAAGCCCACTGTGCTCTAATACTTTTAACTATCTCTACATTACAACCAGCTTACAACAAGTGTATATTTGATGATTTTGAAAGGAATAGGTACTAATGATCCTTAACGCTACTCTGAGTTCGGTAATGAATAATATTGTTGAGTTGAGTTAATAGTTTCACCCAAGACACAGAATACATATCCCAAGATGAGAGAGCTCACATAAGCAAAGTTTTAGTTTGTATATTAACGTGTGAAGATTGAACTGAAAACACGGAAATTCAGTGTCCTGTTGTCGGCAGGTGATGCATCAACGATGAGTCGCCGCGCGCGGCCGTGACATGGGAGCGCAGGCATGGGCTGGCGCGCCGTGCAACCGCCGCACATCGCCGCCGGCTTGCTCCTACTGCTGCTTGTCAACTTGCCAGGTGATATAGAGACCACGCATACTGGTAAAAATTCACGTTACGAGACGTCGTGTCGTATCACGATGCACGACAAGGCCAGGATGACTCAATATCTGCTTAAAAGGAATACGTTATCTGATACAGTACTTTATCAAAATATGAATTGCTAATCCCAATATTGTCAATATTGTAAACATGCTCGGTTAAGTGATTGTAATGTCCTGTTATAAACTAGATATTGCTACTGCTGCTAGTCAACGTGCAAAGTAACAGAACACGCTTAGGATCCGGTGATAGACTAGAACTTGCTGCTGCTAGTCAACTTGCCAGGTGACATAATTACCACGCATATAATCCTGTCATACACTAGAACTTGATCTTTGATCTTGCCGCTACTAGTGAACTTGCCAGATGGCATAATGGCCATGCATAAAATCCTGTCGTAGACTACAGCTGACCTTGCTCCTACTGTTGCTAGTCAATTTTCCAGATGAAATAATGACCATGCTAACGAAACCTGTCACAAACTAGATCATGTTCCTACTGCTCCTAGTCAACTTGCCAGGTAAGATAATTACCTCGTATACCTACTATCGTTAAAAATTAGAACTTCTAATCCATTTGTCAGTTGACATAATGACCACGTATACAATCCTGTCCAAGACTACAACTTTAGATTCAAGTTGAGTTCGTCGTAATTTGTCAACCTCAATAACATTAATACATAATAAGTACCTATATTACATGCCTATAATTTATAATATATGCTTTACTCCCCTATTATGGGTCGCGATACTCTTGATATTACATCTATACCTTTTAATATTGATCGTCTACCTTTTAATTTGATTGGTTATTGATGCGAATCTCATTTCCGCTGGCAATCTGTCGATGTGTGTGATCAACGGTAATCAAATTCACCGTATCTACTTAAGTATACAAGTATAATGGCTAAATGTCGTAATAACTTGATTGGATAAGTATCAAAGATCAGTAAGTCGATAAGTATCGACTGTAAAGATTGATGTACTACGGTGGGTAACGTATTCCCTTTAATTTTATCTTAATATACGTAATCGTCAGTTTCTTGATACACGTTCTCGCATATAGAATCTTGGAATACATAACATCTGTACAAATTTAAATACTTTGAACGAATCGTTTGATAACTTGGAACAGTTACACATCACACATCGGATGTACCTATGCATCTGGCTTACATCAGATTTATTTGATCACGACTTGCGCTCGGGTGATTTTAAATTATTTACACACTTATATAGTACACATAAGTATAGTTTGATCTGTGTTAATAAGGGATGTTTTTTTCTCTAGTAACCTGCCACCAAGACCACCAAGATGCCGTGCACATCACGGCGATCCTCGGCGAGAGCGTCGTGTTCAATTGCCAGGTGGACTTTCCGGAAGACATCCCGGTGCCGTACGTCTTGCAGTGGGAGAAGAAGGTAGGCGAAACGGTACGACGGCCCACACTCCACTCTTACAATACAACGCTGCTCATCTACCGTGTGTGTGTTTCTGTTCAGTAGAGGAAGGCTCGTCCGCGCGACGCGCCCCGCAGACTGTAAAGTATATCTGTTGGTGTGTCGGCACCGACACATCGTATAGTCCCGTGCTAGTGGTAACGCGCGGGCGCCGCGGACCGGGGGCAAAGCCCCGCCGCCCTCGGCCCGCGCGCGCCTGCCGCACGCCTTTTGTGTATCTCTGCCTCTTCTGCGTATTGCCTCGTGTATTGTATTACCGCGCTCGTCACACGACCGGTTCGACTTACACCACAGTGATAAAGGCCTTCAAAGCGAGTCCGAGAGAGCAGCAGACCCCCGTTAGAACGAACATACACACACTGCCACTTTACATAAACGATTACATTTTTTCTATTATATTATTTTCTTTATGGGGTGCACCCTTGTTTTGAGATAGTATCCGGAGCACTTATGCTTATACGGCTGACACGGGGCACGCGCACTCCCGCGCACTGGCGGCGGTTCTGTCTGTTTCTCTCTTCCTGTGGCTGTGGGCTTCCCCCACGCTCTGCCAGCATTGTAGTTCCATGTACAAGTACTTGAAATATTATGTATTGGTAGTATCGTTAACTATGATAAGCGACAGCACACTTTACTTCGTTTGTTGCATGCCGTAGATCTATAAGCTTTATTTTTCATGTTGTCATGTTATATGCATGTCAGGGACGTTTATCCTTGATTGTTGTAGGTATTAACTTATTATCACCATGAAATCATGTCTGGACACATGATAATAAGTAGGTATTATTACCACTATCTGAAATCTTCACCAACATAAACTGAGCAAGCTTTCATCACTGAAAGATCTTTATTATATTTTGTCATCCTTGCATGTTTGAACTGTTTTTCTTTTGTAGATAGTTTTCTCTTGTAACAAAACGACAAAATCCTAGACTGACTGTAACGTGCAGTTGTCGTTTCAAATGTGCGTAAGCCGTTACAAGATTTTGCATCCCATTCTTTCTCTATGTAACATGGAAATCATCGCATCTTACGGTAACAGTAGACTCAGATGCAAAAGTAGTGCTGAAAAGCAGTTCACAAGGGAACATTCTTAGCGACAAGTATTAAAAAATATAGTGTTAAATTTTAGTCGCATAAGTGTTGCGCACCAGTTTCGTGTCCAGTAAATAACTGATGTGTATCGGTGTGTAGGGACAGGACATCCCGATATACATCTGGTACGAGAGTTACCCGACACACAGCGGGGAGGGGTACGAGAACAGGGTGTCGCGCGTCGCACCCGACTCTCCGTATGGCGCCGCCAGTCTCAACCTCACCAACATCCGCGAGTCTGACCAGGTAACTTAACTTCTATGGAAATTTCAGCATTTACACACAATCTATCGATACAAGGTAACTCGCATAAAACGTAATGAACAAATCAATCTTTGGACTGATGTGTGTTTTAAACCTAATTGAAAGAGGCGTAGCCCAAAGTAACCCCATATTCTCCTGATCTGGTGAAGAATACCAGCTTGGAACTCCTGAACTTTAGTTTTTGACTGTGCACCTGAGTTTTAGTTTTTTTAACATGTTTTAATATGAATGATATTTTATTGTTGAACACATCGTACCTGCCGTGAACTCATGAAAATATTGGTTTTCCCTAGGGTTGGTACGAATGTAAGGTGGTGTTCCTCAACCGTTCACCAAATCAGCACAAGAATGGTACTTGGTTCCACTTGGACGTGCACGCGCCACCGCGTTTCTCCATCACACCGGAAGACATTATCTACGTTAATTTAGGTAAGATACACGACATTATGAAATCATTATTATTTTAAATTCTGCTAGTATACGACTCGTATTTATAGGCGATGCCATCATCCTCAACTGCCAAGCGGAGGGCACACCCACACCCGAGATCCTGTGGTACAAGGACGCGAACCCAGTGGAGCCCTCGGGAACCGTGGGTATCTTTAACGACGGCACCGAGCTGCGCATCAGCAACATCCGGCACGAGGACATCGGCGACTACACGTGCATCGCGCGCAACGGCGAGGGCCAAGTCTCGCACACTGCCCGCGTCATCATCGCCGGTGGAGCAGTTATTACTGTACGATTTACTATTCTTCTTTCGATGTTCTAAGTCGGGTAAATTTGATCGATACATTTACACTACTCCTGAAGCCGAACTTCGGTAATTTTATATTCGTATGAATTATTATTTACGTCTATTAAGACTGTGGTGTAACGGTCAATAATAATAAAAATATTTTCAATTTTTTTTTTCGAGACGAGACGACGTTATCTATACGACGTCCACTGCTGAACAAAGGCCTCCCCCTTAGAAGGGAGGGGTTGCCATAATCCCCACGCTTGGCAGACGGCTTGGGGAGCGCAGTATAGGTGGAAGATAAATCCAAAAGAAAGATGCTGCTGCCCGTCCTTCCGCTCTCGCTTAGTCGCCTCCTACGACACCCAACGAGAGGAGATGGGGAGATGCAATTCTAAACCCGGCACCCCACGGGTACTAAACAGTGTGTTATTATAAAATCTGGAATTTAGTGCACCTAAACAGTTTCAACAGAGTTGTAAATTTAGTTTCGTACATCTTACAAGTTATGCGATTTTAAAAATATTTGTTTGGTTCAGACTTATGTAGTGTTATATGTATTCACAGATGCCACCAACAAATCAGACTAAGTTAGAAGGCGAGAAAGTGCAGTTCTCGTGCGAAGCGAAGGCTCTACCCGGCAATGTGACAGTTAAATGGTTCCGCGAAGGCGCGCCGGTTGCGGAGGTCGCGGCGCTGGAGACCAGAGTCACCATCCGCAGAGATGGAGCTCTAGTCATCAACCCAGTTGCCGCAGACGACTCAGGACAATACCTGTGCGAAGTCTCCAACGGGATCGGCGACCCACAAAGCGCTTCGGCTTATTTAAACGTAGAATGTAAGGCTCTCGTCGATATTTTTCACATCAATAACCCAGAAATTGTATGCAAATTATCCAAAATTATGAATTAAATTTTTCAGATCCAGCAAAAGTAACGTTCACGCCAACCGTGCAGTACCTGCCGTTCCGTTTGGCTGGAGTGGTGCAGTGCTACATCAAAGCTAACCCGCCCCTTCAGTACGTGACATGGACGAAAGACAAACGGCTACTGGAGCCGTATCAGACTAAGGACATTGTGATCATGAATAATGGCTCATTGCTTTTCACCCGCGTCAATCAAAATCATCAAGGGCGATATACTTGCACACCGTATAATGCTCAAGGAACTCAGGGTTCTTCAGGTAAGTCATTAAATCTTTGGCCGTTTATACTTCGTGCTTCGTTTATAGATCGGATTTTACAATGCTCTTTATTTCTGCAGGACCAATGGAAGTTTTAGTACGAAAACCGCCAGTATTCACCGTAGAACCGGAACCCCTCTACCAAAGAAAGGTAATAATACAGACAGAAAAGTGTTCCCAAACAAACAACATTCCACAACAGCTCGAGACCTCTTCGCTATATAAAAGATTAGGTACGCGGGAAGAGCCCCCCCGAACAACAAAATAATATTAATTGCGCCAGGCGTACCCGGGACAACCAGCCCTAGATGATCTAGTCACTTAGTCAATCTTTCCATCTCATCAAATTTATTAGTATTTATTCGACACGAAAGAAGAAGACATTATGTAGAGTGGTCCAAAAATGTGATAAACTGAGTATGAGTGTCCGTCATGCAGCATGATCATTGACGTAATACTCGTACATGGCGTGCCGACCTCAGGTGCCGACTAGGAATCACTTTATGCTTAACTTATAGAGAAATGGGGATGCTAAAGAATTATCGCAAATGCGGTTGCAACGTAGCTTATTTCTTTCTAGGTTGGCGAGTCAGTAGAAATGCACTGCGAGGCGCAGGAGGCGGAGGGTACTCAACGTCCCAGCGTGACGTGGCGGCGGCGGGACGGCCTGCCGCTGCAGAAGAACCGCGTTCGAGCCCTCGGTGGAAACATCACCATCGACACGCTACGCCGGCAAGACTTTGGGATATATCAGTGCGTCGCTTCCAACGAGGTACGTAGTCGATGTTACCTCTGCGTGCATCACCCACTGAGTTTCTTGCCGAATCTTAACAACGGAGGCGCGTAATAATGTAATCCAACTGAAATTGATTACGCCTATGTTTATAAAACGACTTGTTTTAGTTACAAACCGTAACGTTTTCTTCCAAATTTAAGTCAAATTCAAAATCATTTTTTACATACTACCACCGGATCGTAACGCGGCCGCTACTGATAAGATGCGACAAGATACTCAGCGGGCTTGTCTTTTATTGTCATGTTTTTTTTTAAACCAGTTTATATAGCCTTAAGGCTGTTTAGACTGTTTAAGCTTATAGCATAAGCTACAAGCTGAAACACTGACACAAAAGAAAAAATACAAAAGAAAACCTACAAAAGAAGTTGAAAAAATCTTGAAGAACGTTACTACGTCTCTTAGTAGTGCTTGGACTGAATAGTGCATGGTCTCTACATGTATAAAACGACTCGTTTAAGTAACGAACAGTCCCTTTTCTACCAGAGGTTAACTGAAACAGTTTCTATGTATATAAACTTACTAGTGACCCGCCCAGGCTTCGCACGGGTGTAATTTAGATGACTCGTTTGCAAAATATTGTTATTTATTTTCTGCTACCTAAAACTTAATTAGGTTTTTTACATACATAAACCATCAGTAAAATATTATCTAACCAATGGTGAAAACCGCCTGCGTTGTTTAGGAGGAGTTAACGAATATACAGACAGACAGACTCGGAAATCGACTTTGTTTTATTCAATGTAGGTACTAGAGATAAAAATCTTGTGGGAAAACTCAGAGACGCCTCGTTAGTAGTTACTTGAATAAGAATGGTTGCTGTGACAACGACGGATCGTTGAATAAGTAATATGCTTTAGCAATGACCGTATGCAATTAGGTGGCGACAATAGTAGCGGACACGCAGCTGGTGATTGAGGGTACGCAGCCGCACGCACCGTATAATGTGTCAGGCACCGCGACCGAATTCCAAGTGACGCTGCGCTGGCAGCCCGGGTACGCGGGCGGCCCGGACTACAAGCAGGACTACACCATCTGGTACAGGGAGGCCGGCTTCTCGGAGTGGACTAAGGTCCCTGTCACGCCCTCGGGTGCTACCTCGGTAAGGAGTTATAACCATTTACACTAGACCATTAGATATTGTAGGGGGGCGCTGGAAGATTGAGGATTTCAAAAGGATAATTTATAATATACTCAAACGTAAATGGTTATGTAAAAGGGGGACACGACAACTTTATTTGTAGTTCAAGTGATGTAAAAAAGCTTGGGAACCCCTGATTTAGACCGTAACTTTATCATGGTGTATATTATACCAGTCACTATTTTGGAGACAAGGTTGCTAAATTTATTAACTCACTTTGTTTGTTCTCAATTAATTTCATACATAACTGAACTACATACTTGATTTATACATAAAAATTTGCAATGAATCCTAGGTGGTAGGCACATGAGTAACAAGTTTCTAGTAGTTATTTATGTATCAACGTAGTATCAGATATTCTTCTGCCAAGAAGCAATGTGTAAACATTGCTGTGTTACTATGTGTATCTGACAGTTTCGACTGACAAGCGGCAGTACAGTCGCTTTCCATCAGGCAAAATTCTTACTATTTATAGTCTCGTACTAAGTATAACAAAAAAAAAGCCGAAGGTATCGACAACGTGATAAAACGTAGTTGAGGTAGGTAGAGAGTAAATAAGCGTAGAGTATATAGCTATAAACGATAAAAGAATACCTTATAAAAGTGAAACCATTTACGTGCAGGTAACGATAAATCGGCTGCAACCAGGCACCACGTACGAGTTTCAAGTGAACAGCAAGAACACGATAGGCGAAGGAATGATGAGCAAAGCTATTACTATACGAACACTAGGTAAGTTATATATAAAACATTACATTTTATTGTGGTTACGGTGTTGGAGTTTAAAGACAATATACATATTATATGGTAACTATGGTTATTTATTAATAATTATCTGGTATTATTGCATCTACCAACTATTAAGTTAATAATATTTTATGTACTTACCCATTTTAGTTTTGGTATGGGAAAGCACTAATTGTTTTTTAACATAACGTGTGTTTTAACATATTTCAGGTTTGAGGTTTGTTATTTTGAGGTCTAGAATATTGGGTTATCTAACTTTGACCTCGGTTAACTAACTACAGAACTGCTTTTTGTAGATGTAGGGGCCAAACCAAAGGTGGCTCCCACCGCGGCGGGGCCCGTAGACGAAAAGATATTTCAAAGCGCACCCGAAGGCTCTGGTATATACATAACTATATTACTTTATACAAGTACTCGCATCATATTTTTAATTAAATATACTATCTATCCATACATCATTAATATAAGTAGTTAATTAATGGTACTTAGATGCTTTACTAACTTGACCTGTGATCGCTTACATTTATAACTCATGCATGTATCTATACCCTGTATGAAAACAGGAGTGATGGCCGACCGGTGGCTTACCAAAGACGGTGGTAGGGTTAACTAGGTCATATTCAACCTTACTAATTTTCTTTGGCAGGCCACCGGACAGCCATCACTCCTGGGTTCATACATTTATTGCTACGATTTTCATCTAGTAAAGAAAAACAGGGTACACTAACTTAACAAAGCATTTTAAACCATATTTCAAACATTACTGATTTAGTTTTAACATTGGTTGTAATTATGCTCAGGACCCAAATCGGGTCCACCGAGGAACCTGACCGTGACGGAGGTCCACAACGGGTTCCTCATAACGTGGCAGGCGCCGCTGGAGCGCGCGCACCTCGTGCAGTACTACACCATCAAGTACCGCACCGACGCGCAGTGGAAGACCCTTAACAGAGGACAGATCCGCCCCGAGGAGACCAGTTATTTGGGTAATACAGTCACATATGTTCTCTTTTTTTAAGACTTCAAAAGGAGTCCCCGGGTCCCTATGAGGGCTCAACAAGTTTATCTGGGATTCTTACCAACTAAAATCCCCGCGGCTGTAACATCGTAACATGAAAGGGTGAGCGCACTGCGAACGAAGGGGGTCGCAACCCCGTCACCTTCCTCCTCGGAGACGCCACCGAACTCAAAGAATGACTAGCCACTACTCCCACATTTCACTAACATACTGTTATGCTGGTAGATAAAAAATATAACTTATTGTAGAGAGTTCTGCGGTGAGTAACGTAGTTAGTACTCTATAAATGAGGAGTCGCTGTATTAGCCCCTAGGGGACCATTGCTCGTACCCTTTACGGAAGGCACAACGATACCTCTATGGCAAGATTATTTTTCCTGTGTTGTTAATAAACTCGCTTGCTTTCCACGATTGTAGCACGATTGAACTCACCATCAGGTCAAGAACTAGCTTAGTGAGACTTGAGAATATCAACGTATCTTTATGCAACTTATTGAGAATACGAACTTAGACGCTCGTTTTTTCAGAGATTACTGACTCCACAATATGGTTAATTTCAGTTAAGAATCTGGTCGGTGGTCGTACGTACTACTTCAGAGTGTTGGCTAATTCGGCGACGAGCTACGAGAGTTCCGAGGAGGTGAAGTTCCCAGTGCCGGCGCGGGTGAAGCATAAAGCGATCACGGCGGGCGTGGTGGGCGGCATACTGTTCTTCATAGTTGCCATAATATTGTCCGTTTGCGCAGTCAAGATCTGCAACAAGCGCAAGCGCCGTAAGCAGGAGAAAGGTGAGGACCCTCGGGCTGGCGGCCGCTGTCCGCCCCGGCCGTAACGCTCAATGAATTGTTACACGTGCAATGCGCTAGCTTATTGTGTATCATCAAAACAAAACCAAACTTAACAAGTGTTGTCACCAAGAACACGGTGACAACACTTGTTAACCATACGGGCTTAACAAAAAAAATATCCTTCAAAATTTCGACATGTTACTCTGTGAAAGCAACGCGTTAAACTCTTTTCAATCAAATGCGACCAAAAATAAATTACCATGTTATATGAGCGGTCACGGTGAAGAGTAAAAGAATATTATTTGTCATATTTTTTTTCGAATGGTCACATTTTTGGTAATAGGTTACATTAAATAAGTAAATGGTATTAACGGTTTTTTATACCAGTTAAAAACCGTATAAACCAGAACTTGAAAAAAATCTTGCAGTATAAAATATTCCATTACCCAAGAAATTAATAGTTACATGTCCATAGTTAATTACTAATTAGTAATTGGTGCTGATGATACAGAATTGACAATAACAAGACTTTGACACAACAACTAACACAGAGTTTAACACCGTTCTGTTTTCATAACTTACTTGCATAATAATCTAGCCACTGTCTTTAAAAGTCAACAAGCTACTCGTTGATATCAGTAACAATTCATTGTATTACACTTTTTGTCTCACTTATGAGATAACGATAGCAGACAAGTCTTCCTTACAGTACTTACCATATTGTCGGCGTATTTAACCACTCATTAGCATTTGCAATTACATTTGTAACATCGCTATTTGCGATAAGCTATGCATGTGTGTTGTACTGTGGCATCCGTTAGTGTTTGACTACCGTGAAGCAAATTAACATTATTATAAGTTATAATTACGAGAAGTTTAAAAGAATAGAATGCTATTATGGTAAAGTGGTAAATGTTGTAATAAGAAAAACGATGTATAACCGACCGATGGGTGATGACTACGCTACTTTCATTTAAATACCTATTTTATACTTAATAAATAATAGCATGTTGCTTTGGTTGTCTTCCTTATTTTTAAATTTAATGCAGTAGCCAGTAGAATTATTATTTACTACGTTTTTAGTTATTATTCACGTTTATCACATCTTATGTTCATTTCGCAAAACTGTTTACGATGAATCGATCACAGAAAAGAACTTAATAGATTAAAGTGCCCAGAATCTCATGTTTAATTTGATAATACGATGTATTTATATAATATAATGTCTAACTGTTAAGGACCAACTAAGAACAGAAAAGCGTGGAAAAATGGGCAGTATGTAAATGTAATTTCGTATTTAAATGTATTATAAACGCTAAGCCGCTAACGGTATATAACATGTATTACCAAATTGTGTAACAAAATATCGTAATTAAACCCAAGTCTGCTATGCGCTTGGTCTGAGTGGTGAATTATGGTTCAAACTTTCTCCGCTCTCATGAAAATAAAGTTAAGATATAAACTGGTCAAAGAGCAAAAGTAAAAGTTAAGAAAGTTCAAATATCAACATTCATTTCGAAAAATAATTAACTGCCTTTAAACCAAACCTAATGTGGGAGCTACATGAGGTTACATATTTATTATCATGTCGTGGGCCTTATTAATATAATGGGCATGTTCTTTTCTGTGAGCGGTTGTTTCGTTGTTGACAATATGGTGGGTGGCGGTGCGGTGTGTGGCTGGTGGCTGGTGGCGGGCGGCGGCCGCGGCGGGGCTCGGGGCGGGCGCGACCTGCACCACGTTAATGTTCAGAAATCATTCGATTGCAGCATACAACATGGTAGCCGCGCGACTGACGGACCTCCGCGCCGCTGACAGCACTCAAGTGCCTTTTAAGAAGTGAGTACTGTTGCACTGACCGGAGGGTTAAAGGTATTGCCGGGGTGTTTCGCGGTTATCTCGAGGTATATGAGTGTCGCTTAAGTGTAACTTGCGCTGTTCATAAGCCGTTTAAACATTTTACATTTTAAACGGCTGATTAAGAACAGCCGATTGACATAACAATTTTTAGTAATCGGCTAAGTATCTATATCTACCTGCAAAATAAATAATATACTTAGTAAATTTTATAAAAATATGTGTATTAACACATTTGCCTACAGTCTTTCGCTCTACCAATTTACCTAAAAAAATAGGTTATTGTTTAATTGTATAAAATTCTAATTAACTTTCAATACATTCACGCTGCTGAAACAGGAAATCAGGTCAGTTTTTAGCAATCGTTTGTTTTTTACGCCTGCTATCTATTTATTCTCTACCTATTCAATGGCTGTGTATCTACAACGAATAATTTCCATCCCGTGTATCTTTATGTGCAGATTTAGAGAACGCGGAATATCGAGTATAGTGCAGTGTCTGCGTTTTACTGCTAACTGGGTGTGGCCGGCGTCGCGGTGCGGCGACGAGCCTCGCTACTGGGCGTCGATGCGGCGCGTGTCACCGGCGCCCTCCGCCTCGCCCGCGCCCTCGCTCGCGCCCTCCTCCTCCGACGACGGCGGCTTCCTGCCGCGACTCCGCGCCCCACTACGGCCCTCCGCCGCGCCGCCGCTCTTCCGCGCCTCCTCGCCCGCGCTCGCGCTGCACTGGCCGCCATGGCCGCCGTGGCCGCCGTGGGCCGCCGCCTGGACGCCCTGGTCGCCGCTGCACGTGTCCGACCTCAGCTCCGTGCCGTTCCCGAGCTCGGCGGACGGCTCCTTCCCGACGCCCCCGTCGCCGTTCCGGCTGCGGTCGCTGAGGCAGACCGCGCACGAGGCGCGCGGGGCCTCGGCGAGCGCGCAGGCTCGGGCGCGCGCGCGGCCCGTGCCGAGGCACGCGCGTCCCCGTACAGCACTCGACCCGCCGCCGCCGCACGAGGCGTCGCCCGAGAGCCGCTCCTCGTCCAGCGGGTTCGGCAGCAAGAACGCGTCGTCGTCGCAGCACAACCGCAGCAGCCGCACGGGCAGCCTCGCCGAGTGGCGGCCGCCGCCGTACCGGCCACCGCCGCCGGCGCCGCCGCCGCGGCCCGGCTCGGCGGAGGCTGGCGACGCCGGCTCGGTGGACGTGCACTACGAGTGGGACCGCGCGACGCGGACGCCGACGCCCTCGACGCCGGAGCGGACGCGCGCGCGACCTTCGCGTGACGACGTAGAGGCGAGGGTGCGGGCCATGAAGGAGGAGTTCCTGGAGTTCCGCAAGCGGCAAGCGCTGCGGCGACGATCTCCGGAGCCGCTGGGTCCGCCGCCGCCGATGTCGCCGCTGGCCACGCTTGCGCACTCGCCGCCCGCACCCGCCGAGACCGTCTGCTAGTCGATGCGGACTGACCCTCGTCGGCTACCGGCTCCGGCTCGGGAGCGTACGACACCCTCCCCACCGACAGTCTCGATCAGATCTGTACGCTTGATCTCACGCAGGAGCTCCAGGTCGATCGGTTCACTCCCCGAATACACTTAAATAAGATATCTTTGTATCTGAGAAGATGGTTAGTTAGAGCATCCACAAAATATCGACGAGAACGATTCGTTGTGGATGCGGTTAGAGATCGATCGCATTTATTTTAGCCTACGAAGCCACTGTGCGAGGGCTATCGGAAGTACCTAGGTATGATTTGATACGTACACCGTTTATTAAGTAGAGGTAAAACGATCCCACCAGGTCGCCGGCGCTACGACCACACCGCCGGCAACCATTATTATAAATAGTTATTTAGAATGATTCGAATCGCATATGAATATTTGCGACTGTAATATTGTACGTATATAAAGTGGATGCCGTGGCGTTTTACTATCGCACTGCCTGCTCACCTGTCATTTATAATTATGTCAATTAATTGTTCGATGTAATCGACGCACCACGTTCACTTAATAACTAATGGCTATTTAACAAGTAGCTACCATAATTGAATTTTTGACACTAAATGCCAGGCACTTAATTATATGAAGTCCAATACTATAACATAATGTCTAGCTTACAAGCACATGCGGTCGTGATTATGATGAACAAAATAAAGTGCCATAAAGAGAAAAGCAAACCTAGAGTCGTTTCATAACAACAACAGACGCGCCGATGCGAACTCAAAGCGAAAAAGGCTTCGCTGCGCAACTAGGGGCGAGCAGGCAGTGCGGGGACGTTCACCTTAACGCTTTAGGTATGAGCGGGGAAGCATCCACGACACCGCTCATACCAACATTATATTGTAGTTATTATTGTAACTAATTAAATTACGAATAACGATTTACTAAAAGAGCGATTGCGGCAGGCGCGCCGGGCGCCCGCCGCGCGCTCTATAATATACAACAAAATAATCATTAAGTAGTATCTAGAAATAATTAGGTCGATACAAAACGTGTAAAGTCAGTTTTGTTTGAATTTCGAAGGAATTATTTTACGAGTACAAATTTATTATTATTTTCTTTAATTTATGTGATGATTACAATATAATTTAATAAATGCACTGTACATATGTAAAAATAAATTAGATATTATATTATAAACTTATTTATTTAGGTATGGTGTGGTATGATTGAGGTTCTGAAGAACTTGATGCCGTGCTTGCGAGACACTAGACACTGCCGACTTAGAAACTTCCCACGAATATAATAATGACTAATTGTGTACTTTCTTGTATCGTTCACTTGTTTTATACATATAATATTTATTATGTTCTGTAGGTATAATGTTGTTTTTATGACGCGGCATAGTCGTTATCATAGCAACGCATGGTGTTGATGCCCAAAGCATGCACTTACTTGCAAATGTTCAGTCAATTGTTTTGTACTTTAATCATTTTTTTATATATTCTGTAAGCTGTTATTATATTATTATGAGATACAGTTCCCGATGATAATATAAACATTATGACTGGAACGACTAGATTTACTTGCTAAGCGGCCCAAAGGGCGTGCGGTACTTTGATTCTTTTCTCATACTGTCATGACCGACATGACTTATAAAATTAAAGATATCTATGATGAAACGAAGTTCAAGTGCACTACACTAAAAGTTCTGCCACTGTGGTTACCAGATATCGGGTTTGATCTGACATGCCAGAACTGACTTGAAAATGTCATTTACCTACAAGATCTAGTAAAGTTTTTTAACAAAAATGAAAATTTATTTTTGGGATCTTCTTATATAAAATCTACAAATAAATACTTGCGTACAATACTCACAACGGATCTTTGTGTGCCTATCGCAACTATCGTCGTGAGTTGTCAATACAAAAACACAAAAATAGCTACTGCGCAGAGTCTTGCAGCCAACTTCAGATACATAAAGATCCGTTGTGACTACTTTATATGCATTTTGTTAACTTTTTTTGAAGTGTCTTAAGTTTCCATCTGGTAACCTGACAACTACATTCTATCTATGATCAAAGCCTTCCAGTTGTGACCAGTCAGACTTATATCACTGGGTTCAGTATGTTGTTTAATTAATTTACTCATGAAAATGTTATTTATCCGCTGTTTTATATTTATCATACGTATCGGTTCCTTGAGTAATCCCACCTATGAAGTTGACCAGTCAAAACAAAGACTGTTTAGTATTATGTTCGTTCGTTATAAGGTTTAGTTATTGTGTTCAACGTGCTCTTTAGATATTTCCTTGCATGCACGTCGCACTTTTTGGACTATCGTTTGTAATGCAAAAACTTTTTTAATCGAATATCGATAAGGACCTTTTAAAATAAGTATAAAAATGTACGCTTTAAAGAAATTGAAATAAATTACTCATAACAAATAGATAGGCAGATATGATAAGGTGTAGTAGTTTATGTGCGTGCATGGAAGCGTCTGATACAGAGAAAGAAACGATGCGACTGCGATATACGGAGCCGTCAGGAAAGCTGACCGCACAGCTGAAGCCATACTGCCACACACATATGTATATTATTATTGAATCATTTTCTCAACACTTAGTGTAGATTTTAATATAAAATGTATGTATATTAAAGGATGAGATAATAATGACCTATGATGTACTGTGAGTACGACGGTAAGGTGTATTCGATATAAACAATACCTACATATCCACCGCATCAGTGTTTCTCCAAATATTTTATATGGAGTGTCACTTACGGAATAGTTGCGTATTGTATAAATAATAAAAACACTTGTGCTTGAGTTCTACCACAAAATCCAAATAGATACAGTGCAATCACATAGCTTAAATTTAATCGGACTGCTCCGTTGTTATTAATTTGCATTGCAATAAATCCATTCGCAAGAACGTGAGTTCGGTTGGAATGGTAGTAAGAACTAGGTACTCTCATGGCGGCTCCCAAAGCAAAGTTACGTCAACGACAGCGAACAACGCATCATTATTCATTGAAGACGGTGTAGAATTAAGCTACGTATAACGACACAACAGATTTTTTTTGTTTATTTTTTTGTCTGTAACATGTACCTTTCACCATAGCATACAATTAGGCGATTGAAGAAATGTGCAATAAATTCCACTGTTCAATAATAAATTAATTATAATACGTTAAAATAATTATGTATGTATATGCTCAATATTTTCGACTGACCAACTGTAAAAAATATTAACGATAAATTTTTAAATAACGAATGTTGTTTATTGAGTATTCACAATTTGTTATATAGAAATGGTTGTTTTGCATTCATCAGCATGAATTCTTTAGTTAGGCGTGAATGGGCAAATCTAAAACTCTAAGGAATAGCGAAAATACGCAAATGAGTCCCAGAACCCATTTTGATGAAAACTAAAGCAGCATAATTGGCTTTTTAAAAAAAAAATGTTAGTCCTAGCTAGCAACAGAACGCATTGATTTTGAAAAAAAAAGTACACCTGTAATATTAGTACAACAGCCGATAATGTCTCTAGGAAGAGTCAAATTCCGGGGAGTAATGACATGTGGCAAACTAAAGGAAATAGCAAATTTTTATCAAAATACTGTTTTATTTTTCTTATGTTACCTAAGTACACTTGAACCGAACCCACACCAAAGACAGAGTGGGTTTTTTTCTCCTTTAACCGCGAAGAGATAATATTTTTCTAAGTTAGAACTTATTATGGTGAAACAGACTGAAAAATAGTATCATATCAAACAAGGTTGCTTGAAAATAGGAATGATTTTACTAAAATTCAACCTTTTCCTTTAGTTCATTTCGATTCGGTTCGATTCCTGGCTAAAATATGTGGTAAGTATTTTAAAAATCCAACATTGCAGGGCGCGTGGCTCTTTAGTATATTTTTCGCTATTTCTTATAGTTCTGGCTTTGGCCATCCACGCCCATTTAAAAAAAAACACTGTATGTGGAATTATAATAAAATGAACAATATTGTAATTTTGTTGGGCAAGCTTAATTGTGGCCATCAAACCAGCAACAGGCAGGTACCAACTGTAGACTGTAGCAATAGCATATCACAAAATACACATTAAAACAATAGTTCTGTTTTTAAGATTTCATCTAATAATACTTAGTGTAAAACATAGCATTGTAAATATATGTTCTATTGATTTCGATATTTCACCAGCGTTAACGTACGTAGGTGCACGACTGCAATACAGTAGTGGCCTAAAATCTACTTTATCTGGAACTAAATGATCGAACGCAATCATTGTAACAACCACCAAGACTTCAAATTCAATTAATCCGTGCTGTTTGCAGCGCGTCTATTTATAGGGGTATTATTTTGACAAATTTATTATTATTGTACGTACAATGTAAGAAACAAGAGTAATATATACATATAGCTCAAACCATGTGATATCTAGTCTTTTCTATTATGAAATTAACCTTCCTTTAAAAGACTCCCTTAAATCATTTATCAACGGAAATCGTAATTTCAATTGATTAATTTCTGCGGAACATTACCGCGGAAGACAATATGAAAATTGTAGCCAGTATCAAATAATAATACTGATGTCAAAGCACTGTCAAGCAGATAAATATGATTATAAATTAGCTAAACATTTGTTGTATCTTTGTTTCATAATCCGTACTACTTACCTATAAATTAATCAAGACATAAAAATAGCCCAAAAATCATTCGACAGTATCTAGACTAAAAAGATAGCAATATTTTAGATTAATATAACTAAATCGTATTTATCAGTTTGTATAAAAGAAACTACTTAAGAAAATGAAGTTATTTGCACATATTGGCAGAATGTAATGCGGTGAAACAGGGCACCCAAATATTAAAAACTTAAGGCATAATGCACAATATCTCAGCACAATAAGTGGTATTATAAAGTACTCGAATAATCAACTTTTATTATTACACACTTTAACTGTCACTCCAATGAATCCACAATAAGTTTGCCTCGATTAAAGAAAAAAATATGCACCAGCAACATTTTTATAATTCAAGTAAAAATATCCATTTTAATTTATAGAATATTTTTAGTTGTAAGTGTTGAGATCATGTGTTTACTGTGTAAGCACAAAAAGGATTCAATTCAAAAAATAAAAATACAATAACGTTGCTATGATTACATTGTTGTATTTTATTTGTCCAAAACCCAGGCAGTTTGAGGGGACTCTACCACGCCGCTCGCCACCGGCATCTACTGTCCAGACGGAAACACCCTATTGTCGATCGACTGACATGGATACCACCTTCTGTGAACTCATTAAATTTTGAACCATCAGTTTTTATTTTAATAAGCATAAGTACGTACTAAGTACACTCTACATTCTTATGTATACACGAAAAGAAGACGAAGTTATCTTCTTTAAGCTCTCAACGGCCGGTGAATCTGATCGCACCATACGCATCGACCACCGATGGATTAAGATCTTCGTTTTCTTATTTTTTGGTTAACTTGAAACGTTAGGGTTAATCATGACGTGATCAATCAGCATGATGTTCAATGGCGGAGTATCCAGAGTGGCCCGGCGAACATATTATTATTATGTTATTTCGCCATTCGAGAAGGCTCTTTACGCATTTCTACAGGATGTCCCAGAATTGGGGTATCAGTCCGGTAATGACGCATTGTGTATGCCACAAGCAATTAGTTTTTGAAAGAATATACTTAATGAAAAAGTCAACTGTTTTAGTGCAGCGAGTAAAAAAAATTTTTCGTTATTTACTATTCGAAAATATATGAATTTCTAATTAAATCAGTCTGGCGCGCAATCAATAAAAAACAGTAGTAGGCACGATCACACAGGGTAGCTTAGAAACAGTTTTAAGACGATATAAATGTTTTTTTTGTGTAATTCAAAATATCATTTTTGCCGTATTTGACATCTTTTGCGGGATCTTAACTATCAACACTATATATACCCTTTGGCTTGATATACCCTTTTCGGGACACCCAGTATATAAATATTTTTTCATGACTATTTGGCCCAACCCTTATCATGTAAAGACAAACAAAAAATACCAGCAGTCACATTTAAAATTACCATCGATATAGGTATCTGAATACAACCATACCTACCTAACTATACCTTTACCGTTTCGATGACGGATTACTCCTTTGAATAAAAAAGTACTAGATTCGGTCAAGAAACATCGGAAATATACACAAAAGAAATACAGTTGATTTCGGGTATGTAGAACTTGGAGTGTGTGAAAATCTACGTTTAAACTTTTTGATAATAATAATAACGTCCTCCTGGCCTATACGACCACCTGCCAATCTTTCACAAGATCAGCCATCTACGCGGGAGATATTATAGTGCACAAGTGCTTGCGCAGACACAAGTGCACTCTCTCTTCCTTTATACCTACCTCTCACAATCCAAGGTTGCCTGGAAGACATACCCTTTGTACATATTTCATTTTTAAGTGTTTTTTAAGTGCTTTATTTTATGTGTAAGTTTGTGTGTACAATAAATAGTATATCTGTCTATCTATCCGATGGGGCGCAGGACCGACTTTTTACATGCCCATCCGACGCATAGATCATCTTACTTTACAGACAATCGAGTGATCGGCATGTATTATCCTAGCCAGTAAGGAAAAACTACACAAATTTGTTGCTCCCCGCGGGAAGCGTAACCGCGTCCTGCGGTTTGCAAAGCAAGCGCTTTCCCACTGCGCCACGGAGACTACAAACATACTTATTTTGATAAACATGCGTTTGCACAGCACCTAATTATGATAATACCATGCTTAAAGGCAGAGGAATATTCAAGTCGATATAATTTTTGTCATGCTTATCATAAGCATGAAAAAATTACATCGACCGTTTTTGAAACATGGCTAATCCATATTGCACCTTTTTAACTGGCAAATGCCCGTCTTAAGAAATGTATTTTCGGCAGTTTATAGTTTTTATATTAGGTACCTATTGATATTAAAATATTTGTAACAGTCCCACCAGTATTAACAGTGGTTCGAGAGTTATAGTACACTATTAACTTTATAATTATCAATAATAATATTCAATACTACTAAATCTCAATACATAAGGCATTTAATCATTCAGATAACATTTATTAACGGGCTTGCACAATAGAATTTCTTAAGTATGGTGTAACACCATTAGCTACTAGAAAACTAGGAGTTAGTTTAGTAAATGCTGCAGGCACCGCACCGCAGATAGGTACCACCTAGGAACTGCATAAGATTGTAGAGTTCCTAGAAACTTTATAGTGCAGTAGTACCTGTATGGTGTATTGTAATTTCAGCTTCTTATTATGTTTCGGCACTACCTTACGATAACGAATATGGACCAGACTACGGCGAAGAGTGGCTATTATTCTATGACTCCGAAGGCGAGACCCATACGCTGAACTTCACTACAATCCCAAACGAGACTCGAAGCGTAAAGTTAGGACACGCATATTACTATCTATATACCAGGTATTAAACAGTCTTACCGAAATACATCAAGCAGGTTTTTAAAACGAATAAGTGTGATGACCATAATTTCAGACGTAACTATGAACCAGAAGAAATTTTAGTTCCCGAAGACGATCAACCTTTCACAAGTTTATATTTCAATTCATCGAACGACGTTAAAGTTATTACCCACGGTTGGCTATCGTATGAACAAAGCGACTGGTTACAGGGTCTAAAAGATGCATTCTTAAGAAAATATGATTACAATGTAATAACTGTGGACTGGAGCGAATTGGCCAGAAATCCGGTATATCCATGGTCAGCTTTTAGCACACGATATGTGGGAAAGAGAACCGCAAAATTGCTCGATGCATCAACAAGGACGTATGCAAGTAACTATAGGAACATACATTTAATAGGACATAGTTTAGGGGCGCATGTAATGGGATACACCGGTTTCTTTTCAAGACAAAGGATAAACAGAATTACTGGCAAGTATCTCAGCTCACATCACCACTATTTACAGGTAATTGAGTCGTGTTGCGCAAGCAAATACTTAATAAATAAGTACACAACATACATACTTACTTAATAAACAATGTACAAGAACATTGTATAATACGCAATTCCGCATTACTCAACCTCGTCAGCCCTGGCGAATTTAGTAGGAGTGTACATCTGCGTTTGTCTGTATATCAGAGTATTGCTTAGAGAATAATAGAACTGCCCTGTTATTGTCTAAGCAACACAACCTCGAGTTCGACGTTGCGGGCAGCGGCGAGTTGCGTTTTCGTATTTTCCGCAGCCACAAAAAGGGAATATATAAACCAATGATTATTATAAACCATTGATTTGTTATACCACTACCAATGCACGCCAAAAATTTACTCATGTATTTAAAAAGAAAATATGTATATACAGTTGAATTGTGAACCTCCTCCTTTTTTGAAGTCTGTTAAAAATATTTACTAATATATACTTACGGTATTATATCGTTCCTTATTTTTTACTTTATGCAGTACTTTGTGCATATACTAAATACGCAAAAGGGCATTTTACTAGAGTTTCAGAGGCACACGTCACGTTCGTTACATTTTACCGACACGAGACTTACTGCTAGTTCACCGAATTTGGGTGAATATCGTCGCAAATTTCGTGCGCTAATGGCATATCTTTATATATATAATTCTACTGTACTTGTGTATGTCACTGAACTCCTAAACGGCTGGACCGATGTTGATGAAATTTTTTGTGTGTGTTCAAGGGGATTCGAGAATTATTTAGATTAAAAAAAACGCGGGCGGAGCTGCGCCGGTCAGCTAGTCAATTATATAAAATATCATTGAAGAGTACCTACCGAATTCGTTGAATTTCTTCTCACACTAAGTATGCGATTCTCGAAAACAAACACCGCCGCAGTGATGCAGCATGGCCAGAACTGGCCCGCCTGGCGGCCAGGATAACCACTAGACCAACGGACCTGCCAAAAACGTACCATAGGCGGCGAAGCGGCACATTTGTAAATCCATATCTGATGACATTTAATGATGTCATATTAAAAATCTTTAGTGTTGTGTTACACAAACCTTTCTGTTTCATAGGGCTTGACCCTGCCCGGCCGCTATTTGAATTGCCAAAAATGCCTGCAGAGTATCGTCTAGAGAAGAATGATGCAGATTTTGTGGACATCATTCATACTAGTGCAGGTCTTTTAGGCTACAAGTATAGTGCAGGGCATGCTGATTTTTATCCGAACGACGGACGCGCCAAGCAGCCAGGCTGTGAAGGACCCCAAAAAGTTTTAGGTAATGTATGTGAAAAAAATACCGGTCAAGTGCGAGTCGGACTCTCGTACCGAGGGTTCCATACCGTCTTTGGACATATTAAAGTTATTTTACTATTCGTCTAACACCTCAGATAGCAAAAACCAAACCGCGAAACTAAGGCTATTTAGGATTACCTCCTACTTACTTAGAAAGATAATTTTATTTTTCCTGTAATATATAGGTAGACATGTCTTACCTGTAATTATTTCAGATTTTTCCTCCACAAACTTCGGAGATAAGGGGGAACGGTATTTTTTGACGTGTTATTATATGCCAAAAATTAATACGTGGCATAAATCAAAATAAAAATGTTTTGAAATGTACAAATGAAGCCCTTTCATATGATACCCCACTCGATGTAGTAGGTACATACCATAATCAAAAAAGAAAATAAAAAAAAAATAAAAAATTCATTTGCGATGATGTTGGGTAAGCAAGATACTTTTAATTATTCTAAGTCTCAATCTATAGCATCAGTGGTTCCTAAAAGTTATAGGTCTGACCACGGAAGAATAAAGTGTGACAGACAGACAGACGAAGTCGCAACATATAAAAATAATTTTTACAAAAAAAAGAACCGCCTTCAAAATGCAACTAAAAAGCCTGAAATAATTTCTAAGAATTAGTGGTTTTTACATCTACATTGTTGGACTTGGCCTACAACAATTATAAATACATATTACTATCAAAGACGGCGCCAAACTGGAAAACAATTAGGTACCCACTGCCCTTGTAAGTATTTGCTAGACGTTAGGCGCCGACTTCGATAGTAATATGTATTTATAATATATTGTAGTCCAAGTCCAACAATGTAGATGTAAAAACCACTAATTCTTAGAAATTATTTCAGGCTTTTTAGTTGCATTTTGAAGGCGGTACTTTTTTTTGTAAAAATTATTTTTATTTTATTCTTTTTAGTGGTTCCCTTGGTGTATTATTGGGTTAACTTTTAACAACTTATATTTTATTCTGACAAACAGCCAGTTTAATATTTATTTTAAAAACACCCACTACATAACACAACTATGGACTACGTTTATTGGTGCAGTGATCCCGTGACCTTCCTGCTCCATCGTCAGACCCTGATCTCCATTTTTCTAGCAACTACTCGTCGAAACCTATCCAACGAGTCCAAATTCGGTAGATCTACGTGTGTTGGTGCCGAGATATCGTGACGACCTTCCTGCTCCATTATCAGACCTTGATCACCATTGTTCTAGCAACTACTCGTCGAGAGCTACCTAACGAACCCAAACTCGGTGGGTCTATGTTTATTGGTGCCGAGATCCCGTGACGACCTTCTTGCTCCATCATCAGACGCTGATCACCATTTTTCTAGCAACTACTCATCGAGAGCTACCCAACGAGCCCAACCTCGGCGGATCTACGTTTATTGGTGCAGAGATCCCGTGACAACCTTCCTGCTCCACCATCAGACCCTGATCTCCATTTTTCTAGCAACTACTCGTCGAGAACTATCCATCGAGTCCAAATTCGGTAGTTCTACGTTTAGTAGGCACGGCTAGGATAGGATGGATTGTTAATTTTATTACAGAGTTTCGATGGCCATCTATGGCCTTCTTCATCAGATCCACTTCACCAAATGATACTTTCTGAATGAAAATGCTTGACTAGTTTCTAAATATACCAAAAACGCTATATGTATGCCTATAATATTTAAGGAGTTCCCTCAGTTACTCATGGTTCCTATCATCAGAACTTGATTTTGAAAAAAATGGGACCAATCTGGAACCATACCCTTTCAATTAAAAAAATAATTTACCAAATCGGTTCGTAAACGACAGAGTTCTGAGGTAACAAACATAAAAAAAAAACATGCAACCGAATTGATAACCTCCTCCTTTTTTTTTGAAGTCGGTTAAAAAGATCCTTGCGCAACCCTAAAAAGTACCTACCTATATTTATATCAGTTGTCTGCTTACAAAAGTACAGGTTCTGTCTAGATTGTATTAATAAATGAATATGTGAACTGTCCTAGTTCATAGTCGGGTTTTTGTGCTTTTATAAAGGAGTTGTTGCAAAATGGGCTAGGAATATGTACACCACCTCAAAAAATCGAGAAAAATCCATATAATCCGGGAAAAATATAAATATTTCGTTTAAATTACTATTATTGTCGTAATTTTAATTATAATTATCATGTATTTTACATCTATATTCAACATGGTGTCCTAAGATGGCGTCTCACTGATGTCGAATTAAACTGTCAGCCAGACAGCTGTCAATAGCTACTGCTGCTGTCACACTTGTCACAGTTGGTTGTGTGCGTGTATTGTATGTAGTGAAATGATTATCATTGATATTTTAATTATTAAAATGATGTATGAGAGAACAGAAACAAAAATACAAAGAGTACTGTACTAAAAATAATTTTAACGACAATGATAATACAAATGACACATGACAGTGACACTTTTCCGCCATGCCAGTTTTTTGTTATGTGTTGCAATTTTAAGTAAAAATTCTTAAGTTTTACAAGCAAATAAAGCCAAATTATAGTAAATGGATAGTTAAAAACTGTTTTATGTGTGTTTCCCTATCTTAGAGTATAGTGTACAAAGGCCTAGCCCAGGCTCCATACATTTTGGAACATCTCTTTTACACTTGTTTTTGTCTAAAAATTTCCAGAAGCGTGCAGCCACGGACGTGCAATCCATTACTTTGCAGAATCGATAGATTCCGATATTCCTTTCATAGCATACCCATGTGAAAATTGGAAGAAATTTGAAAATGGAGAGTGCATAGAAAATTCTACATGGATGGGGCTTCCAACGCCGCCTCATGCAAGAGGCGATTATTATCTTTACACAAACAGCGAACCCAAATACGCTATTTGCGATAATAGTAGCGAATAACTCATTATAGTCTAAGAGCCCGTGAACCCCAGACCTTCGTTATTTTATAAAAGCTGAAAGTTTGTCAGCGCATGCTCCCAACACAGGTAAGAACGATGGACTATTATGAAGTTTGGGTTGCCGTGGCTTTGGCAGGTAAACGGTACTAAAGGTGTGTAAAATACCGATCTAAATTCATCAAATAATAAAGTGTGATTTTGTGGTATTACCTTCAGAATATTATTAAAAATCACGTTATTGATTGCCAGACACTTAACATCGTGGCAACCCCTTGCCAGACACCCCTAATGTTCATGAAATTATAATTCTACTTATGTTATAGTATAAAAGCTGATTCTTATATATAATACTTAGGTAATAATTAGATGATGTTTCCTCATCAGCCAGACATTTTTGATAGTTCCAACCCCTTGCCAGACAATGATGTAGGGTCGCTGTAGGAGCGAGCGCGAGACAGTATATGTATGCTGGGTGCGAGTGAGATGGCGAGATAGGTCTATCGCGATCCCTCAATAACAGATTATAAAAAAAAAATTTTTAGGTTCTGGGGTAAAATATTTTTTCATCAGTCCTGTGAATGATTTGTAACATTCCCTGTGATAACCACTCTCTGTATATTCACGTGGAAGAATGATGTTATTATATTTAAGGTTATGTTTTTTTCGCAATTTTAAAATTAATTCACATTTTTTCAATGTCTCGTCAGAAAATAATATTATTTTACCACTACTTTTCTTACAAATAACACAAGTTAAAATATCACCCATGACTTAATTTTTTAAACAAAATCACTTTCATTTAAAAAATCACATAAACAAATTGTAAGCATATAATGTACGTATCATACACTAATAATATATTGAATATACTTTATAGTCTGTATATATTCGAAATATTTTATGTTGTTAATTTATAATAACTATTCAATTAATAATACTTGAAGATAGCATATAAGATTATTTTAGCTGATGTAAACATGTACTAAGTCAATACATGCGCAGTAGAAATAACAACTGCGCAGTGAGAGATCGCGATAGACCTATCTCGCCATCTCACTCGCACCCACCATACATATACTGTCTCGCGCTCGCTCCTACAGCGACCCTACATCATTGTCTGGCAAGGGGTTGGAACTATCAAAAATGTCTGGCTGATGAGGAAACATCATCTAATTATTACCTAAGTATTATATATAAGAATCAGCTTTTATACTATAACATAAGTAGAATTATAATTTCATGAACATTAGGGGTGTCTGGCAAGGGGTTGCCACGATGTTAAGTGTCTGGCAATCAATAACGTGATTTTTAATAATATTCTGAAGGTAATACTAAAAAATCACACTTTATTATTTGATGAATTTAGATCGGTATTTTACACACCTTTAGTACCGTTTACCTGCCAAAGCCACGGCAACCCAAACTTCATAATAGTCCATCGTTCTTACCTGTGTTGGGAGCATGCGCTGACAAACTTTCAGCTTTTATAAAATAACGAAGGTCTGGGGTTCACGGGCTCTTGCTCTATTATGTTGTAGCTTGCTACCATGACACCAAGTTAATATCTACGGACGGACGAATAACGGACATAATAAAACTGTAACAGGTCCAATTCTGAACATTGAAGATATTTTGAAAATTATGTTTGGAGGGCATTTTATAGCCGATACAGAGGCCGAATTTTTTTTTTTTTTTTAATTTTTGTCTGTCTGTCTGTCTGTATCACGGCTGCGCATCACGCTTAAACTACTGAATGGATTCAAATGAAATTTGGCATGATTTGAGATCTTACTACGAGGTAGGACATAATAATATGATACTTTTTATCCCGTAATCTAGCACGGTTCTTTTGGGAGGGGATTAAAGTCAAAATGGGTACTTGGTTATACGCTTGGTCCGATTTTATCAATTTTTCTTTATAATTATTATAAATATTAGTAAGGTAACACTCATAGAGTTGTTATCAAGGTTTTGTTAAGCTGGGTTAAGCAACGTTAGGTAAGGTCATTAAATAGATGGGTGACCGTTTAATGCCATTTGAACTAAACGGGTCCGTGCTTCAGAGAGCAAGTAAAAAGTGGGTCCCAGTTTTTAACGGACTATAAAAAAGGAGGTTATGTATTCGATGCGAATGTCTGTTATTAAAAGTTTAGTTAACGTAAAAATAGCGCATTCGGAGCTGCGTGGGTCAGCTAGTTTTTCAAATAAAAACCCTTTAATTATTTATTTGGCGTGTTATTTCGTCATACCCCCGCGATTTTGTCCGGAACGTATCCCTCGCGTAAAGCGGGGTATTACTGTACGTAGAATCGGAATACGTAGAATAGACTATAATAGAACTAGCAACTATATGCTCGAAACAATACATTGAGTAATTTATTTCATTCACGCACGTCTCTAAAATTTGTTACTTATCTATAAACAATGAATATATTCTAAATAAATTACCTCAGTCTAGTGCCTGATTTTACTATACATGTAAAATTTAATATCACCTGATGCTTCTGATAATATGACGTAATTGAATGTGGATTTTCGAAGTAATAAAACAACATATTTCTTGCAACTAAATCTTAATAACTATATTGAATAGCAGCATATACAAATACATATGTTATCATTAAATCACTTTCTTTAATAACGAGTTACACAAGAATATAAGCGTTGTGAGAAATGTATACACAATAATGAAATCACAATTATTCTTTGATTGTATTATGCTTAACTAGAAAATAATAACAATAATTAACAATGGAATGAATTGACTTTATAAGTTTTTAATAGACAAGTAACTAATAGCTATTAAAAATAATACTTTAACGGGGTTTGTTTTTCCTTATAACCTGTAAAGAAAAAAATCAGATTAAAACACTATAAAAATATTATATTCAAAAGTAATATATTACGAATATTTCAGAAAAAATATGCTAAATGCATCATTATGCTTCAGTCGGGAAAAGAAGACAATATAAATAAACTCATCATTAAGTTCAAACATACTATTCGCCAGCTAAGGCCATAAGCAAGGTTTAGGGCAATTAACTATAACTTCATACAGCATTTCTTATTGTTAACATATATTTTAAGGTCATGAGGACCAAAGATGCCAAGTCATTTTATTCGCGATACACATTTTATGGTTTAAAAATATTGATAAGTAAAATATTGATACTATTTAAAATTAAGTAACTTGCCAATAATAATAATTGGACTCGGTTATGGTTATTCGCCAGATAAGGCCATAAGCAAGTATAAAGGTCGATTTACATCAGAAGAGCGAATGCTCATTCTATCCCCACTATATCAAATTCTTTTAGTGTATACAGGCGTAGAGCATTATTTCGTTGTTATTAGTGCGTTCGCAAAGATTCTATGGAATATTCTAAGCATGCTCGCACGCTCGAAGTAAACGGCGCTAGAGCGCGCGAACAGTTGCTTTAGAGCGTTCTTGCGCGTTCGGATTCTTGTGTTCTAGCTCTAGCTCTTTGTTCGTTATATGTAAACGCTGAATACGAGTTTTCGTTTACACATAAAGATCAAGAAAGAATGCTCTTGTTCTAGCTCTAGCTCTTTGTTCGTTTGGTCTAAACCCACCTTTAGGCAATAAACTATAACTTGAACATCCAAGTCATTTTATTCGCGATAAACAGTTTATGGTTTAAAAATATTGAGTTACTATTTTAAAGTAACTTGCTAATAATTATAATTGAATCCGTTTATGCCTAAATGTACCAACCCACAAATTATCAAAAAATTAATGTTTGATACCAAATTGGTCGGAATGGGATATTCTCATTTGGTGTCTGTAAATCATTTTTAGAGGGAGGTCTATGTTTAGCTGTAAAAGTCTTCCGGCTGGTGATGATGATGAAATAATTTATTAATTTGTCAGTACATTTTGGCATAAGTGGGTCCAAATAAAATTACAATTTAATCAGTTTGCCACTTTGGTTCTCATAGCCTCAATTTATTATTAATGAATACTGACTACGTGTATAATATCAAAAGTGCTGTTGAAATTACCTATAATCCAATTGCTAATTTTGAATTTATCTTCAACCACCAACGCATTCACGAATCTGCTGTCCTTTGCACTGAAAAGAAATAAGTATATCTTGAACATATTATACCTACTTACATAGTTTATTTATAACAAATATACGAAATACAAATACATCCTCATGCTTCTGACAGTATACTCTACAATATTTTGAAATTGAATCTCGCGTGATTAAAATGGCAGATGATTATACAGTTGAAGATTTACAAACATTTGTAACATCGTGCTGCAAATTAATACGTCCTAGGACACTTGTACTATTTATCTGCTTTTCTGGATGACACTCTAATCAGATACATAATAGGATACATTAATTGTATTAAAACCAAAAGTATTTACTATAAAATAAAGCAAAGATATTAAATATAGGACATAGAGCGGCCATTGGGATTTTTTTATACAACAACTGTCATCACTTTTTACAACTGCCACCGAGATTAAATTTTTCAGTAAATATACAATAATTATATGAAAATTCCTGTCATAGTGATATTTCGAACTCGGAATTAGGCATATTTTCTTCAAAAATACTATTTGTCGGTTTAGAGCGTGCGCACGTACTGAGTACGCAAGTTATTACACATGTATGTAACAAGGTGTTGTTGTACTGAGTACGCACGTTATTACACATGTATCAAGGTGTTGAAGTAAAATTCTGATAAAGCCGGCCTATTCGGAAATAGTTAAATGCTTTTGATATAGTTTATAGTAATCCTTAAAATTAATAACAATATAATAATTATTATCATTTTGGCCAATGTTACTTTCGTAGTTGTTAGCAACTGCCTGTCAATAGCTGCACGCGCTCATAGGCAGTTGCGATCAGTTTGGTAAACGATCCCTTGGTCGAGCAACGTCAGGCGAGGTCAGGCCTTAGATGGGCGACCTTAGTGGCATTTGAACTGAGCGTCTCCGTGTTTCGGAGGGCACGTAAGAAGTCGGTCGTGGTTTCTACCATCTAGACAGCAGTCGTTAAGCTAAGTCAGAGTCGTAAGGGAAGCATGAACAACCCAGGCGAGAACATGGGCTCACAACAAAAATTGTCGCACGGTTTTTATTATTTATTACTTTGCCTACCTACATCGAATTTAGCTCTGTACGCTGTTTTTCTTTTCTTTTATTTTGATCTTGTAAGTAAACACGGGGTATAGTATAGACTAGATTATTAGTTTATAATTCATGAGGACGTATAGCAGATATCAGATTCAATAATGTTATGCATCAATATGCATCAGTCGGGAAAAGAAGACAAAAATATGTGAATCATCATTTTGTGACATACATTATTATTAGTAATAAAGTAAGTATGTATATTAATTGTAAACGCACCTTTAATCAATTATCCAGCTGCATAGCAATATCGTAGCCAAACCACACATTCTGGCTCTGTAAAATAAATTAATTATAAGTACATACTTACCTATTTATAATAAATAATAATACCCCAAAATTCATTACAACTGTACGATTTTTACAGCACAATGTGTGTGATGTAGGTATGTATGTCTATACTAATACCTAAAAACTCTTTAGGTAACAGAGTACCTACTCTGCAGCCCTACTACCATGACTTGCAAGTCTTGACAGTTCATTCTGGAGTGTGAAATAGTTTTCGAAAAAAAATAAAGGCTAAGGCACTGCGTGGAATTTTACGAAGTGTTGGATTGACATTGATATTGGTTTCCAAAGTAAAGCTATAGGTATTTCAGTAGTATTTCTTAGCAATTTGGTACTCAAAACAGTAGTAACTTTATTTAGCATATTTATTTATTATTAGACCTCATAGTTTAGACTATTCAGGTTCAGGCAGATTCTCAGGACATCGATGACATTCCATTAGAATGACAAAAGTGTATCAATTAATTAATGAAAAAGAAGTATAGTATTCGAAGGAGCTCATTTATATAATAATTTACCAGATTATATTAAAGACTGTACTTGTTTTAGGCAGTTTAAAATGAAATTGTTGAATTATGTAACAGATTTTATACAAAAAAAATGTTTGTCGAATGTAGTCGAATAATTAATAAGTAATATTCTTTGTAAAATTGATTGTTAGATTAGTAATATTTTTAGAATTATTGTAATTGTGATATCTTATAAGTGAACTATGATCTTTGAGATATTATTAAACGTCTTTAAACCTATGTTGTAAATAAATAAGTTAATAGTTTTCACTTTGAAATCTAAATGGCCATATAAATGGCAAATTCATAGGCTTTCACCTATACACTAACGAATAAATTAAGAAAATAATATGTTCAATTACCTTATTTTTAACACATGGCAGCGCATCTAGCTGAAAACTGAAACCTGTAAACATAATAAAATAGTATTAGTCAAGAGTAACTAAAATTAAAAGTTTAATGGTAATACGCCCTTGGACACTTTTTACACAATAACTTTTTTACTAGATATTTATCAATTTCTTTTCTTTTAGTAATACTCCTGTGTAATATAAACTATTGGTTTACTGCAATGCAACAGAACATACATATGTATACGACTAACCAAGGACAACAGTTCAACAAGTTAGACGTATTAGATACTGATGGTAAGCGATATGTATGCCTATGAATAGATACGGCTGCATTGCGCTGTCACTCGTCACTCGATATATTACGTTATCCTGAACCCAGTTATTTCCTCAACTTGCACTTTTCATCGAAAAGCAGCAATGTTCACATAACTACTTTGCGACAGAACATTAACACTGTAATGGTGTCTGACACGGGACTCGACGATAAAAGTATTAGCGGTAAATCTAGTAACATTACTTGTCAAATTTTATGCACAGGATGCTATTCATATAGAACTCGTAACCAAAT
Source organism: Furcula furcula (assembly GCA_911728495.1). Lineage (NCBI taxonomy): Eukaryota > Metazoa > Arthropoda > Insecta > Lepidoptera > Notodontidae > Furcula > Furcula furcula. The sequence goes on from OU452248.1 coordinate 20,322,579, forward strand.
TACGAGCTGCTTTTTGTCCGAGAATATCCAAACAATAGTTTGCGACGATAACATTTACTAAATGTAAAAAATAAAATAATCCTAGAAAGAAAAATAATTGCTAAAACTCTCGTCACCTTGCGTGACATTTAAACAAGAATTAATTTATATATTAACTGGGAAAGTGCCTATTTCCAATTTAGGAGAACCTTCATTGCCATTATCTGGCACCATTCAAGATTAAATTTCTTTGAATCTGCGAACTTCAATAAAAAATATTCGGCTTAAAATAACATTTATAAAATGCATTTTGTCACGTCATGTAAGAGGAATAGGTACCTAATGAAGAGACACACATACTTAATTATATCTAGTCATTTTTAATTTATTTGCCAGATTAATCAAGGCCAGTAGGCATTATGTACGTTCATTTTTCGATATTATCAACACATTTTTAAAAGTCATTAGAAACATACAGAAGCAGATACCTCTTTAAAAGTATACATGGTTTATAATTATGATACGTGATTTTGCACTCGTATTTAATTCATTTTGTTGGTACTGTTTACAAATTTCATTCAAAATATTCATCTTAAAAGTAAGAAGAGAATGTGTATTAATTAGGTTCTAAACAGTTGTAAAAAATATTATTTTGGTAGATTTCAAATACATAGTACAAGTATGCATTGCATGTTTTAATTCTCTCAAATCGTATGTGCCTGTAAAAAAACAGCAGTTTGGTTGACGACATTGTGTCAACAGGAGGAATAAGCGGAATAGTTAAAATTTACATAAGGAACGAGATATAGTTACAGAAACAATGGAAGAATCCATTTCCATTCCATTAAAGTGAGGTAGAAGTTCTGTTAAAATTTCGTGTACGTCTTTAGAAATATCAGTCAATATAATATAACATTTACGTCGACCACAGCAAAAAAAAACAAGAGGATATTTGCCTAAATGTCTTTGCATTTTGTCTTGCGACAAAAAAGTTGTTATATTTAAAATTTATATCAATACGAGAATGTATGAAGTCATGTTGCATTCATATTTAACTTACCACTGAGGCAGTGTTGCCTTTCAGATATATAAACACGCCTTCTTCTTTGGAGGATTTTCATTTTCTTTCTGCGTCGCCCTTGACTTAAATGGTCCATTCCTTTAGTATGCATTCTAATGTAAAAATTGTGACTGGAGAAAAATGAATTAAAATAAGCTGGAACCCCTACAAACAGCGCTTGTATAACTCTAACTAATAAAATAACCTCACTGGAGCGATTGATGGAATTTTATAATGAAAAAATATATCCGAATCACGCTGATCGCAATATCAATAATTTTGAATAAAAAAATGAAAATTAATAAAGATGTTAATGTGATGGTTAACTTTAAAAGAAAGACAGAGCGTCTTGCAGAAAGTGACTGCACCTATTCAGGTACAGAAAGAAAAATCCAAAAGGACCTAATGTGAAATTATTCCATTAATTTTTATATAACCTGAAAAACTATGTAGTTCAATAAAGCCCACCTCTGCTGCCGGGTTCCAGTATTATTTCGATACCGCAAATATTATTGTTACCGCGCCAACAGTTAAGTCGTTAACCATGACAACAAGATTTGTAATTTGGCTATCACGCACTCGGATAGAACGAGGAAGTGCGTGAACGCTATGTTTTTAAATACTAACAGCAACACTCAGTCCATTACTGAATTATTATCTTGTTACTCTGTAGATTTCAATCCAAAAAGGAGAGATAACAAAGACTCATTAGCGTCCTTATTATCTGTCACGCTGATCATTTCCAAAGATTAATATTATTAAATACGAGTAGCAGTGTACTGTACTAACGTTCAACTTTCTTCTTATTTTTCTCAATTACATCTTGACATGTTGCTTTATCCAATGTTATTTCCCCAAGGTGATTTAAATCAAATGCGGTGGTAACATTAATTCGCGTTATCCCAATCCCGGCTATTTTATACGGATAGCCCAGTGATAATATAATGTACATATTAGATTTCTGTAATAAACCTGACAAAATTTTAGGTACCCATTAAATATCATTAGACATTCAAATCATCATGTTTAAAACCAGACGTGTAACTCAGCTATCTGTTTCGGAAACTAGATGCATAGAAGGCCGAAGTTCTGTTATTGTTTGGCATTCCTTACATGCCACCAGTTAACGACCAAAGAGGGGTTAATAACGGTCGGCGTCTGGTATTCTGTAGCTGGCTTAGTCTTAGTAAAATGTTGTGTTGTTATTGTTACCTTCCAGTGTCTCTTAAGATTACCAACGGGATAGTCTTCATTATTAGTGTTAGTATCATCAGTTTTTGGATCAAAATGTATTTGTGGTTTTTTTTTTGTTGAGCATTTCAATCAAAATCGTAGTTAGTAAATAGCAACAGTTACGTTGGTGCTTTATGTATGTACCGCTAGCTAAGAATATTACGATATTGAGTATAATTATGTACGTAGAGACAACCCGTTGCATACCGCAGTTGTTTTTATTCCCTTAGTGAAGTTCGCATGATGGTTAAGCGACACGCCTGGTGCACTGCGCCGCTTATCACCGTGACTAAGTTATTAAGTCTCTTGTGTCTAATAATTTCACCAGACACAGTGCCCTTCACACCGGAGCACAACATATTTTTTCTCGTAGAATGCTCAAAACTATATACATGTACCAGCCGTTACATGCCATGGCACGCTCTCGTGCAGTTGAGACTTTTTAAAGCTACCGTCCTTTTAGTTGTGATGTCAAAAGCTCAGTATCCACTAGCCGCAGCCTCGACCCGAGTCAGCGCGAGTGGAGACGCGGTGCCTCAAACTGAGGCACGCCACGCCATGAGCCAATTCGTCGTCGCGGGTCAAGCCATAATTTGTTGCTTTTTAGCGCGCTCAAATGAACCTCAGCCTGAGCCGTGGACCTAGTGGAGACGGGCTTGTCGCCTCAGGTCGCAACACGCAATGGAGATCGACAACGATACTACAATTAAAATTATACTAGAGCTCTATTGCGCGATATAAATCTTGTATCCATCGGTGCTTCCTTACCTAATCAGGTTCCATACCTAAAAGGCAAAAAAGGAACCCTTATGGTGAATCTTTGTCTGTCTGTCTGTCACACCTATATATTTCAGAAACCAGTGACGCTATCGATTTGAAACTTGGAATAGTTTTAGATCTTACCTACCCAACCTCATCACAAATGAAAAAAAAAAATATTACTTTTTTTTGAAGGGAGTCGAAATGGGTCATCAAAATTTCAAAGTGAGACTATAGAGAGGAGTAGGTATCATATGAAAGGGTTTCATTTTCAGTTGTACATTTCAAAACAGTTTTTTATTTTGGGTTATGATACGTAGTTTTTTTTAAAAATATATCCCCCCCCCCCCCCCATCTCCGAAGTTTGTGAAGGAAAAAATCTGAAATAATATGATCTTTAGAAAGATCAGGTTGCCAGTTTTCTATCTATGAAGAATCGCTATGCTTGCGGCTGAAGCAACAAACGACTCTTACTCAGAATATTAATACTCTGCAAATGCACCCCGATCACCAGCAGGCGGGGTTGCTGTCAAACAACCAGCATACATGTAGGTACATATAAAAACAAATTTTGCTTGCTTGGCATCCGTGGCTAAAAAATATGACACGGGCAGGCAACGGCACTGTTATATTTTTATGGCTTTGTGCTCACCTGGTCTAAAAAAAAATACTTTGAAAATAATAATAATGTTCTCCAGGTTGATCCTACGGTAGCCAAGAGATATAATAATGGAATTATCATGATCATCACCAGCCGGTAGACATCCACTGCTTATACATACATCTAGTGGCAGGCCTATCTACGCAGGGTATCCGGTTCGTGGTCGCCACTCGAGAAACTTGCCTCCCCATCGGTTATCGGTTCTTCGAGCATGTAGCCTGCTCATTGCCAATTCAACTTGTAGATTCAGATAGCTATGTCGATGACTAGTTCTCCGGCGAATCTCCTCGTTGCGGAGTTTCTTTGCGCACAACGAGCTATGGAGAGCCATAGCTCGTTGTGTAACTCTGAGCTTCTGTTGTAATGGAATACAGGTGCAGTATTTTCCTTTACTGTCACAATCCGATGGGACGAAAGATAAGTAGGACTGTCGAGGCGAGATCAGGTTCAGGACAGACTTTACATGTCCGACGCCGAGCTTGTATTGACCTATCAACAAGTACAAAGTTATTGCTCATCGCAGGGTTTGAACCTCCAGTTTGTAAAACAGGCGGCGCCGCGGCGCCGCGGCGCCACGGAGGTTTGAAACTACTCTAAGAACGGACTAAGAAAATAATATGATGAGATTGGCCGACATTATATGACTATCGTAGCGTAGAACAGTCAGCTGAAATAAAAGAGCATGTTTACTTACTCGATTATCAAGAATATAAAGTATATCTGCGACACGACCTTCGTACAAAGAAGAATAATGACGTTTAAAAGAACATTTTTTTTCTACAAACGTAGTTGCAACTTCCACAAAAATACGAAAAGGAAGACCGAGACGATAGTTAAAATGGCCACAGCTACGGGATGTTGGAAATGCCAAAAAGTAAAGATATATCGATATTTTTAAAATATATCGTTATCGACTTAGATATATCGAAACAAAAAATATAGATATATCGGGAACAAAATTGTCGTATACTACTGACGAAACAAAAAAAAACGCTTCGCAAGTGGCAATGCCTTGCGGCTGTCTATAGAAAGGAGTGTCGCTTACCATCAGATCAGAAATAAAATCCAAAAAACAACTGAATTTCAATGCACGCACGCATGCTACCAAAGAGACTAAATTACCAATACCAACCAACGAACGAACAAACGAAATAAATACAAATTATTTGTTGATGTAATCAAAGAAAATTTAACCTTAAAATTTAAGATATTGTGTGATGAAGGTCCAGTAGCGTCTTTCTATCCCTATAAATAAAATTAGAAAAGAAAAAAAACACAGATCTGATCTATTCCTAAAAAGTATTGGATACGTTTACGATATTTAATATTTTATATCGATGTATAGATATATCGAAAAAATATATAATTATCGGATAAAAATATCGATATATCGAAAGAAAAAATATCGATATATCGATGTATCGATATTTTTTCAACAAGCCTACCACAGCTTGCGGCAGATATAGAGATTCAATGTGATGGGACAAAGTGGAAACTATCACAAGTAGAGAAATATGAACTGTGAATAAAGTTCACAAGAAAAATAATCTACATACATTAAAAATCTCAAACTTGGTCCCTTTTATCTAAAAATAAATCGAGCTCTTAAAGTGCAACAGCCACTATAACACCGAAGCACATCTTTTTTTGTGGCGAGACAAGCAAAACCCTTCGCCTGATGGTCAGGGACTGCACGCCTTTAGACAATTGCCATTTCACTGCTGCTCGTCACTGTAAGTCGTAATTCTGCATTCGTAAGTCACTGCAGCCCGGTAAATTCACCAACTACAGACCCACGCTGCTTTTTGACAACTTCCCAAATCTAGTAAAATTCGTTGTCTTTTAATTCTTCTGTGCAGTTTCCTTCTCTAACTGACGACATGGTGTTTTCATACAAATCAACAAACTGAGAGGTATTTACTTGGTTTCTGATTTATCCACAGACTTTCCTAAACTGACCCATCTAAATGCATCCTCCACGTTCTTTACTATAAAGGTAACAAAAAGTAAGTATAAATTAATATTATATGAGCTGTAACAGCTCAGTGGGCGAGCGCTTGCCTTGGAAACAAGGTGCGCAGGTCCGAACCCCGGCTCGCACCTCTGATTTCTTTAATTAATCATGTGCGAATCGTCTTTGTGCGATTGTTACTAGCTTTCGGTGAAGGAAAACATCGTGAGGAAACCTGCATGTCTGAGAAAAAGCCTAACTAGCTTTCGAATTACGTGTGAAGTCCGCCAACCCGCACTTGGCCAGCGTGGTGGACTATGGCCTAAGCCCCTTCACCTCGAAGGGAGGCCCGTGCCCAGCAGTGGGACATAAACAAGGGCTGTTAGTATAAGCACAGAAACCCGACTGCGAACAAAATTAGACTTTAGCTATCATAATGCTACGTACAACTCGTCCTCAGTAAAAGTTTTATTATTCTTTATTTTAATAACCAAATTAATGTTTTTAAGAAGAAATTCAATGGAGTCTATGCCACTACCACAACTAAGAAGAATCTTACTGCGTAAGTCAAAATCCATTAACTGCCGGTCCTAATATCATATAGATCCCTAACTATAAGTTAAAATCATCGATCCAGTCATCGATATCCCGCGATAAAACTCCGAAATGGAGCGATAACTAAAACGCTGACAGACTGTCATTTGAACAACCAACAGTAAGCTGCTAATATGTTATTATTGAAACGGAAATATGTCATTACAGCTATCGATGGTAACTATTTTAACTTATAGTAAGGGATCGATAGAATATTGGGATCGATAGAATATTGGGACCGGCAGTAAGCCGTTTAGGCTGCAGTCCGTGCCAAAAAATTAACATACATACACCCTGATAACATAACCCTGCATCTGACGCAGTCGGGTAATTTAAAAATAAATACTTAAGTGCTATTTATTCCACATACTCTGTTTCTATTCAAGATCAAATCCGGAACAATATCACATATTTGAATATGTATTTGACCGGTGGCCAGCTAAAGACCATTGGTAGGCTTGAGCCTACTTTGACTGGCCACCGGTCGGCCATCACTCCTGTATTCATTACACAGTATTGTTGGTATTGTTTCGAATTTGATCTTGTAAAGAAAAACAGGGTATAGGTGGTTAAATTGATTATTCACTCATTTCTAGGTATGAAGCTATCATGTCATGATCTATCTAGTCATGTTAAAGAACATTTGAAGAAACAATAAATAATTACCACTCCGTTAAAAATGCTGGTGTGAATTAAACTAAACGTTTTACCTAAACCAGAGTTATCTGACGGTTGTTTATATACAGATTCAAGATTCATAGAATCTCATCACATCACCGTACGGTCGAAAAAGCTGGGCCCAGTAACCCAATAACAATTTTTTTTAGGGTTCCATAGGTAAAAAGGAATTATGATGGGACTTCGTCTGTTTGTCTGTCACACCTATATATTTAAGGAACCACTGATGCTATCGATTTGAAACTTGGAATAGTTTTAAATCTTAATTACCCAAAGTCATCGCAAATAAAAAAAATCTTTATTTTCTTGTAATGGGTAAAGACGAAAATAAAGATTTTTGAAATGAGTTGAATGAACAAAATTTCAAAGTGAGACTACTATAGGTATCGAGTCCAAAACCGATTTTTATTTTGGTTTATGTCACTTAGTTTTTGGCTTATAATCAAAAATGATAAAAAAATACCGTTCCTTATCTCCGAAGAAGTTTATGGAGGAAAAATCATTTTATGATCTTTCTAAAAAGTACAGTTTTGTAGCAATCCTAAAAACCTCGTCAAACAAACTTAGTTTTGCTGAGGGTTTAGACAAGAATAGTAAAATAACTTTATTAGGTCCAAAAAGGGATGGAACCCTCGGTGCGGGAGCTTGACTCGCACATGACCGGTTTTTTTATTAATTTCATAATCCACGTCTCGAATTCCTTGCTCCCGAGACGTCTCAAATGCTTTGCAGCATCTATGATCACACATATGGAAGACTGAGGTGGTTTTTGTAACGCCTTTGTGTAATAATTGAACCGGTTTTATGTAAAAAAGGAGGACATTTAGAATTAAACAAGTTTTAATATACACTTGAGAGCAATAAAATCGCACACCCCTTGTAATTTGGTTTATTACTGATTTTTTTCTATCTAAAATTAAAGAATACAAGCTTAGCTTTAAAAGAACACCAAATTAAAATCATTGACCTTCACATAACTTACAGAAATCAGCCGTACACCAAATTAGCCAAATTCACATTTAGCATTGTCACTACTTGCACCCCTTACCCGCAGTATAAAAGGGTCGGTTTTTTGGATTTTTAATCAGTTGCATACCGAAGGTCAACGTGATAACATCTCTACTCAACGCATACGGAAAAATATGGATACCACGCCCGCAGAAGCCGCTCAAGTTATTGCCTTGCTCGAAGCAGGCCATAATCAAAGTGACGTTGCTCGAGTACTAAATTTGAGCCGCTACTCTGTTCGTCGTGTGTACCAGAGGTTTCAAGAGACCGGTGGCTACATTCGACGACCAGGATCTGGCCGGCGACGCTGAACATCAGAGCGTGATGACCGCTTTCTTGTGTCGAGGTCTTTAAGAAATCGGCAACTGAATGCGGTTCAACTGGGACAAGAGCTTCAAGAAGTTCGCAATGTCAGTATAAGTCGGTGGACAGTCAGAAGAAGACTTGGTGAAGCAGGACTGACTTCACATCGCCCAGCAAATGGTCCCAAATTGACCACAGCTCACCGACAAGCCCGACTACAATTTGCCAGGGAACATTTAAATTGGACGTATGAACAATGGCGGTCAGTTATGTTCTCTGATGAGTGCAGAATGACATTACATGGTCACGATGGACGCTCTAGGGTCTACAGAAGGTCATCAAAGCGATTTTCACAATGCTGCATAAGCGAACGTGTGGCTTTTGGCGGTGGATCGTGTATGTTTTGGGGTGGTATAATGTTGGACACTAAAACTGACATTATATTCATCACTGGGGCGAATACTGGCCCGAGATCGAGAGGTTTGACGGCTGCACGATACGTCGAAGAAGTGCTCGAAGGACATGTGAGGCCGCTTGCGTGGCTTATGGGAGAAGATTTTATCCTAATGCACGACAACGCCAGACCGCATGTCGCCAGAACAGTTTGCGACTACATGGAAGATGTTGGAATCACCGCGATGGAGTGGCCAGCTCGTAGTCCTGATCTCAATCCGATTGAGCATGTCTGGGATGAGCTGAAAAGAAGAGTTCGAGCAAGAAGCCCTGCTCCTACGTGCCTCCGAGAGATTCAACTTGCCATTAAAGAGGAGTGGAACGCTATACCGCAAGATTTCATGGTAAAATTAATACGGTCCATGAAAGACCGATTAAGAGCTGTAATTAAGGCTAGGGGAGGGAATACACCTTATTAATAAACAATTTTTCAATGCTGAGCATGGTTTTGGATTTAGTTATACGTATGATGATGATAAATATGTGAGTTATCATCAGTAACTCAAGAGGATGACAACACCCAAGAATCTTTACTACTATTTAGGATGTTTCTCATCAGATTCGTCGTCGATAGGACAGGTGTTTGTTAGCTCTAAAGACAACTCTATCTTTTTTTAAATAAATAAATACAGTCAGTAGAATATAATAATACATGCAGGTTACGAGATAAGACAATTTTTTTAATAGATTAAAAACACCCTGTTGTCCATTAAACCTTTATGTACACGCGGCGACACCTCAACCTAGACTATTTGGAAGCTGAACGCTACGCTGCGAATCGTGCGAGAGTGCGATATGTTGTTGTTATTTCGACCCACTCGGCGCGTGCGGCACGCGGCCTTTACAACAATTCTCTGTGTTGTATGTAGCGTAGTTATCGTTATATAGGATGTCGAACTTGATGTGTAGCCGGGTGTACATAGTTATTTTGTTGAATTTCTTTAAATATAGTACATGTGGTGCTTTGAATAAGAAACAGCGAGTTCATTTCATATTATTGAAAAAATAATCCACTAGCTAGACTGATTAAATACAACTTACATTAAAATTATAAGTAGGTATATAATAATCGAGTAAGTAGGTACAGGTATTATTCGTAAGAAAATGATATGAGCGAGAGTGGAAAGGGAAACCAAATGCTCACATGACTTGGGGTTATAGGTTAACTAGGGTACGTGCCGGTAGCGCATGGATGTTACAAAGTTGTGCTTGACCGGTGGAACTGGCATATCGTCGCCATATACAATACAAATATATACTGAAAGAAACAGATATTTTAAATAAAGTTAAATTATTAATAAGCACTGACTTTCAAACCACAACTAAAGTAAGCTAGAATATTATGTTCGTAGGTACATACCACCGATATCTAGTTGCAAAAAAAATACATAAGCGTCAGTAACGTGGCGGGCTCATACCAGTGAGAGTAGGGATCAGCTGTCACGGATTAGGTCAATAAAGCTAAATAGAAACGCAAAATGATAACAGATTTGCGAAAATAGCAGATTAACAAAAATAATACAGATGTACGGTAAAAGTCAAATGAGTTTATGTTAAATTTGTAATATACATAATTGTACCTACCAATAACTCTAAATAAGAAATTTAAAAAAGCGTGTTAAAAAAGGAAATGTTAGGAAGTAGTACCATTATCAATAACTAATGTTAACTGAATATCTTAGGATTTCGGATCAATTCCCTGACATTTTGGGTATTTTTTTTTATGGAAAAAAAGGTAAGGAAATTTAAATTAACTGCTTATTCTAAGATTGTGGATCAGTCATTCATAATAAACAAAAAAAAAATGAAACATGAAATGAAAATGTAATAAATTTATTTCGTTAAGCACTGCACATGCATTAACCTACAGGAATTGGAAGCATGCTGCCGCAATCAATGAAAAGAAACGAAAATGCGTCACTCAGCATAATGGTAAGGCACGAAGTGTCCCAGCCCAGCGATGTTTTTCAGTGACGCCTTTCTCGGAGCTCGTTTTGGACATTTCAGTTTATTAATATATTTTTTAAGGCCGCAAGGTTGAACATACTTAAATCGTTATCAAAACAACCATGTGGACGAAATGTGTGATGTATAATTGCAGATTTCGTCCACATGGGCCCAAACCTTACGGGGTGTATGTACGAGCAACCACGTCCAAGTATTAGTTGTACATCCACTTACAGCCAGGCAACGACAAATACTCAACAATAATAATGAATTGCAATGTTTTGTAAAGCTCGTGCATGTATAGTACAAAATCATGGTGGCTAATAATGTTGACCCTTCTAGTCGTATCCAGCGTCTCTCTCATGAGTCCTATTGTTAAGAAGAAAACATTAAATTCTTCATGTACTTAATAATTTATTGTCGTACTTTTACACGACTTAACAATAGTCTTTTGTAGTACAGACACAGTGAACGGTCAGGAACCGTTCAGCAGTGCTGACCGAATAGACTAAACGTTAATCGCACATCGGACACTCGCACTATTAGTGCAGCTCGAACGATGTGCAAGCAATCGGTCGAAGTACTACGTACGAAAGAGTAACGGTACACGACTATCAGACACAAATGGGAAAGAGAACAAATTTGCCGCTCAAGTTGGATAGTTAACGTAAGTACGTCACTATCATCATCATCATCGTTAAGGTTGTCTGGAAGAAATCGCAACCTGCGATAAGACCGCCCAATGTATACCATTGTATATTTTCTTTGTACTTTTTTGTTTTCCTGTACTTTTTGGTGTGCAATAAAGAGTTCTCTATCTATCTATCATCCTTCGGAGTCGCTGGACGTTCGGGGTGTGGGCCCTTTGAACGTCCATTGAGTACGGCGGCGACTCCGAGGAGGACGGCGGCGAATCGTCATTAATGTATACGAAGCATTTGTCTTGGAAACTAGAACTATTCCACACACGAGTCTTTGAAGCAAAATTTGCAAGCCATGATAGGCTTGTTGAGGTGAGTACATCGAGCACGAACAGAAACCACATCGCTTTCAATCGTTAACATAAATACATACGAACGAATTAACAAACGTCTGTTAAGTATATAAAAGGGAATGGAAATTATTGCAATATTCGACAGCCAATGAAGTGCTGGATTACCTACTCTGGAAATCAAATGTGAAGGGGAATCATTATCTGCAAACTAATTCCAACCCAGTGGCGGTGTAGTCTTATAAAATCGTATTTATTTCTATTAAACACTAATCCAATTGTTTAACAACACTGCAAAAAGCAATTCAAATCATGGGTATCACTTTTCTAGTCAGCCTACAGTAAATATACATTTAAGCTGGTCATCTATATTCTAAACAGAAGTTTTCTAGTGAGCATAAGCATAATATTATATGTTAGTGATACAATTACTACTGCACTACTTACAATACACAAATATGAAAACGGGGTACAACCCGATTTTGAAAGCATAACGGTATTAATTACTCAAGGCGTATCGTTATTATTGTGTATTCATGTAAATAATATACATACATTATACTGTATAATGTCGTGTATAATTTATACACGACCTAACGGTTCACCCCACTCAAGTATACATTTGTGGATCTACGTTGCCACCCGAAAGTTGGTGTTTATAGTTTGTATTCAGATTCACGCTTTGGTATAGGTACAGAATGGCAATATTATGCCCTTCCTTTTAAGCAAGTGTCAGGTCATCATCATAATCATCACCAGCCGGGAGACGTCTAATGCTGAACATAAGATTCCCCCTACGAACGCCAAAATGAACCACAATTGGCTATTGGCATCCACCGGTTACTTGCGACGCGTACAATGTCGTCTGTCAACCTAGTAGGAGGCCTCCTAAGCTGGGTCTTCCGGTTCATGGTCACCACTCGAGATCCTTTCTAATAACTAAGTTGGACCACTTATTAGCGTATCTGCAGCTTGCACCACGGCTCTGTGGAAAACACTCTGTTACGGCCAGGACGCTTCCAAAGCGGATGTGCGGCGAGTTGATAGTTTTCGAAGCTCAAACGAGATCCCATCTGGCCGCTCTAAATCTGCGACCCAGCAGAGAGTGGGTGCGGGCTGAAGGGCGGTCAGGTGGCGAACAGTGTAGCAGGTGGGGAACTGTGTAGAACAAACGCTTAAGAGATTGGAAAGAAGGCGCAGACGCGTGCAATCGAGAGGATGTAGACGGGCAATTAATGCAGACGGAAAGCCGGCGAGGAGCCTCGGCAGTTTGATTTACACGCATGTTGCATATGCATACACCAACAATCAACATGTACCGAGATAATTAGCTTCGGTGCACGTCCATCATTAACAACCTCCTTGTGTGGTACCGTAGTAGTAGTTGAGGCGGTCTGTAACGCCCTTCCTTGCATTTGGTGACTCCTGGATGTTCAGAGTATTACACAACCACACCAATATTGCCTATGCCATATCGAAGTCTCGTTCGCTGTAGGGAAAGAAACTGGTACTTATATTACTCGTAGGCTAAACTGATAATTTTTTCAAGCTTAAATAAGTTTTTTTTAATTGTTATTATTTTGTGGCTATGTACAATCAGTGATCTCACTATAAGCAGATTTGTTCTAAGTTCTGTTTGTAGAGATGGTCCTTTCATCAAAGAACTCTATCTCAAATTAACATTTTTAGGTTCTAGTTTGTAGGTCACATATATGCAGTGGCGTGCACTGAAAGCAGGCAAAAATATCTGCGAGTTGTTTATGCTTTATGCTATTTGTTCGTGTTCCAGCACAAATATCCTTAAACTAACTAATATTACCAACATATCCATTTACATTAAAAAAAAAAACGTTAATTCATGTCCAAACTAAGATATTTATAAATTAAGACTTATTTTTGTCAGTATGGAGCCGCTGAATAAACTTATAAATGTTTTAAAATGCAAATTAATATGTCTATAGTATTTGCTTGCATATGCATATTTTAAATGGTGTAATAACATACTTAAAATAAGTTAAACAAGCCGAATACATTTTTTTGCCTACCCTCTGTGCACGCCACTGCATATATGGTATCGTTTGAGCCGTTTAACGTTTTGAGTAAGTATTGTCAAAGTCAAACAAAAGTTAACGGAACTTTTTGTAACTCTGAATTAATGATCTGAAGAAATTTTTTACTTGACTACTAATGTTTGAGGATAATATTGACATTATTCTAACTCTCTCAACAAACGGCGCGACAACGCAAACACGGCCGTCACGCTGATATCGCAACAAATTTATCGATTGATTTCTAATGACATTAATTTCATAGTTGAAAATTAAATTAAATACAGAATATTTTAACAGCGATATTAAAAAAAAAATACAATAACTCACAAAGAATTTTAAAATCAGAAACAATGCGTAATGCTGCACTCTGGAAGAATAGGTACCTAACGAGTAATTACATCCTTAGGTTAATATTATGATTTAAGAATATTATACCTAACTTATATAATATTCGTAACTAGATTGTTATCTCGAGTTACTGTTCCGTAACATGTCCGTAACCAAGAGTATGTGGCTTCTGATGTTTGAAGTATATCTATATCGTGAAAATAACACCCAAATTTTAAGTGTTTACATACCTAAGGTACATTCGTCGTATTCATCCTTCACATCGAAATATCTGGCTGATTAACAAACGCTTCAAATAAGTGTTTGTTAATCACCCATTTTATACAACGTGTAAATGAAATAACACAAACCCTCGGACATCCCAACTAAATTTTCTTTTTAATTTTTATTATTTCGCACACTTTTTTTCATAAATTATTGTCAGAGATAATCGTCTTTATTAAATATCATAGCTACCTATTCTGTAAGTTCGATGAACTCTACGCTCATTACGTGCGGCGTGCGTGTCGGTCGTATACGTTCGCTGGTGGTTAATCACCTCTTACCGATGGTGTTTTTAGACTCAGCATAAGTAAACAAATATAGAAAAAAAAGTGTAGTAAATAGTGGTGTAATCAATTCTGCTCTCGATATCGAACTAATTAGTTTCAAGCGTTAAAACGTTAACACGCAGTATAAGTTTTACAAGTTAAAGAAAACAATTTAATGCATAAATGGTTAATAATGTTTTCACACCACCTGCTCGATAATGTTGCATTATGTGTCATAGAAAGATGACATAAAGTACCTCATTATTGCCCTATAGACTAGCCGGGTAATAATGTTGTACTAAACTCCCTTGGGTAATAATGTGTTTGAATATCGAACATCAAACATCGAATTTTTGTTTTCTAAATATCATAATTGTTGCACTAGCTAACTACTGGAAGAAATTGCGAATAGCGATAAGGCCGCCCTTTGTACATATTTCAGTTTTTAAGTGTTTATAAGTGTTTTATTTTATGTGTAGGTGAGTTTGTGTACAATAAAGAGTATATCTATCTATCTATCAAACGAAAATTCCACAACAATTTTACCACAGGTCCTATAATACTAATCTAAGCAGAGCCTGCTCGAAAAAAAAATCATTTGGTGAAGCTGCAATAGCCATCTGCGCTTAACAGCGTCTATCATTCCCAAAAAAAAAAAAAAAAAAAAAGAACCGGGCGCGATGCGTCAACCCAATGTTCTTGTTCTAGAAAAGAAAAAGAAATAGATGTTAACGCTGCAAATCACTATGTTGATATTATTAACAGTCTCTTTGGTGTAGTGGTTAGACACCCGGGTAGCCGGGACACCCGATGGGTCGTGGAATCGATTCCTACCAAGTGTCTGGACTTAACTAACCAAACTTAACTGTTTAACTAATATCAGTTGTCTGAACTTGTCTGGTTTCCATAGTACAGACTCTGCCTAGTTTGGGATCAGATGACCGTGTGTGGATTGTCCCAAGATATTATTTTATTACCTCGCAGTAGGTGTGAAAAGTAGTGTATTCACCTCGGGGATAAAGGTGTCTTTGTCTTGGGCGAGCTTAAATCCCTCGCTGTACTCAGGATTCTAGTATTAACTCCCTCGATACGCTCGGGAGTTAACTCTATACTCCCTCGCTCCGCTCGGGAGTTGCTAGAATCCTTCGTTATGCTCGCGATTTAATTTAACGCCCGCGACATAAGACACTACTTTATCCCCTAGGTGCATAAACTACTATTTTATGTGTCTGATGAATGTAACGTTATCTTTGTGATATTTTAGGGAATAGGACTAATCAACCAATACTAACACATATAAAACGTGTTAATGAATTAACACCAAATCTGAAATCAGTTTTTTCAGTATCGAAAGCAGAAATACTTTTCTTTTTAGTATAGGTTAATTTTTATTATATTTATATTCATTTATCATGAAGAATCTAAAAGTTCTGCGGCCTGACCAATACGGGGACGGTAGGAAAGAGGTTATTGATTCCAGCGAGCTTATACGACACGCACAGAGATATGAACAAACAGAGTAGATATGATACTAAAACAGACATATATCTTCGACGAAAATTTATGAAAATAAATGTGCTAATTGTAATATTTATTTATTTAAAAATAAAATTAAGTTGGAGTGGAAGGTTTTGGTTTATTATATTAACACGTTGTAAACACTCTCATTACCTGTATATTGATACGGTGTAGTGCAACCTGGATGGTCAGTCGTAAGCGTAATGAGATCTGAGAAGGTGAACCAATTTGACAACTCACGAGACACACCGGCCGTCGACCAAGTTGTAAAAACAAAAATGTTGTCTTCATGTAGCAGGTTCATAGGTAATCTAGGGAAACTTCGATCTCAATGTAGCCATCGAGGTATCGTAGTCAGGTAGATTTAATAAGGAGGTATACCTTCCGGCCGTCCTCGCAACTATGTTTCGCAAGTAGTTGCAGTGGAAGAATTTTCCTCCTTTCTTAGCAACTAGTTGTGAAAGAAGATTATTTTACATTAATACACAACCAGTTGCCAACGAAGATTTTTTTTTGTATTAAACTTGCAACAAAATACAAAGGGTATATTCTTAACTAGCTGACCCGCGCAGCTCCGCCTGCGCTTTTATTACATTTTGCTCCCCTTTTCTCCCTCCTCCCTTGATTTATTTCTCTCTCCATCTCTCTCTCTCTTATAAGAAAAAAATAATTCTAAGGTCTCTCTCTCCTCTCTCTTCCCTCACCACATCACCCCCTCCTCGAATCCCCTCTCCCTCTCTCTCCTCTTTTGCACCCTCCTCTCGTTCTATATATCCTCGTCAATCAAAGAGTGGGATCTGGGCCCTCCAGTGGGATCTGCACCAAATACCCCTCAGTGCGCATTATAGCCCCCGGAAACCTGGCACCGTGATCACGGGGACGGGGCTCGCAACCCCGTCACCGTCCTCTTCGGAGTCGCCGCCGTCACGCCTCTATGTAATGACCTGCCTAACGTTGCTTAACCTAGCGGCATCAAATATACTTTACGACCTATTCTCAGAACTACCCGACATGCACACAAAATTTTATACAAATCGGTTCACCCATCTATTTAATGAACTTGCCTTATGTTGCTTAACCTTAACAACGTTCACAGCTTTTTTGTCAGTGGTGTAAATATTAGTGAAGTTTACGTTACATTAAACAAATAAAAAAAAAAGGGACAAATTCATGCTAACAACGATTTATTAATAGTTAATTATTTCTCATAAAAAGTAAAGAATAAAAAAAGCTTATTGTAGGTTATCCCTATGAGATAAACATATACCATCGCAGACATTTTTATAGACCTTGTTAAGGTGTACAATACTGTAGTACATTATTTTAATCTATCTCGTAGGGTTCAGCTAGCGTTTGCAGTGTAAGCCCAAAAAAATGTGTTTATTTACGACATCACATTAGAAATCTCTAAAATCATTAGTGTTTCTCCACTATATTATGAATGTATTGATATTGTTGATGATGATGATTATACATATAAACCTTCCTCTTGAATTACTCTATCTATTAAGAAAAACCGCATCAAAATCCGTTGCGGAGTTTTAAAGATCTAAGCATACATAGGGACAGACAGACAGTGGGAGCGACTTTGTTTTATAATATGTATAGATATAGATACGCAACCAAACTGAAGAATTCACTAAACAGATAAATTGATAGGAAACAATGCTACGAGCACCTCTCTCGCACATTAATTGTCAGCAACTTAAACTTTCAACGATCTGTAAAATAAAAGAGGAAATCTAATGATATTAGGACACCTCTTTTCTAATTATGAAAAAATACTAAACAAACAAATATAAATGCTTATACATTTTATTTAAAACCTTAGCATTAAAAATATTTTTATGTATATAATAATAATAATATTCACACACGGTGACAGATGTTATCCGAAACTAGGCAGACCCTGTACTGTGGAAACCAGTCAACTTATGAATTTTGATTTTCTTTTAACGGCTAAATTAATTTTCTGTTCTTCTCTTTTATTCAATATAAACTAGTACTTGACTGCAATCCCATCTGATGGAAAACAGTGATGAAATCGGAGATGGCACTAGCTTATCTAGTAACACTTTAGTCTTATGTTAGAAGGGGGATGGTAGAATCAATTCATGCAATTCCTTAAAGTTTAAAAAGTTTGTATACATTATCTATCAGTTGACTAACGTTGCGTAGTAAAAAAAGAAACAAAATCTTTGCAGCTGGTTGCGAAACATAGTTGCTAGATTGGAAAATGGTTTATTTCACGGCAACTGGTTGTGTATTAATGTAAAATATTCTTCTTTCACAACTAGTTGCTAACAAAGGAGGAAAATTCTTCCATTGCAACTAGTTGCGAAACATAGTTGCGATGGCGGCGGAAAGGGAGGTATATGTATATACAACGGGTGTAAGGGACAGCGTACCGAAAAAAAATTTATAAGATGTCAAATAATGTCCGTTACAACATTACAGAAACTATTTATATGGAAAATGAAAAATGACGACTTATTAATTTTCGAGCATGTAATGAATATATGCGAAATAATATTTATTTCTCAAATTACATTGCTAATTTTCTAAAATAATAATAGTTAATTGCCTATTAATTAATTGCCAATGTACTGTTTTAGTGCATAAAGAATAAATAAATAAATAATTAAATAAATTTTCCACAAATAAGTAATTTATTGTTTTTAAATTAAAATTATGCTTTATTATTATACCAATAATGATATTATACTAATTTTATTTTAAAGTGGATATTTTTTTTGGAAATTCATGAAAAAGGCGATGAAAAATTTCAACACTAGAGTGTTCAGAATCATGTACTGGAGCCCTGGTATCGGTTTTCGGTACGATGTCCCTTACACCCTGTATGTATATTATCGCGAAAGCAAACCGCGTGTCACGATTGCTAGATATCAGCTATCATCGACACTGTCAGTGTGACATTTCTGAACCCTAATGTTTTTAAACCAAATCTGTTGACCATATTAATTAATGGTGTGGTCGTATCGTAAGGTCTGTTGGTTTTCGAACATTGGTGGTTTTGACTTTTGTAAATAATGTCGCAAGTTTTATTGCTTATATTTTCTTGCAGACAAGCCGCCTTTATACTGAAGACTGGACGAGAAGAAGCAATTGTTTTTAAGCAACTTAAGCTTTAGGACAAGCAGGTACCTAACTGGACGGTCCCTTACAGAAGGGTACTGGTATGTACCAGTAACGTTTCGGTTTTTCGAATAGTTACATTCCACTCTTCGTCGTAACTTTGTCATGTCGATTAGTCAGTCACATAGCGGTTTCATTTCAATAGTCGTTTCGTTCCTAATCAGAATCACCGTATATTACTGTTTGTTTATCAATTAAGCTTGACAGACGGAAAGCCCCGTAAACGGATCAACACCAGACCGGCACCACCTCATCTGGAGCGGTTTGGGATTCTTGGTATAAAAATTTCGAAGTGCTACGCACATTAATCTGCAGCGTAGCGGTATCGGATCACGCTGTATCGCCTCAGCGCTGCCACAGAAGTTAAGCACAACGTGGATACGTCGTGGTGACCACGGATGAAAGCTGCGGCGGTGGGGATGCGAACGGTGCTGATCCGTTTACTGGCCTTTATGTCAACTGTAACGCTCGCTCTGCCAAAGAAGAGTGCGAAGGAGAATGACCGGGTGGACTTGGAGATGACAATTATTGCTGAGGCACGGAACGTTTCATTGGCGCCCGCGCGAGCCGCGCACGCTACAGACTGATATCTGAAGCTTCATAAAATTTGTTGCAAGTTGTGATGTGACTGACGAAGAGAGTAGTACTGTTGTGTTGTTTTGCGATTGCAGCTCTTCTGATATCAATTGAAACGCAGGAACAACAATTTTGAAATGTT
Source organism: Furcula furcula (assembly GCA_911728495.1). Lineage (NCBI taxonomy): Eukaryota > Metazoa > Arthropoda > Insecta > Lepidoptera > Notodontidae > Furcula > Furcula furcula. Next base: position 20,342,517 of record OU452248.1, read on the forward strand.
GTCCCTCCCACGATGACATTTTGAGACGGCTGATCGGCTTTTACATCGTTACATTTTAACCCACCTTTGCTGATAACAGTGACGTTTTCACTGTGTAAGCAGATTCCGCGGCTATAAATCAGTGGTTAACTGGTTTTGGTGGGCTCGGAAAGCGCCTCCTCGAATGGCGAAGCAATACATGTTCGTCTGATGCATCCTGGACAATCAGGCGATGTCCTAACATAAAGGGATCACGCAATCATCGCGCGAACGAACAAATAGATTGCAAAAAACACTTTGTTCACTCGACCGCATCGCGCGAACGCCCTGGTTAGGACACTAGTTTGGCATCAATAGGTTTGAAATTAAGTTCGCGCGAACTTGCGATCATCGCGTTGTGTTAAGACACCGCCTCAGACTGAGAAGCCCTGGCTGATCCACCACTACGACATGAATAACTCTGTAGTATTCATTTAGATACGAAAAAAAAGAAGAACAAACGTTCATAGACGGGTATTTTGCCTCTAGCCAGGTGAAAGTCCTGTAACGCATCGATGCTGTAACGCAAAGTTGTTAGACAGATACCAGACAATTGGTCAACATGTGACGTTTCTCCTCACTTATTATTTATTACTTCCGGAATATGTAATGCTACTTATGAGTATACTATATTGTTGGATTTTTTGTAAGTCTATTTTTAAAGTGTAACCTTCTATCTTCTATAGCATGGCCACGAGAAAAACTGGCAGTATCGCAACCGCAATAGAAATCAGACTGTCATCCGTCAAAATCATTTTTGTAGCTCATTAGTAAAAGCAAAAAAAGCAGATGATCAAAGACTAGCTTGCAAACTTCTGGTCGCTCTGGTGACTTCTGTTAATGAATTATTAATATTTACCTAGCATAAACAAATACTGTACACACGACAAACAAACACAAATAGTTTCACCCGGCTAGAAAGGCTAAAATACTCTATTTGCACCGAACCAATTGAGTTTATATGAAATCTATATCTATTTTCTTCCATTATTTATATACTATCAGACATTTAGACACCTGCGGTGTTTCGTATTTTTTGACGGTATATCGTACACGAAACAAATGTAAGTATAAATCGTTGTTGATGGCGGCGAAATGGTGAAGTTCTACGGGTAATGTATATAATATAAAATAATCTTATGATAATTCATATAAAATAAATCGAAGATAATCGTTTTAAAATAAGTGTGAAAAATAATACCGAGCAAAATCAAAATATGTGTTAGTAAAACATGTTTTTAGTGACCCAAATAAAACCTAAAGTATTTGTCATGTTGCCTATCAAACTATCCATCCAAAACATTTTCATGTTAAATGTTCAATTCAAGACAAATATTTTGGCTATAACTTGAATCCTACAACTCAATGCAAACTACATACAGAATGTTCATAAAAATGGGACATCGCCTGCATCAATGGATGAAATATAAACACTAGTATGTAGTCACGAAAAAAATCGGAAAAATCTTATCCGTTTTAAACTTTCGAGAATTATCTATCACCGTTATGTCGCATAAAAGCAGTTACGCAAAACGCGTAGAGTAAAAAGATTTTAAATCATACGTATCTTTTTTATTTTCTAATTTATTGGTCCTTCATTGAAATTATAATTAAGAAACAATATTTCGTTGTTGAAGTTGGGTTTCACTCATTATATCAATAAAACGGACGGCTTATTTATTATTTTTAAGTTTACATGTTCCAGCTGCTTTTAAGCGAAATGGTGATAAAACCTGAGACATTTGAACGGCGAACGAAAAAATATTTTGTAACTACACTCTAATGTCATGCACTTTCATCCTTTTAAGCAGGTTTCCTATTTTCGTGGACTACCGATATTATACATACCTACTAGAATCGTATCAAAGATTATCGAATTCGTCCATCGGTATGATTTAACCCGGTTATCATGAAATCAAATAATGGAAATAGCGTAACATGAAATTCTATTTAATATTATTTTGATAAATATCAAGTAATGTGCAATTTAATAACATGGTGTGAAGTGTATATTATATGTGTTATACGTAGGTATATAAATTGATATCTAAATCTGTGTGTACCTAAGTTAGCTTCTAGCTATGTTTATAATGAGCCTCGTTAATTTTGGGTTTATAAAATGAGAATCCAAAAATATTTGTACAGTAGACTTATGTATTTTCTTATAAAGTATAAACTAATTTAAGAAATATTTATTATTAAATAAAATTTTCACACTATGCATTATTTATTAAATACACGTAAGATAAGTTGTAGGTAGTTTAATGCCAGAAAAATGAGTAACAAAAACGATTTATTTAAAAGACCTAATTTAAAAAGAGTCCATTTACTAAGTTTGTGTTACTTGGCGCTTGGGCAATGATAGTTTAACGCAATTATTATTATTTAAAATGATATTTTAACGCAATTATTATTATTTAAGAGTTATAAAAAAGATCACATGGCATATTTATCCAGTTTAAACTCAAAGTGAGATACACACAAATACAATTATTATCTAGAGACTACCTACATTGATATTATTTGCAAAAATCAACTAAATATGAAAAAGGTGAATTTCATATACATACTTTACGACGAAAATATTTTATCTTGTCACTACCTACATAAATAATCGACAATAAGCAGTTTGAAGTCCAGCTGTTACTGTATTCAGCCAGTTCTTGTAAAACTGTAAAACATTAATTGTCTTTGTTGAATAATGATGACTGTCATAAATAAAGTGATTTTAGTCAAAGGCTGGCTTGGATTTTTTCCTGAAATATATCGCGTGCATTGGTAGCTAAGCAAGGAATGTTAATTTAATATGTCTTAAGACCATGTGATACAAAAATACTGTAGCTGTAAACGAAGAAACATCGTCAATACCTACAGATGACGTAGTTATTGTTCAAGATTCATGAAAAAGTAATATTAGGTTGTGTTTAAAATTAATTCTAGTACCTAACAAAAAATTCATACAATTATATTGGTGCAGTGTAAAAAAAACGGTAATATAAAACCGTAATCTCTTGTAAAGTAAATTATTTCCATTTTATGAACCTACGCATACATCCATTTCTTTTATTTTAACTATTTACTAGAGGGGACACCTATCGTTTTGATATAATACGTTTAACATTAATGTCAAGGGCAAAGTACCTATTTAGCCCTTGGTTAGGACAAATAATGGTTATAAGGTATTGTTTCTCGGTCACATAAGGATAATAAAGGTACCGCATAATATTATGGATCCTTCCATTATTGTGACACTAAACAATGATTTAATCTCTGTACTTGTTCATAAATTGAGACAAAAACATTCTCACATATCTTAAAATAATAAATAGCAAGTATTTTACTAATAATTAATTTATAATAATATATAATTAGTTCAGGCTGATATCCCTTATTTGTACCTAACCAGTGACTATACAGAAGAAGATAGAAAATGCTTCAGGAAGCTGGAGCATTATAGTTACAAACTATGAGCTCTAACAGAGCAACTTAGAACCGACGACGTTTGTTAGGGTAATCATCCATTTGGCGAGGTCCTTCCCAACCGCGATTGGGCGGCATGTCGTCATAACTCCCTCGCTGCATGTCGAACTGGTCTCTGAAGCCTCCATCCTAAGTAAGCAATCATAATACTTTCCAATACATGTTCACCAAAAAAGAAAAAATCACTGATTGCAGTGACATTACGTAATACCAATTTCAGTAATCGCGAAGCTTAGCTCGTTTTTAGCCGATAAAATTGATTCGCGTTTACTTGGAACTTGGTGGACCTTTGCTGAGAATTATTTCAAATACCATAATTTAAATATATAAACGTTAATATTACGACCATTCATTTATAGTAATCGTAAATTAATTGTATAGCTAAGGAGCTATGTTTATAAATAAAATATGTTTTTTTTAAACTCGCCATATCTCTAGTGGGATCATCGATATACTATCTAAACAAGATTAGCTGTCACGGCCCGAAAAGTGGTCACGAAAATAGAGAGGCTGTCGCTTATTTCAAATTAGTACGAGCCGACAACAGGATGTATCGAAATTCTTTATTGCGCGTTTATAAACTGTCCAAATAATATAATACTTATCGTAATACTAAAATTGCAGATGGGGGATTTTTTTTTCGTTTCGTTTTCTTATTACTACTAGTTTAAATAATAAATATAAGTAAGATATCATTTTAATACGAAATAAAAATTATTTATTTGATATTTTCTCCGCTAGAGACTGACAAAATTAATGTTGCCGCTAGGCGTGTCGCCACTGTCTATACGAAACTGTTAAACTACACGTCATTACCATAATAAAAAAGTTAGTTCTCATTTTTGCCACCAGCACGGATAAGTTTGTAAGTCAGTACACACACAATGGAAACACACCCGTTTTGAACCTTATTTTATAGTGGTTAAGATTTTCTTTAAAATGAGTACAGTCAAAACAACTACTTTTTTTCGTATAATTTTGGCGGTTTTATTGATTTTTCTTTGTCTCCGATGTAAAGGTTTTATGTGCCAACATTACTGCATACAGAATTAGACTTTATTACTACATGTGAAGGCTGCTATTAGTCCGACGTTCCGAATTATTTAAAACTATTTTCTACAATTTCTAGCTACGTGTATAGATGTGTAAATAAATGTAACCGCGACCACATTTTCGATGTCATTTTGTTCGTGACAGCTAATCTAGTTGGTATAGTATATCGATGAGTGGGATATAAGAAACGACCGAAGACTTAAGGCCTACCGCTTCAGGCTCACCCACTAAAAAATCCTAGTGAACTCATTCTAATAAAGTCCTAAAATGTTCCATCCATGCCTTGTAGTGTTATTAGAAAGATGTGGCGAGAAAGTAAATGCAACAAATTCTGGATAGTTTATTTTTTCCGAAATAACACAGTTCTCGTAAAATGTATACTGTGCAATATGTTAATCACGTACCCACTAAAGCACTTCAAAATAGGATAATATCCCTTATATAATTGAAATTTAAACAGCGATAATGAAGTATCTTATTTCTCTATCCATTTTATATACAACGTGTTACAAAATACCCCGTAAAAAATATATTTAATTAATATTATTATTTTCACTGATGTGCAAACCCTATTTCAGTAAAATTAAAGAGTAAACTACGCAGAATGTACCTACATTTCTATCTAATTCGCGGAACGACAAAAAATTTAAAAGACCTAACCTAACGAACACTTACCTACTTTTTCATCATAAACATCAACAGATTTGAAATTGACAACATATTTTTTTTCCAACTTGACATTTATTGAAGCCAGTACTTGAGTATCATGACATCCTTGTATTGAGGTAGCAAACATTTATGAATGAAAAATAGAAAAACTATTAAAGTAGACAATTATTAGGTAAAATAGGTACGTAGGCCTTTCTGTTAAATAATCTCAGCTTCATCTTCCCTGACATGACAGCTTACTAGGGTTGACAATTTTTTTGGCTTTGATAATTAATTATATTTTTACGGAGTATTTTGTAACACCCTGCATAAATCTGGCCATACACGTTTAGGTACACCTGACAGGTTTACCTGTACAGACAAACCTATCAGGTATACCTGAACGTGTATGGCCAGCTTTACTAGCAGCCCAACCCGGCTTCGCACGGGTGGTCATTTTTTTCTATTAGGGATAATGTAGCATTCTAATGGTGAAAGAATTTTTGAAATCGGTCCATTAGTTTTTGAGTTTATTTGTTATATATAAACATACAAATCTTTCCGTTTAAGAATGTTATATGTAAAAATTCATCTTGATCGTAAACCCATCAATAATGATGGTAAGTGGTGACGTTGTGGATGATATAACGCATTAGTTTATCAGCATCACAGGAACTCATAGAATTCCTGTTTTGTTAACGACGGCGACGATGGGGACGCCCCTAAGCCGCCAGCAGAAATTCCTCATAAAGCATTGGCATAATTATAGTAGATAGGTACACCTCCATTCTGACACGAGATAGATGTAATCACTATTACACATAGACTCCACTTTTCAGAACCTGAATCGAATGTCTAAGTGCAGCATTATATCCTTTTACTCCGTGCTGTATACATATTTGGAAAAGCAAGAATAGGTACGTGGTCAATGGGTTCTGATGACGATTAATCTTATAGTTTAAAACATTCATGTTGGGCATGCAGTAACTTTGTGTAACGTCTCCTGTGAGCTTTTAGCTGGCTTATAAACTAAACAAAATAGCACTGGAGTCTCATCTTCGAACTTAATTTTTCACACAAGACTACACAGATCTTTGTGCAATTGGTAGGATTATGTATTACACTTATATAATAAGTCCATTATTATTGGACTAAAATATTTTTTGCGACCCCAAGATTCTGATATTTTATGTTTAATGTTGTTTCAATTCACCTGCATATTTATGTTATCAAGTAAGTTCAGCATAGTAATTTCAACAATCATAATTAGTAACATTGTAGGGTAATGGTATATCATAATATGCAAAATGGTAAGATTCTGTCAACGTGTGGTGTCTTTTTCAACCATGGATGACACATTAAATCATAAGAAACCACGTGTAATACGTGCGATGACGTCACTCGTGCCAAGTAGGAAATTAACTAATTTAAGGAAACTGAAAGCTCCTGAGCATGGTAGATACTATCCTTGCAACAAAGTCGGATAATTTCGATAGGAGTGTACGTAGATTATTGTAGAGTATGTCCAGCGCCAGTGCCCGCCGCATTGCGTAATTCATAACTGAAGACATACGTTATTAGTCAGCGTTTTGTCTGACAGGGATGTAATTAGTGGGTGACACTTAGTCACACTCCTGTGGTATGCCCCTAACTTACTAGCTATCTATTACAGAAGAACCATCACCTGGCAAAATTCTTTACATGGTGCCAAAAGAATATAATACAGTGTTGCCAATTTAGCGACGGAATTACGACTTTTGCTTATGTCTAAGCGACAAAATGTCTAAGCGTATTGACGACAAAATACCAATATAATATAATATAATAGACTGGCCTGTTGTGATTCCCAGAAAGAAATCCTGAATAGCGCTCCTAAGGTAATAACAGTTATAGCGACTTTTGATATTGAGACCAGTGATTTATAGGACTTAATCAGACATATTTTCTTCGGGTAGACCGACGACAAAAGTCAGTTTTCACAAATAATTCATGGTCGTATATTGCATGTTCCCACCTCCAACCAATTTTATTTCTAACTTTCCATCAAGCGAAAAGATCTATAACCATGCTCATTTCAATTAGATGTAGAAATGTTCTTTAGAATAATGGCGATACATAAGGTTTTTCTTAAGTTATGGTATACTGACGAGTACTATGATATTTACGCAGTGCCAAAATACGTAATGATGTGACAATAGTGAAAATAAAATATATCATGATAGATTAATCATTGCATCAATTCAATATCAATGTAACAACCATCGCAGATAAACCAATTTTAAAATAAATAAAATTATCTTCATATTAGTCCAGTTAATTTATAACATATTCAAAATCAAATGCATAATCTATTGTTATGCTATGAGGAATTCCTATTTGGAGAAACCAAATTGGGCAAAATCATTCAATTGATTGTCAAAAATAGCAGGCCCGAGTGACGTCATTTCGTAGTAAAAGAAGATCTTTTTATAGCTCTGATGTATTTTTGTAATGAATAAAATACCCCTGTTAAACAGAATTTTCAATCCATGCATGAAATATTCAGCATTCTTCCATAAACTCTAAAAACTTGCAACGTATTTTAGTGAACTTTCAAAATGATATAAAGTTCAGAATATAGATTTAATTCAATAATCATCTAAGATTATTCAATAGTTTGCTTTTCGTGACAAATAAATAAAACTAAATCTTTCATCATTATTCATTGATTGCCTAGCTCTTATCCAATCACGTTTTATATTAAACGCAATTGAAAATAATATAGAATCATGTAACAAGTTTTGTATTGAATAGGAACAACTTTCTCATAAAAATATGCTAAGAGACCCCAGATGATCTTGTTTAAAATAATAATAGTTCAGCTAACAAATCTAGTATGATTTGTTACATAGATGGTATAAGTGAAAAAATTTGTTTAGAATACCTGTTCAGTAAAAAATCCAGTTAAATTGCAGATTTGTGCATAAGTAAAAGAAATTTCTAAGGAAAATCATAATCATATGTTTCAGAGTCCATCCATCTTTTAGACGGTGACAGTTTGAGAAATATAATAGTACTTACCATTGGCTGTTGTTGATCAAACATGCCTTGCTCTTGGCGATCCAGCATGGAATTAAGTCGTTGAGCCTGCAAGTACATTGTCCAATTAACCCCTGGAGGCCCGGCGCTGTTACGCGCATATATCATGTTTTTGTTTATATCTTATCGCGCGCCGCGATCTCAAGTTTCAAACCACTTACGAATGTTATGTAATTTGAACCACTTATCCGATTTGTGTTCTGTAAACTGTGTTCTATTTATAAAACTATTAGCTACGTACTATACCCTTTGTTTGAGTTATAAATATCGATTTTTTAAAGTAAAAGGTCAAAATTGATGAATTTTTGGCAATGTTGATTTTACCTATTTTTGATCTCGATTTTGAGGATAGAATATTGACCCAGGCACTAATAAAGATCCATTCTTTGCATCCAAACTCCTTTTCATACAGGTTTTAACAAAACACTACCAAAAAAAAAACAATGAACTCAAAATTTTTTACAACTGCCGTCATCGCGCGTCATGACGTCATATTATGAAAAAAAATCCTTTGTTAGATTGGATTTTATGGCTTTAACTTTGAGTTATTATCGTTACGATGTAACTACGATGTATTTACAACAACTACATTACAAGTAATACCGAAAATATTCCAAAAGTAAACAAACAAACAAAGTATCACCCGGGTCAGATTTCAGTTCGAAAATATCCACTTTTTTGATAAAATACGGACTATCTAACATCTACACTGGTTTATTATTACGTTATAACAATAAACATACCTAATTATAATCACTTTACCTGAAATAAATACTGTTTACATTAAAAAAATAAACATTCACTGACCGCCAAATAAACATTCACTGACAGGTACCGCCCACTTTTTTCTTTTTTTTGCCAGCTGAATTCATGAATTAAAAAGTGACAATGACAAGTGACTGATGGCTTTATAAAATCGGAGACACAGTCCTTTAAGCATAGATCTCAGAGTAACCAAACATGGAGACAGTTAAACCGGTAAAAAACCGGTATCAAAACGTGTCCGCACCCTTGGTGCATATAGCACCAACGGTCTCTGACGGAATAGCGAGTTTGCGTTATAATGATGCGGAGCGCACCAACGAGCCTCCAGGGGTATGAGTGTTCATAACAATATTATTACCAACTAAAACAAAACTTCCAAATTTCCACCACAGTCCTAAACTCATGGCCATACAATTCATAATAATTTAATTAAGTGATACTTAATAAAATGACATGCAACCCGCACGCCGCATGCGATGCGATGCGGCGTGAAACAAATGAATTTTCGATACAAGTTCCTGCAACTTGTATCGAAAATTCATTTGTTTCACGCCATGTTTAGTTATATGTGGGAGCCCTGACACGTACAAAAATGTTATACAGGATGTTAAAAAAACCCCAGTTCAATTTATATGGTAGAATATCGACATCGCTGGTAAAACTCAGGCAAAATATTTAACACACTGGATATGCTTAGTAAAGGCCTTTGTACTCGGCGTATTTTTAACGCACCGTCGACGCGCATTTCACGATCGTGAAACAGTGCGTTTTGCAATCCAGGGACCTTATCATCACCGATACAAGGCACAGACATCAGTTACGTAATTTATAACTACCACTTTCTAGCGACTAAATAAGATTTCAATAACACTGCCATTAGAGTCGTCGGTAGAGCCGCAGATTGTTCGCTTGTAACGATAAAAACTCGCGTTAAAAATACGTCGTGTGCGGCGGCTCCAAGGTGATCAAGGTGGGCGTCGTCTGACCTGAACGAAGAGAGTGTTCTCCTGTTGGCGGCGGCGCAGCTCGTCGTCCTGCTGGCGCATGCGCTGCGAGAGCTCCTCCTCCTGGCGCAGCAGCTGCAGCCGCTCGGCCTCGCGGCGCTCGTCGGCCGCGCGCTCGGCCATCTCCCAGCTGCGCTTCTGCCGGTCGCGGTCCTGCTCGCGCTGCCGCAACTGCTCGCGCAGCAGCTCCGTCTCGTGCTCGTACCTGTTCGCACGATACGGCCGTGCTCGTGTAACGTCCACCGGCAGCACCACGGGGCGCTTGTCGTGCGACGACGACCAACGAAGTATATACACAAAATACTGAGAGTACAGAAGGCAAGCTCGTGTATGTACCTCGCTTTTTATACCTACGCTCGGCGGTCGCGCTAGGGTTATTAACTCTAGCTTATGAGAAAAAACTATCATGATAGTGGCACTCCTACCTAGTTTTTTGATTGATTGTTGAAAATAAAACAGGAAGAACGGAAGACTAGTGTTTGAAACGGACGGCATTCGCGCTCGCACTAAACCGAGATACACCGAGATATCGTGTCCATTTTCTATGTGTGCGTTGCTCGAGCGCCCGTTGTATGAAGCTTGCCTTCTGTACTCTCAGTATTTTGTGATTGTGGTAGATACACGTGACGATTTAGACGTATTGTAATTCATTGTTTTGCGGAATTCGAATTATTTACTGCTAGAAATTATGTTATCAATTTAAAATATATCATGTTGCATTTTTACAAATTGCACGTACTTGGCATATTCCATTTGAGCTTCTAATTTCTCCTCTTCCGCTGCTAATTCCTTTTTGAGAGCTTCTTCTTTTTGACGGTGGAGCTCATGCAATTGCTTCCATCTTGTACCATACTCATGCTCAAAGCTGCTAGACTCGGAAAAGCGAGGACCAATCTGCAAATTAATTCAAATATAATCAAATGTTACACTTCGTCTTCTGTCAAGAAAAGATTTCAATTTTAGAAAATATCAATTTACTAGGTAAATAACACATTCAGTTATTTTTAATTTTCCTATGAAGGTTTAGTATTCACCTCACGCGCACGAAGAAATTCCGGATGTTTTTTGGGCAAATTCTTTTCAGGGTAGCCATCTAATTCATCAGGTTCTTCAAAGTTTTCAACAATCACTGGGCGAAGTGACCTGCAGCAAATAAAATATGGGTGTAGAACTCATACATTATATGTAGTATGTACATAACTAATAATCATTTAGATGAAATTACTTACGAAGTGAGGAAGAAACACTTCTCAGTGCAGTTACGAATTGCAGCCAATGCACTTGGTTTACGTGCATATTCAACTACTCCTTCTCCAAGAGTTTTTCCTCTCTCGTCTACCCTCACATAAGCCCTCTCAATCTTCCCAAAGATTTCAAAGGCGCGGTATAATAGTTCGTTGGAAACAAACGGCGGGAGATTCTTGACGCGGACAGCACTGTTATGGGGAGCAAATCTTACTCTCAGTGTTCGTCCACCTCTCATTTTGCCGTCTAACTCCCGCTTCGCCCTCTCAGCATTGACTCTATAGTCCTGTTATTAAAATATACATTTAAAAAACAGATAACACATTTATTTGTATACAGAATTCAGAAATAATTATATACTCACCATTTTAATAAATCCAAAGTTTTTTTCCTTGTTGACAAATAATTCAGCTGTTTCACCAAAGGGAGCAAACAAGTTAAGAATCTCTTCCTCAGTCACATCACTGGTAAGATTACCAATGTATAATCGGCTTCTTCCATTGAACTTGATTTCAGACTGATCAATTGGCGGCAGATCAATAAGCGGCCCAACCAGATCTTTCAATTTGTTAGCTAACATGTGCTCCTAAAATAAAAAAATCTTATAAAGGTATGTAATACAACACCATATACATATAGACAGTTACTTCTAAAATATTAGAGTAAATTATGTTAAACACTTGAATCAATGAAAGTAGCATAACTCACCTCCCTTTGGACGGGTTTGCCGTCTTGTGGTGGTCCACGCATGCTCTGGCGTTGTTGGTTACGAGCTGGCCCAGGTCCGCCACCAGGTTTGTGGCCAAAAGGTTTGTTACCCTGACCAAAGTTTCCTCCTTGCTTATTACCCGGTCCACCTGGACCACTTGGACCACCTGGACCACCTTGTCCCCAAGATCCACCTTGCTGATGCTTGTTGCCTCCTCCGAAATTGCCATTTACATTCTGAGGACAAAATTACATACTGTATTATCTAGATGTATAATTGCGTAAAAAATTCAAACATGTTCTATGAAATGGTTACTTATAATGAAAAAATATTAAGAAATCTTAATAATAATGATTAATAGAAAATACATTTTTTTTTCTGAATAAATATGAATGCTTACTCTTTGTTGTTGGTTTTGATTCATGTTTTGGTTTTGATTCCTTTGTTCAACATTGATTGCTTTATCAACAATGTCCTGGGACTCCTTAGCTGGAATATTTTGGCTAGGTTTTGGTTGTTGTGGCGGTGTTTGTTGTGGTTTAGCCGGCTGTTGTTGTGGTTTAGCCTGCTGCTGTTGTGGTTTAGCTGGCTGTTGCTGTGGTTGTTGCTGCGGCTGTTGGGGTGCCTGCTGAGCTTCAGGCTTTGGTGTTTGTGGTTTAGACTGTTGTTGGTTTTGTTGCTGTGGCGGCTGTTGCGCCTGCTGCTGTGGCTTCTCAGATACCTGCGCTGGCTTGTTCTAAATATAAGAATGAAAGAAGAAGGCATTATGGTAGAGAGCCTGAATCAACCTTTTTTTAATGCTATTAACAGATAAAACCTATCAATAATAACAGAATGTATAACCCATAGGATGATAATTACATATTATATTAGTTTATCTACTGTATGAAAAACTTCCCATTATATGTATAGGGCTAATATTAATGATCTACAGTAGGGCCAATTTAATAGATCACATTTGACATCTGGCAGTTTCTTTGAAAAAAGTTCATCGCAAGTGTAATCGCAATTGAGCAGTTCTAACATCGAAAAAAAAAATCCCACCACTACAAGGTTACATTGTTAAATTTTGATGAAGTGTCAAACGTGAGCTATTAAATAGGCCCTACTTTATTTTTTTTCACCAACACTATAAGAAAAGCTTTTATTTCATTTACCTATGATATTGTATATACTGTGTCTGAGCCATTTTGTCCTGTTTGGTCTGTGTAACAAACAAGACAAAATGACTCATACTTGTCTACTAATAAACCAGAAGGTGATCCCTATTTTTATGTTATCAAGAGAGAAGTTAGGTATCTCATTCATTCATGTAGGTACAGTTTCTGGTGTTAAAACAAACTAGCTTTTGATAATACTTCGTAGTAACACAGAACAGAAGTTCGGTTATGTAGGTCATCCAAGTGTAAAACATCACAAAATGGCCGCACCACTAAACGATCGAGCATCGGTTCCAAATTGTGTACTTTTCCCGTTATAGCGGTATATGTGATAATAACTAAAAACTATTGATATAGTAATAAAAAGAATTATTACTCACGTCATTATTCGGCCGTTGACCTCCTTGACCATGATTTGGAGTCCTTTGATTATGCTCAAATCGAGAGTTACGGAATCCTCTATTATTTCCACGACGACCCTGTCTTTGGGGCTGAGGTGGACCTCCGAACCCGCGGTTATTTCCGAATTGATTCATGGCTTGCATTTGCATTCTAAAAAAATCTCAAAGTGAAAGTTTTTGGAAACGGACGAAGTTAAATTTAGTGACGCGAGAAAATCAATATGCCTTACCTTTTGTAAAGTTGCTTGATACAGTGATTGTATGTATTCCTTTTTCTATTGTAATTATTAGTTTGAATACCAGTTATAGGTAGTAATGAATTCTTATGCACGAACGGTACAAATCCGAACACAAGAAATTAATATAACGCGACACACGGATACACGCACGCACGTCGAAGTTAAAATTAAGATGGCCGACCGACCAGACCAGACGCCAGACGTGCAGCCAGAGTCCAGACCAAACGTTAGAGTAGGGTTACCAACCGTTTAAAAGTATTCCCCCAAACTAAGGAATACCACTAAAACTAAACTCTATATATATATATATAAATGTTTGTCTGTATGTTCTTTATCGAATCGTAAACTATGCATTTGATCATGTCATGATCTTCAGAAAAGTGTTGTGCATAAGCCCAAGAAGGTTTCAGAGTAAAAAGAGCGCGAGCGGAGCTGCGTGGGTCAGCTAGTATTTTATAATATACTAGCTGACCCGCGCAGCTCCGCTTGCGCTCTTTCACTTGTGAATCTAAACCATTCTCGAATCCCCTTGAACACACACAAACAATTTCAAGATAGGACTCAGCCCACATGAACGGACCATACGATGTCCGTGCTATGAACGTAACAGGCAGTACTATGTAAGAAACTTTATGAAGCAACGCCCACTAGACATTTCTGTTATTTAAATAAATAATTTCTGCATGGCCGGCGACGTTATCATGCCGCTATGAGCTGCCACATTGTAAATATTACTGTTTATTTCTGTTTGTTTAGTTAAAGCCGTTTGTTCATTGTGTGTAATTTACACTGTCGTCAATACAGTCGACAGTCCGGGTGCCAGGCATGATACGTTTTTAAGGGCATAGTGCTACTATGCCGGCTACGATACGACTTAAGACGGAGACTATGTACTATGATAGTCGTCAACGTCATTTATTTTACGTGCCTATACCTTCATAGCATGTTCATGGTATGACCCTCTCTATGGGCAGACTCCATAATACACAATCCTCCATTACATTGAACAAAATTGAGAGGTCTTATGGACATCCGCTTAGAACCGAGTTGCTTTTTTGTTCTGGCTCTCTCACACCCTACTCTCATCTCGCGGCGCAGTGGGAAACCGCTTGCTTTGCAAACCAGACAACGGGGGGCAACAACTTTGCGTGGTTATTCCTTACTGACCAGGACAATGCAGGCCGATCACCTGATTGTCTGTAAAGTAAGATGTGTAAAAAGTCGGTCCTGCGCCTAACCCCTCCCCCGGTCGTATCGGTCTTCCGTCCCATCGGATTGTATTAAGAGCTGTGATAAATGTCAGCTCGTAATTGTATACATGCAAATTAACTAAATATCTGTTTTATTTAATTACTTTTTTTTTAAAGCTAACCAATAAATTTTAAGTACTTACCCACAATACCTCGACAATAACTAATATTTTTTCCCTAAAATCTAGGAGAAAACCCTCAAGTTGTAAGTCGCCCTCCGCGTCGCCTCGCGCTTGCCTCGCGCTACTAGCGGGCTAGTCGCAATTACATCCTCTTTGCATCGGAACGCAACGAACGAACGAAACGCAAGCTGCGCGCATCATCATTCTTGTTGAGGGGCGGGGGAAGGGAAAGAAACTAAATTAACCATTTAACCAAAATGGCGACGGTTCCGATTCCATAAACGGCAACTTATAGGGAGAATCTTAGAGGAAGAATCCCTAGAGAGCTGGCACTTTCTTTCTCATTCGCACAAGAAAAGAATGCATTTATAAATATTGCATGTGATAGAAAGAAACAGAGCATATTATTTTCTGTCAGTGTGTGTTCAGCATTTGTCGCGACTCGAAGAAAAACCGCACCGACGACGGTGCAGTACACTTTGAAATTTTTTCGGCCACGATCTAGCTTTGGTGTTTTTAAATTGAATTGCACTAAGAAATATTCTCTAACCTCTCGGCTACATATGCGCGCGAATATTCGTGTCGCCCTATCGCGATAAAACTTCGTCTTCGCCCAACGGCCAAGTTGCTGGCTACATTATCGTCCATAGATTTAAGATTTTTTTCACTACGTTCAAAAAGATGAACATAGCGTGGGAAGGAGAAGTTCTAATCAAATACAAACTGCACGAGTGCAACAGAGGCAGAGATAAAATTCTTTTTTTTTATTCCGCATCACTTTTGACATTAGCCACTGCAACGCTGCCTCGCGGTCTGTTTACTGTCAAAATAAATCATAATAAATTTAGCACGATCTCAAATTTATAATATGAAATATCATTGTTCCATTAGGGTGGCTTGTGCAATAAGTGCATGTGATGTTACAAATCGTAATACAACGAATAAGTAAACATTTCACAGGTAATTGATTACTATTCCTGACTGCATTTTTGCTTGCTATATTTTTATGGTTTTGGTTGAAACTTTGGTTGAAAATCGTAATAATATCGTAGAATACATGTTTTTCTTCAAACTGATCATAATTTATTACTTCTATAAGAAGAATAGCGGGATATTTTGTGTAAAATGTAAAACGATTTGTTTACAATAGGGCTTGAAAAAGTCCTGACGTCATGAGTATCGATATCGATAATAAAGCAAATAGTTTTAATAGAACAAATATAAATTCTACGTCTCTTTGTTTTAGTTTCAAGGAGTTTATATTTATTCGGTCTAAAAATATTTTGCCGTCTCTATATTCTTTATGTAAATTGATATGATAATAATAATAATTCAAATGTATTCTTTCAGATTATCAAAATAATTCTTTGTTATGGCAAAAATAGATGCGGATTAAAGACGAGGATGGGTGGAATCGCTACAATATTCCAGTGTCTGTGATAAAGATTTTGATTTCTGTCTGTGATATCCTTCCATATCATCGGTTCTACAGCCAATATGACCAGCCACTCCAGTCTGGTAATTCGTTGACCTACGTCGGCAAGTTTGATTCTCTGGTGATAACATTTCTTATTCGATCCTTCACAACAAATAATTTACTTCGTGTTCATGTGGTTTAAATAATATTAAGATGTTACCAGATAAAACGTGCTCTATTACTGTCGTCACTAAGAAGCTGAAGTATATATTTACAATGTATTTTTATGAATGCTGAAATAAGTAAGGTAAGGTGCTAACATACTTTACTGTCGGACAAACAAACTGTATTTTTCTGACTTACTTCTATGCCCTACCTTTAAGACAGTAACGCCACTGGTACATTAACACTATAAGCTTATATAAAACAATGAATACATTAGCATAATTGCATATACAATCGAAAACAGGGGTGCAAAACCTTTGAATTGTTTTTTTTTTATCGACATCAAAACCTCATTGTCACTATGAAATAGTTCAGCTATTAAAGTATAAAGAAGGAGCAAACACAAACTCTCACAAACTTTCCTTTAAACAATATAGGAAGCTTTCGAAAGAATGCTATATGCACATTTATAAATGCGTATGTATCTCTGTCTCTCTGTTGTCATCAATTTTCTTAATTGTATACGTGAGTAAAAGCGCGGGACGTCGCTAGTAGGGTTATTACAATTAGTTTTTCTAGGTAGCAACTAATAATTATTTTTTAGCACCTAGTTAAAGCCGATACCCGCTTTGAAAATGTTTAGAATATCTGACTTGGGGCAAGACTAACATACGTTTGTCTTGCCCCTGGTAAACTGATAGTCTTCCCCCACTTTGACATTTTTATATTATGGTTTTATTTTGTTAAATATTAAGGAAACTTATTTGTTTTATGTGATAATAACAAGATAATTTTAAACTCTATGTTGGTATGATGCTACTTACAGCAAAGATATCTCAATTTAACATTTAATATCACATATTTTTTAATGTTTTTTTCAGATCCACCAACTAGCCTTTTTTTTTCTTACAGCTGACATTTTAATTGTGTGATATTGACCAAATAGTTCAGCAGAAGTGACAACTGTGTTTTGAGCCGAGAACCATTTCATGATAACTGTTTTATCGACAAGTTAAATTGGAAAAAAACGCAGAATTTTCCGAGTTATTTGAAAGTGACAGTCTTACCCCGGTGACAGTCTTAGGTGGGGACCTTACCTTATGTATTTTACAATAGAAGTATATTGTTTGTCTTTATAATAATAACCTGGTACGATCCACACATGGTGATCTGATCCCAAACAAGGCAGAGCCTTTACTATGGAAACCAGACAACTTTTACACTAATACATACTCATATACTTTTATTTGTAAATACATACTTAATAGATAAATAAAACCCAGACACCTGGTGGAAATCGAACCACCAGCTGGCTACCCAATAAGCCAGCCAGGATGTTGAACTGTTAGACCAACACGTCCGCCAAATGTTTTGGTTTTATACTATTTAGAAATATTGCATACTTCTCAAGGATCTCAGGGGATACTCCTTCACCCATACTGAAAAACGTTAATAATTATTGTTTATAATGCATGCTGATTTGAGTAATTTTATCATGCGTAACGATAACTTATTTACATGATCTAATTTACGATGTTTCAAGCAAAAAGAAACTAATTTTTTTGTTTAGAACGAATGTTTTACCACTTTTGACAATTTATCATTATAAGATTTGCAATACTAAAGGTTATTAGTAACTTGTTATAAATCAACATCAATTTTAAATTAAACAGATAATCGTGTAAATCTTCACGCAAAATATCATCGATATCGATTACGTACGTAGTACTTTTTAACAACACTTTTTTTCCTTTACACATAAACAATTCACTCACACATAGCTCCTTACGGGGCGAAAGCGAAATGAAGTTGAATATGTAAGTTTTCATCGGTAAGTACATTTCATGATTTTACAATAAAAGTGCAAATAACAAAGCGTTATAACTTCATTAAAACTCTTTAAATACATTAATTATCATCGAAGGATAAAGCATATTTGCGAAATGCGCAATATTTTGAGATATTTCGATCAGAATAGTTAACCTTTTAGGTTATAAAATTTTATCGTAGTGATGGAATTTTTTTTATCGATACTTATTAATCCGTCGACGGTCGACGCGTGATCGTGCTTAAGCGGATCCCGTGTTAAACATGGTGCAGAACGGAATCACCGTCCGTTGTGAGCTTAATTAACATTATGTATTAATTTAAAGTTAAAATGTTTATTACGAACTAAAGTTATATGGAATGAATCCAAATTTAGGAATTAAAGTACTTATAAATTGTTTACAGTTATACTCTGGGAGAGCCACACACGGCCATCTAATCCTAAACTATGCAGAGCCTGTACCATGGTATCAAATCAACTGATACGAATACCTGTATACATTTTTGCCTTCACTGCCTAAGGAGGAGAGCTATATTTTTCGAGAGTGTGGATGTATGTATGTCTACACATTTCTTTAGTACGGTCTATAGCCTAAATGGCTTGACGGATTCTGACATAGGCGAAGTATACACTTTTCGATAAATGTTAATAAGGCCTGTCAAACATCAATTGATAATGTCTATCATAGAATGGTACGTAGGTACTGCAATTCATAAGTCTAATAAGTGTATACTTTGTTGCCAGTTTACCAGTGCGGAACCCATGGACATCAATGAAAATGTGTTTCCTCTGCGAGTACGTTCTGCAACAGCTGTTTGGCACTACAGGATGGGTACAAATGTTATCGAAAAGGCCAATATATTATTATATTAAATAATTTAATATAAGTTTGTTTTTATTTATCACTACATTTTCCTATAATTTATGTATGTTAGATAAAAAAAAATGCCTCCCTGGCCGAAACGACCACAGCGGCCAATCTTTCACAAGATCAGCCATGTACGCAGGAGATATTATAGTGCACTAGCGCTTGCGTAGACACAAGTACGCTCGCTCTTCCTTTATGCCTCTCATAATCGCTTGCTATAATCCCCACGCTTGGCAGGCGGCTTGGAGATCGCAGTATAGGTGGTAGGTAATCCAATAGAAAGACGCTGCTTGTCCGTCTTCTTGTTTTCCCTTAGTCACCTGTTACGAATACCCAACGGTAGGAGATGGATAGTTGCTATTCTGACACCCCACGGGTACCAATAATTATTTTTAATATGATTCACTATTAATCTGGCTATTGAAATTTTTAAATACCTGGCCACCGTCACCTTTTTGCCTGTATTGCATATTTATTTTCTTAGATAAAAATAATAACAAAAAAAGTTTTATTTTCCATCAACATAGATAAAACTTAATTACTTACTAATAATAAAAGAAAAAGACAAGCCCGCTAAGTTTCTTGCCAGATCTACATTGAGGCCGCGTTATGATCCAGTAGTAGCTTTTACAGAAAAATATAACAATACGAAAGTGGTAATTTTACCCTATTTGAAATAAATTATAACTTTCATTAATTAAACATACTAACAAAATAAATTGATTCAAAACATTAAAGTACTGAAACGCTGCATTAAAAATGGTTTCGATGACATTGTCTAAATATCGATATGCGTATCCTTGCATGGACACCACTAACTTTTATTTTTTAAATCTAAAAGTGTGTTCAACCTTTCTAAATGACGCATTAAGAAATATATAGGTGTCCTTGTTTGTCTTGATGCATGTCCTATATGGGGAAAGAGGATGGATACTAAGTGGTTGATTTCGAATTCCTAGAACCACTCCATTTTATTCCTTCCTTCAAGATCTGTACCTACCTAGGTATGCCTTATTATCATGAAATCTGTATAAAATATGTATGGACAAAAGAGCTAAAGTAGGAAGGTAGGTAGGTAGCGAATTGGTTAGGTAGGATTAAATAAAAAAAAATAGTCACCTGCAAGTTGGACTCGCGCATCCAGGGTTCCAGGGCATAGCTTTGATTGGACGTATAGTTATTTTACTATTCGTCTAATACCTCATAAACTAAACCGGAAAACTCAGTTTGATAGTCGAGGATAAAAAATAATAACGACGTTTGTATTTAACCACTAGATGTCCCGCGCAGCTCTGCCCTCATAATTTTCTAGTGTTTCTTTCATATGAACCTTCTCTTGACAATAACAAACACAAACAAAAAAAGAATTAGCAAAATTGGTCTAGCCGCCAATATGCCTGCATATTGCCGTGACCAAAGGAAACAACAGGGGGACAACATTTAAGATTATTATAATTTACTACGGAATAAGAAATCTGATATATGGCAACGCTGCTGCAACTGCAAAGGTGAAGTGTAGCCAGTTCGGCGAAGTTTGTCGCGACAAAATCCTTTGATGCGTGTCAATTTACCGACAACACCGCGAAGGCATTCGTGTTCGCCCGAATACATCGCGCTAGCACGAATTGATTGGCCACACTTGTCGTGATAACGCGAATCTTCGCCGAAGCGTGCAGATGTAGCCCCGCTATAACCCCGGGGCTACATCTGCACGCGAATATTCGAGTCGCCCTCTCGCGATAAAACTTCGTCTTCGCCCAACGGCGAAGTCGCTGGCTACATTATCGTCCTAGCAAAAGCACGTGGTATTCGGGCGAATATTCGTCGGAATCAGTGTTGCCAGATGCATTGAGCGTTTTATAATCTGTATATAAATCTGTACCTACCAATGCCTTATTATCATGAAATCTGTATAAAATATGTATGGACAAAAGAGCTAAAATAAGTGAATTGGATAGGTAGGATTAAATAAAAAAAAACAGTCAACTGCAAGGTGGACTCGCGCATCCAGGGTTCCAGGGCATACCTTTGATTGGACGTATAGTTATTTTACTATTCGTCTAATACCCCATAAACTAAACCGGAAAACTCAGTTTAATAGTCGAGGATAAAAAATAATAACGACGTTTGTATTAAGCACTAGATGTCCCGCGCAGCTCTGCCGTCGTAATTTTCTAGTGTTTCTTTCATATAAACCTTCTCTTGACAATAACAAACACAAACAAAAAAAGAATTAGCGAAATTGGTCTAGCCGTTCAGGCATGTTGCCGTGACCAAAGGAAACAACAGGGGGATAACATTTAAGATTATTATAATTTACTACGGAATAAGAAATCTGATATATGGCAACTCTGCTGCAACTGCAAAAGCGAAGTGTAGCCAGTTCGGCGAAGTTTGTCGCGACAAAATCCTTTGATGCGTGTCAATTTACCGACAACACCGCGAAGGCATTCGTATTCGCCCGAATACATCGCGCTAGCACGAACTGTTTGGCCACACTTGTCGCAATAACGCGAATCTTCGCCGAAGCGCGCTGGTGTAGCCCCGCTATAACCTCTCAGCTACATATGCGCGCGAATATTCGTGTCGCCATATCGCGATAAAACTTCGTCTTCGCCCAACGGCGAAGTTGCTGGCTACATTATCGTCCTAGCAAAAGCACATGGTATTCGGGCGAATATTCGTCTGAACCAGTGTTGCCAGATGCATTGAGCGTTTTATAATCTGTATATAAATCTGTACCTACCTATGCCTTATTATCATGAAATCTGTATGGACAAAAGAGCTAAAATAAGTGAATTGGTTAGGTAGGATTAAATTAAAAAAAACAGTCAACTGCAAGTTGGACTCGCGCATCCAGGGTTGGAACCATGGATGCGCGAGTCCAACTTGCAGTTGAAAGTATGCCCTGGAGGGCATACTTTTGATAGGACGTATAGTTATTTTACTATTCGTCTAATACCTCATAAACTAAACCGGAAAACTCAGTTTGATAGTCGAGGATAAAAAATAATATCGACGTTTGTATTAACCACTAGATGTGCACCGCGCAGCTCTGCCCTCGTAATTTTCTAGTATTTTTTTCATATGAACCTTCTCTTGACAATAACAAACACAAACAAAAAAAGAATTAGCGAAATTGGTCTAACCGTTCAGGCATGTTGCCGTGACCAAAGGAAACAACAGGGGGACAACATTTAAGATTATTATAATTTACTACGGAATAAGAAATCTGATATATGGCAACGCTGCTGCAACTGCAAGCCGAAGTGTAGCCAGTTTGGTGAAGTTTGTCGCGACAAAATCCTTTGATGCGTGTCAATTTACCGACAACACCACGAAGGCATTCGTGTTCGCCCGAATATTTCGCGCTAGCATGAATTGTTTGGCCACACTTGTCGCGATAACGCGAATCTTCGCCGAAGCGTGCAGGTGTAGCCCCGCCGTGTATAAAGGACATAATAGCCGCATTTGAATAAATATCCATAACGTGTGTTTCGTGTACGAATGCTGATTTTCTGTCCTTATCGGCGGCACGCTAGCTAGATGTCTTGTTATATTCTGTCTACGGGAAGAATCAACTATACCCTATCCGTTATACCAAAAAATAAAATGTAAACAAATCGTAAAAAAGGGTTCTTGGGGTGTCGTTTTCACAGTTTTAAGATGTCCCTTCAGGCCCGGGTGATACGTATTTGTATCATAACATAACGCACCGCAATGACTCCCTCAGGCCCGGGTGATACGTATTTGTATCATCCGCCGTTGACGGAATTCACCTTTTTTTTTTTTGGTAGAAATTAAATTTTTGTATGGGAACCCTATGCTTTATGGTTACATCATAGTATCATCTTTAAAATAGACCCGTTATTCATTAGTTCTTTTGACATTTTAATTCATAAATTCAGTTACGAAAGTCGGCTGGTCTCGGTCGGACGGACTAAAAGTTGTGGTCACGGAATGTTAGTTTTAAATCGTAAGTATTCTTTTATTTCAGGTGAAATGTTTTATTTTTTTGTTTTAACGTAATAATAAAGCTGTGTAGAGGGTAGTTAGTGTGTATTTTGTCAAAATATTGTATATTTTCGATCTGAAAAAACGAAAAAAATCACCATAGGTGATTTTTTTGTTTGTTTGTTTACTTTTGGTATAATTCCGTTATTATTTGTAATGTAATTGTTGTAAATACATCGTAATTACATCATAACGATAATAACTCAAAGATAAAGTCATAAAATCCAATCTAACTATCGAAAATTTTGCATACCATGACGTCATATCGCGCAGTGACGTCATTTTAAAAAAAAATTGAGTTCATTTCGATTTTTTTGGTAGTGTTTTGTTTAAAACTTGTAAAAAAAGGAGTTTGGATGCAAAGAATGGATCTTTCTTAGTGCCTGAGTCAATATTCTACCCTCAAAATCGAATTCAAAAATAGGTAAAATCAGCTTTGCCAAAAAATCACCTATTTTAGACTTTCCCTTTAAAAAATCGATATTTATAACTCTAAAAAAGCATATACTGGATAGTTAATACCTGTCTCAGTAGAACTCTGTTTACAGAACGCAAATCGGTTAAGTGGTTGTGTTTATATAACGTTCGTAATTTGAAACCACGGCGGGCCGCCGAATAACATAAACAGTTACGTCATCACAAAACGTACGCGCGCGAATAGCGGCCGGGCGCGGCCGGGCCAAAAGGGATATGGAACATTTATAAAGTAAATTATATTGTTTCGTAGAAATATTACAAGAATAAAATAATGTTATATTTGCTCAACTATAAATTGACAACAATATTGATAGATTGACCGATGATAAAAAAAAATGTGCGTGCGTGGAGTCCCTCCGCGCGGAAGAAGCGAATCTTCATTCTCGCTCTGTCTCTTTCTATTCCACCTCCCCGCGCAACGAAGTCAACGAAGTCAACGAATTCACTCACTCACCCACTCACTCACCCACTTACTCACTCACTCACTCACTCACCCACTCACGCACCCACTCACCTAATCACCTACTCATCCACTCACCCACTCACCCACTCACTCAGTGACGGCGTCACATGAGCGCTTTCATAACCTTAACAAATTTAACGCCTATCGCCTATCGTTTAACACCTATCATTAAACGCTTAACATCTAACGCGTAACGTCTAACGCGTTAAATGATAACATTTTTGGAAGTTTCACTTCAATAATTAATTGTAAGTAGCTTACTTAACCTTTAGAGAACCTAACATGACAATGATTCCAAGTTTATTTTAAGGAATCTATTAGTGTACTGCAAACGTGAATATTTTACATGGCAATGAGTGGTTCTTAATTCAGTCGGATTATACCCGCCATGTTTCTTTCAATCAATCGTTTGTGGTTAAGTTGTTGAAGTAGCGTGTTTGTTTTTTCATTGTATTTGCTATATATTTAATTCCTTTTCATTACAATTTGTCAAAAGTTATTATTTTATAAGTTGAGTTCTGCGAAATCAGAATATCTCGAAGCACAGTTTGAAAACTGTTGGTTTCTTTGTTTACGTATTATTTTTTGGTATGCCGGATACCTTACCCTAGTAGACGTATATTGACGTGTCTACCTCACTCATGTCAAGTAAGATGATAATAATATAATAATACTGCTAGATAATAGAGGGCCCATGTTCAAATCTTGCAGAAGACGAAAATGTTTTTTGTGGGCTTTTGGGGTATTCTGACCATGAAGCTATTAGGGTCAACGTGGAGGCAACACTCCCAAATACATGCCTGAGGTCAAGGCTATCCCTTTCATTGAGGTCGGATCTCTCTTTCTAAGAGGGCAACCTTAATGTTTCATGAAAAATCAGGATATCTTTTTAACTTCGTCGCATAATACGACTTACTTGGCTTGTTTATGATTTAAGTTTAAACCGATTAAATATGTCTAGTTGCTTAATCAGTCTGATTATGGGTTGGAGCAGCCCAAATACGGAAGAACTGTGAACAAGAAGAACAAACTGTGATTGATAGGGAAACAGATGATAAATAAATAAGGACCTCCTTCTGGCCGATATGACCACAGTGGGTATTTTGAAAAATCTCAGTCTACGCAAAATATATTATAGTGCGCAAGTGCTTGCGTAGACACAACTGCACTCTCTCTCTCTCTCTTCCGTTTACCTCTCAAAATACGATGGGATGAAAAACCGACACGACCGGGGAGAAACCAGGTGCAGGATCAACATTTTACATGCCCATCTTACGCATGGAGCATGTTACTTTACAGAAAATCAAGGGATAAATAATAAGCTAATGGTTGTGAAAATAAAAGCATATGAAGTTGTGATTAAAAAAAATATTGTGCTATAAAATCATTTATTCAGTACGTTTAACGATCTCCGATTAATCACAAGATACTGAATAGCAATTTGCATTATATGCAAACAACTAAAACACCTTTTAACCTACACATTAGATGAAAGAAAAAGCATTCGCGCTAAATTTAGTTTTCCATTGGACCAACAGCAGATCATTGCAGCTTCATCAAATTTATTTTCCAATGGGACAATGGATAGTCATAGGTACATTCCTTCACTCAATAGTTTTAGGAAATCTACAAGAAAATAAAAAATGTATTTATATTGACCAGGGTAAATAAAACAGTATGTATATTTATGGAATGATATAGGTACTCTCGCCGATACGGCCAATCCAACCATTGCGGCTAATCTTTCGCAAGATCGGCCATCATCCAGTGCACAAATGCTTGCGTAGACACAAGTGCACAAGTGTACTTTACATGCCTATCCGACGCATGGATCATCTTACTTTACAGACAATCAGATGACCGGCCTGTAGTTGTTCCTCACTGGCTAGGATAATCCTAGCCAGTGAGGAACAACTACACAAAGTTGTTGCTCCCCGCAGGATTCGAACCTGCGACCCCCGGTATGCAAGCAAGCGGTTTCCCACTGCGCCACGGAGGCTACTAGACGCGACAGGACTAGGAGGCGACAAGAATAAATATGATTTTAATAATATGTATCTAATAAGTTACAAAACTAACTGTACCTAAACTTAACCTACATACCTACACACTTGTAAAATTAATGAACATACAATATGTTTTCAATATCAATCCTTTGAACTAAATACATCGTTTATTTTTTGATCATAAAGTGGCGGTAAAAAAATCCCCAAAACGGAAAGTCTTCAAAAAATCTTTACCATGGTTACTCTATTAAAACAATGTGAAATATTTTAAAATTAAATAATTCAAGTACAAATTAAGGTGGTACTTACAATTCAAGTACTTAATTCCCATTGCAGCGAGGTGTGAGACAGGGAGACGTTATTTCTCCGAAACTGTTCTCAAACGCATTGGAGGACGTTTTCAAGCTCTTGGACTGGTACGGATTCGGCATCAACATCAATGGCGAATACATCACTCACCTTCGTTTTGCCGACGATATAGTCATTATGGCAGAGTCGCTGGAGGACCTCAATACGATGCTCAGCGACCTCAGTAGCGTTTCCCAACAGGTGGGTCTTAAAATGAACATGGACAAGACGAAGATCATGTCTAATGTCCATGTTGCACCCGTACCGGTAGTTGTTGGGAACGATACACTCGAAGTTGTTGACCACTACGTATACCTAGGACAAACTGTCCAGTTAGGTCGGTCCAACTTTGACAAAGAGGTCGCCCGAAGAATCCAACTCGGATGGGCAGCGTTCGGGAAACTACGCGATATCTTCTCGTCCAAAATACCGCAGTGCCTGAAGACGAAGGTTTTTAACCAGTGTGTGTTGCCAGTGATGACATATGGTACTGAGACGTGGTCTCTAACGGCTGGCCTTTTAGAAAAGTTCAGAGTCACACAACGAGCCATGGAGAGAGCTATGCTCGGAGTTTCTTTGCGCGACAGAATCCGAAATGTGGAGATTCGCCGAAGAACTAAGGTCACCGACATAGCTCTCAGAATCTGCAAGTTGAAGTGGCAATGGGCAGGCCACATCGCTCGAAGAACCGATAACCGTTGGGGAAGAAAGGTTCTCGAGTGGCGACCACGAACCGGAAGACGCAGCGTTGGCAGGCCTCCCACTAGGTGGACAGACGACATCGTGCGCGTCGCAGGTAACCAGTGGATGCAAATAGCCAATTGTCGTTCATTGTGGCGTTCTAAGGGGGAGGCCTATGTTCAGCAGTGGACGTCTTCCGGCTGATGATGATGATGATGATGAAATTAATAGAAACTTAAACCCGATACTAACAAACGAACTGAAAACGTGTTATGTGCCTATCGAAAGAAGAACTGATCGAAAATATGGTGCATAATGCACAGGGATCATCGGTAGGTAATTATTGAACAAAATCGCACTTACGAGTGATATTCGGTATTAAATGCTGGATACAACATATTTTTGCAACCAAGTACTGCACATTTTATCACCATTTTTATGATTTTAATTCACTTTATCGTGAAATTATGGTATTTAAATGTTTGATCGATTTAAATGACAGACAGTTTCATGCTGACAATAAGCGACAGTGTTGCCACAAAATACGAACCCTTAAAATCGGTAATTAAAATTGCATTTGAGTATAATTGGCGAAAACACAATAGAGCATTATTCTAATCGAACTCGCAGAACAGTACCAATAAATTTTTTATTAGACATGATTGTCATCGTATTTTAAGTTTTCGGGTGGAAAACATTCTTTTGATGTGTAAGTAAAGCATTTCTATATTAGGGTATCCATTTCTCGGGTAATTTCAATGATAACATGGACCACACATCGGACCTCAATGAAAGGGATAGCGTATGCCTCAATCAAGTATTTGGAGTTTGGACTCCATTGTTGACCTATTAGCTTCATGATTCTGACTTAAGTTTATGGGGAAATCTTTTAAATAATTGCAACACCCTGCTTTACTCTATGGTTCCTCCAAGTCCCTGTATCTTTTAAAAATTTAAATAGACTCGGCCTTCAAAACTGCAAGGTCTTGTTTATTTCTTAGTAATTAATTTTGCTATAAAAGATTTGGCAGTATGGAGAAATTCCTTCGCCTGTCCTGTATATGGACGAATAAACTATCATCATCATTAATAATTTTGTTTGTTTGGATTTGTTGTGAAATAATTATTATAACAATTTTCTAGGATTTGTTGAATGACTCTATACCTAATCTAATTTATTGTGTCTGTGAAAATACGTATTTTCTCACTCAGTGGTACAATTCAGTGGTGCAGCAAATTAAATCTGTTCATAGACAGATCTTAGATAGATAGAAAATTCTAATCAAAGATAGCCTACCTACCCTTGAAATTTTCATAAATATAATACCTAATCATTCATGTTCATAACCATGATCTGAACTTTGATCTGATTATATTCCAATTTTATTTTTTATGTTTAAATGAGTAATTTATTACAAACCCCATCTCCATTGTGTCTTGTTTTGTATGATTTTATTCTACTACTACTAAAACAGGATAAACTAAAACGATGTCAGAAAACTACGAAATCAAAGCGAAGGACGTTGAGGATAGCAAAGATCAGATCCACTACCCATTGTTACCGTTTGAGAAACAAATTTTCATAGATGCCTTCGAAAAAGATTCACTTATAATTATGGCAAAGTGTGTGCTCAACTGCATCTTGTAAACTGTTTAAAAAAATTATAATAATAAATAATGATTTGTATCTTTTCAGAGGCATTAGTTACAACACAATAATAGCCAATTTAATGTGGATATACAAAGATCCTGGAAATTTAGTGCTTATAGTAAACAGTAGTGATCACGAAGAAAAATACTTTATGGAGAAATTCAAGCTATCACCTTTACCAAATCTTGGTACTGAAAGGTAACATATTTGTAGCCTTGTTGGTATAAATTATGATAAGGATCATGAAAAATATAATTGCAAATTAATTTTTAAGAATACATTACAAACATGTATTTGTTTTCAGGGAAAAATCATATTTAGAAGGTGGAATCCATTTTGTATCAACACGCATATTGGTTGTTGACCTGCTAAAGAAGAGAATGCCAATATCTCACATTACTGGTATCATTGTACTGAGAGCTCATACAGTTTTAGAATCGTGCCAGGAAGCTTTTGCATTACGATTGTATAGACAGACCAATAAGGTACACTACTTAACTTTTCCACTGAAATCTCCCATCACAGTAAAACGGCAGGTATGATCCAGTTTGATGGCATCATGTTGGTTTTCAGTACAGCAAAACTGCAACCACATACCTACCCATTGCTCATACATAAGACCTGCAAACATTTAGACTTGGCATGATGAATAAATATAAAGTAAAAAATTACATATATTTAAAATGTAGTGTGAAATATACTCTTGATACTGACAAACTAGTTTCTGGTTTTCTGTTTTTGTTAAGACATTGTATAAATTTAATTTTGTTCCAACCTAAAAAATGTATGTAAGTTACATGCCAGGTTGTACTTTGTTGTTTGTACTCTCAAAAACCAACATAAAAAATTTAAGACTTCATATCCACCATATCTTTTCAGACTGGTTTCATAAAGGCATTCTCAAACTCTCCAATATCTTTCACATTCGGCTATCACCAAGTTGAGAAAGTTATGAAAGCACTGTTTGTAACTGAACTATTTTTATGGCCAAGGTTTGCATATTATATTCTGACTTAATGTAACTACTCAGTTATCCCACCACTATGTATAAATTATTCTAAATGAATATTACAGATTCCATGGTACAGTTATCAGGAGCCTCAAGAGTAGGACAGCAGAGTTAGAAGAACTACATGTGCCTTTGACTACAAACATGGGTCATATTCAAACATGCCTGCTGGATATCATGAATTATACAGTGAAACAGTTGAAAAGTATCAATAGGACT
Organism: Furcula furcula; assembly: GCA_911728495.1. NCBI lineage: Eukaryota > Metazoa > Arthropoda > Insecta > Lepidoptera > Notodontidae > Furcula > Furcula furcula. Next base: position 20,372,835 of record OU452248.1, read on the forward strand.
TTAGACATGCAGGTAAATAATAATAATCAAACCACATAAGCAAGTTATGTATCTGTAAACAACCTGTTTACCCGACAGGCCACGACTGACGTTGCTAGTGTTGCAACGCCTGGCGCGGTCCGTGCTAATGCCGGGGTCCCACGACGTGTTTACCAGACAGGCCACGATGGACGTTGCAAGTGTTGCAACGTCTGGTGCAGCCCGTGCTAAGTGTTCCCACGGTGCGACGCGACCTGTCGACCGCCATGGTCCCACGACCCGTTTACCCGACAGGCCGCGAATGACGTTGCAACGCCTGGCGAAATTAATGAATGAGTAGCGACGATGGGCGATCGGGCGCATGCGCCTTGCTGCGCCGCGTCTTTGATGTAACTGACTACCGATGGATCGGACGGACGACGGCAGGCCGCCACAGGCTTCAACGGACATTATACAAAGCTTGCATTCGCCCTATCATGACTTACGCGAGTGTAGTTTTCGCGCACGCCGCCCGCACCCATATCGATAGCCTCCAGGTTATCCAGAATCGTTTCCTCCGACGTGCCGTCGGTGCCCCGTGGTACATGCGGAACGTAGATCTGCATTCCGATTTCAAGTTAGATCCCCTTCGTAAGTTCCTCAAAGAAGCGTCGAAACGCTACTTTGAATCCGCGTCCCGTCAAGCGAACAGTTTAATCCGCGCCGCCGCGGATTACGCCCCTAGTCCTTCTGACTCGCGCCGCAGACCACGGCACGTACTGCTCGACCCTCCTGACCCCATGACGGTCCTATTGGACCGGGATGCGCCGAACCCTCCCCGACAACCGTATGCTACACTAGCTATCAGACACCGGTCTCGCCGGCGAGGCCGAAGGGTCGTACGTATGCGACCTCAACGACGTGCATCACCCCACTGAGTTTCTTGCCGGTTCTTCTCAGTGGGGGCGCGTTGTGAACCGGTGGTAAACTCAGCCCTCTCTTAAGCGACAGCCCAAGCCGAGGCCGTGCATCCCTGAGGTGCCCTTGAGCTCGTCGCTACTTCTGCCGTAAAGGCTAGAGCGCTTCAAGCGCTCGCCTCCTATTGTCCGGTGAAGCTGTAATGGCCATCTGCGGCCAACAGCGTCTATCATTCCCAAAAAAAAAAAAAAAAGGATTCGACGGGTCCCACGGCCTGTCGGCACAGCCGGGCGCGGTCTGGCCTGTCAAACTACAGCTTGTAGGACCCGGCCATAAGACAAGAGTTGCTTAGCTTTGGAATTAGAAAAGAATATCATTCTCAAATATATCTGTCGTACATACAACCAGTAGCCTGATTCTCGTAATCAAAACAATAACGTTAACGTAGCGACTCAGTCGTTTAAACACTTTTCGTATTCACGTCCGTCGATTTTACTTCAACGGCAACGATTTAAAAGTCGTTCGATTAAACTATCGTTGGAGCGTATTCTGGTATAATAATCGTCGTTCAATCGTTTTATAACGTTGACTAAATGGTATTCTCGCTTAGAATAATAACGCCTAGAATGATAGTTTCATACGAAAAAACTGTCTCGTTTGAGGCACAATAGCATAGATGTAGGCGTAAGTCACGCGTATTGACGCTCTGCGACACGCACACAAGTGAGCAAATAATGTTGTTAGTGGAATCAGATTTTCCCTAAAATTACGGAAATTGGAATTGCTTCTTCCTGAGGTTATTATATAATTTTTAGAATAAACTACTATTATTGCTGTCAGTAAGGAAATACTTTTTAAATTAAAAGATATAAATCAGAAATAACAAATCTACTATTTATAAATCTCGTGTCACAGTGTTTGTGGTCGCACTCCTCCGAATCAGCTCGAGCGATTCTTATGATTTTTTAATGTATATACTTACTTGGTAGGTATGAAAATAGGTCGGAAAGTATATTTCATATCGCTAGGTTAAGCAACGTTAGACAAGGTCATAACATGGATGGGTGACCGTTTAATGTCATTTGAAAACTTAAGTGTGTGCGGATCATCAAGTAATTAAATAAATCTTTTCTTACTAAACAAAGTTGGGGTAGCAATTTTCCTTTTATTGGCAACTATTTGATATAATGTCGTCTGTTGAAATTTAAAATTATTGTTTTAACTTTGGCGATTGTTTTACGTTAAAATATTAGGCTAAAAGTATTACTTGCAGGTGAAATGTTATGTTACAATGTTTCTTAAGTTTTTCCGATGTTCTGTGATTTCCATTTATTCCACAAACCATCATTTTAAAATAAAATATCGGGAGCTACCAGCGCTACGACTCGACTATAAGCACTGACGCGGGCTGTTAGATACCAAGCCATTCTGGCTTGGTTTTACTTGCCTCACTGTGCGTGCATGTTCTCGGTTTCTAGGCGTTATTATTCTAAGGTATTCTCGTATGAAAATGACGTCACATGCCAACGAGTAAGCGTCAAATTTCGCGATTCAAGAGTCGTTGAACAAACGTTGGTTATTTGAGACGATTTTTGCTTTTATTATTCTTGTGGTGCGAGTCAAAGTAATAAAATAACTTTTAAATGAGCCACGGACCTACGTTTTTACTATCAAATTCGTCTGCACAGCAAGAAATACAAAAAGAAAGCTGATAAGGCGAAATATGTTAAATATAAATAAATACGTAAAATTTGGGATATGGAACGCGACTAGGCATGATAGAGCTCATGTTAGAGATATATTGATTGTAGCACTAAACTGGAACATGAGAGCTAGGAGTGAGTGAGTGAGACGAAAATAGGATCGTATGCTGTGAGTGAAGAGAGTAATTAGAAGATAGTGTGAGCGAGATGGTTTTAAGGTAATTATAATGAGAGTAAGAGAGATAGAATAAACTAATAAATAGAGAAAAACACGTATTTTAATTAATAAACAATTAGTATGTTTGTGGAGGAAACGGAAACGAATTAATCTCGAGTTTCCCAAAGCCTAAGCTTTTAGCTTATCTCACAAACCTACCAAGAGCAAAAATTGATTAGGACGACATCTATCAGGGAATAGCAAAACGTACAGAACAATGACTCGTTGACTAATCGTTTAGTTTCGATCCAATTGAGTTGAAGTCCTATCGAACTACGTATATGGTATACGAGAATACCGATTTTGGATAGGACTTCGATCTAACGACAACAAAACGTCACCGCTATTTGGACTGTTTGTTATTACGAGAATCGGGCTACAGTAGCCATATACGTAGTTCGATAGGACTTCAACTCAATTGGATCGAAACTAAACGATTAGTCAACGATTCATTGTTCTGTACGTTTTGCTATTCCCTGATAGATGGCGTCCTAATAAATGTTTGGTCTTGGTAGGAGTTTTGTAAGATGAGCAAAGAGCTTAGGTTTTGGGAAACTCAGGGGTGATTCGTTTCCGTTCCCTCCACAGACATACTAATTGAATATTAATTAAAACACACGTTTTTCTCTATTTATTAGTTTATTCTATCTCTCTTACTCTAATTATAATTACCTTAAAACCATCTCGCTCACACTATCTTTAATTACTCTTTTCACTCACAGCGTACGATCCTATTTCTGTCTCACTCACTCATGTTCCGGCTTTGTGCTACATTCAATATCTCTACTGTAACATGGGGTATGAAACGCGAATGGCGCGTTCCATACCCCATATCTTACATATTATTTATTTAAATTTTGCCATAACAGTTGCCTTTTTGCATTTCGTGCTGTGCAGACGAATTTAATAGTAAATACGTAAGTCCGTGGCTCATTTTAAAGTTATTTTATTACTATAACTCGCCACACAACAATATGAAACGCAAAAATCGTCTCAATTAACCGACGTTTGTTCAACGAAGAAGAAGAAAAGCATTTATTTGCCCAACACTTAGTAATTTAACGCATATGAAAATAACAAAATAATAACAGATATCAACGACACTTGAATCGCCGAATTCGAGCCGCATCCGATCGGTAGTAACGTCATTTTCATACGAGAATACCATTTAGTCAACGTTATAAAACGATTGAACGATGATTATAATTCCAGAATTCGCTCCAACGTTATTTCAATCGAACGACTTTTAAATCGTTGCCGTTGAAGTTAAATTGACGGACGTGAATACGAAAACTGTTCCAACGACCAAGTCGCTACGTTAACGTTATTGTTTTGATTACGAGAATCGGGCTACAGTCACATTGTATTATCTTTACTGTAGCCTGGTAGCCACCGTGGCGCAGTGGAAAACCGCTTTCTTTGCAAACCGGAGGACGCGGGTTCGAATCCCGTGGGGAGCAACAACTGTGGGTAGTTGTTCCTTACAGGCTAGGACAATGCAGGCCGATCATCAGTAAAGTAAGATGATCCATGCGTCGGATCATGTTAAAAGTCTGCAAAAGGACATGTCTTAATCACTTTGGGTCAGGACACCCAGAACTCAATGACGACACTAGTAGGATTGTACTATATCTGTGATTGTATCCTTGTTCCCCAAACTGCAAGTGATGCTTTGATGTCTTAGCTCCCAAACGAATTGACTTCGAATTGATTTTTTATTTAAACGAAATAATTCTCAGCTAATTTTGATGAAAACTTGTTCACCCTTTTACTATAATAATAACAATGGCAACTCATCCCAGCGATCTGCAATAGCCCAGCTTTTGTGTTGTTTCAGGAAATCACTACAGAAAATTGTTTATCAAAGAAATTTCATAAGATACTACAGTCACAGTTGGATTGTGTTTGGCACCAGTTAAGTACACGCACTAAGGAGTACATTCAAGATCTTAAAGTCTTAAGGAGCATGACTGTGTGAGTACTGAAGAACTTGATTATGTATTTTTTCTTAGTTAATAACCATACTAAAAAATTTTTCACAAGCCTCTAGGAATTAAATAAAGGCTTTCTCACACTCCAACAAACTCCAACTTCCGATATGACGTTAACGAATACAGACCAGTAATAAATACAGTTTCAGCTCAGCTTCCAATAGACAATCTGGCGTTCACTAATCAACGCGTCGTTTCCAACCCTACAAATCGGCATCGACTATTAATACTTACGTTTTAATTTAATTCTGCTTGCGAATTGTAAATGTATAGTCAAGTCACACAGGGTCAACATATACAAGTAGTCCACACGTCGTATGCTACTTTTTGCACAAGAATTTGAACAATTTAAGTCAATAATTAGCATCTAAAATTGTATACTCTCTAATATTATAAAGAGGTAAAGTTTGTCAGTTTGGATGTTCGGGATAATCTCGGGTAGGTACTACTGATTCGATTTGGAAAATTCTTTCACTGTCAGAACGGTATAGACTACTTTTTATTTTGGTAAATATTATAAACATAGTAAAAGAATTAAAATACGGGCGAAGCTGCGCGGGTCAGCTAATATAAGTGCACATTTCAACGCGAACAATACGAATATGATTTGTTCTTTGAGAACATAAACCAGTCTCATTTTTTTACAGCAATCTAATTCACGATGATGCTGTGTCTTTTTATTCACTAGTAAGTAAATACCGAACACCCGAGTACGCAAAAATAAATTCGGGATGGATTTTGTTGGATTCAGCAGAGCAGTTATTTCGTTTGTCCAGAGGAAGGGTCTATAACCATAAAAATGGTAGGTACGCGTCTATTTAATGATAGACTCTTACGGATTATATCGCGGCTTATTTTAGGTTTTAATTTTCCCGACGTTTCGCCGCCCTATCTTTTTTTCGCCGCCCGCTGTCGCCGCGCGGTTTGTCCGCCCGTGACAATGGGTGCTGCAAAGCATTCGAAACGTAGGGAAAATTAAAACCTAAAATAAACCACGATATAATCCGCAAGAGTAAATTAATTTACAAAGTGTAGTATTCGTGTAAATAAAAGACAACATTACTTTGACTTTGAATTCTTAACTCATTCTGAACACTAACTTCTACTAGCTTAATTGATTTAGACACCGAAACTAGTACCTAACTAGAAAAGTAGACTTCTATGCCTGTCGAATACTGTAAATGATCAATGATAATCTGTTTCATGAATGATTGTTCTATAAAATGTGTTCAATAAAGAATTTATCTATCTATCTAACTAATGATCATTTACATTGCGGGTAATAGATCTTAATCGCTTGCTAGACGCGGGAGCTGACAGGTTCTTGATGGTCTGGGATGGATTTTTGCTTCATGTTAATCGATGCCACGATCGGCCTAATGATAGATAAAGCGTATATCCTAATTTCTTAGTCTGGACAGGCTTAATTCATTACCCTGATAATTATTTCCCCGATTTTAGAATTTGATCCAGAACCTTGTCCAAAATGGAAAGTCTTAAGTGATTTATTATTATATGAAATACCTGATGAGGTCAAGAAAAAGAACGCTGGCAACCTTAATAACACAAAAATATTAATACTCTGTCAAGATACACGAACATGTTGTCAGTTGAATCATTACCTTACCATGGGAGCCAACAAATATCTTTTTTACACGGCGTTGCGAAGGGAATTGCCAATAAATTCCGTTGCAACGAAATATAGCAATCTCAAGGATAACATACCAACTGACGTAAAAAAAGATGATAAGTTGTTTACACAAGATAAAGAAGATATTGAGGAGAAGGACGACGAAAGCTTTAATGTCGATGATATGAACAAGTCCAATTATGTTTTAACACTAACACAGGTGGTTACAGAAGATCTAAAGAAAGAATCAACTGACGAAAGTATGTTTGAACCATTATCTCAGGTTGGTGCAAAATATTAAACAATTCTAAAACATAACAACATGGTCATGTATATGTTTAACATTATACAAAACTTTGTTTTAGATTGACAACCTAAACATTACTCAACTAGAAATTCAGAAACCCATTATCTGCATTCAAACATTTAAAGAAAATAATTGTAGTTTTTCTCTGGAGCGCACGTTAGAAGCTTTACGCCCCGAATATATTGTGTTATATCACGCAGACGTATCTTCAATTAGGCAGATTGAACTGTTTGAGTGTCGTAAAAAAGAGGATGAACCTGCAACTAAAGTATATTTTGTGATATATCATAAAACTGTGGAGGAACAAGCTTACCTTACATCGCTAAAACGAGAGAAACAATCATTTGAACTGCTCATACAAGCAAAGAGTGTAAGTACTTTAATGAGGCGTAACCGAGAACGCGTAGAAGCATTAGTATTGAATCTGAATTTAATATGCTCCATTTTAAATCTTTAGGTAATGGTTGTGCCATCATATCAAGACGGGAAGACAGACGAATATTTTAATTTGAACGTGGAACATGAAGATAATCTTGTCGATACTAGAAAAGCAGGTAAATAGTTACTCAGGCATATTTTTTTTTATTCAATTGAACTCAAGTTTTAAGTAGGTTAACACTGCAGATTTTTAGTCAAAACAGAGAACAGGGCCAAACCAATACCTAACCTCTATTAGCAGTATTATTATCATCATACTTGAGGTAGAGACATCAATATACGTAGTTTATAGCTCTGTCACTTTCTATCCATAAAGTGAGGTGAAAATAATATTGCTGTTAGAGTTTTATTCGTAAAAGTTCTGGGCCTGTACCTCCGTACAACCTCCGTACCGTACAGGCCCAGAACACACAATATGTGTTCACTCCACTCGCAGCAATATTTCACTTTTTGAAATTCGACAACCGGAATTCAGGACTGATTTTTCGCAGACAACCCTATACCACCGTGTTCGTAATGAAATAATCTTTATTTTCATTAATTTTAATTCATTAACCAGACCGGTGCAAGTTAGTACTAGTATCAATTTACCTGTTTAAACCTGCCTACCCGAGAGTTGTGACTGGAAGAAAAGGCAACCTAACGTTTTCATATTCTATAGGCTTTATACTTTCGATTAGTATGGAATTTGTCTATTAATAGTCCGGTCAATTTAGACCAAAAAATGAGAGTGAAGTTACATAAAGTCCCAACAAGCTGAATTTCAGTGAAATTGTTCAAAATATAATTATAAACAATGTCTAGAAGTTCCCCATCATTCCCCTGTAAGGAAAAAACATTATTCAAGGTCAAAGGTAAAAAAAATGAGTTTTTCGCGATTTTCAGCAAAACGGTAAGTTTTATCATAAAAGTACCTCAGACAAAAATTGTAGATCATAAAATTATCTATGAAAAATGTATCAATACTTTTTTTCTTACGAGCCACCGTTTCTGAGATATAACGATTCAAAAAGTTATAAAAGTTGTTATCGTCATAATATGCATGAGTACGCCACGTATATACATCTAGAGTTGTTATATTTTATATAATATATATATAAACAAGATTTAACTCAATGTGCTGAAGTTTTTAAAAAGAGTAATTCAACTCAACAAGAAGTTATTACCAACGGCATCCGCTTTCTTCTTTCTATGTACGGAGCTCCTAAAAAAACTACCTGTTTAGATAAGCATCGATATGCATGTTTCGTTAAAAATACTAAAAATAAAAACAAGTTCAATTAGCTTGTCTTCCTCCAACCTCAGTTGCTGCTCACCAACATCTTTTTCGAGTATATTACCAAGTTCAAGTGTGGCTTGGTTATCAGCTAGACCCTACAGACTGGGGTTGGAAGTTGGTCAACAATATATTAGAGCCAGTTCAAGTTCAGTTTACTTCCACCTGCGCCGGAAAAACTGCTGAATACTATTTTTTGCAACTGCAAAAAGGGATGCAGTGCTAAATGTGGTTGCAAAAAAGTCGGACTGTCTTGTTCTTTGGCATGCACAAATTGTCAAGGCCGGTCGTGCTCTAATATTGAATCACAAACAATGGAGGATTCGTTTGACTCCGACGAAGTATCATGCGATACATCGCTATTGACGCAATTTACTTGCATCCAAAATGAAGTTGAAGAAGAAGCAGCAGAAGAAGAACAAGAAGAAGATCAAGAAGAAGAACAAGAATTTGAAACTTACGAATAAGACGAATAAACTTCAACACTTTTTTTTAATTTACATCGCTTTTATCTTTCCCAATCTTTGAAAATTTCCGTTATTATGCAATAGTTTTACATTAAACAGGATCACAACTGACCCGTGGAGTAGGCCTACTGGGGAAACCACATACGTGTGCATATTATGACGATAACAACTTTTATAACTTTTTGAATCGTTATATCTCAGAAACGGTGGCTCATAAGAAAAAAAGTATTGATACATTTTTTATAGATAATTTTATGATCTACAATTTTGGTCTGAGGTACTTTTATGATAAAACTTACCGTTTTGCTGAAAATCGCGAAAAACTCATTTTTTTGACCTTTGACATTGAATATTTTTTTTTCCTTACAGGGGAATGATGGGGAACTTCTAGACATTGTTTATAATTATGTTTTGAACAATTTCACAGAAATTCAGCTTGTTGGGACTTTATGTAACTTCGAATGTCTAAATTGACCGGGCTATAATCAAACCGGTGAAATGATTAAAAACATTTTTTTTTAATTTTATAATTAATCCTAACCTGGACTGAAATTTTTTAGGCAATCCATATGCAATATATTTATTGATATATTAAATTGAATATAAAATACGTTTTATCCATTAACCAGCTCGGTGAAGGTCGTTCTATGACGGGATCCTCTGCTATGTTACACAATGAAAAAACAAGTAAACTTACAAAATCATAAAGCCCGACTGCAAATAAAACTTTCCTCGCCTTCATTAGCAGCCGAAATATGTCCACTGCTGAACAAAGGCGTCCCCCTTTGAAGGGAGGGGTTGCCACAATCCCCACACTTGGCAGGCGGCTTGGAGATCGCAGTATAGGTGGAAGATAAATCCAAAAGAAAGACGCTGCTGACCGACTAAGCGAGAACGGGAACACGGCGTCTTCCCGATCTCGCTTAGTCGCCTCTTACGACACCCAACGAGAAGAGATGGGGGGGGGGGGGGGTTTGCAATTCTAACCCGGCATCCTACGGGTTCCCCGCCATATCAAGTGGGAATTTCGGGAATTACCTGTTTTCCCTATCGTCATGATTCTACATTGTTTTTACGTTTTAGGCGGGCAACATCAGAATAAAGAGAAACCAGTAGTGGTAGTTGATATGAGAGAATTCCGATCTGACCTTCCAGCATTACTTCATAAAAAAGGAATAAGCATAGAACCTGTTACTATAGCTGTAAGGATTTTATTATTTCTCTTTACACTCTAAATATAATTCTATCCTAGAGCTAGTTGTTCCTTAAGCTAGTATAAATTGTATATTGTTTACATAATTTTCTTTTTCAGATAGGAGACTATATACTAACGCCGGATATCTGCGTGGAAAGAAAATCTATTTCTGACCTAATTGGCTCTCTGAATTCTGGTCGTCTTTACACACAATGCACTCAAATGTGTCGAAATTATAGTAGACCTATCCTGCTAATAGAATTTGATCAAAATAAGCCTTTTAATCTTCAAGTATGTGCACATATTTATTACCATTGCGATTTAATTTATTTACATGGTTTTAAATTCCTTTTTTGTTGTTTACAGGGTCATTTTGTAGTGTCTAGTGATATGTCTGGAGCAGACATACAACAAAAACTACAGCTTTTGACTATACACTTTCCTCGATTGAAATTAGTCTGGTCACCGAGTCCCTACGCTACTGCGGAATTATTTTATGAACTCAAAGTAAATGAATCAATTTATAGATATTTTATTATAATAGCTACTAGCGATTCTCCGCACTTTGCTTAAGCTTTAATGCCTTTCACACCGGAACATTTCAATGTTTACATTGCTGCTTGGCGGCATAATATCTGACACTGCGGTGGTACCTACCTTGATGGTCCCTTGCACAAGGGACTTACAACCTTGTTAGACATGTTAGAGAAACAACTATATTTTCAGCAAGGAAGAAAAAATCCGAATGTGGAAGAAGCTCTTGCATTGAGTGGTGAAAATGCTGCTGATGACATGAATTATGAGCGGTATAATGTTGCTGTCCATGATTTTGTCCAGAAGTTGCCCGGTGTCACATCTAAAAACCTCGCGAGGATCATGAACAAAGGCATGTCAATGGACCACTTGATATCATTATCGCAGGTTAGTAATGTTCAGATATTAAAGAGAGAAACAAAATAGTCTTTTACACTTTTTAAGGTCCATTTACACGATGCCAGTTTCTTGCCTGTTCCATACAATAATATTAAAGCAATAAATGCTTTGCATTGTCTAAACAACATGTCACATTCTTGCTCTACTGGGCAAGTTTTCTAGTCAAAACTGTTCTTGGTCTAAACAGAGCATACAATAATTTCTTATGAAATATTTGTATTCAATTAGATTATCTTCTAAAAAAAATCATTTCGTTTTATTTACTTATACTTATAATAAAAATATTTGCATTCAATAATTACATTCAATTTTTTAACTGGATACTAGTGCAAGCATGAAAACAGTTACCTACAATTCTTGTAAATATTGCGCTTCATTTATTGCGTTCAATTATTGCTCTTGTATGTAAAAGAAAATGGCATCATGTAAATCAGTCTCAACATTGGAAAATAAACGAGAGATTAGTCATGTACTTGAATGTCATGAAGAAAATTTCCATTTCAGGAACAACTTATTGAAATGATTGAAAACAAAAATAATGCAGAAACATTATATTCAATTCTTCACGTCAAAGCTCAACCTGTTGATGTGAACAAAGACGATAAGTCTTTTGGAAAACGAAAGTTTGCAGGAAAGCCTTTTCGGAATAAAAAACTGTAATCTCATTTTGTAAGGCATGATATATTTATTTTCAAATTACGTTCCTGTATTATATAATAATCAGTGTAAACATTGCAATAAATAATGTAAGTTGTAGTATTTTAAGTTAAGTGTAATTTAATTCTCAGTTAGAAGAAAGGATGAAAATATGCTTCAGAATAAATTACAATATCAGCGCCAAGAACCTAAAACAAAGTTATTGAATTCTTCATAAACATAATAATTCCCTGAATACATAACTCGCAAGTGCACCTCGTAAAAAAGTACTTATAGCTTGTGTAACCAAAAATATAGATGAAACATGGTTCACTATTTATTTAGTTCGAATTTTGTTTTCTAAACATGAACAACGCTGAGCAGAGTAGTCACTTACGATACTGATGGTCCTTATCAGTGAGTGGGACATAGATGACACTCATTAGTTTCTTTATAATAGTAGTTCCGTCAGCTGCCTTGTCCACCTTAAAAGAAAATAATAAAAATAATTTCTGGTGTTAGCACTAGTGTACATAAAACTATACAAAAATAGGAATATTGCCGACAATGATCCCAGTAAATTTCAAAAGTTCCAGCAATATTGATATTGCCCAAATTTTACCGGGAGTATTTCCAATGGGAATAGTACAAGGAGTAGGTATATATATTCCCAGGCGGGACTGGCACAGCCGGTGGTCATTTTCCTAGCACTAACAACTCCGCTACATATATGCAGAATAAGCTTTGCAGGCCATTGACTTCCTTCCATACATCAGGCAGTAATAAATAATAATACCAGCCCTTGTTTATGTCCCACTGTTGGGCACGGGCCTCCCCTCAATATGAGGGGGCTTAGGCCTTAAAGTATTGTACATTTTTTATATAGTTTCTCTTGCGTTTTGGTATTCAATTTTTTACACAAATATCATTGAACATGGCTTTGTTTTTGTATGGCATTTCTTGGGGCTTTGGTTGTTCAGTCACTACTGTAGGAAGCTTAGTAATAAACAAATTTTCATCGCTTTTATGCTGGTGGCACAAACCCCAAAAACATTTTATATAGCTCTCAGCGTAGCATTCATATTCATCCTTTGCTTGAAATAGAGCCAGTCGCCTCGCTATTGGTCTGATGCATCCCTCGCATTTCAATCCCGGCTTAACGATCATAATAGTAATTTTGTCTTAACATTTATTGAAAACTTAAATTTTTACACCATCGGCCTAAAGATACATTTTCTACAACAAACAGGCCCCGACTAACTTAACTATTCTATTTTATTTATAATTCGACCAAATAAAAAGCACTAGCGCGTTGCCGTCCCTAAAGACATTGGATATATAGGGTCTGTTCACACAGACCGGCTCAAGAAAGAGCAGATTTTCATCGCAATTAAAATAGCGTGTTAGATAATTGAAACAAGGTTCATTTTTACATTTCTCTTCTTTTGTTATTGAGATCGCTCAGGAGCCAACTTAGCGCGCTTAGTGTGAAAAACGGCTCCGTTTGCGTGCTCTTTCGAGCTCGTGCAGCCGACCGGCTCCGCTTGTGCTTTCGTTTGTTTTGTTCTGCTTCAAATAATCTTACTTAAAAATATATTTCTTTATCAGAGCTATCTAAATCCATGTCTCAATTTGAAAACACACGTTTTAACACTTTAAAAACAATTCTTGGACTGCGTGAAACTAGATGTAAACTGCCCTTGTAGTGGCTCAGAGCGCATCTGTACTCCAAGCACATCCGCTTTGACAGTGCTCTCCCAGCCGGTCTATGTGAAACGGCTAGGTCAGCTCCAAAGCGAATAACTCGCGCCGGTCTGTGTGAACGAACACTAAGTCTCTTGTGTCCGCTAATTTCACCAGCTACAGTGCCCTTCACACCGGAACACAGCAATGTTACACTTAGCTGCTTAGTGCCAGAATATCTGGCACTACCTGGACGGTTATAATATATTGATTTTATAATGAACCGGTAACCAACAATCCTAGCTCCTTATGCGTAACAGGAAAAGTAGTAGATACCTGCGTAAGGTGTTGTTCACCTCCTTCGGGTCCAACAGGGATTATAAGTCTTCCACCAGGCTTCAATTGGTCCACCAACTAGGAAAAACAGGAACGTTAAAGTTTTATCAATTATTTTTCTAGAGAAAAAAGCTTTCTGCAGTCCTTCATGAAGTTGCTCATCATGTATGCTTCTATATGTATTTTTTAACCCCCGACCAAAAACGAAGGGAGTTATAAGTTTGACGCTTATGTCCGGAAGTCTGTCTGTATGTATGTATGTCTGTCTGTGGTATTGTAGCGGTCCAACCAGTGAACGGATTTGAATGCGGTTTTTTTTATTTGAAAGCTAGTTTAAGCGAGATGGTTCTTAGCTATGTTTCATGAAAATCGGTCCAGCCGTTTGAAGACCATCAGCTCTTTTCCAAGTCGAGGTAGGGATATTTTGTATAAAATCGACATTTTCATTACTTCTATTAGTCAGAAAGATCTGAAATTTAGAACATATGTAAATCCGATAATCTATATCTTCTACTAGCTGACCCGGCAAACGTTGTTTTGCCATATAAATAATTTCCTAGTAAAAAAAAAATTTAGGGGTGGACTACTACATCTATTTTTCATCCCCCTAAATGTTAGGGATATTTAGGGGGATGAAAAATAGATGTTGGCCGATTCTCATAGATACCGGATAAGCACAAAAAAATTCATCAAATTCGGTCAAGCCGTTTCGGAGGAGTATGGCAACGAAAACTGTGACACGAGAATTTTATATATTAGAAGATGCTACGTCAGTTTAGCAGAGGTATAAAAAGGTTTTTTATCTATACTACTAGCTGACCCGCGCAGCTCCACCTGCGCTTTTATTACATTTTGCTCCCCTTTTCTCCCTCTTTCCATGATTTATTTCTCTCTCCATATCTCTCTAAAAAAGTCTAATTCTATGCTCTCTCTGTCCTCTCTATTCCCCCCTAGCGCTTTGGTCCCCGACACACTCCCCCTCTTCCTCTCCCCGTTGTCCCCTCTGTGAACCCCCTTCCCCTCTTGCCCCACCCACCTTGCTCCCCTCACTCCGCCTTTGCTCCACCTTCTCCCTCTCTCTCCTCTCTTGCACCCTCCTCTCGTTCTATATATCCTCGTCAATCATGGTATCTGAGATTCTTACCCACTTAAACTCCTGCGGCTGTCGCATCGCCACATAAGAGCGAGGGTCCAGTGGGTTCTGCACCAAATACCCCTCAGTGCACATTATAGCCCCCGGAAACCTAGCATCGTAATCACGCGGACTGGGCTCGCAACCCCATCACCCGCCGCCACCGTCACCCATCTATGTAATGCCTTTCCCGGGAGCTGTGGGGCACGACCGGGGTATGTGGGATTCTTACCCACTAAAACCCCCGCGGCTGTCGCATCGGCACATGAGAGGGGGGACCCCAGGGCTCTCCGGTGGGATCTGCACCAGGGGCCCCTCAGTGCCTTGCCTTTGAGCCCGCCGCCGGGGGGCGCATTGTAGCCCCCCGGGAACCTGACACGGTACTCACGGGGACGGGGGTCGCAACCCCGCCGCCGTACTCAATGGACGCTCAAAGGGCCCACACCCCGAGCGTCCAGCGACTCCGAAGGGTCTATGTAATGACCTTGCCTAACGTTTCTTAACCTAGCGGCAAGAAATATACTTAGCAACCTATTCTCAGATTCTACCCGATATGCACACAAAATTTCATACAAATCGGTTTACCCATCTATTTAACGACCTTGCCTTATGTTGCTTAACCTTAACCTAGCGGTATGAACAACGTTCACAACTTTTTTTGTCAGTGGTGTTAATATTAGTGAAGTTTACGTTACATTGAAGAAGGGACAAATTCATGCTAACAACAATTTATTAATAGTTAAGTATTTCTCATAAAAAGTAAAGTATAATAAAAAATAGTTATTGTGGATTATCCCTAAGAGATAAACATTTAACATATACCATCATGGACTTTTTTGTAGACCTTGTTATGGTGTAAAATCAGCTGGGTTCAGCCAGTGTTTGCAATGTAAGCGCAAAAAATGTGTTTATTTACGACATCACATTAGAAACCTCTAAAATTATCAGTGTTTCTCTACTATATTATGCATGTATTATACTTATAAACCTTCCTCTTGAATCACTCTATCTATTAATAAAAACCGCATCAAAATCCGTTGCGTAGTGTAAAAGATCTAAGCATACATAGGGACAGACAGACGCGGCGGAGGACTTTGTTTTATAATATGTATAGATACTATAATAAAACTCAAAGAGCACTTTTTCTGTACATTGAATATTTTTCCAAAATTTCTATGTGGGGGTACTATACTATCGACATAGAGGCCAAAACAATTTTTTTTGGAATTATTGTCTGTCTGTCTGATCGTCCAGGTATCATTTGAAAACCCGTGGATGGATTTTGATAGGACTTTCACTGATGTGTTTTGTAGAAGTCAAGGTGTAAGTTGGTATATAAAACATCACGCTATGTTTCATAGGGGCTAAGCAGTGAAACATTACTTGCACATATTACCACGTAATTTCCTTTGTATGTGAATAGGGTAATTATAGCAGTCTATAATTACCCTATTCACCGGTTAATCTTTAAGATATGTATTATTACGCTATATACAATAGGGACTGAGCAGACATTTAGTTTGCATAAGATATGGCAGTGGCGAAGGGTCAATTTTTGTAAGGGGTAAGCCGGTCCGGTACACCCAGGACATTTTCATTAGATTTCTGTATTGTTCTAAGTACTTTGCTGATAGCAATATGACATTATATCTTTGAAAAGTTAAAATCTGTAAATCCCGAGCGAGTCCGAACTAGATTTCCCCAAACTCCCCAAGTCCAGGTAGTGCAAGGTATTGTATTAGTCACAACAATAAAAGATGCGAAAAACTTACCTTTAACTTTCATTATCGAATATCAGTAGACAGTAATTTACGATGTTCGCGTGATTTACATTAAGAACAGCACCATCTATCGGTGAAATTGAACACACAATCACTATAGAACTTTAATCTTTAAATATAAAAGAAAGTCGCGTTAGTTACACTATTTATAACTCAAGAACGGCTGAACCAATTTGAAAATTGGTAAGGAAGGTAGCTTAGAACCAGGAAACGGACATAGGATACTTTTTATCCCGGTAGGTTAAGGTTAAGCAACGTTTTGTGTGCATTTTGGGTAGGTCTGAGAATAGGTCGTAAAGTATATTTCATGCCGCTAGGTTAAAGTTAAGCAACATAAGGCAAGGTCTTTAAATAGATGGGTGAACCGATATGTATGAAATTTTGCGGGTAGGTCTGAGAATAGGTTATAAAGTACATTTTATGCCGCTGATACCATGATTGACGAGGATATATAGAACGAGAGGAGGGTGCAAGAGAGGGAGAGGGGAGGGTGATGGAGTGAGTGATCGGAGGAGTTAGGTGGAGCAAGGGGGGGGGGGGAGTGAGAGGGAGCAAGTTGGGAGAAGAGAGAGAGGAGGGAGAGGGTTCAGAGAGGACAACGGGGAGAGGAAGAGGGGAAGTGTGACGGGGACCGAAGCGAGAGGGGAGAGAAAGAGCATAGAATTCGATTTTTCTTATAAGAGAGAGAGATGGAGAGAGATAAATCAAGGGAGTAGGGAGAAAAGGGGAGCAAAATGTAATTAAAGCGCGGGCGGAGCTGCTCGGGTCAGCTAGTATAATATAAAAATGAATTCCTATTACCCTAAGTCACGCCATAACTTAGGAAACACTTTACCGATTTCAATCAGTTTGGTTTTGTTCACTCTAATCCAGTGGTGATCTATCCAAGAAAAAAAAAGTGGGGATAACCCATAAAAAAGTTAAATAAAGCGCGGACTGGGCTGCATGAAACAGCTAGTAGTAAATAAAAAAGTGGCATGCTAAACAGTAGTTATGGATAAGTAGAGGGAGCTTTTTAACATAAACCTGCATAATTACTTTTTGAAGTTACAGTAGAATCCCGATTATCCCAACATCGATTATCCGGATATTCGATTATCCGGACTCATTCGTCACGGCTCTAATTTTCGATTTGAAAATGTTTTGACAGTGCAATGAAACATGTTGCGACAAGTTTATTCCCGCCTCCGACCGTGTACTCCGGCTCTCGTTTATTTGCGGGATAGGGTTGGTTATTGTTGCAATGAAAACTCTTAGCATTGGTGAAGGGTGCGATGAAGAGAATATCAAGGAGTGGCTGAACTACGATAGTGAAGACCCAGGATTCCAAATATTAACAGATAAAGAAATCATTGACAATTTGAATAGCAACGAGAGAGAAGATGAAGAAGAGACTGAAACTGGGGATGTATGTCAAGTATCATATCACATAGAAGCTTTTGAAGCCATAGATGTTGCTTTTAAGGGGTTGGAAAGACAGGATGAATCAGATCCCATACAGCTGACAACTGAAGCACATCAGAGACTTGGCTGCAAAGATCAATAACAAGTTTTTTTCCAATAACTTGTTATTGGTCTTTGTAGTAGTACTGGAACCAGTCGGTATTACATGAGATAATGGCAAAAGACCTGATGGTATCACTTTAATACCATGGCAACATGGTAAGCCGTTACTGTGAGATGCGACATCTGTCGATACACTTGCTGCGTCCCACACCCCGGCAACTTGTAGGGCGGCTGCAGGGGCCGCGGCGACCGCTAGTGATGCAAAACGGCGCAAGTATGCAGCCCTAGGTTCCAGCAATATATTTGCGCCCTTTGCGATGGAGACCTTGTCTTGAGAGCCTTGGTCTCATGAGACGCGGTTTGGTGCAAAAAATTTCATCCAAACTTATCGAAGTCTCAGGAGACCATCGGGCTGGTAGCTTTTTCTGGCAACTTAAAAACTTGGCCATACAAATAGGTAATGCCGCCAGCCTTTTAGGTACCCGTCCCTCCCAACTTGTAGGAAACAATTAAAGTAAAACCCATTATAATAAAAAAATACATATTAAAATTTAAACATGGTTTGATTTGTCTTTGAAATCGGTTATCCGGATTTTCGATTATCCGGAATACCCCTGGTTTTAATTGATCCAAATAATCGGGATTCTACTGTAGATAAAAATATGCTCACAGCTGGCGGAAGTGTAGGTGCAGCAGCTCCAACATGAATTGCATTGTATGGTGCTTCTTCAGGATAACCTTGACGTCCATCACCAGCTTAAAATTGTAAAAAATCTTTTTAGAATTTTCTAAAATGTATATTGTTTTGAGAATGTGACCAATAATAATATAAACTAATTAAGCAATTAATTATTCCTGAAAGTAATAAAATATTACAAACTAGCTGACCCACGCAGCTCCGCCTGCGCTATTTTTACGTTAACTAAAGTTTTAATAACAGACATTCGCATCGAATACATAACCTCCTTTTTTATAGTCGGTTAAAAACTGGGACCCACTTTTTACTTGCTTTCCGAAGCACGGACCCGTTTAGTTCAAATGGCGTTAAACGGTCACCCATCTATTTAATGACCTTACCTAACGTTGCTTAACCCGATCGATTACAAAACCTTGATAACAACTCTCTATGAGTGTTCCCTTACTAATATTTATTATATTATACAGAAAAATTGATAAAATCTGACCAAGCGTATAACCAAGTACCCATTTTGACTTTAATCCCCTCTCCCAAAAGAACCGTGCTAGATTACGGGATAAAAAGTATCCTATGTCCTACCTCGTAGTAAGATCTCAAATCATGCCAAGTTTCATTTGAATACATTCAGTAGTTTCGGCGTGATGCTCAGCCGTGATACAGACAGACAGACAGACAGACAGACAGACAGACAGACAGACAAACATTTAAAAAATTACATTTTCGGCCTCAGTATCGGTTATAGAATGCCCTCCAAATATAATTTTCAAAATATCTTCAATGTACAGAATTGGACCTGTTACAGTTTTATTATAAGTATAGATGTGTGTGTACCTTGTGTTATAGCAAATATAAAAATAACATACCCATTAATTTGATTCTCTCTGAATTAAGAAGTTGTGGATTATCATTCATAATATTTTTAGTAGCCAGTGTTACAAGTTCAGGTATATGTTCAATACCAATTACTTTGCCAGCTTCACCCACCATAAACGCCATACAAGCTGTCAAGTAGCCAGAACCGGACCCCACATCCAAGGCTTTCTCACCAGGTGTGAGTTGATTTTTTAATCTCTCTAGTGCATGGGCATGCTAAAATGCAATTTATACAATAAACAATAACACCAATGGAACAGTTATTATAAAAGTTATACATAATTATACTGAGCATAAAAGTTTACAGTATCTATGTAGTTTTTTATAAATATATTAAAAAAACTGACCATTCAAAAGCGCTAGTGTTAAGCCTATTTGAAATAAATATTTTTGACTTAGTTAATAAATTTTGAAATAGATTCATCATTACTTATTTGAAATAATTTAATTTTATATGAAATAAAATTATATTTGGTAATTTTGAAATATTATTTGGTAATTTCAGAAATATGATCGCTTATTGTATGATTATACTTGTTGGTTACACTTACCATGTGGGGAGCACTGATGGTGGCTGAGTATCCAATAGTTTGAGGTGAATCATGATATGGTGAATGTGGGCAGTAATTTTTTCTATCAACCGCTAACATTGCATTCGCTACAGCATCAGATTTAATTATTCCATTAGCTGCAAAATTGCATGGTAAATAAAAACCTGCACTTAACTTACAATAGTAAAATAATCATAGGGCTAAATTGGCAGTGCTCTTTATGTTTTTACCTTAAGTTGTTTCTTACAGAGAATAAATTATTTTATACTTAAGATTTTGTGTTGTGTTTTTTACGAATGAGCAAGATTTTTAACCGATGGTAAGTAACACAGCTGCCTAGTGGCATTAAATTTACATATGCTACACGGGCTGATTGTACTACATATTCCCATTTTGAAAATTGAATCATGTTTTATAGTGTCCATGCTGAGAACTTCTATTTATAAATCCCTACTGTTACTAAAAACATTAAATCTACTCATGCTCATCATCTGATACATGTTGTAAACACAAAGCTTTGCGCCAAAACCAAAACAAAACATTGGCGGCTTTTAGAACAAGGCTCCTACATTTTTATACCATCTAGTAAATAATTGTTATACGAGATTAAAGCGACCCGTATGTAGGACATTGAGCTGAGATTAGATAAATGGTAGCTATCCGTATCTACAATTTTCGTACTTACTCCTTAGGTTTCGTATCATGTCCGCATTATTAACACCATGACTTCTCCAAGCCATAATCAACACGATAATACTAAAACCTAGGGAAAATTTACGCCATAAATACTCAATTTCTTTAGATTAGGTAACTACTTATAAAATAGAATTTTATTTATTCAGTATTTATATTAATTATTTTTTTTATTTTCTTACGAATAGATGGCCATTGGCCGATCCTATTTTAATGCACAGACTAATAAGGTGATATTTTAATGATTGTTTTTTTTTCCGGCTCTGGGTCAAACTCAGTCAAAGAGGATTTAATTTAACACTACGTATAAGAGTCGGCACCATGAAGCTAGTAGGTCAACAATGGAGCCCAAACTCCAAATACTTGATTGAGGCATACGCTATCCCTTTCATTGAGGTCCGATGTGTGGTCCATGTTATAATTGAAATTACCCGAGAAATGGATACCCTAATATAGAAATGCTTTACTTACACATCAAAAGAATGTTTTCCACCCGAAAACTTAAAATACGATGACAATCATGTCTAATAAAAAAATTATTGGTACTGTTCTGCGAGTTCGATTAGAATAATGCTCTATTGTGTTTTCGCTAATTATACTCAAATGCAATTTTAATTACCGATTTTAAGGGTTCGTATTTTGTGGCAACACTGTCGCTTATTGTCAGCATGAAACTGTCTGTCATATAAATCGATCAAACATTTAAATACCATAATTTCACGATAAAGTGAATTAAAATCATAAAAATGGTGATAAAATGTGCAGTACTTGGTTGCAAAAATATGTTGTATCCAGTATTTAATACCGAATATCACTCGTAAGTGCGATTTTGTTCAATAATTACCTACCGATGATCCCTGTGCATTATGCACCATATTTTCGATCAGTTCTTCTTTCGATAGGCACATAACACGTTTTCAGTTCGTTTGTTAGTATTGGGTTTAAGTTTATATTAATTTGTACTTGAATTATTTAATTTTAAAATATTTCACATTATTTTAATAGAGTAACCATGGTAAAGATTTTTTGAAGACTTTCCGTTTTGGGGATTTTTTACCGCCACTTTATGATCAAAAAATAAACGATGTATTTAGTTCAAAGGATTGATATTGAAAACATATTGTATGTTCATTAACCCTTCAGGCCCGGGTGATACGTATTTGTATCATAACATAACGCACCGCAATGACTCCCTCAGGCCCGGGTGATACGTATTTGTATCATCCGCCGTTGACGGAATTCACAATTTTTTTTTCATGGTAGAAATTTAATTTTTGTATGGGAACCCTATGCTTTATGGTTACATCATAGTATCATCTTTAAAATAGACCAGTTATTCATTAGTTCTTTTGACATTTTAAGTCATAAATTCAGTTACGAAAGTCGGCTGGTCTCGGTCGGACGGAGTAAAAGTTGTGGTCACGGAATGTTAGTTTTAAATCGTAAGTATTCTTTTATCCTCTTGAGGGCCGTTGGTGCAATATGCACCGTAAGAAACGAAAACACGCACCTCCCTCGGGGGCCGTTGGTGCATATTGCACCATGAGGTAAGCATACGATACACATCGTGTTTTTTGTGGTAAATTTTTATTTTTTGTATGGGAACCCTATGCTTTATGGTTTCTTTAGTGTATATGCTCTTTATTAAAATCGTCATTAAGTTGCCGTTTTGACTTTTTCATTGATAACTTCAGTTAGCAAAAGTGGGCGGTAGCTGTCACTGAATGTTTATTTTGGCGGTCACTGAATGTTTATTAAATTACTGTACCGTTATTCAAAGCTTATTATGAGAGTGGCACTACCTGTTTCCCGTCGACTTTGCTCCTATTGGTCAACTTTCTTGTGATTTGACCGGAAATAGCATCACCATGGCAGGCGAGGGCAGCAAGGGTTTGTTAAATATGCCCGCTCGCCCCGCTCTTGTTCATTGGCGTCTTATTTCCCGTCACGGACACCTGTCCGAGGCTACAATATTACAACTATTTATGGAATTCAAATCAAATTCTAAATAAAAAAATCTGAATAAAATAGTGAACAACAATGGTTGTTACAAATACACACATCAAAAGTGTCTAGGGATCAAGCATTTTTGGGCAAAAAAATGGGCAGAAGAACAATGGCGTTTCGTGTGCTTTTCTGATGAGTCTCGTTTTGGTATGAGACCGGATACAAGACGTATACGACACTGGAGAACCCCTGGACGCCAACAGCGATTAAAATCCTGCCAGGAAGTCCATCCTTATAGTGGTGGAACCATCATGGTATGGGCGGGTATTTGGATCGGCGGAAGAACTGAGTTGATTTGGATCAGAGGCAACCTCAACGCTCAAATTTATGCTGAGACGATTGTATCAGACGTCATCGTTCCTCTACAAGTGCAAATCGGTCCCTTATTTCAGTTAATGCATGATAATGCACGACCGCACACCGCAAGAGTTGTAAGACAGACTCTCGCCGCAGCTAACATCAATGTCCTGCCCTGGCCTGCTCAGTCGCCAGACTTGAACCCGATTGAGCATGCATGGGATATGCTACAGAGAAGAGCTCTGCCGAATATGGAGGGTATCCAGTCGCAAGAAGACCTTTTTTTGTTGTTGCAACGAACATGGGCGGCCATTCCACAGCGTGATTTGGATGAACTCATTTTGAGTATGCCAAACCGATGTTCTTGTGTTGTTAGTGTTCGCGGTAGAAACACGGATTATTAATTGTTTAAGTTACCCAATAAAATTTTAAAGAAAACTGTTATTTCAGTCTTTTTTTCGAACTTTTGTGTTAGTGGTTCAAATGTCAAAAATCCCTTTATTAGGAAAATGGCAAATTTCTTTATTAATGCAAAGGTGACTTGGTTTATCGTTACTGTGACAAACGAAACACTTTATTTGATGAATCCTTAAAGAAAATTTTAATTAATATCAATCAGGAGAAAAGTTATTGCAAAAATATATGTTGATCCCTAGACACTTTTGATGTGTGTAGTTGGAAGCCAAGCAAACAGTGAGTAAAAACATTTTAACGGTTTTTGCCGTTCGTTTTGTTTCTTTGTTCCTAATGAAATGTTTTATACTAATGAATATTTTGTGGTTTGAATATAGTGCAAGTAAATTGGGCTATGTAAGCAATATTTTTATAAATAATTATTTTCCATTCAGTCTACCGACAATTTTATTTTGAAAACTCGAAACTTAGTTTTTAATACTTGTGCAGAAATGATATTTTTCGTAAAGTTTATTGCTGGTAATTTGTACGTACGAGATTTCTAAGTGGATAAAAAAACGACCGCATTATTATGCAGACAGTAGCAATACTGTCAATTTACGAAAATCTGAACAGTGAAATAGTGACTCTATTATCAACGTGAAAGACAGCAAACAAGTGAGTTCAGTTAATTTGTATCCCAGTTATACAGACGCACCATTGCGTCCATTTTTATTTTTTTATTGTGTCTTAAAACAAAAAATAGCCTGCTGGACAGTTTTCGTAATCTTCCTGTGTGGGCTAATTAGTTTATTACAGATATGGTCTGTGTGCCGGAAGGTGAAAATATTACAATTGCGAGTTAAATACAATTACGTTAATGTATATTCTATGTAAAATAGTAAAATAAAATACAATTTTAGTAATAAATAAATAAAAATATTTACTTATAAGAAACTGTTCAAAGGACACATTGCTGAGAGTATCAAGTAACGTAGAGAAGCTATCATGGTAACCAAAAGATTAATATTCCACCTTGATCCATAAAAGTGTTCAATTATGTTTGTGTTCAAGAAAGCCGATGGCGTAGGCAATATATATTCTAGCCTACACGAAATTCACAAATCTGGCTAACCCATTATGGTTACAATAACTATATAGTGCTATCATATACATACAAGTTATTATCCACCCTCGCAGGTTGGGAACACAAGTAAATAACCAAAGAAGGGGGGACATGTACAGTGGCTTCTCGAGAGGGTAAACACCTGGTTTTCAGATAATGAAGTCCACTTCATCGCATAAAATATACCCCACCCTCGCTGGGTGGGTATACAAATAATTAACCTCCCTCGCGGGGACGGTATATATATATATATAGTGTTGCTCATCATGAGAGCACATCTGGTTTTTGGAATCCATTTTGACAACCTTGTCAATTTGAAAATGGTTGGCTGAAAGTCTATTTCACCAGCACCAGCATCAGCGTACTTTCCTTTGCAGGGACTAAACCATTTACTACCCACCCCCGCAGGGTGGGTAAACAAACACTTAACCTCCCTCGCAGGGACGGTACATACATGGTTGCTCATCATGGGAGTACTCATCTAATTTTGGAATCAATTTTTGTCAATCTGGTCAATATAAAAATGGTTGCCTGAAGTATATTTCACCATCCGCGTACTTTACTTTGCAGGGACTGAGCAATTTACTGCCCACCCCCGCAGGGTGGGTACACAAAGACTTAACCTCCCTCGCAGGGATGGTACATAGATGGTTGCTCATCTGGATTTGGAATCAATTTTGACAACCTAGTTAATTTAAAAATGGCTCATAAAAAGAGCATGTATCCGGTTTTTAAAATAAATTTTGATTTGTCAATTTGGAAGTGGTTGGCTGAAGTCTATTTCACCATCAGTATATTGTCCTTCGCAAGGACTGCACATTTTATTACTCGCCCCCGCAGGGTGGATACACAAAGATTTAACCTCCCTCGCAGGGACAGTAACATGTATAGCTCGTGGAGAGAGCACGTACAGAGTATCCGGTTTTAAGAATCAATTTTGATTTGTCAATTTGGAAGTGGTTGGCTGAAGTCTATTTCACCATTAGTATATTGTCCTTCGCAAGGACTGCACATTTTATTACTCGCCCTCGCAGGGTGGATACACAAAGATTTAACCTCCCTCGCAGGGACAGTAACATGTATAGCTCGTGGAGAGAGCACGTACCTAATTTTCAAAATCAATTTTGGCATTCTTGTCAGTCTAAAAGTTATTTTCTGAAGTCCATTTCATTATAATAATTTGACTGGCCCGTCGTTCTCATAGACACCCTAACTCCTACTCAGTGGTCGTGGGTTCGATTCCCACCAAGTTTCTGTTACTATTTATCGATATAAGTAGGAAGTGCATTCGTATCAGTTGTATGGTTGCCGTTGTGCAGGCTGTATCTGGTTTGGGATCGGATGGCCGTGTGTCCCAGGATATTATTATTATAAGCATAGTGACATTGACAGGGTATTTTTAGCAATTACGTACCTCCGCAGGGTACCCCAATAAGTAACAGTTCCCTGCAGGAGTGGTAACTGCATATTGCTCTTCGAGAGACTGTTTTTTCTGTTAAATTCAGCAGAGATATTAAGACATTAACAGTGTGTGTGTGCCTGGCACATCGTCTTATTAATAACCTTTTTCTGAGGAGTTTGTTCTATCACGCACTCTCGCGGGGAGAGAATACAGAAATTTACCTTTCAGAAGAAGGTTGCAGTTGCTATACAAAATTGCACGTACGTGATTCTATGAATCAATTATATATAAATATATAAATTTCATAACCCTGACTTGCAGTCACGTCTTGGATCCTAATCATGGTCCATTAATTTTACTGTCTTAAAATATCAGGAGCGTAAACTGCTAATAGTTTATCAAAGTTTTGGACACAACATTTTAAGAAAGTTCTTCAAACAATGATTGGATATGATGTGGGGACAACATGTCCTTTATTTGAAGACCACCATTACTTTTTCTATACTATATCCCATTTCAAAGTTAAAAGGTATGTAATCTTATAATTGGGACTTCTGGGGATCCATAATGATGGAATCATTCACGAGTTTCTATAACAATATCAAACTCAATTCTGTGGGTGTAACTGGGTGTAAGTAACCAAGTTATGCCAAAATGCATCGCCTGCATTATTAGCTAAAAGTAATGCAGTCCTCATTCACAATTGCGGAGAACAGGCGTATAATTGTACGAAATGTAATTGTTCTAATGAGAATAAAGATTCTTTAACCCCATAATTTATCTTCCGATCAATGTCGGGAGTAAGAAAATATAAAGAAAGCAGTTGCATTGCAACCAAAAGAAATATTAGCAATCCTGCTTACTATCTCTTGTAATTTCGCATTTATTACAAAGTGACAACACAAATTTCCTTTACAGAGGTAAGGGAAACTAGTATGCAGACAGGGGGTGGGACCAACCATTCACAGATGCTTATGAATATTATATTTTTCAATTAGTTCTTTAATACAAATCAAATTTCATTGATAATATTTTATACAATATCCTTGTAGAGACAGATAGTAGGATATATGGAGTACATAATATGTCCATAAATATTTAAGGTACTTTGGAGCAGAACGACTACAAATCATCCTCCATGTATGATTATTCGTGTATTCGGTGAACGTATACTTACTCGTATTGGCTCTGAAGTATTCTGGTATAGATTAAATATTTAATCGTATTGGCCCTGAATTATTTCGGAGAGCAGACTCTGTTCTTGAACGAGTTTTGAGTCATCTATTCATATGACACAACTTTTAAAGAGTCCTAGTTTTCGCATACAGACAATATTCTTTCGTTCTGAAACATAAAAATGTGAGTTTTGGTGATCCAGACTTGACCTTTCAAATCGAACCAAATATTACATTAAAAATTCACGAAGTAGTTTGGAATTATCATGAGCTGGTCTTGATTTTCTAAACTAAATTAAAATAACTGGAAATATTGCCACATTTTTTGCTAATTTATAGCGGATTCGAGCATTAATCATTGTTGTTTGGTATTATTATTGCCTAACTCTGACAATGTACAATACTGATCAGTCCAGTTACTTGCTTGTCAATTCTTAGCCAACATGTTCTTAAATCGATTTTACTTATTAATCCTTTACTCATCTATTTAGGATATGATTTAGTGAGCAATTTTCAAAGTGGCTTACTTCACATGTAGAACACATACATGCATATATAGCAATGTATATACGATTTAACATTTATAAAAAGACCCTGACTAATGACTAGAGTAATGCCTTAATAGAGTTTAGATAAAAATCCCATATAATTTATCTATTACTACACAAAGTGAAGTCTACTCTTCACACTGTTGCTTGCTGGATGCTAAAGATTATCACACTGCATAATAATTAGAGGTAAACATTGTAACATCACCTAGTACTCTGTAAAGCATAGTCGTGTCATTAATCGGAAGGCCACGTACTGCAAAGTATATGTCGGCGTGGCTTCATGGTGTGAGTATTCGGAATCCATAATTATGGAGTAATAACGCACAGATCTTCCAAAACACTGTATTATCATATGAAATATAGCGTATGCACAAGAGATGTTTACACTTCGACGAATTTCAAACGACTGTTCCCGTTGTTAACAATATTCGCCTTTTATATAAAACAAAGTACTTCCATAAACAAACATATTTTAGTATAAATTAAAGAAAATTGCATCATATTAAATCACACATGTTTTTTAAACATTGTATTACAATTTATTTTCGTAGAATAATTTATATAATAATAACCAGGAACGATTCCTAAACAAATGACAGTCATATTCGCGTTTGATTTTACAATACAATCTATTTAAATTTATATTCAGATTCGAGCATACAAATAAAATATTAAATGAATTCAAACTGATTAATTGATCTATTTAATTAATCTCTGTAACTATCAAATACATTACTCTTTTTATTGCATTTATATTATCGCGGATATGACGTTATTTTAACATTTAATCATTAAAATCGATACAGCGCCCATACGGCCATTCTGATCCAGCGCGCTCTCCGCGCTGATCACTCATCAGTTACAAATTATTAACTTATTACAAAATTAACTAAAGGTTCTTACAAGGCTTCACCTAGTCTTAGGATCTTAGCCTGTAGCATGCATCACCCATCACGGGATCTAACAAATAAGGCTTCACCCATGACGGGATCTTAGCCAACTCGTGACATCTCCCACATAGGGATCTAGTCAACACAGGCATCACCCATTACGGGTCTAGCCCACCCACAAGCATCACCTACACAAGGATCTAGCTCACACAGGCATCACCCATCACGGGATCTAGCCCACCCACAAGCATCACCTACACAAGGATCTAGCTCACAAGACCAGGAAAGGAAACGCATGGTGGCCAGCCAGCGTCAAGGAAGGATTTGTGGATAGGCAATAAATAAATGTAACACATATCTAGTATTATTATTATGTCACACAGTACTTGTAACTAATTATTATTAATATAGATATTAATAATAGCTAGTCAATTAATTCATTATACGCCCATACGGGAAATTAACCACTTTCACCACTTCCATCGAATGGATCGGTTTGCCCATTGGAAGCAGGTCTCAAATAGACATGACGATCCATTCAGGACAAAATTCGATTTGATAAGGGTAAAGCACAAATCAAACATTTCAAAGTTGGAGATTTTGTTCTAATGCGTTTACATGAAGGACATACTACTAAATTAGGACCCAAATTTGAAGGTCCAATGGAAATTTTGGAGATTCTACCTAACGACCGTTATAAATTAAAACACGCAAATCTACGCGGATGTTCTGAAAAGATCGCTCGTCCATCCTTTTCTTACAAGCATTCCTAATAGCAATAAGATCATCACAATTAGATCTCTGTGCCAAGGTTTATCAAGCGCTACTACACCGACATGTTATTTTTAATAATCTTGCGTTCCACCTGACCATTAGCCCTACTAGCGCCTTTCGCCACGATGGTCTATGTTAAAATTGTCAAAAAAACTAGAACATAAACAATATTCTACAGAAGTCATGCTTTTATTTTGATCAGTTATGAATCCAGTGCGAGTCCCAAAAATGGTCATGAGTTCACGAAAGCATCGGTTAGCGGAATCCGTTGTACGATCTGTTGAATATACTAAATGAACATATTTAGTAAACGAATCTACATAAACAAACGCGTATTCGGGCCGATTACGCTTCCCGTTCATTGGACCCGTAATATCTGCATGGACCGTGTAAAAAGGCAAAGGAGTTTTATCAGTTGGATGCAGAAAAACTTGCCTAGCGCCCGAGATCCCCTTTCTAACTCTACAATTTACACAATTTTCAATGAACTTCTGAACCAATTTAAAATGTTGGGAAATCAATATTGCCCTCGTATCTCAGCCTTTTCCCAGCTAAAATGTAAAATTATGCTAGTGAACAACAATTAATTTAAGGGTTTTATTTTCTATTTGTACTTTTCTACGCTGTAATTTATCTTTTAAAATAACAGGTATCTGCGATGTCTTTAGGAATAGAATCGGACTGTAGTTGATCAACTATATTTTTGAGTACGGGATCACGTTTTTGTTCAAAGAACAACCAATTTTGGTCAAGAGTTGAAGCATTAGTGGAAAAACAAAAAGTTCAGGCCGAGTGAGATGATGGAAACAGGTGTGATGAATTATCTTTAGAAAAATGCTTTTCGTGGGCCTGTTATATCAACAGGATTCCTACTAAAATAATCCGCGTGACCTAGCTTTTCGCCTTTACGATACTCTATTTCGAACTGGAATGATTGCAGGGAAGACCATCAACGGTGTAACCTAGGCGTCAATTCTTTCTTGTGTCTAGAAGCTTTTAGAGAATTACAATCAGTTACGACTATAAATGAACAACCATATAAGAAACGACAAAAATGTTTAATTGCTTCAAAAACGGCTAGTGTTTCAAGCTCAAATGAGTGGTGCTCTCCGCACTGGTCGTCCTCATACTAAAATAACCAAATACATGGGGAGTGTGATCTTGCCTTTGTATTAATACGGTACCATATCCAAGCGTGCTTTACCTAATTTGTCCATCTGATCCGCGATTAAAGGCAGAGGACAACGACCCCCAAGTGTATCGGCATTTAGCTCTCCTAAATCGACTCAGAGGCGATCAGAACCGTCTTTCCCCTTAACAAGCAGAATCTGACTGCTAAAAGGAGAATGACTGTCACGGATTATGCCATTACACCTGAGGCCGCTTATAATATCTTTTACCTTCTCACGCTCTACGGGGGATAATCTATAGGGTCTTCGCTGAACAATTTTATTGGGGTATTTTAGTCCGATCTCTAATTCACCTGTACTAACTTGTGATACCTTATTTCCAGCTGTAAAATGTTGTTTAAAGCTGTTGACGATAGTTTGCAATTTACTATAATATAAAATCTGTTCTTTAACGTCAGTATCAATGCCACAAAGAGAATTTTGACCAGTGCATTCATTCACAACCTTCACAATTTGTTCATTTTGTTTTACAGAAATTCTAGTGTTAGTCAAAGTAACGGTGAGCCCAGGAATTTGTAACAGATCATAGCCAATCAAACAAAATATCAAACCGAGTCTATGCGTCCCCGACCACATAAAATTCTAGCTCTATACTTACTTGATCGGTTTGTTTTGAATGCACTGGGCAACCTCCAATTCCCGAAAATACAACATCTACAATACTATTATTACTTTCCTGTTCCCTGGGATCGAACCAGAGAAACGTTGTCGAATCAGTGAACAATCGGTGCCTATATCGAATAAGCAATAGTAAAGCTTGTTGTCGATTTTAACTAGTTTTAACTACGAATTATCGAATTACAAAAAAATACCGTGTTTTTTTAAGTCAAATTACCCTCGTTATTTATTTTCCGGTAGCAATTTTCTACGTGACCCATTTTATGACAATATTTACACTCGATAGTCTTTGCAGAATTATTAGGAATATTGTTTTGAGAAGAACTAGATTTAGGAATCACAGCGGGTGAAGGAGCAGGAGCTTCCTTGTAATCACGAAAATGGTGCCCGGATTTGTTACATTTAAAGCAAGTAAGACCTTGGTCGTTTCTAGCGGAAGTTTCGGATATTCACGGTCTTTTAATATTACTGTTACCAGGTTTATCTAAACTATCAAATTTCCCGTTTGCGATAAGTTTTTAACACAGAAACCAGCTTGGGCAAAGAGTCAGGTGTGTTTCTAAGCAGTTACGATCTAATATGTTTCGGATAAATACCTGTTATCAAAGCGTCGATCACCTCGGGGTCTGAAGCCTCGGGCCGGACTCGCCTGAATAATGTCCAGTAGCGTACTCGGAGTAGCTGACGGCTTGATCCGATGTGTAGCTGCGCCATTTATGAACGTCGTCCGAAGAAATTGCTGCGATCACTTGACAAAGAGGTGGTAGAGATGGCCGCTGTAACTGCACTTGCAGCTACTTGTTTGGTCACATTGGTCAGTAAATTCATCATTTGCTCCATGGAAAAGGTAGGCTCGGGTAGAGTTTTCCGGTCTCTGGGGATTCCAAGTACAGGGGATTGTGATCCCACCGCTGCTGTCGGCGTGGCTTCATGGTGTGAGTATTCGGAATCCATAATTATGGAGTAATAACGCACAGATCTTCCAAAACACTGTATTATTATATGAAATATAGCGTATGCACAAGAGATGTTTACACTTCGACGAATTTCAAACGACTGTTCCCGTTGTTAACAATATTCGCCTTTTATATAAAACAAAGTACTTCCATAAACAAACATATCTATACTTATAATAAAACTGTAACAGGTCCAATTCTGTACATTGAAGATATTTTG
Source organism: Furcula furcula (assembly GCA_911728495.1). NCBI lineage: Eukaryota > Metazoa > Arthropoda > Insecta > Lepidoptera > Notodontidae > Furcula > Furcula furcula. Next base: position 20,405,355 of record OU452248.1, read on the forward strand.
AAAATTATATTTGGAGGGCATTCTATAACCGATACTGAGGCCGAAAATGTATTTTGTTTAATTTTTGTCTGTCTGTCTGTCTGTCTGTCTGTCTGTCTGTCTGTCTGTCTGTCTGTATCACGGCTGAGCATCACGCCGAAACTACTGAATGGATTCAAATAAAACTTGGCATGATTTGAGATCTTACTACGACGTAGGACATAGGATACTTTTTATTCCGTAATCTAGCACGGTTCTTTTGGGAGAGGGGATTAAAGTCAAAACGGGTACTTGGTTATACGCTTGGTCCGATTTTATCAATTTTTCTTTATAATATAATAAATATTAGTAAGAAAACACTCATAGAGAGTTGTTATCAAGGTTTTGTAATTGATCGGGTTAAGCAACGTTAGGTAAGGTCATTAAATAGATGGGTGACCGTTTAACGCCATTTGAACTAAACAGGTCCGTGCTTCGGAAAGCAAGTAAAAAGTGGGTCCCAGTATTTAACCGACTATAAAAAAGAAGGTTATGTATTCGATGCGAATTTCTGTTACTAAAAGTTTAGTTAACGTAAAAATAGCGCAGGCGGAGCTGCGTGGGTCAGCTAGTTTTAGTATAAATTAAAGAAAATTGCATCATATTAAATCACACATGTTTTTTAAACATTGTATTACAATTTATTTTCGTAGAATAATTTATATAATAATAACCAGGAACGATTCCTAAACAAATGACAGTCATATTCGCGTTTGATTTTACAATACAATCTATTTAAATTTATATTCAGATTCGAGCATACAAATAAAATATTAAATGAATTCAAACTGATTAATTGATCTATTTAATTAATCTCTGTAACTATCAAATACATTACTCTTTTTATTGCATTTATATTATCGCGGATATGACGTTATTTTAACATTTAATCATTAAAATCGATACAGCGCCCATATATACAACATTGCAGTACCTGGTGTTTGAGTGTTTAAAAACAAATTGTATATGTATTCAGTTATCTTATCTTTATTGATGGGTCAAAAAGACTAAAATCACGAACATAATTTAGCTTAATTAATTACCTATCATGCGTCACAGGCGTAGTGGTTTTTAATAATAGCTAGCACATTTAAATTGGAGATTTTTAATACATTTTACACTGCATTATAAAGACGAAGTCAAAAACACATTTCACGAAAAAAAAAAAAGTACTTTTGTACTGGATTGTTTAACAAAACACAATGAATAATTGGCATAATATTGATTTTAATGGTTGATACTCGTTTCTTAAAGAAATAATTAGCATATACAAATATCTATATATATATAAGAATGCAATCTATTGAATTTTTATTTAAAATTCATACTTGGATATTTAAAATACATCCGTAAATCACATTGGCGTCATTAATCTACTGATATTACCAGGCGATAACAAACACGTCTCATTATAAGCTTCGAATAACGGTACTGTGGTTTAATAGCAGCGTTTTCCCTGAAAGAAAACGCATATTAAACTACTTACCTTATTCGAAGCTTACTTTTTAAACCTGCCTGGTATTTCTTCGACACAATGAACACGAATGGAGTGAGCGTGTTTTACAACAGCCGCCTGGCAATATGACGTCACGTCCGATCAAATCACAGTGAAGTAGACCAATAGGAACAAATATGACGGGAAAACCGGAAGTGCCGCTCTCATTATAAGCTTCGAATAAGGTAAGTAGTTTAATATGCGTTTTCTTTCAGGGAAAACGCTGCTATTTAAATTCCGATCAATGTCAGGACATTTTTAACCGAAAGAAATGTTAGCAATCCTGATTATTATCCCTTGCAATTTCGATTTTATGACAAAAAGTTGCCTTTACCTCCGCAAAGACGGGGGGGGGGGAGTCTCACCCATTCACTTACGGATATTACATTATAAGTATGTACATACCAGATAAAGTTCGCTACGAAATATTAATCAAATACAAATCAAATTTTATTGATTATTTTCAATATCCATTTAGAAACAGATTCTATTGACAGATCTTTTTTTTTTTTGAGATAGTAGTACAGACTGAGCTTTACCTAAGTCCATAAATTAATATTTACAATAAATATTTTCGGGACTTCAGAGCAGGCATACCATAAAATATTATCTATGTTTAAATCTTTGAGTATATGGTTATAAGGTAAACATACTGTGTGGGTTAACACATACTTAATCGCTGAAGTATTCTGGGGAGTAGACTCGTTTCTTGAACGAGTTTTGATTCATATCTCACAACCTTAGTCTTAGTGGACGTACAGGTCAATACTATCTATTAAAATACAACGTGATCCTGAAAGTGGAAATGTGAAGGACTTGACTTTGCAATCTAAAACATATATACATTGAAATTCACATAGTACCAGAACCTAGTCTGTAAAATCTGTGCCGACTTTTTCTAATCTAATTTAAAGTATTGGCATCATTTTGGACAGTTTTATAGCAGATTCATACATAAATACATAATAAACATAAGTAAATAATTGTCATTTAACATTATTTGGCCTAAATCATTTGTCTGACGATTGTACAGTCCTACTGATCAGTCCAGTTTTTTACTGGTAATTTCTTGTCACGATATGTTCTTATATCGATTATACTTGTCAATCCTCAAGAGTCTTTTAAATAGGATATGATTTAGTGAATTTCCTGTCCAAGGATAATTTTCATGCAGTAGCTTAGCTAACCATTGCAACAGCACCTGGTAGGATGTAATTCATAGTCGCGTCCTGGAATTGCGTTAATCGGAAAACCACCTGCTTGCAACGCCTGCAGCGTTAAAATAAAATTTGTTTTGCGCTTAAAGCATCAGCGTTAAATACCAAAAACAAATTGTTTGTATATTCCTGTTACGATAGCTGCCGTTGATTGGTTTAAAAAGACTAAAATTACCAACATAATCTAGCTTAAATAGTTAGCTATCATGCGCTACAAGCATAGTTAAGTTTTTGATACTAGCTACCTCCTGGAAATTGGAGGTCTTTAATACATTTTAGACAGTTTTATAAAATCGAAGTCAAAAGTACATCGCATATAAGTAATTATTGATTATCAATTGCCCATAACATTGATTCCAATCAATGGTTGAGACCATTCCAATGGTTGAGATACAGTTCCTTATCTTTGCTACCCATTTCTAAAAGAAATTCGTAGCAGACTATGTAGATATATAAGTATGCAATTTATTGCATTTCTATTTAAAATTCACACATGGATATTACAATACATCTATGTATCACAATCACATTGGCGTCATGTATACTGGCATCACCAGGCGAAAACAAACACGTCTCATAATAAGCTTTGAATAACGGTACAGTAATTTAATAGCAGCGTTTTCCCTGAAAGAAAACGCATATTAAAATACTTACCTTATTCAAAGCTTAACCTTTAATCCTGCCTGGTAATTCTTCGACACAATGAACAAGAGCGGGGCGAGCGGGCATATTTAACAAACCCTTGCTGCCCTCGCCTGCCATGGTGATGCTATTTCCGGTCAAATCACAAGAAAGTTGACCAATAGGAGCAAAGTCGACGGGAAACAGGAAGTGCCACTCTCATAATAAGCTTTGAATAAGGTAAGTATTTTAATATGCGTTTTCTTTCAGGGAAAACGCTGCTATTTTTAATGTTAATATTGTATTATTTTCAGGTGAAGTGATATTATTTAGTTGTTTTTAGTGTTATAACATCATAATAAAGCAGTGTAGATGTTAGTTAGTTCGTATTTTATCAAAATATTGGATATTTTTGAAATGAAATATGACCCGGGTCATTATTTGTTTGTTTGTTTACTTTTGGTTTAATTTCGATATTATTTGTAATGTAACTGTTGTAAATACATCGTAATTACATCATAACGATAATAACTCTAAGATAAAGTCATAAAATCCAATCTAACAATAGAATTTTTTTTTCATAATATGACGTCATGAAGCGCGATGACGACAGTTGAAAAAAATTTTGAGATATATATTTTTTTTGCTAGTGTTTTGTTTAAAACCTGTATGAAAAGGAGTTTGGATGCAAAGAATGGATCTTTCTTAGTGCCTGGGACAATATTCTACCCTCAAAATCGAGATCAAAAATAGGTAAAATCAACTTTGCCGAAAATCCGTCTACTTCGGACTTTTTCTTTAAAAAATCAATATTTATAACTCAAAAAAAGGATATACTTCATAGCTAATACTCTTCTCATTAGAACTCAGTTTACAAAATGCGATTCGGATAAGTGGTTCAGATTATATAACGCTCGTAAGTGGTTTGAAACGTGATATCCCGACGCATAAAAAAAATAGGCGCTTACATGGCGCATGCAATCGAAACAAACGCGCGCGCACATCGGACGTCAAGAGGTTATTTCAGGTGAAATGTTTTATTTTTTTGTTTTAACGTAATAATAAAGCTGTGTAGAGGGTAGTTGGTGCGTATTTTGTCAAAATATTGTATATTTTCGAACTGAAAAAACAAAAAAAATCACCATAGGTGATTTTTTTGTTTGTTTGTTTACTTTTGGTATAATTCCGTTATTATTTGTAATGTAGTTGTTGTAAATACATCGTAATTACATCATAACGATAATAACTCAAGGATAAAGTCATAAAATCCAATCTAACTATCGAAAATTTTGCATACCATGACGTCATATCGCGCAGTGACGTCATTTTTTTTTTTAAATTGAGTTCATTTCGATTTTTTGGTAGTGTTTTGTTTAAAACTTGTAAAAAAGGAGTTTGGATGCAAAGAATGGATCTTTCTTAGTGCCTGAGTCAATATTCTACCCTCAAAATCGAATTCAAAAATAGGTAAAATCAGCTTTGCCAAAAAATCACCTATTTTAGACTTTCCCTTTAAAAAATCGATATTTATAACTCTAAAAAAGCATATTCTGGATAGCTTATACTTGTCTCAGTAGAACTCTGTTCACAGAACGCAAATCGGTTAAGTGGTTGTGTTTATATAACGTTCGTAATTTGAAACCACGGCGGGCCGCCGAATAACATAAACAATTACGTCATCACAAAACGTGCGCGCGCGAAAAGCGGCCGGGCCTTACCGGGCCCGAAGGGTTAATTTTACAAGTGTGTAGGTATGTAGGTTAAGTTTAGGTACAGTTAGTTTTGTAACTTATTAGATACATATTATTAAAATCATATTTATTCTTGTCGCCTCCTAGTCCTGTCGCGTCTAGTAGCCTCCGTGGCGCAGTGGGAAACCGCTTGCTTGCATACCGGGGGTCGCAGGTTCGAATCCTGCGGGGAGCAACAACTATGTGTAGTTGTTCCTCACTGGCTAGGATAATGCAGGCCGGTCATTGTCTGTAAAGTAAGATGATCCATGCGTCGGATAGGCATGTAAAGTACACTTGTGCACTTGTGTCTACGCAAGCATTTGTGCACTGGATGATGGCTGATCTTGCGAAAGATTAGCCGCTGTGGTTGGATTGGCCGTATCGGCGAGAGTACCTATATCATTCCATAAATATACATACTGTTTTATTTACCCCTGGTCAATATTAATACATTTTTTATTTTCTTGTAGATTTCTAAAAAATATTGAGTGAAGGAATGTACCTATGACTATCCATTGTCCCATTGGAAAATAAATTTGATGAAGCTGCAATGATCTGCTGTTGGTCCAATGGAAAACTAAATTTACCGCGAATGCTTTTTCTATCGTCTAAGTGTTGGTTAAAAGGTGTTTTAGTTGTTTGCATATAATGCTAATTGCTATTCAGTATCTTGTGATTAATCGGAGATCGTTAAACGTACTGAATAAATGATTTTATAGCACAATATTTTTTTTAATCATAACTTCATATGCTTTTATTTTCACAACCATTAGCTTATTATTTATCCCTTGATTTTCTGTAAAGTAAGATGCTCCATGCGTAAGATGGGCATGTAAAATGTTGATCCTGCACCTGGTCTCTCCCCGGTCGTGTCGGTTTTTCATCCCATCGTATTTTGAGAGGTAAACGGAAGAGAGAGAGAGAGTGCAGTTGTGTCTACGCAAGCACTTGCGCACTATAATATATTTTGCGTAGACTGAGATCTTTCAAAATACCCACTGTGGTCATATCGGCCCTCAGAGAAAGTACCAAAGGAGTTAGTATCGCGTCGATTCCCCGAACAAATTTTTCGTGGCACTTTTGCGGGGTGCGGGAGGCGAAGTAAACACACACAGATACACTTTCACGCATACCCACACTATAGTAAACTCGCAACACATTCAAAAATACACGCACACAAATAAAGAATGACCTGACCATATGACCAAAAATTTGGCAGAGGGGGTTAGCACATCATGCTCTCTCCTGTGGTATCTCCTCTAAGTATCGGCCAGAAGGAGGTCCTTATTTATTTATCATCTGTTTCCCTATCAATCACAGTTTGTTCTTCTTGTACACAGTTCTTCCGTATTTGGGCTGCTCCAACCCATAATCAGACTGATTAAGCAACTAGACATATTTAATCGGTTTAAACTTAAAGCATAATAATAATATAATAATAATATAATAATATCCTGGGACAATCCACACACGGTCATCTGATCCCAAACTAGGCAGAGCCTGTACTATGGAAACCAGACAACTGATACTAATACTTATATACTTTTTTTTTTGTAAATACATACTCATATAGATAAAACACCCAGACACTTGGTAAACAAGCCAAGTAAGTCGTATTATGCGACGAAGTTAAAAAGATGTCCTGATTTTTCATGAAACATTAAGGTTGCCCTCTTAGAAAGAGAGATCCGACCTCAATGAAAGGGATAGCGTTGACCTCAGGCATGTATTTGGGAGTGTTTCCTCCACTTTGACCCTAATAGCTTCATGGTCGGCACTCCCATCTAGTAAATGTACTCTGTGACTCCCATACAAGCAAGAAGATTACATTTACAACACTGGAGTATGCAACGCAAATAATATCTTGAAGCCAAAAAATTTGGCCTTGAATCATTTCACTTATGTTTTTTGTCTCTTTCATTAGGATGACCACGACGAATCTAAGTTTAGGATAAATACATACGGATTACGTATAAAAAAATGAAAACGTAAGATAGGAATATATCATATAAAACGTATTTTATATCAAGGGCAGCGTTCGGGAAATCGTGTGCTGTCAGTGATACCTTAAAGCACAGAGACATAGTTGTTTACTATTGGCTCATTAGAAAGCTCCAACAAGCAATGGAGTTAGCTATGCCTAAGCATATTCATCCATGCTCCATTGCCTGTTCATTTTTGATTTTATCACGTAACGAAACCTTGGGGTTACGTAGAAGAGCCGTATATGAAGTAGAGTACCCCTATAGCTTTGAGAATATTCTAGTTGAATGTGCAGTGGGCGGAGCACAAGCTGGAAGAACCGATGGCCGTTGGGCAAAAAGTTTCTAGATAACGACCACCGTCCGGAAAGTGGTGTGTAGAATGGCCCCTAACAAGAAGGTCCGATGATGGTATCACACGCGTGGCAGGAAGCCAGGGGATGCGAGTGGCGAAAGTCCGTTAAGTGTGGACGTCATTGGGGGAGGCCTTTGTCTGGCTGTTGACGTCATTCGCCTGATGGATGCAAGGATAGATTTTATAGAAATGAAAAACAACAATATAGTATATCATTTATTAACATTCATAATATTCATTATTATACAAGCCAGTCCGTAAAAACATTTTACAGGGAAATTTCACTAATGTTTGTAAGCATTTAATGACAATCCTAAATCAAAAGGAATAAAATACACAGATTGAAGGGTTCTGTCTAGGATTAAAACGATTATTAATATTTCTGCAAGATATAATGCGATACCAAATAAAGACACAGCGAGCTAGTTTTACAGAGAGAGAGTAGTGAACATAGATTACTAGCAAGAGACATTGGCATGACGTCTTGACATATAGAATGACATCAGTCTGTAATGATGGTTTACACTTACAACAAAAAGCGGTTAAAGCGTTTGCTATGACTGTACATTTCTACGTAATTAAGTTAAGTATTTGAAAAATAAAAAAAATATTTTTTAAATTTATTTTAAAACTTTATTATTAATAATATTGATATTTAATGCAAAAAAGTTAATCACGTGACTATAAACGCGCCAAGATTGGTCACCATATAGGTGTGACGTCATAATGTTAAAGCGATTTAATAACAGTAAAACAAAGTATGCTAAAAACAATTTTTTCTCCCGTGCCATAGATACTTATAACAATTCATTTAGTGACATTGACATTTACGCGCTATCTAAGTCTACTTTTAAAACCCATGTTCTACATAAAATAACCAAGTCCTAATAATATTACCCATTACCCGCAAATTGTATAAAAAAAAATTACTTTGCCCTAAGCTTCATAACTTCATAAAAGCTACTACCTACTGTAATTATTTCTTTAAACCTTATTATTATTATTTTTTCTCCAGTTAGATTTGTTTTCACGCATAACCTATACCATTTACTTTTTTATTGTCTATACCTTTAATATTGTTTAAAGTTTAAGACATCATAACTCGTTTATGCGCTTCTTATTGTTCATTTTACTATTTTTTTTTGTATATTGTACTCTTCTACTTCCTTGATGTTCACTGTTTTATTTGTTATTGTATTTGGATGCACATAGGGTATCCTCCTTTGGCTAAGGTGTATCATATAAGATTTGATTTATCCATATATTGTAGATATTGTAGATTATGCTGTTTGGATACCTTAATAAATAAAATAAAATAACAGTACAGCGTTAACGGCTATTAAAGGTGACTAGACAATAATATTGAAAATGTATTGCTAAAAAACGACGCTGAACGACACTGAACGTCACTGAACGACACTGAACGTCACTGAACGTCACTGAACGACACTGAACGACACTGAACGACGACACTGAACGTCACTGAACGACACTGAATTACACTGGATGACACAGGATGACACTGAACGACACTCGACGACGACACTGAACGTCACTGAACGTCACTGAATGACACTGAACGTCACGTCAGTTACGTTCAGTGTCACGTCAATGAGGTTCAGTGTCACGTCAGTTACGTTCAGTGTCACGTCAGTTACGTTCAGTGTCACGTCAGTGACGTTCAGTGTCACGTCAGTGACGTTCAGTGTCACGTCAGTTACGTTCAGTGTCACGTCAGTTACGTTCAATGTCACGTCAGTTACGTTCAGTGTCACGTCAGTGACGTTCAGTGTCACGTCAGTTACGTTCAGTGTCTCGTCCGTTACGTTCAGTGTCACGTCAGTCACGTCAGTTACGTTCAGTGTCACGTCAGTTGCGTTCAGTGTCACGTCAGTTACGTTCAATGTCACGTCAGTGACGTTCAGTGTCACGTCAGTGATGTTCAGTGACGTTCAGTGTCGTCGTCCAGTGTCGTTCAGTGTCATTCAGTGTCGTCGTTCAGTGGCGTTCAGTGTCGTCGTCCAGTGTCGTTCAGTGTCATTCAGTGTCGTCGTTCAGTGGCGTTCAGTGTCGTCGTTCAGTGGCGTTCAGTGTCGTTCAGTGACGTTCAGTGACGTTCAGTGACGTTCAGCGTTGTTCAGAGTCGTTTTTTAGCAATAAATTTTCAATATTATTGTCTAGTCAAGTGCCGTTGACGCTGTACTGTTATTAAATAGCTTTAACATTATGACGTCACACCCGCTCGGGTTTTTTCAGGCGCTGTCGGTGTGTTTCCGGTACTGAATTCAAAAATTATATTTTTTATTGTGAAATAACTTTTGAATTATTGCGAAGAAAAAAAAATTAAAAATAGTTTTTACTATAAAACTTATATATGATCTTTCCATTTCTCACAAAAAAAAAATTCAAATACCCAATTCTCCTTCAATTCCTTCAAGAAATATGACAACAATTATACATATAATTGTTGTCATATTTCTATAAATGTAGAGTCAGGATTGACTGATGCAGCTCTGATATTTGATTGAGCTATACTTGTAGAAGAGCCTATGGTGCTAGTCTAAAATATAAATAAACAGTTATTTAAAAAGTATTTTTGAATGACTGGCTTAGAACCATTTCTTACGAGGAAGCAGAGTCAATTCTACATTTTATTAAATAAAAATGCACTCTCAATTCATATCTCACATATACACACAAACATTTACACACGTAAACGCTCACGCACACACACGTAATATTACTACAATTTTTACAATTTTTTTCTTTTTTCCCTACTGTATATTTTTCATTTAACTTAAGCTAAAGCTTATATGGCTATAGAAGAGCGGATCCGTTATACTCAAGTATTATTATGCTTAACAGAGAGATCCAACCTTGTATGTAACTATTTTAAAGTAATTTAATGAAATAAACATTTTTGATTATATTTTGATTACCTTATTCAAAGTTGACCTTAGTCAAAGTTGAAACACAATCCTGGTCTGTGTGGGTCATATTCCCCTCTGTTTTAAAATGTAAGCTGCTGCTAATGTAAGCTGACAATATATGTAAGATGATATCATGGATTAATTTATCCTTTATTGGTACATTGGCTAACCAAGTATTTCCTTTTGCAACACCTTTCGGGAAGCTGAAATATAAATATGATTAATATTTTGTTACTAAAGTCCAATCAATAATTCACTAGAGTAAATTGACATTTGCTAATGTCACTTTGTAAAATAATATTGCCATATTAACAGTAGTAGTGATGTTCCCATTCTATAGCGATGCAATTACTTGCTCAAAGTTAATTAATGAAAATATATCTAATACTAACAATAATTATAAGAAATAACAATAATTATAATTATTATTAGAAATTATATTGAGTTGTCAATAGATGATAACTATAAATAAATCTAGTGAAATTGACGAACAACAAGGCTGCATGGGCTATAATTTTCACCAAGTCGGTGGGAATAAGTTGACCTTGGCTTTACACACGCCGCGTCATATTATTCATCATTTGGCTTCTAATTTCTGGTCTGAGTGGACGAATGTTTCTTTTGCTCGCAAGTACTGACTAAGTGATCAATAGAATCATTTTGTCACTTCACTATTTTTTTTTTCATCAAAAACTGGTAACACAGTAAACGTCAGTTTACTCTAGTGAATTAATGATATGACTAAGTACTATTTCTATCAGGGCTTACTTTCCAGGCAGAATTTTGATACATGTTGGCTTTTTATCACGTAGCGTATATACCTAACCATAACTATTATTATGAAGATTTTCATTAATACATTTTCGGAATACAAAATCTGAGTCTAGTTCGCTTAATACTAAATATATAAAAATAATGTATCGAAATTATATTGTATTTCAGTTGGTACAACTTCGGTATATTTTACGTCTGTGGCGGCTATGGGTCCTCTTATGAGTGCAAAATATTCTATTTTTGATTTGACTTTAAAACATTAAATACTCATACATATGTAAAATTACGTATCCTTCTCGACTCAGAAAATCTTAATTTCAGTGTTAATGGTCACCCTACTGATGTAAAATGTTTATTTAAAATTAGATGATTATAGAGCATAATTGACAGAATAAAATAGGTATATCATCTAAATATCGCCACACAACACTAAAATTAATCATTATTGACTTGTTTTTAACATGATTCGAAGGTAAAAATGTATGAATACATTAAATACGGTTATTAGCGCAAAAATACACTAACCTGTGAAACTTTTTGTCCGAATTTGGCTTCCAAACACTTCTGCAATTGTGTACAACATGTTACATTGTTTAAATAGCGAATCTAATGAGAATACAGTTTTATTTGATCTTTTAAAAACCCGAAGTGGTAGAAAACATATGACGGAGCGGCCATATTGTGTTCAATGAGAGTTGCCATAATGTTAAAACGGCAGCTACCAACAATTAGGGTAGTGAAAGGCTGGTTTAGGAATATGATTTCTATATAATTTATTACTAACGTCCATAGACAGTACTCAAGTTGACGTGGATGTAATTTTTCTTATAATTCATTTAAGGTCTGTCAAGAGAACCACGACCCACGTTGCGAAATCTTGAATTATCACAATTCACACAATCAGGATTGGGATTTTTTGTGTTAATCATGGCAATTTTAGATAAAGTGTGAGAGGGATAATTGAGTACCTATTACTTCCTCTCCGTAGACAGAATATAACAAGACATCTAGCTAGCGTGCCGCCGATAAGGACAGAAAATAACGGAAATTAATCATTCGTACACTTAACACACGCTAAGGATATTTATTCAAATGCGCCTATTATGTAGTGATATTTCATAATGCAATTCAATTTAAAACTCCAAAGCTAGGTCGTGAACTAGAAAATTTCATGAGTACTCGATGAAAACGCACCGTAGGTGCGCCAGATTTTGAACACACGCTGAGGGACAAAAAATCATATGCTCTGTTTCTTTCTATCACATATAATATATATAAATGCATCCTTTTCTTGCGCGAATGAGAAAGAAAGTGCCAGCTCTCTATTGTTTTCTTTCTCTAAGTTCCTCTCTCTTCTTTCATTGATGTGTAGTAGTGGTGTGCCAATTCGATTATATGACTAATCGATTAATTGATTATGCGAACTAATGTTATCAATCATTAATCGATTTTGTTCGATTACGAGTCTGATATTAAATTCATTTCTTCAAATTTCCTTTTAGAAAGATATAAAAATAAATAAAAAGTAACAGAACTTTATCACTTAGATATACTAGACTTAGATATAAAAAAAAAACCAAATGTCTATTTAAGATCAAACAGAACATAATCGCTTATTTAAAAAAAAAACAATATAGAAATTAAATAGAACATAATCACTATTAAAAAATAAACAATATTTTGACGTCTGCGCACACTGGGCGGTTATGTATGGATTTCCCACCCATTCGGTACTAAACTTTTTACTGGTGACGGGGATTCCCTTAGCAAATAGGGGTTACCATAACTTAAACGGTTTGATACCAATTATCGATTATTATCGATGATCTAAATAATAATCGATTGAATACAATTATTTTGATAATTGTTTATTAATAATCGATACCGAACACCACTAATGTGAAGTAAATACTAAATAAACACCACGGATTTATATGTGATTTATATTTACTTCGTACGTTCTAATACAGGTTCGTGATAAACACAGACTCCCTCTCTTGGAGTAATAGTGTTCTGTGGGTGGACAGGTCCCTGATTATATTCCGAGTATATTGCTTGAGTTAGTCTGGGTATTTAAGGTTACCACATATAAGATTTCGCAGCAGGGACTAAGTGGTATACAAAAAATATGGTGTGTGAAGGACCGGATCCACCCGAGAATAATCCACATGAACTGATACCACCCCCCAGATCTGATCTCATTATGAATGGTAATCAAGGTGACGATAGCGATGAAGAGCACGAACATTTTGGCTACGAGCCCCTGCCGCAAGGTCCTGAGGCTGTGCAATCAGATCATGACAGCGATGATGAAACACAGGTAAAAAATATATTTTTACTGACTGCACAATTTTAATCTATAGTTACTTCTGAAGGTATGACAAACAACCAGAGGCGTAGCTACCGCCGTACCAGCCGTATTTATGATATGGGACCCCCGGACTACAGAGGGCCCCAATGTGTGTCTGTAGCAAAAATTAGTAAAATCATTGATCTCACAAACTCTTGGGCTGGCTGTACCTTCATTTAGGTTCCCCTGGTGATATAGGCCCACAGGCCCATCTAAGGCCACTGTAAACAACCCACCAAACCTATATTATGCATTATTCTCAGAACTTTAATATAATTAATTCTGTGGAGTTAGATATTATTATGTTATGTATACTCTGTTTATTTTTTACAAGATCAAAATCATAAATGTACGCAATAGATGTACACAAGAGCAATGAATTGCTAGAGTTGAATATGACATATTGAACCCTACCAATTGTCTTTGACTGGCCACCAAACAGCCGTCTGCTAAATAAATTATAAAAAATCTTCTGTACAGGTAAATTCACAACACAACAGATCCACTCTTACCGCTGCACTTATAAATGTCACAACACATTTCTTGATACCAGAGATTTTAGACACTTGCAGCCAATTAATACTTTATACTCTAATAGTGAGTAGATATTGATATGTGGTACCCAATAATGGAAAACAGGCATAAACACCCCTGAGAGTTAAAATAATTAGATTAAAAAAGGCTTAATTAGAATTAACGATCTGATCTTTGAGTGTGGCAATAATATTCAATTATACAAACATGATAAAGTAGCCTTATTATTCTTTTTCACAGAATATTGACAGTCCTTCTGCAGATGTTCCAGCAATAGAAACTATGGACAATTTGTTATCCAGAGAAGTTTGGAATGCCCCACAAAATGTTGATCCTATACAAATGGACAATGAACGGGCACAACAGGTATTGGGGCATAATGTAAAATTTTGAACTGTTTAAGGACTATGTAGGGTAGTGCTTAGCTGTCTAGCATTTATATGATACATAAATCTTAACTTCTACTTCTACTAGTTAAAGTCTGTACGTGTTAATTTTGTTGTATATTGTTAATTATGCTAATGATTACCATTATATCTAGCAACAAAAATATAGAAACTTCAGAGAATATAATTATTTATCATATACTATTCTAGATGACCTGTGCAGCTAAGCCTGTGTTTTTTTTTTATTGAACCATCCCTGGATTACAGCGAACAAAACAAAAATTGTCAAACCATTTCTGAGTTTTAGCTAGAACAGACAGCTATTCATTTTTATTTAATAGATTATTAATATTTTCAGGTGATGAGGGCCATGGCAAACTTTGCGCTACCGCAAGCATCAATACCGGAATGGGCACAAAGTCTATCTGAGGATCAGTGGAAACAAACCCTTAATGACAGGATAGAAATATTAAAAAGCAATAGATAAGCAAATTCAATTATGACTTTAATAACTATCTTAGTTATGCATAAATATCTAATCAATTAGTTTTAATAAATACTATATTAATAAACTAGAATCTAGTTTAATTAGTTACTAGATTATAAATGCTATGATACTTATAAAACATTTTGAGTTTCACTGATATCACTTTAGCTATCACAACAGCAAAATGACGATAAAAATTATTACACTGCAATGTTATATTATGTAAACTCAAGTAGTAGGATTATTTATAACTGCACTAAATGTCACAAGTTTAGTCCTTTCATTCCTTATGAAGATGTAAAATGGTGAATCTGCATAAAACTGTTCTGCTGATCGAGCTAATATAGCACCTGTAGCTGCCACAGCCTCAGTACCATATTCTGAAAGAAGATTATATATTAGACAACGGCAGAATGTATATAGCAATTTATACATAGGTTAGTACCTATGTATAAATTGCTATATACATTCTGCCGTATATGAATTCTTTCTTCTAAGTTGGGATAGTTCCCAACTTAGAAGAAAGAATTCATATACGGTCATCTGTTCCCAAAATAGGCCGAGCATTTACTATGGTAACTGGATAAGTAATACAAATTCTTATAGACTTGTTTTTGTAAATACATACTTGTATGGATAAATAACACCCAGACAGTTAGTGGGAATCGAACCCATCGAGCGAATAGATATAGCATGATCTTATCATAGGCAGCTAGAAGCCGGGGGCCATGTCACCGTCCTTTCTTTTCTATGCCTGATACAAAAAATGTTCAAGACAGACATTTTTTGGCAGATGCATCAAATTATTAAATAACACGCCCACAGCTTTGGTATTTGTTTAATGGGCTAATTTTCGCAACTCCATGTCAAAGCGCGTATTTGGCGTAAATATGGCCCATATGATATGGTAATGGATTTATTCGATCCAACCTAACTCCTCGAGAAAGGCCAGCAAGCAATTTATGACGCTGACAATCTCTCGAAGAGTACCTACTCGAAGTACTTAACGGCTTTGGTGTAAATATGAATCTCGTACGACCAACCTCAGTATGCTATTATATTTGTTAAACACTTCGACTATCAATTGAAGCGGTTGATGTTGAGTTCTGTGTTAACAGGTGATGAATATCTTTAACGATATTGTCGTGTATCGCTTCAGTTTCGTGGTGCAGACGCGTCGCGGCATCTTTGCAGAAATTTAGGTCTTCCGTATGTACCTACTGCTAGCTTTATTTATATCTGCGCTGAAACCGTACTGTCTAATAGTAAGTTCGCTATTATTACGCTCACCATTTATATTCATCTTTACATCGTGTAATATAGAATCCACATGTATTCCCGGGTTTGGAAGACTGTTAATCAGGTCTTTCAGCCGTCCAGTCTCTTTATCATCACCTGCAATCCTTGCTATTATTTCATCTTCAGTCTTATTAACAACATCACTGTCTTCTACCATAAAGGGGAAGTTTGCTGCGCCTGGTCTGAACATAGTTTGCACACCGAGTGCTTTTAATGGTTTTTCTAGATTAGAGCTGCTGGCTACGTCCATTTTAGGAAACCTTACAACGCATTTCTTTTTGGACATCTGATTTATTATATCGTCGATCTGCTCATAGTTCAGTCGTTCCATGAGTTCAGATAAGCTGAGTTGTGTTGGGAAATAAGGTTTTAACGCGTACATTGTTGTTCCACTATCATTGTATGGTAACGCTATCATGTGTAAACCTGAAAACAAACGACATTCAGAGGGTCAGTTTTGAAGTTAACGGTCTCCGCGTCCGAGAGATTTTATATTTCCTACTGTTGACCACACAGTTGACCAGTAAGGTCGTCCGGAATGACCTTTCGGCGGCGCCAGAATATCTTGAGAAACTCCGGTAAAGAAAAGCTTAGGCATATCATAGGGAAAGGTTTTATTACAATGAATATCGAGACTAGTGTGGAAGTAGCCTATACAAGAACAAGTAAAACTGATTACCATTATTTTCGGAGAATATATAATGAAATTGCCCGTAATTCAACATGAGATCAGCCATAACTTCGCGTGTTTTTGTTTTGAATGCCATCCTGTGAAATAATTAAGAGGATTGATAAGGATATTTTACACGATGCTACGAGTATTTTGTGCTATTTAGACACTGCGACGAATAAGTAATTTGCAATCTGATTTAAGTACATACTTACTTAGCTGTATATTCCGGCTTAAAAGGCTGTTTCCACTGACCACTGAAATGTAATGCAGATAATAATACCACTCTGGAAAATTCAGGTAAAGACTGTTTTAAGAAGTCCTCAATTTTTCCTTCAGTGTGATTCTTTACCCATCTGAAATTAAAAAAAATATATTTAAAGTACTTAGGTACCTCTCCTCTTTGGATCTACTGGAACCTGAGGCTTGACCCAAGTTGCCGTTCTCCAAGGCATAACTGTTTGCAATTGCTTATCATGTGTCGATAAAAGTGTGGCTGATAGGCAAGCTTATTATATACCTACTGCCTTAAAATATTGCTATTTACCGAGCACAGTTTAGGAACTTAAGAATGTCGTGCGTGTAGCTACCTATTAAAATACTTACCTATCTAATAGATCTGGGGTCGCGCCTATGATCTCCGGATCAAAATAGTCTCACTGATGTCCAGCGTACTACTGGGATAGGCATTATAACGTTTATTTTGTGTGTAGGTTGGTATATTTATACTTATCTAATCACGGCAGGGGCGTAGCTACCGCCGTATCAGTCGTATCAATGATACGGGGCCCCCGGGCTACAGGGGCCCCGAACATGTGTAAGCAACAATTCGTAAAATCCATGTTCTCACATAATCTCTTAGGCCGTACCATAATTTGGGCCCCTAAACAAATTTTGATACGGGGCCCATCTAAGACAAGCTACGCCAATGAATCACGGTCACAAAATAATTTAGGTTGAGTAGGTACCAGTGGCGTAGCTTGCCTTAGACGGGCGCTGTATAAATAAAATGGTGGGGCCCAAATGAAAAGCCCGTACAATTGATACGGCGGTAGCTACGCCCCTGGTAGGTATTCATAACGCCAGCTTTACAGCATACAAATGGTGTAGGACGCCCATAGTGGCGTTTACTCCTATTTATTGGAATGGGATTCCTGGGCTTCTGAATGAAGCATAAGGTCGCTTTCCTAATATAATATCGATGCTTACTAAGTACTACACTTTAATAATATAAGTAACTCGCTCTACATACTTACTCGTTAATCACATTTTTAGTTTCCTCTGTTTTCGAAAAGTTTGCACTGAGGGCTTGACCATTGTACACGTAATTTAAATAATTGCGGTAGACTCGTCTTATCCGGGTTTTCACGTCTACAAATATGGCATCCGCGTATAATGTTTTTGATGATCGCATACTATTCAAATATTTGAGAATATCGCCGAGATGTTCATGATTCTTCCGATTTTCCAAAATATCTGAAAATGTTTGAAAGAAGACGTTATATTAACGTTATACTTATTGAGGTAGACGTTATCCACTCCCGCTATGTATGGTGGTAGGCGTGTGTTACATCTGCTTGCAAAAATCCAGAACGCAAGCATCGGTAGGGCTCAACCAGAGCAGCGCTGAGATTAGTTTGGTAAAAATTTCATCAGGGTCTAGAATTTTTAATCGTTTTATAATTTCTATTTCTTTCAATGCATTAAATTATATACTATTCGTTTCTTTGTGCATCCAAGAGGGCTCTTATTGCTGTCTAAATACAATTTTAAATTAAAATTGATATTGTAACATGTTGACGTTACTGGGGTAGGTACGGTAAAACTCGAATGAGTTTATGATGCACCTTTAGTTGATTTTGATGTTTGTACTTTATTCTTGAATAAATAAATAAAATAAATATGATGCATGTCTATAATGGTTACATGATTATCATTTTAATATTAAATGATAATCATGTAACCATTATCCACGCTGAAATGCGCCCTTGTACAGCCAGACTTCTCACACTTAATTACGATATCTCCTTTACTGTCTACGGTTTAGGATGTTTGATCTTAAAAGGAAATGTATTTACATATCACTTAAGAGCACGTCTATTGCACAAGTAACTCTTACCTTGAGAAAATCCAAGGTTCTCAGCGATTTCATTGTAGGTTTTACCGACGGCGCCTAGTAGAGTCATGGCCAACAAACCTATGTATAACAAACAGTAGGTACATCGATATGTTTAAATTAAAAAATGAACTAATTCATTCAGAGGTAGGTACAAGCACCTATATAGGTAATATCTGTGTGTGACGGGCCTGTTGGTCTAATGGTTAGACACCCTGACCGCTACCCAATAGGTCGTGGATTCGATTCCCACCAAGTGTCTTGGTGTTATTTTTATAATTACGTTTTTATAAAAAAATACCGGTCAAGTGCGAGTCGGACTCGCGCACCGAGGGTTCCATACCATCTTTGGACGTATGAAAGTAATTTTACTATTCATGTAACACCTCAGGTAGCAAAAAAAAACAAACCGCAAAACTAAGTTTGTATGTCGAGGTTTTTTTAGGATTACTAAAAAACTGTATACCTTAGGAAGATCATTTTATTTTTCCTGTAAAATATAGATAAACATGTATTATTCATAATTCTTTCAGATTTTTCCCTCCCCAAACTTCGGAGATAAGGGGGGGGGGGGGGGACGGTATTTTTTTTGACATTTTTGATTATCAGCCAAAAACTACGCGACGGCAGACGTCTCGGGGATCGCAGTATAGGTGGTAGGTAATCCAATAGAAAGTCGCTGCTGCCCGTCTTCTTGTTTTCCCTCAGTTGTCACTTACGGACACCCAACGGCAGGAGATGGGAGGGAGCTATTCTTACCCGGGCACCCCACGGGTGATCCAGCTATCTAATCTAGTTAGTTTTAATATAAAGATAAATACTTACCGGCAATTCGGGAGTCGCTAGACGTTTGGGGTATGGGCCCTAGACGTCTGACCCCGGACGTAGGTTACGACCGACTCCGTGAGCACCGTGACAGGTTCCGGGGGGCTCCAATACGCCCCCTAGCGGTGGGCTCAAAAGCAAGGCATTGAGGGCAACCTGGGGGTCTAGTACGAGTTCTGATAGTTTACGAGCTCGTTCAGTTTTCTCCATACATTTCACACCAGCTCTCTTAGCGGTAACTATAAAAAACTAGTAGTAAGTAAAATGTACGGGAAAAAACTGACAGCTTGATCGAGCTCGTAAACTATCAGAACTCGTACTAGGCCCCCTGGTGCAGATATCTCGGAGAACCGCCCACTCATGTGCCGATGCGACAGTCGCGGGAGTTTTAGTGGGTAAGAATCCCACATACCCCGGTCGGTTGATAGTTCCCAGCGTCTTCCATTGACTACCTACCACCTACCTATACTGTGATCCTCAAGACGTCTGCCAAGCGTGGGGATTATGGCAATCCCTCCCTTCTAAGGGGAGGCCTTTGTTCAGCAGAGGATGGACGTCTTTCGACCGCTGATAGGACCTATCGAAGGTTCGCGAGAACAAAAAAGTACTTACTTACCGGCAATTCCCGCAGGTGAAATTATAATGTTGTCGTCTTCCCGTTCGTTCATCATTTTTAAAGTCAATTTGTATCCAAAACTGTTAATAGCATTCGCAACATGATTCGCATTCGGACTGCAATCTGGAACTGATCTGAAATTTTTAAACAATAGGTATTTTATATCTTCGCACGAATTGCCAAAAACCTAGGGTTATTATGCCTAGTAGGTACTCCTATAGTAGTAGTTTTATACCATTCAAAAATCAAAGTCATTTATTTCAAATAGGCTTAACGCTAGCACTTTTGAACGGACATTTTTTTTAAAGCTACCACCGCTCGCTACCATAACGCGGCCTCAACTGAGAAGATGCGGCAAGAAACTCAGCAGGCTTGTAATTTTTTCACATATTTCTTTTAAAAAGTGTTGTTCAGTCAGTATCAGCGACAGTGTGTCCGTTCAAAAGATCAAATAAAATAAAAAGAAAGATAGTAGTCGGACCAGTCCCCCCAAGCAGCAAACCGGGGTACCAGGGCGGCAGTTTCAGGGGGCGCCAAAATCATAATATGATTTTGCTCTCGTAGCGCTGGCCGTAGGTATGTCACGCCATGCCGCCCTTAATGATATTATTCGCAGGGGGCTTGTCACTGCCGGTGTTCCTGCTGTACTGGAACTAGTCGGTAATCCACGAGATGATGGCAAGAGGCCTGATGGTATCACATTAATAACATGGCAACATGGAAAACCGTTTTTGTGGGATGCGACATGTGTCGTTACACTTGCTGCGTCCCACACCCCGGCAACTTGTAGGGCGGTTGGAGGGGCTGCAGCGACCGCCAAAGCGGCGCAAGTATGCAGCCCTAGGTTCCAGCCACAGATATAGGTTCCAGCTATATATTCGCGCCCTTTGCGATCACTAGGTACGCGATTAGCAGATTTCGTTTGTTACAAATTCCGTGTTCAAGTCGTGCTTACTTTTACATTATAATATCTAGCATCGTTTAGAAGATTATTCTTTTCTTCTTAACCCAAATAGACTGTGCCCAAACCAATAATATCCAAAAAAAACTACTAGATACAACTCATCTATCATGACAGCTGTAATGGGCTGCTTGGTGATGATTATCATTGCGAACGATGATAACCTGTGATAACAACTGGCTAAAAGCGCCCTCTACGCTATAACTATTCCACAATTGTAGACAAAATTCCATAATACTTACTTGGTTGACACATCTGCTAATGTAATTTCAGCAGCCCAGGGATTCCACAGGAGTGTCATAATTAAGATTATTAGAATCATTCCGCCCTGCTTCTATATTTTTTTTTAGCTGTGGAAAAAATATGTGACTTTTATCATCAATTTGAAATGGTCATCGAACGTTGCCTCATAATTGAAAATCATAGTACCCCTGAATATACCCAACCTTAAAAGTGGTAGGTCCCTAGTGCAAGAGATTGGTAAGTTCCAACGGTTCAAGTTTCCGGGGCTGCATAAGCGTATCGCTACCTGTCGCCTGTCGGAATCGTACATATCAGCGACTACTTTGCTCCTGCATTCATAAGTATAATTATTATGTCGCGTTTGGACGATTATATAAAAAATGTGAACGGGATTTCAAAATCGCTAATTATAGTACCTAGTAGCGTGCGGGGTTTCGATTTTGTTTGTTTGCTCTGAGATCGATAGAGTATCTACCGTTTTGCGTGTGGACTCCTTACTTACTTACTTGTTAATTTTTAAGACAAAAGTGTTAGTTACCTACTTACTTAAGTACGTAACTAATACTTTTGATAAAAATAAATAACAGTATGAGTACCTATAAGTAACCTTGTGGAATATGCAGCGATTTATCCAATTTATCAACAGAAAAGAGGTCACCAATGCCATGATGTCGATCGCGATATAAATAATAACATACTTAACTACTTACTTACCTACTTAACAATTGTGGAAATATGCATTTTTACAAATTAAGTACTTATATCAAATTAAAACGACACCATGGTGTCGTTTTAATTTGATATAAGTATATTGTATCAGCTGCAGCTGATTAAATTAAATAACCGGAAACTGTAATGCCGAGCAGGAAACTATGATATTATTAATCGTTGTAGATAGGTTACATACTGTAGGTACTTACCAATAAAAATGCTGCACCTGTTTTGATTTACTAAAATAACTAAACTTCACTCACACACTTATAACGAAGATAGAGTAATTGTTCTGTGAAGTCACCGTAATAAGTTTATAGTTATTAGTTAATCTTACTAACACGTCTAGCCACTGCATCGAGTCGGAGCAACTAACCCAACCCAAAGAAGAAAAGTTACTGTTATTATTGTAGTAACCTCGTGTACGCAACAGAACGTAATGAATCATCAGCTGAGTTCACGGATGGGAAACCACAAGGAAAAACTTGCTTTTATACGGAACATGTATGTTTTTTATAGATCCGTAGGATTAGTAAAGCGAATCCAAAGAATGAGACTTCGGCATTGAGTTAAGCAGTATAGTCGTAAAAGCTTCAACTCAAGTTACTCATTACCAAGAATATTATAACGTAAGTTTAAGTTACTTCCTATGTAGAGAATCCGATCCGTTTTAACCGACTTAAAAAAAGCAGGTTCTCAATTCTTCGTGTATGTATTTTTTTTTACTAGGAAGTGTTGTAGTTACTCTGGAAACTAATGACAACGTAATTCTAATCCAATTTCAAATAACACCAATCGAGTGGTGCAACCATGACGTCCTGGGGAGAAACTCAGGCCGGCACGGTTCGTGCTGACTTATGACAACGACGAAAGCACCACGAATCTGTTGGTATAGGCAAAAGCTTCTTCCTTCGGAGACGCTGGACGTCCGGGGTGTGGGCCCTTAGGACGTCCATTGAGTACAGCGACGATTCCAAGGAGGACGCCGGCGGGGTTGCGACTCCCGTCCCCGTGAGTACCGTGAGTCACGGTCCGTGACTGGTTCCCGGGGGGCTACAATGCGTCCCCCGGCGGCGGGCTCAAAGGAAAGGCACTGAGGGGCCCCTGGTGCAGATCCCACCGGAGAGACTTGGGACTCATGTGCCGATGCGACAGCCGCGGTGGTTTTAGTGGGTAAGAATCCCACATACCCCGGTCGAGCCCCACAGCTCCCGGGGATCTTTTGAAAATTTCCCCCGCGTCAGAAAAAAAGCAAAAGCTTCTTGGGTGCAGGTAGGTTTTATGTGTAATGGCCTTTGAGTATTAATTTAATACTCAAAGGTGGTGGTATTGAGTACAGCGGCGACTCCAAGAAGGACGCGATTCTGAGTACCTAATAAGGCGGCGGTGTTGCGACCCCCATCCCTGAGACAGCGTACTCCAAGGAATAATCGGGCACTGACGGGCCACATTTTACAAATTTTTTTATTCTTTTAAAATCTGATGGCAAAGTACACTACCTAGCTTATTAAAATCCTATTTACTCTTGCCTTGAAGCTCTTGAAGACACCTACATGATACCGGAACGGGAAAACCGACACGGCAAATTATTCCAGTCCAGTAATAGAAAAAAAGTGATTTTGCGGCATCGTTTTGTTCAGGGGACCTGTATAGTAATTTTTTCTTTAGCTGGTGACCTTCCTCTATTGATAAATCGCAAAATACCCGTCCTATACGGTGCTCAGACGTGATTACCGACTGAATCTCAAAAGTCCAGGTTCAAGGTTTGTCAAAGAGCGATGGAGCGCAGTATATTGATTAAGCATAAAATTGACAGATCGGGTCCGGAACACCATACTGCGAGCCAAAACGGGATTAATAGATGTGGGCTACAAGGCTGCTAAGTTAAAATGGGAGTGCGCACGGCATGAATTTTAACATATAATAGGCAAAAATCGTCACACAGTTGACTCAAATGGGCGATGACGGACGCCGGGGCAGGTCCCGCAAAAGATGGTGTGACCACTTGAACGCCTAAACGGGGTGGGCGGATACTGCTATGGCCGGTCCATGGCAGTATCCGCCCACCCCGTTTCAAAGGTAGGTAGAAGTGTAGGTATGGGGGAGACCTTTGCCCAGCAGTGGAACACAAGTGGTTAAAACAAAGGATTTTTTTTAGAGGCATGTACATGAAGTGTGTCATTATAGTAGGTATTAGTTTTGGGTTGGTAATTCGATTACGATATGAGTGTAGATAAAAGCTTTTCTGCCGAATATTTTACATTTTATTATTTTTACTTACGACTGGCCTCTTGGTCTAGTGGTTAGACACCCTGACCGCTACCCAGTACGTCGTAGGTTCAATTCCCACCAAGTGTGGGTGTTTATCTATTTATGTATGTATTACCAATCGATGGTATTTACAAAGTATATACTTACTTACAGTGTTTAAAAAGACGTGTCCTATCCGTGAGGGTTATTGTTTGGTGTATAACTGTTGAAAATCATTTTTTTTTCTGCGAATTGGTCCAGAAAAACGAATCGTTACTTGTATTTCTACTAGGAAAAAAATATGAGATATTCAACAAATGAGTTACACTGGATAAGATCCTCACGCAGTTTCGCAGGGTGATTATTATTAGATTGTCGAAATGTAGCGGTCCCCACCACACCATGGCCTAAGTATTCCCAGTAGTTCTAGATGTATGACTACTAGGAAAAAAATCCTACTAGTTCTACACTCATGTAGAATGGGTAGGAAATAAAAAATATTTATTGCATTCCTACTAGTTTAGAACTACTTAGTAGGATTTTTTCCTAATAGTTTTTTTTATTTTTTTGGAAATGATAGACGCTGTTGGCCTCAGATGGCCATTACAGCTTCACCGGACAATAGGAGGCGAGCGCTTAAAGCGCTCTAGCCTACGGCAGAAGTAGCGACGAGCTCACCTCAGGGAGGCACGGCCTCGGCTTGGGCTGTCGCTTAAGAGAGGGCTGAGTTTACCACCGGTTCACAACGCGCCCCCACTGAGAAGAACCGGCAAGAAACTCAGTGGGGTGATGCACGTCGTTGAGGTCGCATACGTACGACCCTTCGGCCTCGCCGGCGAGACCGGTGTCTGATAGCTAGTGTAGCATACCGTTGTCGGGGAGGGTTCGGCGCATCCCGGTCCTATAGGACCGTCATGGGGTCAGGAGGGTCGAGCAGTACGTGCCGTGGTCTGCGGCGCAAGTCAGAAGGACTAGGGGCGTAATCGGCGGCGGCGCGGATTACTGTTCGCGTATTCAAAGTAGCGTTTCGACGGTTTCGACGCTTCTTTGAGGAACTTTCCTACTAGTCATACATGTAGAACTACTTAGGCCCACACCATGGCCTCCTGGCTGGCCACAGGGTATCCCTATAACTATTTGAACTACGGACCGACTAATTACCGTATTTTACGACTACTTAACTTAGTTATCCCTGTTCAATCAGAATTAAAATCAGTCATGGTGGCCCAGCCAGAAAAAGGGACTCCTATACTATCCATAATTTATCATATGAAGACAAAGGTGATATAGGAGAATAAATAAAACTCTTTAATATCAATCTTTTATAAATATTGGTAAATATAGGTCAAATGTGGTACAATTAAAATCAGAGGAAATATTTTTTATCTCAATTTCATATCAAAATGGAAACATTCATGCACAATTTTCTACACTTTATCAAAATCTTAAATATCTGTAAGAAATGTTACCATAACTGTTACGATAGTCACTATTTAAATAGGAACATGAGCTTTTTAGTGAGAGGGTGAATAAGTCTTAAGCAAAATAAGTAATATACATCTGTCATATACAGATTCGAGTAAAATAAGATATGTACATTTAATTTATTATTTCTGGATTCATATTGTTTAGCTGAGATAAACTATAATATAGCAAGCAAAAACAATTTACACCCTGTCACTAACTCTGTCTTTAAACAGAAACCCAAATACTCGATAAGATTGCTTAATTTAAATGCATTTTAAACTGGGAATTAATTAAATAGCATTTCGTTTCAGACAGTCAGAAATACTACCTAAAATATTGTTATTTTATTTCACGATTGAAAATTATAAATGCGATAGAGTGTAGAAAATGGAATTATTCACATCACTGAACCAGCAAAAACCAATAAAACATGCCTATGTCAAAAGTTGCTTCATAAACAAATGGTCGGTACTTTATCTGTTTTATTCCTTAATTAGACATAAAGACCACAAAGAGCCATCAAGAGGTTTAGTGGATAAGTAAATATCTTGTTACAGATTTCTATAGTAGTCGATTATAATAATGTGGATTGTATTTTATGTTTTACTGGTTTAAGCAAATATACAAAGAAAAGTGGTCAATTAAATATACAGACGATCATCATTTACAAACTAATTAATAAGAAATAACCATTTTAATACTTTAAGACATAAATAATAACACATTTTAAACAATTTAACTTGCTTCTTTGACTTAAAATCTCTTATTACTATTTTTGACTACACTAATAGTATAAACCAAGTCCGTTATGTTACAGTGTTAATTATCCTATACTGACATAATGTAAAGGCGGTAGGCAGACAACTCCTTATAACTATGGACTCAGAAACAGAGTGTGAAATGAGCTTCGAGAATGGAGAGTAAATAATACAACTACAGGACTACTAATCAGGAAATATAACGAATTCAAATTTTAGTCCAAGTTTAGTATACATACTGTGTTCAGTGATCTATCATTGATATTAATTTGAATACAAATTATATACGATTACTACAATCGGAAGTCATTTTTATATCCAAAATAAATAGGTATGTTTATAAAATATATTGTTCAATAATTTTAGATGTAACACAAATTTTATATTGCGATTTGTAAAATTTGGCCCATCTTTGAAATGGATAAATATAACTTTACTGGTCTCAAGTTATAAGTTAATTTTGTTTCACCGCTTCCCCATCAGGGTCGAGGCGCCCGGTGGAAACTCTTCAAACAAATTGGCTTTACTATAACGTTAATATTTCGAGAATAGAGTCCTGCGATTAAATTATCGCCAAAAAGGCAATATCCCGATAAACACATACACAGAATAGAATCACACAACACCTGGTAGCCTGACAGGATCAACCAGATCCAATTTATTTATCAATTTTATATTTTGAAATGCAACAGAAAACTTTTTAAACATCGAATTTTACTAGTTACAGAAGAATAGGATTGACATAATTATTGCTAATTTTTAACAAAGAATAGATCTTATTAAGGCTGTCAGGACTATACAACACAATTTATGAACTATGTTATCACATACATACATATAAATATCTACATAAACGTAACGCACACATTATTCTAATAATATTATGGTTACTTGAACTAGCGTAACTTAATAATGAATAAATGATCAGTCTTAAAAGTTCATATGATCCCAGCGACGGGAGCACGCCAATATATCTGCAATGCCTTGTACTTGTCGATCCACTCTGTCACTGAGTCTAACTTAAACATATCGAAACTTACTTAGAGAAACTATTAACAAAAGAGCACTGCAAATTACATTATAACAAAAATGTCAGCACATTAAAGCAAACATTAATTTATAAAATCACTGTTTATAATCATACAATTACCCAAATCGTGGTAATAAGTGAAAGCCATATAATCATAGGTCAACAGTGAAACATGATTGTATACATTTAATGTCTGTCAAGTCCAGAGCAACCTTTCACTGAAGTTTGATACTTAAAACACTTCATTGAACTAAATGGGATGCATATTCATTGCCACACTGTAATTCATTAGTGGCGACAAAAAATATATCATCACCAGAAATAATTTATCAATTTACTATCACAAGTGCACATTTAAACTGGATTAAAAATCATGATCATCGTTTGTTAAAATAAAAATCATGATTATTGTTTGTTAAAATGGTGTGTTGTACACAGCACATCGTTATGTTGCCACTTAATGTCAGCTTTACTACCTACATAACTCCTAACTGATTATTACCTAAAAGTAGAGGTTCAATAAAGACTGCTTTTATGAAGCAATACATAATTATACTAATCAGTTAAATTGAATACAATATTTACTTTTTTGCCTCATTTTACTACTTTTATGCAGAATTATTTTTAGGGAAAGTTCAACAACATGGAATGCTCTAAAATTTCTGTGTCTATAATTTAAGAATGTTGGCATAAAGTGCCTATAATAATTTACTACAAAAATCAGTAAATACACTGGAAATTCTAAATTGAACGAAAAAGTAGCAACACTGGATAAATATTAGACAAATATTATTGATTACATTATAGTTCCTATACACCAATATTTCACATTCTAAGCATCATCTCAAAGATTTCCTTAGTGTAATGGCAAACCAAAAAATAATGTTGGTGAGAGAGTCACATACAGCAACTTATCTGTTATGCCATTGACTAAAATCTAAAATTGTCAAATATAAAGACTTTATAGTACTCCTCATATTAGTACTTATGAGCATTTAAAGTATTTATAAAACTGAGTAAGTCAAAGGCATCTCATAGCCGCATACCTACATACCCTGCGCCGCTCAATAAGCCAGACAAGCCCAAGACCATTATTAATTATATGAAAAACTATAAAGTTGTGAAAACAATGCCAACTAGATTATTCAAATGCTAAGTTAATTATCTATCTAAGCCAAATGCCGACAATTATATCTATTGACTTCTTACACACATCATATTGCTTGAATAAAGATACCAATCTATGAATTATTGCTCATAAAGACATTCAATAATTCATGATCAATGAATTAGACTAGTTACAATTATTATGAAGCCTAAATTGTGTAAGGTGTTGACTTCAATACAATTTGTTCATGTTTCACACAACTTGCCCAAAGATATTAGTTGAGAAATTATATTGGCACTCGGCACTCTGTACTATCAGCATTCATCACCTAATCTTACGTAAGTCAGTCAGTCCTCATTCCATTAACACAAATTACTGTGAAAGCCAGATTAACATAAAATTTAAACAACTATAATTACATTTGAGACTTAACTAAGCACAGCGCTGCTCGGCAAATGCGACAACGCATTCAGCTAATTCTATCACTTACTGATTCGATTTCAATGCGTAAAAAAGTAAACAAAGACGCAGACTTATCGATTCGTCACTTTGGAAAAGATAATTAAACAACTAATAATTTAAAACTATATTCGAGGAGGGTCAGGAGTGCTCCTAGCAGAAGCAAATTTACGAGCTGAGAGTTCAAAACGCGTTTAACGCGATCACGAATGCTTTACGATAATAACGCCGGGTCTCGGCGGCGGCGCGTGGTCTGCCTTCTTGGTGAGCGCTAAGGGCGCGTCACCAGCTTCCTCGCGGAACAAATGATCACCCTCAAGGTGACGAATGGCTTCTACGATGGTTTCGAGATTTTGCCGACTAGTGCTGGCTAGGTACAAACGCGAAGATGCGTCATGTGCTGCATCAGGTAAAACTTCAACTTCCACCCGAGGTTCTGCCTTAATGGCAGCTTCCAACAAGGGGGCTGCAATTACAGGGGTCTCCACAGGCGGCGGGGCTTCAACTACAACTTCCTCGCTTTCCAGTTTACAATCTGCAACATCTGTTTGCTCAAAATGTATTTTTGCTGGCCGCACAAGGTCATGTCCAGTATTAGGATAAATCTGTGCTTCTAGTGTGTGCAGACGCTCTTCTAGGTGACGTCTTAATCGTTTTTCACGGTCTAGCTGCACCCGTAATTCACAGGTGTCCGCATCCTTTTTCTGGGGGACAATTGTCCCAGATATTAAAGCTACAGGTTCTGGTGAACGGGAATTTGTGACAGTCTCATCAGTTGAGTCAGGAATTATGGCTGGAACATGACTAAGAATTTCACTTTTCCGTTTCTTCAATGGGATTTCACCACCCTCATGCTGGTTCAGTAACCTCTTCAGTTGACAGTTTTGGGAGAGAAGTCTGGTCTTTTCTTGCTCCAAGTTATAAATGTATTCAGCTGTCTGTTGCAGTATAGCAGCCTGTAAACCAAAAATGGGCAATTAATACAATACAGTTTAGTTTTGTCATAATTTAAGTACAAAATGAATAAAAAAAAGGAAACAGGTTACGTACTTTGCTAAGCTTTTCACCTTCATGACGAGGTAATAGGGTTCTTAATGCTTGGAAGCCGGCATTAATGCTCTGCATTCGCCTACGCTCATTACTATTGGCAATTTCTCGTCGAATCCTCTTCTCTGCCTCCATTGTCTTATTCCCAGAAGTTGAGTGCTTCTCACTACTAAAACAAAACATTAATTTAATAACATTGTTATAGTTACTATGTCAAATTCAACACTTTTTTCATTGTTCATTAAAAAAGCTCAATTTTAAAGAGGATACCTAAATATATGACAGGAAATTCATGCTTTGGTTATATGATAAGCCAAAAAAATACATATTTTTAGGAAAAACAATTTAAAAAAACATTTATGATTGTATTTACGTTACAGCATGTTTGATATTAAGTAACTAGGTACATCTGCGATAAGTAGGGGCGCCTACTACGCCTATTCGATTCGTCCAAACATGGCGGCCCAACAGCTGACTAAAGGCCGGCACGGGGCGTGAGCGTCATCATATGGTCCGCCGAAACATGGATTGTTATTAAAATTACTAATAAATAAATGTTTCAATGAACATATAACTGAATATACATGTTTTAAGTATTTACGAGTCCAATCTGGTGCATGATCGGCGACCACGCCGGTTATCCTTACCTGGATAAAGCGTGATCAGACGTCTCCTCTTCGTACAAGTTGTAATCTTCTACTTCTAGCAAACAAACGTCATTACCGTGTAATGACATTACTTAGCTGCTTTTAATCTTTATTTCTCATGTAAACTACGAGAAATATTCACCGAAATGGAATTATTACTGTATTCACAGTCCACAATGGCGGGAAATGACAATGAGTTCGGTCAGGTGACGCTACACGAAATATGGACCACTCAATAATTTTATCCACTGGAATCACGTCTGTAAACAATTTTCACAAACCAACTGAAGAAATAACAAACACTTTCAGTAAATTAAAAGCGAATTACTTATGAAAACACTAATTTTACGGAGGGAGTCAAGGGCAACGCGACATCGACGCATACTCAGACCATAGACTAAACTAATAAAATTTCATTTCTTTCAATCCAATCAAAGTAAAGAGTATGCTAATTCGAGCACAGACCACTAAGTTAATAAACCACTTACTTTTACACTTACATGAATTTAGTCTTCTAAATTTAGAAAAAAAGAAGCAAGTAATTCTATCTTTATACAGAATGGGAACAGATTTGTCAACAGACGATTTATTTTCATAAGTTTTTAGAGCATATTTAAAACTTATATATTAAGAATAGAGTACGCGTTTGTCTATGGTCCCCTTAAACAAAGCGCAGATTTTCCTCAAAGAGGCAGGTGAATTGAAGTATTTAAAACTTTAAATACACACATCAAAAGTGTCTAGGGATCAACATATATTTTTGCAATAACTTTTCTCCTGATTGATATTAATTAAAATTTTCTTTAAGGATTCATCAAATAAAGTGTTTTCGTTTGTCACAGTAACGATAAACCAAGTCACCTTTGCATTAATAAAGAAATTTGCCATTTTCCTAATAAAGGGATTTTTGACATTTGAACCACTAACACAAAAGTTCGAAAAAAAGACTGAAATAACAGTTTTCTTTAAAATTTTATTGGGTAACTTAAACAATTAATAATCCGTGTTTCTACCGCGAACACTAACAACACAAGAACATCGGTTTGGCATACTCAAAATGAGTTCATCCAAATCACGCTGTGGAATGGCCGCCCATGTTCGTTGCAACAACAAAAAAAGGTCTTCTTGCGACTGGATACCCTCCATATTCGGCAGAGCTCTTCTCTGTAGCATATCCCATGCATGCTCAATCGGGTTCAAGTCTGGCGACTGAGCAGGCCAGGGCAGGACATTGATGTTAGCTGCGGCGAGAGTCTGTCTTACAACTCTTGCGGTGTGCGGTCGTGCATTATCATGCATTAACTGAAATAAGGGACCGATTTGCACTTGTAGAGGAACGATGACGTCTGATACAATCGTCTCAGCATAAATTTGAGCGTTGAGGTTGCCTCTGATCCAAATCAACTCAGTTCTTCCGCCGATCCAAATACCCGCCCATACCATGATGGTTCCACCACTATAAGGATGGACTTCCTGGCAGGATTTTAATCGCTGTTGGCGTCCAGGGGTTCTCCAGTGTCGTATACGTCTTGTATCCGGTCTCATACCAAAACGAGACTCATCAGAAAAGCACACGAAACGCCATTGTTCTTCTGCCCATTTTTTTGCCCAAAAATGCTTGATCCCTAGACACTTTTGATGTGTGTAATAATATAACCACGGATTTATATTTACTTATATGAGTTATATTGATATGTGAGTATTTCTCAAAATTAATGTACGTAACGAAATAGTTGTTACGAAATATTGTTAAAAGTCTGTATTGTTATAAGTATTTGTAAATAATTAAAATAATTTAAGATTTAATTGTTTTCCTTTTATTTAACTTATGAAGTTTGTTAGAGAGATTTCATCCTTATAGTTGACCCTAACGATCGATGCAATAAAAGTACAGGGTGCAACTTTTAGAGATTTTAGTCGGTTCGATTACCGGGTGCGGCAAGCGAATTTTTAAAAATCTTCGAATGCAGTTTTCTTTCTTTAAAAAAATAGAGGAATGTTTTCTTTGAGTAAAATTTTCTATCTACAGTATTAGGCCGCGCGCACTTTGGACACGAATTTGTATCGTACGTAAACGTATGAACCTGGTCGTACGAATTAGATGCGCACATTGAATACGTTTACGTACGTACGTACCACATTTATGCAAATAAATTGAATCGATTTTTTTCCGGTTATATCGTACTCGTGAAGTCCTCTTTGGAGCGCCATGAATAACCTGTATCTGGTAATTCTCTTATAACTCGCACACTGCGGCAGCGTCATCGCTGTCGTAGAAAAATATATCTAAAGGTGCATGAAATATATTTAAAAAGACGTGAATTCAGTGAATACCATAATATTAAGAAAGACATATATTGACTACATACTGTTTCACGTTCGTAAACCAAGTTAATAATTTTTTCTCCATCCACTTTTAATTTTTAACGTACGAACGTGTTTGAAATCCCAACAAGTTCGGATTGTATTCGGACGTCTGAACTACACGTACGTATACGCACGATTAACTCGCACCCAGTCTGCGCGCTCCCATAGTACTTGGAATGTCGGGATCGTTCGTACGTGTTCGTATGTGCCCGCACGAGTAAAATTCGTATGAAAACGTATCCAAAGTGCGCGCGGCCTTAAGAGTACTTCCCCTTCAGGTGGCATTACAAAATTTCACCCTGTATAATATCACAAATATTAAACGTTTTAGAATATCCTTTATTATGAAGGTAGGATTTCCGAATAAAGAATGACTTTTAAATGACTTTAATTCAAAATTTTAGATTCATCCATATTTTTTTAAATATAATTAATGTCATTTTACTCATTATGGCACCTCATTTCTATATTAACTGTTACAGTTTTTGTCATATCACTAGAATTAAGGAAAATATTTTCTGTTGATACTTACGTTTCCAGCCTGTAGAACTCTAAAATATTGAATATTATTTCTTTTTCTTTATACCTAGGTTCGCATGATTTATTCAGTCAGAAACCATCCTTGCTTCTGAATTTATGATACTAACATGCTAAATGCCACTACACTTGACTAAAATCAGTAGCTACTGAATTTAGAAGACTAAATTCGTCAAGTGTAGTAAACTGTTAAGGCTTGAAATACACAACATCAGTTCTATTGCTGATCAGTCAGACAATCAGAAACAAAATCTGGTGTATTCGAGGCCTAAATCACATGCCGACAAGTCCGATAGCCAACTTCAGCGAAACAGAGGGCCTAGACAAGATGCAATCCCTTCATAGCGATTCTATTTCTTCATTCGCTAACGGTGTCAATTCCCTATGATTTTTTACGTGATTTTTCTATGTCTTATGTCATTCTCATACATTTTTATACTTTCTATTCGCGTTAGCGCTTCTTGAATGTTACTCTGTCTAGAAGGCCAGGTGTCTGAAACACACAGTCCGGCAATGACTTGGCATCCTGCACGCTCTCAGAGTAATTAGGTATCTCCTCTAAGTGCACGCTGTGCTAGCAGTTAAGTATATAGTGTATTATCAATGGCTAGCAGCAACGGCCACGCAAGGGCGGGCAGGCGGCAGGCGCCGCCGTCGCGCCGCGGCGCGGCGGCGGCGCCTGAGACTGTGAGTGAATGGTGCACTTGTTCTATAAAAACCATAGAGTTAGGTTTCTAAACATGGTCGATCAATAAAAATGGTACAAAAATAAAATAAAGTGTGAAACTAACTCCCACTGTGGGCCGGTGCTCATTAAAATTATATTTTTTTTTACATACAGCAACCGATCCAGAATATAAGTGAGGAAATTATTTAGATTGTTTAGTTGGTGAGCCTAGTGACGAGCATAGAGAACGGCCATAGGTTGGTAGCACTGAAGCGTCGCGATCGGGAGGACCAATCACGTTTAAGTTGAAATTTGAATTAAATTTCTAGGTGGGGATTTCGTCCTGTGCCGCCATATTGTGTTGGGCTGTGAGTGCTAGAAGTGAATTTTTTACATATTTCAGTGTAAATTCTTTGTTAAAATTATTCGGATTGAAAAGCCTTAAGGTAAGACGCAATTTAATATTAGTTTTTCTCATAATTATGTAAACTATATTATTTATACACTAAGATGACAAAACAAGCCGGCTGTGCCAATCAGCCCCGCATCAGTAAGTAGTGCGACATCGATAATCTACTTTCGAAAAAGTACTTTCATCGGTTACAGTACAACAATGGAGATGGAGCAACATCGCTTTAAATTTTCTTTCATGATTTTCTAAGTTTGTCGTCAAACGTTACCTACGCGTTAAAATGTGGGTAAAATCCTAAATACTACCGCAGTATACTATACTACCATGCCTTTTATTTCATGTAAGGTTGCGTTATTATTACATCGGGAATGTAAATGGACACAATAAATAACTTAGTGCCATTCTTTGAATGAAACGCAACGACTTGTAAGGCTTTTCCACCAACGTTTGTCTGGTAAATACGTTCTTTGTTATTAACGAGTATCGACACGATGAATCATCGTTGTGAGCGACTGAGTCGAGGAGACAGTAAACTGTAAAACAAGGGAAGGGTGGGTCTGGGTGTCTGTCCTACCTACTAGGTCTAAACCAAGTAGGTACTGAATATTTTTTGCATGGTATTTATTTACTGATTCAAGTAATCTATACTTGTAATAATCATTTAATGCTTATGAACTAATTAGGCAATATTAAGTACGTTTAAACTATGTTTATTTGTTATTTATTAATAAAATAAAGGTATTTTACAGGTAGGTAGATGTAAGTGTAACGCTTTAGATCAACGACACATTTCATCATCGTGGTAGACCTTCACTTCCGCTTCATGCCACCGAAAGATCCTATTTAACACGGGCCGTTAGTAGTAACCCGATAGATTTTATTGGTGATGTCTGCCGTCATGTCATTTCCACCGACAATTATCATGTAGGTATCTCGGCACTCTGTAAAAGTTCCCACGAAAGTATATACCTATTGGTTTTGACAATATGTATACAGGTAGGTACCTACCTTCTTTTCTGATCGAGATTTGTTATTATTATCATACTGCTTCTTTAAAACACACGGAGTAATCTTGTACTCAACTTTTGTCTCTTAAAATATAGTACGTTACTTACCCTTTTTTTCTATACAAGATCGAAATCAGAACGGAATAATAATGTATGAATGAACATAGGTGTGATGACAGACAGACAATTGGTCAATATTCAACCCTACCTATTGTCTTTGGCTAGCCACCGGTCAGCTATCACTCCTGTGTTCATACATTTATTGTTCCGACTTTGATCATTATAAAATCTAGTCTATCGTTTTTTTATGTAGATCGTGACGAGACTAGAAGGATTTGGCCATATGATAAGCAACACGCCTGTCCTAGTTTCTTTGCTCTGGCCCTCGTCATTCGAGACTGATGAAGTTTCTTGAACCGATTAATTTTAACAGCTACACCGTGCGTTTACAGCGGAGCATAGGAATGTTTACGTACTGCTACTTGGCGGCAGAATACCTGACATTACGGTGATACCTACCTACCTGGATGGACCATGAACATAGGACCTACCACCTACCAAAAAATCGGCCGCCTACCAACTGACAGCAGTTATGTCTAACATAGTTTTTGGCCTTGAACCTCCGAATTAATGTGAGATACGAGACATGATCACTTATTGTCGATAGTAAAAATAACTATACGGTTCACTCACATTCTTGGATGTCTCTATCTGTTTACGCTGCAGTTGGCTGCAAGTATTACGAAAAGTTTTTCACCTATTGCTGTTCTTGAGTTAAATTTAAGGCGACATAACGCATGCTGAAATGACACAATTAGATACTGAAAACAGAGTAAGCACACTTGCTCTTTAACCCTGGATTATTCATGCGGTGACTAAAGCAATACTTAGTGCTAAATACAAATGCGTCATCAGATACAGTTATAGTTTTGCTTGCATTGAATTCTGTCTCTATAAAATTTTTATAAAAAAAATAAACCGACTTCAATAGACACCACACTAAAAAGTGAAAAATAACTTCAATATTATTGAAGTTGGTGCTGGTCAGTTGATTCTGGTGTTGGGGTAAGTATCGTGTTTATTTTAGCACCAACTTCAAGAATATTGAAGTTATTTTTCACTTTTTAGTGTGGTGTCTATTGAAGTCGGTTTATTTTTTTTATAAAAATTTTATTTTATTCTTTTTAGTCATGTTCTCTTGAAAAGTCTTTATTCAACTATATACCGATTTGGATATAAAGCTTTAATACCAACAGGTATAAATTTATTTTAATTAAAATCCCCCAACCCAACCACAGATCTAAAATTCGGTGGGTCCTACATTTCATGGAACAGAGTTCCTGTTAACATCATACTGTTTGCTCCCATCACCAGACTCTGAACATCATTTTTCTAGCAGATACTCGTCGAGACCTACACAACGAGCCCAAACTCAGTGGGTCTACATGTATTGGTGCAGAAATCCTGTGACCACCTTCCTGCTCCATCATCAGACCCTGGTGAAGGTTACCATTTTCTTAGTACCAGTTTTTTAGTATCAACGGATTTACATATGTTCTAAATTTCAGATCTTTCGAAGTAATAGAAGTAATTAAAAATGTCCATTGTATACGAAATATCCCTATCTCGACTTGGAAAAGAGCTGATGGTTTTCAAAGCTAAACCGATTTTCAAGAAACATCGCTAAGAACCATCTCCAATAAAACAGCATACGCCAATCTGTCCACTCGTTTGAGCGCTGCGATGCCACAGACAGTTATCAGACAGACAGACGACCCCCCCCCCCCCCCCAAACTAATAACACCTCGTTTTTGGTCGGGGGTCAAAAAGAAACCATCGAATTCGGTACGATGATCTGGATGGCGTATGACCATTTTGTAGACGAAGACATCATCTATTTTATGGTTTCTCCCAGTTATATCTCCTTCCCATCACTCATGTTCTTCGAAAAAGTTCTTATCCGGTCTTGATGAAATTCATACCGAACCATCCTTATGGTTCATGCTTTCGAATAAAAAAAGAATCACTGAAATTGGTAAATATTTGTATGAGTTATAACCATTATTGATTAGAACATCATCTATTTTTAGGCGTTTTACCAGATAATTCTAACATTCCATTCATGTTTTCTCAGGAACTGCTGGTTCATAAGGAATAAAAATTTTATGGGACCAACTTGATGGAATGTCCATTAGGTACAAAAAAGAATCATCCAAATCGGTACATATTTGGCGGAATTATGAGTGAACATACATTAAAAAAAAAAAAAAAAAAAAAAATACATACACGATGAATTGAGAACCTCCTCCTTTTTTGAAGTCGGTTAAAAAGCACGGAAAAAACTTGCCGGACGGGGTCGAACACTGTACCTACCTGTAATACACAATAGATACCTACATTCTTGTTATTCGTAAAATACTAAGATACTGTTCGAGCTTGGTTCGAGCTAAATCGTTAGAGCGGAAAGTTCACGATCGATAGCTTTTCAATTAAATAGAAAGGCGCGAGGTTTTTTTTCTCCGATTCGTCATCGTATCTGCCCTTTGGTATCCTACGCTGTATGTGGCCTTCCCCTATAATTAATGCATTTTTCCATCACAAACAATGTGAAGTCATCTGCAGGCTAAGAACGCTGCGCAAATCTTCGTCGTGGACTATGTCTTAATTTTCTACATAGAAAATGTAATTTACTGTACAAAATTACGGGTCGATGTGGAAAACTACGTCATACTTACGCCGATCTGTCAAGATTTGCTCGCCGTGTGAGACTGCTGCATCCAAGGCCTCTCTGACATACTAGCTCGTCGGCATTCCGATTTCAAGTTAGATCCCCTTCGTAATTTCCTCAAAGAAGCGTCGAAACGCTACTTTGAATCCGCGTCCCGTCACGCGAACAGTTTAATTCGCGCCACCACCGATTACGCCCCTAGTCCTTCTGACTCGCGCCGCAGACCACGGCACGTACTGCTCGACCCTCCTGACCCCATGACGGTCCTATTGGACCGGGATGCGCCGTACCCTCCCCGACAACCGTATGCTACACTAGCTATCAGACACCGGTCTCGCCGGCGAGGCCGAAGGGTCGTACGTATGCGACCTCAACGACGTGCATCACCCCACTGAGTTTCTTGCCGGTTCTTCTCAGTGGGGGCGCGTTGTGAACCGGTGGTAAACTCAGCCCTCTCTTAAGCGACAGCCCAAGCCGAGGCCGTGCCTCCCTGAGGTGCCCTTGAGCTCGTCGCTACTTCTGCCGTAAAGGCTAGAGCGCTTCAAGCGCTCGCCTCCTATTGTCCGGTGAAGCTGTAATGGCCATCTGCGGCCAACAGCGTCTATCGTCCCCAAAATACTAGCTCGTCGCCGTCGTGACCATCTAGGAGGGCAAGGGGTCGTCCCATACTACGTTTACCGGTCCTTGGTCGCACGCTATGAACCTTCCCCAAAGTAGTTTTCCGAATTACGATGACCACCCATTAAACGTTTTGCTAGACATGTTGACATAATATTTGTCTTTTTTCTAAGTGCTAGTTTTAGGACCCACGTTGGGAGTAACTACAAGGCCTTGGGCATAGCGTGACGGTCTTTCATTAGTCCAAGCCGGAATTAAAAATGTTTGTACCTATAGCTTAAAAAAAAAATCTTCGATGTACCTAAATTCTACCGTTGCACACAGTTGCGTTGTCAGTACTTATACATAATACTAGCCGTGTTTCGCGTGTTAAAAGATAGCCTATATCACTTCTGCTTCGTTTTTGCGCGAAAGGACCACTTTGGCATTTATAAAAATTGATTTTAGTGGCCTGCCGCGGCTTTTACCGGTCTTCTAGGGTTCTAAATCTAAAAGTACTAATAAATAGTTTTATATTTTACACATAACATAACCCTGCCGACTAGTGATTAACCCGCATCAAATTGTATACGTACAGAATAGACCCGGATCGCAACGTTTTTATAATCCTAACCGTTAAAAAAAAAAACATTTAAATTACTGTTTCAAAGTTGTGATCTCTAATTATTTATATTATAATCAATCTGGATCAGCAAATTATGGGAATTAATAAGTAATCAAATCAATTTTATAATAAAATATTATATCCTGTATATATTTTTTCCTGCAGTTGTTAATATTATTTTTCCCTGTTGCTCATAATAAAATCTTATGGTCGGTGCAGAGTTACTTGTGGTTTGAATCCGCAACTATATCGATTTTCCATTCACCGTGCACGTGGTAAGTAGGTGTGCTGGATGGATTTACTGCATATGCGGCACACTCTTATATTACAAGTAATTTACTAGTATAATCTCATCTCTTTTTCACATTACATACATAAAACCTCAATGCTTTAATTATTGTTTTTGTTACTCGACGCGAA
Organism: Furcula furcula; assembly: GCA_911728495.1. Lineage (NCBI taxonomy): Eukaryota > Metazoa > Arthropoda > Insecta > Lepidoptera > Notodontidae > Furcula > Furcula furcula. The sequence goes on from OU452248.1 coordinate 20,445,804, forward strand.
TCGCGTTAGTGCCTTTATTGAACACATTTTGTGGGATTACTTACATTAATTAGTCTTATCATATCATCGTACCTGACAAGACACTACAACCATCTGTGAAACTACATACATACAAGCGAAGTACTTTGACAGATGGTGTCTTTGTTTTCTACATAATAATTAATAAAATGTTCAATCTTACTGATTTAACAATCTTTTTACTCTCTGTGGTGTTCATGTCTACGAAAAGAAGAAAATTAATAAAATAATACGAACTAAAGAATATGCTAAAGTAAATGTCTGTTAGTTTCTATGACTATAACACAAATGATCTGATATTGATATTTAAATGTATGTAGATGCAAACACCATTCTTCGAGAATATTATATTAATAACACACTTCTTTCATAAACCGGTTAGTTTCTCAGATGTCCGTTTCCTCGCGATACTTGGCCTTCGCTGTTATCCAGTAAAATTATGTTACTATCCCCACATGGTCTGTGCCTTACATAGGCCACATGGATCTCGGCCCGTTGGTCGTACAGAGTAGCCGTACACAGCGAGTCTGATATTCTAATAATGTTCCAAATAATTTCTTCACAGAAAGCTTCTTTCAATATAATTATAACATAGAAGTTGTTTTTTTTTGCATGTGTTAGATTATGCTACGTAGATTTCGGCTTATAAAATTAATAATGTCAAAAAAATACCGGTTCCTCTTTATCGAATATTAATCCTTATAGAGCAAAAATCAGAAATTTTGCGGTCTGATCTTTTTTGCTGTCTAAGGTGTAAACTAACTTTAATACGTCCATCGATAGTACGGAACCCTCGGTGGACGAGTCCGACTCGCACTTGACCGGTTTTTTTATATTAAGCTTAATGACCAAGAATAATTAGTTAACTACACAACACTAGATGGATAGTTAATGAATGAAATAGAGTTTGGGATTAAACTGCTACAGTTATAAACGGCGCTGTCTGTGCTCTTTTTAACATTTTGAATTGTATCCACATTAGTATCAACCAGGTACTCTTAAAGCTGTCGGCCTTGAACGTACACGAATCAAGGTCAACGATACACTTCAGTTCTTATTTGAAATTGAACCAACCCTGTTTAAAGTGCCTCCTATTGTACTACCGACGACAATAATAAGTTCGGGTTGACTGGTTGAGCCTAAAAAACGTGAAGTAGAGGGGGCATACGAGAGGCCGTTCACCCCAATGTGTAAACCAATTTGAAATAACTCTCCGCATCACGACATTACGGCGGATGCTTCGCGCTTAACGTTTGCTGTATGATCATGAATTAAAGGCGTATTATATGTAGTCAATATGATACTTGGACACTGGTAGAAAACATAAGCTTCTATTTAGTTTTAATTTGGTTTCTTGTCACATCAAAAAAATAATTATATAAGTATTATAATAGATCCAACCGTTTATTTTCTTTTTGACAGCACCAATAGAACGTAACTGGGTCATGCTACGCAAAAGTTCACTTAAAGAACTTTTAATAGTGAACGTCACTTTAAGTGAACTTTTAAAAGTGAACTTTTGCGTAACATGACGCAGTTACGTTCTATTGGTGCTGTCAAAAAGAAAATAAACGGTACGGTATCAGTTGTCTGGTTTTCATAGTACAGGCTCTGCCTAGTTTGGGATCAGATGACCGTGTGTGGATTGTCCCAAGATATTATTATTATTATTATCTATAGATTTTGTTCCATCCAAGACTAAAATGATTAAATATATAGCTGGAATCCATCTGAGATTAAGTTCCCAAAACTTAGAAAATTGGTAACTCTTAACCTACGTGTATCTATTATAGATAGCGCATACTACATACAAGCAGTCTTGGTTGCGGCTAAAAATCATTTAGTAAATTACGTGATATTTGAATATGGATGGTGAATGAAATGTCACGAACTTGCTAAATTACAAGTAAAGGTATCACAACTACGAATTCTTCATCAATGTACCTATGTGACGTTAGAAGTTCATAAATAATATTATGTTACTGATTTGTATGAGTCTTGGATTTCAAATCTCTAATTTGAAAGATACTGTAACAATCAACTACTTATAAATGTAGAACTGTTGCAATATTTATAATGTTTGTAGTTCTGTCTGAGTAATGCGTACATAAAAGTAGATACGTGCACTACTATTGCTTTACTTTTTGCTTAAAAGTGTATTTTGTATAATACACAAAAAGCGTGAACTTGAGAACCTCATTTCTAAACTATGCCTATGCTATATAAAATATCATGCTTCAAGAATAATGCTAAATATATACTCCAGTCAGACCCAGGCCTAGTGTAGGGGTCACCGTTAAATGTCTCATTGTAATATTTCATTATTATTGAATATTCAGAAATTTAAAGAACTCTATAATCGAGTCATTTGTAAAAGAATACTAAATTGGATGTCTTGTAATCAATGCTGTTGATATTTGTCTAGCGAATGTTTGTGCAGAGATAAGGGCTCGGGTCCTGCGTGACTAATGTCACTACTATTTATATTTGTATAAAGAGTAACGAGTCGGATAATGAACGATAAAGGCAGCGATGCGCTAGGAATTTGGTCCACTGCTAATGATCAATGTGAACAATAACCATATGCGGCTTGTTCCACTCTCAGTTTCGTTCTCATCGCCGTGATAGCTGTTGTGTGTTTCCTGTTAACCCGTGAGTACACAATTTATATTCAATTGTACGTGTGTGCATCCTCACTGGTGTATTTCATTAAAATTCTGATGTCAATAACAATGCTATCAAGTACTTTTACTTATTACGGAAACTGAATGATGCACTCAATTATTTTCGTATTTTGACGTATTTTTATTTACATAAGGGTGCATCTCGAATTGTGCATCGTGCATTGTTCACAGATGAGCTATTCTGGGCGTCGATTGACATTTATTTCGAGCGTGTTCCCAGCACCGTGACCCAATGACGTGCTTTGTATTCCGATTCAGTTCCTCGTACCTACCTGATTCGTTTATTTTTATCTCGTATGGTAAAGGCACTACTTGATTTTGTATATGAATGAAACCAGTGTTGTTGTCTTAACGTTATATGTATACACCAAATAGATGTGTGCCGTAAATACCTGAAGCCACACATACTATTATGTTTTTTCGTGCTTTCCGATAAGCCCATAACACGCATAGTTAACAATTAGTTTCGTAACAGTGTGTGTTTGTTGGTAAAATAGCAGAGTTCTGATGAAGTTTTGCATCACGTGATAGTGACACCTCTGCAGGTATTTATTCTGTGGCTGCGTGACGAGCCCTTGAACTAGTCGATGCCCTTGCCCTTCTGGTTGAAATTGACGCGCTCGCCTTTCTTGTTCGTTGGAGTTTGTGATTGAAATGTGTGGCGGGATACATTTCCAAAAAAAGATAGCGGAGAAATGTCTGTCTCTTTGCGCATCTCGTAAAAATTATCTGATGCAGTGTTCATTATTATGTTAAGCGGTTTCTGTAACTATATGCAGTAAGACAATTAAGAAATATCTTGAATAACTGACTGGCCCGTTGGTCTAGTGGTTAGTGACCCTGTCTGCTACCCAACAGGTCGTGGGTTCGATTCCCACCAAGTGTCTGGGTGTATTATCTATATAAGTATGTATTTACAAAAAAAAAGTATATATGTATTAGTATCAGTTGTCTGGATTCCATAGTACAGGATCTGCCTAGTTTGGGATCAGATGACCGTGTGTGAATTGTTCCGGGATATTATATTATATTATATATTAACTAATGTTTACCGCATACGAAGTCGCGGGACTCGCGGGAAATATTAGTCACGTGTAAACTTTGTCCCAAGCAAGAAGTGTCGCGGGCAAAAAGTAGTTATTATATATTTAATTTTAAGTCACGTACGCTATTCATAAATGTAAAGATGCCGGACGGAAGTTAATAATTGTGAATAGGTAGTATTTGTGGAATACAAACAAAAATTCAACTCATTATCTACTGTGTGTCATTAAAATGTTATGCGCGCTTTTTAAAATGTATGAGGTGTAACAGTCTACATGCGTAAATACCTCATCCTTCACATAAAACATTATTGGAAATAATGTTTTTAAGCAATCTGGTTTCCCATAGTTCTAAGAAACATGTTTAAAAAAGCCGTAAATTTGCACAAGATATATCGCACGGCATCGTCCAGGTTGATACCAACACAGAGTCAGATATTATTTACGCCGTTGAGCAGCAATATCTAAAAATTGCTTTGTTCCAGTGTGAAGGCCACTTTAGCTGATGAAATTACCCGGTTCGAGAGACAAAATAACTAATGTCTCAGGTGACAAGCAGCACTGCACTACAGTTGTCTATGTGCAGGAATCAGGCGAACGAGCCTCGTCACTGACAAGCTTAAAAAAGTATGTTTTTGATTGTTTAGACCAACAGCAAGAATGGGTGCTAAGCAGAGCAAGCGCTCAGTCGATATAAGCGGCAAGGAGGCTGAAAGTGCTGGAGAAGTCGCTGCAGCCGGCGCCGGTGGCGAGGGTCGCGTCGAGCAGTTGGCCGACGTGGATGCGCTCAAGCCACAGCTTAACGGCGACGCACACATCCACGAACAAACTGTAAGTACCTATTGCAAGTATTAAGCACAGAGATGATCTTCGCCTTGTGTCAATATACTATTAGGCGTTGTCCTAATTTCGCATGAATTTGATTTCAAACATACGAATCTTCATAATTTAGGGTTCTAATAAACGGTTCAACGACTCGCGTGAACGTTTATTAAGATTGGTAGTTTGAACGTAAATTCGTGCGGACAACAGCACTATCAGTTCGCGTAAGCGATTCCCCATTAGGACAGCTCCCGGAGGTTATTTGTGTCTTAATTGAAATATTGGTCAATCAACTAGGGCCGACTGTCTAGGATGCGTCAGGCAACATTATTGTTACACGATTTGAAGTCTTCGCGCACCCTCGGTGGCAACAATAACTGACTAGTTTTGTGTGTATTTGTATGGAGAATATTTGTCTGTCTTCATGTCATTATTTATTTTGTTTAATAGTTTTATTCTACCATAGTTTTTATTCCTTATCCATTGTAATTACAGTGTTAAAATGCTTGCGCATACAGTTTCACGCGATCGACGGGTGGTGGCCTGAAATACAGGTTCTTACCTAGTTTAGACACCAGACTCCCACAAATTTGTGCTATTAATTTGTCAAGTGTCTTGTATCTTTGTTTTTGTGGTGAGTGAATAAAGAATTCATTATTATTATTGCTGGTACAATTCAGGAAAAATATACGAGATAGTAAATAAATGAGTTATATACATTATAATTGTATTGCGGCACCAAATAATACCGTCAGCGATCAGACAGGGTTTTATTAACACTCTATGTATCAAAGCTTGACGTTCGCAAGTCACATTTGCACTCCGATATCCATCGGAACATCAATACTGTCAATCGTCTGATCTTAAGACACCTCTTAAATTTCGAAATCAGTCGATTAAACAAACAAACTACTCAGCTGATATTTAAATCATAAATTGATGCTAAAGATTAGTTATTAAGTCTTCGTTATGTGCATGCTCATGTGTGTTTGTGCTAGTTCCCATCTCCTCCAATTTTAGGTGTCTTTAGAGGCGACTAAGAGAAAACAAGAAGACAGGTAACAGCGTCTTTCTATTAGATGAAATAAGACAACGCAGCATGCACATCATCATCATCAGCAGGCGAAAAACGTCTACTGCTGAACAAAGACCTCTCCCTTAGAAGGAAGGAGCTGGCATAATCCCCACGCTTTGCAAGCGTCTTTGGGATCGCAGCTTAGGTAGTAGGTAATCCAAAAGAAAAATGCTGCTGCCAGTCTTCTTGTTTTCCGTTAGTTGCCTCCTACGTACAGCCAACGGGAAGAGATGGGATGTGTTACTCTTACCCGGACACCTCAACGGTATTTCTCACTTATTATTATTATATTTACTATTTAGAGGATGAATCAAGCTCCTCTCTAAAATAGGTTCCGTATACATAAATATTATAGGTTCTAGATATGATAAATCTGTCTAACTGCCGCCTCTATTGTAATTTAAACTGAGCTGTGCCCACCTAAGCACATACGGTAGGTTTACCTTATGTGCAAACAAGTATGGCCTAACTAGCAAGAAACATGTAGAAATCCAAAAACCAATAATTTATTTTAAAATTGATGTCCCATGTCAACTTTCTTGTTGTCTTTGCTTTTAGTGCGTTTGTTTGGTCCTCATTTTTGATTAGTAAATCCGCGTCGTTATAAACGACAGGATTGGACTATACAATTTTATAAACATCCAGATTTTTGCTGAAAAAGGAGAAATAAATAATTTGAAGTCTTTAAAAATTGTTGCTGTTTCGAAAATGTTGTAGATGTTCAACGTAAAGCTATCTCATTAGAGATTCTGTAAACAAAGAATTTGTAATGTAAATAATGGATTTATATTAATTATCATTCAAATATACACGTCATTACTGAACAATCGGTATGGTAATTTTACAGTACTTAGATTCTTCCGTACCCACCCTAGTAATTTAATATGTAGGGGGTGGCTACTGGCTAGCTGTTATTGATTTTACACAACACACATGAGAAAACGTGACTGAAAATAATACTGCACAATGTGTACGAGATATAAAAAGACACGTGCAAAAAAAAAACACGCGGAGTTTGTTATTTATGAAACTGAACAATAAAATGTTCCCTTTTTATAGGACAAAGAAAAGGAACTGGATGGTGGCACTCCAGAAAATGAAAAGGATGCCACTACGGAGAAAGAAGGCAAACAAGAAAATGAAAAAGAAGCTACACCGGTCACTAATGGAGAAAGTGAACAGAAAGTAGAGAATGGTGATTCCACTCCTACTTCTGATGATGGCAAGAAATCCAAGAAAGAGAAGGTTAGTCCTTATGGTTAACATTTGGTTCCTTTGTAAATATTGACTCTACAACGTGTTAGTTTAATTAATTCGTGTTCTAAATCTTATCTTTAATTTTAAATATCTAAATAACACCGTACAATAACTCCATACCGCATGTGAGTGATCCATTTGATTAACAAAAGCATGTCGTGAACAGGTAAAGAAGAAATTCTCGCTCAGATCGATCAGTTTTAGCAGAAAAGATAAACCTAAACAGGAGAAAAAGCAAAAAGAAGAGAAACCGAAGACAAATGGCGAACCCGAGAAAGTTCCAGAAGTGGTAAGTTCATTTTTTTCGAATACCATTTCACTTTTCGAAATATAACATGTTTTAGCTTTCATTCTAATAGTGTAACATGAGCAGCCCGTAGTGGCCGACCGCTGCCTATAATGAATTCAATACAATGCTCGTGATGCGATTACTTTCTAATTCTGTGTTCCATATCTGATCTATCTATTCGTATTCTATCAACGCTCTCAGAGTGCAATAATTTGATAACAGTAACGATCACCCGCCGAATTCCTCGACGCAACAACAAAACCATCCATCTTCGTACTACTTACTAACTTGACCTACTTACATGCGGTCGACTGTAACATCTTGTTCTCAGATGTGTATATTTTGTAGCCATGTACGTCCAGACTTAACAGTAAGTATAAAAATTATTTTAAACTTAAAAGTCATTGGCCTTTCTCGTACGAAATTTTGTGGCCATAAGAAATTGCGTGCACATGTGGTTAGAACTGGTACGAAAGCGATATAGCGCTCGCAAATAAATAAAGTAAAGTTCATAAGATCAAGACTGACACTATTATCAGCGTTCTGTAACAAAGGGATTAAAGGTGATTGATCTGAGTTAAGTTAAACATGTTTCACTACTGAAATTTTATTCGCCCGGTCTGCCTATTATACGAATAAAAAGTGTGGCTTTTGCAACAAGATCTGGATTTGAGGAATCCAGACTCAATTTATTTCAATTATTATATTTTAATTGCGAAGGTAATCATTGCTTCTGATCCGACCTTGTGGTCAGACCTATTAGAAACCGACGATTTCTATGACAAGTAACTATTGCGACGTAGTGCATTGCACCCAAACCGGCGCAACGCGAGGAACAATGCTCATTATAATTCAAAGTGGTGCTATATCCGTGCTAGCCAAACGTGAGCCGCCATTGTTGACGGCGATATCGCGCTATTACCAACACATAATTCATTGATGAGACCCATGTGACGTCAATTAAAAATAACTGTTTAAATAATTAAATATTCCACATTTTTTTTTAAATCCCTTGATTTTTGTTAATTTTTAATGTTTGGAAAATGTTTTGCCTTTATGCGATTTGAGTTCGTTGGTGCGCGGTCATTAGCATTCAGCCAGTCTCCCACAACGAGAGTTTGACACAAACAATTCATATTTTTTTACAAACATCCGTAATTACATAATTTTATGTATTGTATACATTAAGTAGTTCATGTAGTTAGTTAATGTTTATGAATATTTAAATAGTATTAACTGTTTTTTGCTCGTAATAATCACTTGTTTTTACATGTTGTTTGAATAGATTTAATGCTAGATATCGGTAAGGCGATGATACTGAGACGAAGGGCATTAGGAAACTTGTTTGCGAAGTGCAAAATAAAATTAGTAGCCTATGGCAGGTTTAGCGACGACTGCCCGTGGGCGGGTGGGTTTGGAAACGGGACGGGTTACGAGCAGCGAGACGCACGATACGTAGGAGGTCGGCAAACTGCTTTTACCTCCACACCCTCGCTCCCAGTTCGCGTGACTTACCAAACTACAAATACTGATTCCAACAAATATAATACTTTCGATTTTAAATTTTTGTACACAACTGTTTTGATGGGAAGTGTATTTGTTTTGTAAATACACTTCTCATCAAAAAAATCGAAACACCTCTGAAGTTTGTTTTTGAATGAGTTTCATGGTTTTTTTTTTACATGATACCAGTAATAATGCCAGTTAATTGCGGATATTATTAGGTATCTTTTTTTTGGAACACTTTTTCATTTGGAACATCAATATTGGTTAATATTGATGTTCCAAATGAAAAATAATAATAATAATCTTTAGTAATCGTATTTGTTCAACAACAAGTATGTTTTGAAAAAAAAATGTTAAATGTTAGAAACAAAGAAATAAACAAAAAAAAATTTATAAAAAAATTATTCAGTATCTCCTCCCGAGGCTCTAATGACCGCTTCCACGAAGTTCCTCATGGAACGGATGAGAGTCATGATCTTGCTGTGGGATTTTATTCCACTCTTCTCGTATACCACTACAGGTATGACCAATTTAAGTGCTCAAGTGCAAAGTTAAGGCACTGTTCGGCGGTCTACCGTCCATTTAGGGCTGTTTGCTGGTTTACGAGGTTCCAGGCAACGCTCCGTACTTGTCCGGTGAAGCTGTCGTGGCCATCTGCGGCCAACAGTACAACTCCTAAAAAAAAAAGACATGCTCCGCCAATCTTCTTCGAATGGTAGAATCGCTCAGGGATATCCATTTTTATTAGGAAAAAATCTTCTTGCTAGGATGTCACAGAGCTTAGTTAACAATCATGCTCAGCTCAAAGCCCAGATTAAAAAAAAGAAAAACATATTTTAAGCAAAAAAACGTGTGATAAAATCCAAAAATTCGGACTTGATAGATAGATAGAGAGATTGATTTCAATGTAATACAATACACATTCTCTACATTTATTTATTGGACGAAAATTCAAAAAATTAAATAAATTTTGGAATTGTGGTACACCATTTTTTAGACTAAACTGGCATATTTTTAGAGTTCCATACATAAAAGGTAAAAATGGAACCCGTAAAGGAAATATGGTGAAACTTTGTCTGTCTGTCACACCCATATATTTCAGGAACCACTGATGCTATCGATTTGAAACTTGGAACTACTACTACTACCCAGAACTAGAACTACCTAATTGTTACTTACCCAACTGAACTGAACTGTTTAGAACTTACTTACCCAACCTCATCGCAAATGAAAAATATTTTTTTTTCCTTTTTAGGGTTCTATACCTAAAAGGTAAAAAAGGAACCCTTATGGTCTGACTTCGTCTGTCTGTCTGTCACACCTAAAAATTTCAGGAACCACTGATGCTATCGATTCGAAACTTGGAATAGTTTTAGATCTTACTTACCCAACCTCATCGCAAATGAAAAAATGTGTATTTATTCTTTTACTTTTTTTTTATAATGGTGGTCGAAATGGGTCATCAAAATTTCATAGTGAGATTACTATATTGAATGGGGTATCATATGAAAGGGCTTCAAAATGACCTTTCTAAGTACATAGTACAGTTTTTTAGTAATCTTAAAGAAACCTCTACAAACTTAATTTTGCGGATTGGTTTTTTTTCTATCTAAGGTGTTAAAGGAATGGTAAAATAATTTTAATAGGTATGGAACCCTCGGTGCGCGAGTTATTTTCGATCATTTTGTTTGCAGTTTACCTTACTGGACTAGTTCTGACAAATCATATACCCCTTATTGTTTTCATACCCATATTGGCTATTCTAATTAAAAGACCGGTTTTTATTCCCATCATCAACAGCCGCAAAACGTCCACTGGAGAACATAGGCCTCCCCATTAATAGGGAGGGGTTGCCATAATCCCACGCTTTGGTAGGCTTCTTGAGATCGTAGTGTAGGTGGTAGGTTATCCAATAGAAAGACGCTGCTGCCCGTCTTGTTTTCCCTGAGCTGCCTTTTATGACAACCAACGGGGGAGATGGGTAGGTGCTATTCTTACCCTTTGTGCTTTTATAATAACAGATGCTGGTGAATAAAATATTTTAAACCACCACCACCCATTTACAAATTTCTTAACAAATGTTTTAATTAAGATATTTGTCAATTGGTGTATGAATATGGATTCATATACCAATTGACTTCCGGAGGGAGTTGTTTGTGTTTAAACAATTATGTGCGATAGGTGAATCGATACTGAATGAACAATGCGTCGTATGTTGGCTTGCGTGTAGGTATCAAAACTCGCTACTGGTAAAGGAAACACGACGAGTGCACAGCTCAGATTGCATGTTTATTAAATGATGTAGGTAGCGCCGGCAGAGTCGTCCACGACGCGATGCCGGCCCATCCGTCGTATTTTCATAATACGCTGTCTGAATAGTGCATTGACATAACAAGGAAGGGCTCAGTTTCCTTTATTGACACGCTATTGTGTGAAAAGAACGCGTTTACCCATTTTTAAACTTCTAATGATGATTTTTATACCCAATACAAGCAAATGCTAGATCGCGATCTCACGCGCATTAGTTTAATAACAAACTAGGAAGAATCCAGTCAATGAATTTTTTTTATATTATTGAATCCAGTTTAACAGAGGTAGCGCGCAGTAGCAAAAGTAACATGGTCACTCAGCCTGCACAGCGAATCCTCTTAAAGCAAAGGCAACCTAAGTTATAGATAAACGAGTTCTGTAATTGTAAAGGATGTTTTTGACTTGTTATTTACGCAAAGCCTGCAATACTTTGAGCATATAGCCTGTAACCCTCCTGACAACCTGGAGACACTAATAGTTACCGTTAAAATTAACGTTAGTTAATTAATTACATATTATTTTGACTCATCGTTATAGAATATTTTAATCAATAGTAAAAATTAAATTTGTATCAAATTCTAAGTTTTTTATTAATACTGAACAACACCCAACACGAATAATTTTAAAATAACGATAAAGACATAGGTATTATCACATTCTAACATCATAGTTTTAAATCTGCGCCAAGCAAGGGCATTCAACTCGTGATAGCAGCCAAGTATGAGGATTCTGTTTATATGACATTAGTGCATCAAGACCGTATGCATCGCTATCTTCTCCGTTATTTATTGGCCAGGCAAATTATCCTCGTCCGCTCGTCACTCGATACCTTTAACTGTAGAAGTACCTACGTATAGTAGCACTAGTTAAGTACATAAATAATTAAAAGAGTAGCCAAAATTGTGAGAAGATCGAAGATGTGGAGATACTGAAAGATAATAGGCAAATAATAATAAATGTCATATCATACAAAATACACACATCAAAAGTGTCTAGGGATCAAGCATTTTTGGGCAAAAAAATGGGCAGAAGAACAATGGCGTTTCGTGTGCTTTTCTGATGAGTCTCGTTTTGGTATGAGACCGGATACAAGACGTATACGACACTGGAGAACCCCTGGACGCCAACAGCGATTAAAATCCTGCCAGGAAGTCCATCCTTATAGTGGTGGAACCATCATGGTATGGGCGGGTATTTGGATCGGCGGAAGAACTGAGTTGATTTGGATCAGAGGCAACCTCAACGCTCAAATTTATGCTGAGACGATTGTATCAGACGTCATCGTTCCTCTACAAGTGCAAATCGGTCCCTTATTTCAGTTAATGCATGATAATGCACGACCGCACACCGCAAGAGTTGTAAGACAGACTCTCGCCGCAGCTAACATCAATGTCCTGCCCTGGCCTGCTCAGTCGCCAGACTTGAACCCGATTGAGCATGCATGGGATATGCTACAGAGAAGAGCTCTGCCGAATATGGAGGGTATCCAGTCGCAAGAAGACCTTTTTTTGTTGTTGCAACGAACATGGGCGGCCATTCCACAGCGTGATTTGGATGAACTCATTTTGAGTATGCCAAACCGATGTTCTTGTGTTGTTAGTGTTCGCGGTAGAAACACGGATTATTAATTGTTTAAGTTACCCAATAAAATTTTAAAGAAAACTGTTATTTCAGTCTTTTTTTCGAACTTTTGTGTTAGTGGTTCAAATGTCAAAAATCCCTTTATTAGGAAAATGGCAAATTTCTTTATTAATGCAAAGGTGACTTGGTTTATCGTTACTGTGACAAACGAAAACACTTTATTTGATGAATCCTTAAAGAAAATTTTAATTAATATCAATCAGGAGAAAAGTTATTGCAAAAATATATGTTGATCCCTAGACACATACACTTTTGATGTGTGTACAATCATCAATACAATCATCATTAATACTTTAAAACTTCAGTTATTACTGGTTGTCTGTGTAAGCTAATGTGAGAGAAATACATATCTCTTTTTTTATTAGCTTGACCTGTATGTATGTATGTAACTATGTATGTATGATGGTAATGGAATCTTGCGATGCAATTTTGACCCACTTCTACACGTCCAAAACATTTGAAATGTTGCACATGTATCAAGAACCGGTGACAATACAATAATATGGTATCATCGAGCTGAACTGATGCTGGGGCTCGAAGGTGGATAAGGGAACCCTGGAACGGCTACTAGTAAACACATCGAGTTTGGGCTCATTTGATTTGTTTTAAAGAATTCTTTTCACTTTGACCATTAATGAGGGCCTGATGATGGAACGGAAGGTGGGTAACGGAACCCTGGAATAGCTACTAGTAAACACATCTAGTTTGGACTCATTTGATTTGTTTTAAAAAGTTCTTTTCACTTTGACCATTAATGAGGACCTCATGATGCTACTGGAAGGTGGGTGACGGAACCCTGGAATAGCTACTAGTAAACACATCGAGTTTGGACTCATTTGATTTGTTTTAAAGAGCTCTTTTCACTTTGACCATTAATGAGTACCTGATGATGGAACAGGACGGTGGGTGACGGAACCTTGGAATGGCTACTAGTAAACAGATCGAGTTACGGCTCATTTGATTTGTTTTAACCGACTTCAAAAAAGGAGGAGGTTCTCAATTCGTCTGTATATATATATTTTTTTTCTATGTATGTTTGCGCATAACTCTGGCAATTATGACCCGATTTGAAAAAATCTTTCTTCCATCCATTCTTTAATCCGTTAATTGGGTCCCATAAAAAAATTATTGCTTAGTAATAAGTAGTTCCTGAAAAAACAAGAATGGTGACTGCGCACTGAGAGCTGCAAGAAAGCCTATATAGATGACGTTTTAGTCGCTCGGACTCGCTCGGTCGGACAAAAATAGTCATAACTCTGGCAAATATTTACCAATTTAAATGATTCTTTTTTTATTCGAAAGAAGAAACCACTGTATTGAATCTGTATGAATTTTATTACAACCGGATAAGAACTTCCTGGAGGACCATGAACGATGTGGAGGAATTTATCTGGTAAAAACCATAAAACTGATGTTCTCCATTACATTGCTCTGACAATTATGAACCGATTTCGATGATTCTTTTTTTATTCGAGAGAGTAAACTATGATGTTTCCATGCAAATTTCATTACGACCGGATATTTTTTTCTGAAGAAACATGAATTATGTAAAACTATGTAGACGATAATGTGATCATAACCTACCTAGATAATTTTACGGTTTTCGATGGTTCAATCTTTATATATGAAAATATCACTAAAAAGTTTAAAATAAAATCTTTTTTAAAAAAAATTGAACCGACTTCAATATCACTGAAAAGTATAAAATAATTTAAATATTATTGAAGTTGGTGCCAAATATACACAGCAGGTACGCTAACACCAACTTCAATAATATTTAAATTATTTTATACTTTTCAGTGATATTGAAGTCGGTTCAATTTTTTTTTTTAAAAGATTTTATAAAGAGTTCTTTTCACTTTGACTATTAATGAGGACCTGATGATGGAACAGGAAGGTGGGTGACGGAACCCTGGATTAGTTACTAGTAAACACATCGAATTTGGGCTCATTTGATTTGTTTTAAAGAGTTCTTTTCACTTTGACCATTACTGAGGGCCTGATGATAGAAAAGGAAGGTTGGTGACGGAACCCTGGAACGGCTACTAGTAAACTCATCGAGTTTAGGCTCATTTGATTCCTATTAAAAAGTACTCTTTACTTTGCCCAATCAGGGTTGATGATGGTAATGAAAAGTGGTTAACGGAACCCTGGAATGATTACTAGTAAACCCATCGAGCTTGGACTCATTTGATTTGTATTAAGGAGTTATATTTGTTGTAATACGACCTATATAGTTATATAGTTGTTTTATATTTAAAAAGTTAAAGACAATTTTAAAAAAGAAATTAGATGTCTATTCTGTCAGCTTTTTAACTATTCGTATTTTTACCAATTCTTATTTTTGTTATTCTTTAATAAATTCAGTTTCTCCACCAACAAGCATATCCTTTATATTTATTCCAACACGTTATCAGCACGAAGCTCTATGGCGGGGAACAACATGAATTTTCACGGAATACAAATGTTAAGAAACCGAGATGGTTATTCAACTTGGAAGTTCAAAATGCGTATGCTACTCATTCATGAGGAGTGTTGGACAGCCATAGTTGGATACAATGATTCAGATAAGCCGTCAAAAGAGATACAATTACGAAATGATCAGAAGGCATTATCAAAAATTTGCCTTACTGTTGACGCAAGTGCAATCTCGCATGTACGATCTGCACAAACTGCTAAAGAGGCTTGGACTGCTCTGCAGAAAGCTTATGAAGATCGAGGTATGGGGAGACGACTTTCACTAGAGCGTAAGTTGTATAAATATTCTTTGACTGATTTTCAAGATATTGAATCATATATCAATGCTATTATCAGTACTGCACAAGATCTCGATGACATTGGAAAGAAAATCGATGACAGTTCTTTGGCGGCGATTATTCTCGGAGGATTGACTTCAAAATACGAACCATTAATTATGGCCCTAGAGAATTCCAATATTCTTGTTAGTAGTGAACTGGTCAAGACTAGATTATTAAACGAATTGTCAAAAGACACCCCTCAAGAAGAGGTGGTTGCACTGCGATCGAAGGAATCTCAATTTACTAAAAAGAAAAGGCCTATAATCTGTTATAAGTGTAAGCAACCAGGTCACAAAAGCCCAAAATGTACAATGAAAAATGATAAGAAGGGGGCGTTGAGTGTGACAACTAACCTAGAGGTTCAAAGCACAGATTCCCAAGTAACTGAGATGGTGGAACAGGCTTCCATTGAGGGAATGGCTCTCTCAGCACCATCACTGACAGATCGGAAATGGATTATAGACTCCGGTGCAACTATACACATGACTCCACATCGTGAGTGGTTCGGCAGTTATCAACCAGTACAAGGTGGAATGATTACTGTGGCTAACGGACAGAAAGTGGCTGTTGTAGGAGTTGGTGATGTATCTATTTCAACTGACTCATTAGCAGATAAAATAGATAATGTAGCCCATGTTCCTCATCTGAGTTGTAATTTACTATCAGTTAAGGTTATGGTAGATAAAGGTTATTCTGTAGTTTTTAACGAAAAAGGTTGTATCATATATTATACGCGTAAGAAAAATGATGAAGTTCTTACTAAAGAAATATTAGCTAAGGGTTCTCTTTGTGATGGGGTATATACTTTAGATTGTAAAGTTAATATGTCCAATACTCCTTCAGCTAAGTATGTGCACTCTGACTGTTCTAACTTTCAGCTTTGGCATAAAAGGTTAGGGCATCTTTGCAGAATTGGCATGGACCTACTTAGAAAAGGTCAAGCTATCGGCGTGGAGTACACAGTAGTTGATAAAGAACCGTGCATACCTTGTATAGAGGGTAAGCAAGCCAGAAAACCTTTTAAAAGTTTGAAGTATGTGAAGGCTAAATCACTTTTGGAGCTTGTCCACACAGACGTGTGTGGACCTCTGCAAACAACTTCGTTCAAAGGTAATAAATATTTTATAATTTTTGTTGATGATTATACAAGATTTATATTTGTATATTGTATGTCGTCTAAGACTGACGTTAAGTCGAAGTTCCGTGCTTTTCAATCATTTGTAGAAAGACAGACTGGCACAAAAATAAAGAGTATGCGTTCCGACAATGGGACAGAATTCCTCAACAAAGAAATGACAGACTTTGTAGAATCACAGGGAATTATTTGGCAAACCACGGCACCTTACAGCCCTCAACAGAATGGGGTTAGTGAGAGATGCAACCGTAGTATAGTAGAAAAAGCTCGCTCTCTATTGTCACACTGTTCACTTCCACAAGCCTATTGGCAAGAAGCAGTAGAGACGAGTGTTTACTTAAAAAATCGTTCACCACATCGAGCTCTCACAGGTAAGACGCCTTATGAAATGTGGTTTAACATAAAACCTGATCTGTCTCACCTAAAAGTCTTTGGATGTAGAGCACTGATTCATGTTCCGTCCGGTCAAAGGAACAAATTAGATATGAAAGCGGAGGAACAAATTTTTGTAGGATATTCAGATAATCCTCAAAACTATTTGTTTAGGAATGCCTCATGTCCAAGAAGGTTGTTGAAGTCGAGAGACGTAACATTCTTTGAAAATAATTTTACTGGATTAAAGGATAATAAAAGTGCACCAATATGTACTGTGAACTCTGACATTGTCAAATTATTTTCTCAGACATCATCTTCATCAGGAGCTAGAAGAGAAGAAAACTTACCATCTACTTCTGGGAGTAGTGACATAAATGTTGATATTTCGGATGCTTCTTTTGTGGATGCTGATGATACTTCAGAGGAGAACGAAGTAGGTGTAGAGGCCAATGTTGTCGATAATAATCAACAATCAGGTGAGCAGTTTGATTTGTCTCCAGATTCCTCAAATGAATCTAGGGTAGATGATGATTCTTCAAGGCGATATCCTTCACGAGTTCGCAAACCTCCAAACTACTTCTCTTATACTACTCTTTTAAATGATGATTGTGATGATCCATATAGTTATCATGATGCTACCACTTGTGATGATAGAGATAACTGGATATTAGCTATGAAAGAAGAGTACAATGCTCTTCTCAAAAAGGGCACATGGATTTTGGTAGACAAACCAAGTAATAAAACTTGTATTCCATGCAAGTGGGTTTACAAACAAAAGCGTGATGCAGACGGTAACATAGTCAAATATAAAGCACGTTTAGTAGCAAAGGGATTTCGACAAAAAGAAGGTGTTGATTACAGCGAGACATTTGCTCCAGTTGTACGTAATTCGTCTTTGAGAACCTTGTTAGCAATTGCAGTGCAAGAAGACTATAATGTGCGACATATTGATGTCGATACAGCGTTCTTAAATGGAGATTTAGCAGAAGAAGTGTACTTGACACAGCCGAAAGGTTTTGTTCGGAAAGGGGAAGAATCAAGAGTTTGTCTGCTGAAACGATCACTATATGGTTTAAAGCAGGCACCAAGAGCGTGGAATACGAAGCTCAAGGAGACTTTACTTAATCTTGATTTTCAGCAAACAACAGAGCCCTGTATTTTTATAAAAAGATTTTCGAACAAAGACTCTTTGGTGTTGGCATGTTATGTTGACGACCTCGTCGTTCTTTACAAAGATCAAGAGACGCTTGACAATTTCAAAAGTCAAATTGAGAATTTTTTCTCAATAAAAGATCTTGGTTTAATAAAATTCTTCACTGGAATAAATATTAATCGTGATAACAATGGAATAAAATTGTGCCAAAGTACGTATATTGACAAAGTTTTAAAGAAATTCAATATGATCGATTGTAAAGATGTCTCAACCCCGCTCATCAAGAAAAATCTTGAACATGGCGGAAGCGAGTGTAGTGAGTTTCCTTATCGTGAATTGATTGGATGTTTAATGTTTTTGGCTGTAAATACTCGTCCAGATATTGCCTATACTGTGAGCTATTTAAGCCAATTTAATTCATGCTATGACGAATCTCACTGGAATATGGCTAAAAGGTGTCTTAGATATTTAAAACATACCAAAGATTATGGTATCACTTATTCTAAGGGCAATCTTGATTCAATAACAGGATTTTCAGATGCAGATTGGGCCAATTGTTCCACAGACAGACGGTCATATACTGGATTCTTTTTCGAGCTTGCCTCAGGTCCTGTTTCATGGGAAGCTAGAAAGCAGCCTACGGTAGCTCTTTCCTCAGCAGAAGCAGAATACATGGCCTTAGCTTCGGCAGTAAAGGATGCAATATACTTGAAACGATTGGTATACGATATTACAAGTAAGTGTCCTAATGTTGTATTGTACACGGATAGTCAGAGTGCCCAAAAGTTAGCCATGAATCCTGTACATCATACCAGGACAAAACATATAGACGTAAAGTACCATTTCATTCGTGAGAAGGTTAGTGACAAGACAGTAGAACTAAAGTATATGCCCACCGATAAACTACCTGCTGATGTTTTAACTAAGCCTTTAGGGCCAACAAAACATCACAAATGTATTAAGCATATGGGTATGTCTTAGTGTTTCTATTATGGTTTATATACCTTAGAATTAAGGGAGCATGTTAATTTCTGTTAACTTTTTAAGGGAGCATGTTGTAATACGACCTATATAGTTATATAGTTGTTTTATATTTAAAAAGTTAAAGACAATTTTAAAAAAGAAATTAGATGTCTATTCTGTCAGCTTTTTAACTATTCGTATTTTTACCAATTCTTATTTTTGTTATTCTTTAATAAATTCAGTTTCTCCACCAACAAGCATATCCTTTATATTTATTCCAACAATATTGACTTTGCCTAATAACGTGGACCTGTTGATGGACCCGGAAGGTTGGTAACGGAACCCTTGATTACTACTTGTGAAGCTACTGACTTTTAGTGTACTTTCGACTGTTTAAAGGATAAATACGTAGTGCTTTCTTAAACTTCGCTAACTCATTCAGATACCTACTTACGCGTAATATCTACTCTAGTAAAAATATGTTTGGCCAACAACCTGCCTACGACTCAAGCTACGAACAAATCAATACTTGGGCTAATTTTATTCGTAGTTTAGGCGAATATTTCTAAGACTAAAAAGTATAAAATATTTAATAGTTTAAAAAACTAAAAATACACGCTTTTATAAGGACTACTGGCACTAAAAAGCAATAAATAAATTATCTAAACAGTTCTTTCTTTCTTTGTATCTCGTGTTTGTAATTTATGGATTATACTTATTTATGTGTAAAAGCGTGGGGCGCTTTTTCTGAATAACAGCTTAACATTTCTGTCACTTTCTAGAACGCTAAGTATTTGTATTCACATGACAATAATTTGTAATCATTTACAGAGAAAAAGCGCCCCACGCTTTGACACATAAATAAGTATAATCCATAAATTACAAACCCGAGGTAGAAAGAAAGAACTGCGGGTCTAAAATGGCCGCTTTGGTGAACCATAATATGAGTATGTTACGATTTAATTTTACTTCGTATGGTAGAATTAACACCAAATATGAATCTGTTAATAAATGAACTGAATTATGATTCATCTAAAATGTGTGACCATTTTTCAAAAACTAGTAGAATTATTAAGGAACAACTTGAAATTCAAAACATGAATTAGTTTTAGGTGAATTGCTAATGTGGCGTTTATAGACCCGCTGTTTAGATCATTTATTTATTGCTTTTTAGTGCAGTAGTCCTCATAAAAGCGTGTATTTTTAGTTTTTTAAACTATTAATTTATTTTACTACCTACTGCAGGTAAGACATTCTGCCGCCAAGCAGCACAGTATAGACTGTGTTTTTATGCGAGCGGCACTGTTACTGCTGAAATTAGAAGTTTCAAAAGACAATGTCTCGGGTGACGGACAGCAGGATAGCTGTCTATCTATAGGCAGGCGTATTGCTTACCATCATGCGAACGTAAAGCTTATCTCATCAGAGAGTTAATTAAAAATTCATCGCCATCAAAGTCTAGACGTATTAGATTAAAAATATTGTGATTCATATAAAACTTAGGGAATATGCACTCGTATGTAAAAATATCTGGACAATAGACCATAGAAAAGAACATCGTAACTAACAATGTTTTAAAGCGGAAAATCACCACCTACCATAGTCGGACATCGTGGTATTGTGTGACGCTTTGTGGGGCCACTTTTGGTGTCGCGAATTTTACCGTTACGGCCGGATAAACTGACAGCAAGCCTGCATGCAACGGTGATTTGCGCCCCTAATAACGAACCATGTCATATTATGACAATTCATTATTATAAAAAAAATATAATCACAGTTACAATGCATGGTTTGTCTAACCCGCATTTGTTACCAAAAATTATGTAGGTATTACCTGTTTTAAACCTTTCGTTAAAAACATTTGAGTTGAGAGGAAATAATAATAATGTCCTCCTGGCCGATACGACCACAGCGGTCAGTCTTTCACCAGATCAACCATGTACGCAGGAGATATTATAGTGCACAAGTGATTGCGCAGACACAAGTGCACTCTCTCTTCCTTTATATACCTCTCATAATCCGATGGGACGGGAGACCGACACGACCGGGGAGAGGTTAGGCCCAGGACCGACTTTTTACATGCCCATCCGACGCATGGATCATCTTACTTTACAATCAGGTGATCGGCCTGCATTGTCCTAGACAGTAAGGAACAACTACACAAAGTTGTTGCCCCCCGCAGGATTAGAACCCGCGACGCGCGGGTGAGAGGAAATAACGGAGGCTTCAACAGGCGTCTAACTGCCACACTCAGAGCCAGATAATGTCATTATCTCATCCCTTAGTCAAAGTGAAAATATATTTTATGCTAGGAGTCTCTTATACAAAATAATATTTCACTACCACATCTGACGAGAAACTAAGCGGGCTTGTCATTTTTGTCTTACCTTTGGTATTGTACTCAAATATACATTAAGTGACGAGACAATTATTTATTTACAAACTCTGAGTGCGACCATAAGTATTTAAGTTGATAATGTTTAACTTACTGGTTGGGACAATACAAGCCAAGCCCCATCACCTGATTGTCTGAAAGTAAGATGACCCGTGCATCGTATTACTTTATTTATACTTGTATCATTATTTTTTATACAACGCACACTATTTAAATTACGCAATAGGTGTAGTATAATTAAATTAGTGCAGGCTAGATACCTAGTCGATCAGTCTCGGGTCGTTGCACCTCGCGCCCCGGCAATCTCTTTACAATTAAAATATTATCAGGGCCCGGCCGCGGCGTATACTTACAGATGCTATACTAATACATAGATATATGTACATGTACTAGTGTACACCTCTGTCGCCTGTGTATGGTTTTCATTCTTGATATTCTAAAATTCGACACCTATTTATGGAGTGCTTCGACATTCCATGTCCGTTTTTGTTGCCGCATTTAAAAACAATAGCTGTACATATTGCAATTATGAAAATTCAGTGCTTGGTAAACAATTGTATTATTCGTAATGGAAACACTATTTGATTTTATTATATCCAAATAAAAGTCGCATTGTGAACCTGTGGTAGAATCAGCCCTCTCTCTTAAGCGACAGCCCAAGTCGAGGTTGTGCCTCCCTGAGGAGCCCTTGAGCTCGTCGGTCCCCCGTGGCCAAAAGGCGCCAGCCTTGGGCGCGCTATAAGCGCTCGCCTCCTCTTGCGCGGTGAAGCTGTAATGGCCATCTGCGGCCAACAGCGTCTATAATTCCCAAAAAAGAAACCTGAAAAAGTCGAATAAAAACGAATGTGCACTTAATGAACACACGATTTTCTTTTTTAATGAAATTCTACGTTCATACAGTTAAGATGTAAACTTTATATAAATCATTTTAAAGGCGTAATCACCTTCCCCAGTACGTATTTACTTTACTATATGTATATGCTAGGTCCCTAGTGCAAGAGGCCATCCAAGTAGCTACCACCGCTGAGTCATATTCTGTAACCAAGCAGCAATGGGTAAACGTGGCTGTGTTCCGGTGTGAAGGGCAGCATAGCTGGTGAAATTACCAGACTCATTAGACTAACTAATGTCTCGAGTTCAGCTGTCTATAGGTACGCGTATCGCTTACCATCAGGCGAACGTCTTGCTTGTCTTGTTACTAAGTTGAATAAAAAATAATAATACACTACATTTATTATATATACGTATGCACGTCTCTACTTCAGTAAACAAAGACGGCCTTGCGTACTAGTATCATTTTATGATTTGCCACAACCATGCGGTTGGGTGTTACTTGTAAAGGAAATCAAATACTGTTAACTTTATAGTATGAATTATCGTAAAACTCATCACATAAGTTAAAGTTATCGTCTGTCATGATTTGCCATGTATTGGCTTCTGTTAATCTGTGTTCAATGCCTTACAATAATTTGAACATTAGTGGTTATTGATTTGTTAGTACTAGCGACGAGCGGCAGTGATTCGCAGCTGTTTGTAGCTTCCCATCAGACGAAGGGCTTGCTTGTATCGTCACTAGGTTAAATAAAAAAATACTGTGAGCGACACCAGTCACTGCAGCTCCTGCTGCACAAGCACATAGCTTCAGTTTTCTTGTTTTATTTATTTCCTTTTGTTTATTAGTATTTTGATGCAAGAAGTAAGAAAATTTACCTAATATAAGCATATTGTGTATTTATTAAAAACACAACATCAGTATTTTAAAACAACATAATGGGCTCGTTTCGATAGTACTGTGAAATAGATTGCAATAAAAGGAATGCATTAATTAACATTTTCCATCTTTATAATGTAAATGGTGGAATACTGGTTATAATAATTTTCGGTGATATCTCGATAAACAGTGTGGGTCAACCCTGCTTCTAGTAACATAATATGTATTTGATCATGAGCATTGAAGGGTAACTTCTAAAGTGTGTGCCATATTCCATTACATAATAACCATATAAATTACATTACACATGTTGTTCTCCCTTCAGTCTTAGTTCAGATTTCTTGTAGATAACACAGAGTTCTACTATGGCCGATGATAAGGTATTAGTGCTGCAAGTGTTTCTGTGTATTTCTCAGTCTTTCATAGTTGTAAATCGGAATTTATTAAGTTAGCAAATTGACCAGTGGGATGTTAAAAATGTTTAATATACAAGATACTTATGCACAGTTTTCTTCTTCGTAGACGGCCGAAGTTGTTCCTGAACCTACTGCAGAAGAAGCAACTGAAGAAGTCAAACCTGAAACTAAAGAAGAAAAAACTCCTGAAACGCCTGTTACTGAACCCATCACAAACGGCAGCTCCACGCCTGAGTCGCTCAAGACTGAGATCACAGAAGAGCCCACCGCTCCAAGTCCTGAAATCGTGAGGCCGGAACCTAAAACTGAGACAGAGCCAGAGCAGTTACCAGTTAATGGATTATCTTTAGAAGAACCCATCAAAGAAATCCCTGAAGTCGAAAAGGTTGAGGAGAGCAAACCCGAAGAACCCACCGCGGAAACGACAGTCATTGTACCTGAAATCCCTGTCAAAAAAGAGGTTTGTGTTGATCAAATGCCTTTGATAGAACCCACGCCTCCACCACTTCCCGCGAATCCTCCTCCTTCATCGGTGGCATCCTTTGCCGCCACCACTATGGCACCAGAACTGACAGACGCTTCGCTAGCTAACACCGCTGATACCGCAATTCCAACACTACCCACTGATTTGAAAACTACTAAAGATAATATTGTCGAGATCCCCCCTGAACAAAAAACTGACTTATCTGACACTGAAACCGCTACTACCGAGCTTTCGTGTCCCTTAAAAGAAATAGACGAAGAACATGCCGTTCCCGTTGTTAAAAATGATAGTAAACAAGAGGCTAAAGAGGTAGTAGGTGACTCCGTGAATACAGAAGTACTGACTCCTGAAAATAAAATAGAAAATTTGACTTTGGCAAATGAAGTAGTCGAGGAAGTAAAACAATATAAATCGTGTATTGAAGAACCTGTTAATATTGAATCTGTTGAAAAATCTATTTCATCCGAGGTTACAGAAATACCGAAACTAACTGACGTTATACCAAATACTAATGAGAAAATGGACAATCCTGTGAAACCAGATGAAGTATCAAATGAGCTGAATGTCGAAAGTGTTGAATCGCCAATCGCTCCGGTCGAGGTTCTGGAACCGGCCATAAATGACGCCGACGCCGCACCAGATGCTGAGGAACCGTTGCCCTCACCTCCTCCGCCGATCTGTGACGACATCGACAACGTTAGCGTAAATATAGTAGAGACAAAAAACGAAAAAACCTCTCAAGAAGCAATCCAAAGCAATGAGGGCACCGAGATTAAATCTAACCATATACTTGACATAGACGAAACGACTACCGCCGAAGTCATCGTAGACCTCGATGGTGAACGAAACATAGAGAACGAGCAAACAGACGCGTCCCATAACGTAATAATCGACACTGTCGAATGCAACGGTAATATCGTGGACGAGGACACAATTTCGAAAAAGGAAAGCCTAACCGAGGAGATCCTCGGAGATGTGTCGCCTAAACAGAAGTCGGTCGTAGAATGCGAGAGGAGGGCGCCGTCACCCGACGACTCAATGGAAACGAACGAGTCGATTCCGGTTCCGGTCGCCGCGTCCCCGTGCAAAGCCGCACTGCCCTCGAGCGATGCCACGCCCGCCCCGCCACAGGTGAATACCGTCCGGAAACTAGCTCTAGTAGTGGAATTAGTACAGTAATGTAAAACCGTTTGATACGCCCCGTTAACAGTTCTCGTATTTAGTTCATGTGCATTCATTTGCCCGCATGCGCGGATCGTCAATAACCGGAGGAGTCGTAGGCGTGAGCGATCCGATGCAGTAAATAAGTGTCCGGCCGGTGACCGCTCCCCTATCCTCTCCCTTTCCTATTACCGCCATAAACTCACCCGATTAATATGCTAGCATGTTATGTTTTAATTGGCTTAAGTGCTAACAATTTTGATTAATTTATATTGTCGCGCTGCAAGTCTAAAGTCATATCTGTCCCCTGTTATGAGTTCTGTAAGATTTCGCGCCATTCAAGAGTATATAATAATATGTTATGAGCTCTTGGGGTCACGTCTAGATTTCCTCATGATGTTTTCCTTAGCTGTTGCAAATTGTAAATCTTTCAATGACTTCATAATGATTAAATTAAACTGCAAATGACCAGTAGACTGGGCTGGGGTTCAAACCGGCGCCTCACTCAAGCAGCCATTGCAACACTAGGCATATGTTGGTATCTTAAATATATTCATCCAACAGTTGTATGTATAATCTGCTTGTAGATAGGATTGTTTTTATTTGTGGAATATTTATAAAATGTTCCAATACGTTAGTTTACATGTTTGTTTTTATTTCAACCCAAGTTTATACACATCACACTATCATGCCCTACTAGCTATTTATTTTCTAGATTTGTAACTTGCTGCTAGTTAATAAACATTATAATTATTATTATGACTGCTAGATGTTTGTAGATTAACTAACGTATTTTCTACTAAACTTCCATTATTCTGCTTGGAAAATAGTTCAAAAAGTATTTGCCTTCATGACAATCTCAATCTCATTCTTATTATTATAGCTATTTCTTAATAAATGCTTTTATTGATAAAAAAAATGTCGAACCTTAATAAAATTGGAGTTGTCTAACTAGAGAAGTATACAATGTAGTACTATTGATTTTTATAATGTGACAAACAAAACTACTAAAAGTATAATCTATTTCGTTATTTCAGGAGCCTCTCCCTACAAGTGACAAAATCGCTGAATTAATCCCTGAAATCCCAACAGTTCCAGAAATCACGACTGAAACGGTATTTATGAATAATTAACATTTTATAGTGGCGTACATATTGACGCGGGATTGTATGATATGTATTGACTTGTCATGTTCAGTTGCAGGAGACGACGACCGACGTGGCGGTGGCCAACTAAACACCACAGCAGATCTTTGTCCGCGACACTTAACGTGTTTAAAAATGAATGCGCCTTTAATTTATTGGGATTTAGTACTGTGGTGTATTGTCGAACTAAGTTCGATCAATAATTTGCATTGTCAATAATGTGGTTTTAGTTTCTGATGTGACGTTTCGTATATAGAATGATTATACTATAAGTTTAGCGTGCTTTGCTTCTGTAAAATTAAGATTTTATACATTTTATTCGCTAGAATCGAGTTTTATAATTATATTACAATAACAAATTTATATAGGCAGTATACGGTGCGATAAGTTGGTGCCATTATTACAGGGGTCTTAGTTTGGACGACGTCGCGTGTCGCTCGCTCCTAAATTGATATTATTTTCAGCATCTATTATTAAATAGCGATAATGATGATTGTAAAAAAAATCTCAGTGTTTACCTATTAGATAATAAATATTACCTTTTCAAACTACTATTACAGTACAACCGATGTATTTGAGCCGCTCTTAAAACTTTGTCCGATTTAGTGTGCAAGTGGTGGGTAAATCGACGTATAATTACAACCGAGTGTCTGAAGGGTATAGCGACAACGTGCTTATTCATCAAAGCAGTCATGCAAGATATATTGGATTGTATTTTTACAGCAAATATGCTGTAAGGAACATTCGATTTAAGGCTCGAGTAATGTTCTGGTTAAATAGACTTATTTCGGACTATCTAAACAAAGTTTTAACGATTACATCAAAATTGGTATCTATCGGCAGTTGATTTTATAATTTCATAAAAAGCTGCTAGTATTACGAAACTGAAAACAATGTTGTGAGTTTAACAACAATAATCTCGAATATCGTAAATTAATTATGGAGTGGTAATTAAATGAATTTGTATGGTATGGATGTATCTATGTGATACAGAAGTGAAATGAATGTTAGAAATGAATTTTAGGTTCTATCCCATTGAATTAAAATGTGGCGTGGACTGGTATGTAATGGAAATGTGTCATGGTTATAGAAATAAAACTCTTTAACATACTATTATGTATATATAAGCATTCAATTTTTACTTACGCATATAACTTCTATATGTTGTCAATTTAAAGTTTGAAATTACTCTGTAAATTGTTAATGATGAAGTAATATGAATTTCTTTATTATCTCTTTAGTGTATCTTTATACTTACCTGTATTTTATTTTTAATTTATGATAAGATGTATAAATTTAAACCATCAGCAGCTCTCTGTAATGCAAGCATGAAATTTAAAATTTGATTTGTAACCGTTGGAAAGTTGCTCCTTTATTTAGTAAGATATTCAGTAAGATTTAAAACAGGTTAAGCATTTTTATCAACTAGTGTGATTGTTGAATCTAAATTCGATGGTTGAGGAAGGAGTTTATTTAAAATTCAGTGGCCAAGTTTGTGATTATTATACAATTTATAAACGTATACAAACATTGGTAATATAACATTTAGAGGTGTAGTACGTGTAACGAGTTAGTGAAGGCGGCAGGTTATTGTCTGCCGCCCTTAGTGTATCGTTTTCCACCTCATTTATACAATATGATTAGATGATTTATAAGGTTTGATATTACTATACAATATTGTCATTTTCTAACTCCGTGTCAAACATCTTTGGAATCATTTTTGTAATTTTATACATTTTTATGAAATTCAATGTGACACAACTGCACGATTAGGAGAAAGTACTCCCAAGTATATAACACTAAATGTGAGTGAGACATTCCATATCAAGTGTAAACTAGACTGTCTTGAATTTAATGCATGAAATGAAACTAGGAATTCAACGATCTCGTACATTTATTATTCGATACGACACTATGCCACGAAGAATGTTGCTATGTCGAACTTGCTTCCTCCTGGAAGAGAAAAAAATAGTGTCGTCTTTCAGGCTGGACTATACACTGTATGTTAACGTCGTTTTAGGTATTTTACCGAATGAGTGAGTCCAAGAAGAGTTCTTCATAGTTAATATTGCGTAGTAGACATAGATTTAGTCCCACCTTATCACAAAAGCCGTAATGATATATGTAAGTAATGTCCAAAAACTAAAACGCAATGTGAATTTTATATTAATTTGGGTTATCATTTATGAACCTTCATTATTTTATAACAATTTGAGCATTCGGCATTCGAGAAATTCAATGTTGTTTAAAACTGGTAACCCAAAATGACTGAGTTTAATGTAATTTTAATAAAAACTTATTTGCTCACGTTGCAATGTGGAATTTTGTATAATAATTATAATAGGTAAATATGTTAATCCAATTATTGAAACTTGATGTTGATGTGTGAATGTCTCTAATCAATAAATTTTGAATATAGTCTGAGTTTGATTTTGCTGCTAACTGCTTGAAATTTTATCCGCGACCCAATGGAGATCAGTATGAAGTTATTATAAGCATCTTAATAATAGTGGTGAATTATAGAATAGAATACTCTTTATTGTACATGTACACCAAGAAGATATTTACAATATAAACAGAACTAATATATTATTATTAATAGACATAAAATAAAATGTGCTATTGTCCGCCACAGGGGATAAAGAGAAGATAAAATTGAGTCGCTGTCGCTCAGTGGCGGCCGTTTGGATTGTTTTATGAGGACCCTCTGAAAAGAATTTTAAAAATACTATTACCAGTTTATTTCGAGATTGCCGTCGTCAACGTCACAGCTAACGGTACTGTGCGCAAAAATTAAAACTAATCCATTTGGTTGCCCGAATGCCCAGGAGGAGTGTTATGTTTTTCGTTTAAAGTACCTATGTATACATTTTCATATTTTAATCTGGCAATATACTTTTCATAGCTGTGACATCTTGGACATCATACGGCGTTATTTGAGCGTTATCAACTGTCTTTCATTTCTTTCTTGTGCAAAGAAAGTCATTAATGGATATACCGAATTACGTTAGCCCCTGTGTAGGACCTTTCCTCTTTTACTCACTGTAGCAACACAAACGTGCTTTCCTCTTGAACCCCCTAGGGGTACCAACACCACTCGCAATTGTGACCGTCAGAATGGCAGGTCAACAGACGTATTTCGATTTGAAATGGTGTCCAAAAATTGCTTATATTTGGTTACCATGATGAGAAATTTGCTTACTGCATATTTTAGAAGAAACAAAACATTTTAGGTTGACCGTCCATCCTGACGTCAGAATGGCTGGTCAACATCCGTATACGTAGTAACTACTTAGAATTACAGAAGTTTTCATGGGCCAGAAATTGCTTATCAATTGCTTACTCCGTAATTTATAAACTTCGATCCTGTAGCTATCAAGGAAATAAAGATATTGTAAAGTTTAATAACAAAACCAACAGCGCCTGTTAAAATTATAAGAGCAAGCAATCGTTTACGTTCAAAACTTTGCTTGCATAAGCGAAAGGCTCTATCGCTCGTTGCTAAGCAAACAGTAGGCAATTCTTTATGATTTTAAAATCATTAATTTCATTCGTTTCATTTCTTTGTTTATTTGTTTGGTGTACTCTCGCGGTCACAAGCGGTGTATCACCATTAGGACGACACAATCGCATGCACGTGACGGCCCGAAATACGTGCGGGCGGGGTAAGCGCACGTAACGTCGTTCAAACTATTTTTATTGAAAACTGTTACACCTGGTCATATCCGGGATAGTGAAATTAAAGTATATTCTATTTTAGCTGTATTTGAAGTTGTATTATTTTTTACCCGAGTTTTTAGACTTATACGTACTTATGTACCTAACAGAATACTTACTTAACAGTACGTACATTCAAACAGCATTTTATGCTAAAATGAGGGTAGATTCATTTTTTTATCTTACTACTATGTTTAGTGTGACATGTGTATTTAATACCGTGGATGTTTTACTCCTGCTGGCGTCTCTGAGTGGTTTTGCGTGAATAAAGCATTTTCAATAACAAAATAAGTATATTTCTCTCATAATGAACAGGGGAAGAAAGTTTGTGGTTTCCTTGGAGAACCAAAAACAAAAAGGTTTCGTTTCTCATACTTCTGAAAGTACGCTTGAAGCTTTGATTATATATACGTCTAGATCAGTGGCGTGCACTGAAAGCCGGCAAAAATATCTGCGAGTTGTTTATTCTTTATGCTATTTATTCGTGTTTCAGCACAAATATCCTTAAATTAACCAATATTACCATCATATGCATTTACATTAAAAAAAATACGTTAATTCATGTCCAAATTAAGATTTTAAAAAATTAAGACTGTTTAGAGAAATCCTAGGGTAGGCAAAGTATTTTTGTCAGTATGGAGCCGCTGAATAAACTTATTAATGTTTTCAAATGCAAATTAATATGTCTATAGTATTTGCTTGCTTATGGATATTTCAAATGGTATAATAACAAACTTAAAATAGGTGAAACAAACCGAATAAATTTTTTTGCCTACCCTCTGTGCACGCCACTGGTCTAGATAGTACGTTCGATGTTCAAACACTTGACAGCGAAATGTCGACCAAAATATAAAATTGGTAGACTTGGTTGTTTAGTGTCACTTGAACTGTACCGATGGTTTGTGCTCGCAAAAAAAGACATTATGCCGTATTGTGTAATCCTAACTTAATTTTCTAGTGATAAGTCTTAAGATTCTGTGAAGGAGAGGTTCGAGTTTTTATAATAATATAAAAACTCGATTGTTTTTTTACGATAATTTTTACCTTGTCCGACTAGACTAGGTAATAATGGGGGAACATATCTTAAAATAAAATCAATTAAACGTAAATACGTGGACAGTGACTAACACATTTAATAATCAATAAAAAAAATATATTTTTTAGATAAATGAATTAGTGGTAAGTACTTAGAAATATTTTTTATCATTTTTTTTTATTTTTTTTCTGGTGATGAGGTAAGTAAGACGTTCTCCTGATGGTGAGCCGTGGCAAGACGCGGTAAGATGCGGTAAGACGTGGTAAGACGCGGTAATAAGCGGTAAGACGCGGTAAGATGCGGTAATAAGCGGCAAGATGCGGTTAGACGCAATAAGAGGCAATGTCACGTAATGACAAGCAACAAGACACAATGACACGCAATGATACGCAACGACAAGCAATGAAAAGCAATCACACGCAATAACACCATAAGTCATAATAAGACCAAGTCTCGAATGACACTAGGAATCTATCCAGCCTATTTTTGGAAAAAATATTTATAACCGGAGATCCCCAAACACGCACCCAACCACAGATGACGCAAGTGTACAACGAGGCCTGCACGCATACACGAATATGAGGCTGCGACGCTCAGTGACGAAACTTTACAAGACGACTAGGTATCTAGCTAGACGTACATATATAGGTTTTCAATAAAGTTTATTTATTTATTTATTATTTATTTATTTATTATATATATAATCAAAGGCTTGAAGTTACCTGATCAGAGGAATGAAAACAGTACTATTCGTCTCTGGAAAGTGATTTTCCCTGCTGTCAAAAAATTAAAAACTATGCAAACCATGTCCTAACTTATAAAGCCACGGTTAAAACGCGGCGTAAAATTGTTATTTAAAAATATTATCAACAATTTTGTAACACTACTGATACTTATAATTTACTTTTCACTAAGGGGAAGAAAGTTTGTGGTTTCCTTGAACATGTTTCAAAGTGTCAGCAATCCTCCTGCAGCAAGTGACCCAGTCTTTACATAAATAAAAAGCGCTTTACTCTAGGTATACACGTGAAATAGTAGATTGTTACACAAGGGATGAAAGTGACCTATTTAGGCAGGAGATGGTTTGGCGCACGAGCTTAGCGAGGGTGCTAATAGTTCGAGTGTCTAAGTGCTCAAGAAGTGCCTACTGTTTGCTTAGCAACGAGCGATAGAGACTTTCGCTTATGCAAGCAAAGTTTTGAACGTAAACGATTGCTTGCTCTCATACTTTTAACAGGCGCTGTTGGTTTTGTTATTAAACTTTACAATATCTTTATTTCCTTGATAGCTACAGGATCGAAGTTTATAAATTACCGAGTAAGCAATTGATAAGCAATTTCTGGCCCATGAAAACTTCTGTAATTCTAAGTAGTTACTACGTATACGGATGTTGACCAGCCATTCTGACGTCAGGATGGACGGTCAACCTAAAATGTTTTGTTTCTTCTAAAATATGCAGTAAGCAAATTTCTCATCATGGTAACCAAATATAAGCAATTGGTAAGCAATTTTTGGACACCATTTCAAATCGAAATACGTCTGTTGACCTGCCATTCTGACGGTCACTCGCAATTCCTCTTGAACCCCCCCGAGTCAAAACTGGAATATTATGTATAAAAAAAGAAAATTGGACTGTTTAAATGAATGCGGATTTTAAAAGTACCAGGAATGCATAGTACACAAGAAAGAGGCAATGTTACAATCTTGCTATGGAGTACGCCATGCGGTGTCTGCTTTTACTCAAACATCAAAGGCGTCGAACTACTGTAGTAGTTTATATACTGTGGTAATACAGTTGTATTTGCAGCCACGCGAAGTCAACAATGTAGGTGTTATGTAAGATAATGAACCGCAAACGAATTTGTATTAATTACTTTATAAATTATTTGAAGCAGAGTATAAATCACAAAAGTCTGCTTGGCTGCATGTATGGAATTAAGGGTGATAAAAATAAAATAGATTTTGTGTATTTATTTACCTATATTTTCTAAATTCTCTAAACAATGAATCATTTTGAATAATACATCCTTGTTGACATCATACAAAATGTTCGTACACTCTCCACTACTGTTAAGTATTGACAAAGTTAATTGTAACAATGAATAATTCAATGTTTTTAATTCACTTGTGCCCATTATAAGTTTGAGGACCCAGTCAAAATGTTCTAAAGTGTCACCAGAGTGACTGTTATAATGATTGAGTGCTGCACACAGAACTTCAGTCTTATGTTTTTCAAGTAATTTCAAGAAATATGCAATTTTATTTTCTTCCCATGTTTTACCATTCATAAATTCAGCAATTTTGTTGATATCAAAGTCACAATTATAAATAATTTCTTTCACTTCTTGTTTCGCTTTTTCGAATCCAACAGGGTCTATTTGTATTGTTAGAGGGTGTTTTGAATAATACAGATTGTTCAATACTTCTTGTACACCCTGTAAATATAAAAATGAATTATCAAAACAAAACTGAAATAGCTATCAAAATAATTAAATAACCAACATAATTTAACTCTTTACTAACAAAATATAAAGTAATTGATGGGAAATATAATACAAACTTCCACAACCGCTGATAAAATACCAATCTCTTTGAAAGTTAAGCTGTGGATATTTTCTTTTCCCCTAAATAAATAGAATCCATCCTAAGGTTGTCTGGAAGAAATCGCAACTAGCGATAACACCACCCAATGTATCCATTGTATAAAATTTTTGTATATGTATTTCCTGTACTTTTTGGTGTGCAATAAAGAGTTGTCTATCTATTCCTACACTTTATATTTGACAGTAGGGACAGATTCTAATTAACCGTGGTAATTTCTCTCGTAGTATGTTGGATTTCAGATATAAAACTTGCTGTGTGACAGCTCTGTAATAGTTCAACCAACTTATCTTAGGTACTTATTTAAGTGGGTAATACAATGATAGGTATAGTAAAATATCATTGGGGTGATATCATGATTTCAACCTCTATCATGTGCATTGGTACCTAACTCAAGTAAACAGAAACAATGTTATAAAGTAAGAATGTGTTTTTTGATGATATGGTAACTAATGATTATTTTAACACATAAAGTAAAACTTACTGTTTCAAATGCGTCAAATGATTCAATTTGAAATAAAGAATCCATTGGAATTAAAATTGTTGAATTCTTCTCACATCAATGCATAGACTTACTAAAAAACAATGTAAATTTATTTCCTTTCATTTTAATTTGGCATTTTTTCAGAACACTATAGACCGAGCTCTAAACGATGAAACAGACACAAAAATAATTATACAAAAATTGTATGTATACAAGACAAAAGATGTATTGAATTCTTGGAGGAGTGATTGAATTATGTATTTACTCCTCCCTCAAAGAGGATTTAATTCAGTGTTGCCAACTCTCAAAAATTTATCCCCCTAAGCTCCAATCAAAAACCCCTAAAACCACCACAATTTCTAGATTCCCCCTAAAAAAAATTATTGTTTATAAAAAAAATAATGAAATATTTTAAAATAAATAATACATTAAAAGTGATAAAATATTTATTATATTCAATAAACGAACAATAAATTTTAAACAATCAATAAATAATTTGATTCAGAAACCTCATTTTTCCAATTTCTTTATTTATAAATAATCGAAAACTTCAACTAGAAACATTTGCCCACTGTTGATTACTTAGTTAATTGAAGTTATAAAAATCCCTAAAAATACCCCTAAGAATTTAACACCCCTAAAAAAATCCCATCCCACATTTTTTCCCCCTAAATTTAGGGGGAAAAAATGATTTAATTAAAATTAAGAATCATAGATAAGAATTGCTACCACAGATGTATTAGGGGCTTAGAGGAGATAGAAGTCTGTCTAGTCAAACTTGAGAGTGGAAAAAGGCGGCAAATTTAAAAAAATTAGGTGGTGCAACCCTGTTTAAACTAGGAATAATCATACTTGATACTTTAATATATTCGTTATACTTTAGAAGACCAAAGTCTCTATTGTGCTGATGTCGATGATGCCACTGGGGTGTTTCAAAGATTCAAAATTTTTATTTCAAATAGGGTTAACGCTAGCACTTTAGAAGGGTCATTTTTTAAAAGCTACCACCGGATCACATCGCGGCCTCAACAGAAGATCCGGTAAGAAACTCAGCGGGCTTGTCATTTTTTTACTTTTTTTTAAACATTGTTTTGATACAAATGAATCGACATTAGCGATAGTGTCCTGCCGTTCGAAACATAAAGCAAGGGAGAAAAGAAGAAAACAATAAATTACGACAAAAATTACAACAAACTAAAAGACCAAAGGGATAGTAGTCGGACTAGTCCCCCCAAGCATCACCCGCGCACTAGTTAAACTGGACTATATTATTAACGAGGCACAGGTTTATCATAATATTTTCTTTTGTTCTTGTCTTCGCAATTTCATAAAACTTATTTTTCATTTACCATAGAGTCATAGAGTACTTATAAGTACTAATGGCTGAAAAAAATATGCAATTTTACTTGATTAAAATTCATTTGTATGCCTACAGATCATAACCTTACTTGTAATATCTGAGATTCCATAATCAGATGACGTACTTATACAACTATTTACATTAACCCAACAGACATACATAATAACAAAATAGTACTAGAAAAATCCTTTAGGCGTACTGTATTTTTCTGAAATGTACTGCTACTAGAAAACTGTATCTTTACCCAACTACCAAGACGATAAGGAATTATAGAAACATTTAATTTAATTACATCAAGACATTCCGCTGTATGCGCAACTTAGTTCCACGTTATAAACAGTTATATTCATATAATACACCAATCTCATACAAATCCTTAACAATTTATTAGTAAGTATCAAGACTAACCTGTAATTTCCATTGACGTTACGAACAATTTTACGTTTTCATGAAATACAGCATCGGATTCACTTTTCCTTTGATGGTATTTACTTATCATGTTGTATAACATTGCTCTGACACTGCATTTAATAGTTTAAGGTAATATTTAATTTAAAATACGGAGATTTATTCACAATCATGTTTACTCTAGAGGTTATGTAAACAACAAATGACATTTGTCGTAATGTTGTCAGTTTCTAAAACCGCAAAACTAGTAGTGTCAACCAAAAATAGACAGACTATACCTAATAAATTCTAAATAAAAATAATTAAATAATTCTATTCTATTAATAATAATTAAACCTAAATAATTCTAATTACTCTGAGATTAGGGATGATTGCTACGATTTACGATGTATTATTCCTACAATTTTGTTTTTTTTTGACATCATCGGGGTGCATTCCACTTGGCGCCCACAAGCCACAACGATCAAAATAGGCTTGTTGAAATAATATCGATATATCGATATTTTTTCTTTCGATATATCGATATTTTCATCCGATGTATCGATATAAAATATTAAGTATAGAAAACGTATCAGAAACGATATTTTTTTTGGGAAAAGATCAGATCTGTTTAAACTTCCTAATTTTTTTTTAGCGGGAAAAAGACGGCCCTGGACCTTCCATCGACCTTCCATCGACCATCACACAAGATCAGTGTAATTTCTTTATAACGAAGCCAGCCATCCTTGTACAAACTACATAAAAAAGAAAGCAAAAGAAAAGTTATCTCTAGTCAAGCAGTAAGCTTCTTTTAAGTTTATGAAAGAAAGAAAGAAAGAAATATTTATTTATGACACTTACATACATAAAACAAACATAGATGAAAATAAAACTAAAAGTACTGTAATATAATTATGTATGTGCGCCACAAAACGCCCCTTATGCCTCTTGACTTGCCTCTAGCCCTTACCACAGACAGACCTTTTGCGTTATCTTTGATTGCATCAAAAAATATTTCGTTCGCTCGTTGGTTGGTATTGTTATTTTAGTATCTTTGGTTGCATGCGTGGATACATTGCTTGTTATATATTTGTTTGAGATCAATTAAATAGTTTAATTACTAAATAACTAAGTTTATGTTGAAATTCAGTTGCTTCGTGGACTTTATTTCCGATCTGATGGTTAGCGACACGTCTTTCTATAGACAGCTGTAAGGCATTGCCACTCAAGAAGCATTTTTATTTTGTTCCGTTATTAAAATACAATTTTGTTCCCGATATATCGATATTTTTTGTTTCGATATATCGAAGTCGATAAAGATATATTATATTTTATTATATTTTGGCATTTCCAACATCCCTAGATCTTAGAGGAAGGAATAAAATGGAGTCGTTCTAGGAATTCGAAACCAACCACATAGTGTCCATCCTCTTTCCCCATATAGGACATGCATCAAGACAAACAAGGACACCTATATATTTCTTAATGCGTCATTTAGAAAGGTTGAACACACTTTTAGATTTAAAAAATAAAAGTTAGAGGTGTCCATGCAAGGATACACATATCGATATTTAGACAATGTCATTGAAACCATTTTTAATGCAGCGTTTCAGTACTTTAATGTTTTGAATCAATATATTTTGTTAGTATGTTTAATTAATGAAAGTAATAATTTATTTCAAATAGGGTAAAATTACCACTTTCGTATTGTTATATTTTTCTGTAAAAACTACTACTGGATCATAGTGCGGTCTCAATGTAGAAGATCCGGCAAGAAACTCAGCGGGCTTGTCTTTTTCTTTTATTATTAGCAAGTAACTAAGTTTTATCTATGTTGATGGAAAATAAAACTCTTTTTGTTATTATTTTTATCTAAGAAAATAAATATGCAATACAGGCAAAAAGGTGACGGTGGCCATTATTGGCAGGTATTTCAAAATTTCAATAACCAGATTATTAATATAAAAAATAATTATTGTAATACAATACAAATACTCTTTATTGCACACAAAAGAAATATACATTTGAAATTAAAACAATTAAAAACAGTGAACAACAAGGTGTAATAATATCATATTAAAAATAATTATTGGTACCCGTGCGTGGGGTATAGCAAACATTTGTTGTCCGTGGTACCACCAGTAGTATCCCCAGTGGTACCACGGACAACTCCGTGGTACTACCAGAAATAAATTAATTCGATTTCAATAACATTTTATTATTTTCTTTTATTTTGTAATCGTTTACTTGGTAACTGGGTTGGAAGTACTAGGGTAGCATAAAACAGGAGGTGCATGATCTTGTGCCTCGTCTTGTGTGGGCATACGAATGTGGTTTAGAGCTAAGTACCAGGTTAGCATAGGACTTCTGAAGTTCTCACGTCTTGTGATATCCAGAGTATGGCTGGCTTACTGGTTTTGATTGTTTTCACGAATCAGGAGGTGAGGGCCGGTAGGCCGGTAGGGTAACGGATGTATCAAGAGACGAGATATCCTTGTATCTTGTACTTCCCTGGTACTTCTGCTATAAATATGTTAACTACTACTCAACAGGTACCACATCCTCAGTATATCCTGGACGTTGTTAAAAATCACATTGGATTGGAGGTGGACTTGAGGACTCGTCCTTATATCCTATGCTTCCCTGGTACTTCTAGTACAAACATGTTAGCTTTAAACCACATTCATATGCTCATAAAAGATAAGGCACAAAATTATGCACCTGCTATTTTATGCTAACCTAGTACTTCCGGTAGTAAATGGTCGATTTTATTACTGAAATTTCTACCAAGTACCAAGTAAATAAACTACTACAAAATAACGAAAATAATGGAATATTATTTAAATCCAGTTCATTTATCTCTGGCTGGAGCGCTTAAAGCGCTCGCCCTCTTGTCCGGTGAAGCTGTAATGGCCATCTGTGGCCAACAGTACTACTCCTTCTCCTGACCCCATGACGGTCCTATTGGACCGGGATGCGCCGACCCCTCCCCGACAACCGTATGCTACACTAGCTATCAGACACCGGTCTCGCCGGCGAGGCCGAAGGGTCGTACGTATGCGACCGCAACGACGTGCATCACCCCACTGAGTTTCTTGCCGGTTCTTCTCAGTGGGGGCGCGTTGTGAACCGGTGGTAAACTCAGCCCTCTCTTAAGCGACAGCCCAAGCCGAGGCCGTGCCTCCCTGAGGTGCCCTTGTGCTCGTCGCTACTTCTGCCGTAAAGGCTAGAGCGCTTCAAGCGCTCGCCTCCTATTGTCCGGTGAAGCTGCAATAGCCATCTGCGGTTAACAGCGTCTATCATTCCCAAAAAAAAAAAAAAACAAAAAAAAAATACTACTCCTTCAATAGAAAACCTATTCATTTGCTCTGGTTCTAACATACATACATTGTAGCTTCCAATGTGTCACTGTATATATTATAGCCTCCGTGGCGCAGTGGAAAATCGCTTGCTTTGTAAACCGGAGGTCGCGGGTTTGAATCCTGCGGGGGACAACCAATTTGAGTAGTTGTTGCTTACTGGCTAGGACAATGTAGGCCAATAATAATAATATCCTGGGACAATTCACACACGGTCATCTGATCCCAAACTAGGCAGAGCCTGTACTATGGAAACCAGACAACTGATACTAATATACTTTTTTTTTGTAAATACATACTTATATATCACCTGATTGTCTGTAAAGTAAGATGACCCATGCGTCGGATGGGCATGTAAAATGTCGGTCCTGCGCCTAACCTCTCCCCGGTCGTGTCGGTCTTCCGTCCCATCGGATTATGAGAGGCATAAAGGAAGAGCGAGCGTACTTGTGTCTACGCAAGCGCTAGTGCACTATAATATCTCGTATATGGCTGATCTTGTGAAAGATTAGCCGCTGTGGTCGTTTCGGCCAGGGAGGCGTTTTTTTTAATCTAACATACATAAATTATAGGAAAATGTAATGATAAATAAAAACAAACTTATATTAAATTATTTAATATAATAATATATTGGCCTTTTCGATAACATTTGTACCCATCCTGTAGTTCCAAACAGCTGTTGCAGAACGTATTCGCAGAGGAAACACATTTTCATTGATTTCAACAAGACAATTTTGAACAAGACATCTAGCTAGCGTGCCGCCGATAAGGAGGATAAGAAAATAACGGAAAATAATCATTCGTACACTTAACACACGCTAAGGATATTTATTCAAATGCGCCTATTATATAGTATAAACGATATTTCATAATGCAATTCAATTTAAAACTCCAAAGCTAGGTCATGAAAATTTCATGAGTACTCAAAGAAAACGCACCGTAGGTGCGCCAGATTTTGAACACACGCTGAGGGACAAAAAATCATATGCTCTGTTTCTTTCTATCACATATAATATATATAAATGCATCCTTTTCTTGCGCGAATGAGAAAGAAAGTGCCAGCTCTCTATTGGTTTCTTTCTCTAAGGAGGAAACTTAGGAACATTGGTGACTTTTTATTTTATGTTGCGCCATCTACCGTTTTCTTCTGTTGATAATTTATGAGCTGCTTGTACTAAATTGTCTCACAAGATGGCGTTACTCCACCACCCCATTATTTCGAATAATTACTTAACTAAATTCTTAATAGTAAATCGTAATTATTTGAAAACATGTTAATAATATTAAAAATGTATAAAAAATGATATAAAAGCAATAAATTGAGGTGATTATGATTTTTCAATACATAATTCGTTCGTCAATACAAGCCGACCAATTTATCTTTGCTGTGACAGTGTCGCTACTGTCTACCCAACACTGCACGTCATTCGGTTAGTTCTTATTTTTGCCACCGGCGTAGAAAAATCGATCGGTATATCTTTGGAGAATCTCGGTTATCTGTCAACTTCATTTCAAATTCGCAAACAGCTTTAGTCGTCGTGTGCGCGTTTTTTTTTATTTTCAGTTTTTCAGTATTTGTTTTTCTAATTTGTGCGTCGGAGTCGAGTTTTTTAATTCCTCCGCCCCCTTTTACATAGTTTATGCTGAGATTGTGAACATTTGCGAAAAGACGTTTATATTTGTGTTGTGTTAGTGTTTGTTAGTGAACAATAATCTATATGATGCCTGGACGATGTGTTTTTGGCTGTCAGCTATTGATATAAATATATAGTTGGTGCAGGACAATTAACAGGATTTTATCAAGAAAATAGACTTATGGGAACGATGGTGAAGATGAATTTAAAATTATTGCCCAAAAATACCACAACAAACATTGTAAACATGGTAATAAATAGTCTCAATTCAAATAATTATAGTTATTTCTTGTTTTGTTTAGGATTTGGTAAATATATAACCAATGTCAGGTATTTTATACATCAACATTAGAATACCTATTTATATATTAGTTTTATTTACAGACTGTAAACTTGGCTCTTTTCATAATTAAATATAAGTACCAATCCTGAACAAGTCCTACCTACCTATAATTATCAATCTAGCTGCTCGAGGTCGATTCCGCTCTGTGTGTTTGTGTTCACAGATTCGCCGCCAGGCGTCACCGCCGTCGCTTCGTGACGGCCCACCGACCCGCCGCGTGTTTGGACAGCCGCGGCCTAAGCCGCTGGCTACCTGCTCGCCCGGCCACCAGCGCGCCGCACACCTGCGTCGCGCGCACCCGCCCGTGACTCTTTGTTACTTGAAAACAGGTTCCTGTTTCCAAATAACAAAGCAGTCATTCCGCGTTTTAAAAACCACGTGTTTTTAGTGGTCGCCTAGGGGATCCTTGCGGTGTTAACGCACCTAGGCGGAGCGTGACCCGAGCGCTCGCCGGTTCCCTTCAGGAAACGGCAACTCGGACGGGATCAAGGCAACCGGCCCTGGGAGTGACCC
Source organism: Furcula furcula (assembly GCA_911728495.1). Taxonomy (NCBI): domain Eukaryota; kingdom Metazoa; phylum Arthropoda; class Insecta; order Lepidoptera; family Notodontidae; genus Furcula; species Furcula furcula. Next base: position 20,487,619 of record OU452248.1, read on the forward strand.
CCTAGTCGATCTTGATCGTCGCCCTCCCAACCCTTCCGCCTCCTATTTCCTATTCCCTGGGTGCTGTTTGGTTTCGAACCGCCGGCTTGCCGGTCTCGTCTCCTCTGCCCCGGGGCTGTTAGGCTACACACCCTACACACCCACACACTAGGGCCACACGTTAAGCACTCACCCACTCCCCGCCTTGCCGGCGGGGAGGATCACTCACCCGTGTTCCGTCCGGAGAGTTTCCCTTCGGACGGAAAAATGTCGTCCCCCGCACTCTCCGCAGTGCCTCCCGATTTCGCGGTGAGGATGGTGGAGATTATCTCCGTCAAGTATCCGACGATCTGGACGGAGTTAATCTCGGCCATGAACGCCGCCGCCACCCCTAGCGATACCCTTTCGCCGACCCCACCCGACCTTCAGTCGCAGCCCACCGATGCGTTTACCGCACCGACCCCAGCGGCGCTTACCCCGCCTCCTTCCTCCGCGATTATCTCGCCGCAACCCACCCCGGCGCACCTGGATGCGCCAACCCAGTTCCCTCCACCGGGGTTCGAGCCGACCCTCAGTCAGCCTCGGACATAGAGGTCGAACACGAGTCCGCCAAGCGCCCCATCTCCTCCTCGGAGGACGAATGGACGCTGGTCCGCGACAAGAAACGGGCGCGCCAACCCCGGGACCAGCGCCCGTCTAAGCACCAGTGTGTTGAGGAGGAGGCCTCTGCGTCCTCCCCAAACTCCCTGCGTGCCTCTCCGTCCCCTCTCACCTCAGCCACTCTGTGCGCATCAGCCGCCCCGGTGAGACAACCCGAAGCCTCGCCCGCCTCCTCCTGTAATTATACAGGACAAAGCCGCATGGCCACGCGTCTCTAACGCTCTTAAAGCGAAGAACATTCGATATACCAAGGCCTCGAACACGGCCAATGGTGTCAGCGTAACCGCTATGTCGACCGACGACCACCGTCAACTTACGTCCCACTTGAGGAAGGAGAAGATCTCCTTCCACACTTACACCCTCGAAGAGGACCGTACCCTTCGAGTGGTCATTAGGGGAGTTCCTAAGGAATTCGAGCCCTCTCTCATCCTTGAGGACCTTCAGTCCCAAGGATTCCCCGCCCACGAAGTCCACCGCATGGCGAATGGCCGCGGTCCCAAGGTCCCATACAGTATGGTGACAGTCATTCTCGACCGTACCCCCGAAGGCAAGCGTATTTTCAACTTGTCTCATCTCTTAGACCTCACCGGGGGTTTCTATGTCGAAGCCCCCCACAAACGTGGCACTCCCGGTCAGTGCCACAATTGCCAGTTATACGGCCACTCGGCTCGTAACTGTCACGCCACTCCCCGATGCGTTAAATGCATCGGGGACCACCCGACATCCACCTGCTCTCGCAAGCAGGAGACCGCGACCGAGCCTCCCGGCTGTGTCCTCTGCGGGACCGTCGGACACCCCGCGAATTATCGCGGATGTTCGAAGGCCCCAAAGAGGAATCGCCGAGTGGCGAGGCGCAACGGTCTCCGTGCGCCCAGGAACCCAGCGCCTACAGCGCCCATCTTTTCGGCACCCATCGTGCCCGGGCCCCATGCTCCTCCTGCGCCTTCTGCGCAAAAATTAGTCCCGTCAGGTTCGGCACCTTCCGTGCCGCAGGCTCCACAAGGTGTCGCGCCTTCTGCGCTCCGCGACCCACGGCTCAACCGTCCCGTGCCCTCTGCTCCGCGTCCCAACGCATGGAACACCCATGTTCCCAGCGCGCCCATGCACCCTGCGACTAGCGCCCCGGCGCCTCACGCCGGGTTCACCCCAGTGCCCTCAGCACAAAACACCCTGGTGTCGGACATCCAACTGATCCGTAACACCATGAGCAATTTAAATATTGCCGCCATCCGCGCCCTCGCGCACAAGCTTCGAGTCGCCAAAAACGACTACGAACGCACCATGGCCCTTGTCGAGCACGAGAGCGTGCTCAGCTCACTGTCAGTGGTCCCTACCACCCAATCTTATCCTTGATCAATGGATTTACACCCAAAACGCATCAAGCCCCGCTCCTTGTGCCTGGCGTTTTTCAACGCCCATGGCCTCTCTCCTCAACGCGATCAAGTTAGTGAATTCCTTAGGGATCACCAAGTTGACGTCATGCTAGTGCAAGAGACATTCCTCAAACCCGCTCATAGGAGTCCCAACATCGCCAACTACCATCTCGTGCGAAATGACAGAACTGCCTCCCGCGGAGGCCGCACTGTCATCTATTATAGGAAATCCTTGCACTGCATTCCACTCGATGCCCTTGCGCTCACCAATATCGAGGCCTCGGCTTGCCGCCTCTCTCTCTCGGGTCATCCCCCTGTCACTCTCGTCTCGGTGTACCTTCCACCAGACAAGCAACTTCTCAGAAGTGACATCGAAGCACTTCTTGACATGGATAGCGCCGTCATCCTTGGCGGCGACTTCAATTGCAAACACGTCAGGTGGAACTGTCACACCACCAATTATAACGGCGTGCGCCTCGACGCTCTAGTCGACACTCGATTTCGACATCATTGCTCCAATGCGTCCCACCCATTTTCCCATCAACATCGGCTACCGGCCCGATATCCTAGACATGGCACTTCTAAAGAACGTAACGCTTCGGCTGCGCTCCTTAGAAGTGCTCCATGAACTAGACTCCGACCACCGTCCCGTTCTCATGGAGCTCGGACCACCTCCCTCACCGGAACCGGTCATGAAGACCGTGGTGGACTGGCAGCGGCTGAGCACCTGCTTGGCCAATGCCGACACGCCACAGCTCTCTCGTATCCCTGTCCACCTCTCGTCCCCTCAGGACACCGAACAAGCCGTCAGTGCTTTCACTGACAACCTCCAATCGGCCATCAGCCAATCTTCCCGGCAGGTTGAAGCGGTGGACCCTTATGTCCAACGCTTCAAACTGCCGGCCGACGTCAAAGAATTGGTCCGAGCCAAAAACGCGGCTATCCGCGCTCACGACTCCTACCCCACCGAAGCCAACCGGATCCGCATGCGCGCTTTACAGAGGGACGTAAAGAACCGCATCGCGGAACTCCGGGGGGACCGGTGGGACGGTTTTCTCGAGGGTATCACTCCCTCTCACCAAGCCTACTGGCGGCTAGCGAGGGCTCTGAAGTCCGACACGGTAGCCACCATGCCTCCCCTGACCCGCCCTTCAGGCGCCCCACCAGCTTTCGACGACGAGGAAAAAGCCGAGGTCCTCGCAGACTCTAGAGAGACAATGCTCTCCTAGTGTCTCAGTTTCCGACCCACCCCATCGCGATCACGTAGATAGGGAAGTAGAGCGCAGGGTTTCTGCCCCGCCATCCGACACACTCACCCCGGTCACCCATTCCGAGGTGGAAGACCTCATCAAAGGCCTTAAGCCTAAGAAAGCCCCCGGCCCTGACGGCATCTCGAACCGCGTACTAAAAATCCTTCCCTACCACTTGATCTATCTCTTGGTAGCCATCTTCAATGCCGCCATGACGCACGCTATATTCCCTTCGGAGTGGAAAGAAGCAGACGTCATCGGCATTCACAAACCCGGTAAGCCACGTGACAATCCCACGAGCTACCGCCCCATAAGTCTCCTTAGCGCCCTGGGCAAACTCTATGAGCGCTTGCTTCTCGCAAGACTCAAAGAATTTGTCATCTCGAAGGGCATACTCATACACGAGCAGTTCGGCTTTCGAGCCGGACACTCTTGCGTCCATCAAGTGCACCGCATCACGGAGCACGTCCTCTCCGGGCTCAACCAGCCCAGACCTATATACACCGGAGCCTTATTCTTCGATGTCGCCAAGGCATTCGATAAGGTCTGGCACAATGGCTTGCTTCACAAGCTCTACCTCATGGGCGTGCCAGACCGTCTGGTCCTCATCATACGAGATTTTCTCAGGAATCGCACCTTTCGATATCGAGTCGAAGGTGCGCGATCCACTTCCCACTCGTGACCGTGCGATTTTAATACTTCATCTATCTCATACCTGGGCGCAGACATGTTTTGTTTCACTACTTCAAGAAGTTGACATTTACGCCAAAGATCATCATAATGTACATCGTATGCACGAAGCCATTCTTTTATATCAACGATACGATTAGCTTGTGTGGGGCGGTTTGTTCATCCTTACGGAATGATAACTAGCATTATCCATAATAATTAGTGAAGGCCTTGTCAGATTTGGAATTAGCTTCTCTGTCAGCCATTTTGTAAAATTCTCCTTATTCATATCGTGGTTATAGTCAGCAGATACACTTTTTGACCTGTACACCACAGAACAATTTGGTACAAAGCCATTTTCTCCACCAGCGTTAACAATGATCCACCTCGCTCCAAGTGAAATACTTTTAGATGGACCTGCAATATCTTTGCTTTGCCAGCACTTGTTCACAGAACATGAACCGTGAATGTAAGTCTCATCTAAATAAATCACATCCAATTTATTATGCTCTTCAGCTTCGCGGTTTTCCTTTATACGCTTCAAAAACTTGAATCTTTGTAGTTTTATGTCATCTCTCTCCATCAAAATGGTCCTTTTTGATTGGCATTTAACATATTCAAAACCGATCTCCTTAAGGATAAGTCTGTAAAAAAATAGTAAAATATATCATATTACTCAAACGATAGCTTAGTCATTCATCATCATTATCATCGAGTGACATTTAGAGGGGTATTACTTAATATTTTTCTTACCTCAAAGATTCTCTCCCTCCGTTGAAATCAATATCTTGTCGAAGAATTTGTAACAGTTTCATTACTGTTGGAATTTCCTTCCGAACTGTATAGAATTCATTTTCTTTATTTCTAATCAATTCTAAATCGAAACTGTCCAAGTTGATTTTCTTCTTCCCCCCTCTCCTCTTTTTTTTTACCAGGCGTGGAAAATACACCATCATTTGATGTGCCCTCACTTACGATTCGCCGTATAGTAGTACTGGAAACCCCTATAAAGAAGCTACTATTATGTAAGAAAAATATAAAATAAACCAAAATTAACAACTCAGCCCAACTTACCGGTCAACTCTACGACGCGCTTTAAAATCAACGTTTGAGTTTGATTTACGCCTTATTCTTCCCTTATTTTACGATACACATTGAAAACAATATTTCTCGCTTGAGATCGAAGTGGCTTTTTAGACATTTTCACAAAAAGAAACTAATTGTCTTGAAGATATCACAAAATCTTAGCAGCGGTTGACAAATCACGTACTTTGATTTGACAGGTGACAATTGATTGCCATATTAAAATCACATTTTTTTATGCCATGAGATTCTGGTAGACCTTTACTGAGTATTTACGTAATTTTGGATTAGTGAATACATCCGTGTGATTTATAATAGAGGGTATTTTCCCTATATTGAGGGTAAATATTTTTAAATTGAATGACAACACCTAATTCAATTGTACCAACTTAATCCCGAAGGGACCACATTCGTGAAACGCACTATATATAATTTTTGACCTTTATGCTTCGTGTTTACGATTATACTGTCCACAGATAAACTAGCTAGCCTATCATTAGACCAGGCCAGTGACAGCATTAGTTCCAAATGTTCCGTTTTGGCGCTAATGTCGCAATAAGAACAGCCATCTTGGACGCCATTTTGGTCACGTGGCCAAGCGCGGTCCGGCTCTGAGTCCGCCATACCATACTTTATCGACTTGTCATTGTGTTATAGCCGAGTTGAGCGTTTTGTTTGTTTCTTGTGAATTTCCTTGCATTTTGCCGAGTTGAGATCCTTGAGACGCAAATTCTCCTCCGTTATTTACCGATTGTGCAGGTGATAGTGTTACTTTCGTCATGGGAACCCAATATAAATGTTGCGTTGGTGGTTGCAATGCAACAAGTAAAAGCCACCGGCTTTTTTGTTTACCCAAGAACGATAAGCTTCGCAATGTTTGGCTATCTTACCTAGTGCCCACAAACTCCCTCCTCATTGGACTTACTAAAGAACAGCTACTAAGAAAACGTGTGTGTGAAAAACATTTTGATAGTAATCAGTTCGACGGTGAAGGCCGAAGACTTCGGTTTTCCTACCCTTATCTGCTTACCAGTAAAGAAATAGCCCACGGTGCACCTCTTAGTACATCAGGTGAGTTATTATTTCACTATATTATTGTGAATACTTAATGTTTCCCAGATCGTATTAAACCATCGTGGTCTATTTTTTTAACATTATTAAACATCTATGCAGTAGATATTATACTGCACAAATGCTTGTGCAGGCACAGGTGCACTCTTGTCCTTTACTCACAATTCGGTGGGATAAAAGACCAACTGCAGGCGCAGGATCTATTTTATATGCCAATCCAACGTATGGATCATCTTACTTTTCAGACAATCAGTGGATCGGCCCTAGCCAGTAAGGAATAACTAAAACAAATTGGTTGCTCCCTACAGAAATTAAACCTGCTTCCTCTGGTTTTATGCGGTTCGGTTTTATGCCTCCGTCCGGCTTCTCGCTAATATACTACACTATAATATATAATACAGTATTCTTATAATACTATAGTAGCTATCAGCGTTCCCATTGCAAGTGTATGTGTTTGAACTACAAATAAATAAATATGTAGTAACAAATAACTTACATTTACAATAATCTTCAAACTCCAGTGTAAATACATACTAGACAATGGTCCCATTATGTTCTTATGTATAATGTTCATGTACAGCTGATAGAAACATACAGCATTCATAAGCGTTCTGTAACAGAGCAGCTGAACATTATACATAAGAAATTTATGGGACCATTGTCCAGTAGTTAGACAACCGGCCACCACCCAATAGGCTGTGGGTTCGATTCTCACCTTGTGTCTAAACCTTATCTTTATCTATATAAATATTTATATCAGTTTGTTGGTTGTCATAGTACTTACTGACTCTGCCTAGTTTGGGATCTGATGAATGTGTTTGGATTGTCCCAGTAGAAAAAAAAAGAAATCATTCAGGTTCTTTAGCTTAAGTATTCTAAAAATAAAAATACAATGTTTCAGAATGGAATGTCAAAATTGAACACAATTACACCAAAGAGCAAGATGAGGAGGATGATGGACCTGAGCCAGCAATATTAAAGTTTGGTGTGTATATTAAATCCCTAATTGGTTACTATAATATCTAATAGTTAGGCTAAATGATTGCCTGCCTTATGCCAGGTAGAGGTAAACATATGTGTGAACAGCACAAAATACTGATACACTTATGTACTAATTGTGTTATTGTATTTCTTGATGATAATATGTATATTTTTTTTTAGAAACAAATCGTTTGGAGCATAATTACTCCAAAAAACAAGATGAGAGTATTGCTATAGAATCATCATTAGTGACTGCAGAGGCAGGTGTGTATTTTACCCAACTAAAAATAATGGAAGATTTTGTTTTTATTATTAGAATGAGTAAACCATTATAGTGATTCCCTAAGAATTTTGTCATGTCACATTCATTTTTTTTATTGTAAATAGGCTTAACGCTAGCACTTTTGAATGGTCAATTTCTTTTAAAAGCTACCACCGGATCACAACGCAGCCTCAACTGAGATGATCCGGCAAGAAACTCAGTGGGCTTGTCATTTTTAAACAGTGTTTGTGTTGTTACAATTGGATCAGCATCAGCGATAGTAGTGGGACCAGTCTCCCCATGCAGGTGATAAAATATAGATAAATAACACCCAGACACATGGTAGGAATTGAACCCATCACCTATTGCGTGGATAGTAGCCAGGGTGTCTAACCACTAGCCCCATGGGCCCATCTATTAATTCAGAATAATATACCATAATTATATGTTTCAGATGTAATATTGGAACAGCCTTCATGTTCAGGCATAGGGGTTAATATAGAAATAATGCCTGACACCATGCAAAGAACAGAACAATCTCAATCTCAAGAGCAAAAAGGTAGTTATGATAACAAAAAATATGTCCTCCTGGCTTATACAACCACGGCAGCAAAAATTTCACAAGATCAGTCAACTATATTGGAGATATTATAATGCATAAGTGCACTCTGTTCCTTTACTCTCACAATCCGATGGAATGGAAGACCGACACCACTGGGGAGAGATCAAGTGCAGGCAGACTTTATATGCCCATGCAATGCGTAGATCATCTTACTTTCCAGACAATCAGTTGGTTGGCCTACTTTGTCATAGCCTGTAAGGAACAACAACACAATTTTAATTCAGAATCTCTGGTTTGCAGCTGCGCCACGAAGACTATGTAGGTGTGATAAATGTAGCCTTATATACAATTTTAGAAAATTAATCAGTGATACTGAGTAAAAACCAGCTCTTTTTCCCAAAATAAGAAAAGCAAAAGGATCAACCTCTCCTATTTCTTATCCTAATGTTGGTTTTGTGTTTATCTTTATAATGAGTGTTATGACTTTAACAAGGTTTATATTTCTTTTCAGGTCCCTCAATTAAGAGGCTTGGATCAAAGAAAAGGAAGTTTATAAAACAAGTTTTAAATATAACAGCAGATAGTTTGCATGACTCAGCCTCACAAAGGCTAACTGAAGCACAAACTCTATTAAATAAGAGTGAACTGTTGGACAAATTTAGTTTATTAAATAAACAAGCAAAAACATTTTTGTTAATGCAGTGTAAACAAGTGGGTAAACCTAAAATGGCCAGAAGGTTTACTGTTGAAGAAAAATTAATGGCATTGCTCCTCATGAAACAAAGTCCCAAAGGATATAAATTATTAGAAAAAATGTTTGCCTTACCTAACAAGAGGACTTTGCTGCGCTTATCTGAAAAGGTTTCAATGGAACCAGGATTAAATCATAAAATATTTGACTATATTGCTCACAGTTGCAAAAATTGGGATGTGCAACAAAAACTGTGCACTATAGTATTTGATGAGGTTGCATTGACTCCTCATTTAACTTTTAATGAAAAGAAAGAAAAAATTCACGGATTTGTGGACGTAGCTGGAGAAAGAAAAATGCGTTATTGCGACCATGCTTTGGTTTTTATGATTAGGGGAATATGTTCTCCTTGGCGACAGAGCATTGCATATTATTTCTGTGAAGGCACAGTCTCATCAGCTGAGCTACAAAATATATTAAAACAAATAGTATCACAAGTAGCTCTAACTGGGTTAATTCCCTTGGGTCTTGTTTGTGACCAAGGGTCCACATTTCGTACAGCAATGAGGCAATTTAGAGAAGATACCATTCATTTAAGGAATCTAAAAGGTGTTCATGATGGTTAGTAAATTATGGTTTTAACCCTTTGGAGCGCGGGCCTATTTTTTTTGCGCGGTTTTTTGTTGATACGATTCGAGCCAACGGGCCCCGAGTTTTTAATTACTTTAGAACAAAGCTTTTTTATAATAACAGTATTAAGTAAACTTTTTTTTTCAGATGGATCAATTAATATTGCTGGACATGATTTAAGTTTATTTTATGACCCACCACATCTTCTGAAAGGGTTAAGAAATAATTTTTTAACCAAAGATATCATTTGGAATGGAAGCACTGCAAAATGGAAAGATATTGAATATATTTATGATATTGATAGTAAATTAGGGCACACAAGAGCCTTGCCGAAATTGACAGCCCACCATGTAGATCCCAAGAAAGTAAAAAAAATGAAAGTCAGTGTTGCTGCTCAAGTACTAAGCAACCGAACTGCTGCAATGCTGAAATACACTAATGCACTTAGTGAGTATGCGTTTTTAAAAGTATCATGTTTAAATATAACTTTATTTAAATAACCCACGCAGCTCCGCCTGCGCTATTTTTACGTTAACTAAACTTTTAATAACAGACCTTCGCATCGAATACATAACTTCCTTTTTTATAGTCGGTTAAAAACTGGGACCCACTTTTTACTTGCTCTCCGAAGCACGGACCCGTTTTGTTCAAATGGCGTTAAACGGTCACCCATCTATTTAATGACCTTACCTAACGTTGCTTAACCCGATCGATTACAATACCTTGATAACAACTCTCTATGAGTGTTCCCTTACTAATATTTATTATATTATAAAGAAAAATTGATAAAATCGGACCAAGCGTATAACCAAGTACCCATTTTGACTTTAATCCCCTCTCCCAAAAGAACCGTGCTAGATTACGGGATAAAAAGTATCCTATGTCCTACCTCGTAGTAAGATCTCAAATCATGCCAAGTTTCATTTGAATCCATTCAGTAGTTTCGGCGTGATGCGCAGCCGTGATACAGACAGACAGACAGACCGACAGACAGACAAAAATTAAAAAAATTACATTTTCGGCCTCAGTATCGGTTATAGAATGCCCTCCAAATATAATTTTCAAAATATCTTCAATGTACAGAATTGGACCTATTACAGTTTTATTATAAGTATAGATAAATACCCTAAGTAAAGTAGGGTAAATAATTAATATTCTATTTATTTGGAACATAAACAATACTTGTACAGAGTACTTGTTTAATACTAGCATTAAAAATAGTTATAAACTAGTTACTGCATCTTCTAACATACATCCTGAGCATTTGTATTTTCATAGTATTAATTAGGTATTTGGCCTTTCAACAATTTGTTTTTAAATGATTAACGTTAATTGTAAAAATGTTTATAATTTAAATACGAAAATAGACTGAATATAGGTACTACTACATCATCCTAATGATAAATATAATAGCACCTAGTATTAAATTATCATGTGATGTTGATATAAATATACCCAATATCATTTTCAGATAATCTACGGAATAATGAATCAGAAAACACCATGGGCACAACAGCAGAAGTTGTTGAATTTTTCGACACTTTGTTTGATAGTGTCAATGGCTATCCTGGTGGTTCAAAAAGAGGGAAACTAAGACGAGCTGTGAAGAAAAATACACCACATCATTTATTCTGGGCAGAAGCTATTCAAAAGATTAAAAATATACATTTTCTAGACAAATGTAGTAAACTTGCACTACAATCAGGAAAACCTAGACTCGTACGAGTGCCATCCCTGCAAGGCTGGATTACAAGTCTTGAAAGTTTTATTAGAATATCTAAATTATTATTTGACAAATATAGTGTGGACTATTTTTATCCCAGGCTTATAAATCAAGATCCACTTGAAAATTTTTTCGGTCGTATAAGGGCCCTCAATTACAGAAATATTAATCCAGATGCAAACACATTTATTTATGCATTCAAATCATTAATGTTGTCTAATGTGCTTAGTCCTCATTCAAAATTTTCAAATTGTGAAGAGGATAATGGGGAAACCATATTAGATGTCGGTTTTCTTTTTAAAACTGATAACGAAAATAAGGAAAATTACACAAGTTCACCTCCATCCTCTTCACAAGATTACCCAAGGGAAAAATTAACAGTCGATCAGGTGGTGATGGAAAAAATTAAAGTGCATTGCTCAGCTTACACTGCTGGGTACATATGCAGAAAAATATCAAAGTCCATAAGGTGCAACTCATGCTTGAAAACGTACACAAGTAGCTCGGTAGAAAAAGTTCACACTTATATACAATTTAGGGAATACAAAACTTTGAAAAATAATAATTTATCATATCCTACTGAAAGACTTTTAATCTTATACAGGGACGTAGCTCAATTAGTGCATAATTATTTAAATGATAATTGCTATAAAAATAATATCAAAAGCAACTTGGTGAGAAAAATATTGAGCACAATGAGGTTTTCTTGGTTAGGGTGCTCTAAACATAATAATGAAGTAAAGAATTTGTTTATACAAGTTTTAATTCGATTACAAGTGCATAATTGGTGCAATATAATAAATAAAATATTAAAAGGTGATGTGGAGGCTAAGTATATAGCTAAAATGGGAGAGCCCCAAAAACGGGCCCTTGATAAATATAAAAGATTTAGATTAAGAAAACGATGCCTAAGTAAATAAATCACTGACACAGTAAAGTTCGTTTCATTACAAACAAAATTTAAAAATTATGTCCCATGTAAGAGACTATCGTCAAAATGGAACATCACTAGTAGTCGATATCGATAGTTTCTTCTAATCACTACTTATATACATATCTATAAACGTACAGTACACACACACATACGCGATGCGTATATTACTTTGTATGTGTAACCGGCAAATGTCAAACAGTGCGATTGTAGCGCCAAAACGGAACAATGACAAACACAGCCCAAAAGTAGCTGTCGCATCTGTAGCTAGCTACTAGTATCTAATCTGTGCATTAGACTAGTTTATTGGTGGACAGTAAGCTTATTTGTTCGTTTACAAACAAAAAAAATACGGTTTGTTTTGTTCATTCAACGCCCACCCTTCATGTACATTGTATATAATATTTTAAAGATTCATTGATAAAATACACACATCAAAAGTGTCTAGGGATCAAGCATTTTTAAGCGGATTTCTTGAGATTGAGATGTGGCTTTGTAATAAATTTATGATTTTATAAATTTATATGGATCCTTTTTGGTGCATTTCATAATTTGAATCAGGAACTGTTAATCAAATTCGAGTAAAAGATGAAAATCAGCTGTCAATATTTTCCCTATAAAAACATACAACGCATTGAAGACATTATTAGTGCTACTGTTTCCCTACTACTGATTAAAACCAACGTTATTATGGAGCGGCGACGTCATTTAAGCAGGGAAGAAATGCTCAGAGCCGTGGGAATGATAGAAGCTGGTTCCCGGCAACGTACTGTGGCTTTAGCTCTGAATACAAGTCAGAGTGTTATCAGTCGACTTTGGACACGTTACCGAAGCACTGGTACCGTGGCTGAGCGCCATGGAGGACGGTATCGCTGCACCACACGGAGACAAGACCGATATATTCAAATCTTAACTCGAAGAGCTCCAACAATAACTGCCATGATGTTAGCCGTGAGGCTTCATCACTCTTCAGGGAACTTAATTAGCGACCAAACAGTCAGAAACCGCTTGCATGAAGTGAACCTTCATTCCCGAAGACCGCTACGGGTACCACCTATAGCAATGCACAATCGTAGGATTCGATATCAATGGGCTCTTGAACACAGAAATTGGGCAGAAGAACAATGGCGTTTCGTGTGCTTTTCTGATGAGTCTCGTTTTGGTATGAGACCGGATACAAGACGTATACGACACTGGAGAACCCCTGGACGCCAACAGCGATTAAAATCCTGCCAGGAAGTCCATCCTTATAGTGGTGGAACCATCATGGTATGGGCGGGTATTTGGATCGGCGGAAGAACTGAGTTGATTTGGATCAGAGGCAACCTCAACGCTCAAATTTATGCTGAGACGATTGTATCAGACGTCATCGTTCCTCTACAAGTGCAAATCGGTCCCTTATTTCAGTTAATGCATGATAATGCACGACCGCACACCGCAAGAGTTGTAAGACAGACTCTCGCCGCAGCTAACATCAATGTCCTGCCCTGGCCTGCTCAGTCGCCAGACTTGAACCCGATTGAGCATGCATGGGATATGCTACAGAGAAGAGCTCTGCCGAATATGGAGGGTATCCAGTCGCAAGAAGACCTTTTTTTGTTGTTGCAACGAACATGGGCGGCCATTCCACAGCGTGATTTGGATGAACTCATTTTGAGTATGCCAAACCGATGTTCTTGTGTTGTTAGTGTTCGCGGTAGAAACACGGATTATTAATTGTTTAAGTTACCCAATAAAATTTTAAAGAAAACTGTTATTTCAGTCTTTTTTTCGAACTTTTGTGTTAGTGGTTCAAATGTCAAAAATCCCTTTATTAGGAAAATGGCAAATTTCTTTATTAATGCAAAGGTGACTTGGTTTATCGTTACTGTGACAAACGAAAACACTTTATTTGATGAATCCTTAAAGAAAATTTTAATTAATATCAATCAGGAGAAAAGTTATTGCAAAAATATATGTTGATCCCTAGACACTTTTGATGTGTGTATATTATCATAGTTTTACCTCTATTTTATGCGTAGCATCATATTAGTCTGTGTACTATGTATCCAAGAAGTTAGAAAAAACAGCAGTACTGCGATTTCAAGTACCTATAGTTTTCTTTTATCCAATGATGTTAAGTCTTAAACATTGCTTTTTTTATGTCCCTGGATATAGACGAGGCTAGGAAAGAGAAAAAATACCCTAAGAACATGTCTTCAAATTGTTTTAATGCCAATTAACATTTTTCAAACAAGGGTTTGCTTATATTACACAATAGGCACAAAAGTGAAGACTAAATTACAATTCTTATTTCTAAAACCTGCCCCTACTGAAACTGGGCATATTTTTTACAAATTGTACATGCACCTTTAAAAGTATTCGCAGATTGTAGGATTATTGGAGATAATATGTAATTGCAATCAACATAAATATTATTAGATAAATAATCACACGTAAAGCTTTGTACAATACTATAAAATTAAAAAAAAAAAAGAACTTTACTTAATATCCCAGGCAAGTCGTTTATGTACATAGATTAAAAACATCATTATTATAAATTTACCGCGCTTTAAAGTGACAATGAATATTCGTGTGAATCTCTTTATTTGATACAAAAATATGAATTTTAAAAAAACGATTCGAGCATTATTCAATATATCAGTCCGTAATAATTATAACTATTTCCTGGTTAACTTCAGAAAAACTAACACAACGAGAATTACTGCATTACTTTTAACTGTTACCAAATATGATCGATAATACCAATAATAATTTGGTTGGATGGTCAATACTATTAAGTAATCTATATGATTACTAGTAGGGCACAGCGGAAAAACGTGCCCAAAATTAAAAAACTTGTTGTAAATAAAGTCCTCCGCTGCGTCTGTCTGTCTGTTCGCGAAAAACTCAAAAACTACTGTATGGATTTTCATGAAGTTTTCACTAATACATAGAGTGATTTATGAGTAAGGTTTAGATACATAATTTGCCAAGGTTTTGTGTGAAATATAACAATAATTGTTGGAAGTATCAGAAATAGCGCGGGCATAGCTGCTCGGGGGTCTGCTAATAAATACATATATAAATAACACCCAGACACAGAACAAACAGCCATGTTCATGCACACAAACTTTAGTCCTGGGTGGGCATCGAACACATGATCTATTGGTTAGCGGCCAGGGTGTATAACCACTAGATCAGACTAACAGGTCCACCAAAAAAGTGGCTGAATTTGGTTCGGATCTTTTGTAGGGTAAGTACTCTCATTCTGAGAGAATGCCCGACAAATGGGACGGGCCTGTTGTTCTAGTGGTTTGACATCCTAGCCGCTACCCACCTTGCCTAGGTGGTATTTATCTATATAATTATGTATTTTAAAATGGTTATAAGGACTTGTATCCGTTGTCTGGTAACTATAGTAACGGCTCAGCCTAGTTTGGGATCAGTCGACCGTGTGTGGATTGTGCCAAAAAATTGTTATTATTGTTGGGGTTGGTCGTATTTTGAGGATATTTCCGATGTACCCTAACTCTCTTATACATACTGAAGCAATAGCTACAGTTTTAAGCTGTAGGTGTATAATAATAATAATTAAATAACGTACGTAAATAAAATGCAGTGTTTACAAGTGAGCTAATGAGCTGCATTTTATATAACTAGTAAAAATAAATAATACATGTTTAAAGTGTGGATGTGTATTGCAACGAGTGATATATTGTAGACTGCAAACTGCTTCTTTAATAATTATTTAATATCTATACGCCTAAATTAAGTATTCTGTTTTGTTAAGTAATTATAATTAACTAATAAGTTCATGTATAAGTACTTACGTGGTAACATGTCTAAACTTATTTAAATAAATGATTAGACCACTAGTAACAATTATCATATAATTTGTTGACAAGAGAAATGCATTGTATTGTATAAATTATAACAATGTTTTTTCTGTATAAACGTGCACACGAGTTTCAACCAACGCACAGCAATCACGTGACAGCTGTTTAGGACGACAATCGCTTGCACGTGCCAGCCCAAAATACATGCGGGCGGGGTAAGCGCACGTACGTTACGTCGTTCAAACGATTTTAGTAAAAAACTACACCGTTCGTGTCCGCGATAGTGCCTTATGGTAGTCAAAATTAACGTATTTTAAGAAGTCTTCTTTTTAGGCTGGTCATTGATATATTACATGTTGTATTAATTAGAAATCAAGAATAAAGTGAAATACAAAACATAGTTAGCCATAGTGAAAAACTGCCCTTAAACATTCTCCTTTAACAATTTAGTGTATATACCAAGTTATTGTACCAACGCCTTCTATTGTTTAATTATTATTTTTATTATATTTTAATAGGTATCCACATAACATTACTTTTTATTCGACTCTGCACTTTTAATGTAAGTAAGTACATATAATAGATCGATGGGGCTGGCAGTGTAATTGTAAATACTCATATACAAATTGGAAGACAAAAAGCAGGATATGGAGGGATGGGTAGAATGAAGTTAGCTCTATGTACTGCACTCTGTAATATCATAAGTAAACATTTAATTCGCAAATAAAGTTTGAGTTTGAGTAAAAATATCAAATTGCACTTAAAGGAAACATTCTTTAATTTTTTAAATAATAACCGCATTCTAACATTTTTTAAACTTAATGTCAAAAACAAACATTGTATCTTATAATGAAAGAAGACCTAATCCAACAATTTGTACATATGGAAATAACATGAAGAACATGACAGACTATTTTTTGTCATTTTTAGTTGGTTCGATTCCAGGCTCAGGTAAGTTTATGATCATTTTTTGAATGCGGTTAGTATTATTTTTATAGATAAAAGGATGTTTCCTTTGACTAAAATTTTATATCTTCAATATTTAATGTGATTTCCCTCTATATCTCGTTCATTATGTCCACACCCATCGAGTGTATAAGTGTCTGTGAACTATGAATTAAATTAAGTATTTTTGCTAAGTAGTGCGGTTATATCCAAGGGCTAACCTGGCAACGCCTATTATATGGGCGATATAGATATGGCATATAATTGATAAATCAAGTGGACTTAAAATACTCTCATTCACATCAGTACATCACAAAAGAAATTTGTTAATCCTAATTTCAACTAAAAAAGGATTATGGGATCGTAGCTGCAAAGAAATCTAATCTTTTATAGACTACTACCATGCAAAAATTGTTATTTAAATACCTATAAATAACCACAAACGATCATAAAAATCTCACCCTGTCACGTCTTAAGTACTATTAAAATCTTAAATACAACTTATAATACAGTATATAAAATATACATAATATTCGTTACTGTGATGCTGTGGTAAATGCTTTAATGTACGTCTTTAATATAAAATTGCAAGTCACGAGGTAAAATATTTGTGATTCCCGGACATCTTAGCAATAAACCCCATCCAATCGTAAAGGCGAACGAGGGTTGTTCTATAGAA
Organism: Furcula furcula; assembly: GCA_911728495.1. Taxonomy (NCBI): domain Eukaryota; kingdom Metazoa; phylum Arthropoda; class Insecta; order Lepidoptera; family Notodontidae; genus Furcula; species Furcula furcula. The sequence continues at coordinate 20,504,926 of OU452248.1, forward strand.
ACATTGTTTGAATCTGACATGGTTACACCCCTATCGAGGCAATGTATGAACAGATTTAAATAGATCTTTGCATTACGAATGGACAGGGTTGATCACTACAGGAAAAGTGGCGTAGGTTAGGTTATTATATTGAGCATTGACAAATGCACATTAATTATATGCAATAAGATGAAAATATTTCTTAAATATATTCATAAACAAAATTGTTGAATAATTATTTAACAAAAAACATCAGAATTGGTACACTGGTGTATAAAACTAATCGTGCACTAATGTCATTCACCTTATTGGTATGCGTTATGTAAAAGTTATGTTCTGTGGATTTTGATAAACCACCTAAATACACATTTTTTTTTACAAAAATAATAAATTCCAGTATGTTCATTACTTACTGTTAATAAAATCGTGATTTTATCACGCTGCATTGGATTTAAGATCTAGTTAACCAGGCCAGCATCCTTGGCCATGCCGTAGAATATAGATGTCTTATCTTGTAAAAGTTGTTCCGGGGGTGCGTACTCGACGAGTTGTCCTTTGTCCAGCACCATGACCTTGGTGGAGTCCATGATAGTGTTGAGGCGATGCGCGATGGTCAGCACCGTGCACTCGGCGAACTCGGAGCGGATGGTTTTCTGCGAGCAGAGAGTGCAGTGAGAGCGAGGAACAAATAGCTCATAGCTCTTACCTGTCGTATGCTTGTGTCCAGGTCAACGGCGGCGGTGGCCTCGTGCGGCTCTCACCTGGATGAGCTCGTCGGTCTCCAGGTCGACGGCGGCGGTGGCCTCGTGCGGCTCTCACCTGGATGAGCTCGTCGGTCTCCAGGTCGACGGCGGCGGTGGCCTCGTGCGGCTCTCACCTGGATGAGCTCGTCGGTCTCCAGGTCGACGGCGGCGGTGGCCTCGTCCAGCACTAGCAGCGGCGTCTTGCGCAGCAGCGCTCGCGCCAGGCACACGAGCTGGCGCTGGCCCACGGACAGGTTCTCGCCGCCCTCCGCCACCTCGTGGCGCAGCCCCGCCTCCAGGCCTGCGGGGGACGGTCGTCAGTGGAGACGGTGGTCGGTGCGCCGCTCACTCGCTCAGTATAATACTCGCATACACACTCACCCTCCACGAACGGCTTGAGGTGCGCGTGCTCCAGCGCCCGCCACAGGCGCTCGTCCGAGTGCGCCTCGAAGGGGTCCAGGTTCATGCGCAGCGTGCCGGAGAACAGCACCGGGTCCTGCGGGATGATGGTGATGCGCGAGCGCAGCTGGTGCAGGCCCACGGAGGCCACGTCCAGGCCGTCCACGAGGATGCGGCCCGCGGCCGGCTCCACGATGCGGAACAGCCCCAGCGTGAGCGTGGACTTGCCGGCGCCCGTGCGGCCCACGATGCCCAGCTTGTCGCGCGGCGCCACGGCGCACGTGACGTCACGCAGCGCGGGCTGCCCGTCGCGGTACGCGAGCGTCAGCCGCTCCAGCTGCAGCGCGCCCGTCTCGGGCCACGTGGCGCGCGGACCCGCCGGAATGGTCCAAGCCGCCTCCTACATAAATGCTCACGTTACCAAATCACACGTTCAACAAGGCTCCGTCCTCTCACCGCCGCCGGTGTCTACAAACTCACCTGTTCTGTTTCAGCATACTCTTTTATTCGCTCCACTGCTACGATGTTAGTTTCCACTTCCGAGGTCATGCGCACCAGCCAGTTCAAAGTTTGTGTAATCTGCAAGAAACTCACGATGAACGAGAATGTAGCTTTCTGAGCACTATGATAGCGGGTACACTTGGAGCGAACAAAAGCGAACTCTCAAAACGCCAGCGAATATGTGTGTTGAATGCGAATCGGACGAGCATGAACCGCCGAGACGGTCAGTACATCAATGGGAAAGTATAGACATGTGATTGCTTTGGTACGATCGGTGTCACCGTTCACCGTACACCGTCATTTGTATTTACCTGTAATGCGTAGGTGACTGACAAGCCCACGAGACCGGTACTGATCGTATCCCTTTTGAGCACCGCAAATAACGCGGAGAAGAATATGATGCAATTGCCGATCATCTCGAGCCTAATAGCTAGCCATCTGTTCGCGATACAACTCGGATAGTAACACGACTGATTGTGGTCGACGCCTCGTTCTGACTCTTGAATGAATCTGGTGGGAAACATTAAATGAAAATACAGAAATAAGGGCTATTTTATATGTTTTTTAAAAACTATATGAAAAATGGCCAACCTGTCGGAAACGCCATACGCCCGTATTGTGCTAGCGCCAGTGATGCTCTCGCCAAAGTGAGAGTAGATGGGCGACCGCGACACTGACTCCAGTCGCTTGAGTTGCCGTGACGTTGCTACGTAAAACCGCTGAATGACGTAGTAAAGCAACCCAACGGGTATGATCAATGCCATGAATATCGGCGTTGAGAAACTTATTACGGCTAGAGTGCCCAATACCTGTAAATTTTAATACGTATTATAGAACATAATTTTTCTTGTTTATTTTGCTTGAAATACGATAATTCAGTATGAGTACCAGTACTTTATTTAGAAGTTAATTTAACCAAGGTTTACTCATACTTAGGTAAGTATGTAAAGTTGTTTAAGTTTACTTGTGAGAGCACTATTAAACGAAGATCAATAATAGTATGCCAATAGTAAACGTATTACATCAGGATCAGTTTACAAATAAATATTGAACAAAATAATTAAAACAGAAAGAATACATAAAATATACAGATAAAGACAATGCGGAACCCAAAGCAAATTTAATGAAGTTCAAGAAAGCAATATGGGTGGGATCCAAAATAGTTTAATTTCATAGGGCTACAAGAATTTCGACATTAATTTAGAAGATAGAAGTAAACAGTTAATTAGGTACTGACTAAGCAAGCCATCAATTCACAAAAAGCGTGTTATCAAAAGTGTACCAAATTTGGTACACTTTTTGATCTCAACAATCTGTTGAGATCTATTTTTAACTTAGCTATTAAATTTAAATTACTTTATAAACTGTGTATTCCGATTTCTAAATAGCGTGCCACTGCCGGCGTAATTAATAAGCCTACACTCGACTAGTAGATCAAATTGGCCACTTAGAAAAGATTAACTAACTACTCGATCGGATGAAATTAGTTTGGATTTCTACAGCGATTGACTTATCGTGCTTATAGTACGTATTTGTAATAATTTTTGTATTCACTATAATTATAGCCATATGGTGAATACAAAAAATCGCGGCTCTGACAGACGCGCAGAATGCAGTGACAGACAGGTACAAAATACGACTGTTATACATGGGTTTCTTTAGTAAATGATATTTTCAAAACAACAATGTCTTCAGATTACTTAATCATAATCCCATAAAAACATAAGCATTACATAACAAAATAGTACCCAAAAACATGATCCGTAACAACAAAATGGCCATGAATATTTAGCTACACCGAAATTACCTCAAAGGCGCACCACGTCACGTCGGAGATTTGCGAGGGAAGCGACGTATCTAAAATGTCCACGTCTTTCGAAAATCTAGACAATATCCTGCCTAGAGGCGTCACTTCGAAGAATTGCAAGGGTGCTTTTAGCACGTGGTCCAATAAATTCTCGTGAATTAACTTCGCCGCCTTCCAACATGCCAAATAGGGCATCAAGTCGGCGAAAATCGATCCTAATGCTGCAACAACGTCCACGAAGACCATTAAGCACTCGCCTGAACATCGAATATTGCGCTCGGAACGAACAATAAATAATGAATACATTGTTTACACTAGGAAAGGATAACAGTTAGGAAAACGTCTAAAGTAATCTACGTTGGTGTTCGAAATGGATAGTGCAGTGCTGGAGAATTAGACACAATGACAACTAAGTATCTATCTGTACTAAGTTAATCACATGCATGGCGATCCGGACATAAGCTTCGCTATATTTGAGTTAAAGGAAGGCATAAATCAAGAATAAGCATTAAAAAAAAATATATTTTAGGAGTTTTTATTTATAAACTGATCCCTCGTATAATTGGCGTTGAAGTTTAATAAATGCGACGTTAAGCTGAGAATGTATGTGTAATTACTTGAAACAAGTAATATCTTCGGTTAATGTACAATTTAGAAAGTCTGTTAAAATAATTGAAGCCACCTCATATCTTATCAGACCGTTTGAATGGGAATGTAGCAATATTCGAAAGCTAAAAAAATTGCCCATGAACATTTGAGGTGGCCTAATGTAATAAACATACTTCTGTAAATTCGGCTGTAGTAATTAATCGAAAAAAATCTGATTAATAAACAGTACAAGATGTGTTTTACATAACATATTGCAGTAAAGCTTTTACATCAAGTTAGGTCGGAGCGGGACCGGCAATAACATTTGAGTACTTAGGAATAGACAGGCCAAAGCAAGCAAAATTATTTTCCGAAAACTTGATACCAAGTGGTAATTTCATTCGTAGATACATATTTTTTTTAGAGAAACTGTTTAATATCGTGTTGGCGTATTTTAAACATGAGTTTAATGCCCCACATCCTCAATTCGGTATACTCAGTACTATGTGGAAATTCTAGCGTGTAAGACGACCTTTTATAGCCGTGTGACTGGTTGAACATAGGACAGGTTGAAGATTAGATTATATTAAAGACTGTACTTGTTTTAGGCAGTTTAAAATGAAATTGTTGAATTATGTAATAGATTGTATACAATAAAAATGTTTGTCAAATGTAGTCGAATATAATTAATAAGTAATATTCTTTGTAAAATTGATTGTTTGATTAATAATTTTTAGTAGAGTAATATTTTTAGAATTATTGTAATTGTGATATCTTATAAGTGAACTATGTTCTTTGAGATATTATTAAACGTCTTTAAACCTACATATTTATACAGGGCGCTCAGTACTCGATTCTCATCCTGAATTTGTAATAAAATAAAAATAGGTAAGTACTTAATATTTGATCCAAATTATCAATAAAAAGAAAGACACCCACCCGCGCGCGCGTTTTTTAACAGATTAACAACAGAACAGATAATTTTCGGTACGCAGCGATAAGTTTTAATACCTATTTATTTGTTTACAACGCTCCGGTCAGCTTTTTCTTCTACGTGACGACGGAAGGCACATAGTGCAAGCTTGCAACTTATTGTAAATAGGGTTAGGGTTTGCTTTGTTATTTATAGGTAGGTATTTTATATATTTAACTTTTTTTTATATACTACCAAGGTGGCAAGCAAGCATGCGGTCCGCCTGATGGTAAGCAGTCACCGCAGCCTATAGACGCTAGCAACACCAGAAGAATCACTAGCGCGTTGCCGACCCTTAAGACATAAGATATTAAGTTTTTGTGTGCCGTAATTTCACCAGCTACAGTGTCCTTCACGCCGGAACACAGCAATGCTTACACACTGCTGCTTGGCGGCAGAATATTTGACACGGTGGTACCTACCTGGACGGTTCATTGCACAAGGAACTGACCACCTAGTACGTTACTTAAGACCTAGGGTATGGTCCCACGCGCGCTTGCTATATCCTTGTGTATGTCCCATGTTCAACCATTCAGCCAGTATATTTCGATCTCTATGTGGACCGGCGACCGGTGGTGACTCGTCGAGGCGTCGCATACCGAGAAGAAGCACGAGGTCCAGCCGCGGAGCGTCATGGGGAGGACGTTGTCGAGCACGTCGATGTCCTTGCTGAAGCGGTTGAGCACGCGGCCGACGGGCGTGCAGTCGAAGAAGCCGATGGAGGGCGCGCGCAGCACGCCGGCCAGTATGGCCGCGTGCAGCGCGCGCGCCGCCGCCAGCGTGCCCAGGTACAGCGCCAGCGACGACACCGACACCGACACCACTGCGCACCACGCTCACACTCACACTCGGTCGCGGTACACATTGCGCATAAACACGTCCAGTGTCCCGCACCCTCCCGCGCGCTAATATAACGCACACAACGTACCATGTGCCGCGACACAAAAGCATTCATGAGACAATTTGTGACTGTGTGTATAAGCACCGCGCGCATTGTATAGGGTAGTTAATCGTCTATCGTAAATCAAATACGTAACATTGCAATTATTTACGGGTTGTATACAAGTTGTTCTGAACCCATGAGCTTTCTAAAGTGTCTCGCAGAAATATGCAACAAGACAATAACCATCTTGAATTTTTAAAGCGGCATCAGCTAATTATTAAGTTCATATCTCCCCGAACACCATGTCTTAGATAAACAGCGCCAAAAATGTCTAGTTTGAAGAAGTTCTCTTTACATAAACTTGCAATTTCTTACTTAATATTATTGGAAAGATATTTGAGTATGAAATCAATTTTTTCTCTTTAGTTAGTTACCTAAATTTTAACCACCATCTAGTCAAGCAGTATTATTGTAATCTTATTTTTACGATAGAAGGGAATGGAGCTATAACTGCGTATATCTGCATCTCTTTGCCACGTAAAAAAAAGATTACTTTAAAACTGTAGGTATGCTTTTTAATATTGTACTAATAATATTTTGTATTGTGTAATATTATTAATTGTGCAGAGTATTGTGAAATATAGATATATGTGAGTTACTCCAAATGCCACAACCGACACCATTTGAACAAAAAAACAACAAGCACCGATATAGTGTGTGCGCGACGCTAAGCGATGAGAAATAAAATACTGTCTCTAATACGTACGTACACCCTACGTAAACCAAGACCGGCTACACTTCGATTCGATATTATTAAGATGTGTCTTTGATTTTAATGCAGAATGCCGATTGAATCACCTGCAAGCCTACAATGCTACTGAGTATTTAAATTCGTAATATAAACATGTAGGCTACTGACTCAGTACTCATCACAAGATCTATCTTATGATTTTTTTTAAATGATGGTTAGTCTAAGCCGCAGATGGCTATGAGAGCAGCTTGCCTTGATGGACTGTCTATTGTCACGCCCCTCCAGCATCAGGGCGTATATTTTCATCACGCCTTTATTTATTAGGATTACCCTACTTCAAAAAATATTGGAATGTTTTCTAAACCTAGCTTGTAGCTGATCGACGATCTTACGTAATGAGAAAAAATACATCATGCAATATCACAAGATGGAAAAAAATAATTACAAGAATACAATAGTAATACAAAAGTCACTTGTTTTTTTTTTAATAAAGGAGAAGTATCAAAAGTGCCCTACTTCACACTATGATTAAAGGCGTAGTGACTCTTTGCAATTGTTTGACAATAGTTACTATAAAACTATACGAATGTTTCGCTCACTCACATGAGAGCAAGAGAGTTATGCCTGCGCGCACGATCGTACCCCTAAACCGCTCGCAGTCCCGCTACTGCGCTTGCGTTAGCATTCATCGGTTTGTTTGGAAAAATAATCACGCTACACCGATGTGATTATTTTTCCGTGACAAAGATTACTCTTTCTGGGCTTGATATTGACTAGCGATTCCATTTTGTTTTTATTGGATAATTTTCCAACTTTGAGCTTGTGATTACCCGACCTGATTAAGCATTATGATTTGGAAGTTGTTATGGATTACCATTAATGCATACATCGAGTAACGTAATCCGTCTTATTATTAACGACGAAAATAGGTTTGTGACCCAGATTTAAGGTACGATTTTCTACGACGAAAATAGGTTTGTGACCCAGATTTAAGGTACGATTTTCTAAGTCTAAACCTAGGTTCATCATTAAACTACTTTTATACAAATCATAATGAAAACCAACCCTGTTTAGGTATTAAAATGAGTGACTATTGTATCGAGAGAACTACATGCCTCTATCAGACATATAAAATAAATTCATGCTCAGTTTAGACGCGTAAATCATGCAGTAGATAATAAACTATGCTTGCAATATTAAACACCTTAATAATAATACATAAATATAAAATATTAGATCGAGTATGACGTAAATAAAATGTAAATAATGTATTCATTATTATTACGACAGACACTCATCATTTATTGATAGGTTAGTAAATAATTAACTGATATTGCTAATATATTAATCGTTTTGTATTAAATAACACCACACCAATTTTAGACAAAATCATACTAAATGCTTGCCGTCATTCAAAAGGGTATTTATTAAAATCAAATTATTATTAAATATATGTATAGATGTATCACCGGCACCGGCGGAGTGTGTCATATTGCACAAAATAAGTGAATTAATAATTCATACTGTATGTTGTTATTACGTTCGGTGATTCGTGAGGTTGTTACAATGAAAATATAAAGGGTAAATTTGAGAATACTGGTAACATTTGAGGTGTAGCTTTTTCACATCACGCTATACAACGTTTCTTCTATCAATTTTAATCATTCATAATTTTTATGCCGCGCGCCATCAGCAATAAAAATATTGAAATTTCTCTCTTTTGCGACCACGTGTTTTACAATATCGCGGTTTATTGTTGATATTTATTTTACCAAGATTTAAAATGTTTTACAACATCCGTGTTCACAAAGGGAATGTAATATAATCCGTTATAAAATGATTTCATACTAATATGTTCGCGTAAATAAAAGAAATGAACCAAATTCAATGTTTTAATTCATTTATAACCGTAAAAAATAATGAATTATCAAATATTGTTCAGTATGATGTGAAGTAGATACCCATAAGAGATTATTAGTATTTTAAATCAGCCCTGTATACTTAGATGAATACATATAAAATAAACTTACCTTGTCCGATGCCGAGAGCGCCGTACACGCCCAGGTACATATCGCGCTTCTGTGTGTCTACCACATTGTCTACGATCTGCAATGACAGATATAGATAGATAGATAAAACATTTATTCGTAGCCAAGTTCACACAAATACAAGAAACACAGTTTTCAGCAACATAGTTATCAAATAAACACAAGAAAATACATAAAATATTTTGATTAAATTGTACGTATTGTAGCACACGTATGTGCTGTGGTAATACAAAAAGGCAATAGCTGTGGGGATATTGGTCGGACACCCCACGGGACACTGCTGCTTGGTCGCAGTATATCTGACACCGCGGTGGTACCTGCCTGGAGTACCGTCCCTTGCACAAGGGCTATCACCAAGTTAAAAAAGTTGTAAACTACTCTTAGATATAAATTTCTGTAAGTATTCTAGGGCGTCTGAAAGTTCAAGGCTATGTACAGACGTAAGGTAAACTTACCGTTTTGTTGTCACTGGACCACACGTTGAGCCAATAGTTGGAGCCAACTTGGAATACTTGCAGCACGAGGTTCATCAGCACCGTGAGTGCGGACGCCCATACTCCCACGCTCATCAGATAATGCTTGTAAACACTCCATTTCACCTTTGACATCATAACACCACTCGACGTTAAGATAAATTGTTTATTGTTTCGATCACATTTATAAATATACATAAATAACGCAATTATTATCCTGTGTGGTTAGAAAACTTGTGTTAAGACAGCAATCAAGGGATTTATACCGGAAACTTCAGCGACGAATTTGGACATCTGTGAAGTATTGTGTGACTCGAACTACCGTGCCTTGAGAACTATAGTGTGTGTATATTAATACTCATCCACTCGTAACAGTATGTATTTATGAAATAGTGACTTTGTAGTAACTTACACTTCCAGTTTCAGTTTTTTCGGTCTCTATAAGTTTATTTTTCTCTTTCAACTCTTTTTGTGTGAGTCCATCCGGAGTCTTCCTCTTTACACTGCCAGCGCGATCACCTGTCAATAATACAACGATGTTATGGAAACAGAGGTAGCTATACTTTAGAAGGGAAAATAAATAAAACTTAAAAACTTATTCATTAAATCTGTGGTCGTTATGGTGGTCATATGACGTTATTCGTTTATTGAATAAAGTACGCGCTTAACCGTCTCTTATGCATTCATATTTACCTGTTGCCAATTGATCAGATTCAGAAGCACTTTCCGAAAGCGAACGCGCTCTTTGCAACTCGTTTTGAAATTTGGTACCGAGTTTACTTTCGAGGTCTTGTTTGATTTCGTCTAATTCTGAAACAAGTATAGATTATGAAAACACCAAAAATCTATAAATGGGGAACTTGCACAATTTTTGTTTTTTAGTGTTTAATAAAGATTTTAGACTCGCTTAGAGATACTAAGAAGAAAAAAGTTAAAATATGTAAAAATTATCTAGATATTGCATATCAAAGGTTGGCTTTTCCACGTTGGCGCGGAAACGCTCATTGACAGCCGTGACGTCATTCCATTGGTTTGACGTACGAGTTATTAAATTTTTCATGACGATTGGCGAGTGAATAAAGAAACTACCACTGAAAATTAATATGTTCTCATTAGACTTTTGACGACTAATATGATCAGAATAATCCCCTAGAGTTATCAGTTGAGAGCAAATTAATATTATCCATAAACAAAAAATGTTGCACCAGTCATGTAGTTGGACAGGCCCGTTGGTCTAGTGGTACGTGAGGCATGTCTTTTAAGTTTTGTCGTTTCAAGAAAAAAACACAACTATAGGCCGACCGTTTAACTCGCGCATCGCCTGCGCGGCAAGAAGGGAGCGAGGGGAGATGTTAGCGGATGGGTGAAAGGGGTGCGCGGAGCAGAGAGCTTACGTCAAGTGCGGCAGTGCGCTGGCTGTGCTCGCAGCGCGCGGTTGTTTTTGTTACGGACGCTTGAAGATAAACGCACAAGGTATACGACTGCCAAGATAAATCTCAAGATGAATCGCTCTTCCAGTTCGTTGATGAAGAGATGGACCGATTTATTATTAATTTGCAAGATTCTGACTCCTCAAGCTACACAGACAGTGATGATGATTCAAGCGATATGAATATTAGTGACGAATAGTCCTATAAAATTTTTATCTGTGGTTAAATATTTCTTAAACGGAGTTAATTATTGTTTTATGATTTTGTACCTATGAAGCTATTATAAAATATTTGTAAAACTTAAAAATAAATACTTAAAAAAAAGATACTTATTATTTTATTCTTTACCAACAATGTCTATCTCGAGATAAATCTTTGGATTATTGACTCCGTGTGTAGCGTTACCCGCCCTCGCTCCCCTCCCACCGCGCAGGCGACACGCGAGTTAAACGGTCGCCCTATAGAACCTTATAGTACTTTTTATTGTTTTTCAAAGTATTCACCACGTAGCTTAATACACCTTTCCATTCGCTCAAACCAGTTATTACAACATTTATTCCACTCTAAAGTAGGGGTGTTCAAAATGGCTGACTTGAAAGCATCGACTGCTTCTTCACCAGAGAATATCTTTTGAATGGTTGTCCCTGAGATGCCTAATAGAGCCCTATCTCTCGATACGTCACATGACGATCTTCGAGAATTAGTTGTCTCACAGCAATGATGTTATCTTCAGAGAAGGCGGATTTTGGGCGTCCTTCGCGAGTTTTGTCACTAACACTAGTATGTCCACGCTGGAATTCTAAATACCAGCGTTCGACAGTCCGCAGACATAGGGCTTCATCACTGAACACAGATGTTAGCTCTTCAAAACACTGAAGCCGTGTCAGGCATCTAAAGTTGTAGAAAATTATTGCAGGAACATTTTCCTTAGAAAGATTCATTTTCGTACGTAACCTGACAGATTCCAATCGACGCTGTGACTAAACAATAGCATTAATCCTAATACTTTCAACTGTTTTGAGATTCAACATATAAACACATTCGAATATAGAACAGTTCCAAATTCAAAATTGCCGGGAAATATGGAAATGACAGAACTTAAAAGGCATGCCTCGTAAGACACCCTAGCCGCTACCTACTACAGTAGAATCCCGATTATCCGGATCAATTAAAACCCGAGTATTCCGGATAATCGAAAATCCGGTTAATCGATTTCAAAGACAAATCAAACCATGTTTAAATTATAATAAATTTATATCATAAAATGGGTTTTACATAAGTTGTTTATACAATACAATAAATACCGCGTCTCATGAGACCAAGGCCCCATGGTCTCCACCGCAAAGGGCACAAAAGGCCGGGGTGTGGGACGCAGCAAGTGTATCGACAGATCTCGATTCCACACTAACGGCTTTCCATGTTGCCATGGTATTAAAGTGCTACCATTAGGCCTTTTGCCATCATCTCGTGTAATACCGACTGGTTCCAGTACTAGTATAAAGATAATTAACAAGTTATTGGAAATAACTTGTTATTGATCTTTGCAGTCAAGTCCCTGATACGCTTTAGTAGTAACAGCTGTATGGGATCTGATTCATCCTGTCTTTCCAACCACTTAAAAGCAACATCTAGGGCTTCAAAGGCTTCTAAGTGAGATGGTACTCGACATACATCCCCAGCTTCAGTCTCTTCTTCATCTTCTCTCTCGTTGCTATTCAAATTGTCAATGATTTCTTCATCAGTTAATATTTGGAATCCTGGGTCTTCACTATCGCAGTTCACCACTCCTCGATATTCTCTTCATCGCACCCTTCACCAATGCTAAGAATTTTCATTGCAACAATAACCAACCCTATCGCGCAAATAAACGAGAGCCGGAGTGAGTACATGGTCGAAGGCGGGAACAAACTTGTCGTAACATGTATCGTTGCACTGTCAAAATAATTTTAAATCGAAAATTAGAGCCATGACGAATGAGTCAGGATAATCGATGTTCGGATAATCGGGATTCTACTGTATATCGTTGGATTGATTCCCACCTTGTGTCTGCGTGTTATTTATCAATATATTTACAAAAAAGTACTAAAAGTATTTGTTTCAGTTGTATGGGTCACCATAATACAGGCTCTGCCTAGTTTTGTATCAGTTAACCGTGTGTGGATTGCCCAGGATATTAGTATACTTAGTACTTACTTACATTTTATAAAGTCATGTTTATATTTTTATCTTAAAATAAATAAATCCCGCTATCATTAAAACTTTCATTTTTTTTAAATATCAATGTGTTTACACACAGATTTGCTCTTGAAAATTGATTGGCATGGCCGTCTGGTCGAGATATGACGTCACGCGCGATTGGTGCTGTTTCAAATTGCGTTCCATTTTGCGTAACTTAAAGTTGAAATATTACGTAAAATAATAATAATTTTAGAAAAAATCTTTTAGCAATGCTCTTTTTAGAACTGTTTTTATTACATTATAGTCATAATTTATCATTATATTTTTTATACAAGTTCCCCCATTACAGAACACAGAAAATCTTCTGCGAACAGAATTTGCTATTGAATGGAGTGACAATTTAATGCGCATCTATCGGTGATGCATACTGTACTAATATATAAAGTTTTAGAATATAACACGGACATTCAGCTATTCGAATTTGTGCGATCGAAGACGACAAGCTATGTAAATGTACCTTCAGGAGACGTTCGCTCGGCGTCGCTTAGATGATGCAGCAGGAACTCAGCGAAGGCTCCCTTCTTCTCGAGCAGCTGCTGGTAGGAGCCGGCCTCGGACACGCGGCCCTCGCGCAGCACTAGCACCAGGTCCGTCTGCGCCAGGTACGTCACGTTGTTGGTCACCCACACGCGCGTCTTGTGCTTCAGCAGACTGCCAGGACCTATCACCTAAACAACAGCCAGATTGAATGAACTAGGCTCGCGCAGCACCAGCGCCAGGTACGTCACGTTGTTGGTCACCCACACGCGCGTCTTGTGCTTCAGCAGACTGCCAGGACCTATCACCTAAACAACAGCCAGATTGAATGAACTAGGCTCGCGCAGCACCAGCGCCAGGTACGTCACGTTGTTGGTCACCCACACGCGCGTCTTGTGCTTCAGCAGACTGCCAGGACCTATCACCTAAACAACAGCCAGATTGAATGAACTAGGCTCGCGCAGCACCAGCGCCAGGTACGTCACGTTGTTGGTCACCCACACGCGCGTCTTGTGCTTCAGCAGACTGCCAGGACCTATCACCTAAACAACAGCCAGATTGATCTTTCATAACACCCTATATGTGAAGTTTGTATAATTATGTTCCAGAAGTACTTTACCTCGTCAAATATGTGCTTGCCCACGTGCGAGTCGACAGCGCTGAGTGGATCATCCAGGAAGTAGTTGTCAGCGTCGTAGTACACCGCGCGCGCCAGAGACACTCGCTGCTTTTGTCCACCAGACAAGTTGATACCTTACCAATATAATAAAACACATTTTACACCGTTTCATTCGTTCAGTAGTGTATTACTCTGGAAAATCGATTGATTTACCTTTTTCGCCGATTTCGGTCTGATCACCTCCGGGTAGGACGTCGAAGTCCGGTCTGAGAGCGCATACGTTGATAACATTGTTATATTTTGGTTTGTCCAGCGGTTTCCCAAACAGAATGTTATCTTGCAGTGTTGCGTTCTGGATCCAAGCTTGTTGCGGTACGTACGCTATGCTACCTGCACCGTGGAAATACATACGATGAAGTGAAACGTCGTCTTATGATAAGTTCTTTGCTTCGTAGGGAAAGTTTTAACTAGATTTTATACGTAAGTTTAAATTGCAGATTAAAAAATATGTAGAGAGCACTTTTCAAAATGTAATCTTCGTTGGTTTTGTTACCAGAATTTTTCGCTTTTATTGAAAGTAAATAATTTGGGTGCATCTCCAATAAACGTTTTTGACAAAAAAACAACCATCTTCATCAGTTGGACATAGGCCTCTTTTAAGGATGCCACAGCGTTCGATCTTTGGTTGTCTTTTCCAGTCACTGCCAACTACTCTGGGTATATCTCGCTTCATGCATCTTGTCAGAATACGCTACATTTTCCGGTTAGTGGTCTCCACTATAAAACTTGGTTTTGAACAAATACGACAAATACGAAGTCCACTGTCATTTTTGCCTGGCTAACAAATCCGTAGAGATTTGTTAGCCACTTTGGTTCCCAATATCTCAGTTTGGGTTTTTTGATTAGTAAATAAATATCCTCAGCATGGGAGAAAAATAAAGAATATTTTGAATGAATTCAGTCGGAAGTCGTTGACTCACCAGTGGTATTGACACGGCCGGAGACCTTGTACATCTCTCCGAGCATCGCAGAAAGGAGGGAACTCTTGCCAGACCCAACGGCACCGACGATGGCGACCAGCGACCCGCGAGGGATGTGGAGGTTTATATCCTTCAACACCGGCTCACTGTCTTGTTTTCCCCACGTAAAGTGACCGTTCTCAACCACAATAGGGTTCGCTGAAAATTTACTTAGTAAGAAAAAAGAACGCGACCTTTTTTTAGTGTGGACGGGCCCTTGCACACGAATAAAGTATCGATACGATATGTGGTATCGAGTACTTTTTCTTTCGATACCAATGCTTTTGTATTTGATACAAAGACTCGAATACAACAGTATTCGATTATTTTGCTTAATGAGTACTTTTTGACTGGTATCGTATCGAATAAATCTTCTGAGTAACTGACGTCACTGACTGATGACCTTTTATATGGCCATCATTGCTTCACCGGACGGGAGGAAGCGAGCGCTCTCAGGCTCGTACAGACTGTGACGACCTTTTTTAACCCTTATTTCAACGTTAAGACATGAAGTACTCGATCGTAAGAAAAGTATTCGATACCTTTAAGTATCGCTACTTTTACGAGTACGATACTTTTTTTGAAGACTTCTCATGAGTAAAGTATCGATACCGTGCCCCTGCACAAGTTACGTACCGCCTAATTAACTACGACCATAGCTGAATCAACATTTTGAAAATAATGTTAATCTTGATCTTAAACTCTTTGATTCTGGACTTCTGTTGTATTTTTCTATTATAGGTTATATATTATTAGCACTAGTCAACATACAACACTTTGTTAGGAATAATTTAAGAAGTTAGTAATGGTATGATTTGTGTGTACAGGAAGTAGTCAAGTGTTTATCGTGTCTACTAGGTATATTATTTTATTATTTTTTAAAACCTCTTTGGAGCTTGTAATTGCTCCGAAGAAAATTTGGAATGCGCGTATAGGATGTTTCGTTGTGAGTTTGTAGTATTTTTGGGGCATCAAGCATGTGTGGGTCATAAGAACTTACATTCTTTGGGGTCATGTTCAATAGAAGAAATGTCCAGTTCGTCACAGTTCATGAATTTGTTCAATCTTTTAATACCGACGGATGTCTGAAAAACGTCATACGTGTTATGAAAATTATGTCGAAATTTTAAAATTTGTTAGTTTTCATTAATCACAATGTTAAGTATAGTTCTTTACTTTACAAAAACAATTTGAATAATCAAAATTGGAAATTTAATCTCCACACCAAAGGCAGTCAACCAATATATAAAACAAAATATAAGCCCTCAAAATTATTAGTTGCGTTATGCGAATAATATAAGTAAATAATGCAAAGGAATGTTATAAGAAAGTTCAGAATGATGTGTGTAATATGGTAAAGAACATAGCAACCGTAGGGCTAAGATATTAGATATTTATTCATTTAACCAATAATATATTTTTATAATTTAGATTTTGAATAAAAAGCTTTATACGGCACACGGATAATAGTCGAATATAAACTTACTTGTACAACATTTGATATAACGTTAGGCAGCATTGACAGTGGGAAACGCAGTATGTTGAAAAGAGACAACGCTACGAAAGCTCTCTTAGAGTCCAGCACTTCCTTATCGTTTACCAATACAAAGCACCCGAACGACATCAGCGACACCTGGGACACCGATCCATGAGTTAGAAGACCCGGCCATGCATAAATGGCTGGACTGTAAGCCATTTGTGTTGTGTTCTACGACTAATGGTGTACGTTCATTCGACTGGATCCTTTCCGCAAAACAATTTTTATACAGGAATAAAAACGTATGCGATTGGTACAATTTCAGTTAAACTACATAATAATCAGCCAATGGCATTGTGAAATGAACGCACAGATATGATCATGCATAGAGCCGTACAACAGAACGCAAACTAATTGGGCTTTCATCGCTGTCTCTGTTGATTTTTCGTTGCGTGTTAGTGTATCTATATGTGGAAGAACCATAGCCTCGCATGTAGATTATAGAGATATCACACGGGCGGCACTACCTCGATCGCAGAGACCACGATGAGTGGCAGTAAACCTAGAGGCAAGTGCATTGTGTAAAACAGAGCCATCGACACGAATACGTTTTGGGCTGTCAGGATATTATTCTCGGGGTCGGATATCAGAAACGTGAAGAAAGTTAAGAAGGTCACCTTGAAAACAAAGAAAAACATTTAATCCTTAACGTTCTTATATGTGGAGTTATCAATGAATACGTATACTACTGGGCCACTTTACAGTGCTAGCTAGGACTGCAGATTGTGCCCAAATTTCGATCTTTTCCTGTGGTAAGGTTGCCAGTGCTCTAGTCGCTGCGTTGACGTCGGAGTTGCCATAAGTCGCCCTTTTTACCGTCGGCACAACCGATACTTTTGATACAGGGTCCTATATATTTAATTTATAGGTCGCTTTAGTCTGCGCCTGCATCATATCAGTCAAGAAACGCGTATATTGAGCAATAAGTTAACAAAGGCGTGAAAAAGGCAATAGGTTGCTCGCCTTCAATTGCATAGAATTTAAAGTAGCTGGTGGAAAAAAAGAAAGAGGTATGTATGTGAGACATATCTTCGTGAAATATATTCCACAGACCTAACTTATCTGGTGAAAAAAGTGAGAAATTTCTGAATCTGTTTTACTTTTTTTAACATTTGCTATAAATACGGTGCGTAAATCGATTTAATGTCATCAATCAATCAATAAATAACATTAAAATGACATTTACAAGTTGATAATTAATCTTAATAAAGTAATCGGTTCAGTACAATCACTTAATCGAGCATGTTTACAATATTGATAATACTGGAATTAGCAATTATTTTTTTGGATAAAATACTGTATTAGATAACGTACTCCTCATAATATCACTCATCAGTATTGAGTCATCCTTGTCTTGTCGTGCACCGTGATACGACACGACGTCTCGTATTGTGATTTTTCACCACGCATGTCGTAGATTTACATGGCACAGTGTCGTATCGTTAACGACACCACAACATGTCAAGTTGTTATATCGTAACGTGACAATGTGTTCTGGCCCTAAGGTCTTCGATGTTAGAAGCGTCGAAATTTGCGTCTTTCTTCCGATGCAATGGTGTACCACATCACAAGTATTGCTGAATTTTACACAAACACAGTCTACAGCTTAGTTTCTTTTAAAATAATCATCATTTTTTAAACTTTAGCAGCCGAAACACTTCCACTGCGAACTCCCTTCGGGAGGAGATGCGAGCACCCTCGCATCTCCTCCCGAAGGGAGATCGCACATTCTTACGCGGACACCCCACTGGTTTAAAATAATAGTAGCGCTCTAATAGATCGTTTTGTAATCATACTGTTTTTTTTTATCCATCTGAGTGAGGAGACAAGCACGACTTTCAACTGATGATACGACGCCTGTCTCAGAGACATTAATCAGATCAGAGACATTAATTATTAAGTGCCTTGAGCCCGATAATTTCACCAACTACAGTGCACTGTACATCGGAACACAGCAATGTTTACACATCGCTTAGCAGCAGAATACCTGACACTGCGTTGGTACCTACTTGGAAGATGCTTTTTATAAGTGGGCCAAGGGCCTATACATAGACACTTTAAACGCCAAATGTCCGACACCTAATGGATTTTTCTATTGCCCGACGGCAGTCAGGCTTATTAGCTCCGCTGAATAGGTAAATATAATAATAATATTGCTATTACTAATAGGTATATCGATCGAGTCGTAATCGTCCAGTGGCATTATTTATTACGCATTCATTAATCAGTTGTATCTATATAACCAGTTTCAATGTCTATAAATCAGTTATCAAAACAAATCGTGGTTTATTAATTACTGATAAAGTACTTACCAAGAAAGGTGCGCAGGACCAAATAAATGATGTGGCCGAGTTAAGATACGCAGCCTGTTTAAGTACACTCATCTCTTTATTTCTTATTTTCAGTATTTGTTCCTCGAAACTAGGTTCCCAGGCATACATTTTGAGGACCTGTGAATAGAAATTGGTTAATGTTTAATGATATTGACACTTGCCGCGCTCATTTTACGTTAACTAAATTTTTAATAGCATACATTTGCGTTGAATACATCAACTTCGTTTTTTAAAGTCTGTTAACTGGGACCCACTTTTTACTTGCCCTCCGAATAACGGATACGCTTAGTTTAAGTGGCATTGCCTAATGTTGCTTAACCTGATCGATTAACTGTCTATGAGTGCCTCCTTTTTATTACAATTATATAATGAAAAAAATAATGGATAGATTCGGACCACGCGTATAACCAAGTAAACATGTTGACTTTAATCCTCTCTCCCAAGGGAACCGTGCTGAATTACGGGATATAAAGTATCGTATATCCTACAAAAAATTACAGTTTTGGCTTTAGTTTCGGTTATAGAATGTTTGTTCAGAATTGGACTTGTACTCACTCATGAATTCAAAGCAATCGCATACTGGGCATACTGTACTTTGGTTCAATTTGCATATTTTCATGGAAAAGAACTATTTTAAATGGCAAATATCACGATTTTCAATAGGTTCGAGGGCGAAGCCTAAAAAAAGGAGGTTGTATCCATATTGGATTCGAATCGAAAGACATACATGTTTTCAATCGATCCCGTGACGGGACTACGTTGCTATGAAAGAGGCGGTTGGATACAGGGGCAACCTATCATAAACATAGATCTCAAAAACTTAGTTTCATTCACATTATCACGGAAATATACATTAGTTTCATTCTAAATAGTTTTTAAAAAGGTATAAAACCTTTCTTATGGTACTCTGTATTATGTTATTAACAACTATAAGCACTATTATTATTAGAAATTCACTTGCGGGTTGCACGCAATGATAAGGATAAAGTACAGTTTCGATTGATATATATGTATTTGATTGATATAAAGAGATGATAAGTAAGATAGTAAGTCAGTAGGGCATTACTCACATTTTATTTAACTTATCATATCATGCAAGTTCCGACATGGTGTCTAATATTTAAACCGCCTAAAGAATAAAATAATCATATTTCACCAGTCAATCAAAATAATTACCTAATATCATTTGTAAGGGCCCTAAATATTAAAAAAACGTTTCAATTTTTGAGGATTCTCCCCGGATCGGTAGACACAGAGTCTAGAGGTAGTCAGATCACGTGCCTATGAAATTTAATGTAGCCTCTCCCGCGGAAGTCAGCTAATCAGCGCATCAGCAACCCATGGGTCTCATATCATATATAAAACAAAAAGAAATTGGGTTACTGAAGGGTAACCCGATTGCATTATCGACCAGTGAGGGATTAAAATCGTAATCATTTTCACGGAATGCGCGCGTCATTTTCAATAAGTTAAAATGCAGTTAAACCTAATTGTCTCTGGAAGTCGTACCTATAGGCCTGTAGTCATGCCAAAGGAAAAGAAATACAATAAAAATATTTTTTACAAAAAAAAAGAACCGCCTTCAAAAGGCAACTAAAAAGCCTGAAATAATTTCTAAGAATTAGTGGTTTTTACATCTACATTGTTGGACTTGGACTACAACAATTATAAATAAGTACATATTACTATCAAAGACGGCACCAAACTGGAAAACAGTTAGGTACCTACTGCCCTTATAAGTATTTGCTAGACGATGTATTTATAATATGTTGTAGTCCAAGTCCAACAATGTAGATGTAAAAACCACTAATTCTTAGAAATTATTTCAGGCTTTTTAGTTGCATTTTGAAGGCGGTTCTTTTTTTTTGTAAAAAATATTTTTATTTTATCTTTTTAGTGGTTCCCTTGGTATATTATTAGGTTAACTTTTAACAACTTATATTTAATTCTGACAAACAGCCAGTTTAATATTTATTTTAAAAACACCCACTACATAACACAACTATGGACCATCACTAAAATATAAGCTTATGCAAAAATTTAAAAAAATTTGTGACAATATCTTAATAAAACTAACCAATTGCTATAAACCGAAGATACCTAGGTGTTATACTCGTAGTTATCGAGAACCATGGACTGCAAGCTCGGTGGGTCTACATTTATTTGTGCCGAGAACCCGTGCCCACCTTCTTGCTCCATCGTCAGACCCTGATCACCATTTTTCTAGCAACTACTCATCGAGAGTTACCCAACGAGCCCAAACTCGGCGGATCTACGTTTATTGGTGCAGAGATCCCGTGACAACCTTCCTGCTCCACCATCAGACCCTGATCTCCATTTTTCTAGCAACTACTCGTCGAGAACTATCCATCGAGTCCAAATTCGGTAGTTCTACGTTTAGTAGGCACGGCTAGGATAGGATGGATTGTTAATTTTATTACAGAGTTCCGGTGGCCATCTATGGCCTTCTTCATCAGATCCACTTCACCAAATGATACTTTCTGAATGAAAATGCTTGACTAGTTTCTAAAAATACCAAAAACGCTATATGTATGCCTATAATATTTAAGGAGTTCCCTCAGTTACTCATGGTTCCCATCATCAGAACTTGATTTTGAAAAAAATGGGACCAATCTGGAAGCATATCCTTTCAAATAAAAAAATAATTTTCTAAATCGGTTCGTAAACGACAGAGTTCTGAGGTAACAAACATAAAAAAAAAAAAAAAAAAAAAAACATACAACCGAACTGATAACCTCCTCCTTTTTTTTGAAGTCGGTTAAAAAATAAGCGTAGTACGCTCGTATACATAATCCTTCTTCGTAGCTTAGCATCTCTTGGCAGTTGAATTACATAGGATGATGATCTCGATGGAACGGGATGCCAAGTCACAATGACCACGCTATTTAAAAAAATAGCAATTTAAATAACGGTGACTCATACACTCATACATTTTGAAAAAGCTCAGTCACACAACGAGCTATGGAGAGAGCTATATGCTCGGAGTTTATTTGCGCGACAGAATCCAGAATGAGGAGATTCGCCGAAGAACCAAGGTCACCGACATAGCTCGTAGAATATGCAAGTTGAAATGGCAGTGAGTAGGCCACATAGCTCGAAGAACCGATAACCGTTGGGGAAGAAAGGTTCTGGAGTGGCGACCACGAACCGGAAGACGCAGCGTAGGCATGCCTCCCACTAGTTGGACAGACGACATTGTGCGCGTCGCAGGTAACCGGTGGATGCAAATAGCCAATTGTCGTTCATTGTGGCGTTCTAAGGGGGAGGCCAATGTTCAGCAGTGGACGTCTTCCGGCTGATGATGATGATGACTCATACATAGCTTACTGATTTCGCAACGCAAATGTCATAATGAATATACAATAAGACATTATATTAATTCGATTTACAAAATATGTAAAATAAAAGCACTTAATTTGTACATGATATTAGCAATTCTTATGCAATACAAATGCAAACGAGTGTAAATCCATACAGATGTTGGTTTAACGATATCGTGAACGATACGATATCTGCAAAATCAAATAAGATAGCCTTTGTATTAACACTGATAACGACGCCCAAGTCACCATATTACCAATTACAGTTTATCAAAATGTTATGAAATCAATATAATTTATTGACTATATATTTTTAAAGTCCCATCATGTATCTTAATGATAAAGTTTGTTAAACTGTGATTTGTAAATAGTAATTTTAATGTTATCGATTCCATAATTATGTTTACAAGATTGCATTTACGTTAATGTATTTACTTTAATTTTTGATCGTATGTAGGTACTCGATAAATAATTGAGTTATTATTAGGTAATAATAAGAAAGACAGATATTAATAATATACATACATATATTCACGCCTTTTTCCCGTAGGGGTAGGCAGAGCCCATGGGCCGCTTTTCGCCCCCGTGAGAAACGAGACGTGATGGGTGGCGAACCACTTCGCCGCCTTTTTGGTTAATTAAATTATTTTATGATTAACCATTGCGTTCTCACGTAAAAAGGAAATAGGAAAAGTAGGATAGAGGAGGGCAAGGGATGGGACAGCAAGGGAAGCCGCGGTCGCATACCCGTATACTATACCACAACTACCGGACAGGTAATAATATGAACCCTGTTAAAAACATTGTGCTGTGGACGATAATTTATTTAAACTCTTTTTTTCTATTAAAGATTTAAATGTCATCTACAAACATGTCGGCATTATACAAATGACATTATCATGGAAATAAAATTAAAAAATCACATCCTGTAAAGATTACGCTATGATGACAAGGAAATATAATTTTATTTTACATATTAATTTGTTATAAATTATGACTGACATTTAAATTCAAAAAGCATACAGAACTACGTAAATACTGAATCTGCGACACTTACATTTGATATTTACGAATAACGCTAGGAATGTCTTTGCATTGTAAAGGTACGTTATGAGGGTCATTTTAATAAGAGTAAGTCGACTATTAATCGATACGACAATGAGTAGAATAGGAACTTTGCAAAGATACCGATTTGCAACATAACCATTAGCAATATAATATTCACTTACAGAGTTTTTGTCAGTGTTTTTGTGATAATTAAGATGGTTTCAAGTTATCTAATAACTATGTGAAATCCGGTACATATAATAAGACTGTTTAAAAACAGTGCACCTGGCCTGTTAAAAGGTTGATAGCGTATTTTATTGCGACTTCCAATTGAGTTTGAGTTTCAGTAGTAGTCGTAACAAGGGACTGATAAAGGGGAAAGACTGAAAGATTTTTCTTTTTCTGTTTTACTCTTCACCTAAAGTCATTGATAGTGCTTGCTTGCAACCACGCCAAAATATCGGAAACTCCGAAATAATAATAACTAATTGTCGTAACTAGTCGTCGTAGTAAATCGCCATGTTAGTTCAAAAACGTGTTTAAACCCCTTGAAACATGTAAAATCTCTCTAATTTACTATTTCTTCCAGAATTTCTTGCGTAGAAATAAAGAGGTGCAACGATTTTTAGTACAATTTAATAAGATTGTAATTCATTTTTGATTTCTAAGCTAGTATGTTTGTTAATTATTATTATAAAGTTGCCTGTGTGTTTAGTGTATTTTGTGTGTGTGTGTATTTCGATGTATCA
Organism: Furcula furcula; assembly: GCA_911728495.1. Taxonomy (NCBI): domain Eukaryota; kingdom Metazoa; phylum Arthropoda; class Insecta; order Lepidoptera; family Notodontidae; genus Furcula; species Furcula furcula. The sequence continues at coordinate 20,528,861 of OU452248.1, forward strand.
AAATGCTAATGATATAATGACGTATGTTGACGGGCCCGTTGGTCTAGTGGTTAGACACCCTGTCCGCTAACCGTTGGCTCGTGGGTTTGATTCCCACCAGGTGTCTGGGTGTTATTTATCTATTTAAGTATGTATTTACAAAAAAAATGTGTATAAGTATTAGTATCAGTTGTCTGGTTTCCATAGTACAGGCTCTGCCTAGTTTGGGATCAGATGACCGTGTGTGAATAAAAGATATTTACTCACTTTAATCCCATTAAGTACTTCGTTCATAAGTTTGACCCTTTCATCTTTGTACTTCATTTGTTTGATCTGCAGCGTTTTCACCCGATTCGCAATGAGTCCGTTAACGGGTATCAATATGATCATTACGGCTAAACCGGCTAACACTGAGGGCCCCAGGACTCCCCAGAGGAAGTACAGGGCCAAGGCGATTTGCAACGGAGCCGACCATATCATGTTCAAGTACGCTGTAAGCTCTACAAACCTGTAAAAACCAATTACACATAAGTACATAATGCTAATAACATATTGGCCAAAAACATTATGAGAGATTTACATTTTTTTTTATATACTATTTGTATTGCATTTTAATATACTGTAGTAATTATTTCAATTCAAATTATGCTTAGAGACATACTATAAACGTATTGTTATGGAATTCGTGTAATTATAATGACAAAAGTATGAAAACATAAAAAAAAACTAGACCACAATACATATAAGTTTAATGTGACATTTTGTATAATAGTAATGAATCAGAGGGCAATGAGCTGTAATCAACATCCATATGGAATTAAATACTGCCATCCCACAAATCGGTCAGATAAAGCTTCAAAGACCTCGTTCGATTTGTTAAGAGTTAAAAATAAATTCGAGGTCTACATTGAGAATAATTTAGAATCCTCAAATATGTAAAAATACTTGGCACACAAAAAAAAATCGTGAGATACTAGAAGAGTTACAACAATGGATCGAACGAAAGATCTGGATGATTTTTCGTTCGAAAACATGTAAATAGCTTGAATTTTTCTTGAGATTACGTTATAGCCACGGTATTAAAGTTTCAATATTATTTGCATATTAAATTCATGTATTTGTCCCACACCCCGGAAACTTGTAGCTGGAGGGGTTGCGGCGACCGCTAGTGATGCAAAGCGTCGCTAGTATGCAGCTCTAGGTTCCAGCTATATATTTGCGCCCGTTGCAGTGGAGACCATGGGGCCTTGGTCTCATGAGACGCACGGTATGGTGAAAGAAACTTCATCCAAACTTATCGTAGTCTCAGGAGACCGTCGGGCTGGTAGCTTTTGCTGCCAGCGTATAAGCACTTATACTGTGGTATAAGCTTGGCCATAAAAAGAGGTAACGCCGCCAGTCTTTTAAGCACTCTTCCCTCCCAGTGCGGCGACAACTTGGAGGAAGTTTATTACTTAGTCTAAGTATATTTGTAAATATACTATAAATATTTAGTTATTATGTAGATAAAAAAACATGTACTTATTTAAATATAGTTTCATTGTGATTACAAAAGGATTTAAAAACATTTACATAAATAATATAAATAAAGAAGTTCTTCCGCTATTTTTATAACGAGATAAGGTTCGATATCTCGCTTTGAGTGTTAGTTTGCTCGTACCAGAAAAAACCAAACCACACGTAACACTTAGCTGCGAAGGTCGCCTTTGCTTCGTCCTATTATTTTAACAGTCGAATGAGATTTTCGCAATAACACCAGCATAATATTTCGTGATCATACTGGCGATTATAGATTATATTTTATGTCTATTTATAACATATCAGCATGAATATGTAAGCTTAGAAAGCTCAGTAACTCTAGTCAAGTAGAAAAAAAAAGAAAAGTAGAAGAAAGGTGAAAACAGTATTCATTTTGCATTACACATTTATGTGTATTGGTTATTAATTAGGCTTACGAGATGATACTTAAGATGTGGATGTAAACGTAGGTAACAAAGGTGGCATTATTTAACGAAGTAGAGAAAATAAAATAAGATAATAGGTATGTTAAGTTGGACATGATTGATGAATTCTGAACAATGTCATTATTGTCGTGCTGATAATTAATTACGTATACCACGCGTCCTGTATTAATCAAATATAAGTTAACAAATTAAATGTTATGCGTTATGCAGACTTTCATCTCATTTGATTGATGACTGAACATTTACAATAATATACATGGTTTTTCAAATCTATCGACCAATTTTTTTTTCTTTCATTCGTTATCATGAATTGATACTATTCAGTGTCGATAATCGGTGTGCGATCCCCGATAAGCGAGATAGATTTCACGATTTGTAATCAACGAAATGGTTCCTATGAAAATAATGTAAGTAGTATAAGAAAATAAACTGTAGTGTAATGTTTTAAATTTAAAATTTTCATGTATTTTCTGTTAGTTGCGTAAACATTCGTACTTTTACAAAACATAATTGTCCAATTATGCAATAGGAGCCTAACTACTGACAAATCTCTTCCAAGACTTCGTCGGCGATCGGTCGACCGATATGCATTTAAGGGATAGAAGGATGCATATATGCGCACGGCCAAGCTGTGGAATACCCTCCCGGACAACATTTTCCCTAATAAATATAACTTCTACTATTCAAGTCTAGGGTGAACAGGCATCTTATGGGTAAGCGCGGTCCATCTTCACTTACCATCATGTGAGATTGTGGTCAAGCGCAAAACTATTAATTATTTAAAAAAATTAAGAATTTTACAATGTAAACTATGTATTTAACAAACTTAATGCGGTTGTGGGCCTTACGTTGTGGTTAGTCTTGAGATAATGACAACAACAGACTTATAAACATTACCTTTGTGCGTCAACAGACATCAAGTTGACAATTTCTCCGACAGTTGATTCTTTCCTAGCTGAGTTAGACATTCTTAGTGACTTCCTATAAATGGCGCTAGTGAGCGCGGTCCTTATTCTCATACCCACTAAGTACATGCTAGTGAAGTAATGCGCCAGCAACAGAGTTTGCACCATGGCGCATGCAAACAGTGCCACAGCATATACGTATCCCTTCCACATTGGCTCCTTGCTCTTAACGAAATCTATTAAAAGTCTGAAATAAAAATTGTTGTTACGTATAATTTCGATAAACGCAAAGTCATGCGGATTAGTCTTTAGACGAATTAGTTATTATGCTGTACAGACTTAATTTAAACATAGGTACTACAGCCTTTAGAAGTAGACTACTAAAACCATTGATATTATAAACCATAGATATGTTATATCTCTTCTATTTTGGCGCGCCAAAAATTGTGACTCGTGTAATTAAAATATTTTCTCATATAGTTAAGGTATGATTTCCTTTTCTTTTGACCCAATTTGGGTAAATTTCGTTGTTTCAATTTTCGTGCGCTAATGGCAATCTATTATATAAAAGGAGTCGTTCCAGTAATGTATGAAGCCTTTTTTTTTTTTTTTTTTTAACGTGGGGAAATCCATTACGGATACCCGGACTTATGTCGGACTACTGACAGAGTGTCAGCTACCGACTAAAACCCCACGGTGTCCTCAACCCGCTGTGTCGACGGGCCCCGGGAACGTACTTGGTACTCGTCCGGGTCAAGTAATGTATGGAGCCTGGGCCAACACCATGTACACTATATGTATATATAACTATTCAATATAGTAACTGTTTTGTAATGTTATCTTTTTATAATATTGCTTCGTTTTATTGTACATTTATATCTTGGTCAAGGAGAGCAACACCAAAGAGAATATAATACTACTGTAGCAACACCCCACAATAATATGATGGATCGGAAATACGTAACTAAAATGTCATTTTGACAACTGACTATACCTGCGATTGAACTTGTTGCGGATTCCAATCCAAATCACAGGCGATAATCAATACAATATAGCCCCGGGTCAAGAAAGAAACAGTCAATGAATGTCCGCAAACATAAATAATCACTAAAAACTCCGAAATACATTATGTACTCCACGCGTAAACAATCTATTACGAAACGTCAACAGCATTAACTGTCAAGTAGTAAACCAACGTCAAACGCAACTGTCATGGCTGCCCTAAAAACAGGGTGGACATACTAAATAACTGCAAAAGTAATCATTTCTGTACAATTGTACTCTGCTTCAAATTAATTTATAAGTATTTTTATGAAACTCTCCTATGTTTTTCCTATTTTTCCATGTAGTGTACATAGTGTTGGCCCAAAATGGAACATCTCCTTTCATTGACTAAAACTTTTTTTTACGTTCTACCACTTGTAATTACTTAATGGCAAACTGGCATAAAAATTGTAGCTAATGACAAATTATGATAGTAATTAAAGAGTAGTTTCGAGAGTTTAACTTGGTTTAGAAGTAAGTATATACATGATTTTTTGTTATATTTAAGCAAGCCTTTATTATCCCTAGAAATAAAAATTGTGCAAATTCCCGATTAGTTAATACACGACATATACGTAAATCTATACAAAAGGTAAAGAAAATTAACTCTATCAACTCTACAAACAACTAACGCATCTATTTCGTCAAATTAATATGGTTAAGTTTACGTTAAGTAAATTAAATTACTAAAGTACTATCGCCGAGCAGGAAGAATTTGGTACGTTGACCTGTCATTACCTGTCTCTGTCACTCCTGGGTGGGAAGTGTTGTTGCGTCACGCTTGCACAGATGAGGCCGCGCGGTCATTGCATCTGTGCGAGCGTAACGCAATGTATTTTGCCCGAGAGCGACAGAGACAGGTAATAGCAGGTTAACGTACGAAATTCTTCCTACTTCGCGCCCGGATTTTACCTATATTTCAATTAAATAAATTAAATTTTAGTTTTGTGCCTATAAAACAATAATCTAAATGGCATATCTAAGATTTTGCGCTTATTGTATATTTCACACAATAAACGCTGACAGATTGACTAGGTAAGATAACAGATATAATTATTACGATTGTACATAACTATAATAACTGACGTAATAGTGGAAAAAAATTAAGTATTATCACTATACCTGAGCAATTGCGGCGACACAAATATCAGTAGGTCGTTGATCAACTTGAGAAGGGCTCCGAATAGGAACTGCCCTCCGAAAGCTAGGCACAACGCCGGCAGTATGGAGGCTGGCTTCTTTTCGGCATCGGGTTTGAAATCCACACTGGCTGATCTTTTACGGTATGTCGCTTTTGTACCGCTGCTGTAAAGGATTAAATCTTCACTATCTTTGAATAGTATAAAATAAAGTCGTTATTCGACTACTTCCAAAATCCGCTGGATTTTCACTATCCTTAGGTTATTTTTGTTTTAGGGAGATTTATGCGAAAAGTAACACTTAAAAATACCGTTTGAAGCCGTGTCGGGTTGCTAGTTCTATGTAAAGTTTTGAATGGCGTGAAGATCCAGTTAATTATTAGCCCAGGCGCAGTTGAGGTCTGAACTAGCTAGAACTAGTAGCTCGTATATCTGTATTTTACAAAATACATAGTGTGCATGGGAATTGGAATAATTGCTGCTATCATGGTGAAGGACAACGCCATAGGTTAAACGACAGGTTAGGAAAGTCCCGACAGTTACTGAAGAAATGTGCAATGTGCTGACGAACTTACTATCCAGTCGAAAGTCAAAATATATTTTCGACGTAAAGGCCCCACGGGGGCAATTACACAAAATCATTTTTTACAAACTACCACCAGATCGTAACACGGTCGCTACTGAGAAGATCCGCCCAAAAACTGAGCGGGTTTGCAATTTTCTAAAATACTAGCACCTATTGAGATCGAATGATCTTATGATACACTTGTACTTCATGTACTCCTTTCGTGGATAAAGGTAAAAAAAACCTACAGCGGTATGTCACAGTTTCAGGGCCTTTTTACACACCGCCATACCGTGTCATGTCAGGGCCGTGCCGCGGTCCGGCAAGCATCAGGAGCGTATAAAATTGCTCGCTACGTCGCTGTTCTATGGTGTCTATCATTTTAAGGGTCTTGCGTGTGGACGCACAACGCGGATGACCTTCTTGAGAATTAAATTATGTGTAAACAACTAATAATACGGCAAGATGTGACGAGCTAGTTGACGTAGGCAGTTGCAGGGACTGTTGCAGCACTAAGAAGTTTAGGTGATATATTCAGAAGGCTTGTGACACCCTTGTTCGCATACCATTCTAATTAGTGACTAATAGCTGTCTTACTGTGCCCTCTATATGGAATCGTTATAATCTTCCTTTGAATTCACTATACGTGTAAGTTCCAACTGCCAATTTTTAATAGAATCGGTTTAGTAGTTAAGCCAATTCGATGTGATTAATTAATGAAACATGATGAGGTAGCACGATAGTCACGTTTATATTTATAATATTAAATAGGCATTAAGAATATAATTTTTTCTCAAGGCCGCTTCACGCTCGACGACGAAAATGTACATATAATAGATACATCTCTATATTAATTTTATTGAGTCGTCAACACATTACACATTCCAACTGCTTAGAAACGAAGGACCAATGCATTATAATTCCATCGAGCCCGTACGGACTTTAACATATTATTATTGGTATCGGAAAGTAGAATATCTATGCCCCACTAATTGGTGTGGTATGTTAATAGACTGATTGAAATAATCAGGCCACAGTCCATTAGGTTATCCTTAGTAGACCAGGCCTGGAAAGGTCACTTCTCCCCCTCCGGTACCGTCACTCTGAGTATGAATGAGAGTAATATGTTACTTCACACTTTTGTACTTGCTTGCAAGAATTTTAAGTGGGAGCAGTGGGATCTCTCTCTCTCTCTCTCTCTCTCTCAATATTGGAGTCTTCAGACCGTGGAAGTACCTCAATCATAATATTGATTGATTGTTGATTCAACTGTAAATAAGAATGTAGCCTAACAACGCCACTCCACGTTACAGTGGCGTTGTATTCTTGGAGTAAGTGAAGTGGCTAGTGTTGTATTAGTCGCTATGCGGCGTGATAACACACATGCAAAATGTATGTGTTGACTGGTAGCTAACTTAGTATGTGTGAACTGGCCGGAAAGAAATGTTGTACCTAAAATGTAGTAGATTTTTTTTTCATAAATGTTTCATAAATGTTTATACTTACTTTTCTCGTTTATTTTGTGATTTTTCCCAAAATTTGTCGAATTTTGGTACTACTTCAGTCGATGAGTCTTGAGGGTTGAGAGCCCATAAATCGTTTTCGGTTAAACTTCTGCGGAATCCGGTCAGCGCCAATGGGTCGAACCAGCTGAACGTGAGTCGGCTGGGGAAGCCTGACGCATTCTCCGGACATTGGTTCTATACAAATAATCAAACTACAAGTTCTGGGCTACGGTCTAAAAATTACAACATCGTCCTCTTCAACATTAACTAAAAGTTGTAAAACCACTTAAGGAATGTTCAAATTATACGTTAACCTGCCTACTATGACGTAATCATAAGCTTTATAACGTAACAGTTTTTTCTTGACCATTGTAATAAAAAATAATGTGTATTTAATCACATAATTACGGTTAAGGACGTCTTTTTCGAACATATTATACAAGCGATGTTATAAAAAAAATCAATGATCATTGACACAATAAAAATGATAAGTATATGAATTTATCAAAACAATAGATATAGGCAATATATATAAACCAGTGCTTAAGGAATAATAATTACATTACCTTTTCGTATTTGTAAGGCGTGTCTCTCGGTGGTAAATCAGCGAAACAATTAAGCAAGAACATGACCACTATCAACGGATAGTAGATCATGTAACTGACGAAGTTATATTGAACATTCTCGTCGTCGGCGGCGAGAGAGTGTGTATTAATCTCGGACCTCAGCTGAGGAATCCCGGCGAGTATCAGAAGGAACCAAAAGAAGAAAAGCACCCCTGATGCTCTCATTCCATACTTTCTGTTGAAGTATAACAATGTTGCTGATAATGCCTGTGGAAAAATCATCATGTTATCGTCAATGTTATTAGGACACACATAAAGATGTAATTATAAGCGCTATCTAATCAATAGGCTATACTCCCACATGACAATACCCACAGCGGGGCCAAGTGTTTTGACGGTTTCGAGTTTATTCGCCATTCACCACAGTCTGCCAGCAGTCTGTGTAGAGATAGAATGACTACAAAGACAACCCGTCTGTCTGTTTGATAGCGATAACCACAAAACTGCTAAACGGTTATTAATTTTTTATAATTTTTTTTAGTGGGCACTTAAAGTTTAAAAACGACGCGGCGACGTCAACCGTAAGAAATCTAAGTCGTATTTCCCTTTTTAAAAGAAATTACAATTTATGTATAATTTTTTTTTTTTTAATCAATTAAATATCAAAATAAGCCATTGTTATAATCACGAGCGCGTTAATTTAGGACTTAACTTCATGAACGTTAAGAACAGGGCAGTCGACGACTTGGTAATTAATTACGTACCAAAATGTAGTTTTAATTATTGCCAGAATAGGTGGTAGGTATAGGTTACAAAGATTCTATAACTCAATGACATAATAAAGTATCGATTCAGTACTGTTTGCGGTTTGTTGTATTTTATATGTTTGACAGACATACATAACTATTATAACTTTGTACGGAAAATGTCTCAGGAATATATTAGATATAATAATAGCACATACATACGTGTGAAGTTACAATGTCTTTCGTTAAAAAAAGGACACGTCACTTTACCTTGCTATTGCAAAAAGACACAAGTCACACTTTTTTTGTGATATGACTCGTGATATTTATATGTGCTAAGACGAAATTGTACAAGACCACATATTGTAAAGTGATCGTGACTTGAGATGTGTACGTACCTACTTTATTCTATTATCCGAGTTATTTGGGCTTTATTTTATAGGCAGGGTAGTGGACCGATCATCTTGATTGATACAATAATAACTTGCGGGACAGACACAGATTGGTAAAAAATATATTACACTTAAAGTTAGTATACTTTACGTCTAAAATATTTACACTATTACATAGGGTATGAAAATATTTTAGACATCATAATGTCTTTAATCTACGTATAATCAAAATCAAATAAAAGAATCCTTTATAAATGTTACGGAAATAAAAGACCGATTGTCCTGGTATTGCCTTGCACAATAGCATCAAATAGGTACACAAACGTCGAAGTAGCAGCAACGCAATGCGATCGAAGTCCGCTGTATGTACTACCCAATGATATATCATTGTCTCTGGCAGATATTTTAAAATGATTATAGTACCAATATTCTATGGTTTTTACTGAAAGAAATTAAATATGGCCCATAGAGGCCTTTGTGATTTTTTTCATACAAATTCTGTCAACCTGCAACTGGCATCAAGAGCAAAATTCTTCTGTAAATATACAAAATGTGTATGAAAATAAACTACAGTCACCACGAAATTAAGCATAATTTCTCAAAGCGGACTTGTAACACGTGTAACAAGTTATTGATAACATTTTGCTCGCTAAGTCCGGTCTATTCCTACCTAAGTAGTTATATGTCTTTATTAACCAAATATAACTAAAACCAATATAAGTAGTTATTCGGCCCTTGGTCTTAAAATACATCACGTGCCTGATTCGCAAAATCCCCGTCTCTACGAATCTGGATTATGTAGTAATTACGAAGCACGACATATGCAATCGATGTTTGTATTTCTTTTTATTTTACCCGACTACGGAACGGAGGGAGGGTTATGATTTTAACAAGAATGTATGTATGTTCATCTGTTCCCGCATATCTTCTAATCTACTTAACATAATTTGACAAGTAGGGTATCGTTAGAAGCGTCTTGATTGTCCGCTGGTTGTAGGCTATATAATATCACATTATTAGACTGCGATTTTATCCGTAGTCGGGTTTTAGTTTTTAAAACTTATACTGTTACCGTCTGCTGGGATAAACACTTTTATAATAGGTCACCATTTATTACGATCTAATCTAGCGCCTTTGGTTGGCTCCCTCCCTGCCAAGTCATTTGTAATGTAACGTTATTATACTTATAATTACTATTAAAAGATGGGACGAGAAAAACGAACGACACGATATAAATATACCTATTCTACTCACACCGCTGGCTGGCTGAGCCGGTTTGAGGAATGCGTTTATTGCTATTTTTTCTGTTTTATGTAATATCGGGCACAGACCAAACGAACGAAGGCGAAAGAACAAGAGCGAACGCGAATAATTTTGCTGTCAAGTCCAAAGAGCTTTAAAATACGAGGCAAGGACACTATTAGCTCGAGCTGGCAATAGGCAATACACAGAGATGAGCTTCGCTATCACCACCTATCGGAGTGTTTTCGTGTGCATTCATCTATCTACTATTCGTACGACATACCTATACAAGAGACAATCCGAAAAACTGCTCAAGCAATAAGAGCGGGAGCAAGCCGTAACAGCTCAGTGGGCGACCACTTGCCTTGGAAACAGGGTGCTCAGGTTCGAACCCCGGCTCGCACCTCTGATTTCTTTAATAATTATTCATGTGCGAATCGTCTTTGTACGATTGTTACTAGCTTTCGGTGAAGGAAAATTGTGAGGAAACCTGCATGTCTGAGAAAGCCTAACTAGCTTTCGAAAGACGCGTGAAGTCCGCCAACTCGCACTTGGCCAGCTTGGTGGACAATGGCCAAAGCCCGTTCATTCTAAGGCTTCATGTTGGGCCTGGCCCAACAGTGGAACAAAAACTAGGGCTGGGTTATTATTATTATAATAAGAGAACAAACAACGAATGTGGTCTTATTTGGAACTAGATCGGGCCAATTGTATTTTACCTGTGTATGGTAAAGTGCACTAGTTGAGACTTTAAAAACGGAAGGCACACTTGCCATCCATCATAGCCTCTTTTTATAGTACACCAGTTCGCGAGCGGTCGCTAATCGTCGGAACTGCTAGGTTGTAATAAAAAAAAGTATGTATGTATGGTGTTGTGAATATATGCATATAAATAGTCAGCAGCCAAAAGACGTCCACGGCTGAACAAAGGTGGGGACGGCTAGAAGGGAGGGCTTGCCATAATGCCCATGCACACGTTTGGCGGGCGTCTTGGGATCGCAGTATTGCTGGTAGGTAACCCAATAGGATGACGCTGCTGCCCGTCTTCGTGTTTTCCCTTAGTCGCCCCTTACGGACAACCAACGGGAGGAGATGGGAGGGTGCTATTATAACCCGGATACCCCACGGGTAATATAAATAGTATTAAAGTTAAAATAATACTTACAAATGTTAAAATCTTTATGACTGAACTATAATAGTCGAGAGTGACGTCAGCTTCGTTCTTCGATGAGTTGTGCACGGTGACGCCCAGGTCCACGAATTTTAACACAATCAGAAGGAGTGTGATGATCAACTTTGTGATGTTTAATATATTCCATGGGATATTCTTTTCTTTGCTGTTTAATATGTAGTAAATGTCAAGAAACGCCGCGATCCATAGATATACACAAGGTACCCATACAAGTACTGTTTTCTCGAAGCATGGCGTCAGTTCTGGGTTTTCTGTATTCCATGATTGATTGCTATTCTAGAAGAAAAAAGAAGACATTATTTTTACTCTTTAATTCGTTAAGTCACGCCACAAATCTATAGGTGTCGAGTTCACAGGAAGTCTATAATCCTACAAGTTCAAAGAAACATTCAATTTAAATTGCTCTTAGGTAAAAAAAAATAACTACAACAATACTAATTTTAATGGTTGAATACATAACATATGTCTTATTTATGTGGATGCATGGCGTAGTGACGCGTAGTGTAGGGCGGAAAACTGATAAATGGGCCGTACGACGATAAATGAAACTATATGAAGACGCGGGGCGTAGCGTGACGAGTAGTGCGGGGCGTAGTGACGAGTAGTGCAGGGCGGAATTCCGGTAAATGAAACGTAGTATGACGCTGTATGGAGATGCGGCGCGTAGTGTAGTAGTGATGCGTTTATTTACTCGGTGATCACGCGTAGTGCAGGGCGGAAAAAAATAATAAACGTTTGACGACGTATGGACTTGTTTTATGAAGACGCGGGGGCGTAGCGTGATATGTAGTGTAGGGCGAAACCTGATAAATGAGACGTATGGTAAATAAGGTGATGTATGGCGTGGTGTGATGGTTGGGTGGTGCAGGGCGGAATTATAACAAATAAAATGTATGATAGTGTATGGATCGATGACGTTAATGGAGTCACAGGGCGTAGAGAAAAGAAAATCCGCTTTGTCACTGGTTACATAGAAAGAAAATAATTTCAAACTCAGCTACCTACAAGGCCAAGGTGGCAAACAAGTAGGTATGCGGCGCAGCTGATGGTAGTCTAGTCAGTAGTCAGTCCCCGCAGCCTATGAACGCTATAAGATTCACTAGCGGGTTGCCGACCCTAGTCTCTTGCGTCCGGTAATTTCGCCACCTACAGTGCCCTTTATACCTGAACACAGCAAAGTTTACACATTGCTGCTTGGTGGCAGTAAAATATATTATTTGATTTTTAACTAAAAAATATATGTACTTACTTATATCCTGTCATTCGTACAAGTTAGGCGAATCGAAAGACAACTGAAGATAAGCCGTTAAGGCTACAGAATACAGCGTGCCTATGAAATAGACCTACGAATCCTACACTCTAAAAAAATATCTAGACATTACATTTAAAGATAAGTCACAAACATAACATTATCTCATACATAAACAAGTACATTGCAGATTTTCACAACATATGAAATTATTATGCAATAGTGACCCTTGTGTGTATAATATGAAATTAAAGGTACCTATCCGTATTCTTTGTAGTGATTAGAGTCACAGCATAAACGCTAAGTTAAGCATCGGCGATTAGCAATTTTGCAGCTGAATCGACACTTTGCGTAATCTTTGCGACTAGCTCTGCTTGGCTCGATCGCTATATCGGAATCGGCTGTTTCACCAACAGTATCGATGCTGCATCGCGTTTTGGGGACACGTTATTGTATGAGTGTGATATCAATATCAATAACTTTTATTGACCAAATCGCCGCTGCTAATATTGTGTGGGGTTTAGAGCATGAAGCCTTCGACGAGCGACTTAACCGCTGTTCGTCTATGCTAAACAGCCGACCCCCCTTAAAAGCAGATTTTGGATTACAGCTGTTGTGGTGGTTCTTACTTTTGTGATGTGCATAATTTTAAGTAACGAAATGCATGCTTATAGATAGTACTAATTGTAACAATCTAATCAAGTTAGAGTATTTTTTTCTGTAGATTACTCAAATCATACATACTCGTCTGCAAATTTTAGAATAATCTTAATGTCCTCTTGGCCAATACAGTGACAGCAGCAGTCACAAGATCAGCCAAATACGCAAAATATTGTAGTGCACACAAAGTGTTTGTGCAGACACAATTGCGCTCCACTCCACTCTATTTCTTATACACTCACAATCCGATGAGACGGAACACCGACACAAGTGGGGAGACACGGGCGTAAGATGATCCATCTCACACACGATGGTCCATCTTACTTATCAGACAAACAGGTGATCGGCCTATCATATCGTATTGATCTAACCAGTAAGGAACAGTTGCAGAGTTGTTGGTCCTTGTAGGATTCGAACCTGCAATATCTGGATTGGAAAGGGATTGTATCGCTGTCCCACGGAAGCTACGAATTATTATACAATGTATACAAGGTCACATAATTGCTACCCATGCACACAGTGTGTTGGACCATAACGTAAACAAATTTCTCAGAGGCCAGTGTAATCATTTTACAAACAATACTTAACTGCTGCAGTAGCAGTTCTTAGTTTATATGGACATCTCAGCCTCTAATATATTTTTTAGGCTAACTATTACATCAGGGTTGCTGAGTTGTATAGTTAGATCAAAAGGTGTATAATTTAGTAAGGTTATTGTTAGATACAACATAAGATAAACCGCGATATAATCCGTAAAAGTAGTTTGATTTCAATACAACATAAGACAAACTGAAAAGTATATACTTAATTGAATACAATCGAATTTAATTGAAAAGTAAACTTGGCAATAATTTTACTAAAATATTGCTTTTACTTTGCATTAAGCTAAGTTCAACGTTACAAAAAAATTGAGTCATCTTATCTATTCCAAGTCTATACCTATTTCCGTTGATAACTTGTTGAAACCAGGTGGGACTCTGGCTCATACGGCAGGGGAGAAAGCAGGTTTATTTGCAAATTTCTTTGCCCACAATTCACGTCTATACACTTGCAGTGCTGTTCCACCACATCTGCCTCATTGTGGATCATCGATGACCGAAGTCCGCATTACAAATAAGGAGGTAATGAGAGCACTGTGTCATCTAGATGTGAATAAAGATAGTGGACCAGACGGTATTCCTGCGATTGTACTAAATGGCTCCGGCATTGACACGATTATACCGCCTCTCATTTAGAACTCGAATAGTGCCCAAATCCTGGAAGCTGGCTAATGTGCAACCCGTGCCCAAAAAGGGCAGCCGTGCTGATCTATCCAACTATCGGCCGATTTCAATAACCTCTATACTCTGTAAGATTATGGAGCTTATATTGAACTCCAGCCTCATGGTATACATAGAACAGAATGATCTCCTCAACGACCGGTAGTTCCGGGTTTAAGCCGAAATCGGTCGACTGGGGACCTTCTAGTGTATGCCACCCATTTATGGGGCGAGGCCCTCGAGAAGAATGGGGAATCGCCGTTTCCCTGGACGTCTCAAAGGAAGGATAGGGTTTGGCACGCTAGCCTTTTGAGCAAGCTTCCAGCATGCGGCATATCCCCTGGTCTGATCGCCTGGATAAAAGACGTCGTCCCCTGGTCTGATCGCCTGGATAAAAGATAGACTCCGAGTTGTTGTCGACGGTTGCTCATCGGAGTCGATGACGACTAATGCCGGAGTTCCTCAGGGGTCCGTTCTCTCCGCAACCCCCTTCTTGCTGCATATTAATGATCTGTTAATGCCCGGTATCTATGGGTATGCAGATGACAGCACTGTTGTGGAGCTACATGCCGAGTGCTCGGGCTTACTGGCCTGAGCACTCGGCATGTAGCGGATGTGATCCAGTCCGAAAGAGTAGCGATGGTAGAGCGTGCTAATCGCACACTTAAGGCGGTCTCCGAATGGGGTGATGCCAACCTTGTGCGATTCAACGCCGCTAAAACACAAGCGTGTCTTATCACCGCCAAGCGGAGTCTTTTCCCTAGGCTCCTACTTTTCAGAATGTATCCTTGGGGATTCCAAGGATTCCTTCAGTTGTTGGGAGTTGAAATTTCTTCAAATCTTAACTTTGGGCGGTTCATTGAGTCCAAGGCCAAGGTAGCTGCAAGGAAGCTAGGTGTCCTTGCAAAGGTCCATCAGTACTTCACACCGGAGCAGCTTTTGATGTTATATAAAGCGCATGTCCAATCGTATGTGGAGTACTGTAGTCATATATGGGCTGGTGCTGCGAAATGCCATCTTTCAGATTTGGACTTAGTGGAGAGGCGCGCTAAGAGGCTTATTGGTAACTCTGGGTTAATAGAGACCAATTTACAAAGCCTGGAGCACAGGCGCAGAGTAGCCAGCCTCTCGGTATTCTGCAGGATCCATTTTGGAGAGTGTGCGCAGGAATTACATGACTTGATTCCACCATCCCCCTTCCATCATCGGACAACGAGACGCACGGCGCGCACACACCCTTATGTGGTAAACGTGCCTTCAGTCCGAACTAAGCGATTTTCATTGTCATTCATAATAAGGACAGCTAAGGACTGGAATAGTTTGCCTACGTCAGTTTTTCCGCCCGATTATAATGTGGGTGCCTTCAAAGCTAGAGTGAATAGGCTTTTAATAAGTCAGTGTGTGTGTGTTTAACATCCTAGAATGCGTCGCCGCTTTCGATCAGGTGGGACTGCAGTCAAGCACTGGCTTATAAGGAGTAAAAAAAAAAACTAGACATTAACAAATGGAACCTTATTATTGAAATTTACTTCAATCGCAAATAGCACTTGCACACAGTATTTATGAAAAGCATTTGATTTTAAGATTTGATTTGTATAATCTCAGGCACTAATAAATTGGCTTGGGGCAGCCCTACTTCACAAAGAAATATAATATGGTAATTGAGCACCACATTTGAAAGCAATAAAATTAAAATAATTTATTACCTTCAAATAAAATTTTTACACTGATTAACTTAATATACTACCTAAATTGACTATCTTTGTTGTCGTATCCAGTGGTCAGTAGACACATTTTATTATTACAACCTAATGATGAGACGTAATGTTCACCTGAAGCTAAGCAACACACATAAACAGATAAATTGTGATACCCGAAGATATGCAATGTCTGAAGCCTGTTGGTCTAGTGGTTAGTCACCCTAGCTGCAACCCAATACGTCGTGGGTTGGATTCCTGCCAGTGTCTGGGTGTTATTTATCTATTTAAGTATATATTTTAAAAAAAGGGAATATAAGTATTAGTATCAGTTATCTGGTTCCCATTGCACAGGCTCTGCCTAGTTTGGGATCAGATGACTGTGTGTGGATTGTCCCAGAATATTAATATTATAAGAAAAAAATACTACATTAAATTGTTTCATCAAGTAAGTACTTGTATTTATAGAAAACTGATAGTATATTTTAGATTACAAAGATCAAAAGGATTGTCAAAAGAGGCAATTAAGGACTATAAAAACGCCCCAGTGTATATGATAATTAATTGTAGTGTGTTCTCAAAGAGTAGCAATATTATATTAGCACTGAGATTATTTAGGAACAACATCAAGGTGATAAGATAAGTGAAACACTGGAATTATTACGAAATCATCATAGAAAACAAGTTTTAGTCATTTTAAGAAAGAAAATGGCTTAGTTCATGGCCATGAGGTAGGATGTGTAATTTACTTTGAATAATATTTGGAGCTCTTAATAATCAGATACCTTCTGTAGGGGATTTCTGATAGGTACTTAAGTAATTATTTTTAAATATTTTTTTTTTATTAAAAAGAAATTATTACAAAACATGATAAAAGTACAAATAAATTTTAAACACTATATAAAAGTGTCAATGTGGATTAAACACATATTCTATATCCTTCATTAGTATTATAATAATATTATAAGGTATAATAATTTGGAAAATACCATGCTGGCACACATCACAAATACTCAGATTACATTAATCTGGTATATCTTGCATATACATATAGCTGTAGAATTTTCTTTTCATATTAAATGGTAGACCTGGTAAACCAACCTTTATCCAACATAGATAATAATAATATTCTTGGGACATTATAATTATTTAGATAAAAGGGTTGTGAATGACACAAATACTACAATTTTAAAACCATAATAGATAAGGTCTGTCAGACTAATGTATTCCATACATAGTCTTAGTGTGAGGCCATCCATAAGATTTGTTAGTTTGCCAATACAATGTAGAGTTAATAGGAATATTTGATGAGTCCGTTGGTCTAGTGGTTAGACACCTTGGCTGATACCCAATAATATGTGGGTTTGATTCCCAAATGGTGTGTAAAAAAAAAGTATAAAAGTATCTGTATCTGTTGTCTGTTTTCTATAGTATAGGCTCTGCTTAGTGTGTAGATTGTACCAGGAAATTATTAATATTGCAATGCCAATCAGTTGTCTCTACATTAGTTAGGTGTAGTTGAAAACCTGTGTGACTGGTGCTTTTGGACTTACAGTGAAAGTAGGTAATCAAAAAAGTTTTTTCATAAGGGATCTAATAACAGTTACTTATAGATAATTTCTAAAACATATTTAAATTTTATATTGTTAATCAACTTCAGAAGTGATGGTAGGAAAGTTCATAAAAGTTGAATAAACAATAAAATGAAAAAATAACTTGACTTGTGAAATGAAACTTTTATATTTATTTAGACAATATAAAAGTCTCTCCATGATGAAACTATCACAACCCATCACAGATGGTAATAGCTGGTACTGGTTTTTTCTAGGCCAATTGACCTTTCAACTCGATCTGTGGCACTTAGATTCTGGTTTTTCATTGTAAGCTCAACAACATTTACATATTGGTCTGAAGTATTACAACCCCATTACATCTCGTTTGTGATTTCCTCATGCCATTAAATTGTTCTAATAAAATCTACTCACCCAAAATTCGGATCCACAAAGTCTGTCAAGCGTAGAATTGTAAGACATTGTCACAGTTTGTAATTGTTAGCTAGTTTGTAACTTGTAATAGCCATACATTTGTAACCAAAAATACACTATTTTCAGACAAGTTAGTGTGTCGGCAAACGACCTAAAGAAATCCGTAGTTTCGGTGTATTATTTCACTAGGAATTACTGCTTTGTATCTGTATATTAATACACATTTGGTAAAATTTTCAACATCACACCACCACATTACAGCCGCACCACACCGCCACGCACCATAGAGTGAATAGAAATAGAATAGAGCGAGTGAGTTGAGTGAGCGTCTATGTGACACATGTGACAGGAAAGATCTGTCCTGTCTGTCTGACAGATGGCCGATTTTATTTCAATCTATGATTTTATTGATGATGGCGATGACCAAGAATCTTAGATATACATGGATTTTTAGCCTAGAACAAATTATTGAAGACAGGTTCATTCAGCCTTAGTTATGTATTTTATCCCTCTCATACTAAAATTGCCATGATTAACACAAAAAATCCCAATCCCGATTGTGAGAATTGTGATATGCCAAGATTTCGCAACGTCCGTCGGGGTTCTCCTGACAGACTTTAAATGAATTATAAGAAAAATTATATACATCCACGTCAACTTGAGTACTGTCTATGGACGTCAGTAATAAATTATATAGAAATCATATTCCTAAACCAGCCCTTCACTACCCTGATTGTTGGTAGCTGCCGTTTTAACATTATGGCAACTCTCATTGAACACAACATGAAGCTATTAGGGTCAAAGTGGAGGAAACACTCCCAAATACATGCCTGAGGTCAACGCTATCCCTTTCATTGAGGTCGGATCTCTCTTTCTAAGAGTTTCATGAAAAATCAGGACATCTTTTTAACTTCGTCGCATAATACGACTTACTTGGCTTGTTTACCAAGTGTCTGGGTGTTTTATCTATATAAGTATGTATTTACAAAAAAAAAAAAAAAATATAAGTATTAGTATCAGTTGTCTGGTTTCCATAGTACAGGCTCTGCCTAGTTTGGGATCAGATGACCGTGTGTGAATTGTCCCAGGATATTATTATATTATTATTATGCTTTAAGTTTAAACCGATTAAATATGTCTAGTTGCTTAATCAGTCTGATTATGGGTTGGAGCAGCCCAAATACGGAAGAACTGTGTACAAGAAGAACAAACTGTGATTGATAGGGAAACAGATGATAAATAAATAAGGAGCTCCATCTGGCCGATATGACCACAGTGGGTATTTTGAAAGATCTCAGTCTACGCAAAATATATTATAGTGCGCAAGTGCTTGCGTAGACACAACTGCACTCTCTCTCTCTCTCTTCCGTTTACCTCTCAAAATACGATGGGATGAAAAACCGACACGACCGGGGAGAGACCAGGTGCAGGATCAACATTTTACATGCCCATCTTACGCATGGAGCATCTTACTTTACAGAAAATCAAGGGATAAATAATAAGCTAATGGTTGTGAAAATAAAAGCATATGAAGTTATGATAAAAAAAAATATTGTGCTATAAAATCATTTATTCAGTACGTTTAACGATCTCCGATTAATCACAAGATACTGAATAGCAATTAGCATTATATGCAAACAACTAAAACACCTTTTAACCAACACATTAGACGATAGAAAAAGCATTCGCGGTAAATTTAGTTTTCCATTGGACCAACAGCAGATCATTGCAGCTTCATCAAATTTATTTTCCAATGGGACAATGGATAGTCATAGGTACATTCCTTCACTCAATATTTTTAGGAAATCTACAAGAAAATAAAAAATGTATTAATATTGACCAGGGGTAAATAAAACAGTATGTATATTTATGGAATGATATAGGTACTCTTGCCGATACGGCCAATCCAACCACAGCGGCTAATCTTTCGCAAGATCAGCCATCATCCAGTGCACAAATGCTTGCGTAGACACAAGTGCACAAGTGTACTTTACATACCTATCCGACGCATGGATCATCTTACTTTACAGACATGACCGGCCTGCATTATCCTAGCCAGTGAGGAACAACTACACATAGTTGTTGCTCCCCGCAGGATTCGAACCTGCGACCCCCGGTATGCAAGCAAGCGATTTCCCACTGCGCCACGGAGGCTACTAGACGCGACAGGACTAGGAGGCGACAAGAATAAATATGATTTTAATAATATGTATCTAATAAGTTACAAAACTAACTGTACCTAAACTTAACCTACATACCTACACACTTGTAAAATTAATGAACATACAATATGTTTTCAATATCAATCCTTTGAACTAAATACATCGTTTATTTTTTTATCATAAAGTGGCGGTAAAAAATCCCCAAAACGGAAAGTCTTCAAAAAATCTTTACCATGGTTACTCTATTAAAATAATGTGAAATATTTTAAAATTAAATAATTCAAGTACAAATTAATATAAACTTAAACCCAATACTAACAAACGAACTGAAAACGTGTTATGTGCCTATCGAAAGAAGAACTGATCGAAAATATGGTGCATAATGCACAGGGATCATCGGTAGGTAATTATTGAACAAAATCGCACTTACGAGTGATATTCGGTATTAAATACTGGATACAACATATTTTTGCAACCAAGTACTGCACATTTTATCACCATTTTTATGATTTTAATTCACTTTATCGTGAAATTATGGTATTTAAATGTTTGATCGATTTATATGACAGACAGTTTCATGCTGACAATAAGCGACAGTGTTGCCACAAAATACGAACCCTTAAAATCGGTAATTAAAATTGCATTTGAGTATAATTGGCGAAAACACAATAGAGCATTATTCTAATGGAACTCGCAGAACAGTACCAATAATTTTTTTATTAGACATGATTGTCATCGTATTTTAAGTTTTCGGGTGGAAAACATTCTTTTGATGTGTAAGTAAAGCATTTCTATATTAGAGTATCCATTTCTCGGGTAATTTCAATTATAACATGGACCACACATCGGACCTCAATGAAAGGGATAGCGTATGCCTCAATCAAGTATTTGGAGTTTGGGCTCCATTGTTGACCTACTAGCTTCATGGAACACAATATGGCCGCTCTGTCATATGTTTTCTACCACTTCGGGTTTTTAAAACATCAAATAAAACTGTATTCTCATTAGATTCGCTATTTAAACAATGTAACATGTTGTACACAATTGCAGAAGTGTTTGGAAGCCAAATTCGGACAATAAGTTTCACAGATTAGTGTATTTTTGAGATAATAACCGTATTTAAGCCTTTGACTGCTGTCCGGTCACATTACAATAGAAAAATCCACTGTGTGCCGGTCACTTGGCGTTTAACGTGTTAATGTATTCATACATTTTTACCTTTGAATCATAATAAAAAGTCAATATTTATTAATTTTAGTGTTGTGTGGCGATATATAAATGATATCCTATTTTATTCTGTCAATTATGCCCTAATAATCATCTAATTTTAAACAAACATTTTGCATCAGTAGGGTGACCACTAACACTTAAATTAAGATTTTCTGAGTCTGGAAGGGTACCTACGTAATTTTACATAAGTATGAGTATTTAATGTTTTAAAGTCAAATCAAAAATATAATATTTTGCACTCATAAGAGGACCCATAGCCACCACAGACGTAAAATATAATTTGCAACTTGTACCAACTGAAATACAATATAATTTCGAGACATTATTTTTATATATTTAGTATTAAGCAAACTAGACTCGGATTTTGTATTCAGATTTAGTTATAAAAATCTTCATAATAATAGTTATGGTTAGGTATCAGTGGCGAAGGGTCCATATAACTCGATTCCTACCGGCTTCCCTTTGAAAACAGGCGTTTGTTACGACGATCTAACAAGACATTTATTTACTAACATAACGTTAAAAACATAGGTATTTAATACACCATCAAATAAAATTAATCTAAAAATCGCTATTTTTATTAATAGCAATAAGTTGCACTTTTCATTCACTTCAACCGCGCGCAAGTCGCGGCGCGGCAAGCCGCTCTCAGAATCAGGAATTCCATGCGCAACTACTATGTAAAATCAGTACCAAAAACGTCCCCGCGCAGACGCGACACTCGCTGATTATAGGATCGACGGCAAGCCGATGTACGCCGGGTTATGATTGGGAGGAGTTATGTTATGGATAGAAAAATGACATGTATATCGCACGAAATAGAGTGTAGTATTGCGTACGCGTACTTCGATCGATCATAATCTTTCGTCTTCGTTAATATTGATTTTGTATCGCATATACGGTACATGACAATTTAATTCTACTAAATATAACTAGAATCTAATAGATTCTATAGTTGTTTACAGTTTTGTTTATTGTGTATAATAATATTAAAGTTCTATAGTGATTGTGTGTCCAATTTCACCGATAGATGGCGCTGTTCATAATGTAAATCACGCTAACATCGTAAATTACTGTTTAATGATATTCGATAATGAAACGTATAATGCCTTCGCATCTTTTATTGTTGCTGTGGGCCTAGACAAGATGCAATCGCTTCATAGCGAATCCATTTCTTCATTCGCTAACTGTGTCAATTCCCTATAATTTGTCACGTGATTTTTCGATGACTTATGTCATTCTCATATATTTTTATACTTTCTATTAGCGATAACGATTGTAGAATGTTACATTGTCTAGGGGGGCAGGACTTGAGAGTTTCATTTCATGAACCTCTGTCTGAGCCCTAACCTAACCTAACCTAACCTAACCTTGAAGCTTTTTTTTGGGAGAGCTGTTCATTGTGTGTAGTGTGCATTGTACCTACATGTTATTGCGTTAGGTCATTTCATAGATATGAGTCATTTTAGGTAATTTATCGATGAGATTTAACGAAGTAAAAATTTAGCATATTCGCATCGATATAATACACACATCAAAAGTGTCTAGGGATCAAGCATTTTTAAGCGGATTTCTTGAGATTGAGATGTGGCTTTGTAATAAATTTATGATTTTATAAATTTATATGGATCCTTTTTGGTGCATTTCATAATTTGAATCAGGAACTGTGAATCAAATTCGAGTAAAAGATGAAAATCAGCTGTCAATATTTTCCCTATAAAAACATACAACGCATTGAAGACATTATTAGTGCTACTGTTTCCCTACTACTGATTAAAACCAACGTTATTATGGAGCGGCGACGTCATTTAAGCAGGGAAGAAATGCTCAGAGCCGTGGGAATGATAGAAGCTGGTTCCCGGCAACGTACTGTGGCTTTAGCTCTGAATACAAGTCAGAGTGTTATCAGTCGACTTTGGACACGTTACCGAAGCACTGGTACCGTGGCTGAGCGCCATGGAGGACGGTATCGCTGCACCACACGGAGACAAGACCGATATATTCAAATCTTAACTCGAAGAGCTCCAACAATAACTGCCATGATGTTAGCCGTGAGGCTTCATCACTCTTCAGGGAACTTAATTAGCGACCAAACAGTCAGAAACCGCTTGCATGAAGTGAACCTTCATTCCCGAAGACCGCTACGGGTACCACCTATAGCAATGCACAATCGTAGGATTCGATATCAATGGGCTCTTGAACACAGAAATTGGGCAGAAGAACAATGGCGTTTCGTGTGCTTTTCTGATGAGTCTCGTTTTGGTATGAGACCGGATACAAGACGTATACGACACTGGAGAACCCCTGGACGCCAACAGCGATTAAAATCCTGCCAGGAAGTCCATCCTTATAGTGGTGGAACCATCATGGTATGGGCGGGTATTTGGATCGGCGGAAGAACTGAGTTGATTTGGATCAGAGGCAACCTCAACGCTCAAATTTATGCTGAGACGATTGTATCAGACGTCATCGTTCCTCTACAAGTGCAAATCGGTCCCTTATTTCAGTTAATGCATGATAATGCACGACCGCACACCGCAAGAGTTGTAAGACAGACTCTCGCCGCAGCTAACATCAATGTCCTGCCCTGGCCTGCTCAGTCGCCAGACTTGAACCCGATTGAGCATGCATGGGATATGCTACAGAGAAGAGCTCTGCCGAATATGGAGGGTATCCAGTCGCAAGAAGACCTTTTTTTGTTGTTGCAACGAACATGGGCGGCCATTCCACAGCGTGATTTGGATGAACTCATTTTGAGTATGCCAAACCGATGTTCTTGTGTTGTTAGTGTTCGCGGTAGAAACACGGATTATTAATTGTTTAAGTTACCCAATAAAATTTTAAAGAAAACTGTTATTTCAGTCTTTTTTTCGAACTTTTGTGTTAGTGGTTCAAATGTCAAAAATCCCTTTATTAGGAAAATGGCAAATTTCTTTATTAATGCAAAGGTGTCTTGGTTTATCGTTACTGTGACAAACGAAAACACTTTATTTGATGAATCCTTAAAGAAAATTTTAATTAATATCAATCAGGAGAAAAGTTATTGCAAAAATATATGTTGATCCCTAGACACTTTTGATGTGTGTATATGAACAAATATTATATCGATGCATATTTGTATTCTTAATTCCTAGTTACCTTACAAATTTTACCTTAATTCCTAGTTACGTTACCTATACAAATGTAGCCTTGGTGGTGCAGTGGACCTAATCGCTGACTTTTAAATTAATTATAATTGTATTTTTCCCTTGCCTACCTATTTCTTTCCTAATCTAGTTTAGAATCGCTCAGGATATCCAGATTTTAACTATTCAAAGATCATGTTACTATCAGCAAAGTAGAACATTACAGAAAAATGTCCTGGGTGTACCGCACCGGCTTACCCCGTACAAAAATTGACCCTTCGCCACTGTTAGGTATAATTATACGCTACGTGATAAAAAGTCAACATGTATCAACATTCTGCCTGGAAAGTAAGACCTGATAGAAATATTAATAATATTTATATTTCAGCTTCCCGAAAGATGTTGCAAAAGGAAATAATGTACTTACCAAATAAAGGATAAATTAATCAAGGATATTTGTCAGCTTACATTAGCAGCAGCTTCTACTTTAAAACAGAGGGACTATGACCCAGACAGACCAGGACACCTTCTAAATAGTGCTGCACCATTCTATATATCACATTCATGTGATTGTGTTTCAACTTTGACTAAGGTCAACTTTGATTATGGTAATAAAAAAAATAAATGTTTAATTCATTATCTTACTTTGAAATAGTTACATACAAGGTCGGATCCCTCAGTTAAGCATAATAATAGTTGTGTTTAAAGGATCCGATCTTCTATAGCCATGTATGCTTAAATAACAGTTATATGAAAAACATTAATAATATACAGTTGAGAAAAATGAATAAAAAAAAAATGAAAAAATGGTTGCAGTACCTAATATGTGAGTGCTTCTGCGTGAGCGTGTGAGTGTTTGTGTGGGTGTGAGTATATGAATGTGAGACATGAATTATGAGTGCAATTTAATTTAATAAAATATAGAATTTTCTGCTTCCTCGTAGGAAATGGCATCAGTAAAGACTGACTCAACATTTATAGAAATATGACAACAATTATACATGAATCCAAGGAGAATTTCGTAGAAATGTACAGTCCTGGCAAACGCTTTTACCGCATCCGTGTATTGGATTATTTTAATTTAGGATTGTGATTAAATGCTTACAAACACTAGCGAAATTTCCATGTAAAATGTTCTCCATTACCGACTGGCTTGTATAATAAATATTATGAATGTTGTAAATGATTTACCATATTGTTGTTTTTCATTTCTATAAAATATATCCATGCATTCATCAGGCGAATGACGTCAACTGCTAGACAAAGGCCTGCCCCAATGACGTCGAAACTTAACGGTCTTTCGCCACTCGGCCACGCATCCACCGGCTTCCTGCCACGCGTGTGATAACATCTGTCCATCTTGTGAGGGGCCATCCTACACACCACTTTCCGGCTCGTGGTCGTTATCTAGAAACTTTCTGCCCAACGGCCATCAGTTCTTCCAGCTATGTGCCCCGCCCACTGTCACTTCAATTTGAATATTATCAAAGCTATAGGGGTACTCTACTATAAATACGGCTCTTCTACGAAACTATAAGGTTTCGCTACGTGATAAAATCAGAAATGAACAGACAATGGAGGATGGATGAATATGCTTAGGCATAGCTAACTCCAATGCTTGCTCGGGTTTTCTAATAAGCCGACAGTAAACAACCAAGTCTCTGTGCTTTAAGTTATCACTGACAGTACACGATTTCCCGAACGCTGCCCTTACCTACTATAAAATACGTTTTATATGATATATTCCTATCTTACGTTTTATTTTCGTTAAATACGTAATCCGTAAGTATTTATCCTAAACTTAGATCCGTCGTGGTCACCCTAATGAAAGAGACAAAAAACATAACTGAATTGATTCAAGGCCAAATTTCTTGTCTTCAAGACATTCTTTGCGTTGCATCCTCCATGTGTACCAAGGAGCTTAGATCTAAGCTCCTTGGCGATGACCAAGGAGCTTAGATCTAAGCTCCTTTCCTTGGCGATAGATTTGGTGTCACGGTTCAAAAAGTGGTAGCGAGAAATAGTGCCCTTGTGTCCACAGAACACTATTACTATTTCTTTACAAGCCACATCCTGACAAATTTATTTTTGCCGATAGGAGTGTCGCTATTGTCTATAAGAAACTGTCAAACTACAAGTCATTATCACTTAGAGTAATTAGGTGGTATCTCCCACAGAACACTATTACTCAAGTATCTCCTCTAAGCATTATCATTATAAAATCGTTAGTTCACGTTTCCGCCACCAGCACAGATAAGTTTGCAACCTCCGCGACCACATTTTAGATGTCATTTTGTTCGTGAATGTTTATATATTAATCGATGCGATGACGTCAATTTTTTTTCCTAGTAGGTGATACCTATCTCTAACAATAGAGAGAGATAGGCTTATGGCTAACTTGGAATGGCTAACCTGTGGTTAGCAACGAGACACATCATCTCTTGAGTAATAGTGTTCTGTGCACATCATCTTCTATATCACCCAGCGTGCCGGGTTAAAAATTGGCAATTCAGTCCATTTTTAACCGATTTCAAAAAGGAGGTTCTGTCTGTACGCATATGTACGTAAAAATAATAAAAATGCGTAATATTCACATATGTTAGTCAGTGTAGGCATGTAAACAAATGTACCTGGCTACGGAGGCCTGTAATTAGGTAGGTACGCATTCAACTTGGGTTGAGGTTTCGAAAGGGTACAAGTTTCATCGAAATCGGTTCAGTAGTTTAAAAGATATGAACTGTTTTATGTTTTAAGTAAGGTTCGCTAGCGTAGTCGTTCGAGTTGCGTGTTATATTGTCATAAAAGTCACTAAAAAGGTTTAAATAAACTGTTTTAGAAAAAATAATAACCGACTTCAAAGAAAATTCTGTAAGAAGCACAAAATATATTGAAGTGATGTGCTTAGCACCGACTTCAATACAATATAATTATTTTCGTTGTTATGTGCTTTATAAATAATTTTCTATAAAGTTGGTTATAATTTTTTCTAAAAATAGTTTATTAATTAGGTATTGTAATTCGAAAACCATTTCGAGAAATAGAGCCAACCATAGTATATCGATGGAGCCAACTGATAATTTTCCACTAAGTAATATAAAAAATAATCAATGATTGTTTGTATTTTTGATTCAATGCAATTGCCATTCATTTACTCTTTAATGACGTCACACTTGGGACATGTCGTGGTGTGTACATACCACACCAACCCGACAATGAACCCACCACATTTCATAATAGCCAGAGCCTTGTAACCAGACAACTGATGATACAAATACTAAGTGTAGACTTTTTGAATATAATAATAATGTTTATTGTGCCAACAAATCTGTCTTACAAGCAGTGGCATAGCTTGTCATAGACGGACCCAAGTAAAAAAAAATGTTGAGAGCCCAACTGAGAGGTAAAGGGGCCTCTGTAGCCCGGGGGCCCCATATAATTGACACGGCTGATACGGCGGCAGCTACGCCCCTGCATACAAGTTATAATTAATAAAAACTGTTCTCTTAATAATTACCGACATACAATACAATACAATACAAATACTCTTTATTGCACACAAAAGAAATATACATTTGAAATTAAAACAATTAAAAACAGTGAACAACAAGGCGGACTTATCGCTAAAGCGATCTCTTCCAGTCAACCTTGGGTACAGGACAGAGCATTCTTATGGGCAGGTGCAGTTATATAAATAAATTAAGTGGATTAAAAATAAAAATATATATAAAAAAAATAATAATAATAATAACAATAAAATAAAAAATAAACTACATATTATAATATATTATGATAGACTAATACATATCTATTACCAAGAAAGTGAGAGAAGATCAATAGCTATAAACCATTATTGAAGGGAGAGATAGTACGATGTAACTTGAGTTTTAAAGGATAGTAGACTCTGAGCTCGTCTTATATGTTGCGGTAGTGAGTTCCAAAGTCTTCCCGCTAGCACAGTAAAAGACTTTGTGTATGCATGAGAAGTATGAGCAGGAGTAAGAAGTCTTAGTTCACATGAAGAGCGGAGAGTATGGTGCTGGGAAGTAACAAATGCAAAGCGCTCCTTTAAGTAGGAGGGTGACTTAGGGTTATAAAGAATAGAATAGAGGAGAGAAAGAATATGAGTATTCCGGCGAAAGCGAATAGGAAGCCACTTGAGCTTTTTACGAAATTCTGAAACATGGTCATATTTGCGCAAGCCAAAAATGAACCGAATAGAAAAATTTTGAAGTCGCTCAAGTTTATCTAACAGCTCTTACATACATACATACAGACATACTTATTGATTCTAACTACAGACTTGTAGTAGGTCTGTATCGCGTGGCCCAATATAAATGTGACGAGGTATTAACTTAAACAGGACACGTGGATCGCGGTCGTATGGGGTGAGGGCTCTGGGCGCACTTCCTAAATGCGACCATGGGAGAGCGTGCATTTCTGTTCCTCCCCGGGCGTGCTTTAGTGAGCGTCTGGCAGAGACTCTGGCATATTCCGGACGGAGGGCCGAGGGTATCTCCATGGCGTCGATGAAGGCCACTGGGGAGGTTTTTGTGTAATTGGGTAGGTAGGTGGGTAAAAGTAAAATTATAAATGTAGTTTTACATTTTTATTAAAGTTTTAAGAACCAACAGAACAAATCACGATTCATTTAAAACATTAGCGAGGGAAGACATATTTGTTGCAAAATTGAAAACGAGGCTTGTGATGACAGATATCGGGGCTATAGTAACAGAATTTCAGTTTATAATTAATAGCACCTTATATCACAACTATTTTGCACATCAAAAAGATTACTTATTTCCGTCCAGTTAGAACTAAGCCAGGCCAGCATCCTTGGCCATGCTGTAGAATATAGATGTCTTATCTTGTAAAAGTTGTTCCGGGGGTGCGTACTCGACGAGTTGTCCTTTGTCCAGCACCATGACCTTGGTGGAGTCCATGATAGTGTTGAGGCGATGCGCGATGGTCAGCACCGTGCACTCGGCGAACTCGGAGCGGATGGTTTTCTGCGAGCAGAGAGTGCAGTGAGAGCGAGGAACAAATAGCTCATAGCTCTTACCTGTCGTATGCTTGTGTCTCCAGGTCGACGGCGGCGGTGGCCTCGTGCGGCTCTCACCTGGATGAGCTCGTCGGTCTCCAGGTCGACGGCGGCGGTGGCCTCGTGCGGCTCTCACCTGGATGAGCTCGTCGGTCTCCAGGTCGACGGCGGCGGTGGCCTCGTGCGGCTCTCACCTGGATGAGCTCGTCGGTCTCCAGGTCGACGGCGGCGGTGGCCTCGTGCGGCTCTCACCTGGATGAGCTCGTCGGTCTCCAGGTCGACGGCGGCGGTGGCCTCGTGCGGCTCTCACCTGGATGAGCTCGTCGGTCTCCAGGTAGAGGGCGGCGGTGGCCTCGTGCGGCTCTCACCTGGATGAGCTCGTCGGTCTCCAGGTCGACGGCGGCGGTGGCCTCGTGCGGCTCTCACCTGGATGAGCTCGTCGGTCTCCAGGTCGACGGCGGCGGTGGCCTCGTGCGGCTCTCACCTGGATGAGCTCGTCGGTCGCCAGGTCGACGGCGGCGGTGGCCTCGTGCGGCTCTCACCTGGATGAGCTCGTCGGTCTCCAGGTAGAGGGCGGCGGTGGCCTCGTGCGGCTCTCACCTGGATGAGCTCGTCGGTCTCCAGGTCGACGGCGGCGGTGGCCTCGTGCGGCTCTCACCTGGATGAGCTCGTCGGTCTCCAGGTCGACGGCGGCGGTGGCCTCGTGCGGCTCTCACCTGGATGAGCTCGTCGGTCTCCAGGTAGAGGGCGGCGGTGGCCTCGTGCGGCTCTCACCTGGATGAGCTCGTCGGTCTCCAGGTCGACGGCGGCGGTGGCCTCGTGCGGCTCTCACCTGGATGAGCTCGTCGGTCTCCAGGTCGACGGCGGCGGTGGCCTCGTGCGGCTCTCACCTGGATGAGCTCGTCGGTCTCCAGGTCGACGGCGGCGGTGGCCTCGTGCGGCTCTCACCTGGATGAGCTCGTCGGTCTCCAGGTCGACGGCGGCGGTGGCCTCGTGCGGCTCTCACCTGGATGAGCTCGTCGGTCTCCAGGTCGAGGGCGGCGGTGGCCTCGTGCGGCTCTCACCTGGATGAGCTCGTCGGTCTCCAGGTCGACGGCGGCGGTGGCCTCGTGCGGCTCTCACCTGGATGAGCTCGTCGGTCTCCAGGTCGACGGCGGCGGTGGCCTCGTGCGGCTCTCACCTGGATGAGCTCGTCGGTCTCCAGGTCGACGGCGGCGGTGGCCTCGTGCGGCTCTCACCTGGATGAGCTCGTCGGTCTCCAGGTAGAGGGCGGCGGTGGCCTCGTGCGGCTCTCACCTGGATGAGCTCGTCGGTCTCCAGGTCGACGGCGGCGGTGGCCTCGTGCGGCTCTCACCTGGATGAGCTCGTCGGTCTCCAGGTCGACGGCGGCGGTGGCCTCGCGCGGCTCTCACCTGGATGAGCTCGTCGGTCTCCAGGTCGACGGCGGCGGTGGCCTCGTCCAGCACCAGCAGCGGCGTCTTGCGCAGCAGCGCTCGCGCCAGGCACACGAGCTGGCGCTGGCCCACGGACAGGTTCTCGCCGCCCTCCGCCACCTCGTGGCGCAGCCCCGCCTCCAGGCCTGCGGGGGACGGTCGTCAGTGGAGACGGTGGTCGGTGCGCCGCTCACTCGCTCAGTATAATACTCGTATACACACTCACCCTCCACGAACGGCTTGAGGTGCGCGTGCTCCAGCGCCCGCCACAGGCGCTCGTCCGAGTGCGCCTCGAAGGGGTCCAGGTTCATGCGCAGCGTGCCGGAGAACAGCACCGGGTCCTGCGGGATGATGGTGATGCGCGAGCGCAGCTGGTGCAGGCCCACGGAGGCCACGTCCAGGCCGTCCACGAGGATGCGGCCCGCGGCCGGCTCCACGATGCGGAACAGCCCCAGCGTGAGCGTGGACTTGCCGGCGCCCGTGCGGCCCACGATGCCCAGCTTGTCGCGCGGCGCCACGGCGCACGTGACGTCACGCAGCGCGGGCTGCCCGTCGCGGTACGCGAGCGTCAGCCGCTCCAGCTGCAGCGCGCCCGTCTCGGGCCACGTGGCGCGCGGACCCGGCGGTATCGTCCACGCCGCCTCCTGCATTATACCGTTTACCAATTATTACTACATTTACAAAATCTATATGCAAATGCAACATTATGTGCTTCTATCAATTGTTTCATCGCCCCAGGAGATTATAACACATCTACGAGCCAATAATGCTACGAGCATTATTTAGTAACTAGCTGACCCACGCAGCTCCACCTGCGCTATTTTTACGTTAACTAAACTTTTAATAACAGACATTCGCATCGAATACATAACCTCCGGTTTTATAGTCAGTAAAAAACTGGGACCCACTTTTTACTTGCTCTCCGAAGCACGGACCCGTTTAGTTCAAATGGCGTTAAACGGTCACCGATCTATTTAATGACATTACCTAACTTTGCTTAACCTGATCTATTTCCAAACATTTTAACAACTGTCTATGAGTGTTCCCTTACTAATATTTATTATATTATAAAGAAAAATTGACAAAATCGGACCAAGCGTATAACCAAGTACCCATTTTGACTTTAATCCCCTCTCCCAAAAGAACCGTGCTAGATTACGGGATAAAAAGTATCCTATGTCCTACCTCGTAGTAAGATCTCAAATCATGCCAAGTTTCATTTGAATCCAGTCAGTAGTTTCGGCGTGATGCTCAGCCGTGATACAGACAGGCAGACAGACAGACAGACAAAAATTTTAAAAAATACAATTTCGGCCTCAGTATCGGTTATAGAATGCCCTCCAAATATAATTTTCAAAATATCTTCAATGTACAGAATTGGACTTGTTACAGTTTTATTATAAGTATAGATAATCTAATCTTCTATACTATAATAAAACTCAAAGAGCACTTTTTCGGTACATTGAATATTTTTCCAAAATTTCTATGTGGGGATACTATACTATCGACATAGAGGCCAAAACATTTTTTTTTTGGAATTATTGTGTCTGTCTGTCTGTCTGTCTGTCGTTCTGTTTGTCCAGGTATCATTTGAAAACCCGTGGATGGATTTTGATAGGACTTTCACTGATGTGTTGTGTAGAAGTAGGGGTATAAATTGGTATATAAAACATCACGCTATGTTTCATAGGGGCTAAGCAGTGAAACATTACTTGCACATATTACCACGTAATTTCCTTTGTATGTGAATAGGGTAATTATAGACTGATCAGTTAATCATTAAGATATGTATTATTACGCTATATACATATATATATTCATGAAATTTTATTGAAACTCCCCAAGTCCAGGTAGTGTATAGGTATTGTATTACAGTCGCAACAATAAAAGATGCGAAAAATTTAAAACTTTCATTATCGAATATCATTATACAGTAATTTGGTAGCGTGATTTACATTATGAACAGCGCCATCTATCGGTGAAATTGAACATACAATCACTATAGAACTTTAATCTATAATATAAAAGAAAGTCGTGTTAGTTACACTATTTATAACTCAAGAACGGCCTAACCGATTCGGCTGAAAATTGGTGGGGAGGTAGCTTAGAACCAGGAAACGGACATAGGATACTTTTTATACCGGTAGGTTAAGGTTAAGCAACGTTAGGTAAGGTCATTAAATAGATGGGTGAACCGATTTGTATGAAATTTTATGTGCATATCGGGTAGGTCTGATAATAGGCCATTAATTATATTTCATGCCGCTAGGTAAAGGTTAAGCAACATAAGGCAAGGTAATTAAATAGATGGGTGAACGGATATGTATGAAATTTTGTGTAGGTCTGAGAATAAGTCGTAAAGTATATTTCATGCCGCTGATACCATGATTGACGAGGATATATAGAATGAGAGGAGGGTGCAAGAGAGGACAGAGAGGGAGAGGGGATTCGAGGAGGGGGTGAGGGATCGGGGGAGTTAGGTGGAGCAAGGGGGGGGGGGAGGTGAGATGGAGCAAGTTAGGAAAGAGAGAGGGGGAGGGGGATAGGGTTCAGAGAGGGGACAACAGGGAGAGGAAGAGGGGGAATGTGACGCGGACCGATGCGGGTGGGGGAAAGAGAGAGGAGAGAAAGAGCATAGAATTAGATTTTTCTTATAATAGAGAGATGTAGAGAAATAAATCAAGGGAGAAAGGTGAAAAGGGGAGCAAAATGTAATAAAAGCGCAGGCGGAGCTGCGCGGGTCAGCTAGTATCAATATAAAGCAGTTGTACCAACTTAAACAATGTGTCAATATCTAAATATTACGTAAGGTGAGGCTTAAAGTGACTGATGACATTAGAGCAGGTATGGAGGACACAAAAGTTACTGTGCTTGTGTTAATAGACTTTTCTAATGCTTTTAATACTGTCTGTCATGATATCCTCTTAGCTATCCTTTCTCATCTTATGGTCTCTCCAGAAGCTCTGGAATGGTTCTCATCTTATCTTCGGGATCGTCAGCAATCGGTGCTTGTTGATGATTCATTCTCCAATTGGAGGTCTCTTGTTGCTGGCGTCCCTCAAGGCGGTATACTTTCTCCTCTTTTGTTTTCTGTCTTTATAGATCTCTTAACTCCTGTACTTCAGTGTTCGTATCATCTTTATGCCGATGACTTGCAATTGTATTCCCAAGCTCGTGTAGACAATTTGTCGGATGCTGTTAGTCAATTAAACCGAGACTTAAATGCCATTCAAAATTGGGCGGATAAATTTGGGGTGGCGGTTAATCCAGACAAATGTCAAGCAATAATAGTAGGGAGTTCCAGAATCTTGTGTAGGGTGGACGTTTCAAATTTACCATTGATTGAGTATAATGGGTCCAAAATAAATTTCAGCTCCAGTGTTAAAGATCTTGGTCTATTCATAGATAAAACTCTTAGTTGGGATAGTCAGGTTAGTAATGTTAGTCAAAAAGTTATGGGGTCCTTGCGGTATCTTCAGCGATTAAAGAATTTTCTCTCGCCTAATGTCAAAGCAATGCTTGTACAATCCTTAATTTTTCCACTTATCGACTATGGTGATGTGTGTTACTATGACCTGAACTCTGAACATCTTAATAAACTTGACAGGCTTTTAAATAATTGCATTCGATTTGTTTACAATTTACGTAAATATGATCACGTGTCAGAGTGTAGATCAGAACTTAAGTGGCTAAATATTCGGCAGCGTAGAATTTTTAGAGCTTTAACTACTCTGTATTCTTTACTTCATTCTAGTTCTCCTCCTGCGTATCTATCCTCACATTTTCAATATTTATCTTCTTTCCATAATAGACACCTTCGCTCTTCTAACAACCTTCTTCTGCAATGCCCCTTACACCGATCTGATTTTCTGCACTCATCCTTTCATATTCAGGCCATACTCCTTTGGAATGCGCTGTCTCAGGATATCAGGATGGCCAAAACCATGTTTTCTTTTAAAAAGCTTTTGCGGGAGCACATTAATAATTTGCCTTTGGAATCATTTCAACACTAGCCTTTGTTATTATATATATATATATATAGTATTTATTTTTAGTTATGAATTTTATATTTAATATTTATATATTTTTATAAATTACTTAGTTTGTATTAATTATTTATCTAAGTATATTTTAGTTAATAATTTTTATCTTTGTTTTGCCTGGTTTATTTTGTTTCTTTTTATTTGCACCTACCTCGAATCTTCTCTGAATCACCCTAAGGTAGACTGGCAGAAAATGCCTAAGGCATTAAGTCCGCCTATGTACAATTGTGCATGAAGAATAAAATAAATAAATAAATAAGGTGCTCAGACACTAAACATAGCCATGGACATCAAGTACTAATAAACTTTTAAGCTCTACCCAGTGGCTTGGTGTAAACCCAACTTTCAACTGAACTTATACAATCGGGATACCGTCAACGACTAGATATCCCTAACAAGGCATGGTCCTTCGACTTTGATCGTCGTCGAGTTTTTCCTGAGAGGGCAGACTGCGCTGAGAACAATCCCGCGGTGTTGTGGCACGTTGCTGCCACAAAACAAACTAAACACTACAGTAGATATAACGGCTACTATTATACTACAAAGTAAGAATTAGCAGAGATAACGTCCACTGTGACTCTACAAACTATAAAAAGGCAGAGATAACGTCTACAGCTAGCTACCTACTCTTCAAAAAAAGTCCTCGGAGTAAGAAATATACCATTATCTGTCTTCGCGTGTTACTCACCTGCTCCACCTCTGAATATTCCTTTATTCGTTCCACTGCTACAATATCAGTTTCTACCGCTGAAGTCATTTCCACCAGCCAACTTAAAGTTTGTGTGATCTAATAACAAAACAAAAATTACCGATTTTTTAACACTTGTGGTTATAGAATTAAAACGTTTTGTAGTTTTGTAGGCACTTACGTCTAAAGTGTAACTGACTGCAAGTCCTGCGAGGCCTGGGCTTATACTTTTTCGTCCAATTACTGCGAATAACGCAGAAAAAAAGAGTATAACACTTCCAAGCGTCTCGAGACGTATTCCGAGCCACCTGTCCGCTACAGCACTCAGGTAGTGCAATGATTGATACTTGTCAACCTTATGTTCAGCCTCCATTACGAACCTTGTTAAAGAAAAAACAGAAATTAAAATATGTGATAATCATTTTTTTTTATTCCCCTATTATTTTTACAAACACCAGGCTGGGTAAGCTTGGGAATACCGTGTCGGCAGCCTTCAGAATGCCAGTAACACCTAAAGCAGGGATGGCGAACCAATGGCACGCGTGTAATTGATGACACGCGACACAATATTTTGGGCACGCAATGATCTCAAAGTTCGATATTAAAAAAAAATACTTCTAGAAAATTAACTTGAGAATTTTTTCTCAAAACACGACCATAATGACCATAATTATATTACATCTAGGTATGTAGGTACCAATATAAATTATTTGTCATTTAACCTGCAACAATAGAAGACACACTAATGTATCTTTGATTTAAATTACGCGTGTAACATTGCAAAACAGAAGTTTTTTGACGGACGTCTATAGCCTTAATACTCGTAAACATTTTAGTTTAAAAAAATGGCATATTGATACATAAAGGTTTGCCACCCCTGACCTAAAGATACTGCAGCATAGGTGCCTTCAATGAGTGCCTCTTGCCGTTCCGTGCCGCTAGCTGGCGCCAGGCCATAGTTTTTGTGCCATAGTGTTCGTGCACGGCTAGCCTTCCTGCTCGCCACTGCCACAAATACTGTAAAGGGATCCATTCATTACACATTCCGGATTCCCTGGACAATGTATAAGTATCTACTTTTGAAGATATTCAACTTATTGGCAAAATTATCGACTATAATCGATGGACTATAATGGATGGATGGATTTTATCTCTTGTTTAGTTATGGAATATTACTTATCGTTTTCATCCTGTACCTACAAGATTACTAAGTAAAATAAAATGTAGTAATAATTTTTACGTGAACACTTATACTATACCTACCTGTCCATAACTCCAAAGGCGCGAATATTTGAAGCACCAAGGATACTTTCGCTGTAATGCGAGTAGGATGGTGATCGAGCCACTGATTCAATACGCATTAGCTGTCTTGATGTCGGCACATAGATCCTCTGTACTATGTAATACAGAAACCCGACAGGCAGGATGACAGTCATGAACATCGGCATCGAGTAACTTATCACGAAGATCGTTCCTATAACCTAAAAATCAAGTAACGATGGTTTTTAAATAAGTAACCGTCAAAATGGGAGCTACCAACAAGTTTAGTATGCAGAAAATAGTTGAAAAGTAGTTACGTCCAAGGAAACAACAGCACAAAAATTCTTCCAACGTACGATTTGGTACAAATTCATCCGTAATTTAGGACAACACAAGCAACACTAATCAAATCACCGGACACGCAATTCCATGAATCCATACAGTTTATCGGTAAGCTGTAAATTTACCATCATCTCTTAACGCAATTCATGGTAGGAACCAAAATATATAGGTATGTACATACAATAAAATTGATGTCTGTCTGTTTGTATGTAGGACGCACACTAGTCTCTGTTCAGTATGAGTTTCACGTATGCTTCTGGGTGTTTTTGGTGGAATTTGACTTGTTCTAACTTTGTACCTACTACTGGTTTAGGATTCTTTTATTGATATTTTGCTAATATGGTATAGTGTAAACTTATTATTATACTTAAGTGTATCATTATGGATCAAGCTTTAAAGCACTTTTTATCTCGAAAAATAATAAGGCTACCTATTATTATAGAACAAAAAATAATGTTTATGTATACCTATAACGTTTAAAATTACAGGGTATTTGATGAGAAAATTGCGAAGCAGTTTTGGAACCTATCCTGAATCGCATAAGTAAAAGGTCATGGTATGAATTCTGGACGCGCCAAGTGAAGTTTACCGTCATATATTATTCCGCAACCACAGAGATTAAATATAGTTAATGTCTTTCTCCGCAACCAAAGTCTTACAAGATTACCTCGAACGAACAATTCAACACGTTCGATATCTGCCAAGCTAACGAGGTGTCCACCACGTCTATGTCTTTAGAAAACCTAGAGAGTATTCTGCCAATGGGGGTGACTTCGAAAAATTGCAATGGTGCCTTTAGCACGTTGTCCAGTAGTACAGAGTGTAGAATTTTTGCAGCACGCCAGCAAGCCAGAAACGGCATTAAATCAGCAAGGAATGATGCTATCGCTGCAACAACGTCCACGGAGACACTTTAAATATCATTGATATATATATACATGAATGTTATGTTAATATTTTTTAGTTTTTCCGAAGCGGTTAGTTATCAACGTGGGTGTTATTGATGCGACTAATTGTATTATTTTATGGTAGTAGGACTATGTGGGTGGGCTACTGTATTGTTATCTAAAGAAAGCGAGTGACAAAAAATATTTTACTAGAATCTTGAGTTATCACTATACATATAAAGCTCCAGGAAGACGTAACTTTGCGGTTTTGTATTACTTTAGGTGGCTTCGTTTAGGCGTCCTGGGCGTACCACCACCTCCATTGGCAATATTATCATCATCTTACTTGACGTGAGGTGGAGACGGCAATATAAGTACGTAGTTTATAGCTCTGTCACTTTCTATCGATAAAGTGAGGTGAAAATAATATTGCTGTTAAAGGTGATGGTACAGGCCCTGTACTAATATCTATTCTTATACTTTTAGTCTGAGTACAAACACTTATATCGGTTAAAGTGCAATCGTAGTTGCAGAGCAGCTATAAAGTAAGCGTGGCCTACCGCACAACATTACGACGCAACGTGTATAGTGCTATTCTCTAAGCAATACAACCTCAAGCTCGACGCTGCGTCAGCGGCGAGTTGCAGTTCCGTATTCACTAACCTTGGTTACGCAGCACTTGCGCCACGAGATTTTTCAGTGGCACTACTAAACGTCGAATAGTTTGACAGTCAGTTCGACGTCGAGCCGCAATGGTGAATACGGATTTTAACAGCGT
This sequence comes from Furcula furcula, assembly GCA_911728495.1. Lineage (NCBI taxonomy): Eukaryota > Metazoa > Arthropoda > Insecta > Lepidoptera > Notodontidae > Furcula > Furcula furcula. The sequence continues at coordinate 20,567,936 of OU452248.1, forward strand.
TAAGCTCGACGTCGTATTCAAGGCTGGCTCGATGTCAAGATCGCCGTCGAGTTTACGTTAGAGATAGCATAGCTGATCCTTCGACCATAATTGTTATGTTTGAAGGTCTAATCATCAACTAAAATGTGCTTTCGTGGCGTAGCTTGCCTTAGACAGGCCCTGTATACAAATTTGGTCATGGGCCCATATAAAGGGCAAACGGTGCCTCTGTAACCCGGGGCCCCGTATAATTCTTATAGGGGCCCCAAATGAAGGGTTTGCGGGCCTCTGTAGCCTCAGGTATCACTGATACGGCAAATACGGCTGTGGTTACGCCCCTGGCTTTCTCATGCAATTTAATTTAAAGCCTCGGTAAATAGGACTTTATCTAAGTATCAAAGCTTTTATCAGGGGTTTTAGTATGAGTTTTGATAGTTAATAGTTATACCACTAGGGGCACTGGTGTGAATTGTATGGAAAAACATTGAGTTTAATCGATTTCATTAACTATCAAACTTATACTATTGCGAAGCAGCGTATTAAACCTTGCAATACCATCTTTCCGTTAAATAGACATGTTATGCATTAAATAGATATAAGGCTATATATTAACTATTCATTCAAGTTCTAGGGCTACTAGACTGTATACACACACCTAAAATATAATCAATATTAATAGGGTTATTATTAAACATTGTGAATTGTCTTACCTTGTCCAATACCAAGACCACCGTAAATACCAAGATACATATCTCGTTTTTGTGTATCTACTGTACCGTTGACAAGCTGTGAAAAAATAATTGATATTATGCTTAAAATATTTTCCAGACATCAGAATAGGCACAGGGTAGCCAGCCTCCGAGTATTTTTTTTTTGTATTTTGTTGTCCAAATTAATTATTTAATCCCACCAAAGACATGATATAGCGCTTTCCTGTGTTGTTTATGTACACACGGGGACACCTCCACCTAGACTGTTTGGACTTTGAACTATTTATTACAAGTTGAACGCTGCCAATGGTGCGAGAGGGTGCGATATGTTGTTATTTCGTCCCACTTGCCGCGTGTGGGCAGTGGCTAGCGTCCACTGGCAGCCGCGTGTCTCGCCTCTTTTTAACAATTCTCTGTGTTGTATCAAGTTCTACACCCTGCTACGTTGTACACAAGGAAGGCCTAAAATTTTCCTGCGACAGTAAAAACTGTCGACTATTACCATTCGATTATTACGTGGGTGTCTTCAACGGCAGAGTGAATAAGCTTTGAATAAGGCCGGTGGTGCGCTTTAGAATCGCCTATTACCATACACCAGCTTATACCTAAATTGTTTTCTTATTTGTAAGTGGAATATTCGCATTGTTGGTACAAATCAGAAAACATATGTGTATTTAACAAATGAGTTACCTATACTGGGTGTCCCGGAAAGGGTCTTCGGAGTCGCTGGACGTTCGGTGTGTGACGTGACGCCCTAAAAACGTCCATTGAGTACGGCGGCGACTCCGAGGGGGACGGCGGCGGGGTCGCGACCCCCGTCCCCGTAAGCACCATGTCAGGTTCCTGGGGAGCTACAATCCGCCCGCCGGCGGCGGGCTCGAAGGCAGAGCACTGAGGGGCCCCTGGTGCAGATCCCACCGGAGAGCCCTGGTGTCTCATGTGCCGATGCGAGAGCCGCGGGTGTTTTAGTGGGTAAAAAACCCACATACCCCGGTCGAGCCCCACAGCTCCCGGGGATCTTTCGAAGATTTCCCCCGCGTCCAAAAAAAAGGTGTCCCGGAAAGGGTATATCAAGCCAAAGGGTATGTATAGTATTGATAGTAAATACTCCGAAAAAGATGTCAAATACGGCATATTCTGAATTCTGAAAAATAATTATATCATCTTAAAACTGTTTCTAAGCAACCCTGTGTCATCGTGCCTACTACTATGGAGAGCCTGCTTTTTATTGATTGCGTGTCCGCCCTGTTTAATAAGAAGTTCATTCATTTTTAGTTAAATACAACTTTTGAGCTCATTGCACTAAAACTGTTGACGTTTTCATTATTTTTTTTCACAAATTAATTGTTTGTGGGTTACACAATGCGTCATTACCGGCTTGATACCTCATTTCTTACACAGAATAATATCTTCAGCGATTGGACAGAGTTTTGTTAACACACTGTATATTGTAAAAGTACAAAAAACCCAAATAATATGCATTGCAAATAATATTTTACTTGCGCTTCATAAGGTTCACATTCAATACTCAAAAAGAAAAAAAATATTAAACCAAATTAGCTTGAATACATCAGATACATATAGATAGAGATAAAATATATGGTACTCACCATACTATCGTCACTTGACCACTTGGCCAGCCAGAAGTTAGCGCCAATTTGTAAAGTGTGTAGTATGACGTACATCACAATTGTGGCCAGAGCCGCCACTAGACCGACGTTGGATAGATAATGCATGTAGACTGACCACTTTACCTGCAGGACACAATAAAAAAATATTTGATGCTTAATGGTACGCCTATACTTACATATTATGGTTTTAAAAATGGTGACTGACTAATCTATGTATTAAAGAGTTACTCTGAGCTCTGTCCCCTTAGCCAAGTTAACATTATACTATACAGAACGCTAGAGAATAGAAAATAAATGTATGGGAATGACATATTTCTTCGCTAACTCGCGTGAATATAACACGTGTGTCACGTGAAGATATGTCATTCCCATACATTTGCTTTCTATTCTCTAGCGTTTCGTATCGTAGAATATATATATATATATATATATATATATATATATATATATATATATATAACAGCCCTAAGAAACTAAAATTTCTTGCGATCACGAGCTTATTAGGTAATAAAAATATTTGTTAAAACTTACACTGCCCGTTTCAGTTTTTTCATCTTCTATAAGTTTATCAATATCTTTAACCCTCTTCACATCTTTTTCATCTTTTCCAACCTCTTCAATTTTTTTCTTAGTACCAGCAGCATCACCTGGCAACCAGAAAAATTATGTTCAGATCTCGTTTGAATGCCGTTGTTGTCTAATGTGGCGGCACTCACGTGAAATTAGTAAAGTACCTAATTGTTAGGCACGAGTATGTTGTGGTGCTTACGTATTGGAAACATTGTGGCAATCCGATATGGGGATGTACTTAGGAGAGATTATTTGCAATCAAATAACCCCTACGCAAATTTCAACCATTTTCGAGTACTTAGTTTACTACTAAGTATATCGGCAGCATTTTACAAAACAGGTTGCAAATGTTGCAATGTTCTCTCCTACATCCCTTTATCGGATTGCCGTCATAATTATTATCAGTAAACTTGTATTTTTGGTTTGACGTCACCTCGAACAAACATTTCCCACAGGAATTATTTTTCCACTGTACCTAAATAGTAAATAGCCTGTGTCCAACCAAATGCCTATACAACATGTTGCTTACACAACAGTCCACGTTCTTAAATTTGTTTGTATTTTCTGAAATTACCCTTAGCAAATATTTTTTCGTGTGAATTTTAGCGCGGTCAAAGTAGCCATGTTAATCAAACGACTGCTGTCCACAAAAGTTAATAGCTTTAAAGTGCATAACATTTATAATTGGACTTTTAATTAGGAAAAAAACAATACAATACCTGCTTCAGTTGGTACAGTTTCTGAAGCGCAATTAGACAATGATCGAGCCAACTGCAATTTTCGTGTGAATTCAGGACCGAGTTTATCTTCTAAGTCGTGTTTAATATTTTCTATTTCTGTAAAGAACACATTCTGAAATTAATTGAAATTGATAGGTTCCCGATAAAAAGCGATACTGGCACTCCGCACCATATTATAAGCAAACCACGAGTCCAAAATGTATCATGGTTAATATAATGATATAAATTTAGCTTAATATGCTCGCCGCTTTAGGGATGTTGAGGGGAAAAAGAGAAATTTGTTTGTTACTGAATTAAACATTTATGTATTCCTTGAAATTCCTTCGTTGTTTAGATAGATAGATAGATAGACAATTCTTTATTGCGCACAAACAAACAGATACAAAAAGAATAAGACACAAATTAATAAAAAATGCAACAATGGGCGGCCTTATCGCTAAAAGCGATCTCTTCCAGGCAACCTTTGGATGGAGAGGAAAATAAAGAAGTTACAAAGAGCAGAGGGTGCGCGCACTCGACATGAATAGGTAACATTAACACAAAGACACATAAAAACACATATGTTGTAAACTATAATATATATTCATATGAGTATAATATATAAACATACATCAAATAATACTATTATAAACATACATAAATCAGTACGTATTAATATAACAAGAAAATTACACAAATACCGATTAACTTATTCCGCCAAATAAAACTTCTTCACTAGATCTTTGAAAATTGGCAGTGACGAAGCACGCCTTATAGAAACGGGCAAGGAATTCCACAGGCGAACCGCCTGTACCGTGAAGGATTTGTCATAGAAGGAACTGCTATGTAAGGGCATCGTAAGACAAAGGTTTTCCGAGGACCTAAGACTATAGGTGCTAGAATTCGACAAATAATCGAAACGTTCCCTAAGATAAGAGGGGGTGGAGGGGTTAAACAATATATTATAGAGAAGAGATAAAATGTGAAGATTTCGTCGGAGACGAATGGGTAACCATTTGAGTTTTGCACGGAATTGGGAAATATGGTCAAATTTACGCAAGCCAAATATAAACCTAATGGACAAATTTTGCAATCGCTCTAGCTTATTCAATTGATCCTCTGTCACGTCCAGATAACAAACCAACAACAACAACAACAAGATAGTAACAAGATAGTTACCTAATGTGTCATAAAACAATAGATTTTCAAACAAGAATCTTCAACTTTCTCCACAAATCTAATAAAGGGACACAGTTTTTGACCACGAGACCTGAGATCAGTTCAGTCGAGTATGTATTAACGTTTAGGATGTCCTAGACGGCGGTGACGTTTATCTTTAGTGTTCATGAGTCTGCTATATGTTCAAATACACACCTCCAGCCGAAGCAGTCCGTTCCGCAAGTGTGAGGTGATGCAGTAAGAATTCAGCGAAGGCTCCCTTCTTCTCGAGCAGCTGCTGGTAGGAGCCGGCCTCGGACATGCGGCCCTCGCGCAGCACTAGCACCAGGTCCGTCTGCGCCAGGTACGTCACGTTGTTGGTCACCCACACGCGCGTCTTGTGCTTCAGCAGACTGCCAGGACCTATCACCTAAACAACAGCCAGATTGAATGAACTAGGCTCGCGCAGCACCAGCGCCAGGTACGTCACGTTGTTGGTCACCCACACGCGCGTCTTGTGCTTCAGCAGACTGCCAGGACCTATCACCTAAACAACAGCCAGATTGAATGAACTAGGCTCGCGCAGCACCAGCGCCAGGTACGTCACGTTGTTGGTCACCCACACGCGCGTCTTGTGCTTCAGCAGACTGCCAGGACCTATCACCTAAACAACAGCCAGACTGAATGAACTAGGCTCGCGCAGCACCAGCGCCAGGTACGTCACGTTGTTGGTCACCCACACGCGCGTCTTGTGCTTCAGCAGACTGCCAGGACCTATCACCTAAACAACAGCCAGATTGAATGAACTAGGCTCGCGCAGCACCAGCGCCAGGTACGTCACGTTGTTGGTCACCCACACGCGCGTCTTGTGCTTCAGCAGACTGCCAGGACCTATCACCTAAACAACAGCCAGATTGAATGAACTAGGCTCGCGCAGCACCAGCGCCAGGTACGTCACGTTGTTGGTCACCCACACGCGCGTCTTGTGCTTCAGCAGACTGCCAGGACCTATCACCTAAACAACAGCCAGATTGAATGAACTAGGCTCGCGCAGCACCAGCGCCAGGTACGTCACGTTGTTGGTCACCCACACGCGCGTCTTGTGCTTCAGCAGACTGCCAGGACCTATCACCTAAACAACAGCCAGATTGAATGAACTAGGCTCGCGCAGCACCAGCGCCAGGTACGTCACGTTGTTGGTCACCCACACGCGCGTCTTGTGCTTCAGCAGACTGCCAGGACCTATCACCTAAACAACAGCCAGATTGAATGAACTAGGCTCGCGCAGCACCAGCGCCAGGTACGTCACGTTGTTGGTCACCCACACGCGCGTCTTGTGCTTCAGCAGACTGCCAGGACCTATCACCTAAACAACAGCCAGACTGAATGAACTAGGCTCGCGCAGCACCAGCGCCAGGTACGTCACGTTGTTGGTCACCCACACGCGCGTCTTGTGCTTCAGCAGACTGCCAGGACCTATCACCTAAACAACAGCCAGATTGAATGAACTAGGCTCGCGCAGCACCAGCGCCAGGTACGTCACGTTGTTGGTCACCCACACGCGCGTCTTGTGCTTCAGCAGACTGCCAGGACCTATCACCTAAACAACAGCCAGATTGAATGAACTAGGCTCGCGCAGCACCAGCGCCAGGTACGTCACGTTGTTGGTCACCCACACGCGCGTCTTGTGCTTCAGCAGACCACACCCAGAAAATGGAAGTTTTCTATGAATTTTATGATATTACCTTTTCAAATAAGTGCTTTCCCACGTGGGAATCTACTGCGCTTAGAGGGTCATCCAGTAAGTAATTATCTGCGTCAAAGTACACCGCTCTTGCTAATGATATTCGTTGCTTCTGACCTCCAGATAGATTAATGCCTACGAAGTGACGTTACAAAATAAACATTTTTTTTTTTAATGTAAGGATAAATAAATATGTTGTATGCACAACTTATTTAAGTTTCTTTTTAAAAATATTTTTTCATTACCTTTTTCACCAATTTCGGTCTGATCACCTCCGGGAAGTATTTTCAGATCAGTTTGAAGAGCGCAAACGTCTAATATATTGTTGTACTTGACTCTGTCCATCGGTTTGCCAAACAGAATGTTGTTTTGTATAGTGGCATTCTGAATCCAAGCTTGTTGCGGCACGTAAACTATGTCACCTGTGACAAAATACGGTACGAAATACTTTATTTGAAATGGAAATACATATTTCGATAATGCTCAAGAGTTTAACCTAAATATAGATCCGATCACTTCTTTTTCAAGTTCTGTAAATATATGGGTTCAAGTCTTGTTCTGTAACTATTTAATGTCATATAAAATACCTGAAGCCTGGTCCTATTGGCGTTTTAGAGAAACTTCGATTTGCAGAACGAGCTATGGAGGGAGCTATGATCCGAGTTTCATTGGGCGACAGAATCCGGAATGAAGAGCTTCGCCGGAGAACTAAGGTCACAGACATAGCTCTCAGAATCAGAGGCAGTCGGCAAGCCACATCGCTCGCAGAACCGTTAAACACGAATCTTAACTAGGTAGACTGACGACATTGTACGAATCGCAGGAAAGCGGTGTAAGTAAATATAAAATTGTCGTTAATTGTGACATTTCATCGGGGATAGGAATATAGGCCATATTTAGCAGTGGACATCTTTCGGCTGGTCATGCTGATGCTGATGATGTTGATTTATATTACAAACGTTGCTTGGCATGTATCCCATTACGTTGTAATTGTATCAGGGCAGAGTTCGGAACAATCATCAAATTAAATACCACATTTTAGCATATACATGCATATACAAGTATCTCAATATCCTACATTACGAAAAGAAATATGACTCTTGAATAGTCAATGATAGCGGAACCACGTAAACTTATTGTTGAGTCCCAACAAATAATATTTAATAAGTCTCTTGTGCACGGTCAATCAGGTGCAAACCAGCAATATTTTTTCCCTTTGTGAAGCGTGATAGCTTAAAAAGATACTAGGCTTAAATAGGTACCTACTTTATAACAAATGTCTCCAGATACGAGCGGCAGCGAGAAGCAGCCGTTTTGTAATTTTTTTACTTCCAATATAGGTATCAAATGAAAGGTATATGTGTTTTGTTTGTTTGCAGTCGGGCTTTTTGTGCTTTTATAATTTATAATTGTTATTTCTTATTAATCTACTACAAGTAATAGGTCTTTTACCTTTCACATTAATACGTCCGGAGATCTTGTCCATCTCCCCCAGAATGGCGGACAGCAGGGAACTCTTGCCGCTGGCTACGGGGCCCACTATCGCGACAAGCGCACCAGCAGGGATACGCACGTTAATGCCCTTGAGCACTGGCTCCAATTCCTGCTCATCCCAACTGAAGTCACCATTCTTTATTACGATTTGGTCAGCTAAAAGACATATTTGTACAGTAACAATGATATTAAAATCATTGTACAGTAATATTAAAACCCTATAAAAACAAGAAACTTTTTCTAAATAATACTACTTATTAACTATAATAATAATATCTTGGGACAATCCACACACGGTCATCCGATCCCAAACTAGGCAGAGCCTGTACTATGGAAACCAGACAACTGATACTAATACTTATATACTTTTTTTTTGTAAATACATACTTAAATACTACTACTACTATGTTATTGTTTTCAATCTTCTGTTGTAATTTGGTCAAACCGTTAAATAGGGGGTTGTAGTCTAGTACAAGTCTTGATGGTCAACGAAATCGAACAAACGTTCATTTTACTCGTTTTTTTATGGTTATAGCTAGAGGCGCTGGTCAGAAATGTTATTCGTTAACTATCAAACTCGTGCTATACCCCCAGTTAAAGAGCTATTTCGGACGTACAAAAGTGATGGATGCTAGCGACATTATTCATACCTCTAAATGGTAAGCCAACAACTACAAATAGGTACTCACTTTCGGTAGGATCATGGTCTACAGCGTCCAAGTTAAGTTCTTCAGAATTCATAAATTTATTTATCCTCTTTAAACTGACTGAAGTCTAAAAAAATAAATAAAAAGTATTTATAATATTCTGGGTCGAGGTGTATAATTCTATGAAAACAATTCCGGTGGAGGCATCTATCCAATCTGCATGTAATGCAGATGCATCCCAGTTCTATATTTATATATAAAAAATGTAAAATGTACCTGCCTGTATAATATCGGAGATGACATTAGGCAACATCGACATTGGAAAACGTAATATATTGAAAAGGGACAGTGCCACAAAAGCTCTTTTGGAATCCAATATTTCTTTATCATTCACCAACACAAAACATGCGAAAGACATCAGCGAAATCTGGAAATATTTAGATATTAATAACGAATACATATACCTCAAATAATTGCAAAATCGTGAAACTAGTTTATATAGTTTGGTTTTTATTATATTTTAAATTATTAAGTTAGTATGCAGAGTCTACCGAACCGAACTGCACCGCAAGAGAGGCGATTTTGGCGATTTTTCGACGCCCCTCACCCTTTAGTGAGATGTCGTGAGATTTTTCTTTACCTTACCTTTCCCGCCCCTAATCTCACATGAGATTTTTCAATGAGTATTTTTAATATAAATGAGTAAATCTGTGCTTGATTGCGTTGGATTTATTTATAAGCACAATTTGCGTAATTCTTTTTTATTGAGGACTACTTCATAAGATTTTTTTTTTCTTTTACTTAATTTAACGCGACGTTTCAAAGTTTCTTGCGGAAAAAAATTTGCTCCCAAGCCCCCTCTCTCCCTCACGTAAGATTGGGTGAGTTTCGGTTTGACCCCCTGCCCTTAAACGCCTCCCATAATTGACCGCGTATCCAATCCGCGTGAGCCCATGCAGCCGGCGGGAGACCCATTTTATTAAGGGCATGGGCATATACAGGCATGAGTAGAAGTAGTTATAAATAAACAGAAATATGATACAAAAAAGACAAATATCATCGACGTTAATTTTATTTATATAAATAAATTATAGTATGCTAAATTATTATTTCAAAATAAAATTAAGTTGGGATGTTCTTACGTTATCACGTTGTATATTTTCAAGTTAATTTAAAACTATATACTTGATAATGACTAATATTAGTCTTTTTTTAATATTTTGACTTTCTGTCTGCCCTAAGTGTTATGTGTTACGCGTAGATATAACACCAGAAAGCTACTGACTAGGTAGAACAAAAGAAAATGGCAAAGCGAGTGATCCTATAATGGATCTTTGGATGTCATATTATCCCAGATAGTGAGAGCTTTTCTTCAGAATAGAAAATAATATTGTATGATACACCGAAACTTAGAATAAACATAAAAATATCTCCGTTCGTGTGTATTGTATTGTTAAAGATCTTACCAAGAATGGTGAACAAGACCAAATAAATGACGTGGCAGAATTGAGGTAGGCGAGTTTTTTCAAAATTTCCATTTCTTTATTCCTTATTATATTTATATGTGCTTGGAAGCTTGGCTCCCATGCGTACATTTTTAAAACCTGAAACGAATTATCAAAAAGAGTTATGGGCCACTGTCACTAAGTGGTCTCATATTTAAAACTCTATCTCAAGATATATTTTAAATTAGAAATTTGGCGCCTAATTTACTCCTAATTATCGAAGTATCTGAAAGACCATTCACTGTCAATTAACCAAATATGAATGCTAAATGGCGGGTCACCCCCTTCCCTCCAATATGGTTGAGGGGAGTGATGGCTGCTGCTCGAGTCAACTCGTGCGCGGGTGCTGCTTGGGGGGGGGACTGGTCCGACTACTATCCCTTTGGCATTTTAGTTTGTTGTATTTTATTTGATATTTTGTACGGCAGGACACACTGTCGCTGGTGCTGATCTAATTGTAAAAAGACAAACTTTGTTTAAAAAAAAATGTGAAAAAATGACAAGCCCGCGGAGTTTCTTGCCGGATCTTCTCAGTTGAGGCCGCGTTGTGATCCGGTGGTAGCTTTTAAAAAAAGAATGACCGTTCAAAAGTGCTAGCGTTAAGCCTATTTGAAATAAAAATTTTGAATTTGAATTTAAAAGTATTAGAACAGTTAACAAAGTTTAAAATTACTCCAAACAAAATTTATATGATTGCTCAAAACATTTATTTATACGAATGTTAATGGTAAAAATATTAATTAGTTAGAGCATAATTTAAAATTACTTCGAGCAAAAATCTATTTATTTCTGTATCCTCGGGTCGGTGATTTTATTGATTTGTGATATTAATTTACCTTTATTCCATTAAGTATTTCGTTCATTATTTTGATTCTCTCATCATAGTATTTCATCATTTTGGTTTGCAACCTCTCTTGACGTCTGGCTATCAGTCCGTTGCATGGCATAAGCACTACAATAACTGCTAAGCCAGCCAAAACAGACGGCCCCAATACACCCCATAGCAAATATACAGCGAGGGCTATTTGAAGTGGCGCCGACCAAACAAGATTTATGAATGTTAAATTGCCGAATCTGTGTAAACAAACAAATTGCTGAATCTGCTTAAAAACAAAGCACAACTCCAAATAAAGTACGTATAAAGATAGTAGGTACTAAGTAGTCGCGTGCAGTCCATACAGGCAAGAAGACTTTTCCTACCCTAGGACTTCTATGAATGACCATAATATAGTAAATAATCTAAGAAAAGTGCTTTTTTGCCATGCAAATGTGTGCACGCCACTTGTACTAAGTACCTACTGAAAAATGTAAAAATTTGGAAACAACTAGTAGGTAATAGTTAATGGAAGACTAATAATTACTTTCGTTACCCGGTGAACGTACCTGCCAACGTCTGTAGACATTAAGTTGATTATTTCCCCCACAGTGGATCCTTTTCTAGCCGCGTTAGACAATCGTAGGACTTTCTTATAGACAACACCACAGAGGGCGTTCCTTATCTTTACACCAACAATGGTAGTTCGTAAGAAGTATTGCCCTGAGAGCAAGGTGTTTATAATTGCGCATACAAACATGCCCGCCGCATACAAATAGCCTCTCCATACTGGTTCTTTACCCTCAATAAATTCTATGAGGAACCTGCGAGACGGGGAGGAATGTTCGTACAGAACCTTTGGTTAAAATATTTGGTGTTTTGCTGCCGAATGGATCAGGAATCCTTATTTAAGTAAATCCATATATTTAAAATTAGTACAACCAGCTCATGATCCCGACCCCACCTGACGGTATGCGGTGATGCAGACACAGATACAGACGAAGATGTTTGCTGACACTCCAGGAGTCAAAACCATGAAAAACATGCATACTCTATAATTTTATTGCAGCAACCAATCAACAGAAAAATAGAAACAACACTTTCATTCATTTAAGACACAATGTTTCCAAAAGACATCTTGAGGCCGTAATGGTTTGATGCCTTAAAATTAGGACTGATGTTTTCTTATTGTTGACGGTTCTATCAGCGGATGACGCTTGCGACTTTTCATAACATATGGTCACCTCATGTAACCTTATATCAATTTAGAATGTTTAGGTACTCACCCAAGTAGCTTCGGCGAAGCGAATGTAAGAATGATAAGAAACACTTTTAGAACCATTGCAAAGGAAAACTGTGCTCCAAAAGCCATGCATATCACTGGCAGTATAGAAACCGGCTTACTAAAATTCCGGGTTTTAGCAGCGGTTTCATAATTGTATGCAGCATTCGAATTTCTGAAACTGAAAATATAACTAATTATTTCTGAAGGCTTCTGGGCTGCTGTGATCTGGGACCATTATATTTTTCATAAAAAGAGCTAGGCCCGCAACACCTACAATGTCGTCCACCAAGTACTTACAGTAGGCCTCCCACTTTGCTGCGTTTTTTGGTTTATATTCGTCACTCAAGAAGCTTTAGCAAATTTACTAAATCCGTATTTTAACGCCCAACAAACTCCGAGCACGTCCTCCATAACTTATATGATTAAACTTCTAGGAAATAACGCAGAGGAATCTTATCGAAGCTTTTGCAGTTAGTAGACTTATAACGTCCAACATACGAACCAAAACGAGTATACGAAGATTTTTCTCGACATTTTCCTTATCATGCAGAATATGTGTGTGTTACTGAGAATTGTCCGACTGTTGTCAGTATATTTGCAATTAAGTTTTGCCCTATTTACTAATACTTAGCGAAGTTCAGTTTTTAACCGACTTCAAAATAGGAGGTTCTCAATTCGTCTGTATATATATTTCTATGTATGTTCGAGCATAACTCTGGCAATTATGAACCGATTTCAATGATTCTTTTTTTATTCGAAAGGAGAAACCACTGTCATGAATCTGTATGAATTTTATCACAACCGGATAAGAATTTCCTGGAGGACCATGAACGATGTGGAGGAATTTATATGGTAAAAACCATAAAACTGATGTTCTCCATGACATTACTCTGACAAATATGAACCGATTTCGATGATTCTTTTTTTATTCGAGAGAGTAAACTACTATGATGTTTCCATGCAAATTTCATTACGACCGGATAATTTTTTTCTGAAGAAACATTAATTATGTGAAACTATGTAGACGATAATGTGATCATAACCTACCTAGATCATTTTATGGTCTTCGATGGTTCAATCTTTATATATGGAAATATCACTAAAAAGTTTAAAATAAATTCTTTTTTTTTTAAAATTGAACCGACTTCAATATACTGAAAAGTATAAAATAATTTAAATATTATTGAAGTTGGTGCCAAATATACACAGCCGGTAAGCTAACACCTACAAAAAGATTTTATGTAATAACCGTAACCGCAGACCATGAACTTTGCTTTCGATTGGTTACTATAATGTATGTTTCGATGTAGACATTATTACTTTTTAGAAAGTATTCAACCAGTCGTCGGTGCTAGTGCGATGTTCAGGACCGACTATAATATTTTATTTCAAAACTGGTAATGAATTTTTTTATCAACAGTCAAACGCTCGTATCATTATAAATGCTCTGTGCATATTTAGTCAGGTCACGATACACCCCACGATTTTATTTTTTTGTCTGGTAATGCCTTAGATGAATTATATGTCATGCCTTAGATTGATGAGCAGAGTGGTGTTTTTTTTTTTTGGGAATGATAGACGCTGTTGGCCGCAGATGGCCATTACAGCTTCACCGGACAATAGGTGGCGAGCGCTTGAAGCGCTCTAGCCTTTACGGCAGAAGTAGCGACGAGCTCAAGGGCACCTCAGGGAGGCACGGCCTCGGCTTGGGCTGTCGCTTAAGAGAGGGCTGAGTTTACCACCGGTTCACAACGCGCCCCCACTGAGAAGAACCGGCAAGAAACTCAGTGGGGTGATGCACGTCGTTGAGGTCGCATACGTACGACCCTTCGGCCTCGCCGGCGAGACCGGTGTCTGATAGCTAGTGTAGCATACGGTTGTCGGGGAGGGTTCGGCGCATCCCGGTCCAATAGGACCGTCATGGGGTCAGGAGGGTCGAGCAGTACGTGCCGTGGTCTGCGGCGCGAGTCAGAAGGACTAGGGGCGTAATCGGCGGCGGCGCGGAATAAACTGTTCACGTGACGGGACGCGGATTCAAAGTAGCGTTTCGACGCTTCTTTGAGGACCTTACGAAGGGGATCTAACTTGAAATCGGAATGCAGATCTACGTTCCGCATGTACCACGGGGCGCCGACGGCACGTCGGAGAAAACGATTTTGGATAACCTGGAGGCTATCGATACGGGTGCGGGCGGCGTGCGCGAAAACTACACTCGCGTAAGTCATGATAGGGCGAATGCAGGCTTTGTATAATGTCAACTTATTTCTAAGCGACATTTTACTCCGCTTGCAGAGAAGGGGTACAGGCGACCTAATACGAAAGCCGCTCGATTGCGGACGGACCGAATGTGCGGGCCGAAAGTCATGGCGGAGCCCAAGGTGACTCCGAGGTACTTAACCTTCCTAGTCCAGGGGATAGGGCGATTGAATAGGGATATTGGGGCCAGTCGTCTACTGGGCCGAAGGCTCCGCTCGGAGTACATATTGACGGGTCCCCGGGAGAAGACCACCGCGGCACTCTTCTCCGGGTTCACCTCTATGCGCCACGTACGGAACCATTGACCCCGGGCGTCGACTGCGACTTGAAGAGCACGCGTCAAATAGGACATGTTCCTATGGGAATAATAGGGCGGGTAAGTGGCTAGGGCATGCTTTGCTTGCTTTCCTATGCTTGCTTAGTTTCCTTTCCCTTTCTAATGCACTAGCTGCTTGCCTACTTTACACACTAATCCCGTGTGTAATTTGGCAAACGGTATTGGAGGGAGCGCAACAGTCGTGATTGATGGAGATCAATCACGACAGGGCAAGCCCGATGATCTAGCCTTCCCGAGGTTGCCGCCTGTTATTGGTTTGATTCCTTCAGAAACAAACGCAACAAAAAATCGTTGGGCGAATAACTCTTTCACCCCAATCCTCACCCATCCCTCATCCCCACCTTATATTTATATAGTATGAGTTTATGTATAATATATAGTATGTATATTTAAATCCCGCTATGTATGTATATATTCGTGTATGTAAGTTTATGCGTCTCAGTATATGTGTATGTTTATAAGCATATGTATGTATATGTATATATTTATTCAATACTGCGGCGTCATGAGGTCGGGCGTTGCGGTCCTTCCATCTCAACAAACCAGCAGATGGTAGGAAGTAGGTAAGACCTCCCGCGTGTTTTTGCCGTGCGCGGGGACCCGTAATGAGGGGGAAGGGAGGCCTGGAGGATGAGCTGCACAGTGGGCCTGCGGACGCGGTCCCATTCGGCAACACGACTCTTCGGTCCCGGACTCCTATAACACGGGCGGTTGCGACTGAGCCGGTCGCAATCAATCGGCTGTTGGTGGTCCTTAAGACCAGCCGGCTAGTCTTCTTGGGTGATGGGGTCCGCAGTCAGCAATGTGAGCCGAGAACGTGGCGCGGCGCGGCGCTGCACAGGCGAACGTTGTGTGGACTCGTGGACAACTCACTTGGGAGGACTATATTTCACTGATAGCCCTGGTGCTTAGAAAAGCATCCCCAAAGGTGCGGGCTCCGTGGAGGGTGGGGAGTCAGTGAAATGAAGTTAGGAATAATATTCGCATGGATTCGCACAAGAAACCGCGCACTGTCCCTAGGGATGACGGGGGTAGCCCTTCCAAGGGTTGCTCTAGAAATATGACGGCCGGTGGAACTACTGCGGGACCTGGTGTGTCGGTAGTGACAGGGAACAGGAATGGGACCGGAACTCTGACCCGATGGGCTCAAGGTGGCAAAACTGAGCTGGCAAGTAAAGGTTTGGCCCTGACTTCGGCTGGCGGAGCAGTCACTGGAGAAGGCTCGTCAGAGCCTGGTTTCAGGACAGCGATGCTGCTGGGAAGGGCCACTACCAATAACTTGCCGGCCGGTGGAGCTACTGAGGGACCAGGTGTGTCGGTAGTGACTGGGAACAGGAATGGGACCGGAACACTGACCCGAGGGGCTCAAGGTGGCAAAACTGAGCTGGAAAATAAAGGTTTGGCCCTGACTGGCGAAGCAGTCACTGGAGAAGGCTCGCCAGAGCCCGGTTTCAGGACAGCGACGCTGTTGGGAAGGGCCACAACAAGTACAGCGCAAACGCGCAGAAGCAAGCCTGGAGCCGTTGAAAGGAGAGGCAGGCGTGATCAGGCCATTGGTGTTCCCTCACCAATGGGTTATCTAAGATGTATACAAATTAATCTACATCACAGTAAGGCGGCTACGGCAGTACTCTGCCGGTCGCTTAATATGGATAAATATGATGTCGCTCTCATACAGGAACCTTATCTGTACAAGGGCGTCATCAGAGGTCTAAACGTTCGTGGAGGACAGCTTCTCTATAGATGCCCTACAAATAATATGAGGACCTGTGTCTTTGTCAGGAATGGCATAATGGCAATGCCTCTATATGACTTCTGCTCCAGAGACCTCACTACTGTGAGGATTAAGGGGTTAACGGGAGGGGGCAGTAAAGATACTATTATATCTTCTGCTTACCTACCCTATGAGAATGAGGACCCGGTATCAGCACTGCTGCAAGACCTGGTTAACAATTGCGCTCACGACGACCTCATCATAGGATGCGACGCGAACGCTCACCACGTTGCCTGGGGTAGCACAGACAACAACAAAAGAGGGGAAGCACTATTGGACTTTCTGGTAAGCTCACCCTTACAAATTTTAAATAAAGGCAATAGACCAACCTTTGTGAATAGACGCAGGGCGGAGGTCATTGATATAACGCTTGCATCCAATAGAGCGAGTAAAGCGATCCGTAATTGGCATGTGTCGGAAGAGGTCAGTCTATCTGACCACAACTACATCTGCTTTAGGTATGTAACTTCCAATAATTATGGCAAGGTACGAAGGAGGAACCCAAGGAGAACCGATTGGGAATCTTTCAGGAGAGACCTTAAGGAACACCTCGGGGATCCTACGCAGCGACTCAACTCAGTTATAGATATCGAGTTTGAGTCTGACAGAATTACCCAGGCAGTTAAGACCAGCTGGATCAAGAACTGCCCGGAGAAAGAGGCGGCGACGCAAAAGGAACCGTGGTGGTCACCTGCCCTTGAGAATCTAAGGCAGGAGACGCGACGTGTTTTCAACTGGGCGAAGTCAAATAATGACTTTACGGTATATGCCGAAGCTCTTACGCACTATAGTAAGGAAGTGCGCAAGGCGAAGCGGAGATCATGGAGATCTCATTGCAGTAGCATCAATAGCCTTCCAGAGGGCATGAGGCTCAGTAAAGCAATGAGCTCTGCAAAGGTTAATCCACTTACATCTATCCGGAATGACCAAGGTAAGCTCACTGTAACTGGGAAGGAAACTCTTACGCATATGCTAAGAATGCACTTCCCGGACTCAGTGGAGATACAAAATGTGACTGATAATGTCATTACCATGGAAGAACAATTTACAAAAACTTCCAAAGACGACTGGCGTACAGCAAAGAAAGTAGTTGACGCAGACAAGGTACGATGGGCAATTGATAGTTTCAGTCCGTATAAATCACCAGGACCTGACGATATATACCCCATCTTACTACAGGAGGGAAAAGGTATTCTCATACCTCACTTGTGCAGATTGTACAGAGCATGCCTAGCCTTTGGGCATGTCCCATCAGCCTGGAGACAGGCAAAAGTAATCTTCATTCCCAAACCAGGAAAGGAGAGCTATGAAGATGCCAAATCCTACCGCCCTATCAGTCTTACTTCATTCTTCTTGAAGACTTTGGAGAAGATGATAGACCGGTATATAAGAGATGGCCCATTAAGGAGACGACCGCTCCATGACATGCAATGCGCGTACCAACCGGGTAAGTCTACGGACACGGCACTGCACTATGTGGTCAACCGGGCAGAACATGCATTGGAGACCAAAGAAATCTGTGCTGGAGCGTTTTTGGATATTGAAGGGGCGTTCGATCGAACAACCTTCGCTTCAATAAGAACCTCAGCACAAAATCATGGCATAGAGGCGACAATTGTTAAATGGATTAGCACTATGCTGCAGGAACGTGTTATTAAAAGTAGTTTATTAGGTGATATGGTTACCGTAAAGGCAACTAAAGGATGTCCACAGGGAGGCGTACTATCCCCATTACTGTGGAGTCTAGTGGTGGATTCGTTGTTAGTGGAACTTAACAATGGACCATTTCAAGCCGTAGGCTATGCAGATGATATAGTCATACAAGTAAATGGCAAATTTCCAAACGTAGTAACGGATTTGCTGCAGGGTGCTTTGGTTAGGGTGGAAAGATGGTGTAAAGACAATAACCTTTCCATAAATCCAAGCAAAACGGTTATAGTGCCTTTCACGAGGAAAAGACATTTAGAGGGCCTTAGAGACCCAGAAATGTACGGCACCAGACTAAAATGGGCTACGGAAGTGAAATATCTTGGGGTAACTCTCGATAGTAAACTAACGTGGCATAGTCATGTTGGAAACATAACAAGAAAGGCCTTACGTGTCTTCAATATGTGCCGTTCTGCGTATGGCAAAACCTGGGGACTCAAACCAAAGGTAATGTATTGGTTATATACCACGATGGTGAGACCTATTCTCACATACGGCAGCGCTGTATGGTGGCCTAGGACCAAACTAAAGATCTGCAAGGATTCTCTTAGGAAGGTACAAAGAGTAGTTTGCATGGCAATTACAGGTGCCTTCAAAACAACGCCTACATTGGCTCTTGAGTGGATACTGGGACTAACCCCACTACACACTTACATACAAACAGAGGCAAGGAAGTCGCTATACAGACTTGCAAAAGCAGGAGTTTGGAATCGTAACAAGCCCTGTACAAAACACACTTTATTGGATCCCGTGAAAGAACTGGACGATCTAATGGACATGCCCTGTGATAGGATAAATCCAGTGTACATGTTTAACAAGAGGTACCGAGTACATATACCATCCAGGGAAGAGTGGACGAGGGGACTCAAACCGGTTGGTGGAACTCACCTCATATGGTACACTGACGGTTCTAAAATGGAGTCAGGTACAGGGGCAGGGATTTATTCCAAGGACTGTAGTGTCAGTCACAGCATGGGGCATTATGCATCGGTATTCCAAGCGGAAACCTATGCCATAATTGCCAGCATTAAAGAAATGCAAAGGAGAAACGTCAAAGGTAAAACCATTTGCATTCTCAGTGACAGTCAGGCAGCTCTGAAGGCTCTGAATTCCTTCCGAGTTGCTTCTAAACTAGTCAAAGAAGGTGTTACAGGTTTGAACAACCTGGGAAGACACAACAATGTCAGCCTTATCTGGGTACCTGGACACGAAGGCGTCGAGGGCAATGAGAAGGCAGATAGACTAGCGAGGGCCGGCTCACAGAGTAATTTGGTTGGCCCCGAACCATTTGTGGGGATTCCGTATGGAACATATCACCAAGCATTATATGCACATGCTAGGAACGAACACATGAAGGAATGGAGGGCAGCGTCAGGCCTAAACCACTCCAAAGCGTTCTCTAGCGGAAGGGTGGACTGTGGGGTTAAATTATTAAGCCTTAACAGATCACAAATAAGGCACCTAATAGGTGCACTCACGGGACATTTTGGCACCAACGAGCATCTACACAGAATGAGGCTAAGTACTGGTGACATTTGCAGATTCTGCGAAGATGAAAAAGAGTCAATGCGACACATATTGTGTAGCTGCGACGCTCTTGCGAGACGTAGGTTAAGTCATTTGGGAGTAGCCTATCCTACGCCAAATGATTATGTACAGCTCCAAGCTGGCGCGATCGTTGCGTACCTGAGGGAGCTCTTCGATACGCCAGCAACAGAGTAAGGGCTAGGGCATGCACAATGGATCCAACTGGGTCGAAGTGCGTTCCGGGGATACCGGGCCCAAATTTATAGCCACCAAGAATAGAATAGAATAGAATGGGAATAATAGAGAGCGGTGTCATCCGCGTAAAGGGCGAGTTGGACTCTGTTCGAACTAGGAATGTCGTTCGTGAACAGGCTGAACAAGAGGGGAGAGAGCACGGTGCCCTGGGGCCTCCGGCCTGTATAGGATGGGGCGAAGAAAACGTACCTTCGACCCGGTATCGAAAGGTACGATTCGAGAGAAAGTCTCGTATGATGAGTACGAGCCTATCGGGGAAACCTACCTGAAAGAGCTTGTGTATCAAGCCGTTGTGCCAGACCTTGTCGAAGGCCTTGGCAACATCGAAGAATAGGGCGCCTGTGTAGACGGGCTTGGGCTGGTTGAGCCCGGTAAGGATGTGCTCCGTGAGGCGGTGCACCTGGTGGACGCAGGAGTGACTGGTTCGAAAGCCAAACTGCTCGTCGATGAGGATATTATTGGAAGTGACAAACTCTTTGAGTCTCGCCAGCAGCAAGCGCTCATAGAGTTTGCCGAGAGACTTGAGAAGACTGATAGGCCGGTAGCTCGCGAGGCTTACCCGGCTTAGGGATACCTACTACATCCGCATCTTTCCACTCGGCAGGAAAGACGCAGTGGGACATGGCTACGTTGAATATAGTCACTAAAAGACATATCAGATGGACAGGGAGAACCTTAAGGACGCGATTGGAGATGCCGTCGGAGCCCGGTGCTTTCTTAGGCTTAAGGCCTTTAATCAGATCTTCTACTTCGGTCTGCGTGACCGGGGAGAGGGATTCGGTGGGAGGGAGTGAGGACCTGCGCTCTACTGCCTGCGATCCACAAGATCTAGGTGCGTTGGATCGACGGGAGCGGAGCTGGGTGTGAACTGACTCTCTAGAGAGTCAGCGAGAACCTCAGCCTTCTCGTCGTCCTCGAACGCGGGTGGGTCGCCTGAAGGGCGGGTCATGGGGGGCATGGTAGCTACCGTGTCGGTTTTGAGGGATCTCGCGAGCCGCCAGTAAGCCTGGTGTGACGGCGAGATCTCCTCGAGAAACCCTCCCCATCGAGCCTCCCTGAGTTCCGCGATGCTGCGAGCAGAGTGGTGCGTTGACTGGTACCAAAGACCTACCGAATTATTTGCTAGTGTTTAGTACATTATCCACATCATTATTATCTTCTTTTCAATAAAACCGTTTGATATAAGTATATTTTTTTACTTATTTTATTATTATTAGACGGTAACAGCTCAGTGAGCGAGCGCCTGGAAACAAGGTGCGCAGGTTCGAACCCCGGCTCGCAACTCTGATTTATTTAATTAATTCATGTGCGAATCGTCTTTGTGCGATTGTTACTAGCTTTCGGTGAAGGAAAACATCGTAATGAAACCTGGATGCCTGAGACAGCCTAACTAGCTTTCGAATGACGTGTGAAGTCCGCCAACTTGCAATTGGCCAGCGTGGTAGACTATGGCCTAAGCCCCTTCATCTTTAAGGCAGACTGATTCCCAGCAGTGGGACATAAATAAGGGATGGTATTATTTTATTATTAGATCATGATAAGTTAAATACTGATTGTACATGGTATGATCTGTATCTAAACAATTACGCGCTTATAAAAAAGAAACTTAACTATGTCAAGGTTATGCAATGCAATCTTTCATTTCAAGTTCTTGGTACACAGTTACGCGATCATTATTATATTATACTCACTGTTCTCGTCTCTTCGTAGCTCGTTCCCAGAACTTTTCAAACCTCGAAATAGATTCGTTTGAAGAGAGCTGCGGGTTTAACGGCCATAAATCATCCTCTTTTAAACTTCTGCGGTACCCTATGAGGGCAATCGGATCGAACCAACTGAAAGTGAGCCGACTAGGGAACCCTGCATTATTCTCAGGTGATTGATTCTGTAAGTTTTGAAAATTACAGCCATTCATCATTTAGACACAAAAGTTTAAAATTACCTACTATTATTAGTAGTACAACGGAATGTTTGATATCTGTAAATAAATGCCGAACCAACAAAAATATTGTCATATAAATAGCGGTATTTACCTCTGGGTAACAATACGGTGTATCTTTAGGAGGGTGGTCAGCAAAACAGTTCAGCAAAAACATTATAACTATGAGCCAATAGTAAACGATGTAACTAGCAAATTTATAACGACTATTTGAGTCGTCATCCGAGCTGTAATGCATCACTTCGGACCTCAGCCGAGGGAGTCCAGTTAGTATTGAGAGCAGCCAAAAGAGAAACAGTACGCCTGATGTTCTTAGTCCATACTTTCTGCTATAGCACATCAATGTTGCAGCTAAACACTGAAAATAAACTATGCATTGGTGATGTAGGTATATCAAGACAAGTTACCGAAAATGCGACCTTCTTAGGTCTGAGTTACTAAAAGTGTTTTAGATTATTAGATTTTAGAATATGTCGATTTTGATTGTTGAACTCAGACTAAAAATATGAATAATTTTTAACACAAAAGCGCATAAAACTAAAACTTAGAATAGTTTGCTGGAAAAATTTTCAATCAAAAGACCCCGGGTCTGTGGGGGTCAACAAGGGTATGTAGGATTCTTACCCACTAAATCCGTCACGGCTGTCGCAACGGCCCATTATAGGGGAACCTGGGTTCTTCGGTGGGGCTGGCTCCAGGTGAAAAGCAGTGACTTGCCTTTGAACCGGCGGGGTATACATTATAGAGTACGGGAAATGTCACGTTATTCACGTGACGGGGGTCGCAACCCCGCCAATACTCGGAGATTGCCGTCGTAATCGATAAGTCGTTTATGGCTCCTACGTCCAGCAACTCCAAAGGGAGCTACTCCCAGAGTAATTTAACACATGCCATTTATTCAGTAACACGTTTAAACATAGGCTACAAACATATAACATTTTTTTTTTCGTAGCAGTAGAGTCGAAATAAATAAGGAAGATCGGGTACAGAAATATTTGGATAGGCATAAAAATCTCTAAGTGAGTAGGTACATATCATCATCATCATCAGCCGGATGACGCTACCGCTGAACAGAGGAACGCCACAATGGACAACGGCTAGCCACTTGCATCCATCAGTTGCCCGTGACGTTCACAAATTCGTCGGTCCACCTAGTGGGTCGGTCTACCTATGCTGCCTAGGTAGGTACATCTCATCGATATAATATGTATAAATATTATAGCCGATATGTATCTACGAAGCTATTAGCATGTAAAAACATCAACATTCCATTTTTCCAACTACTCGTCAAGAACTATCCCACGAGTCCAAAATCGGTTTGATCTACGTTTAGTGCAGCACAATTCCTGGGAAGTCCTTCCTGCTCCATCCCCCTAATCACCATCTGTGCACCAACAACTCGTAGAGAGAGACCAATCCAGCGAGTCTAAATTCGGTGGGTAGACCCCCGTTTATTAGGCTGAGTTCCTGTTACGACTTCCTTCTCCAGCATCAGACCCTAATCACCATCTGTGTAGATACTTGGTAGATACCTACCAATCGAACACGACCATATTCGATGGACCTAAGTTTACTTTGCAAAGTTACCTATGGCTACAGACATAGCTGTAATAATTATATCAGGCTTCGTTTTTGGTCTGGGCTTAAAAAGGAAGAAGAATAGATGACACAATTTTCATCCAAAGGTTGCCTGGTAGAAATCACTATAATGATAAGGCCACCCATTGTTCGCGGCAGCTATTGGTGTTGTTTTCTTAAAATAAACTGTTATCTATCTTTCTAAACATATGTATATATCTTGACTTATTTGTTTTATATTTGTGAATCATATTTACAGTATATGTTATGTCGTAATTTGTAACTAATGTCTGTCTTCCGCCTATGACACAAGGACGTAGGTATTTAATAGAATGGATTTTAAACCTTAACACATAGACATAAATGATTATTTTAAGAGTTATCGCAATTACAAAAATTACGTGCTTCCTACAAAAATAATTCGCCTGTGCAAATCCGCCGCGAACCGTGAATTATGTACACACGGCTACACATCAAGTTCGACACCCTATATAATGATAACTACGCTACATACAACACAGAGAATTGTTGTAAAGGGACCGCACGCACCGTGTTTGGCGCCGCAAGATTCGCAACATTCAACTTCTAATAGTTCAAAGTCCAAACATTCTAGATTGAGGAGTCGCCGTGTGTATTGAATACCTACTGATATAACAAACAGACAGACAACACTAATATGCGTTTTAAGTTTGGAAACTTACAAACCAAAGGCGAAGGCAGGACAGTTCGAAAAAGTTAACTACTTTTAGAAAAAATAAAGGTCACCTTCAAAGAAAATGAGCTAAAA
Organism: Furcula furcula; assembly: GCA_911728495.1. Lineage (NCBI taxonomy): Eukaryota > Metazoa > Arthropoda > Insecta > Lepidoptera > Notodontidae > Furcula > Furcula furcula. Next base: position 20,592,352 of record OU452248.1, read on the forward strand.
TGAATTAAATAGCGAAAGTATATTGGTGCCAGCTGGCGCTGCTGCTGGTGTTAGTTTACACACTATGCTTAGCACCGATGGCTATTAGAAAAATCAATTTTTTTTTATACAATACATCAATAAATTAAACTTAATACTTACAAATGTAAACAGCTTCACAACTGCATCAAAGTAATCAGCAGCATATACTTTCACCTCTCCTTCAGATGATGTATAAATAATTTGTCCAATATCTATGACTTGTAATAATATTAGAACTAATGTTCCAGTCAGTTTGGTGATATTTAGTTTGTTCCACTGTATGTTCCTTTCTTTACTACTGAATATATTGTATGTCTCAAACAATGCTGCTAGCCAGAGGTACAAGCATGGTATCCATATGAGTACAGTCTTTTGGAAACATGGAGTAAAATCTGGATCTTCTGTGTACCATGTAAGGCTGCTATTCTAAAAATAATAATAATAATATCTTGGGACAATCCACACATGGTCATCCGATCCCAAACTAGGCCCTGCCTGGGCCTGGGTCCTGTACTATTGAAACCAGACCACTGATACTAATACTTATATCCTTTTTTTTTGTATATACATACTTAAATAGATAAACAACACGCAGACACTTGGCGGGAATCGAACCCACGACCCATCGGTTAGCAGGCAGGGTGTCTGACCACTAGACCAACAGGCCCGTCAAAAAAAAATGTATAGCAATTGATATTTATTTCCAACAAAATAAAAGCATTATCATAAAGGACTCATAGTTAGTTGTAATCACTGTTTGGTAAATTATTAGTTGATTAAGCAACTTCAGGCAGAGGTGTTCCTAAAAGATGGTCACCCCATGGTCACCCATCTAAGGACTGCCTCGAAATAGAAGCAATTAAACTATTATTTCCATGCTTCGGGTGGCATGTAAAAAGTTGGTCCTGGATGTTGTCATCTATTGATAATTAAAGTGAGTCAGATAGAGAAGTGCAGCTTAAACAAATCTGACAGCAGGTTGGAAACTAATTATTTATGACAAAAACACATGCAATACAAAAAAATGGATGCATTATCACTAAGTAGAATAGGAGTCTATGAAAACAATTAAACAAACTGTCTGATTCACATCATTGAAGTTATTTTAGGTTCACATATTGACAGCAACAATATATTGCTGTTTTCCATTGAATTTATTATGTAAGTTCTCCCGTGGCCATCTCAGGCCTATGCATAATAGAGATATTTTGAATTTGAAGAGTATAAATATATTATAATAATATGTAATATTCTACGACAATCCACACACAGTCATCCAATTACAAACTAGGCAGTGCCTGTACTATGGAAACCAGACAATTGATACTAATCCGAGTTCCGAGAGATTTTAATATACTAAGTACATTTGTACGCCGGAAACGGCAGAGTATTTGATACCTATAATACTGTAACATCTTATATACAATGCTCTAACAAATAAATCATTCTTATTCTTAATACATACTTATATATTTTCTTTTTTGTAAATTCATACTTAAATAGATAAAACACCCATACACTTGGTGGGAATCGAACCCACGACCTATTGGGTAGCGGCCAGGATGTCGAACTACTAGACCAACAGCAAAAGGCCCGTCGCCCACCCGTATAAATATGAAAAACCATACATGATATTAAAAAAGTGATAGGCCCATTATGGAATATATGAAAATAAATTATGAATCATTTATGAATCCATCAACTAAAGCAAAAATATTGATTTAAAACATGTTGTTTGCAATATTGCACAATACACTCTACTAAAATGCAACATGGAATGAATACTACGAAGAAATTCAATAAATACTCACCCAAAATATAGAGCCGCAAAAATTATCTAGCGTGGAATTATTCGTCATAATTAAAAAATATACTAGGTATTTTTTATACGAAGTTTTAAATTTACCGCAGTAAAACTAACGAAACACACAATACTACGACGAACGCACCAAAACAACAAATGACAATTGACAAATGACAACACGCACAGTGTTCCCAACTCTCAAAAATTTATCCCCTTAAGCTCCAATCAAAAACCCCTAAAACCACCACAATTTCAAGAGATTCCCCCCTAAAACAATATTGTTTATAATATAAATTATTAAATATTTTAAAATAAATAATACACTAAAAGTGATAAAATATCATTAAACGAACAATAAATTTTAAACAATCAATAAATAATTTCATTCAGAAACACTATTTTATTTCAATTCTTTGTTTATAAATTATCGAAAACTTCAACTAGAGACATTTGCGCACTGTTTATTACTTAATTAATTAAAGTTATAAAAATCCCTAAAAATACCCCTAAGAATATAACACCCCTAAAAAAATCCCATCGCACATTTTCTCCCCTAAATTTGGGGGGAAAACCCCTAAGTTGGGAACCCTGAACACGCAGCAAACTTCAGCAGAGACTGTATATAGCTGTCACATAGCTGTCACTTGTTGGGACCTCAGGTTGGGACACGTAGAAAGTATCGATACTTTGTGGTATCGAGTACTTTTCCTTTTGATACCAGTACTTTTGTACTCGATACTTTGTATTTGATACTTTTACTCAATGAGTACTTTTTGACTGGAATCGTATCGAATAAATCTTATGAGTACTGGGGGTCTAGTACGAGTTCTGATAGTTTATGAGCTCGATCAAACTGCCAGCTTTTCCCCGTACATTTTACTAGTTTTTGATAGTTACCGCGGAGAAAACCAACTGTTTGATGGAGCTCCCTGACCTCACTGACTTTCTTCTTTTTGGCGTCATTGCTTCAATGGACGAGAGGAGGGAGGAGGAACGACGAGCGCTCTCAGGCTCCTACAGGCTGTGATAAGTTTTTTAACCGTTACTGCTGCGAGAGACTTCATGACCTGAATTACTCGATCCCAAGAAAAGTACTCGATACCATAAAGTATCAATACTTTTTTCGATACTTTACGAGTATGATACTTTTTTGCGTTATTACTCATTATAATCGGGCGGAAAAACCGACGCAGGCAAACTGTTCCAATCCTTAGCTGTCCTTATTATAAACGAAGAAGCAAAGTTTAGTCCAGATTGAAGGCACGTTCACGACATGAGGGTGTGTATGCGCAGTGTGTCTCGTCGTCCGATGATAGAATGCATCCTCTAGAATACCGAGAGGCTGGCTACTCTGCGTCTGTGCTCTAGGCTTGGTAGATTGGCTTCCACAAACCCAGTGCCACCAATTAGCCTCTTAGTGGGCCTCTCACTCAACTGAGTGCAAAGCAGCTAGATAGCAATTTTCAGCACCGGCCCATATATGACTAACAGTACTCCATACACGACCGGACTTGGGGATAAGCCGTACACTGAAAGCTAGCTTATTAGGCATGCCAGAGTCTATCGAAGGCCTTCGGGACATCCAGGGATACAAGGAGTGCTTCCTCATTTTTCTCGAGGGTCTCGCCGCAAATGTGCATGGCATACACTAGTTAGAAGGTCCCCAGCCGATGGATTTTGGTAAAACCCGTACTGTCGGTCGATGAGATTATTTTGCTCTAGGTATGCCATGAGGCGCGAGTTCAATATACGCTCCTAAATCTTGCAGAGTTGTTAAATTCGGCCAATAGTTAGTTGGATCAGCACAGCTTTCTTTTTTGGGCACGGCCTGTACGTTGACAAGTTTCCAGGATTTGGGCACTATTCCAGTCCTAAATGAGAGGTACAATAGTGTCGTAAAATCTTGGTGTATTAAAATTACTGCAACGAAATGGTTTTTGTGGACTTATAAATTAATATAAGATTATTCTGACTCGAGTTTATTGCAACTATAGGGTTTATATATTGAGAATAAAGTACGCGTTTGTCTATGGTCCCATTAAACAAAGCGTAGGCAGATTTTCCTCTACGAGGCCGGTTTTTTGAACTGTTTAAAGTTAAATTACAAAAGTTATATTCATATGTAAGTGATAAGTAGTAATAGGTTTGATCTGTCACAAGCGCAAATGTCGATAAATACAGCTAACGTTATTGTACCTATTGTCGTGTAGGTACGTGATATTGATGTATTTTGATGTTCTTACCTGTGCCTACGGTTCTTACTTGCATTTGAGCATTCTATAGTACTTGTACTGATTTTTGTTCTGTGATTGCAACACTTTGCTTTAGTCTATGGTTCTATCAGTAGGGATGATGTTGGACCCACGAAGATATAGGGTCAAAGTGGAGGCAACACTCCCAAATACATGCCTGAGGTCAACGCTATCCCTTTCATGGAGGTCGGATCTCTCGTTCTAAGAGGGTAACCTTGATGTTTCATGAAAAATCAGGACATCATCTTAATTTAGTCGCATACGACTTACTTGGTTTGTTTAAGCTTTAAGTTTAAACCGATTAAATATGTCTAGTTGCTTCCGTTTACCTCTCAAAATACGACGGGACGAAAAACCGACACGACCGTTGAGAGACCAGGCGCAGGACCTACATTTTACATATCTATCTGACGCATGGAGCATCTTACTTTACAGACAGTCAAGTAATAAATAAATAATAAGTTAATGGTTGTGAAAATAAAAGCATATGAAGTTATGATAAAAAGAAATTGTATTACAAGATCATTTATTCAGTACGTTTAACGATCTCCAATTAATCACAAGATATTGAATAGCATTTTCCATTATATGCAAACAACTAAAACAGCTTGTAACCCACACATTAGACGATAGAAAAAGCATTTGCAGTAAATTTAGGTTTCCATTGGACCAACTGCAGATCATTGCAGCTTCATAAAATTTCTTTTCGAATGGATAGTCATAACATTCCTTCGCTCAATATCTTTAGGAAATCTACAAGAATATAAAAAAATGTATTAATATTGACCACGGGTAAATAAAACAGTATGTATAGTGACAGATATAGTGACAGGTTAATAAATAGTGACATAAGGAAACGTTGTGGTATGAAAGAAGATGTTGTGACAAAAATTGAGGTATGCTGAGATGGTTTGGTCATGTCGAGAGAATGAATGAGGAACGATTGACGAAAATAGTGTATAAGGCGGGTGTGAATGAAAGTGTTGGAAGGGGTAGACTTAGGCGGACGTTTCAAGACCAAATCAGGGACGTCTTGAAAAAAGGCCAGGTCAAGAGTACCCTAAATCGAAGAGCATGTATGAAGGGAATAATGAAAGTGGACGAAGCGAAACAAGTATGTAAGGATCGTAGCAAGTGGAAAGAAGTGGTCTCTGCCTACCCCTACGGGAAAGAGGCGTGATTATATGTATATTTATAGAATGATATAGGTACTCTCGCCGATACGACCACAGCGGCCAATCTTTCGCAAGATCAGCCATCAGCCAGTGCACAAATGCTTGCGTAGCCACAAGTGCACTCTTTCTTCCTTTTACCTCTCACAATTTAGTGATACGAAAGATCAACACGACCGGGGAGAGGTCAGGCGCAGGAACGAATTTTATATGCCTATCCTATAAATATATTATAATAATATGTTTAAAACTACATACACACTTGAACATACAATATTTTTTCCATATCAATCCTTTGAACTAAATACCTACATCCAATGATATTAAATACTATAGATATGCCATCAGCGCACGCCAGATGTTCAGCGAGTATCCCCCAACTGGGTTTTGTAGCAGTTAGTCCCACGCCGTCCCGCGTAGTCAATGCAGCATCGTGACGTCTATCATTAAAAATTGAAAATGCCGTCCTGCGTATTTAATATGTGCACAAATTACCAGGCAAAATTAAATAAACAGTCAGGGATAATATAGCACATGTAACTTATAAAAAATAATTTGATTTTGTAAAGTATTTCAATTTTTCTTAATAATATTGTAAGAAATAATTGTAAAATTGAATGTGTCAGTTGACAAGATGACACTGACAAGCGTTTAACCAACGCTGACAACGGAACGCACAAAATATAGCCATCTCGTATTCTCTTACTATTCTCGTTATGCATCTGTCCTTGTCAGACTATAGGTAGGAAAATGTATAGCTAGGTATAGCTAACTACAAGTGAGACAACTTTTATCGAGCGTTAGTAGGGATATAACATATCTTTAGTAAAATATCATTGCCTACATCGTATATTTTTTATCATAAAGTGGCGGTAAAAAAATCCCCAAAACGGAAAGTCTTCAAAAAATCTTTACCATGGTTACTCTATGAAAACAATGTAAAATATTTTAAATTAGATAATTCAACTACAAATTAATAGAAAGTTAAACCCAATACTAACAAACGAACTGAAAACGTGTTATGTGCCTATCGAAAGAAGAACTGATCGAAAATATGGTGCATAATCCAAAGGGATCATCGGTAGGTACATTATTGAACAAATCGGACTTACGAGTGATATTCGGTATCATCTAAGGGGTACAACATATTTTTGCAACTAAGTACTACACATTTTATCACCATTCTTATTAGTTTAATTCACTTTTTCTTGAAATTATGGTATTTAAATGTTGGATCGATTTAAATGACAGACAGTTTCATGCTGACAATAAGTGCCAGTGTTGCCACAAAATACGAACCCTTAAAATCGGTATTTAAAATTGCATTTGAGTACAATTGGCGAAAACACAATAGAGCATTATTCTAATCGTACTCGCAGAACAATACCAAAAAAAAACATTATTAGACATGATTGTCATCGTATTTTATGTTTTCGGGTGGAAAACAATCTTTTGATGTTGAAGTAGAGCATTTCTATATTAGGGTATCCATTTCTCGGGTAATTTAAATTATTACATGGACCACACATTGGACCACTTAGAAAGAGAGAACCGGCCTCAATGTAAGGGATAGCGTATGCCTCAATCAACTATTTGGAGTTTGGGCTCCACTTTGACCCTATATCTTCGTGTGTTGGACTCACCGAAACTGAAAGGCCAAAGAGTATCGATATATTTCACATCGATATTTTTGAAGTCAATTTCGGTTTCAATAAATTGAAAAAAAAGCGATATATTATATCGGTAAGATTATGTAATGATTTTGATAGTTTTTTTTCTGATGTCTGAAGAAGAAAATACCGTAATAGAGAAAACTTAGAATATTATAAACACATATCGATATATTAAAATATACAGTATCACTAACTATATTATTTTATTTTATTTCAAAGAATAATCGCTAATCGCCTCCACTGGTGACTAGCACTGGGCTAGCTCTTTTCTCACTCAAAGAATCAATCAGATTGCCACCATTCCACGGGGTCATGATATTTATTTTATTTGATATTTCGTAAATAATATTGTGTCTTTATAATTTAAAATGTTTATTATTAATTAATATAAATTAATAATTTACATATTTGGTAGATTAAGTAAGCTATTATCATAACGCTTAAAAGATATCGATATATCGATATCTTTTCAACAAACAAGCCTAGGCCTAGGCTTGGATTTTTTCCCCCTTCTTGATTGAAGTTGAGTTTTTGGTTGAGTTGACTGGACTGATGCTTTGGTTTACAAAGCTGATTCCCTTTAATTTCCTATAATAAATGAGAAGTTTCTTATTTGTATTTTAGATTAATGCTCTAGGTTTATCTTTCTCTGTTCTGTGTTCTGGAGTAGTGGAGTAGAATATTATAAGACTGGTTGGAGTGTTGGCGTTTGTCGGTGTTTTAGGATGGCAGAATATTTGGCTGCTATATTTGGCACAGAAAAAGACAAGTAAGCTAGAACATTATTATTAGAAATTAAGTATTAAGAATATCGTATTATTTAATGCGACTTATTATGGAACACTTCAAGATATTTGGATTTTTCAGAGGTTAGGTTGACCAGAACTGTGTTTCATGGTAGGAGAGTAATTTACTCGGGGCTACCGTAGATTATATGCTTTAAATAATTTGGATCACAACAGAATTAAGATAATTGCTTTGATTTGTGTTATTTACACAGCTTTGGTGATTTTCAGAGTAAACTGTTCCTTTTACTTTAAAATTGGAGCATGCCGACATGGAGATCGTTGTTCACGTATACACAACAAACCTACATTCTCACAAACAGTTTTATTGCAAAATTTGTATGTGAACCCTCAAAATTCAGCCAAATCTGCCGATGGAAGTCATTGTAAGTATATACAGATAAGTTTTATATTATATAGTTTGTAGTTCAAGGATTGCAGTATTTATTATACTGCAACAATGATTTGGCCATTTATACTAAGCATATCCCTATGTACTAGAGTGATACGGTGTTATATTTTTTCTATAATCCTATATGGTGTCAAGGCATAAACCACCAGACCTAGACTGAGGTGAATACTTAAAACTTGCGAGCATTTGAAATGTAGGTATTATGTTGAAAATATTATGGAAAGATAATGTCAAAAATATCACTGTATTGGAAAGAATGGGAAAGTCCACAGAGATTATAAAACTAATTAAGTGAAGAAAGTTAGAAATGTTATGGCCATATCATGCATAATCCCATATAAATATATCCTTCTATAGGTCTTTATTCAGGGAAAAATAGAGGATAGAATCATTCTTGGTGAAATGAGGATATCATGGCTAAAGCATTGCATCAATGGCTTCACCAAACAACTCCACAACTATTATAAGCTGCAGTTTTTAAAGTATGAAATAACTTTAATGATTACTAAGCTCTGATAGTAAACAGCACTACATTGGATTTTTAAAACATTTATGGCTAGTAAAACGACAGTGGACAACCCAGTCATTGTAGCAGTTATATGATATTGACAGAGAACAAAAATCCTCATGGTGACTCCATGATTTTGTTATTATCTTACTTAAGGCAATCCTTTGTGCACAAACTAGTATTTTTATTTGTATCTAGGCATTAAATTATTAAGTCTGGTAAAGTTAGTATAAGCAAATTAGAGGAAGAAAACTAAATTAAAATCCATTTTGTCACCTAGAAGAATAAGCGAATAGACAGACAGATGAAGTTAGGAACTTTGTTAGTCTGCTTATTTAGCAAATTAAATGACTTCTTAAGCATAGTTTTATAGTAAAGAAGTAATAGAATATCCTAAGATATTCTCTATAGAGATAGGGTCTCTAAGATAATATAGGTACATTTTGAATAACAGTTACTGTTGTCTTTAATACATAACTCATCTTAATATTTCAGTGGTGGTCGCCAATGTGTCTGATGAGGAAATGCAGGAGCACTATGACAATTTCTTTGAAGACGTCTTTGTTGAGTGTGAGGACAAATATGGGGAGATTGAAGAGATGAATGTATGTGACAATCTCGGTGATCACTTAGTTGGGAATGTTTACATTAAGGTGAGTCTGTAGTCCATTTTGTCTATATTATATTTTTATTGTTTTCGTAAAACCAATAGCACATACAATACAATTAAAACATAAAAATAGAGACTGATGGCCATTTACAGGTCTTCACAAATCCTTATAAGATAGAACTACTTACTTTTTATTACTACTAATATTATGGTGTGAAGCAGTGTAGAGAGTACGCATTTTATTCTTTTCAGTAATATTACATTACATATGAAGTAGGTGTTAATACTATTTCCTGCAATCTATCTGATTTTTCCACTAGTATACTGCAAAGTTAAAGTACATATTACATACAACAGTTTTACAAGACTGTTAATTTGTTGACAATAGTAGATTATGAGTATGAGTAGAGAAAAGTTCAGAGTCACACAACGAGCCATGGAGAGAGCTATGCTCGGAGTTTCTTTGCGCGACAGAATCCGAAATGTGGAGATTCGCCGAAGAACTAAGGTCACCGACATAGCTCTCAGAATCTGCAAGTTGAAGTGGCAATGGGCAGGCCACATCGCTCGAAGAACCGATAACCGTTGGGGAAGAAAGGTTCTCGAGTGGCGACCACGAACCGGAAGACGCAGCGTTGGCAGGCCTCCCACTAGGTGGACAGACGACATTGTGCGCGTCGCAGGTAACCGGTGGATGCAAATAGCCAATTGTCATTCATTGTGGCGTTCTAAGGGGGAGGCCTATGTTCAGCAGTGGACGTCTTCCGGCTGATGATGATGATGATGATGAGTAGAGTATGTAACTATAAACTGTTAAAAATTTATACCATTTTATTTCTCACTTACATTGGATGCATTTTTCTGAGCATCAGAATAATTTGATCAAATATTTTTTTTACCAACTATGGCAAAGAGTTGTGATACACCTAAATTGATAGATAGATAGATAAAAATGTTATTTACCTATGTTTTACTGTGTGTGTATGAAATATGCAAATTGAAGTGGCAAAGGGCAGGCCACATCACTCAGAGAACTGATAACCGATGGGGAAGAAAGGTTCTCAAGTGGCGACCATGAACCGGAAGACACTGCATAGGTAGACCTCCCACTAGGTGGACAGACGACATTGTGCGCGTCGCAGGTAACCGGTGGATGCAAATAGCCATCCAATTTTGATAAACGAGTTGTCTATCGATTTCTTACTATGGTCTGAGATGGCTACATTTGAATGTTTTGTACCCTAGTCAGGTTAAAGTTTCCTAAACTGTTGTTTTATGTTTTTGAATACTATCGTCAGTTTCGACGCGAGGAGGACGCCGAGAAGGCAGTGAACGACTTGAATAACCGTTGGTTCGGCGGGCGGCCGGTGTACGCGGAGCTGTCGCCGGTGACAGACTTCCGCGAGGCCTGCTGCCGCCAGTACGAGATGGGAGAGTGCACGCGCAGCGGCTTCTGCAACTTCATGCACCTCAAGCCTATTTCCAGAGAACTTAGGAGGTATGTGATATATTAAGTACATTTTTAATAACCTGTGGGGTGCCCGGGTAAGAATAGCACCCTCCCTTCTCATCCTGTTGGGTGTCAAAATCTAAGGGAAAACAAGAAGACGGGCAGCAGCGTCTTGCTATTTGATAGGTACTTATACTGCGATCTCCAAGTCGTCTGCCAAGCGTGGGGATTATGGCAACCCCTCCCTTCTAAGGGGGAGGCCTTTGTTCAGAGCAGTGGATGTATTTTTTTATTTTTTTTCTGTCTTATTTGATATTTTGAACGGCAAGACTGTTTAAAACAAAAGTGATAAAATGACAAGCCCGCTGAGTTTCTTGCCGGATCTTCTCAGTTGAGGCCGCGTTGTGATACGGTGGTAGCTTCCTTTAAAAAAAAAAAAAAACATGACCTTTCAAAAGTGCTAGCGTTAAGCCTATTTGAAATAAACTATTTTTGAGTTTGAGTTTTGAGTTTTTGATGTCCTTTGGCTGCTGATAAAAACATTTTTAATGTCAATTTAATTTGAGATTTATGCTAAGGAGCACAAACTTCAACTGCCACACTCAGTCAGTTAAATAATTATCTCATCACTTAAGGAGAGATTTCAAATTAAAGCCTATATTATATTTATATTTATTTATCTATTAGCTATTTAGTATAAATCAATCCCACTCTATATTAAGTAGTCTCCGTGATTCAAACTGATTGCTTTGCTACGGCTTGCTTTGCAAACCGGACATCGCGGGTACAAATCCCATGCGGAGCAACTTTGTGTAGTTGTAGTTGTTTCACTGGCTGTGGTGGCATCACCCAGGAGTACATTATTATTATCTATGTTAAATAACTGTAATCCAGTTTTTGAAATCGAATTATTGTTACACTTGAAGCCAAACTGTTGGCCTTCTAGATAAGCTCAGAGTCACACGAGCTATGGAGAGAGCTATGCTCGGAGTTTCTTTGCGCGACAGAATCCGGAATGAGGAGATTCGCCGAAGAACCAAGGTCACATAGCTCTTAAAATCTGCAAGTTGAAGTGGCAATGGGCAGGCCACATCGCTCGGCGAACCGATAACCGCTGGGGAAGAAAGGTTCTCGAGTGGCGACCACGAACCGGAAGACGCAGCGTAGGCAGGCCTCCCACTAGGTGGACAGACGACATTGTGCGCGTCGCAGGTAACCGGTGGATGCAAATAGCCAATTGTCGTTCATTGTGGCGTTCTAAGGGGGAGGCCTATGTTCAGCAGTGGACGTCTTCCGGCTGGTGATGATGATGATGATGATGAAGCCAAACAATACTTAATACTCCATTAGAGGGTAGAGATATCTATTATTTCGTACTCATGTAATGGGATTTAATTCAGATTCAGATTCTTTATTTGTAACCACAGGTAATTTGTACATGGTCGGTCTTATTCCAATAATGAACTCTGTAGTTTACCCATATTGGGTGTACAAAATATCGCACATAAAAAAATAAATCATACTAAATTCAATAATAATAATTCAATTCAATAGCAATAATTCGATTCAATAACAATAATTTCATTCAATGTTCAATAATAATATAAAATAATAATAACATTAAACAAATAGTAGAGATAAAATTTTAATAATCATACATAGGTATTTTCAATAATAAGTCATAACAAATGTTTATCATTTAAATAATCAGATACGCTATAATATGCTTTTTCAATTAATAAGTTTCTTAGTTTATTTTTAAATATATCTAGTCTGACTTCATTGCGCAACGAAGCTGGCAAATGGCTATATAGTTTAGGTCCCATACAGAAAATACTTTTATGCAATAGCGCTGTCTTTGATGGTACTGCACATAACTTGCCTCGATGACGTGCTCGTTGTCGAAATTTAAATAGGTGCAGGTTATTTCTTACAAATACAACAGACTCAAATATATACAAGGACGGTAATGTTAAGATTTTAGATTCTTTAAAAAAGGGTTTGCAACTGTCCATTTGCTGAAGGTGATAAATGGCTCTAATACACTTTTTTTGCGCCCGGAACGCTAAATCTTTTCCTGTCGAATTTCCCCAAAAGATGACACCATATCTTAATATTGATGACACATGCCCATGATAAGCAGCAAGAACAGAATTGAAGTCAGCTATTTTACTCAATTTGTAAAGAGCATAACAACTGCTATTCAGTCTATTACACACATATTCAATTTGAGACTTCCATGTTAATTTGTCATCTATGTATATACCTAAAAACTTGGATACTTCTGTACTGCTTATGATTTGACCTTCATGATTAATATTTACATTACTAACTCTGTTCTTTTTCTGTTTAAAATTCATATATTTAGTTTTGTCAAGATTTATTTCTAAATTATTTTTTGTCATCCAATCTTATATTATAATATATTATAATTGTTATAAGTGTAGAGTTAATGTCAGATTCAAAATTATCAGTATTATTTTTAATAAAAAGAACAGTACTGTCATCTGCAAATAAAGTCATGTGATGATTTGTGACTTCTGGTAGATCGTTAATATAGATAAAAAAGAGCAGTGGTCCAAGCACACTGCCCTGCGGTACACCATACTGAACATGTTGCAAGTCAGATTTTTCAACGGATTTTGTGGTATTACTTATGCTTCTTATTTGGGTAATTTGCTGTCTATCTGATAAATATGAAGATATTAAATTATGTGCACAGCCCCTTACACCATATGAATAAAGTTTATGTAATAATATTTTATGATCAACACAGTCAAAAGCTTTAGACATATCCATATATACCGCTATTACAGGAGTTCCACTGTCCATACAATTCATAACTTTTTTTAGAAAATCATAAATTGCCTCATTTATACTTATACCCTTTCTAAATCCCATTTGTTGGCCTGAGAGAAGTTTTTTTGATTCTAGATAACTGTATAAACTATTGTAAATTACTTTTTCAAATATTTTTAAGATAAATTACTTGGAGAATGGAAATAATCAGAACAAAAAATGAAAATTAAACCTAAATGTGAGTGCAGCAGTATTTACGTTTAATAATAATTTTTTCAACAATATTAGTCATACTTTTTTCGTAATATTTACACATGAAATCACTAGGTCCATAAATTTTTACCCGATTATTGGATTTGAGACATCTAGAGCGGAAATAATACAATTATTCAGGATTTATGTACGAACAGTAACCGCCGCGTTGCTATGAAAGTGAACTGAACTTTATGGAAATATTCTGTGATTAATAGAATTCTAAGTGGCGACTTGACATGCCCTAATCTATTGTTTATATCCATAACGTTAAATTAACGCTTTTGGAACCTTGCCAGTTACATTAATCGATGTTAAGCTGACTTTTGTTCCACAACAATCTTGGATTTTAATTATCCATTATTAAATAGATAAAAGTATTTACGAAATTCCTCGAAAAGTTTTGAGCATCGCAGTATAGATGGTAGGTAATCCAGTAGAAAATCGCGCCGTGTACTCGTATACTGGTTTTCCCTAATCGCCTCATACGACACCCAACGACAGGAAATGGGTGGGTTTCTTACCCTTAACTTAACTTTAGCTGAAAGAAGTCCACTACTGAACAAAGGCCTCCCCGTAGACCGGAGGGGTTGCCATAATCCCCACGCTTGGTAGGTGTCTTGGGGTTCGCAGTAGGCAGGTGGTAGGTAATCCAATAGAAAGACGCAGTTGCCCGTCAATTTGTTTTCCTTTAGTCGCCTCTTACGACACCCAACGCCAGAAGATGGATGGGTTTCTTACACTGTGCCACGGGTATATAAATGTAACTCCTTGTGTATATGCTGTTTAATAGTACAGAGTGTTCAAATATCTATCTGAGGGTGTTCATTCGGTGTAACAAAACAATTATTACATTTGTTAAATATTTCATAAAAACATTTTCGAAATATTCGTTTGCATTGCTAGTTTTCAGGTAAAATATTTTTTGAGATATTCAACAAATGAGTATTATACGTATACCTATACCCTGCTTTTCTTTACAAGATCATAATCGTAACAATAAATGTTCGAGGATACAATTCAATATGTTCAATATGTCATATTCGACCCTACCAATTATCTTTGGCTGGCCTCCGGTCAGCCATCACTCCTGTATTCAAACATTTATCGCTGCGACTTTGATCGTGTAAAGAGAAATAGGGTATAATTCTATTGCGACACCGAATAATACCCTCAGTAATCGAACAGGGGGTTTTAACACACTGTATAATCTGTTGTCCCAGATACCTATACTCGCGGCGCAAGGGTGGTCGGCGCTCCCGCAGCAAGTCTCGCGACCGACGCGACCGACCGCGCCGCTCGAGGTCGCGCGACCGCCGCCGCGAGCCGCCTCGCAACTCGCGCTCCGGCCGCTACTGACCGCGCCCGACGCCGGCCCGACGTCACACGCACGACCTACACACCGCCGCACACTCACGCTGACCGACCGGTACCGACATACTATGCTCACTGGGGAAACTATGGGACAATTTGAAACTATGGGACAATTTGATGCTGTGGGACAATTTGAGAAAAGGGAAAACTGATGGGTTGCTTTCCAATCCATTCGCATTTGCGGCGCTCCTAGCCAGTTGTAATCACTGTTCGGTAAACGATCAGTTGGTTAAGCAGTCTGGCAAGGTCAGTCCTTAGATGGGTGACCGATTGGCGGCATTTCAACTGAGCGTCTCGAGGCTTCGAAAAGCACGTAAATAGTCTATCCCGGTTGACACAACAACCGGGAAGCCAAGGCAGATGCCTAAAATGGAACTGCATTTAAATAAATGTACATACCTGCTCTGTGAAATAGAAAGTTCTACTGTTCAATCCAAACATGTATCCCTTCATTCACCATCTTCTGATATTTTGCTTACTTAGCAGAATCATTGAACGGTGGGAGTCATAATTTAAACTGGAACTCTGGCACCAGGTTGGCTACTAACTACACAATAAATAAATAAAATGCCATCCAGGGTTGTAAATATTACCAATCGTGTGCTGAAAGGAATGACTGCTCCACTCAAATGGTGGTATTTAAAATTGAATTGTTATTAGGAAGAGGTTATTTGAGGATATCCACACTTTCAAATAACACAGAGGATCATCCTTTGGGTTGAGGGTAGTTCGTAGTTTAATTCGATTCACTAACAAATGAAGTTAGATGGTCCTTCATGGACATCTTAAAAGGGCTCGAATTTGCAGTCGATGCAGCAGAAAAAAAGCTAAATTTAAGAGACAATGTAATTAAAACCTTTATGTTAGCGAGATAGATGTCCCTAAAATCGCAATAACTATGTATATTTCTACAATTGTTTAATAATAGGCCGATCGCACTTTAACTTCATAACGAATGTATAAAGCCGGCCACACTGGATGTGTTTTTGTATGAATTTGACTCGTATGAACACATACGATAAGACACATGATCCATCCCGATCCTCACTGAGTACTTTGGTACCTCCCACTAGCTTGCATTCATATTCGTTCGTCTACAAGATCCCATATTATTTACCGTTATTGTGCGAGCTCAATCTCTTAAACGAAGCGAAAGTGCGCCCGGTGTAATGTATATTTATTAAAGTCTATCAACATTGGTCGGTGGTTCTACTACTGTCCCTTGTAGCAGCCGCAGACCTCGTGTGTATACAATAGGAATAAAAACACTTCCGTACTTGGTAAGATATTTTTTTTACTCGATATAAACTAGGGATTGACTGCCATACCACCTTTTGGTATGTAGGTATGCAGTCGTGGCTTACTTACTTATTACAGGATATAGAACCCAAAAAAAAAAACCAGCAAAAGGGTTTGAAGCTCACTTACTTATTACAGGATATAGAACCCAAAAAAAACCAGCAAAAGAAAAAATATGGTCCCTTACCCCTCAGTATAATATTTTTTAAAGAGCATTATAGCATTCTTACAGCGGCAACGAATTCTCATTTGAACTTCACTTCTTGATGGCAATTCATTCCCGCTTCAAATTTTGAAGGTAGCTTTATTTGGCTCCAATAGTCTAATTTGCAGATACCTCAGTGCTCCTTAAAGTCTGCATTGAATGTTTACAAAATGTTTTAAAGCAAAATTAGTGCAGATGGCGCATAACAAAACAAATTGTGCTAGTTTGAGCCAAAAACAATGCGCCTGTAAGCATAAATATACTTTTAGTGTGATGTTATTGGTGTTCTTGAAAAACTGGTCAGTCTCATAATGCTATTTAAGTGGTAAAATTTCAAGATTGTAAAACGATAAAGTTGCAAGATGACAGGATTTTGAAATTACTAATTCAATTTTCATATGGACTGTTTTGCGGCACTTTAATCTATTGTAATATCACGATATTACCATCCACAATAATACCATCATCTGCGATCTCGCTGCTTCGAGATCTTATTTTTAGATTTCTTATTGTCGGGTCCGAAAAAGTCTAGCCGTGTAAATGTATTGTTAACAAAATACAATACAATTGAGTATCATTAAATTTTTACATAAGTAAGTCATGCAAAAGTGAGTGTGTGTCAATGATTTAAAATAGATTGTCATTGTGGCGTGTCTGTGTAGTTCGCGAGTTTATGGTGTTGATATCCTAGTATTGTATGTACTGCAATAGCACACAGTCAACATATCTCCGATGGAAGATTTCATTTTAGTTGTTAAGCGTGTTTTTAATAACGTCTCCCAATTCCTTGATGTCAAAATATTATTTAAGAAGACTGTGTTATATGGCAGTACCAGTCTCGGATGATATAATATTTTTAAGAAAACATGTACTATTAATAAAAATCATTATAAGTTCTTATTTCATTAATAATTTGGTTTAATTTCATTCAACTAAATAATTTAATTCAACATAATATGTATAATACTTTACCACAGTATGACTCTCACTAGATTACTACAGCAATAGACGTTATACATTCTACCCCCACAAAAAAAATTACAATAGCCATATTTTCCAATGTAATTATATCAATAGTGTTTAACATTTTAGAATAATTTTGTTTCTTCATAGATATTTTCCCAAAATGTAATGTTTTCTCTATTATCATTCTGGGTGCATTTCATTTCGTTTCCTATTACGAAGCATTGGCGATCAACCTCTGCGAATGGCTTCCATTCTACACTCTCATTGGACGTTGGTTTGCTGGAATAAATATAGCATATATTGTTAAAGCTCTATGTTCTAGACAAAAGTGCTAGCGTTAAGCCTATTTGAAATAAATGATTTTGATTTTGACTATATAGAAAGTTCGGCATTCAAATGGAAATTATATTTACGGATTATCTAAACTATCTCCTATAGGCCTGTGCAAGATCTGAAATCTGTTATCTGAGAATACCAGCTAGAATTTTTTATTCACGGGAATAGGATGTTTTCTCCGGTGTATATTGTACATACATAAATTGCCATATAATCCGTTAAAATAGTTAAATTTCAAAGCTATGGAACGCGTTGATTCGACAGAGAAGATTCAGGTTCGGAAATTAAGAAAATAAACCAAAACTCACGAAGCATTTAACAGACAATCATGGTCGGCAGAGATCATGATCAGATGATTAATAAAAGGAGGTGTGTTACCGGGCAGAAAACTATACGCGTCCTATTTACCCAGGAAATATTTTCTCAAGATACCAGAATACTCCAATTACATTGGAACACAACAATTATTACATATTTTTTTCACGAATATTTTACACTGTGGTATGTCTATCTAAACTAAACGGTCTATTTCACTAGCATTACCATCTTTGCCATATAGATAGTGCTTATATTAATAAGTGTATATGTCTAGTATTATTATATTTACTTACCCTGTCCTAGCAAAATTCGTCCACAATTTTACAAAATGTTTAATGATATTTAATGACTCTTCAGTTAATGGTATATCCAGACATGTGACGTGGAAGAGATATGGAAGATCATCAGAATGGCAGACACCTTTAACAGAGTCCATTTTGTAACGTTTCTTAGTAACATTTCTTTCAGTTTCTGCATCAAATTTGTAAACATATACATTCTCTGTAGAGTGTTTATAGTGATACCTTGCATATCTGATCATGTTGTACAAAAATAACATATCCGACTCTAAATCCACTACATTTTGTATATGTTTTTCAGTTACATCATGGTCTAAGCAGTAATGTTTTCGTATTTTCTGATCAGCATCCTTCACTTTCTCTGTTGGCCATCGTAATTTTAACTCTCTTGGCACAACAGCGCCCACTTTACTAAGAAATCCAGCAATATAAGGAAGTTTTCTTCCAATTTCGATACCTTCTCCTGAAGTGTATCCTAAAATTAAAGGGACATTTGCCATATATCCCTTTTTTACTAGTTCTAGCGGCTCGTCTGTTAGAAATTTGTCTATCTTGAGATTAGCCTTTTCTACTACTGGTCCAAATAGTATACTATCTGCGAGATCAATGTGCTCTACATCTAACGGTGGTAATTGGATATTTACTAAAGATTGAACTGGTACATTCATTAGGAATTCAAGAAGTTCTTTTGGATCATCTGTGTCTTTTCCTAACAGTTTTCCGAGTTGGAATGCCCTCTGTCGAGCATAAATATTATAGCTCCATTCATTCAAACAAACACCACTTTGGCAGATCGCTTTATTAAATAATCCTCTGCTCAAATTTGAAACTATGTGACAAGACACGGACGCAGAACCTGCGCTGCACCCGAAAATCGTAATGTTATCAGGGTCTCCTCCAAATACTGCTATATTATTCTTTACCCATTTCAAAGCAAGAACTTGGTCTTTCAAGCCTGCATTACCGGGAACCTCTTCCGTGTCTAAACAAAGAAAACCCAGGACTTCCAAACGGTAATTCATCGTCACTAATACAACGTCATTTGCCATAAAGAACTCTGGTCCGTAGAAATCAGAGTTCCCAGATCCTGTGTAGAAACCACCTCCATGTATCCATACCATGACAGGTAGAGGTGACGCTGGTGTGAGAGATTTGGTGTAAACATTAAGGTAAAGGCAGTCTTCGCTACCGGGTTCCATGCGATCCATCCGTTCGTTGTACTGTGGACAAACTGGGCCGTGCTGCGATGCGTCTCGAATACCCTCCCATGGTTCTGGTGGTTCCGGTGCCTGTGTGGAATAACATTTGTTTATGGTATTATTTAATTAATATACAAGTCTTTGTCAAATTTAATGCAATTGAGACCTAATGACTAAGGGAACTGCTTGGTACGCCGTGATGCGCCGGTTCGAACCCCACCTTAGACTTGGCAGTACCAAGTATTATTTAATCTATTACTCAATTGACTCTTATACTATTACTCAATATACCTAAGATAGGTCGACCTCGATTCTACTTGATGGTAGCCACCGTAGCGCAGCGGGAATCCGCTGGCTTTGCAAACTGCTGGTTGCGTGTTCGAATCTCGCGGGGAGCAACAAACTTTGTGTAGTTGTTAGGTACTGTCTGAAAAGTTAGACGATCCTTGCGTCGAATGGGCATTTTAAAAGTCGGTCCTACGCCTAGCCTCTCTCCGATCGTGCCTGTGTTCCGTCCCATCGAATTGTGAGAGTAAAGGTAGAAAGAGTGCACCGTGTCTACGCAATATCTCCTGTTTAGATCTTGTGAAAGATTGGCCGCTGTGGTTGAATGCGAACTATCTTATTAACAGCATAGGTAAGAAAGGTAAGGAATTCGTTAGAAGTATATCTGAGCCCGGCAACGAAACGACGAATAATGTTCCCTCAGTCGATAGCAAAGCGATTCATAAAGCACCGGCAACATTGTCCCAGAAAGAAAACGCCACTCGAAGGTGGTTTATTGGCTACAATCTTCTGTGGAGGTCGTGAGTCTATTCTAGCAGGGGTTCCCGCTGTGCTCTGCCACTAGACCTAGGAATTTTCTTAAGTTTTCTGAAATGTGTTTTTGTTTTATTCAAGTTGATCAGACAAGTAACACGTTCACCTGATGGTAAGCGACACGCCAGCCTATAGACAGCTGCCTGCACTGCCACTCGACACCCGAGACATTGAGTGAGTGAGACCGGTAATTTCTCCAGCTCGTGTCATACCGGAACATACATATTTATACTGTGCCGGAACGCAGTAATGTTACCGCGTTGCTACTTGGCGGCATAATATTCAATAGACTAAGTACCTGCCCGTGTCAAACAAAAATATATAAATCTTGTTTGAATAGGGTAATCATGATAG
Organism: Furcula furcula; assembly: GCA_911728495.1. NCBI lineage: Eukaryota > Metazoa > Arthropoda > Insecta > Lepidoptera > Notodontidae > Furcula > Furcula furcula. The sequence goes on from OU452248.1 coordinate 20,613,259, forward strand.
CTTGATCATGGTGATTTGTTGCTGTTGTGCATCCTACAGGCGAGATCTCTACATATGTTACTGCGTATTAATCTATCTTCTATCTATACTATAATAAAACTCAAAGAACACTTTTTCTGTACATTGAATATTTTTCCAAAATTTCTATGTGGGGATACTATACTATCGACATAGAGGCCAAAACAATTTTTTTTGGAATTATTGTCTGTCTGTCTGTCTGTCTGTCGTTCTGTTTGTCCAGGTATCATTTGAAAACCCGTGGATGGATTTTGATAGGACTTTCACTGATGTGTTGTGTAGAAGTCAAGGTATAAATTGGTATATAAAACATCACGCTATGTTTCATAGGGGCTAAGCAGTGAAACATTACTTGCACATATTACCACGTAATTTCCTTTGTATGAGAATAGGGTAATTATAGACTGATCAGTTAATCATTAAGATATGTATTTTTACGCTATATACAATAGGGACTGAGCAGACATTTAGTTTGAATAAGATATGACAGTGGCGAAGGGTCAATTTTTGTAAGGGGTAAGCCGGTCCGGTACACCCAGGACATTTTCATTAGATTTCCGTATTGTTCTAAGTAATATGACATTATATCTTTGAAAAGTTAAAATCTGTAAATCCCGAGTGAGTCCAAACTAGATCATGAAATTTTAATGAAACTACCCAAGTCCAGGTAGTGTATAGGTATTGTATTACAGTCGCAACAATAAAAGATGCGTAAAGCTTAGAACTTTCACTATCGAATATCATTAGACAATAATTTACGATGTTAGCGTGATTTACATTATGAACAGCGCCATCTATCGGTGAAATTGAACATACAATCACCATAGAACTTTAATCTATATATAAGAAAGTCGTGTTAATTACACTATTACTAGATACTTTTTATACCTGTAGGTTAAGGTTAAGCAACGTTAGGTAAGGTCATTAAATAGATGGGTGAACCGATTTGTATGAAATTTTATGTGCATATCGGGTAGGTCTAATAATAGGCCATTAATTATATTTCATGCCGCTAGGTAAAGGTTAAGCAACATAAGGCAAGGTAATTAAATAGATGGGTGAACGGATGTGTATGAAATTTTGTGTGCGTATCGGGTAGGTCTGAGAATAAGTCGTAAAGTATATTTCATGCTGCTGATACCATGGGGGGGGGATACCGTGAGGGATCGGAGGAGTTAGGTGGAGCAAGGGATGGAGCAAGTTGGGAGAGAGAGATGGGGGGGGATAGGGTTCAGAGAGGGGACAACGGGGAGAGGAAGAGGGGGAATGTGACGGGGACCGATGCTGGTGGGGGAAAGAGAGAGGAGAGAAAGAGCATAGAATTACATTTTTCTTATAAGGCTTCAATCCCGGCTGGGTCCTAAAAGAAAACGCGCATTGTTCCTTTTGGAACCACATGGGCTCGAGGGGATAATAGAGAGAGAGAGATGGAGAGAAATAAATCAAGGGAAGGGTGAAAAGGGGAGCAAAATGTAATAAAAGCGCGGATGGAGCTGCGCGGGTCAGCTAGTACTATAATAAAACTCAAAGAGAACTTTTTCTGTACATTGAATATTTTTCCAAAATTTCTATGTGGGGATACTATACTATCGACATAGAGGCCAAAACAAATTTTTTTGGAATTATTGTCTGTCTGTCTGTCTGTCGTTCTGTTTGTCCAGGCATCATTCGAAAACCCGTGGATGGATTTTGATAGGACTTTCACTGATGTGTTGTGTAGAAGTAAGGGTATAAATTGGTATATAAAACATCACGCTATGTTTCATAGGGGCTAAGCAGTGAAACATTACTTGCACATATTACCACGTAATTTCCTTTGTATGTGAATAGGGTAATTATATACTGATCAGTTAATCATTAAGATATGTATTATTACGCTATATACAATAGGGACTGAGCAGACATTTAGTTTGCATAAGATATGGCAGTGGCGAAGGGTCAATTTTTGTAAGGGGTAAGCCGTTCCGGTACACCCAGGAAATTTTCATTAGATTTCTGTATTGTTCTAAGTACTTTGCTGATAGCAATATGACATTATATCTTTGAAAAGTTAAAATCTGTAATTCCCGAGCGAGTCCAAACTAGATTAGGAAAGAAATAGGCAAGGGAAAAATAACATTTCATTTTATTTAAAAGCCAGTTAATGAAATTTTAATGAAACTCCCCAAGTCCAGGTAGTGTATAGGTATTGTATCACAGTCGCAACAATAAAAGATGCGAAACACTAAGAACTTTCATTATAGAATATCATTAGACAGTAATTTACAATGTTAGCGTGATTTACATTATGAACAGCGCCATCTATCGGCGGAATTGGACATACAATCACTATAGAACTTTTATAACTCAAGAACGGCCTATCCGATTCGGCTGAAAATTGGTGGGGAGGTAGCTTAGAACCAGAAAACGGACATAGGACATAGGACTTTTTATCCCGGTAGGTTAAGGTTAAGCAACGTTAGGTAAGGTCATTAAATAGATGGGTGAACCGATTTGTATGAAAGTGTGCATATCGGGTAGGTCTGAGAATAGGTCATACAGTATATTTCATACCGCTAGGTTAAGGTTAAGCAACATAAGGCAAGGTCATTAAACAGATGGGTGACCCGATTTGTATGAAATTTTGTGTGCATATCGGGGAGGTCTGAGAATAGGTCATAAAGTATATTTAATGCCGCTGATACCATGATTGACGAGGATATATAGAACGAGAGGAGGGTGCAAGAGAGGAGAAAGAGGGAGAGGGGATTCGAGGAGGGGGTGATGGGGTGAGGGATCGGGGGCGTTAGGTGGAGTGAGAAGGAGCAAGTTCGTAGAAGAGAGTGGGGAGAGGGTTCAGAGAGGGGACAACAGGGGAGAGGAAGAGGGGAAGTTTGACGGAAACCGAAGCGGGAGGGGGAAAGAGAGAGGAGAGAAAGAGCATATAATTAGATTTTTTTATAAGAGAGAGAGATATGGATAGAGATTAATCTAGGGAGGAGGGAGAAAAGGGGAGCAAAATGTAATAAAAGCGAGGGCGGAGCTGCGCGGGTCAGCTAGTATAATATAATACCTATCTAAATTATAAAAGGCCGCTTGGCGTCTTTTACAGGCCTGTCTTGTATCTTCAGCGCGCTAAATTACCTAATACTATTTACGCTTAATCAAGTCTACACATAATTCTTAAAAATAACAGAATAAAAATCTTCTAAAGCCAACTTGATAAATGAATAAATTAGAACAAATTCTAAAGGCCTAAGTACCTATACCTAAGTACGTTGTTAGAATATTTCTTTGTTTATCTTGAGAAAACTTCAACGTGAATATAAATATTTTATGTAAAATCTGATGTTTTCAGAGACCATTTGTTTTACAAAGAGATTTCGAAGTACCTAACCAACTGACGTCACAAGCGTCAAAGGCCAACAGGTAAATAAATAATGAAAAGTAAATTAAGATTCCTACCGTAAGCAAGGCAAGGCACTGCGACTCTTATTTTAATGTGTCAAAGGGGCCAACAAGATTGACACAACTGACTGTACGTTGTCAATGAAACTTCCATTAAATCGTAACGATATAATACCATCACGTTACGCTGTTTCGATTCGAATACTAATGTGTGTGCTAAGGCATGCTTTCGTTAGGAGTGAAAAAACGTGAACTTGTGTCGGTACTCACCTTGAATCTTAATTCACCGAGTGGCGGCTTCGCGTACGGTATACCTTTGAACGAAATATAATTTTCGGTTTCGCAAACGACCCCCTTCAAATCGCCTTGCTTAATCCGCACCACCGGCATGCCGTGGCTACTTCTGGAACCAGCAAACGACTATACTTGTTAACCGATAGGTACTTTTTAGTCCGTGGTGTTGGACTAAACAGTATCAACTATGATGGTAATCACAAACTCTGGGTATTTCCATTTATGTACACCTAACTGTGAGTTGGTGACGTGCCAGGTTATGATGTAGTAGGAACCTTGGATGTTATATAATAGACGTACGAATTGTGTAGGTCGTCGTGACGCATTAATGCATTTATTTTTGATACGTAATTATTTATTTAGTAGCTTCCGTACCGCAGCGGGTAAACGCTCGCTTTGCAAACCGGAGGTCGCGGGTTCGAATACAGCGGGGAGCGACAACTTTGTGTTAGTCGTTCCTTACTTACTAGCTAGGACAATACATGCTGATCACATGACTGTCTGAAATGTAAGATGATCGATGCGTCGGATGGGCATGGCGATCCTGCGTCTGACCTTTCCCCGGTACCTCGTGTCGGTTTTTAACCGGCTTCAAAAAGAAGGTTCTCTATTCGACGCGTATGTATGTAATATTAATAAAAATGCGTAATATTAATATATGTTAGTCTATGTGGGCTTCTAAACAAATTTACCAAATTTTATCAGTGTATGTATGTATGTATGTATGTAGGTTTGTCCGCGGATTTCTCAGAAACTACAAGTCCGATTTCAAAAATTCTTTTTGAAATAGTTAGAGTATTTTTCAAATTAGGGTAGAGTATAAATTAGGGTAGAGTTTCATCAAAATCGGTCCAGTAGTTTAAGAGATATAAACTTTTTATGTTTTCAGTAAGTTACTGTGATTTAGACGTTAGAGTTGCGTGATAGTGCTGATACCTGTCTTGGTAAAATAAAAGTCACTAAAAAGTGTTAAATAAACTATTAAAAAAAAAAAAACGGACTTCAAAGTAAATTATCTAAAAAGCATAAAATAACGAAAATATATTGAAGTCGGTGTCAGCTCGTGCTAGTCTTAGTTTAACATGATGTGCTAGCACCGACTTCAATATATTTTCGTTATTTTATGCTTTTTAGATAATTTACTTTGAAGTCGTTTTTTTTTTTTTTTTAAATAGTTTATCCGTCCATTGGATTGTGAGAGTAAAGGAAGAGAGAGTCCATAATTTGTGTCTGCGCAAGCACTTGTGAGCTGAGTATAATATCCCTGCTTAGTTGACTAATCGTATTATATTGAAAATGATTATTATGATTAACAAGCAGACCAGCGCAGGTCCGTCCGCCCATACTACATATATGGCTTTCTCTTGAATCACTCTATCTATTGCTGAAACTGCATTAAAATCTGTTGCGTAGTTTAAAAGATCTAAGCGTACCTACAAACAGCGGGAGCGTCTTTGTTTTATACTATGTACCTAGTAATAAAATAATAATAGAGATTGGAAAGTCACCACTGTAGTGCCTATACGTAGGATAAAAAAGATGATAAATTATTGGCTGTTAACTACAGACCCATTAGTCTGACAAGTAGGTATGTCATGCAAATATATGGAAATGTATAAAAATTACAGTCGACAAACTAACTGCCGGTCCCAATATCCTATCTACCTCTTGCTATCAGTTAAAATAGTTACCATCGATAGCTATTATGACACATTTCCGTTTCAATAAACAAAGACAGATAAGAAATATTTACCTTTACTTATTGATCCATCTTTCCGTGGTTCCAAAGCTTACCAAAGTTAAGTAGATTCATAGAAAATGACTGTCAAGTGTTTCTATAAAATATTAGCAGCTTACTGTTGGTAGTTCAAATGACAGTCTGGCAGGGTTTTAGGCTATCGCTCCATTTCGGCGGTTTATCGCGGGATAATCATCTGATTTCTCGTACTTTTTAAATAAATGAATAAATGTAATGAAATTAATATAAATAATAATAAAAATAACATTATTTTAATAAATAAATGAACCTATATTTTTTTTTGTATTATAGCCCACCGAGAACCTGTCACGGTGCTCACGGGGACGGAGGTCGCAATCCCGCCACTGTCCTAGCAGCCACCGCCGTACTCGATGGCTAGTCCTTCTGACTCGCGCCACAGACCACGGCACGTACTGCTCGACCCTCCTGACCCCATGATGGTCCTATTGGACCGGGATGCGCCGACCCCTCCCCGACAACCGTATGCTACACTAGCTATCAGACACCGGTCTCGCCGGCGAGGCCGAAGGGTCGTACGTATGCGACCGCAACGACGTGCATCACCCCACTGAGTTTCTTGCCGGTTCTTCTCAGTGGGGGCGCGTTGTGAACCGGTGGTAAACTCAGCCCTCTCTTAAGCGACAGCCCAAGCCGAGGCCGTGCCTCCCTGAGGTGCCCTTGAGCTCGTCGCTATACTTCTGCCGTAAAGGCTAGAGCGCTTCAAGCGCTCGCCTCCTATTGTCCGGTGAAGCTGCAATGGCCATCTGCGGCCAACAGCGTCTATCATTCCCAAAAAAAAAAAAAAAATCGATGGCTAGTCCCCACACTCCAAGCGTCCTGGTGACTCCGAAGCTTTATCGTTATTTTAGAGTCCCGGGCTACTATCGATGCCTTTTTTGACGCGGGGGAAACCTTCAAACGGTCCCCAGGACCCTGTGAGTGTTCCTGCGGAACCCTAAAATAGCTTAGTTAGCAACATATAATAATAATAATAATATCATGGGGCAATTCACACACGGTCATCTGATCCCAAACTAGGCAGAGCCTGTACTATGGAAACCAGACAACTGATACTAATACATAATTATATACTTTTAGTATATTTTTTTTGTAAATACATACATAAATAGATAAAACACCCAGACACTTGGTGGGAATCGAACCCACGCCCCGTTGGGTAGCAGACAGGGTCACTAACCACTAGACCAACGGGGCCGTCATGTGTTTGTCATTTGTGTCAAGTGGAAGAAAGTTGAGCGCAGGAACACTAAGAATCACTGTAACTAAGGTTACAACGACGCCAATTTTGTTATTGAAATAGCAGTAACAGATAGTTTAAAGTTAACTTTTTATCTGAGCTTGCTATCGGCGATAGAGTATTGGGACCGGCCGTAAATGAGTGAAGAATCAACGCAGGGAATCCCATCGATGTGGTTTACCTTGACTATGAAAAGGCATTTGACAGTGTACCCCTGCGACGTCTTAAATTGGAGCATTTTGGAATTCAAGGGAAAGTATTATCCTGGATTTGTGACTTTATCAAACAGAAAATTCTGTGTACGAATTGGTAAAACACTATCCATGGCTCGTCCGGTGCTCAGCGGCGTACCTCAAGAATTAGTGCTTGGTCCTCTGCTCTTTATACTATTTTTGACATACCTACCTGAAAAATACGCTACAGCTTCCGTTCTCACTATTTTCCGATAGCACAAAGTTTTTTGGAAATCCTTATACGAAATCTTAAAACATACAAAATGACTTGAATGCCATACTTAACTGGACTAGACAATGGTTATTAACCCTGAATGCAGCGAAGTGCACCGTATTACATATCGGTAATACCAATCCTCTTAAATGAGACCATCTTGGACTCGAGCAGCTTACACCGGTAACTACGCAAAAAGACCTGGGTGTCACTCTAAGAAAAGACGATTGATGTGTTCCCACTTCAAGTGGGAACCTCACATCACTGGCGTTGTCAAAAAGCAAACTCCATGTTAGGTATACCTGGTGAGAAAAGCATTTAAGTGTCTCACACCAAGAACAATGCTGAAGTTATATAAAACTTACATAAGACTACTATTACAGTATGCATATGTGGTACTTCAAGAAAGATATCACGCTTTTGGAAAACGTTCAGAGAAGAGCGACTAAGATGGTGGGAGTGCTACGAAACAAACCTTACGATGCGTAGCATCTCTAGTACGTCTGAGCTTACGAGCAACATTTGCGTGAACTTGACCTTACATCTCTTGAAAGTCGTAGAAATTGAGGAAGTCTTATTGAAACGTATAAAATGCACAAACAATAAACATTTGCAAAGGCATTCAAACTATGGCGATCATCCAAGAAAAACCATCTGAAATACTGAGTTATGTATCGTGCTAGAATTCTACTTTATTTGTTATCATTTAGTGTATTTTTTTAATAATTAATGTATTTTACGGCGTTAGAATATAACCAAAAAAACAAACTTACTCGTACGATTTGGTCGTTACATTGTCCCGTTCGCGTGATGAACAAAAATAACAAAATATTGAACGCCAATGCATTTTATTTGTCTGCAAATAGTTTGTTTTAATTTGTGCGTGAAACTATCGTGTATTCACAAACTTCGCATGCTTGATAATGTTTTGTCTACAGATATACTTCATTGTTATCTGTACCTATGCCGCTTATTATCTAGGTAATAAAACAATATGATTTCAACGTTGACGAAGTATGATTTTAATTACTTCGCTACATTATGCGTACGTTACAGTGAGAATAAATAGCATAAATAATTAGGGTATATATTTTTTACTCATTATTTAAATAGCTAACAGAATTTGTATTGGGATGCCACGTGAATTATGATGCCTACATAACCAGTACGAACGATTTTTCTTCATAACAATAATACATAAAGCTTTGTAATGTACTAATTATTTGGCATAATGTAAGCATTACACGCAGTGGCGGTCCTAGGGCGGTGCGAGAGGTGCGACCGCACCGGGCGCCAACATAGGGGGGGCGCCAAAATCATCCGACGCGCGACGACGCGACGACGATCGGGCGCGGCGAATCGTGTCTCAAAACTCACGAAACATCCCCAGATCACTGGGCTATGAACAGTTGGGTAGAAGCGTCGATGAGATTGAAGAATTTCAGCGGAAGACAAACATATACAAAAACAGACTGAAGATGAGAAATCGAGATGGGTCGCTATTCTCGAACGAATGATGTCCATTGTGTTCTTCTTGGCAAGCAATAATTTGGCGTTTAGAAGGAGCTCTGGATCTGAAATGTTATACACTCTTAGTAATGGCAAATTTGATACTGTGACGTTTTTTTTTTTTTTGGAATGATAGACGCCGTTGGAAGCAGATGGCCATTACAGCTTCACCGGACAATAGGAGGCGAGCGCTTAAAGCGCTCTAGCCTTAACGGCAGAAGTAGCGACGAGCTCAAGGGCACCTCAGGGAGGCACGGCCTCGGCTTGGGCTGTCGCTTAAGAGAGGGCTGAGTTTACCACCGGTTCACAACGCGCCCCCACTGAGAAGAACCGGCAAGAAACTCAGTGGGGTGATGCACGTCGTTGAGGTCGCATACGTACGACCCTTCGGCCTCGCCGGCGAGACCGGTGTCTGATAGCTAGTGTAGCATACGGTTGTCGGGGAGGGTTCGGCGCATCCCGGTCCAATAGGACCGTCATGGGGTCAGGAGGGTCGAGCAGTACGTGCCGTGGTCTGCGGCGCGAGTCAGAAGGACTAGGGGCGTAATCGGCGGCGGCGCGGATTAAACTGTTGGCGTGACGGGACGTGGATTCAAAGTAGCGTTTCGACGCTTCTTTGAGGAACTTACGAAGGGGATCTAACTTGAAATCGGAATGCAGATCTACGTTCCGCATGTACCACGGGGCACCGACGGCACGTCGGAGGAAACGATTCTGGATAACCTGGAGGCTATCGATACGGGTGCGGGCGGCGTGCGCGAAAATTACACTCGCGTAAGTCATAATTGGGCGAATGCAAGCTTTGTATAATGTCAACTTATTTCTAAGCGACATTTTACTCCGCTTGCAGAGAAGGGGATACAGGCAACCTAATACGAAAGCCGCTCGATTGCGGACGGACCGAATGTGCGGGCCGAAAGTCATGGCGGAGTCCAAGGTGACTCCGAGATGGGGCACGTCCGCCGTATTGTAAAGAAAGAGACTAATATGTGCTAACCATTATTTCAGCAAACGCATTCAAAGCAAATTAATTGATAGATACAATTGAGAATAAGTACATTGGTTACCCGTTTTCAACAATTGTCAAAGTTCAGTGATACCTTATTTTATTTACGACATAAAAATAATTTCAGATATATCCATGTTGGAAAAAGGCTGTGCTGATTTGCAAATAATTTTAACCCTCTAGTCGCAGTAGTCCGGTTGTTAGTCCGGTTGACCGGACTAGTGCAACTTTTCATTAGCAGTAGTTCGGTTGAAATATAACACAGAACTACTGATACTCTTTAGTGGCAACAGTTCGGTTTGTAATATTAATAATAAAATTGTACAATACACTTTGTTACTTTATTGTTATTTTAAAATGAAACAGGAGGTGTGATCTTGTGCCTTGTCTTGTGAATGTGGTCTAGAGCTGTAACATGTTTATAATAGAAGTACCAGGGAAGCATAGGACATAAGGAGTATAGGACATAAGGAAGAGTCCTCAAGTCTTGATATCCTGAGTACTGGCTTACTGGTTTTCATTGGTGTCGCGTAAGAGGTGAGGGCTGGGAAGGTAAAGGATGTATCAAGAGGCAAGATATCCTTGTATCACAAAAGCAGAAGTACCAGGGAAGCCGGGAGGGTAAAGGATGTATTAAGAGGCAAGATATCCTTGTATCACAAAAGCAGAAGGATTAAATATGCTAGCTACTACTCAATAGGTACCACATCCTCAGTAGGTAGGTATATCCTGGGCGTAATTAAAAATCACATTGAACATTGGATTTGAGGTGGATTTGAGGACTCTTCCTTTCGTCCTATGCTTCCCCGGTACGTCTACTATAGACATGTTAGTTCTAAACCACATTCATATGCTCACACAAGACAAGCCACAAGATTATGCACCTCCTGTGTGTTCATTTTAAAATAACAATAAAGTAACAAAGTGTATTGTAGGTACGATTTTATTCTTAACTAGCTGACCCACGCTGCTCCGCATGCGCTATTTTTACGTTAACTAAACTTTTAATAACAGACATTCGCATCGAATACATATCCTCCTTTTTTATAGTCGGTTAAAAACTGGGACCCACTTTTTACTTGCTCTCCGAAGCACGGACCCGTTTAGTTCAAATGGCGTTAAACGGTCACGCATCTATTTAATGACCTTACCTAACGTTGCTTAACCCGATCGATTACAAAACCTTGATAACAACTCTCTATGAGTGTTCCCTTACTAATATTTATTATAATTATGAAGAAAAATTGATAAAATCGGACCAAGCGTATAACCAAGTACCCATTTTGACTTTAATCCCCTCTCCCAAAAGAACCGTGCTAGATTACGGGATAAAAAGTATCCTATGTCCTACCTCGGAGTATTAACTCAAATCATGCCAAGTTTCGTTTCAATCCATCCAGTAGTTTCAGCGTGATGCTCAGCCGAGATACAGACAGACAGACAGACAGACAGACAAAAATAAAAAAGAATACATTTTTGGCTTTAGTACCGGTTATACAATGCCCTCCAAACATAATTTTCAAAATATCTTCAATGTACAGAATTGGACCTGTTACAGTTTTATTATAAGTATAGACTAGCTGACCCGTGCAGCTCCGCCCGCGCTTTTATTACATTTTGATCCCCTTTCTCCCTCCTCCCTAGATTTATCTCTCTCCATATCTCTCTCTCTCTTATAAAAAAAATCTAATTATATGCTCTTTCTCTCCTCTCTCTTTCCCCCTCCCGCTTCGGTTTCCGTCACACTCCCCCTCTTCCTACCCTGTTATCCCCTCTCTGAACCCTCTCCCCCTCTCTCTTCTACGAACTGGCTTCTTCTCACTCCCCCCTTACTCCACCTAACTCCCCCGATCCCTCACCCCATCGCCCCCTTCTCGAATCCCCTCTCCCTCTTTCTCCTCTCGTGCACCCTCCTCTCGTTCTATATATCCTCGTCAATCATGGTATCAGCGGCATTAAATATACTTTATGACCTATTCTCAGACCTCCCCGATATGCACACATAATTTCATACATATCGGTTCACCCATCTATTTAATGACCTTGCCTTATGTAGCTTAACCTTAACCTAGCGGTATGAAATATACTGTATGACCTATTCTCAGACCTACCCGATATGCACACTTTCATACAAATCGGTTTACCCATCTATTTAATGACCTTACCTAACGTTCCTTACCTTAACCTACCGGGATAAAAAGTATCCTATGTCCGTTTACTGGTTCTAAGCTACCTCCCCACCAATTTTCAGCCGAATCGGTTTGGCCGTTCTTGAGTTATAAATAGTGTAACTAACACGACTTTCTTTGATATAATATATAGATTAAAGTTCTATAGTTATTGTATGTTCAATTTCACCGATAGATGGCGCTGTTCATAATGTAAATCACGCTAACATCGTAAATTACTGTCTAATGATATTCGATAATGAAAGTTTTAAGTTTTCCGCATCTTTTATTGTTGCGACTGTAATACATACATAATCTAGTTTGGAGATTATGTATGTATTACAGTCGCCATATCTTATGCAAACTAAATGTCTGCTCAGTCCCTATTGTATATAGCGTAATAATACATATCTTAATGATTAACTGATCAGTCTATAATTACCCTATTCACATACAAAGGAAATTACGTGGTAATATGTGCAAGTAATGTTTCACTGCTTAGCCCCTATGAAACATAGCGTGATGTTTTATATACCAACTTACGCCTTGACTTCTACACAACACATCAGTGAAAGTCCTATCAAAATCCATCCACGGGTTTTCAAATGATACCTGGAGGAACAGAACGACAGACAGACAGACAGACAGACAGACAGACAGACAGACAATAATTCCAAAAGAAATTGTTTTGGCCTCTATGTCGATAGTATAGTATCCCCACATAGAAATTTTGGAAAATATTCAATGTACAGAAAAAGTTCTCTTTGAGTTTTATTATAGTAATATAGATGAAGATAGATAAAACAAACCGAACAGTTGCTACTAAATAGTATCAGTAGTTCGGTGCTATATTTCAACCGAACTACTGCTACTGAAAAGTTGCACTAGTCCGGTCAACCGGACTAACAACCGGACTGTTGCTACTAAAGAGTATCAGTAGTCCGGTGATATATTTCAACAGAACTACTGCTACTGAAAAGTTGCACTAGTTCGGTCAACCGGACTAACAACCGGACTACTGCGACTAGAGGATTTTAACCGATGGCGAAAAATGTGATAATATGTCTGGACATGAATTGGTTGAAGAACTTGTGAGCCTGAATCCATTATTAAAAGATCTTCCATCAGCAGTTCTTCAACTTATACGAAGAAATGATTGACAAGATATTTTCCTTGACATTTGGACAGCGCTTCGTATCTTGCTTACTGTACCTACTTACCTGTTATTGTCGCCAACGGAGAACGAAGTTTCAGTAAATTAAAACTAATAAAAATTTACCTGCGGTCTACTATGTATCAACAAAGACTGTCAAGGGTGGACTGTGGGGTTAAATTATTGAGCTTTAACAGATCACAAATAAAGCACCTAATAGGTGCACTCACGGGATATTTCGGTACAAATGAGCACCTTCACAGAATGAGGCTAAGTATTATTGATACTTGCAGATTTTGTAAAGGTGAAAAAGAGTCAATGCGACGCATATTGTGTGGCTGCGTCGCTCTTGCCAGACGTAGGTTGGGTCATCTGAGAGTAGCCTATCCTACACCAGATGATTACGCACAGCTCCAAGCTGGAGCATTCGTTGCATAACTAAGGCAACTCTTTGACACGCCAGCAATACAGTAAGGGCTAGGGCATGCACAATGGATCCAACTGGGTCGTTGAGCGTTCCGGTGGTTACCGGGCCCGATTTTTAGCCACCAACAATAGAATAGAACAAAATAAATAAAACTTGTTAATCATAAAATTTATTGTTATTATTTTATACATCGAATGTATGGTTATGGCGACTAAAACCGTGTGTGACAAAAATGTCAAATCGAGTACAGTTTTATATTTGAAGGGGCGCCACTTTTAGATTTCGCACCCCTTGAAAATATTGATAGGACCGCCACTGATTACACGACCTAAACGGTACCAGGTTGAGAGGGTTGATTTGACGTAATGCGGGTGTGTTGGACAGTAGTCCACCCAAGTGAACCGAGGTGCGCTACAGTCAAGAAAAAATGCCAATGGCCCACCCACCCAGGTGAACTGTGCACACTGACCCCGTTCTGAACGAGTTCGATCAAGCTGGCCCGAGATCATTTAGTAAAGTAAATTCGTCACGCGGTAAATTGATTAGAATGGGGTGCGTCGACAGAGCCTCCTTCAATAGCTGCTTCCACACCAAGCACACGGGCTCGCGCGGCAGCCTCGCTATTTGGCTAGCGAGCGCGCACTCGCGAGGCAATTGCCCGGAAACCCCGATCCGTGGTTTGCAAGGCAGGCCGAGCCATCAGGCGATGAAATGGACAGTTTAATATCTGCTGTCTTTCGTAAAGGCTGGCTCGTGAGCCAAAAAACACCGTGCACACCAGACGAACAGCGCACACCAAGACACCTTTGAGCGCGCCCCGTTTACCGACAGCCGACGCGCCGGGACGGCTTGACCCCGAGCCACGCTCAGCCGAGGCAAAATGCGCCCGCACAACCCAGAGACACGTCTATACCGACCACACATTTGGCTCGCGAGGCTGCCGCGCAAGCGCGTGCAGCCTGTATGGATGCGGCTAGTGGCGAAATGATATATCTATTATACTTACCAAACTAAGCAACGTTCGGCGGGCGCACTTTATTTTAGGTCAGTTCACACTCACATCAGCTTAAGCTATCAACGGCCGGTGATTCCGATCGCGAAGCGCGTTCACGCGTCGACCGCCGATGGATAAAGATCCTGCTGGTTAACCAATTTGGCTATCACGACATCAATAACCCCCTAGTCATGTCGACACGTATACCTACTAACCCTGATTTTCTTTACAAGATCAAAATCGTAGCAATAAATGTATGAACATAGGAGTAATCGCTGACTCCGCTAAATCGCAGCCGTCAGCCGCCATTTTGTAGTTTTATTACTTCTAAAATATCAACATGGATATTAAATAAAAGGTCTCAACGAGACGAGTTCAAATATATATAAAAACGTATACCTACTTATGGTTTTTATTATTATTATTATACTTTATTGGGTACACTTAAAAACAGAAAACAGTACAAAAACACTTAACAAAAGACAAAGGTATCACAAAGGGCGAGCTTAACTCAAAAACGTGAGTTCTCTTCCAGCAAACCCGGGCGGTTTTTTTATGTATGTATAATGTAATTTAAGTATATTTTGTTTCTTTGCAGTCGGGCTTTTTGTGCTTTAATAATTTATCCTTGTAAGTATACTTAATAAGAAAAGAAACATACTTATAATCACTTTACAACTTTCATATAATAGAGTCAGTAACAGCTCAGTGGGCAAGCGCTTGCCTTGGAAACAAGGTGCGCAGGTTCAACCACTGATTTCTTTCATTAATCATGTGCGAATCGTCTTTGTGCGATTGTTACTAGCTTGCGGTGAAGGAAAACATCGTGAGGAAACCTGCATGTCTGAGAAAACCTAACTAGGTTTCGAATGACGTGTAAAGTCCGTCAACCCGCACTTGGCCAGCGTGGTAACTGTGGCCTAAGCCCCTTCATCTTGAGGGGAGGCTCCTGCCCAACAGTGGGACAAAACAAGGGCTGGTATTATTATAAGCTTCATATTCTTACTGAAGATAACTTATACGAACACTGACTTAGGTATATTATACCTACTAAAAATATATTTTTTAGTAAGTCAGTGTTTACGAAGTACCTACGAGTAGTTTCTCATAACGCTTAGCTCTATATGGTGAGTTTGTCAGATTTGCTGAAGCATCCTCGTAATAGCTTTGGTATTGTGTTCCAATCCAAAGTATACAATTATCATTAGGACCTACCTATTCTAGCACATATCGAAGTAGTTACGGTAATTAGATTTCTATCCAATAATAGCACGTTTCGACCTCAAAGGTACCTAAGAATCTATTATTATTTGATATTGGTATGCTAGATCATTATTCCCATTTCTAATTCACTAGCGTAGACGTGTGTACATACCTACTAATTATTATTAGGTAGCGAATAGTAAAGAAGATATAGACAATCTATGTCGTAGCATATTGCGATGTTATTAGATACCTACCTACCTAATATATCTGTTGAATATCAATTATTATTGCAGTCCATAGGAGCGGATAGAACAACAACTAAAAGATTTATAATAGTGGTCAGCTTGCGAATAGGTAGGTACCTTCAAAAGCTCTTCCAAATAAGCAGCGATACTTACCTACTCCAGAAGAAATTAGTAATGAGAATGAGAGTTTGACGGGCCCGTTGGTCTAGTGGTTACACTAACCACTAGACCAACGGGCCCGTCAAACTCTCAAAGCAGACAGGGTCACTCCCTGTCTGCTACCCAACAGGTCGTGGGTTCGATTCCCACCAAGTGTCTGGGTTTTTTTATCTATATAAGTATGTATTTACAAAAAAAAGTAGTATATATGTATTAGTATCAGTTGTCTGTTTTCCATAGTACAGGCTCTGCCTAGTTTGGGATCAGATGACCGTGTGTGAATTGTCCCAGGATTTGCCCAGGATATTATATTATATATTAAATGATAATTATCACATACCTAACATACGTTAGGTACGTACCAGGATCTACAGCAGTAAGGATCAACAATGGAAACAACGTGATTTAACTCACCGCGGTTCCTAAGGACACGCTAACTTCTTTGGAACCCTCATCAAAATAATTTAAAGTAGCAATCGGGAGAAGTAAGCTAGCTGTTTTGGCAAAACACGTTGTAAGCAAAATTTGTTTAACCCAGTTAACTGCAGTAAGAACGGTGTATGGTGTAGCTAAACCAGCCACTGAAGTTTACGGTGTTATTTTTTCTTGGTAGGATACGTATCACAGATTAGCTAAATTTTAGTGCGTCCACTGTTACCTTGCTTATTACCCCCCAAATCAGTGTACAGTAGTCACAGCGGATCTTAGTGTCTCTGAAGTTGGCTGCAACACGTTGCGCAGTAGCTATTTTTGTGTTGTTGTATGCACAACTCACAACCTGTACCTCTTGCGTAATGGTTCGCAGAGCCTAACTTCAGAGACACAAAGATCCGCTGTGACTACTGTACTGTCCTACCTTAAACTATTCCAAGCTTTTAAAAAAATATTTCTATATACAAATAGTTGGTAAAAGACGGCCGTGGGAATTAGACCGTAGTCTAACAGCCGAACTTTAAACATAATTCATTGCCTGAATGAAAGAACTCGATCGATACCCAAATTGGACCAGAACATTCTGATACCGAATACCAGTGGCGTCTGTATCTCATTAGTGAATATACCTAATAATTATATTCAAGTCTCCAGGCAAATGGGCGGTTTAACGAAATCTTCATTAATTTAACTATTTAAAAGAATATTAAGCGAAGGTTTTAAGAAGACAAACATGAGCGCCCAAATAAGTAGGGTGCTCTTGCAAGTGCGGCAACGCCTTCAAATTTCTTTGAGAGATTAATTCTTCTTTATACCCTGTACAAGAACAATATCGTAGCAATAAATGTTTATATACAGGAGTGATGAGTGACCGGTGGCCTGCCAAAGATAGTAGGATTCAATATGTCATGTTCAATGTTCAACCCTGCCAATTGTCTTTGGTTGGCGAGATGTCAGCGATTACTCCTATGTTCATACATTTATTGCTACGATTTTGATCTTGTAAAGAAAATCAGGGTTAGTAGGTATACGTGTCGACATGACTAGGGGGTTATTGATGTCGTGATAGCCAAATTGGTTAACCAGCAGGATCTTTATCCATCGGCGGTCGACGCGTGAACGCGCTTCGCGATCGGAATCACCGGCCGTTGATAGCTTAAGCTGATGTGAGTGTGAACTGACCTAAAATAAAGTGCGCCCGCCGAACGTTGCCGCGCAAGCGCGTGCAGCCTGTATGGATGCGGCTAGTGGCGAAATGATATATCTACTTACCAAACTAAGCAACGTTCGGCGGGCGCACTTTATTTTAGGTCAGTTCACACTCACATCAGCTTAAGCTATCAACGGCCGGTGATTCCGATCGCGAAGCGCGTTCACGCGTCGACCGCCGATGGATAAAGATCCTGCTGGTTAACCAATTTGGCTATCACGACATCAATAACCCCCTAGTCATGTCGACACGTATACCTACTAACCCTGATTTTCTTTACAAGATCAAAATCGTAGCAATAAATGTATGAACATAGGAGTAATCGCTGACATCTCGCCAACCAAAGACAATTGGCAGGGTTGAACATTGAACATGACATATTGAATCCTACTATCTTTGGCAGGCCACCGGTCACTCATCACTCCTGTATATAAACATTTATTGCTACGATATTGTTCTTGTACAGGGTATAAAGAAGAATTAATCTCTCAAAGAAATTTGAAGGCGTTGCCGCACTTGCAAGAGCACCCTACTTATTTGGGCGCTCATGTTTGTCTTCTTAAAACCTTCGCTTAATATTCTTTTAAATAGTTAAATTAATGAAGATTTCGTTAAACCGCCCATTTGCCTGGAGACTTGAATATAATTATTAGGTATATTCACTAATGAGATACAGACGCCACTGGTATTCGGTATCAGAATGTTCTGGTCCAATTTGGGTATCGATCGAGTTCTTTCATTCAGGCAATGAATTATGTTTAAAGTTCGGCTGTTAGACTACGGTCTAATTCCCACGGCCGTCTTTTACCAACTATTTGTATATAGAAATATTTTTTTAAAAGCTTGGAATAGTTTAAGGTAGGACAGTACAGTAGTCACAGCGGATCTTTGTGTCTCTGAAGTTAGGCTCTGCGAACCATTACGCAAGAGGTACAGGTTGTGAGTTGTGCATACAACAACACAAAAATAGCTACTGCGCAACGTGTTGCAGCCAACTTCAGAGACACTAAGATCCGCTGTGACTACTGTACACTGATTTGGGGGGTAATAAGCAAGGTAACAGTGGACGCACTAAAATTTAGCTAATCTGTGATACGTATCCTACCAAGAAAAAATAACACCGTAAACTTCAGTGGCTGGTTTAGCTACACCATACACCGTTCTTACTGCAGTTAACTGGGTTAAACAAATTTTGCTTACAACGTGTTTTGCCAAAACAGCTAGCTTACTTCTCCCGATTGCTACTTTAAATTATTTTGATGAGGGTTCCAAAGAAGTTAGCGTGTCCTTAGGAACCGCGGTGAGTTAAATCACGTTGTTTCCATTGTTGATCCTTACTGCTGTAGATCCTGGTACGTACCTAACGTATGTTAGGTATGTGATAATTATCATTTAATATATAATATAATATCCTGGGCAAATCCTGGGACAATTCACACACGGTCATCTGATCCCAAACTAGGCAGAGCCTGTACTATGGAAAACAGACAACTGATACTAATACATATATACTACTTTTTTTTGTAAATACATACTTATATAGATAAAAAAACCCAGACACTTGGTGGGAATCGAACCCACGACCTGTTGGGTAGCAGACAGGGAGTGACCCTGTCTGCTTTGAGAGTTTGACGGGCCCGTTGGTCTAGTGGTTAGTGTAACCACTAGACCAACGGGCCCGTCAAACTCTCATTCTCATTACTAATTTCTTCTGGAGTAGGTAAGTATCGCTGCTTATTTGGAAGAGCTTTTGAAGGTACCTACCTATTCGCAAGCTGACCACTATTATAAATCTTTTAGTTGTTGTTCTATCCGCTCCTATGGACTGCAATAATAATTGATATTCAACAGATATATTAGGTAGGTAGGTATCTAATAACATCGCAATATGCTACGACATAGATTGTCTATATCTTCTTTACTATTCGCTACCTAATAATAATTAGTAGGTATGTACACACGTCTACGCTAGTGAATTAGAAATGGGAATAATGATCTAGCATACCAATATCAAATAATAATAGATTCTTAGGTACCTTTGAGGTCGAAACGTGCTATTATTGGATAGAAATCTAATTACCGTAACTACTTCGATATGTGCTAGAATAGGTAGGTCCTAATGATAATTGTATACTTTGGATTGGAACACAATACCAAAGCTATTACGAGGATGCTTCAGCAAATCTGACAAACTCACCATATAGAGCTAAGCGTTATGAGAAACTACTCGTAGGTACTTCGTAAACACTGACTTACTAAAAAATATATTTTTAGTAGGTATAATATACCTAAGTCAGTGTTCGTATAAGTTATCTTCAGTAAGAATATGAAGCTTATAATAATACCAGCCCTTGTTTTGTCCCACTGTTGGGCAGGAGCCTCCCCTCAAGATGAAGGGGCTTAGGCCACAGTTACCACGCTGGCCAAGTGCGGGTTGACGGACTTTACACGTCATTCGAAACCTAGTTAGGTTTTCTCAGACATGCAGGTTTCCTCACGATGTTTTCCTTCACCGCAAGCTAGTAACAATCGCACAAAGACGATTCGCACATGATTAATGAAAGAAATCAGTGGTTGAACCTGCGCACCTTGTTTCCAAGGCAAGCGCTTGCCCACTGAGCTGTTACTGACTCTATTATATGAAAGTTGTAAAGTGATTATAAGTATGTTTCTTTTCTTATTAAGTATACTTACAAGGATAAATTATTAAAGCACAAAAAGCCCGACTGCAAAGAAACAAAATATACTTAAATTACATTATACATACATAAAAAAACCGCCCGGGTTTGCTGGAAGAGAACTCACGTTTTTGAGTTAAGCTCGCCCTTTGTGATACCTTTGTCTTTTGTTAAGTGTTTTTGTACTGTTTTCTGTTTTTAAGTGTACCCAATAAAGTATAATAATAATAATAAAAACCATAAGTAGGTATACGTTTTTATATATATTTGAACTCGTCTCGTTGAGACCTTTTATTTAATATCCATGTTGATATTTTAGAAGTAATAAAACTACAAAATGGCGGCTGACGGCTGCGATTTTTTTAAAAAATACTTATATTGCCTAAGTATGCCACTCCCACAAATAAGACGAATCTAACGACATATAAGAATAAGTCACAGTCCATTAATCCGTTTAGGCTGTGGGACGTATCAAAGAAATAGACATACATACTTACATGTACCTAATACATACTCTCCAAAAACATAACCTCCTTCTGGGGCACTCGGCAAAAACTGTATACGTATCAGAAATGAATAAGTTTATCTTTAGGTACTGTACCGTGATTTACCATCCTGGACCTGGACGAATGATTTTGCCATTTATAATTGTTTCAAATTAAAAATTAGGATACGCATTCAAGAAAATCCATTAGTGAAAGATCCTAAATCTATGAGAAAAACAGACTGTAGATATCTTATGACTGCACCTAAAGTTGTTTTTCGAATAGACAAAACTTTGTTGCTAATACAATCGCCGCTACGTGTAAGAACGATGTCAGGCTTTAAATCGTGCTTATCATCATGGTGTTTAAGCATTGTTTTCAACCAAATTCACTTATCATTTACGGCATGTGCGTACAGTTTAGAAAATTGATATCAAATATGTACTTACTTAAAAGATTTTATGGTTCAAGTTAAACCAATTCTGTCGAATTTTACAAATACACATATTAAATGCATACCTAAGTAGTAAAAATACATATGCATGCACTTTAAAAACATAACTTCGCAGGTTGGGTAAAAATAGATCATAAAAATAAATCTTACTGTTTTTCGTTAGGTATTTCCATATTAGCTATTTCTTAACTGCAATCCCACCTGATGGTGGTGGATGGTATTGGTATACGGTATACCAAATTAATAATCCGGTATACCGTATACTGGATTAGCTTATTATCACAGATACCTGTGTGTGCGTGACGGAGGCATCGCAGCGCCAGCAGCAAACAGGAGCTAAATTTTTGGAACCCGCTTGGAACTCACAAGAAATTTAATTAGATAAGTTTAAAGGAGGAGTTAGAAAAATATAAATTCCTTTGCAAAGCGGGAGACAAGTAAAAATCACACAGGTCGATAAAACCTCAGAACGAAAGATTCATAAAGGTGCACCAACTAGAGTTAGTCCACCTGTAAGGCACCACGGAAGTTGATAGATTTGAAGGGACCTACATTTAGATTTCTACTAATACACTTGTATCCAATACCATGTAGGATGGCAGAAACTCTTGAAAGCACGGAAATTTTCCGTATTGTTGTTGTATAAGTGTTTTGTAGCGTACTTGACCGTTCGAGTTGGTTTAATTTATCCCGCTGTACATTTATGTATAAATTGTTTTGCCCCGATTCTATTTTAAGAGCTAGGTAAGTGTTAATGTGGAGAATGCTACCTTACTAAATAAATAATGATTGGATCGATAACATCACAGATATTTGTGGAACTGTTGCTGTGTATATTTGGCACCAACTTCAATAATATTTAAATTATTTTATACTTTTCATTGTTATTGAAGTCAGTTCAATTTTTTTAATAAGATTTTATTTTAAACTTTTTAGTGATATTTTCATACATAAAGATTGAACCATCGAAGACGGTAAAATGATCTACGTAGATTATGATCACATTATCGTCTACATAGTTTTACATAATTCATGTTATAATGAAATTTGCATAGAATCATCATAGTAGTTTACTCTCTCGAATAAAAAAGAATCATCGAAATCGGTTCATACTGGTCAGAGTAATGTAATGGAGAACATCAGTTTTATGGGTTTTACCAGATAAATTCCTCCACATCGTTCATGGTCCTCCAGGAAGTTCTTATCCGGTTGTGATAAAATTCATACAGATTCATAACAGTGGTTTCTTCTTTTGAATAAAAAAAGAAACATTGAAATTGGTAAATATTTGCCAGATTTATGACCATTTTTGTCCTTAAAAAGCGACTTAGTGAAAGTCATCTTATAGGCATTCCTGCAGTTTTCCTGCGCAGTCACCATTCTTGTTATTTCAGGAACTATATTATTTGACGGGCCCGTTGGTCTAGTGGTTAGTGACCCTGTCCGCTAACCGATGGGTCGTGGGTTCGATTCCCACCAAGTGTCTGGGTGTTATTTATCTATTTAAGTATGTATTTACAAAAAAAAATGTATATAAGTATTAGTATCAGTTGTTTGGTTTCCATAGTACAGGCTCTGCCTAGTTTGGGATTAGATGACCGTGTGTGGATTGTCCCAAGATATTATTATTATTATTCGTAAGCAATATTTTTTTTTATACGACCCAATAAACGGATTAAAGAATAGATGGAAGAAAGATTTTTTTCAAATCAGTTCATAATTGCCAGAGTTATGCGCGAATATACATAGAAAAAAAAATATATACAGACGAATTGAGAACATCCTCCTTTTTTGAAGTCGGTTAAAAAATAAAGTAAAACTTTATTCGACACCAAGCAAAAACATAGAATATAAAAAAACCCGGTCAAGTGCGAGCTCAACTAACGCACTGAGGGTTCCATACCTTCTTTTGAGTTATTAATAGTAGTTTATGCACCAAGGGGATAAAGTAGTGTCTTATGTCGCGGGTGTTAAATTAAATCGCGAGCATAACGAAGGATTCTAGCAACTCCCGAGCGCAGCGAGGGAGTATAGAGTTAACTTCCGAGCGTAGAGAGGGAGTTAATACTAGAATCCTGAGTACAGCGAGGGATTTAAGCTCGCCCAAGACAAAGACACCTTTATCCCCGAGGTGAATACACTACTTTTCACACCCACTGCGAGGTAATAAAATACAAATATTGCTAGAATTAAAATAATAATAATATCTTGGGACAATCCACACACGGTCATCTGATCCCAAACTAGGCAGAGCCGGTACTATGGAAACCAGACAAGTTCAGACAACTGATATAAATTAAATAGTTAAATAACACCCAGACACTTGGTAGGAATCGAACCCACAACCCATCGGGTAGCGGCCAGGGTGTCTAACCACTACACCAAAGAGACTGTCAATAATATCAACATAGTGATTTGCAGCATTAACATCTATTTCTTTTTCTTTTCTAGAACAAAGAACATTGGGTTGACGACTTGACGCGTCGCGCCCGGTTCGATTTTCAAATGTTTTATTTTCGAGTAGGCTCTGCTTAGATTAGTATTATAGGACCTGTGGTAAAAGTGTTGAGGAATATTCGTTTGACGTTCGAAATTCAAACACATTATTACCCTAGGGAGTTTAGTACAACATTATTACCCGGCTAGACTCTAAGGCCTCGTTTACGGAAACGCGGGGCGTCGCGCGTCGCGTGTGGCGTGGCGTCTCGCGGCGCGTCGGACGTTTTTATTGTTTACGTAGCGGCGGCGCGTGAAGCGGCGCGTATCATCGCACGCGTAAACACAAACTTATAGCAATATATGATGCTGTTTATAGAGACGCGGGGCGGGAAGAGTGGCGGTGCCCGCCGCTGCGACCGCGGCGGGCACCGCCGTGTGTAACGGCGGTGCAACTCACTTTTTAACATACAATTTTCTTCTAAAAAAAAAAATCGATCATATCATACTCCATTGCGATGGTGACTACGTCTGTGTTGCATGATTACCAGATAGACTGGCAGAAGGTTCCGCCACAGGCATCGCTTCATCGAGAATCGCCGCTGCGTGCGCCGCCGCGATGAACGCCGCGTGAGACGCGGCGATGCCATCCGCGGGGGCCGCCGTAAAACACGCTCCATTTCAAGCAAACGCGTGTAAAATCGCTTCTCCGTAAACACACTCATACAACGACCTACATTTGAATTTAGTGCGGGCCGCGCCGCCACACGCGACGCGCGACGCCCCGCGTCTCCGCAAATGAGGCCTCAGGATATAATGAGGTACTTTATGTCATCTTTTTATGACACATAATGCAACATTATCGAGCAGGTGGTGTGAAAAGTTATTTTATATTCGTCTAACACCACAGACAGCAAAAAAACAAAGTTTTTTTAGGATTACTAGAAAACTGTAGATAGATCATTTTATTTTTCCTGTAAAATATATATACATGTGTTACCCATAATTCTTATCCAGACACCCTACTGGCAATTACTTACTTATATAATAATCACTTAATAAGATGCCAGTTGGGTTCGCTTTGACTACATATATCACAGGTCGCGGAACTTAATCAATACTAGCTGACCCACGCAGCTCCGCCTGCGCTATTTTTACGTTAACTAAACTTTGAATAACAGACATTCGCATCGAATACATAACCTCATTTTTTATAGTCGGTTAAAAACTGGGACCCACTTTTTACTTGCTCTCCGAAGCACGGACCCGTTTAGTTCAAATGGCGTTAAGCGGTCACCCATCTATTTAATGACCTTACCTAACGTTGCTTAACCAGATCGATTACAAAACCTTGATAACAACTCTCTATGAGTGTTCCCTTACTAATATTTATTATATTATAAAGAAAAATTGATAAAATCGGACCAAGCGTATAACCAAGTACCCGTTTTGACTTTAATCCCCTCTTCCAAAAGAACCGTGCTAGATTACGGGATAAAAAGTATCCTATGTCCTACCTCGTAGTAAGATCTCAAATCATGCCAAGTTTCATTTGAATCCATTCAGTAGTTTCGGCGTGATGCTCAGCCGTGATACAGACAGACAGACAGACAGACAAAAATTAAAAAAATTACATTTTCGGCCTCAGTATCGGTTATAGAATGCCCGCCAAATATAATTTTCAAAATATCTTCAATGTACAGAATTGGACCTGTTACAGTTTTATTATAAGTATAGATGACAATTCCTTAATAATGTTTATGAGTTATACCTACTCATAGATGATTAGATACCATAATAATATCCCTTCCGAGAATACGAACTCTTGGTGTTTTCTTAACATATTACCAACTGTGATACAACTCAAACATCAGCTGTACCCCATGGTAATATAATAATACATGAACTTACTTGAGATTTGCATAAACTCTACGTCAACACAGGTACTAGGTATAAATATAATCCATCTTCATTTGAACCATAAGCCGTTTATGCCGTAAAGGATAATAAAACGGTCAATTAACCTGTTAATCTATTTGTATGTAAAACTGAATTTGGGGACCTATAAATGACCAAGAATGTTTTTTTGTTGGTTATTTTCTTTTGTTTCAAATTATTGCCATCAAGAATGCCGTGTTAATAAGATAGCAATATATGTTACTTATACATATATGTAGAACATAAAAAATAAGTGTGTACGACATAAGTACTTAGATTAATCTATATTAATCCAAACATAAATAATGTAAAGGCAAAGGCCTTTTAACGAGAACATTAATTTTTGACATTTT
Organism: Furcula furcula; assembly: GCA_911728495.1. Lineage (NCBI taxonomy): Eukaryota > Metazoa > Arthropoda > Insecta > Lepidoptera > Notodontidae > Furcula > Furcula furcula. Next base: position 20,639,275 of record OU452248.1, read on the forward strand.
TTATTATAAGCCAAAAACTACGCGACTTATACTAAAATAAAAGATTATAATCAAAATAATATTTTATTTATTTTTTCTACACGGACGAAGCCGGCGCGAGCCGCTAGTAGGTGAGTATCTTAATAAATGGGCAACGATGATGTTTCACAAACACCCACACGATAACTCAAATAAGTTATATAAATCAGACTTTATACAAAAGGTTCCGTACATACACTTCCATTACATGAGGACGCACTTTACCGTATTTTTATTAATCTGATTACGATATTACGTGACATGACAGACCCCTTCGCGGGTTCTACACATTCATAAAAATTCACCTTTCCGAAATAACTACGTGAACCACTTACTTACGACATACCTACTTACTGAAAGGTAGCTTCTTTGAATAATTTTTATGCCTTTGTGACAAAATATGTTACATAACGTTACACTTACTTAAAAATAACATATCCGAACGAATGTCAAATATTTTGTAAGATATTATGTATTTTGAATGTATTTTCTCTTGGAATTTAGAATGTACCTACGAGGTATCGTATAAAGGGGCGAATATCAATTGTGAGCATCATGACGCATTGGTCTGACCTAAATTAATTAGGCTTCATTAGGTACAATTTTATTGTATTTCAGTGTCAAAACAGCGCTCGTTGGGTTTGGTTATTTCTTACATTTTAACCTTTTCCTCTTAAGTAACATTTTATACTGTAGCAAACACGAAGGTCAACTATACAATACACCTTTGAGAAGAAATTTTCTTAATGCAGAAAATCCCATCCAAATTCATTTTATAGTTTAGTTCATTTTATAGTATAGTTTATATACTTACTTACTACGTTTTTAACCCCCGACGCAACAAGGAGGACCCCCTCCTAAGTCGGAAGTCTGTGATTGTCTTGACTGTTTGTTATGGCATTCATTCTAGTCTGGACTGGCATTGTATCTCGCAAATGTATGGACGAGTTTCTAAAAGTTGAATGCTGGTTTCATTGGAATGGTTTTTACGATGTCTACTTACTAGTGTAATAATAATGAACAAAGTTAACTCCAAAATATGGTACCGGTTGTACCTATATATATGTACGATTTATACAATATAAACTATATACTTACTTACTCATGTCAAAATACATTTGAAATAGGAATACGGAATTTGTGCACAAATTGTTGTGACCGTTTTTCTATTTAAAATACATTAAAATAATAGATGTACTTACCTATATATTACGTACAAAAATATATTACAACTTGTATATAACAACCAACTACCAACAATAATATCTTAATCTACACGATGTAGAGACGTCAATGTACGTAGTTAGAAGATCTGTCACTTTCTATCGAGAAAGTATCTTCCGACTGCAAACAACCAAAGGAGATGTTCTATTTTGGGCCACCACTATGTACATTATACTATGTACGTATTGTTCAATTTACATGTAACTTTTGGTGTACAATAAAGTGTATTTATTATTATTATTATTATTATTACACTTCATGGAAAAATAGGAAAAACATAGGAGAGTTTCATAAAAATACTTATAAATTAATTTGAAGCTGAATACAATTTTTTTTTTTTGCACGTAAATGATTACAGGACTGTTTTTAGGGCAGCCATGACAGTTGCGTTTGACGTGCCTGATTTACACGTATTAAGTTGTCAAGTAGGTAACTAAATTTTAAGTGACTTAATTATAAGTATGCGTTTACACGTCGTTTTTACTAAATTTTAGTTAAAATCTTTAGTTCTATAGTTCGCCCCAATGGACGGTCGCACGCTCCGTGACGATTTCATAGAACTTTGTAGCGACGGACAACTAATTTATTTTTAGGATTAAATTTTATAAACAACTAATACAGATTATTATATTAGAATTTCCTTTTTATAATATATATATATGTACTCTAATTATAATATTAGTTATAGAAAAGTAAATGACTTCGTGTATTCTTGATTGCTGAATTTATGTTTGATGTAAATATTTAACCATTTTACTTGTTTATTGCCTTCCATCCCCGTAAGCACCGTGTCTTGTTCCCGGGGGACTACAATGCACCCCCAGTGGCAGGCTCCGAAGGAAACGCACTGAAGGACTCCTGGTGCAGATTCCACAGGAGAGCCCAGGTTTCCCCTCGTGTGTCGATGTGACAACCACGGGGATTTAGTGGGAAAGAATCCCATTTACCCCGGTTGACCTACACAGGTCCAGGGACCCATTGAACAATACGCTGCTAGAAAAAAAAAGGATGCCAGATACAGGCTTAAATTACCCCAAAATTTCTCCGTTGATCTAAAAATTCCCGAGTCTATTAGCCAAATAGCTCTCAATCACTTAATTATACGGCAGTCTATTAGGAAAGTAAAAAAAAAACCATTTAATTGCAAATATTAATACCTACAGCGTAATAGGTATTTGAAAATTCCAGGACAATACAAATTCTGGAACAATCCCGTATTTCTGGCAACCCTAAATATACGTTGGTACAACGAAAACGTGACGAAAACGACTTTGCTCCTATTATATTTGTATATTATCTATGGTATGATCTATAGCTATACCTTTGCACGCACACCTGCAAACGTGCATTATACATGTGTGTGTCCAAACGTATCAAGAATAAACCACGCCCACCTACTTACCCGAAAAATAGAAAAGTTTCTATTCTACTTCATAACTTGCGTACTAAATTTCAACTTGGGACTTTCTACTAAAGTGATTGTTTACACGTAATAATTTACTAAAATTTAGTAAAGATTTAGTTACCAACTTAATACGTGTAAACGAAAAATTTTACTTATTCACTTGTGTACTAAATTTTAACTTGGAACTTACTACTAAAGTGTTTGTTTACACGCAATAATTTACTTAAACTTTAGTAAAGATTTAGTTACCAACTTGCAACTTTATACGTGTAAATCAGGCATTAGTGCTATAGGTGACGTTTCGTAATAGATTGTTTACGCGTGGAGTACATAATATATTTCGGAGTTTTTAATCATTATTTAAGTTTACGGACATTCATTGATTGCTTCTTTCTTGACCCGGGGCTTTATTGTATTGATTATCGCCTGTGATTTGAATTGGAATCCGGTAGAATTGCTATTTTACAACAAGTTCAATTGCATGTATCCTGGTATCAGTCAGTTGTTGTTAAAATGACATTTTAGTTACGTATTTCCGATCCAACTTATTATTGTGTGGTGTTGCTACAGTAGTATTACATATATTCTCTTTGGTGTTACCCTCCTTGACCAAGATATCTTAAATGTACAAAAAAACGAAGCAATAAAAAGAGAACATTACAAAACAGTTACTATATTGCATAGTTATTACCAGGGGCGTATTTACCCTAGGGCCAAGGGGGCCATGGCCCGGGGCGGCAGGCTTCGAGGGGCGGCGCGAGCCGCACCTCGCTTAACTATGTGCGTCTTTCGTTTTGGTTTTATATGATTGAAGGATTAAAAAACCTACATGATTAACTTAAACTAAAACTCATTTGGTTGAACTAGTCGGGAATTCGGGATGTTTCACTTTCAACGTTGGTGCACGTGTAGTTTTTGTACATATCCAGCGAGAGACGGTGGGGCGGCGCAGGCCACGGCGTTGGTGACTATTTGTTGACCATGTGGTGACCGTCACCCCGCCGCCGCCTGCGCCAGGTGTTTTCAATAAATGAATGTTTTTAATGAAGCAACAATCGACTTCAATCTTCACTTACTCGACTTCAATCACTTGACGGCAAGCGACAATTTTATCTAGGATAGTAAAGCTCTCTAGCTTATAAAAACCCTATTTAATCAAGCCTTGAAAACACACACATAATTATTATTGACTGGGCAACTGGCAGGAAAAACACGCTATTCCTGTTCTTATTTATGCACTAGCTGACCCACGCAGCTCCGCTTGCGCTATTTTTACGTTAACTAAACTTTTAATAACAGACATTCGCATCGAATACATAACCTCCTTTTTTATAGTCAGTTAAAAACTGGGACCCACTTTTTACTTGCTCTCCGAAGCACGGACCCGTTTAGTTCAAATGGCGTTAAACGGTTACCCATCTATTTAATGACCTTACCTAACGTTGCTTAACCCGATCGATTACAAAACCTTGATAACAACTCTCTATGAGTGTTCCCTTACTAATATTAAATATTATAAAGAAAAAATGATAAAATCGGAGCAAGCGTATAACCAAGTACCCATTTTGACTTTAATCCCCTCTCCCAAAAGGACCGTGCTAGATTACGGGATAAAAAGTATCCTATGTCATACCTCGTAGTAAGATCTCAAATCATGCCAAGTTTCATTTTAATCTATTCAGAGTTTCGGCGTGATGCGCAGCCGTGATACAGACAGACAGACAGACAAAAATTAAAAAAATAAAATTTTCGGCCTCAGTATCGGTTATATTCTATAACCGATACTGAGGCCGAAAATGTTATTTTTTCCCTCCAAATATAATTTTCAAAATATCTTCAATGTACAGAATTGGACCTGTTACAGTTTTATTATAAGTATAGGTAGATATTGTAAATGACGAAGCAAATTGATTTGTCCATTCTGATGGGAAGTTCACAACGTAAGAGTGCGTAGCTAAGCCGTGCATCTCATTGTTTGGTAATAGAAAGTAGAAGGTGTAAATGTAAAAATCCTGAGCATACGAGTACACTCCGAAATGTATCCTGTAGAATACCAAGATATTTTTTCTTTTTTTGTTGTGGTAATCTTCATGAATACTCAGACCGGTGTAGCAGTGAGGGTGATGTTATGGCATGTCATGAGATGACATCACTCTTACTGACTAAAACTCCATGGTGTACTCATCCCGTTATGTTGACGGGCCCCGTGTGACTCTACCAAGTCCTGCCAGCGGCTATTCGTACGTCTGTGGGTGTTAAGCCCACGGACGTGTGCGGATGTATAAGGTCCGCAGACTCTCATCCGGTGGCTTACCGAGACACTTTAGCATTCCATCCTCCGTGATCATTTGTAACTGTGCAGTGCACAGGTAACAGTTTACCCGCTCTTACTGCCTACGCTGCCTGGCTACAGGGGTATAAGGTCAGTATTAGCCCGCCTTTTACACGGCCCTCTGCGGCATCGAGGACCAACGAGGGGATCACTCTCTCTCTGATCCGCTCCGCAGCTTCCTTCTGCGACATAACGCTCTCACAGAAGGAAACTACCGCCAACCACGCCCTATCACTCCCTACCATGGCTTTCACGGCTGATATCGACGGGTCGGCCCCAATTGCGGCGCGGTGACTACGCTTCGCCGTTGACGCCTTGCACACCTCGAGTGCATGTTGCACCGTATCTCCAGCGCAACCACACTCATGGCAGCTCGGGTTCTCTTACCTTACGATTGTCTTATGAAGGTCCTGCCGAAGCAAACGTGCTCCGACAGAACCAGCACGAGCCGGAAGGTGAGCATGCCGTATTTTCGCCGATATGGTCAATTATGGCTGGCATGGCTTGACTCCACCACTCATTCAAGCGACCGCACAAGGGCGTTGTCCTGTGCCTCCCTTCGCCAACGCTGAACTTTACGAGGAGGTGCTCCGCCCTGGCTTTGCGCTTCTTTGTTCTGCTGGTAAACTGTGGTCAGCACCTTCGCCTCCAAGTCCCAAGGTAGGAGGCCCCCACGCCTCACATAAAATTATGCGGTATCTGCGTAGGTATTACCCGGACCACTATGACCTTCTGTGGTCATTGCAACGGGGTCTTGGTTTTGATAGTCAGGGTGTCCTCCCACACTGGCGCACCATAGAGGGACATCGGCCATACTGCGCATATAGGTGACGGCAACTATCACTCGGGCCACCCGGATTCGGCAGGAACCGCGACTGATCTGGTGATATCTTAGGGCCTCCGTTACTCATCTGAATCGTGTGTGTTGAAAGCATTGGTGATGTCAAGAGACACCAACACACCGCCCCTGAGACACTGCCTCATCCGAGAGAGCCTTGACGCGAAGGATCACGTTTGGCCGACTCTCGGAATGGTTTTTCTTTATATTTCTTATGTTATATTTATATGATATATATGTTTATATCTCTAACTACGTTAGAGACGTAGTTAGAGCCTTTGTTTGCTTCTTTAACTTTTCCACCACTATTTCCTCTCCCGGTTTCCCCATTCAATAGATTGGTGGATAGTATTAACATGTACTTGTTTTTTTAACCGACTTCAAAAAAGGAGAAGGTTCTCAATTCGTCTGTATATTTTTTTTTCTATGTATGTTCTCGCATAACTCTGGCAATTATGAACCGATTTGCAAAAATCTTTCTTCTATCCATTCTTTAATCCGTTGATTGGGTCCCATAAATAAATATTCCTTACGAATAAGTAGTTCCTGAAAAAAAAAGAATGGTGACTGCACAGGAAACCTGCAGGAATGCCTATAAGATGACTTTATTTCGCTTTTTAAGGACAAAAATGGTCATAACTCTGGAAAATATTTACCAATTTCATTGATAATTTTTTTATTCGAAAGAAGAATTCATACAGATTCATCACAACTCAATTTCAATTCAATTTTATCACAACCGGATAAGAACTTCCTGGATGACCATGAACGATGTGGAGGAATTTATCAGGTAAAAACCATAAAACTGATGTTCTCCATTACATTACTCTGACAAATATGAACTTATTTCGATGATTATTTTTTTATTCGAGAGAGACTACTAAGACAAGGCATGCAAATTTCATTACGACCGCATATTTTTTTTCTGAAGAAACATGAATTATATAAAACTATGTAGACGATAATGTGATCATAACCTACCTAGATCATTTTACCGTCTTCGATGGTTCAATCTTTATGTATGAAAATATCACTAAAAAGTTTAAAATAAAAGCTTTAAAAAAATAATGAACTGGCTTCAATATCACTGAAAAGTATAAAATAATTTAAATATTATTGAAGTTGGTGCCAAATATACACAGCCGGTAAGCTAACACCAACTTCAATAATATTTAAATTATTTTATACTTTTCAGTGATATTGAAGTCGGTTCAATTATTTTTTTTAAAGATTTTATTTCTTTGCTATATGTGCGGGCGCCCAAGGCGCGGGGCCTGTAGTATTTGATGACTCCTGCTATATGGCTAATCGTGCACTGCCCGAAGCAGAGAGTGAATGCCATAAAACTCAAAGTATACCCGATTGATCTGGCGTGTTTGGTCTATCGAAAAAAAAATGTAAATCTGTAATATTTTGAATTCTAGTTTCTTTTCCCATACTAAAGTATGGGGCGGAAAATCCTAATGGCCCGGGGCGCCAAATTCTTAAATACGCCTCTGGTTATTACAGGGTGTAAAAAAACACGTGTCCGATCCTTGAGGGTCTTATTCAGTGTATCAATACAAACACATGTATATAACCATTGTATATAACTCATTTGTTGAATATCTCATTTTTTTTTCCCTACTTTGTTCCAGAAAAACGAATCTGATCTTGTATTTTTGGTACAAATTAAAGACAAAAAAAATTGAGATAATTAACAAATGAGTTATATACATGTGTTTGTATTGATACACTGAATAATACCCTCGCGGATCGGATACGTGTTTTATTACATTCTGTATACATATAGTGTACATGGTGCTGACCCAGGCTCCATACATTTCTGGAACTACTCTGGCAGCCACTATTTTTTTTGTAAAAATACACAGCCTATGACACTCCCATAACTAAGACGAATCTAACGACATATTATAGGTTGCAGTCCATTAAGCCGTTTAGGATGTAGGCCACACCAAAGTAATAGACATATCTACATACCCTTATACTCTCGATAATAGCCCTTGTCCTGGGGCGTTCTGGCAATAAAACTGCTCTATGAGGTGGTAGTAAGGCCCATGACAGCAAGGTTTTCCAGCTGGTAGGTATCTTGTGGAAGGAACCGTCCAGGTGGTGGTACCTACTTGACCTGGCAATGCCAGATATTCTACCGCCAAGCTGCAATGTAAACATTGCTGTGTTCCGGTGTGAAGGACACTGTAGCTGGTGAAATTAGTGCACACAAGAGACTTAATATGTAGGCTAATGTCTTTAGGGTCGTCAACGCGCTTGTGGTTCTTCTGGTGTTGCCAGCGTCCATAGATTGCGGTGACTGTTTACCATCAGGCGGGCTGCACCCTTGCTTGTCACCTTGGTAGTATACGAGCATATATAGGTATAAAAAATAAAGGTCAGTTAATGTAAATTCTCTCTTGTTCTTAGTCGTAACTTCATGATTGATGCAGACGTTTGCCTCCACTCTTCTCCATGCCGCTCGATCTTGGTCTCTATATATTATGGCCTCCGGTAACCGCTGTGATAGAGTCTGCCCAACGCATCATCAAGCGTTCTTTGCTTTGCCTGCCGTCCATTTGGCCTGTCATGATAAGCCTCTCTTAGCTGTCCAGGCTTCAGGCCCTGTGCCCGAACTAACGATAAGTGACGCTAAGTCTGTAACGTTAGCAACACCGACATTTGAAATCATCTATGTATTATTACATCGATGTTATGAATAGTGTTTTCCGCTACAATGGCCGACCTTACAGAGAAAATTGCATCTGGTAAGACTGGTTGTGTCAGAGACTTGTGTCACGGAGGTTAAGCGTAGTAATCATGTTTTCATACAGTGTTTTCATGTCATGGCCATAGATTTAGGATTTTTGATACATCAAAAATCTTTGGTCTTGGCGATATGAGATATGAATGCTACGGGGTTACATGGTTACATCAATGTCGTATCAATCGGTCAATCAGCTTCTTGTAGGGCTGACACGCGAACACACAGGCTGCGTTCCACTTGGGGCCCACAACGATCAAAACGCTCCTTTAGACGTTCCACATAGCGACCGCGGTTGTTGTGGTCACGGCTAAAACGTAACTCATGACGCGATGACGTCATGACTTACGCTCACACGAAGCTCAGGACGACCCATCTAAAAAGGTGGGTCGTAGTGATCGTTCCACTTGAGTTACGACGGTAACGCTCACAAGCAAGTGGAACGGGAAAAACTGCGGTCGTGAGCGTGATCGTTATGGGTGCCAAGTGGAACGCGCTCACAATTATGCCTTTCAGGGAAGGAGGCTCTCTCTCTCTGCACAGTAGGTACGTAACATGTACATAATAATATGTTGTCACTGGTTTCAATACATAACTGTGGCATTTACTATACATTAAGCACATATCGACGTCATAGGTATTTTAATTGAACACTTAACATTTTTTTAGGCATTTTTTCAAGAATTTTAACAGATGGCTATTGCTAGTTATTGCTGGATGGATATTGCTAGTTATTCCCGGGACCTAAGCAATAAACCACGTTTCGTCACGTCACTGCAATTTGTGTAGCTAAGATAATGCATATATTATGTATGGGGCGGAGACCACGTAATACCGAGGGCCACCCTTCAATGTAGCTGATTCCACCCTCGGGACAGCAAAGAGGGTACTTGTGCTCAGAAGTAAAATGTCGGGAAGAGTCGTTATAATCCAAATAAGTGCTTTGTAGGTATGTTCTCGGTTCGTTATTGGTTTTAATTGCTTGTCGGTTTTCTGGTTCCGAATAAAGAATCTCTTACAATAATTATAGGTACTTAACATATTTTAATGTTTTCATATCTTCATTTTTAATATCACAAGGGTAGAGCGTTATGTATAAAGCTTTTATTAGGTATTTGGCATCGGATTCTGAAACGAGCAATACACATTTTATGAGAAGATAGAATAATTTTAATTAAATTTTTTCCCAAAGTATATTTTATGTTTTTTTTTATATTATGCACGTTTGTATCCAAATTTATGATCTGATCAGATATAAAAGTGTATTTATTTTGTAAATATAGAAATCTAAAACCAGTCTTTGGAGTCCACATGAGAGTACCTTGCCTAACTACCCTACTATCCCTTTGGCATTTTAGTTTGTTGGTATTTTCGTCGTATTTTTTTTTTGTTATTTTGAACGGCAGGACACACTGTCGCTGGTGCTGATCTAATTGTAAAGAGACAAACTTTGTTTAAAAAAAAGTGAAAAAATGACAAGCCCGCTGAGTTTCTTGCCGGATCTTCTCAGTTGAGGCCGGGTTGTGATCCGGTGGTAGCTGTTAAAAATTGACCGTACAAAAGTGCTAGCGTTAAGCCTATTTGAAATAAAAAAAATTGAATTTAGAACTTTAACTTCCTCCTCAAACGGCCCTAATCTTCGGCATAAATCTTCCCGACGTCAAATCTTCGAAGAAATTAGCCAATTACACAGGAGATCTATATAGGGTAGAAGTGTTTGCACAGACACAGGTGAACTGTCTTCTTTTACTGTCATAGGATTGCGATGGGAGGAAGCCCAACGCAACCGGGGAGAGATCAGTTGCAAGAGGGACATTTATAAATGCCCACCTAACGCATCAATCATGTTTATTATCAGAGAGGCTGATCACCTATCAGCCTCTGTCAGGATAACTAGTAAGGAACAACTATTATAGCTAGCTTTGCTCGCTGCCAGATTTAAACCTGTTGGTTCCATTTTTTAACTACTAATAATGTAGTTAGCAAGCATGCGGCCCGACTGATGATAAGCAGTCACCGCAGCCTATAGACGGCTAGCAACACCAGGAGAACTAGCGCGTTGCCGACCCTTAAGTTTGTATCCGGTAATTTCACCAGCTACACCCTTCACACCGGAACGCAGCAATATTGCACACACACTGCTGCTTGGCGGTAGAATAACTTACACTGTCTACCACCTAGTACAGCACACAGCTGTACTGCGGTGAATACAGGTCACATGCATGTCAATACGACTCCATACGCATCAAGCGTGACATGCATGAAGTAAAACCACAGAGCAAATAAAAACCTGGTTATTATCTTGTTCTGTGCTGTTTTGAACAAATAAAATCCTGACTTTTATTGATTCTGTGAGCAAAATTATATACTTCCTACCAAGAAAACCGCATTTAATGTACCACAGTAGGTACAGTAAATGCGGTTGTGTTTTTTGCGTAAATGACGCTGTTTGTGCAAGCAAGACGCTGCATGCGGCCTGTACTAAAGGTGGGTTACGTTACGGGTTAACGGGTTTTGGACTACTGTAACATAACCGTTTTAAACATCAACGGTCGATAAAGGTTGATATATACATTAAAAGCTTTTTTTTTATATTTTGTGACAATTCACACACGGACATCTGATCACAAACTAGGCTCAGTTTATACTATGGTAAACAGACAATGCATACTAATACTTATTTACTTTTTTAAATACACGGGGTGGGAATCGAACCCAAGACCTATTGGGTAGCGGCCAGGATGTCTAACCACTAGACCAACAGGCCTGTTAATAAGTTACCTTGCTAGACTTAGTGCTTAATATTTTTTTTTAATTTTACGATGGCGTAATTATCCGCCTATCAACCTCAATTAGGGTTATGGGCATGCCAACGTGATCATAACCCATAACAGAAGTGGATCCGCGCCTGGACTATATATTAGCATTCATCCACATGAAGGTTGATAGGCTAATAATTATGCCTTCATAAAAGAAAAAAAAAATCTCCAAAATGTGTACCAGAGTCGGTAGCTCATTTAATTTTGTTAAATGTCTCCTTTGAAGGAATGCAAGATATCGAACGTGAGCGAGTTCGAGGTCCAACTCGCAATTAGCTGATTTTAGGGTAACCGTGACCTTTTTTGAGAGCTAATTCCGTTCCTGTTAATAGAAATATAATCCATCACTCTTCATATTATAATTTTGTCACTAAGCCACGGAGCCTCTGTTGGTAGGTACATCCAGTCTTGTCTCTATATCTGCGTTGTTTTGCTCGCAAGACGTTCTACTTCAGCCTCATTAATTTTTCATCCTTTTCGCGCGTAGGTACAAAGAAAGATGGAGAAAAGTCTGGCCAAAATTTCTCGCCTGTTTCCTAACTAGAAATATAATTGATAACGTTATGATTATTCATATCGATTTCAAACATTTTCTACTTCTCCGTGTATTTTAGTTCACTAAGCTAATGTAAGCCTCTGATGTAAGCAAATAAGTAATGTAATCTGGGATGATGAAGCGCACTAGCTTATTAAAAGCCTATTCGCTCTAGCTTTGAAACCCTCAAATTATGATCATGTTGGTCAGCGTGTGGTGTAGATAAACTGCGAAACTATATTAACTAATAACCAATTACGATTGGATTGACGACTGTGGAATCGTTAGTTACCCTAGCTGCTACCCGTTCCTTCGGCGACTCGGGGTGTGGGCCCCTTGAGCGTCCATTGAGTACGGCGGCGACTCCGAGGAGGACGGCGGCGGGGTTGCGACCCCCGTCCCCGTGAGCACCGTGACAGGTTCCCGGGGGGCTACAATACGCCCCCCGGCGGCGGGCTCAAAGGCAAGGCACTGAGGGGCCCCTGGTGCAGATCCCACCGGAGAGCCCTGGGGTCTCCCCTCTTATGTGCCGATGCGACAGCCGCGGGGGTTTTAGTGGGTAAGAATCCCACATACCCCGGTCGAGCCCCACAGCTCCCGGGGATCTTTCGAAGATTTCCCCCGCGTCAAAAAAAAAAAGCTGCTACCCGTAAGAACGTGGGCTAAAGTGGGCTTGTTACTTAAAATATCATTGAAATGGGCACAGAAGAGATACTAGTCCGTGGGTGGGTCCTATTTCTACAGGACACACATTAGTGTGCATTAGCATGTCTGCTTGTCTCGTGTGGGACATTGACACGAAAATTTTGTGACCCTCCTCGCCCTAATGAGACCTGAAATGTTCCAAAATAGTGCCTGCCTACTTAAATTTCGGAGGTGTTCATGGAAGACCAGGGTCGTGTTGCCGAATAGGTGTCCCGGAAAAATGCTGAGTGGACTCCTTTTTAATAACTACTTAATTGTTTTTATTTTATGTGTTCCTATTGTTATTTTATATCGTTGAATCAATTTATTTTTTACGTAAGTATTCTATTCTAAATAAGATTAGTTGAAAAAATGGTTATACACTAATGATTTCTGATATTTACGCGAATACTACACATTGAAATGAAACTTATTTTACGGATTATATCGCGGTTTGTTTTTTATTTTAATTACGGGTGGACTAAATGACAAGCGGAATGGGCGGGCGGGTGTTCCGCCCGTGACCATGAAATAAATAATCCGTAAAATTAGTTTCATTTCAACTATACACAGTTAGGTATTAAAAGAACTTTCGATCTCAATTCTTGTTGATAGCCTTTTACGAGCACACAGTATGAACCTACACTGTTAAGGACTGCTTACTAACGAAATGATAATAAATATAGGGCTGCCCCATTCATACCCAACCAATAACCATTCGAGTTAGCATTACCATTTTTTATTTGCTCTGAAATGGTTAATATTTGAATACCGTTGAAATGAAACATCAGCATCTTTGATCGCCGTGATAACAATACGTTTACGAGGTTGCATCCCTCTCGCCCCCGGCATTATTAGTTACTGCAGATACTATTTGGAATTCCTTAGGGATCAAGAGGGGCGTCGGTGAAATAAAACTGGTCATGTGAAAATGCTTTCATTGCTTTTTACGCGTCGCCAGAGGCAATTTTGACGTTGCGGTGTTTTGTAGAGCGCAGACCCCACCCTGGGTCCTTAGCTGATTCTATTGGTCACGCTCTGCGGGAACGGATACCAATACATTTTGCTTCATTGATCTCTCAACAAATAACCATTCGCTTTCGATGGTTGCCAGACAGAAGTAAGGAAAACATTGTAGCGTTATGTCCAATCGAGAATATAATATCGTAGTTCATAAATTATGTATAGTATAATATCGTAGTTCATAAATTATGTATCAGTATTCAGTATACATTTCACCGGTAATAAAATTGCTGCTGAAATAACTCGTTAGTAGGTATATATTGGAAAAATAACCAAACTCAGAAAATATACTACGGTGGTTTAAAAAAAACATTCTTAAGTAAAGAACAAACAAAGTCTACGAAAATAGCCGTGGATTTCCGTTCACAATATTTTTTTAATGTTTTTTCCTACATAATGTTAAGAATTATTTTTAGGTCAAGTGAAGTATATCTGCTGCATAAGTCGCTTTTAATTATAATTTTACTAGCGGCCCGCCCCGGCTTCGCACGGGTGTATTGCTTAAAATCGCTTCGTAAATAAGCCATTATTTTTCATAAAAATGGTTATTGTTGGTTGTCCCTAAGAGATAAACATATACCATCGCGGATTTTCTTGTAGACCTTGTTAAAGTGTACAATACTGTAGTACATTATTTTGATTTATTTCGTACGGTTCAGCCAGTGTTTGCAGTGTAAGCGCAGAAAATGTGTTTATTTACGACATCACATTAGAAACCTCTAAAACTATCAGTGTTTCTCTACTATATCTGGCATTTATTATACATATAAACCTTCCTCTTGTATCACTATCTATTAAAAAAACCGCATCAAAATCCGTTGCGTAGTTTTAAAGATCTAAGCATACATAGGGACGGACAGACAGACAGCGGGAGCGAGTTTGTTTTATACTATGTAGTGATAGAATGTGTTAAATCGTGCATTTCTAAATGCATGTCACACGCTAAGTAACTAACCTAACTTGAATATTTACACGGCTTACGAGTCATGAAATCCGCTATTTATGCAAATATTAATGCAATGTTTTTTTCCTTAATCTCAATCCGCCTCGACCATTTGATTGAAGAGTGTATGGCGTCGGTTGGATCCCTGTGCTGTCCTACTAGTAATAATGTAGTTTGCTGTTTATACAAATCATGAGGTAGGCACTCAACGTCTAATCGACAGTTCTACCAATCACCAAATATAAAGAGAAACATTACCTAGTATAAGGACGACCTTGCTCCGAGGAGAATAATAGAAGATATCATCACAGAATATAAATCACTTTTATTATAACACACTTTTTTTCCATACTAAAAACTAGATAAATTAAATTCACAATAAACAGTTACTTCCAACTCTTAACAGTCTCGTGGTTGACACTCGAATTCCCTCACAATACCACCGACCATGCTTTTTATCAGAAAAATCCCTACCCGAAAAAACCCCCAAACGACTCGCCACGACCAATCACAGTCCGCATCAGTTCTCTTTAATGCGGCCCCGTGATTGGCCGGCGGCGGCGCTACGAATCAATTGCAGAGTCTATGACTAACTTCCGCTTCTGTCAGTACTCGAAAAGTAGTTACCAGTATATTAAAATATTAAACAATTAAAATAAAGAATTAAATAAGTAGCGATAAATCTCTACAAAATTGCAAACCCTAACAATCGACCATCCTGACGACGTGTGCGTCCCCGCACACGACCCAGGTGGAACCCTAACAATCGGTGTCCGAGTACATGGTCAGCAGCACGAAAGTCCCCAAATACCATAACCATTACATAAATTAACAATTAAACATTCTAATACAATCAATTGAACATCAACAATTTGTACAAACTATACTTTAGAACCTGTTTTATTTTTACTTTATTTACATCATGTACATATTTTACATTACAATAAACTTCGTTAGTTAATTAGATAATTAATTCTATTTCTTTTATTTTATTAAAAACAAATGTATCATTAATATAATTGCTGTTAGGAAAACTGTACCTACACTTAATTTGGTGGTCTGGTTTTAGATCTAAGTTTATATTGTAAACATCTAGTATTCCATTCTATTCTAATTTATTAGACGACGAATCGAAACCACATCGAAATATCAATATGTACATATAGTTCCACGCTAGACTGGTGATGCGCACACCAGCGCAAGCCGATCGATTGCTTCACACGGCGCAGGTGAGACTACTTAATGGCATTGGGATCGAATCGAGTCCACGAGGACTGCCCAACTACCATTTCAAAATAATATAGACACCGACTGGCGGATATACAAGCCGATCGATTACTTGATACCGCACAGTGGCACAATGCATCGTGGTGGCTCACACAAGCCGATCGATTACTTGTGGAGACGCACCATCGTGGCACCGAACGTATCAAACCATGGCACGATCGATTCGATACCATGCATGACCGGCCGACTACCAATTCGAAACACCAACTGGCGGCACAAGCCGATCGATTACTTGATACCGCACAGTGGGTCGATGCATTGTGGTGGCTCACACAAGCCGATCGATTACTTGTGGAGACGCACCGTCGTGGCACCGAACGTATCAAAACATGGCACGATCGATTCGATACCATGCATGACCGCCCGACTACCAATTCGAAATCAGATTAAAACCAACGGCGTGCACAAGCCGATCGATTACTTGCGACGGCGTAGTGGGTCGATGCGCACAAACCGATCGATTGCTTGCGATTTATCTGGAAAGATAAAAAAGACCTTCTGTAGCAACATTGCTCTTAACATCTCAAATTATACACACAAAATTATGGATTCAAATTAATCACCATCATTACTATTCTACTACATTAGCTTTAGATTCATTTTCGTGAACTTCTATTGAACTTATGTGGCTCAAAGGCCTGTAGTTCATACTTTTGTTTTGCATGAGTGCTGCTAAACCGCAAAACATTAATGTCTTGATAGCGTTCTATAAACATGGACATAAGCTTTTTTCTTTGCCCATCACTGTTAATGCAGGGTTTATATTTCTGTCTTATCTTACCTATCTTGAACCCCACTGCGAATAACAGACCGCTATTAAGGAGTTTTTGATCGACTATCAAGTATCACGTTAAGAATGAGCTTTGACCCCATTCATGCTGCCACCAAATAACACCTCTGAATACACCTATGTTTTATTTTAACGTTGCTATGTATCCAGCGAACCCTCCCCAAAAGCCTATCTCAATCTTTCTCATCATGTTAGTGCGTTTAGCGATTCAAGGATAGTACGATTGAATCAACAACCATCAACACCGACTAAACAGTGTTTAACACGTTCCCTGCGGCTGCGCTAGATTAAGAATTACTTCCAGTGCTGTACACGTCACATACTTCCCGTATCAAGAATGCCTGATATGCGTTACGACGTCTATTTTCCCGTACGCAGTCCTAACTTCAAACCTCCACAGAGACATGGAAATTCCACAGCTGGTTTTTTTTGTTGTACCAATCAATAGGTTACATCCTTGTGTATACACAGCTGCAGTCGCACGGGGTTCTAAGTAATATCTTAAAAGTTACAGGTATTTTTGGAAATGGTTGATTTTACGGGAAAATACTTGTCGTGGCGCACACAACAGTCATATTGCTAGTGATGGGGTGTAATAAGTAAAATATTCATCGATATAATATATAAACTAGATTTGGTGTCACGGTTCAAAAAGTGGTAGCGAGAAATAGCGCCCTTGTGTCGCTATTTTCTTTACAAGCCACATCCTGACTAATTTATTTTTGCCGATAGGAGTGTCGCTACTGTCTATATGAAACTGTCAAATTACAAGTCATTATCATTATAAAATCGTTAGTTCACGTTTTCGCCACCCGCACAGATAAGTTTGCAACCTCCGCGACCAGATTTTAGATGTCATTTTGTTCGTGAATGTTTATCTAGTTTATATATTATATCGATGAAAATATTTTTCTGTTTCAGATTTATTATTGTTTAATCAGGTCGTACACAATCAACGGAAACTATTTTAAAACAAAAGTAATAATTAACTATGTTAACAAAAACAGTAACTTCTTATTTTATATTATTATTTATTTTACTTATGATGGTCCTATGGGTTTTTTTTTTGTACTAGATGGTTAGGGATTCGATAAACTGGAACCACTACTATGCACAATAATGTTTCTAGCCTCTTCACTTTCTGTCTTTATACCTTTTCCCATAATAAGTTTTTACGTGAATGTTTTGTTTATGTACAATTTACCTACTTACGCTTATCGCGTTCTGTATAAACGTATTAACTGGGCACAGCACTACAGCTTAACTGAAGCTTCGCGCGCGCACTTTCAGTGCGGTACGGGGTTTAGGTTTACGGCCAAATAGTTCCCGTATCGCACTATTGTAAAATAATTACCTTTCTCTGCGTTACGATAAAATAATTCCCGTACATTTTTATTCGTAAATTTCAATACACTTCAAGTAAGGACACTGGCAATATAGGTGTCTCTTTTTTACTTGTACGAATACATGAAAAAGTCACCTCCGCACGGAGAGTAAAACAAGGACATCTAGCTGCCGCACAGAGCAAAATTCAATTACAACCAAATACTTCCCGTAACGCAGTGAATGTGTTAAAACCTTTTCAAAAGCAAATCTTGTGAAAGCATGTGATGCAGAATAACTACAGTGATCGCTTGCCAAGCGATCCCCTGATCGACCCTAATTGTGTAAATTATAATCTTCAAAAACGAACACAGATTGTTTGTTTTCTTGACAGGTATAATCAATCAAGTAAACACACCCACATCTACAAGTAGGTGCGTATAACCTTACTTAGATCTTACGAAGGGCCTAAGGTGGTCAACATACAAATCATGAAACGGCACCACTATTTTTGTTTTTGCGACATTGTGGAGTAATCCCTCATTCGCTTTTAAATTATGTTTTTTTTAATAAGAGACTTCTATGCAAACGTTTATACATATATATACCAACGATATTGTACCATAATTTTAATTTTATTTACTTTTTTTGTAGCCCTACACGGTCCATAATTATACTTAGCTTTAAGCTACCAATTTAATAAATAACCACCTTGTAAATATTATGGAATGCAATAAACGATATGAATATATTAATTTTAACATTGTTTTCTGACTAACCAGGATTGTCTGTTCTAAGGTCTTCTTTTGACACTGAAATGTTCAATTTCGCCGTGGTTCATACGACACAGTTATCACCCCTCGGAACTACCCATCGAATACTGCTTTTATTACCATGTAAATAACTTAATACTTGAAAGTCTTTTAAAACGTAATTATTTATGTAATTTAGGCACTTTTCATCACAATCGCTGTTAATACTTTTGATCCTACAGATTTGTCTCCCAGTTGGACAGTGCAACCAGTAGTCATTAAATATTGTTATTACACTCAGAAATTGGTCATTGACGGCTACGGGATTTCGCGGTAGTTTATTTGGCGACATGACCCACTTTTGAACCAGTCCTATGTTACAGAACAATCGAACTCTTGCAAAGTTTACACATACAGCCACCCACTAGAGATTCTCAGAATTAACCCCGGTACAGAAATGTGGAATGCAGTTCACTGACCGGTAATTATTAAAACACCGTACCTAGCAGATAACCCTAAACTTTCGCAGAAGGAAAATAACAGCTAAACTTTATAACTGAGTAGAGGTTCTTCGCTTCTGCTAAAGTCTGTGATGTAGTATAGTAAGCGACGATATGCTTGCTCTGCTCAGAAATTGGAACCCAGCTATCAACCCAACTTATTGTAGCAGTGCATGCTAGACGTAGAGCCAGCACCGAATTAGACGTAGAGCCTAACGCTGCTGGGACCTTAAGTAGTTTCACTGAAAACCATAACCCTCGTGACGGTAGTGCTGCTTAAGCAAATTTATTGAACACGAAAACGTGACAAGCCACTGTCGTAGCATCGAGCTCAAGCCCTTGCTGCTTAGAGAACAGCACTACGGGTAATACCGATGACAGGCCTGTCCAGCAAGTAGAGGTATCTAGTCTTCAATGACAGGAATAAGATAATTTCAAGTTAACAGCCGATAATCAATGCACATCCTAAATGAACCATCCCTTTTACGAACAAGCAAACTAAGACTAGTTTGAGACGGGCTAACTATTCCGGGATACAACATTTCACCTAACATGGAGAGAACCTTCACGTTCGTGATGGGACAACCTATTTGAGTGGTAACTATTCAACTCATGATGTTTGCGCGTCCTAACTTATGGAGGATGTCGACAATGTTTATAGAGTTTCAGTATGTCTAATAGACGTTGCTAATTTTCACACATTTTTTTTTCAACGAGCCTGATTATTATAATGCTGTGATTGTGACTACATTTGACGGTGGTCCCGTTATGGCCTTGTCCGAAAATTGCACTATTCTTACGACAAAATACAAAATCTATCAAGATCCGACAAATGGCTGATGATCACAACATCAACACGTCCGCACTTAGCTTGATAAGAGTACTTTAGACATGTATTACTGTTTCTACTCTCTTTCATGTGTACTATTCGGGTGCAATGCGTTTTTTTTTCAATACTGCTACTAAATGGTAGATAAATCAGCCAATACCGTGGCTGCACCGTACAACCCAAAGACATCGACTGATCAAGCCGTAAGGGAACATTCACTCATTTGTCAAACTCAGGTTAAGGAGAATTTATTACCTACATCAAGAAATTGCAACTGAGTCAAGTTTTTATAAGCGATTAAATGTTCGTG
This sequence comes from Furcula furcula, assembly GCA_911728495.1. Lineage (NCBI taxonomy): Eukaryota > Metazoa > Arthropoda > Insecta > Lepidoptera > Notodontidae > Furcula > Furcula furcula. The sequence continues at coordinate 20,659,642 of OU452248.1, forward strand.
CGCTTCCGCTGAAACCGCATCAACACTGGCTTGTCTTACATGCATTCACCACCCCCTGATACAACTTGGGCAGTAACGTCTATGCGTAGTTGAGGCGATAACATACCCAGACTTAACAAAGGACCATGCCCATAGTATGGAGCTGAAAGTCAGCAATGCAATGCCGAAATTGCACTCTATGTCATAAGATAACTTTTTAACAGTATTTATATGATATCTAGATTTAATGTCATTTATAGCACCGGTTCAAAAGATATTGGACATTAAACATGATAACTTCCTACTGGTTTTTTTTTTACATTTTATCGTTCACAGACAGCATTGCTATTAGTTTTTCACTAGGAACTTCATGATCATCACATAAGCTAAGTCAGATCAGTGTTCTTTTATATACTTATCTGTATGTTATCAGATAAACATGTCAGTTATTTGGAATTATCTAGTCTGTCTCCATTTTATAATGTCAATATGTATGTGAAAACAATTTGGTTAGATACACTGGTACTGCAATGTTAACAATAACGTCTTATTATTTTTTTTTATCTAGTGCTTCATATGATTTAAAATTAACAACATAATTCTAGTTTTTTATTTATTAGAGCAATTTTATAATATACTTTATCTGGGCATTTCTGGGGCACAGATGGGCATTGTCCTTTGTAAAACCGATGAGAGATGATTAGACAAAGTCCTAATTTTTGTACAACATATCCATTCGTTAAAGTGGAGTAGTGACTCCACCTGTTTGGCAGTGGCCAAAGGGTACAAAGGCCGTGAAGAGTCCTATTTTCCGTACTTCATTCATAAATTTTGAGTAACGGCTCGGCTATTCTGACTTAATTAAACCTATACATGTCGCTTTTTGCAATGCATTTTAATAGAATTGGGATAACACCAGTAATTCATACTGGTGAACTCATACTGGTGAACTCATACTGGTGAACGCATACTGGTGAACTCATACTGGTGAACTCATACTGGTGAACTCATACTGGTGAACTCATACTGGTGAACTCATACTGGGGAGCTCATACTGAGGAGCTCATACTGGGGACCTGTCAGCAACTTTGGCTCGTAAAGAGAGTTCGATCTTAAAAAGGACTGATGATCTTTAATACCACAAAGATATTGCAAGAGTTGATCAGGGTATGAGCATCGCGATGCCAGAGAGCCAGACCTCAAAGTTCCATACTTATATCTGCGAATAATACAATCTACCGCACGTTTTTTCTACAATATCACGTCGATTGTGTGTCAATTCTTCATAATAAACCTCGTACCTACTCCTTCGTCCTAAGACTCCTAAGTAGCCCCCCCCCCCCCCTTCAAGACATAAGACCCGGCTATGTTCTGCTCGAAAGGAAAAGCAAACAGTAATTTCTCTTGCCATTCTTACCAGGTCAATAGAATCGAACTACCAGACCTCGGCCAGATCCTAGAACTTCTAAATACCAAAATCAGTGATAGTTCTATCACCCTCCCGTATAGCGATGCACACTTGTTAAACAAATATAATTAATTCAACAAAGCATGCATGCGTGATTTGAAGGATCCAAAATCTAATAGTCACTGTTTTTGCGTCCTGGGAAGATTGCAAGACCATCCCTAACGCATTTACAATATCGAAAACCTCTTTTTTTTTTTTAAATGAAGGACTACGTGACCTGTTAGATTGTCCCGCGTCGACACGTGGCTCTGTGCTACCGGCAGTCAGCGGACCGATTGCGATGGCTCCTTCCACGTCGGTCGTTGTCCCGCCGTGATTGTTAACGCTGATTCCGATCCACCTTAGTCATCCTCGCGGCCGTCATTCCGTAGCTCACGCTCGACTCGCAACAAAAAGGTTGTGTGAATATTATGTTACAGACTTACACGTGTATCGTATTATGACGGTAGCTTGTAAATATTAGAGAGCATTTTATATAGGCAAGCTAAAATTACTACCTATGTAGTTAAAAGAAAACCGATTGACGACTACCTAACCCAATCACTGCCATACACTGTAGGAATATTTTGGTATCAGGTCACCCAATAATAACCGACGAGACCATAATACATTACTAATACTGCAATATGACACTAATACTGCGCACTTCAGCTATAATTTGATACAATACAGGCAGTGCCATCATCTTCCATATTATTCCATATCATGCAAGAAATGAATACAATCTCCCAATTATATTATTAGTTATAGGCTCTCCGAAACTGTTACATACCTATGTATTTTTTATAAGAATACAATTGGATGTATCTGTCAATCATTGGACTATCTATTGAAATTTCTCCGTCTTGACCGTCAGCTGTTTTTATTTGCAGAAAATAGCGGATTATACTTATACGGTTTAAGACTTTTATTTTCTCAAAAGATTACAAGATAATCACAGAGAAAATACAAAATATAATATACGAACAGTTTGATTTGCTCAATTAGCGTTGTACATAAAAATAGGGGGTAGGTACTTTAAAAATATTTAAACATTTTTATTTTTCCAGATATTGCGGGTACCTTCAAATTTCATTTAGAAATCAATGCACGATAATAAATTTTAAGCAGCAAGCCGATATAGAAAAACTGCAACGCATAGAGATAAATATCAATTCAAACTAATTCAAAAGACAAAGATTACTTAATTCAAAACGCTTCTTGTCTAAAAATTGTAGATTTGGGCGTGTACTTACGTTTTTTTGAAGTTAGTTGCGATATCCCACTTCTGATCTATAAGGACGACCTTGCTCCGAGGAGAATAATAGAAGATATCATCACAGAATATAAATCACTTTTATTATAACACACTTTTTTTCCATACTAAAAACTAGATAAATTAAATTCACAATAAACAGTTACTTCCAACTCTTAACAGTCTCGTGGTTGACACTCGAATTCCCTCACAATACCACCGACCATGCTTTTTATCAGAAAAATCCCTACCCGAAAAAACCCCCAAACGACTCGCCACGACCAATCACAGTCCGCATCAGTTCTCTTTAATGCGGCCCCGTGATTGGCCGGCGGCGGCGCTACGAATCAATTGCAGAGTCTATGACTAACTTCCGCTTCTGTCAGTACTCGAAAAGTAGTTACCAGTATATTAAAATATTAAACAATTAAAATAAAGAATTAAATAAGTAGCGATAAATCTCTACAAAATTGCAAACCCTAACAATAGATATTATGAAGTAAATGGACACTCACTACAGTAATAAAAATAGTAAGCATAAAGTATCAAAAGTAGTTTGTGTGCAAAATGTAATATCCCTAAAAAAATAGATGTATCAAGTGGTAAAAATAGACCTATAAAGAAGTAATATACGAAAAAAATACAATTTCAGAGATCGCTGCAGAGTAAACAATGGGTTGAGAAGACCCCAGCGCAAATCATTAGGGTGTAAAAACTTTGGGGAGCCCTTGCTCGAGCGTGCATGAACAACATGAGCAGCCAAAATTTTATTCCATCCCTATCCCTTCTGATAAACAATACACTTAAACAAACACCCTTTGGATGACATTGTTTTAGGTATATTGCTATACGACACCTAAATATATGCAGAAGACTTATCGCGTAGTTTATGTAAACGCTCATAACGCTGAGGAATGTTTACAGTACAAGATTAATTTTGACGTTTACCTTGGAACGACACACTAAACCTAAACATCAGGTACCCACCTACTTATTTGAACTGCCTATTTTCCCGGGTAAATCATAAAAGTTCACTGAGCGAGGAGATACGCCCGTCGGCCTCGTTTCAGACCTCTGGCATTTGTTAAAATATTACGGCAATCTTTAAAAGTGGCATTTTATTACTAAAGATGCCTTTGTTGGCCTTTTGAGGCTGGGTACTTTTCTCCACCCCTACTTGAGTACTAAGAAGATGGCGCTTTCGAACAGTGACGTAAGACAAATACAGTATTTCAAGACAGAACATGACGGAACATAATTGGAGGGCTTTTCTTTGAATCCTTCTTAATTAGGTTTCTGTAGTATATGTATTTTGTGATTTGGCTGCCTGATAGACTATTGATTTTTATTGCAAACTTTAGGTATGTCCGTATGTATCGTTCATACCTAATCATAATAATATTCTGGGACACACGGTCATCTGATCTCAAACTAGGAAGAGTCTGCACTATGGTAACCAGACAATTGATAGGAACAAATATGTACTTATATAATTAATTTTTTTGGCAAATACCTACTTAAATAGATAGTTACTAACACCCAGATGCAAGGTAGGAATCGAACTCACAACCTATTGGGCAGCGCCGATGTCTAACCGTAGATCAACGGCCCGTCATACCCATATTTGAACATTTAACTAAATATTTACAGTTTATTTACAAATCGATTTGAAGTAAGAAAAATCTTTCTTGAAATTGTACATTTGACTTGAAAAAAGGTACCTAATGAACGTAACTATTACCAAAATTTTAGGAAATTAGGGAAGTAAACCTGTCAGACGTCGTTGCCTCAAATTAATGACCCTATACTGAATAGTAGATAGACCTATATCCTAATGATCGCGTAACTGATATGCAAAAACTTTAATCATTTCAACAAGAAACTTTTAATTACGGCGTATATCAAGTCTGTAGAGATAGGAACAACAAAACAGCTTTGCAAGTTGTAAGGGGTACTCACAAGTGGCCTAAATAATAACACAAAGTTATTTCAATTTAGGAATATCCTTTATGTGCAATAATACATTATTCAGACGCAATCCCCTCTCAATTATGACATTTGATGCGTAGGGTTAGACACCGTAGAGGGTAGACGCAGCAGTTGCATAAATTTAGTCAATTTGACACGGAGCGCTAGCGACGAGCGTACGGGTGGGCTGGGAAACACTGCGTAGTTGATTACGTAAGGTATTCGTCTATGCAGTACCTACACAGCAGTTTATTAAAATCGCTAATTGGGCCCGGAGCACTGGTCGAAGCGTTCAACTGACGTAGACAGACACATTTGAAAATGGAACGGGAACGCTGCTGAATTAATAAAATATCGAATCAGTGTCGTTACGAGGTAATGCTTTATGGCTTTTGGGAAAATATTTTATAGGCTCTCAAGTATGTATTGAGCATAGAGTTAAGTATTAGGAATAGAGTACGCGTTTGTCTATGGTCCCATTACACAAAGCGTAGGCAGATTTTCCTCTACGGGGCAGGTGAATGGAACTATTTAAAGTTATATTGATATGTAAGTGATAATTAGTAATAAGTTTGATCTGTTACGAGCGCAAATGTCAATAAATACAGCTAACGGTATAGTATCTATTGTCGTGTACCTGATATTTATGTATTTTGACGTTCTTACCTGTGCCTACGGTTCTTACTTGCATTTGAGCATTCTATAGTACTTGTACTGATTATTGTTCTGTGGTATTGAGCAATACCGGGTATTATGGGATTTCTGTAATCCTTTTCATGACACAGAAAAATGGACTGTGATAATGTTATTGTGATTGACAATAATATAGTACAAGCTCGTACATATATTACCTAGAGACCTAGACATACGATCACCGTTTGTCCGAATAATGTTCCACGGGTCTTTTTCGGAATTTAGACGAATGAGTGGGATTACAATGGGTCCATGCGATTGAGTTCGTTTAGTCCGTGAGCCCTATTTACCCATTTGATATATAGTCAACTGGTGTACAATAAACAGCTAAATATTGAACGAAATACTGGCAGTTTAGTCGAGATTTCGACGTAGTTCTTTATTTTGATATCACTTTCTATCATCTGTCTGTACCTACCAATGATATTACTTATTAGGAATTATAGATACGTCACCTACTAAGCAATCGACTATTACAAGTGAGTGGCACAGCACTCACACATATTGCAACATCACACTAATACCACAGTATCTAATACTATTCTAGTTCTAGTTTGTTTGTATATTTATATAATTTACATAATAGTATTTTGGATTCTTTTGTTACGATTATTCAATAAGATTAAAACGAAGTGACGATGTACTTTTACTTTTTAATATCATAGATCTGTACCGTGTCTGTTGTACAGTCAGTCCTGAAAACGCAGTATCAGACGGACAGAAGACCTGGTTAAAGTGGGAAGCCGCAGCCAGTGCAGTATCAATGATGTTAAAAATGATATAACATGGTCTGTGTTCAGCAATGAACATCATAATACTGACGATGATGATGATGGATCATGTAACGAAAGAAATATCGCAAATAAATAAGTAATTGTATAATTTTATGTGCCTTATTTTTCGCAGAGGATACCTTCAAAAGGTGGGGACCTTTTGAAGGTTTCCTGAAGGGAGCTGTGGGCCTCGACCGGGGTATGTGGGATTCTTATCCACTAAAGGCGGTCGCATCGGCACATGAGAAGGTACCCCGGGCTCTCTGGTGGGATCTGAACCAGGAGCCCCTTAGTGCCTTGTCTTTGAGCCCGCCGCCCCGGTGGGGGGCGCATTGTAGCCCCCCGGGAACCAGCCACGGTGCTCACGGGGACGGGGGTGGCCACCCCGCCGCCGCCTTCCTCGGAGTCGGGGTCGTACTCAATGGAAATAATAATGAGCTAAAGTAGGGCCAATTTAATAGCTCACATTTGACACTATCAAAATTTAACAACGAAACCTTGTAACGGCGGGCATAAAATTGTTTTTTTTTGAAGATACAACTGCACAATTGATTAACGTTTTTCAATTACGATTACATTATTGTAATAATGACAAAAGAAACAGACAGAACAAAGGAACTGACAGAAGTCAAATGGTCTATTAAATTGGTTCTACATTAGTATTAATCAAAGTGGCATAACATTAGAACCATTCTAGAGTAAGAAGACTATGAAATGAATAAATCTTTGCAGTAGCATTTACATCCAGTAAAGCATTAAGGTTGTTAGTGTAAAAGCAGACGCTTAAGATGGCGAGACACTTGGTAGAAAATAGTTAAGGCATTATACGAAAGTACTGAAGTGAAAAGTAGGTGAACTACTTTCAATATAGTTTGAGTTTTTTTTCTATTGACAAATGAATTGCTCCAAGGATTTGCTTCTAAAATTGAAATATATCATATTTCCAAGCTCTTTTTGCCAGTTTTGAAACAAAAGCACAATACATTACCTATAACCTATAAGAATTTACTTAGTGATTTCCAGATGATATTAATAATATGTATGTATAGGTACTTACATAAGTCCTTAATTACTTCATAATGTATCTTAAATATGTAAGTTAATAAATCATAACGGATTATTCCTCACAGTCCTTTGGTCCACCGCAAAAACGTACACTGACGTCAAAACAGTTACTCAACCGCGAAAATCCCAGACCATGTCTAATTTCGTATAAATCCAAACGCACAACAATCCTTCCTGATTTTCCGCAGTCCAGTATATAACGTCCCCCGTAATCGTTGTAATTGCGCCACCAAGCGCCCACCCTCCCCAAAATATAACTATTACGCTTTTATTAAGCTCACGGACCCGCCAAAGGGATACTCATAATTTAATTACGACCCTCAAAATAAGTTATTTCGAGGCTGCAGGAATTGCGCCGCTGGTTTGCGTAAGGAGTCAAAAGTACACCCTTGATAGCGATTGTTATTATTGTTATTACGAGAATGTGCTGTGGTTTTTTAAGTTCTATTAGTTGGTCTGCCATGGGAACGCGTTCTCTCTCAGTTTTATGAACCCAATGTTACGATCCGTATCAAATATCTTGATTGGAGGTCAAATTAATTCCATTCTGGTATTTTTTTTTAGTTTTTGATTGGAATTTCTAAATCAAGCTATTATTTCCATTGAACTACTGACTTTGGTTGTTGCTTGATTCTATCAGGATTCCGATATCATTTACGATAGCCAACAATAGACAAAAGAATGAAACTGGAGAAAATTTAATCAGTATAAAAGAGATGTGTGTAATAGAAAAATATATTTTTGCCCATCTTATGCTCACTATTTTATGAGATGTTATTATCAACATGACACAACACCTATATTTTGTAGAGACCACGGTCGGATCAGGATCGAAATTTATGACCCGCTAGCTCCAGAATGAAACTCGGAGGTGGATATCACAATATGCCTGGTAATATGGTGACAAAGTACGGTAGTGTGACTTTAGTCTACTGTTCTATGTATGAGTAACTAACAAACAACAACAAAATATATTGATAGTCGAAAAGGCAATGTTCTAAAGGCAATGTCATCATCATCATCATCACCAGCCGGAAGACGTCCACTGCTGAACATAGGCCTCCGCCTTGGAACGCCACAATGAAAGACAATTGGCTATTTGCATCCACCGGTTACCTGCGACTCGCATAGTGTCGTCTGTCCACCTAGTGGGAGGTCTACTTACGCTGCGTCTTCTGGTTCGTGATTGCTACTAGAGAACCTTTCTTCGCCATCGGTTATCGCTTCTTCGAGCGATGTGGCCTGCCCATTGCCACTTCAACTTGTAGATTTTGAGAGCTATGTCGGTGACTTCAGTTCTTCGGCAAATCTCCTCATTCCGGATTTTATCGCGGAAAGAAACTCCGAGCATAGCTTTCTTCATAGCTCGTTGTGTGACTCTGAGCTTTTCTAAAATGCGAGCAGTCAAGGACCACGTCTCAGACCATATGTCATCACTGACAACACACACTGGTTCAAAACCTTTGTCATTAGGCACTTCGGTATTTCGGACGTGAAGATATCGCGTAGGTACTTTAGTTAGAATAGTCAATATAACGTTAATAATTAAAGAACTATTTTGTAGAAATAGTAGGTAGGTAACTCAAATAACAGCAATGTTACTTTAATAGTAACTAGTAGCCAAGTGTATGTACAATTGCCTTGATGCATGCAAATAGATGTGTAGGAAGTATGTCAGTTGCTAACGCGTCGTAGTTAGAATTCAAATAGTGTAGCCGTATAACCGCCAACTAGTGCTTGTAGTTAGAGTAATATCTAATCATTTAATTTTAGTTTACCTGTGAGTTTCTGGACTTAAGATGTTTACTCTGCAAGCTTTAGTGACTCCATTCCTAGGGACCTATGGCAAATGCTATCCAAGCAGCAATAAGCTACTTTAAGAATGCCATCATATTTTTTTGACGCGGGGGAAACCTTCAAAAGGTCCCCGAGAGCTGTAGGGCTCGACCGGGGTATGTGGGATTCTTACCCACTATAACCTCCGCGGCTGTCGCATCGGAACATGAGAGGGGACCCCAAAGCTCTCCCCTCAGTACCTTGCCTTTGAGCCCGATGCCGGGGTATGCATTGTAGCCCCCCCCAAGGGAAACTGACACGGTGCTCATGGGGGCGGGGCTTGCAACCCCGCCGCCGTTCTCCTTGAAGGCGCTACCGTACTCAATGGATGTCCTGGGGCCCACACCCCCGCACGTCCAGCGACTCCGGAAAAGAATGCCATCATAGCTCACCCTAACAGAAAACCTTTTATCAGAATACGATCATAGCTCCATAACGTAATAGAAAGGCGTTAACCAGATTGCTAGAATACCTCAGCCTTCCATAAAAGCTTTTATCAGAATGTAAGACTAGCAGAGCCAAAGAGAAAAACTGTTATTTAAATAATAAGTAATTAATAGCACGACAATTGCACTACCCAGACTGCAACACACTGGAATCGTAGATCATTCACAAATCTAATAGTTTCTATGAAATCGAATTGCATTCGAATCTTTCGAAGATGGGTTTGTATTGAGTAGATTTGATATCGCTGCATATTTTTTGAACTCGGTGATTTCACCAGGTACAGTGCTTTTCACATCGGGAACTAACAATATTTACACATTGCTGTCTCATTTCTTTCTTTCCACTCGCAGAAATTTCTTCCAGCAGGCTGGAAGCATTTCTTTAGGAATAAGCTGTGCCTTTGTACTATTCTTTCCTATATTTCCGTTTTCCTGTAATGTTATTGTGTGTACAAAAATTATAAAATAAATAAATAAATTGCTGGCTAACATTACCTGATAATGCGGTGCTACCTATCTGGAGGGTCCCCTGGAGGTCCCCGGGTTATGAAATTTATTTCACATGTTGGCTCTGCAGCAAAATTGGCGCGGCCTTCCTGTGACACGATACTACATGCCATTATTATCTAAACATTTGCATTTTGTTGACTAGCCCAAAATTCCATTGCGAAATACGTATAAAAGTCACCACACAGTTATATTTAACCAGTAAAACACACCCTCATTAAACTGTACAAGTGTACTCTCTATTTCTTTCTACCGTATAGACGTTTTTCACCACACTCCAGGGACCTAATAGTATTAGTCTATTCTATTTTGGAACCAGTCCGGATATAATATGGTACTCTTATAAATTGCATGAACAGTGGTGGTTTTCAGTGGCGAGGCGTACGTGAATAGGCGGAGACCTCAGGGATTACCGAGTCAGACAGCGTGTTACATAAGGACTTTATAACAAAAGTCGGCTTTACCACAAAACATCTGATAAACAAGAAAAAATGCAGTTCGATGTCTTCACAAGTATACCTAATAGTGTGTAACAATTTGAACATCCTCTTTCTGAGGAACGACACTAAAAGGTTAAACATGACAACACAAGGTGTGTAAGAGATTGGCTAATCAGAAAGACGTCCTAAAGGCTGATTATCCCGGCGAACATCTCATCGTTGTCCGAGCAGGTTTTTTCTATGAAGGATATACAATTAAAACATACAGGGGCTGTGTCAGGACACATTGGTGTGTTCGCAGTTCATATTTGGTGACAAACCGTTAATTCCCGAGTTGGGCCGTATTACGCAAACTGTTTGGACAGTTCCGTATCAACATAACGAATGAATCATTATTTATGTAACAGGTCGTTGAGTTGGTTGCGCTTATTACATGATTACAGCCGTTAAACCACCGCTGAATTACACAGACCGGTAATGTACCTACATATTTCAACACTTCCACCACACTTTTTTGTTCGGATAAGTTGAGTAGTGATACTTGATGAAGTCAGAGAAATCTATAATAAGGTAGGATTGAGGTAGGAGTGTAATTATGTTCTAATAGACTAACAAATTAGAGTAATAAAATAATCTTCTATACTATAATAAAACTCAGAGCACTTTTTCTGTACATTGAATATTTTTCCAAAATTTCTATGTGGGGATACTATACTATCGACATAGAGGCCAAAACAATTTTTTTTTGAATTATTGTCTGTCTGTCTGTCTGTCTGTCTGTCTGTCTGTCTGTCGTTCTGTTTGTCCAGGTATCATTTGAAAACCCGTGGATGGATTGTGATAGGACTTTCACTGATGTGTTGTGTAGAAGTAGGGGTATAAATTGGTATATAAAACATCACGCTATGTTTCATAGGGTCTAAGCAGTGAAACATTACTTGCACATATTACCACGTAATTTCCTTTGTATTTGAATAGGGTAATTATAGACTGACCAGTTAATCATTAAGATATGTATTATTACGCTATATACAATAGGGACTAAGCAGATATTTAGTTTGCATAAGATATGGCAGTGGCGAAGTGTCAATTTTTGTAAGGGGTAAGCCGGTCCGGTACACCCAGGACATTTTCATTAGATTTCTGTATTGTTCTAACTAAGTACTTTGCAGATAGCAATATGACATTATATCTTTGAAAAGTTAAAATCTGTAAATTTGTTTCATGAAATTTTAATGAAACTCCCCAAGTCCAGGTAGTGTATAGGTATTGTATTACAGTCGCAACAATAAAAGATGCGAAAAATTTAGAACTTTCATTAACGAATATCATTAAACAGTAATTTACGACGTTAGCGTGATTTACATTATGAACAGCGCCATCTATCGGTGAAATTTAACATACAATCACTATAGAACTATAATCTATTTATATAATAAAAGAAGAAGAAGTCGTGTTAGTTACACCATTTATAACTCAAGAACGTCCTAACCGATTCGGCTGAAAATTGGTGGGGAGGTAGTTTAGAACCAGGAAACGGACATAGAATACTTTTTATCCCGGTAGGTTAAGGTTAAGCAACATAAGGCAAGGTCATTAAATAGATGGGTGAACTGATTTTTATGAAATTTTGTGTGCATATCAGGTAGGTCTGAGAATAGGCCGTAAAGTATATTTCATGCCATTAGGTTAAGGTTAAGCAACATAAGGAAAGGTCATTAATTAGATGGGTGAACCGATATGTATGAAATTTTGTGTGCATATCGGGAAGGTCTGAGAATGGGTCATAAAGTATATTTAATGCCGCTGATACCATGATTGACTAGGATAAATAGAACGAGAGGAGGGTGCAAGAGAGGAAAAAGAGGGAGAGGGGATTCGAGGAGGGGGTGATGGGTTGAGTGAGGGGGAGTGAGAAGGAGAAAGTTCGTAGAAGAGAGAGGGGGGAGAGTTCAGAGAGGGGACAACAGGGAGAGGAAGAGGGGGTGTGTGACGGAAACCGAAGCGGGAGGGGGAAAGAGAGAGGAGAGAAAGAGCATATTAATAATAATAATAATAATATCTTGGGACAATCCACACACGGTCATCCGATCCCAAACTAGGCAGAGCCTGTACTATGGAAACCAGACAACTGATACTAATACTTATATACTTTTTTTTTGTAAATACATACTTAAATAGATAAACAACACCCAGACACTTGGCGGGAATTGAACCCACGACCCATCGGTTAGCAGCATATAATTCGATTTTTTTTATAAGAGAGAGATATGGAGAGAAATAAATCTAGGGAGGACGGAGAAAAGGGGAGCAAAATGTAATAAAAGCGTGGGCGGAGCTGCACGGGTCAGCTAGTATATATATAAAGAACTAGCTAGCCCGCGCAGCTCCGCCGGCCCTTTTTTACATTAACAACAATGTTTTTGTCTTTTAAACCACCCCTGTATTGGTCAAGCCGTTTCTGAGTTTGAGCGGGACTAACGGTCAGCTATTCATTTTTATGTATAATTATATGATAAATAAGTATATACATAGATAGATAGATAAAATTATAAAACACAATGTGAGTATAACAAATGACTATGTATGTATGTCTAAATAACATTTTTGTTTCTATATAATGATTAGTATTACTTCAAAAGGAATCCTTAAAAATTCTTACATAGAATGTCACTTTCGTGTAGCGTATATAATGGTAGATATTGTCTAAACATATAGTATTGTTATGTAAATTCGACATCATTCATGTTCTTCCAGGAATTATTTTTTTAGTTATAATATGATCATTTTAGTAGAGCAGAGTTATGCGCGAACAATGCCGAAGTACTTAAATAATGTATGAATGTATTATATCAGAAAACATTAGTTCATGAAGTAATAAAGGTATTAAGGTACGTAAATATTTATATATCTGTAATCGAATATATGTAGGGATGCCTAACCTTCCCTGAATAAACACTAGGTACCTACCTGTAACGAGTGAGGTTAACAAAGCTAACATAATGGAAACCCTAAAGGTGTTAACAATACGTACCTATTGGAAACCGTCCAATAATAGGAAGGCTCTTGAAGCTGAATATAATTTGCGTATACATTACATTACTTATACATAGTGTTTTTGGAATCACAGACCTTTTTTATTGCTTCAGTTTACGAGCATCGGTTTATAGATAGGTATATTTAATAAGTACATAAAATCAGTAGTTTTGGGGCACGCGGAAAGAGACGTATAATATGTATTTATAAACAAGTATTTATTTTTTCTAAAAGGCAAGCGTGCCTTGGAAACAAGGTGCGCAGGTTCGAACCCCGGCTCGCACCTCTGATTTATTTAATTAATCATGTGCGAATCGTCTATATGACTACATGACACGGGGGTAATTATATAGTGCTAGCTTACCCGCACAGCTCCGCCCGCGCTTATACGTTGTAGATAGCGAATTTTTTTCTTCCCCATCCGGGGGGTGGGATCAGAAAGAACAAAACAAAAATTATTTCAAGCCGTTTTTGAGTTTTAGAGTGCTGCGCGCATTTTTGGTTTACATAGATTTACAACGCAGAGCGTCTGTCGCTGCAGCCGCATTGCTGTTCCGTTGCTGAGGTCACCCTTAACGAGACTAATGAACAGCTATTTTTTGTTTTCTTCTTTTCTCCCTTGCTTTATGTTTCGAACGGCAGGACACAATATCGCTAATGTCGATTCATTTGTAACAAAACAATGTTTAAAAAAAAGTGAAAAAATGACAAGCCCGCTGAGTTTCTTGCCGGATCTTCTCAGTTGAGGCCGCGTTGTGATCCGGTGGTAGCTTTTAAAAAATGACGATTCAAAAGTGCTAGCGTTAAGCCTATTTGAAATAAAGATTTTTGAGTTTGAGTTTGATTCATTATTTGCCCAAATGCCCCAGGCGCAGGGTTATGATTTTCGAGAATATGTATGTATGTAAGTATGTATGTACTTAAATTTCTTTGGCACGGCCTACAGCCTAAACGGTGTGATGGACTGTGACTTATAATATGTTGTTAGATTCGTCTTAGTTGTGGGAGTGACATAGGCTATATATTTTTCCAAAAAAATTATTTGGAATAAAAAAATATTTATGTATTTTTAGTTCCAAAAACATCAATATTGGTATCAAATGAAAGGTCTCAACGAGACGAGTTGAAATATATATATAGGTATATAAGTATACGTATTATGCATGTATAATGTAATTTAGGCCCATTTTGTTTGTTCGCATTCGGGCTTTTTAGGCTTGTTATATGTTCCTACATAGATTTTTAATAGTCTTAATTTTATATTACGCATCGCCACGACGTACAAACAGGTTTATTTTCGTATACGCCAGAATAGTAGATAAAGGGGAATGTTATTAGGGATAATAGGAGTCCGGCGAGGCCCTTTAGGCGGGGTAGACAATAACCGTTTCCGCTTCAATATTGCTCTATCCATAGCGACCTGCCCCCGTGACGCACCGACTGACGGATTTATAATATAGCTAGGAATTGCTTAAGATGCGGGATTTGAAGACAATCATTAACCAAGCACCCCAAAAGTTATTTTTAACCGACTTCAAAAAAAGGAGGAGGTTATCAATTCGGTTGTATGTTTTTTTTTTTTTTTTTTTTTTTATGTTTGTTACCTCAGAACTCTGTCGTTTACGAACCGATTTGGAAAATTATTTTTTTAATTGAAAGGATATGCTTCCAGATTCGTCCCATTTTTTTCAAAATCAAGTTCTGATGATGGGAACCATGAGTAACTGAGGGAACTCCTTAAATATTATAGGCATACATATAGCGTTTTTGGTATTTTTAGAAACTAGTCAAGCATTTTCATTCAGAAAGTATCATTTGGTGAAGTGGATCTGATGAAGAAGGCCTTAGATGGCCACCGGAACTCTGTAATAAAATTAACAATCCATCCTATCCTAGCCGTGCCTACTAAGCGTAGAACTACCGAATTTGGACTCGACGGATAGTTCTCGACGAGTAGTTGCTAGGAAAATAGAGATCAGGGTCTGATGGTGGAGCAGGAAGGCTGTCACGGGATCTGTGCACCAATAAACGTAGATCCGCCCAGTTTGGGCTCGTTGGGTAGCTCTCGATGAGTAGTTGCTAGAAAAATGATGATCAGCGTCTGATGATGGAGCAAGAAGGTCTTTACGGAATCTCGGCACCAATAAACATAGACCCACCGAGTTTGGGTTCGTTGGGTAGCTCTCGACGAGTAGTTGCTAGAACAATGGTGATCAAGGTCTGATAATGGAGCAGGAAGGTCGTCACGGTATCTCGGCACCAACAAACGTAGACCTACCGAATTTGGACTCGTTGGATAGGTCTCGACGAGTAGTTGCTAGAAAAATGGAGATCAGGGTCTGATGATGGAGCAGGAAGGTCATCACGGGATCACTGCACCAATAAACGTAAATCCGCTGAGTTTCGGCTCGTTGGGTAGCTCTCGATGAGTAGTTGCTAGAAAAATGGTGATCAGGGTCTGACGATGGAGCAAGAAGGTGGACACGGGCCTCGGCACAAATAAATGTAGACCCACCGAGCTTGCAGTCCATGGTTCTCGAGAACTACGAGTATAACACCTAGATATGTCTTTTTTTTAGGTTAATGTCAAAAGTCAAAATGACAATTGAACTGCCTTGACAAGGCAAGTCAAGTTGTCAATGTCAAACCAATCGAAAGATTTTTTGTTTATCATAAATTTGATAGTCATAGAGTAATGTGTGTATCCTCTTCGTTTATGTAGTTTTTTTTTTATATGTAGGTAATTGTATAACATGAAAGATTATTACTATGTAACAGGCTGTGTGCGTCGTGCTTATGCAAATAAATGTTTTTCTTCTTCTTCTTTTTCTTCTTCTTCTTCTTCTATATCTTCGGTTTATGGCAATTGGTTAGTTTTATTAAGATATTGTCACATCTACATTAGTGATGGTCCATAGTTGTGTTATGTAGTGGGTGTTTTTAAAATAAATATTAAAATGGCTGTTTGTCAGAATAAAATATAAGTTGTTAAAAGTTAACCTAATAATACACCAAGGGAACCACTAAAAAGAATAAAATAAAAATATTTTTTACAAAAAAAAGAACCGCCTTCAAAATGTAACTAAAAAGCCTGAAATAATTTCTAAGAATTAGTGGTTTTTACATCTACATTGTTGGACTTGGACTACAACATATTATAAATACATATTACTATCGAAGTCGGCGCCTAACGTCTAGCAAATACTTACAAGGGCAGTAGGTACCTAACTGTTTTCCAGTTTGGCGCCGTCTTTGATAGTAATATGTATTTATAATTGTTGTAGTCCAAGTCCAACAATGTAGATATAAAAACCACTAATTCTTAGAAATTATTTCAGGCTTTTTAGTTACATTTTGAAGGCGGTTCTTTTTTTTGTAAAAAATATTTTTTCTATACTTAATTGGATAGTCATCAAAGCTTTATTGAGAATATGGAAGGCTAGTTATTCTACGATGGAATTGTATTTAAATCGATTGTACTATTTGTGCGGAACTCACAAAGAATAAAGAACTTGTTTAGTATTGCAATCGGAGCAAAGGAGAAATGGAAATACGAAATGATTGGAAAATATTAGACTAGCTAGAACTGTATCTAATAATCTTTATCCTATTTTCAGACTATGAGATCTAAACCGAACGCAGACATATTTTTTATATAAATGTAGGCTCCAATCTAAAGTTCTTGTGCCAATTCTGTCTGTGTTCCGTTAGATGCTAATTGGGGCAAATCGACATACTTGGCCTAGGGAAACAATTACTTAGCCTCAAGCGATGGATTGCTACACACCATTTGTCAAGTGTCCTTACTGAAAATATTGTAAGTACTTATCCCAGTACATATATATATATATTTCGTTCTAGTTTAATGTATATAAATATATGTATCAATATATACTTATCTAGACAGACGTTTATAAAAATACGAATACTTCGAATAAAATAAACGATGCGAAAACAAAATTTAGAAACGTATATTCACATCCATCCCTTTTCTAATAAGTCGGTAAACGGTATTTAATGACATTCGAAGTTATAAAAGAAAGCCACAAGGGAATAACAGCAAGTTATGTGCGAATACCGATAGCAGACGAGACGTAGCGATAAGTTGCATTTTATGTCACAAGTAGAGCCGCCGCCGACTCGCCCGCGGCGATACTCGCAGCATTTTGCCCATGGGACGACCCCACTTGGGGTTGAATTTCAAAAATTGTTTCTTAATCGTTGCTTACGTTACAAAAAGGGTGCATTTGGGGCTTAATGTTTGTTTACGAGGTAAAATATACCTATTGTACAGCTACGGAAACCGATTCTTGAACTTTATTTGCCTTCGTTGCGTTGCTTTGCATTATAATTAAATAATAATAATAACGTACTCCTGACTGACACGATCACAGCGGCAAATCCTTCACAAAATCAGTCATATACGTGGGGGATATTATAGTGCACAAGTGCTTGCGTAGACACAAGGGCACTCTCTCTTCCTTTACCTCTCCAATCAGATGGGACGAAGACCGACACGACCGGGGAGAGGTCAGGCGCAGGACCGACTGTTTACATGCCCATTCGACGCGTGGATCATCTTAGTTTACAGACAGATCGGCCTGCATTGTCTTTGCCAGGCGGGATTCAAACCTGCGACCTCCAGTTTGGAAAGCAAGTGGTCCCCGCCACGGAGGCTACGAGTGCTTTACTTGCTGTAGGATTCCTTGAAATTTCATACTGGTTCTTAAGGTGTGTTTCATAGGCGAACACGCGACATTATCACATGGAGTTTTAAAGACCCAAGTAAGTGTTCACATGGTGGTATGTGGAGACCAACGGCGGTAACTGTACAATCAATCACAAAGGTGTTACGATGTTCAAAAAAATTAAGCGATCGTACTTATGTTATCACCTTCCGGAGTTGGGTACATCTGGTGTGTGGAGTAAGATTGCCAGAGTTCTGCAGTTTACTATCAGGCAGACTAAGCGGGAGAGTGCTATCTAGTTGATAAAAATAAAATCAACTTGAACTCTAACCGGCGCCGTACTCTAAAACGTAAATGATTTATTCGTATTGCGTTTATTCCATTTTATGCATTTTTTAAATTTGATTATCTCGACTCTCCAAGCCGTGTATATGCTTTATATTCCTTTATTAAGTACGAGACAATCGATATATCTACTCACTATGAGAGTATAAAGTAATAATTGGCTTCGAGTGTCGAAATTATCTGATTATATGAACTGGAATCTTTAATTGACGTTTGTGAGTGAAATCAGGACTCCTGCAGCAGAGGCTCGTCTTAATTGGTACGATGGAAGGCAGTAGGTGCACAAGACATGTACTGATGCATTAGGCAGACGTTATTAAAGCAGTCATCGGACCGACGACGTTGCAGGCAAGCATACATAAAGCTCAAGATCGATCGATCTGGAGAATGGTAGTGACACATAAATAAATAAATAAACTTTTATTGAATTAAAACAATAGCACTCATAGCTTATCAATTACAATACTACAGTTGTTTAACATACGAAGAAGAAATATTAAAAAGTCTACACTGTAAATAAGCACCCTTATACGCAATCTTTTATTAATGTTATTCTTTATTAACTTCAAAAGCGGAAAAAAATAGCTTATGCCCGTTCTCGTTTCGATGCAATAATGTTTTCCGAAAAAATATCCCTAATATAACCACCAACGACCTACATTATACTAGTGTATGTATAGCTACCTATTATGTTTCTGTAGTTGAATGGGGTCGTTTGGTTAAATCCGTGACTGATTTATGACATTTGATACACAAACCTTGCGTCGACCGGGACCATTTATCAAAATCCAGTAGCAGTAGGGGTATGTCAACATTTTTAACTAATTTGTCTCTAAACTCCAGACTAGCCCAGGCAGCAATTTGTCGAACTATCGTTTAGACGTGGTTTATATTTTATTTTCTGGTATTGGCATTTAATTAATCGACTTCATTAGGTTTAGGATTGGGATAATTACATACAAAGGATAATATTTGCATTTACTCGTAATTGTTTCCGAAGCAACCCTGCTACAAAATCCTCAAGATATGAGCGTTTTTAAAGATAAAGTGTTCTATTCATTCAATCTGCCCACATTTTTACATAGCAATTTGGATCCGCTTATTCACAAAGCAAGCCCTTATGATTTTTATAAGGAAAATGTCGCGTGTGTCGAGATGGACCTTTTGTCGTAGACGTAACGATAGGAAACGGAAGTCGTTGGCAGAAAGATAAATAATTTACGCAGTATATCACTCGTCGCGAATTTTATGGAAAATGTATTTTGGCAATCACTTGTGGGTTTCTTTTATGATGCTGTCCTATTAATAACAGAAATCTCAGCTATGCTTATACGTATTTTTTAATTTTTTTAACCGTTATTTTTTTCACCGTTTTAATGTATTAAGTATACTTATTATGTTTGCTGTTCCGATTTAAATAACGTAAATTGTAAAACCAAGTAAGTATAAATTATATAAAAGCACAAAAAGCTCGTCTGCGAACAAGCAGCTTGATATGAAATTACATTATATATACAACGTATGGATCATCTCACTTTACAGACAATCAGGTGAACGGCCTGCGTTGTTAGGACTGGCTAGGGCCAGTAAGGAACAACTACACAAAGTGGTTGCCCCCCGCGGGATTCGAACCCGCGACCTCCGGTTTGTAAAGCAAACGGTTTCCTACTGTGCCAAGGAGGCTACATTGTAGGTACAGCTACAATGTGTGTTTAAAATGTGACACTAATCTATATTAATAAAAGAGCAGGGTGTTTTCTAGGAATCACGATACAGCAAAAACCATATAACGGAAATTTGGAACCAACATTATTCAAATAGTGTAGGTGAACAATAAGAACGGATTTTTCGAAATTCCATACCTAAGTGGGTCAAATGGGCTCCCAAAGTTAGTATGGAAAAAAAAATTTTTTTTCGTCACACGGACATGAAACATTGTCAGTGTATTAAACAAAAGAAATAAAGAAACACGTGTATCACACTTTTTGAAAATCGACCCATATTGGGATTTTAGCCTGGTTTTTGAGTATGCAACGCGGAAAAAAAAGTTCATAGTGCATTGCTGAAACTTTGCGAATACATTAATCAAATTATAGCAATCCAAGTGCAAATAATCATTTTTTTGAAAATCAACTCGTAAAGGGGTCAAATTGGGGTCCAAAAAATGTTTCTCGACCTACAGTCATAAAACTTACTTTATATATTGCACACAAGAATCTAAGAAACCTATTTCCAGCATTTTTCGAAAAACTACCCCTAAGGTTTTTTAATGGGGTTTCAAAGTTTGCACAAAGAAGGATTTCCATTTCATCCTATGATACAGCTAGAGTAACGAAACTCGGTAAATAAACTCAACACAACAATTGAAAAAACTAATTTTGAGCATTTTTGTAAAATCAACCTCTTAGTGGGTTAAATGGGCTCCCAAAGTTTGTATGGAAAAATAAATTTTTTTCGTCACGCGGAAACGAAACTTTGTTAGAGTACTGAGCAAAAGAAATAAAGAAACACGTGTATTACAACTTTTTAAAAATCGACCCCTAAAGGGGTTTTAACATGGTTTTTGAATATGAAACGTGAAAAAAAACATACTTACTGCAATGATGAAACTTGACGAATATATTTATCAAATTATAGCAATCCATGTGTAAATAATCAAAAAAAAATTTTTTTTCGTCCAAGGATATGAAATATTGTCAATGTACTAATCCAAAGAAATGAAGAAACACGTGTATCACAACTTTTTCAAATTCGATCCGAAAAGGGATGTAGCATGGTTTTTGAGTATGAAACGCGGAAAAAAAATATCATGCTGCATTGATGAAACTTTGCGAATGCATTTATCAAACTAAAGCCACCCATGTGTAACTAATCATTTATTGAGAAACTACTCCTAAAGGGGTCCATATGGGGTAAAATGAATTATTTTTGATCTACAATCACAACACTTACTTATTTATTGCACACAGGAATCTAAGAAACCTATATCCGGCATTTTTTGAAAAAAAAACAGGTCATGTTAAGGTCATTTAATGGGCTAAGAATGTTTGCACAAAGAAGGATTTCCATTTAATGTTATGATGCAGCTAGAGTAACAAAACTTGGTACATAAACTCAACACAACAATTGAAAAAACTAATTTTGAGCATTTTTGTAAAATCAACCTCTAAGTGGGTCAAATGGGCTCCCAAAGTTTGTATGAAAAAAAAAATTGTATAACATTATTTTTCCCTTTCCAAATCAACCCTTGAAGGGGTTTTAGCATGTTTTTTGAGTATCAAATGTGGAAAGAAAATATTGCTGCACTGATGAAACTTTTTGAATAAATTCATCAAGTTAAAGCAATTTATTTTGAAAATCAACCCCCAAAAAGGCTCCAATTGGGTACAAAACATGTTTTTTGTCCTATAATCACAGAAATTATTATATGCATTGCACCCAAGAATCTAAGAAACCTGTTTCAGGCATACTTAGAAAAACAACCGCGAAGGTCGTTTTATGGGGTTGCAAAGTTTGCATGAAGAAGGATTTTCATTTAAGCTATAATGGTGCTACAGTCACAAAACTCATTAAATAAACTCAACAAAACAACAAACCCATTTTTCAGAATTTTTCGAAAATCAACCCCTAAGTGGGTCAAAGAGGGTATCAAAGTTTGCAACAAAATATTTTTGAGCACATGGACACGAAAGTTTGTCAGTGTACTCATCAAAAGAAGTTGAGAAACACGTCTAATACATTTGTTCTGAAACACACACTTTTTAGCGACTTTTATTTTACCAAGATAGGTATCAGCACTATCACGCAACTCGAACGTCTCCGTTACAGTAACTTACTGAAAACATAAAAAGTTTATATCTCTTAAACTACTGGACCGATTTTGATGAAACTTGTACTCTACCCTAAGTTGAAAAATACTCTAACTATTGCAAAATAATTTTCGAAATCGGACTTGTAGTTTCTTAGAAATCCGCGGACAAACCTACATACATACATACACTCATAAAATTTGGTAAATTTGTTTAGAAGCCCACATAGACTAACATATATTAATATTACGCATTTTTATTAATATTACATACATACGCGTCGAATAGAGAACCTTCTTTTTGAAGCCGGTAAATATTATGAGTCATGATAAAATACCGTTGTTGTATAAGCTTCATGGTTGTTGTTGTTATAATTTTTTACAACTATCATGACGTTTGAATGGGCTTGTCATTTATTATTTCTTTTTTATTTAACATTCATGTTTAGACCTACCTAGTTGAAAAAAAGAAACAGTGACTTTTTCATCTTCACACCTATATATTATGCTTTGCATAGGTAAGGTTGGATACGACTATAGTGTACCATGTTAAATGAATTCATATTGTTAGTTAGCAGTTTTCCTTACAGCGAACTGTAACGTTACGTTAATGTAAATTAACGTTAATTTTATCGTTACTTAATATCGGGGATGTTATGAAGGTTATATAGTGGGGATCGAAGCGATGACACACGGTCATCTGATCCCAAACTAGGCAGGGCCTGACATGTTAAACAGACAATTGATACTAATACTTTTACACTTTTTTCGTAAATACATACTTACTTAAATAGATGAACAATTCCCAGAGAGATTCCCAGGTCAGATATTGGGTAGCGGTAGACCAACGGGCCCGTCTAATAATGTTTGCTAATATACTTGATATTCTACTGATACCAGAATTACCAGATAACGTTATTAAGATTTAATTTTAAATTACATTTTTAACGTTACGTAACATCATCTATACATATAAAATTACTTGTCCTGACTGACTGATTCATCAACGCACCAGGCCAAACCGCTGGACCTAGAAAGCTGAAATTTGGACATTAGGTTCTTCTTATGACGTAAGCATCCACTAGAAAGGATTTTTGAAAATTAGACTTCTAAAGGGGTTAAAAGGGGTGTTTTCTTTCTGGGACAATCCACACACGGTCATCTGATCCCAAACTAGGCAGAGCCTGTACTATGTGTCTTTTGTATGAATCTTTTTATTGTATGGTTCGATTGACTTGAAATTTACTGAAAAGATTCTCTAAATAAAATAAATCAATACGTTTCGCGAATTTTCAAAAACAACCTTTGGGGGTGTGTTAGGGGTTGGTGAACTCTGTAAAAAAATTAGCGGGCGAAGCCGCAGGAAATTGCTAGTTTTTACTATGGGTCTTCTTATTTACGAATTCAGGTACATAGGCGTTAAAGTTCTAGCCTATGTCCTTGGATAAGAGTATTTTATATTTACAGAAACCCCATGTCGCCAGGTCTGATAGGCTGTGTAAAGGACTTCCTGAGGGAGCGATCTCTCCGAGTTGATGCTGGATGCCGGAGTCCCTCAGGGGTCCGTTCTTACCGCAACCCTTTTCCTGTTGCATATTAACGATCTGCCGGTATCTATGGGTATGCAGATAACAGCACTATGTGGAAAGATATCTGCCGAATGCTAGGGCCGGTAAGGATGTTATACAGTCTGAAATAGAGGCCATGGTAGGAGTGCGAGTCTCACTCTTCAAGCAGTTTCCGAATGGGGCGACGCCAATCTTGTAAGATTCAATGCCACCAAAACTCAATTGAACGATGTACGCTCGCGGTCACGAATGGTGTACCACCTTTAAGACGATAATCGCTTGCCCGAGCCAGCACAAAATACATGCGGGAGGGGTAAGCGCACGAAGTGCGCGTTCAAACGATTTTGATTGAAAAATGGTTGTGGCGGACAGAGACCGCGCGTGCGGTCTCTGTCCGCCACAAATAAATACTCAAATAAAACACTTGATGGATACTTTAAACAAAAGATGGCGGTCGCGAGCGCAGCGATGACAAGTACGTGCGTGCGCAATTTTCTGATTTACAAGTGCGACTAACTCAAGGAAGGGATGCGCGTCTACCTATCATGTCTGCGCCCCGAGCGAGATATTTATTAAAAACAAACTGGGTAACTACAGGTAAGTACATACATGTATCTATTTTTATGTATTATATTTATGTATTTATTTATATTACTAACATTTCTATATTTTATTTTACAGATCGGCTGCCGTCGTCTACACTCTCCCCCCTAGTGTCGTCATCACGACACTCATCAAACAATACCGCGATTCGAGAAGCCAGTCGCTTCAGCATCCCTAACTTCGTTTGTACGGTGACAACTCTTCCTCTGCCATCAGCCCCAGGAGATACTGTCCTAATGATTCCCCTAGGCCAACAATTGCGAGGCATGGACGGATCTACAATGACGACCAAGTCTTCCACTTTCAACTGGGTACCGTCTTGGTGCCACTTCTTGCGTGGTAATAAGGTGGGGAGGACTTCCTTCATCCAGCGGCTCCAAAACAAGTCCGCCAATCTCTGAGCAATCCTCCACTGCTTCCTTAGATATAGGTCGCTGTCGTCAAAAACTCCTGGCACTGGTAAATTTGAAGAACTTCCAATGAGAAAATGGTTAGGAGTCAGAACTTCATTGCTGTGTGGCTCGACCGAAACATGGGTCAGGGGGCGGCTATTCACAATATTTTCCACCTCTGTCAGAAGGGTCATAAGAGTCTCTTCTCTAGGCGTACGCTCTTTCAAAACAACACGTAGCACAGATTTAACGGTTTTTATGAGACGTTCCCATGCGCCTCCCATATGTGGGCTAGCAGGGGGTATAAACTTCCAATCGATACCTCTGTTAAGTGCCTCATTAACGACTGCCTCTCTGTCTATTTCCATGTAGGATTTCTTTAGTTCGAGGTCTGCACCTCGCAAGTTTGTCCCGATGTCGGAGAATATTTGTCGCGGCCATCCGCGACGCGCAGACATTCTCCGCAACGCCATTATCAGCGCGTCCGTGGTGAGGTCTGAAGCCAGCTCGATGTGCACCGCGCGCACTGTTAAACACGTGAACAGCACGCCGTACCTCTTCTGCTTCTGCCTACGTGTGGTCACCATGATGGGACCAAACAGGTCGATGCCACAAAACGTGAAAGGTCTTTGATGGTGCATCAACCTTCCTTCCGGAAGGTCGCCCATACGCGGTGGACTGGGCATCGCTTTTCTTATTTTACAAACAAGACATTGCGCGGCAATAGAACGAACCGTAGATCTCAGATGTAAAATCCAATATTTTTGTCGTAATTCATTAACAACTGTCTCATTAAAAGAATGCGCTAGTCTTACGTGATAATCTTTTATTATCAATCTCGTGACGTGATCACGTCCATCCAAAATTATGGGATTTTTAGTCTGTGAACTAACACCTTGCGCGGTGTCTATTCGCCCGCCAACCTTTAAAATCTCCTCATTATTCAAAATCGGTGTTAACGTACGTAAACGACTATTATTTTTGAGCGGATTCTGTAACTTAATTAAATTAATTTCGTCTGAAAAACATTGTGTCTGCGAATATTTTAACAAAAGAATCTCTGCCTTTTT
Source organism: Furcula furcula (assembly GCA_911728495.1). Taxonomy (NCBI): domain Eukaryota; kingdom Metazoa; phylum Arthropoda; class Insecta; order Lepidoptera; family Notodontidae; genus Furcula; species Furcula furcula. The sequence continues at coordinate 20,685,561 of OU452248.1, forward strand.
TAACAACTCGTCATTGAGCCCATCAACTTTATGTTTTTTGCACTTTTCGGTAAACAATAATACTGTGGCAGTGGTACGCAACAAACGTAACCAGTTTGAAAATCTACTCGGTTCAGGCACACAAGGTAAGTTGACTTCATTTACGTTTAAAACGGAGTGTAGATTCTCTAGGACATCATCACTAATATTTTCTTTTGTTTCAGGTTCGTGGGGCAAAGCTGAGCGATCTTCGTATAAAAAGGACGGACCCGTAAACCATTCTGACTCACTATGAAAATCATAAGAGGTGTTTTTCGTTGCAATATCCGCAACATTTAAATCCGTGGGTACGTAATGCCATTCATTAATTACACTCAACTCGTCGATCTCACCTAATCTGTTCGCAATAAATACTTTGTAATTTCTATGTTCATTCCTAATCCAGTGTAAAACTGTAGTGGAATCACACCAATAAAATGTTTCACTTGGCTTTAATCGATGTTCATTCTTTATACTTTCAGATAATCGGCACGCCAGTAGCGCGCCCTGCAGCTCAAGTCTCGGCACGGTCACCGCGTGGTGGTGGTGGTGCGTTCGCGTCTGCGATAGTACATAATATATTATAATTTCTACCGTTATAATACATCATCTACATTCTAAATCGATATGTTAATTGTTGTAAATAATAACATCAACAAACGCTTATAGTAGGTACATGTTTATATTAGAAGTTGTTACGGTATAAGTTATGATACCAAGTTATACGAGAATGAAAGGTTAACGAACCGATACACATCAGTCATCTTCCCAGCCACGACACAATATAACAATGTTAACAATGCGAAAAGTGATTGCCTTACAACTTCCACTGGTGTTTGAGATCTGTCTTCGTCTATTTTTGTATATATTGCTAGAAAAATGCACAAAATATCTCACGTCCTATGATAGTCTAGTGTCTGAGGGTATTGCACAGGACTCTGTGAGGTATCGGTTCGAATAGCACCAAAGGCATTGAACGTTGCGTTATTCAAACAAGTTGCTGACAAAAATATTAATTACTGCAAAGATGTTATGGACACGTAAGATCATCACAATTTTGTATAGGAGTAATGGTGATACGCAAATACATTATTAAGATAATATACTAAATTATATTCCAGTGTCCATACGACTTGAAATAGATCAATAGTGTGGATTTAGTGGTTTGAATACAGGGGGTCTAGTACGAGTTTTCATAGTATACAAGCTCGATCACACTGTCAGGTTTCTCCCGTACATTTTACTAGTTTTTGATAGTTACGGCTAGGGGCGCTGGTGTGAAATGTAAGGAGAAAACTAATAGTTTGTTTGAGCTCGTAAACTATCAAAACCCGTTGGTACTAGACAAGACTGGTATACATATCGTCGGCTCATTTTCATGCCATATAATAATTTCTTTAAAACACGTAAACAACGTTGCTTCCAAAATTTTGAATTCTCCTATTAATTACAGGTTGAAAAAAGTGGTATCAATCTAAACTTATTTTTGGGAGTTATAAAATAGTTATGGCCACTAAATGAGGTAACAAAACTATCTGTATTCAACACATGCCTGCGGAAGATGTGACGAACTCCATGATATTTGGACGTTTACTGTGCTATAAAATTCTAGCCTAGTGTCGTTCATATCTTTTCATAGCTCGGAGTCTGGAAATAGAAGCCGAAATGAACTCAATACGGTCGAAACTTCGTAAACTTACGAAACAAAAAGATGTGTATCGAAGTGACTAGTCTTGCGCACAAAGCAATGAATGAGACCCGAAAAAAAATTAGCAAATTTTCCTCTTTCTTAGATTTCGTATTTTTCTGACATTGGTATTGAACTGAGAAAATAATGTACATGGTAACAAGAACGCAGCCTCCGCCTCTGCGTATAGCGTAAAGTTTTCGCGTCTAATGGTGTATGGATGAATTATTATTATAATTTCTATAGAAAAACGATACGTATTGTGAGAAAGATATTATATGGAGTGATTTATTTTGCTACGAGAATCGCAACAAAAATACGGTCTTTATGAAAATAATTGAACCATTACAATTTATTCAGAAGGGTTTTCCAATATGTCGGCCTGTAACAGTTCCTCCAGAATCGGACTATGATTTACTAACGTACTTCAAAATAGAGGGGAGATTCACAATTCGATTGTATTATTATTTAAGTGGCCCGGAATTCAAAAATAGATATTCGATCGATGATGATGATAATGAAAAAATAGAAAACCTACATAAAGTAACTTTTTTCTTTTTTATGTCTACAATATACAAAATAGAAGAATGTGCTCGTTCTACATTTTGATGGAAGCTGGTGTAGAAGACAGTGGCGTAGCTTGCCTCAGATGGGCCCCTTATCAAAATTTGTCGGGGGGCCCAAAAGATGGTACGGCCTAAGAGATTATGTGAGATGATGGATTTTACGAATTGACGCTTACACATGTTCGGGGCCCCTGTAGCCCGGGGCCCCGTATCATTGATACGGCTGATATGGCGGTAGCTACGCCCCTGGTTTAAAATCAAACGGAATCGAAGCATCGTGTATGACATTGGTATATTAGCATTGACTTGGGAAGAAAAAAGAATAGTACCTACATCTATGATGTGTTTATTATTATGGCACACAAATAGACCAATTGAACGACCCAAAAACAACAATATTATGGCGTTATCATTTCACCTTTATCTCTGTAAGCCCCATAAAATACCCCATAATTATTTTATGATTGATTCAAACTATAAACCCGATTGTCATCGTACTAGTATAAAACATATATTTTATGGTAGGTCGGCAGTTTCCTGGCTGGAAGTATCAAGATGTGAAACTGATTTCGCCTTTTATTATTTCCTTGTAGCTGCTACAGGTGCCATCCGGTGTAAGGAGGATATTGTCAAAAGGTTTTCAATGTAACGTTAGGAGTGGGCGATGAATGAACGAAATGTTCTTTAGACTGTTTTTTTTTGCTTCAATGAATAAACCAGTTTACAATCCACTGATAAACTAGTCTAATGATAGTCTAGTTTATTCGGTGAACTCTATACTCCATACAATAAGTACTTATGTAGTCTGTGAACGTCGACTACTAAACTTTTCGTCAACAGTATAAACTAGTCTATACTTTAAACTGTTTTATGAACCAGTTTATCCTTGACGATAAACGGTCTCGTTTCGTCTACGGTAAATGCATCAACGACCCATCAATAATATGAAGCCAACTTATCTGACGTCCGGGTCTTTATTAATACTTTTAATTAATAGGTAAACAATACGGGACGTACGAAATTTTTAACATTGAAATATACCTAATTGAAATTATTATGAAATTGTTGAAATGAAATTATATTATTTACTGTTTTTACTGTTTCTCTTTATAAGTAGTAAATTATCTTTATGCCCGTAATGAATACTCGGTTTCTCGTTACAAGACCTTTTGCCTAGCCATTTCTCTTCTATTACTTTAAACGCCGTCTGATAGTTAATTAGTTAAAAGTTTAACTATAGTTCAGGTCTCGAATGTGCATGGTCTATGATTATTGCAGTTAATGTACCTAATGTGTCTATGTGTGCTGCCTAAATGTGTTTATGAGTGCAATAATGAGATTCTGCACCGCACTTCGGTCACCCATCTATAAAAATCAATGCCACTTTTCGTTGTAATTTTATAACTCAAGAACGGGCTCACCTATCCAAACCAAATGCTTCGGCTTTGTTCGGACTATTTAGTAGATGGTTTATGTGAAGTTTGCACAAAATCGGTAGAGCGGTTCTTCATTTATCAAATTTTTTGTAACAAATGAATTCAATAAATGGCGGATCATTTTGTAAATGGGGATTTTGCTGTCAATTTGAACCTTTTTTCAGAATTAAAACTTTTTTAGTGTTGACAGTAAAAGCATGTTGTTATGTCATTCATATACTTAGTCATTTTATTTTGGACGTGCTTCGAACAATAAAAATAAAGGAAATTGTCAGTGTTAATTATTGCTTTGTGTTTATATTTGTTTATGTAAATAAAGGTATTTTTTGTGAAATTGGTATTTTATAAGTATAGTATCTTATATAATATATATATATATTCATTTAAATATGTATTAGTATATAATAATATTTTTATATATGCATAATGTGTTGTTGATATATTATTTATTGTTTATCTACTTTTTATTATTACTGTGCACTATACTGCAGTTTTATTTTAGTATAGCTCCTTTTACAAAGGTTGTCTGGAAGAGATCGCTTTGAGCGATAAGACCGCCTTTGCTCACATTAAGTTATGTAACTGTTTCATGTATTGTTCAACAAAATGTGTGCAATAAAGTATTAATCTATCTATCTATCTATATTTGTTTATATTTCAAATGTAATATGTATACTTATAATGTGTGCGTGTACTTTTCTCAGTTTTTTAGCGTCGGTGTTTCATATCGTTTACAGGCTTTATTTGTATTAAATTGTCAAAAGCATTTACACAAACGGTAAGCTTTGAACTGTTGAAATGAATAACATGATTGCATGTGTGTTTCTTTAATTGAAAAAATATATTGTGTACCACTATTAATGTAGTAATTTGATTTATTCTTTTTTAATTGAAGGAAAAATGCCAATTTTTGTTTGAATAAATGAATTTGATGTTACAATTTTTTTTTTAATATTTCACTTTATACGTAGCGAAGCACGTACCGGGCCGCTAGTTATCAAAGAAATAAAAGTGTATTTCTAGCTATGTACAGTCAGCGACACATCAACGTATACAGTTACACTGAAAAATGGCAGTTACTGCGCCGGAATAAGAGCTGTCCCAAAGTCATAGTGTATACGTTGACGTGTTGCCGTGTGTACCTACCCACCTAAAAATTCCGCATTCCGAGAATTTTTCCGTTATTCGGTTACTTTTTTCGTGTAATTGTTTTCCTTCTGAAGCCCCCTAGCCTACAGTCTAGACGCGTTTTATGATTAAGTTTGGCTCACTGGCTTTGTGAAATTATCAAACGCTTGCTTTTGACATAAACAATTAAGTATGGAATTTTGGAACCAGCTTAGCGTAAGCATAGAGCCACTAGCAACGGTCTTATCATAACAGATGTGTATCTATCTGAAACCGGGAAAATAGTTTGGTTGAGTTCTTATTTTCTTATCTGAATCAAATTTTCCGATAAGACGAATAGCTTTAGAGAATAAATAAATAAATAAAATACTTACTTGCTTTATCCAATGTATCGTGTTTAATTTTAAAAAACTTTTTTGACGTGGAGGAAATCTTCAAAAAGTACCCGGACTCTACTTAACCGGACCCGGGACTAAATTAAGTAACAATATCAGAATAGTATGTTTATTACATTACCTTGATGATTGAATCTCTTTGCTTGATATTTAATTGTATAATAATTACATCCTCACGTGATACAGACTAAGGCATGCTGCTGCCTCCATTTAATAACCTGTTGCAGTACAGACAGAGTTAACATACAGACTTATTTATTCGATGTATATTATTATGATTTAGAAGTACCTACCTAAGTAAGTACGACGTTTATGTTTATAATTTTGTATAAAACTACTACTACTACTATACTTAATACCATATAAATAATAAACTAATAATACCAGCCCTTGTTTATGTCCCACTGCTGGGCACGGGCCTCCCTTCAAGTTGAAGGGGCTTAGGCCACTTAATACCATATGAAACATTAAAAACATTTTAGCTAAAATTAGAAATAATCTATATCTATCTATCTATACTTATAATAAAACTGTTACAGGTCCAATTCTGTACATTGAAGATATTTTTAAAATTATATTTTGAGGGCATTTTATAACCGATACTGAGGCCGAAAATGTATTTTTTTTAATTTTTGTCTGTCTGTCTGTCTATATCACGGCTGCGCATCACGCCGAAACTACTGAATGGATTCAAATGAAACTTGGCATGATTCTTACTACGAGGTAGGACATAGGATACTTTTTATCCCGTAATCTAGCACGGTTCTTTTGGGAGAGGGGATTATAGTCAAAATGGGTACTTGGTTATACGCTTGGTCCGATTTTATAAATTTTTCTTCATAATTATAATAAATATTAGTAAGGGAACACTCATAGAGAGTTGTTATCTAGGTTTTGTAATCGATCGGGTTAAGCAACGTTAGTTAAGGTCATTAAATAGATGGGTGACCGTTTAAGGCCTTTTGACTAAACTGGTCTGTACTTCGGAGAGCAAGTAAAAAGTGGGTCCCAGTTTTCAACCGACTATAAAACAGGAGGTTATGTATTCGTCATTCGATGCGAATGTCTGTTATTAAAAGTTTAGTTAACGTAAAAATAGCGCATGCGGAGCTGCGTGGGTCAGCTAGTAATAAATAATAATGTTCTCCTGGCCGATAACGACCACAGAGGCCAATCTTTCACAAGATAAGCCATTTACGCGGGAGATATGTAAATGCCTGTGTAGAAACACAAGTGTGACACTGTGGTTATTTCGAATACATACTGTAACTTAAAGTGCACAAGGGCGTGCGTTAGACACAAGTGCACTCTCTCTTCCTTTATACCTCTTACAATCCGATGGGGCGGACGACGGACTACCCAGACTGCAACACACTGGAATCGTAGATCATTCACAAATCTAATAGTTTCTATGAAATCGAATTGCATTCGAATCTTTCGAAGATGGGTTTGTATTGAGTAGATTTGATATCACTGCATATTTTTTGAACTCTGTGATTTCACCAGGTACAGTGCTTTTCACATCGGGAACTAACAATATTTACACATTGCTGTCCCATTTCTTTCTTCCAACTTTCCACTCGCAGGCCTCCTGGAAGAAATTTCTTTAGAAATAAGCTGTGCCTTTGTACTATTCTTTCCTATATTTCCGTTTTCCTGTAATGTTATTGTGTGTACAAAAATTATAAAATAAATAAATAAATTGCTGGCTAACATTACCTGATAATGCGGTGCTACCTATCTGGAGGGTCCCCTGGAGGTCCCCGGGTTATGAAATTTATTTCACATGTTGGCTCTGCAGCAAAATTGGCGCGGCCTTCCTGTGACACGATACTACATGCCATTATTATCTAAACATTTGCAATTTGTTGACTAGCCCAAAATTCCATTGCGAAATACGTATAAAAGTCACCACACAGTTATATTTAACCAGTAAAACACACCCTCATTAAACTGTACAAGTGTACTCTCTATTTCTTTCTACCGTATAGACGTTTTTCACCACACTCCAGGGACCTAATAGTATTAGTCTATTCTATTTTGGAACCAGTCCGGATATAATATGGTACTCTTATAAATTGCATGAACAGTGGTGGTTTTTAGTGGCGAGGCGTACGTGAATAGGCGGAGACCTCAGGGATTACCGGGTCAGATAGCGTGTTATATAAGGACTTTATAACAAAAGTCGACTTTACCACAAAACATCTGATAAACAAGAAAAAATGCAGTTCGATGTCTTCACAAGTATACCTAATAGTGTGTAACAATTTGAACATCCTCTTTTTGAGGAACGACACTAAAAGGTTAAACATGTGTTTAAGAGATTGGCTAATTAGAAAGACGTCCTAAAGGCTGATTATCCCGGCGAACATCTCATCGTTGTCCGAGGAGGTTTTTTCTATGAAGGATATACAATTAAAACATACAGGGGCTGTGTCAGGACACATTGGTGTGTTCGCAGTTCATATTTGGTGACAAACCGTTAATTCCCGAGTTGGGCCGTATTACGCAAACTGTTTGGACAGTTCCGTATCAACATAACGAATGAAGCATTATTTATGTAACAGGTCGTTGAGTTGGTTGCGCTTATTACATGATTACAGCCGTTAAACCACCGCTGAATTACACAGACCGGTAATGTACCTACATATTTCAACACTTCCACCACACGTTTTTGTTCGGATTAGTTGAGTAGTGATACTTGATGAAGTCAGAGAAATCTATAATAAGGTAGGATTGAGGTAGGAGTGTAATTATGTTCTAATAGACTAACAAATTAGAGTAATAAAATAATCTATACTATAATAAAACTCAAAGAGCACTTTTTCTGTACATTGAATATTTTTCCAAAATTTCTATGTGGGGATACTATACTATCGACATAGAGGCCAAAACAATTTTTTTTGGAATTATTGTCTGTCTGTCTGTCTGTCTGTCTGTCTGTCTGTCTGTCTGTCGTTCTGTTAGTCCAGGTATCATTTGAAAACCCGTGGATGGATTTTGATAGGACTTTCACTGATGTGTTGTGTAGAAGTAGGGGTATAAATTGGTATATAAAACATCACGCTATGTTTCATAGGGGCTAAGCAGTGAAACATTACTTGCACATATTACCACGTAATTTCCTTTGTATTTGAATAGGGTAATTATAGACTGACCAGTTAATCATTAAGATATGTATTATTACGCTATATACAATAGGGACTAAGCAGATATTTAGTTTGCATAAGATATGGCAGTGGCGAAGTGTCAATTTTTGTGAGGGGTAAGCCGGTCCGGTACACCCAGGACATTTTCATTAGATTTCTGTATTGTTCTAAGTACTTTGCTGATAGCAATATGACATTATATCTTTGAAAAGTTAAAATCTGTAAATTTGTTTCATGAAATTTTAATGAAACTCCCCAAGTCCAGGTAGTGTATAGGTATTGTATTACAGTCGCAACAATAAAAGATGCGAAAAATTTAGAACTTTCATTAACGAATATCATTAAACAGTAATTTACGATGTTAGCGTGATTTACATTATGAACAGCGCCATCTATCGGTGAAATTGAACATACAATCACTATAGAACTTTAATCTATTTATATAAAAGAAGAAGAAGTCGTGTTAGTTACACCATTTATAACTCAAGAACGTCCTAACCGATTCGGCTGAAAATTGGTGGGGAGGTAGTTTAGAACCAGGAAACGGACATAGAATACTTTTTATCCCGGTAGGTTAAGGTTAAGCAACATAAGGCAAGGTCATTAAATAGATGGGTGAACTGATTTTTATGAAATTTTGTGTGCATATCGGGTAGGTCTGAGAATAGGCCGTAAAGTATATTTCATGCCATTAGGTTAAGGTTAAGCAACATAAGGAAAGGTCATTAAATAGATGGGTGAACCGATATGTATGAAATTTTGTGTGCATATCGGGAAGGTCTGAGAATAGGTCATAAAGTATATTTAATGCCGCTGATACCATGATTGACTAGGATAAATAGAACGAGAGGAGGGTGCAAGAGAGGAGAAAGAGGGAGAGGGGATTCGAGGAGGGGGTGATGGGTTGAGTGAGGGGGAGTGAGAAGGAGAAAGTTCGTAGAAGAGAGAGGGGGGGGAGAGTTCAGAGAGGGGACAACAGGGAGAGGAAGAGGGGGTGTGTGACGGAAACCGAAGCGGGAGGGGGAAAGAGAGAGGAGAGAAAGAGCATATTAATAATAATAATAATAATATCTTGGGACAATCCACACACGGTCATCCGATCCCAAACTAGGCAGAGCCTGTACTATGGAAACCAGACAACTGATACTAATACTTATATACTTTTTTTTTGTAAATACATACGTAAATAGATAAACAACACCCAGACACTTGGCGGGAATTGAACCCACGACCCATCGGTTAGCAGCATATAATTCGATTTTTTTTATAAGAGAGAGAGATATGGAGAGAAATAAATCTAGGGAGGACGGAGAAAAGGGGAGCAAAATGTAATAAAAGCGCGGGCGGAGCTGCACGGGTCAGCTAGTATATATATAAAGAACTAGCTAGCCCGCGCAGCTCCGCCGGCCCTTTTTTACATTAACAACAATGTTTTTGTCTTTTAAACCACCCCTGTATTGGTCAAGCCGTTTCTGAGTTTGAGCGGGACTAACGGTCAGCTATTCATTTTTATGTATAATTATATGATAAATAAGTATATACATAGATAGATAGATACAATTATAAAACACAATGTGAGTATAACAAATGACTATGTATGTATGTCTAAATAACATTTTTGTTTCTATATAATGATTAGTATTACTTCAAAAGGAATCCTTAAAAATTCTTACATAGAATGTCACTTTCGTGTAGCGTATACCTATACGTATATAATGGTAGATATTGTCTAAACATATAGTATTGTTATGTAAATTCGACATCATTCATGTTCTTCCAGGAATTATTTTTTTAGTTATAATATGATCATTATAGTAGAGCAGAGTTATGCGCGAACAATGCCGAAGTACTTAAATAATGTATGAATGTATTATATCAGAAAACATTCGTTCATGAAGTAATAAAGGTATTAAGGTACGTAAATATTTATATATCTGTAATCGAATATATGTAGGGATGCCTAACCTTCCCTGAATAAACACTAGGTACCTACCTGTAACGAGTGAGGTTAACAAAGCTAACATAATGGAAACCCTAAAGGTGTTAACAATACGTACCTATTGGAAACCGTCCAATAATAGGAAGGCTCTTGAAGCTGAATATAATTTGCGTATACATTACATTACTTATACATAGTGTTTTTGGAATCACAGACCTTTTTTATTGCTTCAGTTTACGAGCATCGGTTTATAGATAGGTATATTTATTAAGTACATAAAATCAGAAGTTTTGGAGCACGCGGAAAGAGACGTATAATATGTATTTATAAACAAGTGTTTATTTTTTCTAAACAGCGAGCGCTTGCCTTGGAAACAAGGTGCGCAGGTTCGAACCCCGGCTCGCACCTCTGATTTCTTTAATTAATCATGTGCGAGTCGTCTATATGACTACATGACACGGGAGTAATTATATAGTGCTAGCTTACCCGCACAGCTCCGCCCGCGCTTATACGTTGTAGATAGCGAAGTTTTTTCTTCCCCACCCGGGGGGTGGGATCAGAAAGAACGAAACAAAAATTATTTCAAGCCGTTTTTGAGTTTTAGAGTGCTGCGCGCATTTTTGGTTTACATAGATTTACAACGCAGAGCGTCTGTCGCTGCAGCCGCATTGCTGTTCCGTTGCTGATGTCACTTAACGAGACTAATGAACAGCTATTCATTATTTGCCCAAATGCCCCAGGCGAAGGGTTACGATTTTCGAGAATATGTATGTATGTAAGTATGTATGTACTTAATTTTCTTTGGCACGGCCTACAGCCGTGTGACAGTGACTTATAATATGTTGTTAGATTCGTCTTAGTTGTGGGAGTGACATAGGCTATATATTTTTCCAAAAAAAATTATATGGCGGCCCCCAGCCGCCATTTTGTATTTTTAGTTCCAAAAACATCAATATTGGTATCAAATGAAAGGTCTCAACGAGACGAGTTGAAATATATATATAGGTACATAAGTATACGTATTATGCATGTATAATGTAATTTAGGACCATTTTGTTTGTTCGCATTCGGGCTTTTTAGGCTTGTTATATGTTCCTACATAGATTTTTAATAGTCTTAATTTTATATTCCGCATCGCCACGACGTACAAACAGGTTTATTTTCGTATACGCCAGAATAGTTGATAAAGGGAAATGTTATTAGGGATAATAGGAGTCCGGCGAGGCCCTTTAGGCGGGGTAGACAATAACCGTTTCCGCTTCAATATTGCTCTATCTATAGCGACCTGCCCCCGTGACGCACCGACCGACGGATTTATAATATAGCTAGGAATTGCTTAAGATGCGGGATTTGAAGACAATCATTAACCAAGCACCCCAAAAGTTATTTTTCTATACATAATTGGATAGTCATCAAAGCTGTATTGAAAATATGGAAGGCTAGTTATTCTACGATGGAATTGTATTTAAATCGATTGTACTATTTGTGCGGAACTCACAAAGAATAAAGAACTTGTTTAGTATTGCAATCGGAGCAAAGGAGAAATGGAAACACGAAATGATTGGAAAATATTAGACTAGCTAGAACTGTATCTAATAATCTTTTTCCTATTCCTTCAGACTATGAGATCTAAACCGAACGCAGACATATTTTTTATATAAATGTAGGCTCTAATCTAAAGTTCTTGTGCCAATTCTGTCTGTGTTCCGTTAGATGCTAATTGGGGCAAATCGACATACTTGGCCTAGGGAAACAATTACTTAGCCTCAAGCGATGGATTGCTACACACCATTTGTCAAGTGTCCTTACTGAAAATATTGTACGAAATATATATATATATGTACTGGGATAGTACATATATGTATACTTAGAATAATAACGCATAGAAACCGTGAACATGTACGCACAGTGAGGCAAGTAAAACCGAGCCAGAATGGCTCAGTAGCGGACAACCCGCGTCAGTGCTTATAGTCGAGTCGTAGGGCTAGCAGCTCTCGATATTTTATTTTAAAATGATGGTTTGTGCAATAAATGGAAATCATAGTACATTGGAAAAACTTAAGAAACATTGTAACATAACATTTCACTTGCAAGCATTACGTTTAATCTAATATTTAACGTAAAACAATCGCCAAAGTGAAAACAATAATTTTAAATTTCAACAGACGACATTATATGAAATGTTGCCAATAAAAGGAAAATTGCCACCCTAAATTTGCTTATTAAGAAAAGATTTATTTAAGTACTAGATGATCCGCGCACGCTTACGTTTTCGAATGGCAATAAACGGTCACCCATCCATGTAATGACCTTGTCTAACGTTGCTTAACCTAGTGATATGAAATATACTTTACGACCTATTCTCACACCTAACAAGTATACATAAAAAAAATCATAAATATCGGTCGAGCCGTTTCGGAGGAGTGCGACCACAAAAACAGTGACACAAGATTTTTAGATCGTAGATTTGTTATTTCAGATCTTTTACATTAAAAAGTAATTCATCACTGTCAGCAATAATAGTAATTTTATTCTAAAAATTAAATAATGACCTCATTAAGAAGCAATTCCATTTTCCCTAATTTTGGGGAAAATCTGATTTCCCTAACAACATTATTTTCTCACTTGTGTGCGTGTCGCAGAGCGTCAATACGCGCGACTTACGCCTACATCAATGATATTGTGCCTCAAACGAGACAGTTTTTTCGTATGAAACTATCGTTCTAGGCGTTATTATTCTAAGTATGTATATATATTTCGTTCTAGTTTAATGTATATAAATATATGTATCAAATCAATATATACTTATCTAGACAGACGTTTATAAAAATACCGCTTCGAATAAAATAAACGATGCGAAAACAAAATTTAGAAACGTATATTCACATCCATCCCTTTTCTAACAAGCCGGTAAACGGTATTTAATGACATTCGAAGTTATAAAAGAAAGCCACAAGGGAATAACAGCAAGTTATGTGCGAATACCGATAGCAGACGAGACGTAGCGATAAGTTGCATTTTATGTCACAAGTAGAGCCGCCGCCGACTCGCCCGCGGCGATACTCGCAGCATTTTGCCCATGGGACGACCCCACTTGGGGTTGAATTTCAAAAATTGTTTCTTAATCGTTGCTTACGTTACAAAAAGGGTGCATTTGGGGCTTAATGTTTGTTTACGAGGTAAAATATACCTATTGTACAGCTACGGAAACCGACTCTTGAACTTTATGTGCCTTTGTTGCGTTGCTTTGCATTATAATTAAACAATAATAATAACGTCCTCCTGGCCGACACGATCAGAACGGCAAATCCTTCACAAAATCAGTCGTATACGTGGGGGATATTATAGTGCACAAGTGCTTGCGTAGACACAAGGGCACTCTCTCTTCCTTTACCTCTCCAATCAGATGGGACGAAGACCGACACGACCGGGGAGAGGTCAGGCGCAGGACCGACTGTTTACATGCCCATTCGACGCGTAGATCATCTTAGTTTACAGACAGATCGGCCTGCATTGTCCTTGCCAGTAAGGAATAACTGCACAAAGTAGTTGCTCACCGCGGGATTCAAACCCGCGACCTCCAGTTTGGAAAGCAAGTGGTCCCCGCTGCGCCACGGACGCTACGAGTGCTTTACTTGCTGTAGGATTCCTTGAAATTTCATACTGGTTCTTAAGGTGTGTTTCATAGGCGAACACGCGACATTATCACATGGAGTTTTAAAGACCCAAGTAAGTGTTCACATGGTGGTATGTGGAGACCAACGGCGGTAACTGTACAATCAATCACAAAGGTGTTACGATGTTCAAAAAAATTAAGCGATCGTACTTATGTTATCACCTTCCGGAGTTGGGTACATGTGGTGTGTGGAGTAAGATTGCCAGAGTTCTGCAGTTTACTATCAGGCAGACTAAGCGGGAGAGTGCTATCTAGATGATAAAAATAAAATCAACTTGAACTCTAACCGGCGCCGTACTCTCAAACGTAAATGATTTATTCGTATTGCGTTTATTCCATTTTATGCATTTTTTAAATTTGATTATCTCGACTCTCCAAGCCGTATATGCTTTATATTCCTTTATTAAGTACGAGACAATCGATATATCTACTCACTATGAGAGTATAAAGTAATAATTGGCTTCGAGTGTCGAAATTATCTGATTATATGAACTGGAATCTTTAATTGACGTTTGTGAGTGAAATCAGGACTCCTGCAGCAGAGGCTCGTCTTAATTGGTAAGATGGAAGGCAGTAGATGAACAAGACATGTACTGATGCATTAGGCAGACGTTATTAAAGCAGTCATCGGACCGACGACGTTGCAGGCAAGCATACATAAAGCTCAAGATCGATCGGTCTGGAGAATGGTAGTGACACATAAATAAATAAATAAACTTTTATTGAATTAAAACAATAGCACTCATAGCTTATCAATTACAATACTACAGTTGTTTAACATACGAAGAAGAAATATTAAAAAGTCTACACTGTAAATAAGCACCCTTATACGCAATCTTTTATTAATGTTATTCTTTATTAACTTCAAAAGCGGAAAAAATTAGCTTATGCCCGTTCTCGTTTCGATGCAATAATGTTTTCCGAAAAAATATCGCTATTAAAACCACCAACGACCTACATTATACTAGTGTATGTATAGCTACCTATTATGTTTCTGTAGTTGAATGGGGTCGTTTGGTTAAATCCGTGACTGATTTATGACATTTGATACACAAACCTTGCGTCGACCGGGACCATTTATCAAAATCCAGTAGCAGTAGGGGTATGTCAACATTTTTAACTGATTTGTCTCTAAACTCCAGACTAGCCCAGGCACATGGTAACATTTGTCGAACTATCGATTAGACGTGGTTTATATTTTATTTTCTGGTATTGGCATTTAATTAATCGACTTCATTAGGTTTAGGATTGGGATAATTACATACAAAGGATAATATTTGCATTTACTCGTAATTGTTTCCGAAGCAACCCTGCTACAAAATCCTCAAGATATGAGCGTTTTTAAAGATAAAGTGTTCTATTCATTCAATCTGCCCACATTTTTACATAGCAATTTGGATCCGCTTATTCACAAAGCAAGCCCTTATGATTTTTATAAGGAAAATGTCGCGTGTGTCGAGATGGACCTTTTGTCGTAGTCGTAACGATAGGAAACGGAAGTCGTTGGCAGAAAGATAAATAATTTACGCAGTATATCACTCTTCGCGAATTTTATGGAAAATGTATTTTGGCAATCACTTGTGGGTTTCTTTTATGATGCTGTCCTATTAATAACAGAAATCTCAGCTATACATATACATATCTTTTAATTTTTTTAACCGTTATTTTTTTTCACCATTTTAATGTAAAGTATACTTATTATGTTTGCTGTTCCGATTTAAATAAAATAAAATTCTAAAATCAAGTAAGTATAAATTATAAAAAAGCACAAAAAGCTCGTCTGCGAACAAGCAGCTTGATATGAAATTACATTATACATACAACTTATGGATCATATCACTTTACAGACAATCAGGTGAACGGCCTGCGTTGTTAGGACTGGCTAGGGCCAGTAAGGAACAACTACACAAAGTTGCTGCCCCCCGCGGGATTCGAACCCGCGACCCCCGGTTTGTATTGTAAAGCAAGCGGTTTCCCACTATGCCATGGAGGCTACGAACTCTACCTACAAATGTGTGCTTAAAATGTGACACTAATGAAATTAAAAATATTATGAGTCATGATAAAATACCGTTGTTGTTGTTATAATTTTTTACAACTATCATGACGTTTGAATGGGCTTGTCATTTATGATTGCTTTTTATTTAACATTCATGTTTGAAGTTAGGGCTCCCACACATAACTGCGAATTCGCATCGCATCGCAAATATCTGCGAGAAACAAATGAATATTTCCATACAAATTCCTGCGATGCGGCGCCGCATCGCATCGCATCGCAGTTATGTGTGGGAGCCCTTAGACCTACCTAATTGAAAAAAAGAAACAGTGCCTTTTTCATCTTCACACCTCATACATTATGCCATCATGCCTTGCATAGGTAAGGTTGAATAGGTACGTCTATAGTGTACTATGTTAAATGAATTCATATTGTTAGTTAGCAGTCTTCCTTACAGCGAATTGTAACGTTACGTTAATGTAAATTAACGTTAATTTTATCGTTACTTAATATCGGGGATGTTATGAAGGTTATATAGTGGGGATCGAAGCGATGACACACGGTCATCTGATCCCAAACTAGGCAGGGCCTGACATGTTAAATACATACTTACTTAAATAGATGAACAATTCCCAGACAGATTCCCAGGTGAGGTATTGGGTAGCGGTAGACCAACGGGCCCGTCTAATAATGTTTGATAATATACTTGATATTCTACTGATACCAGAATTACCAGATAACGTTATTAAGATTTAATTTTAAATTACATTTTTAACGTTACGTAACATGTATCTATACATATAAAATTACTTGTCCTGACTGACTGATTCATCAACGCACAGGCCAAACCGCTGGACCTAGAAAGCTGAAATTTGGACAGTAGATTCTTCTTATGACGTAAGCATGCACTAGGAAAGGATTTTTGAAAATTAGACTTCTAAAGGGGTAAAAATTAGCGGGCGAAGCCGCAGGAAATTGCTAGTTTTTACTATGGGTCTTCTTATTTACGAATTCAGGTACATAGGCTAGAACACGTTAAAGTTCTAGCCTATGTTCTTGGATAAGAGTATTTTTAACCGACATCAAAAAGGAGGAAGTTTTTTTTTTTTTTTTTTTTTTTTTTTTTTGGGAATGATAGACGCTGTTAACCGCAGATGGCTATTGCAGCTTCACCGGACAATAGGAGGCGAGCGCTTGAAGCGCTCTAGCCTTTACGGCAGAAGTAGCGACGAGCACAAGGGCACCTCAGGGAGGCACGGCCTCGGCTTGGGCTGTCGCTTAAGAGAGGGCTGAGTTTACCACCGGTTCACAACGCGCCCCCACTGAGAAGAACCGGCAAGAAACTCAGTGGGGTGATGCACGTCGTTGCGGTCGCATACGTACGACCCTTCGGCCTCGCCGGCGAGACCGGTGTCTGATAGCTAGTGTAGCATACGGTTGTCGGGGAGGGGTCGGCGCATCCCGGTCCAATAGGACCGTCATGGGGTCAGGAGGGTCGAGCAGTACGTGCCGTGGTCTGCGGCGCGAGTCAGAAGGACTAGCGGCGTAATCGGCGGCGGCGCGGATTAAACTGTTCGCGTGACGGGACGCGGACTCAAAGTAGCGTTTCGACGCTTCTTTGAGGAACTTACGAAGGGGATCTAATTTGAAATCGGAATGCAGATCTACGTTCCGCATGTACCACGGGGCACCGACGGCGCGACGGAGGAAACGATTCTGGATAACTTGGAGGCTATCGATATGGGTGCGGGCGGCGTGCGCGAAAACTACACTCGCGTAAGTCATGATAGGGCGAATGCAAGCTTTGTATAATGTCAACTTATTTCTAAGCGACATTTTACTCCGCTTGCAGAGAAGGGGATACAGGCGACCTAATACGAAAGCCGCTCGATTGCGGACGGACCTAATGTGCGGGCCGAAAGTCATGCGGGAGTCCAAGGTGACTCCGAGGTACTTAACCTTCCTAGTCCAGGGGATAGGGCGATTGAATAGGGATATTGGAGCTAGTCGTCTGTTGGGCCGAAGGCTCCGCGCGGAGAACATATTGGCGGGTCCCCGGGAGAAGACCACCGCGGCACTCTTCTCCGGGTTCACCTCTATGCGCCACGTACGGAACCATTGACCCAGGGCGTCGACTGCGGCTTGAAGAGCACGCGTTAAAAAGGACATGTTCCTATGGGAATAGTAGAGAGCGGTGTCATCCGCGTAAAGGGCGAGTTGGACTCTGCTCGAACGAGGAATGTCGTTCGTGAACAGGCTGAACAAGAGGGGAGAGAGCACGGAGCCCTGAGGGACTCCGGCCTGTATAGGATGAGGCGAAGAAAACGTACCTTCGACCCGGTATCGAAAGGTACGATTCGAGAGAAAGTCTCGTATGATGAGTACGAGCCTCGTCTGTATATATATATATAATTTTTTTTTCTATGTATGTTCGCGCATAACTCTGGCAATTATGAACCGATTTGAAAAAATCTTTTTCCATCCATTCTTTAATCCGTTAATTGGGTCCCATAAAAAATTATTGCTTAGTAATAAGTAGTTCCTGAAAAAACAAGAATGTTGACTGCGCAAGAAAGCCTATATAGATGACTTTATGTCGCTTTTTAAGGACAAAAATGGTCATAACTCTGGCAAATATTTACCAATTTCAATGATTCTTTTTTATTCGAAAGAAGAAACCATTGTAATGAACCTGTATGAATTTTATCACAACCGGATAAGAACTTCCTGGAGGACCATGAATGATATGGAGGAATTTATCTGGTAAAAACCATAAAACTGATGTTCTCCTTTACATTTCTCTGACAAATATGAACCGATTTCGATGATTCTTTTTTTATTCGAGAGAGTAAACTACTATGATCATTCCATGCAAATTTCATTACGATCGGATAAATTGTTTCGGAGTTTCTGAAGAAACATGATTTATGTAAAAGTATGTAGACGATAATGTGAAATCATAATGATGTCATAACCTACCTAGATCATTTTACCGTCTTCGATGGTTCAATCTTTATGTATGAAAATATCACTAAAAAGTATGAAATAAAATATTTTTTAAAAAAATTGAACCAACTTCAATAACACTAAAAAGTATAAAATAATTTAAATATTAAAGAAGTTGGTGTTAGCGTACCTACTGTGTATATTTGGCACCAACTTCTTTAATATTTAAATTATTTTATACTTTTTAGTGTTATTGAAGTCGGTTCAATTTTTTTATTAAATGTTTTATATATTTACAGAAACCCCATGTCACCAGGTCTGATCGGCTGTGTAGAGGACTTCCTGAGGGAGCGATCTCTCCGAGTTGTTGCTGGATGCCGGAGTCCCTCAGGGGTCCGTTCTTACCGCAACCCTTTTCCTGTTGCATATTAACGATCTGCCGGTATCTATGGGTATGCAGATGACAGCACTATGTGGAAAGATATCTGCCGAATGCTAGGGCCGGTAAGGATGTTATACAGTCTGAAATAAAGGCCATGGTAGAGAGTGCGAGTCTCACTCTTCAAGCAGTTTCCGAATGGGGCGACACCAATCTTGTAAGATTCAATGCCGCCAAAACTCAATTGAACGATGTACGCTCGCGGTCACGAACGGTGTACCACCTTTAAGACAATAATCGCTTGCCCGAGCCAGCACAAAATACATGCGGGTTAAGCGCACGGAACGCGCGTTCAAACGATTTTCATTGAAAAGTGGTAGTGGTGGTGCGTTCGCGTCTGCGATAGTACGTAATATATTACAATTTCTACCGTTATAATACATCATCTACATTCTAAATCGATATGTTATGTTTAATTGTTGTAAATAATAACATCAACAAACGCATAAAGTAGGTACATGTTTATATTAGAAGTTGTTACGGTATAAGTTATGATACCAAGTTATACGAGAATGAAAGGTTAACGAACCGATACACATCAGTCATCTTCCCAGCCACGACACAATATAACAATGTTAACAATGCGAAAAGTGATTGCCTTACAACTTCCACTGGTGTTTGAGATCTGTCTTCGTCTATTTTTGTATTTAATGCTAGAAAAATGCATAAAATATCTTACGTCCTATGATAGTCTAGTGTCTGAGGGTATTGCACAGAACTCTGTGAGGTATCGGTTCGAATAGCACCAAAGGCATTGAACGTTGCGTTATTCAAACAAGTTGCTGACAAAAATATTAATTACTGCAAAGATGTTATGGACACGTAAGATCATCACAATTTTGTATAGGAGTAATATTAAGATAATATACTAAATTATATTCCAGTGTCCATACAACTTGAAATAGATAGAAGAGTGTGGATTTAGTGGTTTGAATACAGGGGGTCTAGTACGAGTTTTCATAGTATACAAGTGTAAGTTTTGTGTAAGTTAAGTTATTCACGATGACAGGCTTGTTGGTCTAGTAGTTAGATACTTTAGCCACTACCTAATGTGTCGTGGCGTTCGATTCCCACCCAGGAACATATGTGCTTAAACATATCTGTTTTTCCCATAGATTTCGGATATTTTTCACTTTTTTCCCATGTCTGGGTGTTATTTAATATCTACCTAATACATAGGTACTAAATAACACCCAGAAACTTTAGTTTTTCTTTACAAGATCAAAATTGGGTAAGTATACATAATTATTTGTATCAGCTGTCTGGTTACCATTGTACAGGGTCTGCCTAGTTGGGCTACAGAAAACCATGTGTGAATTGTCCCAGGGTATTATTCTTATTCAGAAGATAATCTATTGGTTCTAATTGAATTATGTATACACACAGTGGTCTACCCACAACCGTGGACCCAACGGCCTCGCCTGAATGTCCACTCTCGGAGTGGGGCACATGGTTTCCTTGCGCCGGGGACTGCTACGAAAACCAAATTACGGGTTATCAAATACGCATGAGAAAATTTATTGTAAGTATAGACAAACATACTCTCAGGTGATGTATGATTTTCATAAAAACAACTGACTCAATTTAGTTAATGATACATTTTACCTAGGACATAAGTAGGTACTTTTAATTAAAAAAGGTTTAAATATTAAATATGAAACACCCTGGCCGCTACCCCATGGGTGGTGAGTTCGATTCCCACCAAGTGTCTGGGTGTGGTTTATCTACAGGGTGTAAAAAAACACGTGTCCGATCCGTGAGGGTCTTACTCAGTGTATCAATACAAGCACATGTATATAACTCATTTGTTGAATATCTCATATTTTATTTCCTACTTAGTTCCAGAAAAACGAATCTAATCTTGTATTTTTGGTACAAATTAGAAAAAAAATTGGGATAATTAACAAATGAGTTAAGTATATACATGTGTTTGTATTGATACACTGAATAATACCCTCATGCCATATAATAATTTCTTTAAAACACGTAAACAACGTTGCTCCCAAAATATGAATTCTCCTATTAATTACAGGTTGAAAAAAGTGGTATCAATCTAAACTTATTTTTGGGAGTTATAAAATAGTTATGGCCACTAAATGAGGTAACAAAACTATCTGTATTCAACACATGCCTGCGGAAGATGTGACGAACTCCATGATATTTGGACGTTTACTGTGCTATAAAATTCTAGCCTAGTGTCATTCATATCTTTTCATAGCTCGGAGTCTGGAAATAGAAGCCGAAATGAACTCAATACGGTCGAAACTTCGTAAACTTACGAAACAAAAAGATGTGTATCGAAGTGACTAGTCTTGCGCACAAAGCAATGAATGAGACCCGAAAAAAAAATAGCAAATTTTCCTCTTTCTTAGATTTCGTATTTTTCTGACATTGGTATTGAACTGAGAAAATAATGTACATGGTAACAAGAACGCAGCCTCCGCCTCTGCGTATAGCGTAAAGTTTTCGCGTCTAATGGTGTATGGATGAATTATTATTATAATTTCTATAGAAAAACGATACGTATTGTGAGAAAGATATTATATGGAGTGATTTATTTTGCTACGAGAATTGCAACAAAAATACGGTCTTTATGAAAATAATTGAACCATTACAATTTATTCAGAAGGGTTTTCCAATATGTCGGCCTGTAACAGTTCATCCAGAATCGGACTATGATTTACCAACGTACTTCAAAATAGAGGGGAGATTCACAATTCGATTGTATTATTATTTAGGTGGTTCGGAATTCAGAAATAGATATTCGATGATGATGATAATGAAAAAATAGAAAAACTACATAAATTAACTTTTTTCTTTTTTATGTCTACAATCTACAAAATGGTCGGCTTACTGCAAGTACTCATTAAGTGACATTTTCAAAACTTTGAGTTAAGCCACTAATAAGATTTCGTTATAGTGTTTGCCCTATATCATCGTACGTATGATTATGTTAAAGAAAAATAATACACCAATATATTGCTGAATACTTCTAGTATTAAAATCAAGTGATTATTTTAAATATTAACATGTAGTTTTTTTTAAATAAAAAAAAATTAAGTTAGTGACTTTTTGTCATTACGACTTTGATCGAGGTTTTATTAAGTATTTCTTAAAATAGATCCGATAACTAATATTTAATAGAAATAATGTATGATTTAGTATCGAAAGTTACAAACAAAATAATCTTTATCAGTAACAAAACATAATATAAATCCTTAAAACAAAAACAAGGACAATATTAAGCTAAAAACTACATAAAACATTGGCATAACATTAAATAAGTCAAAAATAATAACCCTGAATAATAATCATTTATTACGGAAAGTTCATGAAATTCATGAAAAGTGTGCTCTACAAATCGTCATCAGAGTTCTCTTTTTCAGCAACAAATTCATGAACTTCATTAACTTGTAAAATCCCTGTGCTTTACGTTCGTATGGTTTCATAGTTCCATCATTTTTCTTTTCTTTTTGTTATAAATAACGTTACACAGATCGATCATCATAAAACCTTGCATAAGGGGCATCAGATTTTCTATTTCACTATGGATTCTGGCGACCACCATGAGTGTGGCCAGACTCGAGATATTTGTGTTCGATAAACTCAAGGTGCGTTGCCTAAACCTAAACACAGTTGCAGGCACAACAGAAGCTAGGTTGCAATTTTGACCGCAGGCGCAGGTATCAGAGAATATAGATATTTCTGTACTGTAAGTGGTAAACATTGGATCCAAAGATAAAATGCTGTGTACTTACCACATGACTGCCTTTTTTCCATCTACTTCAGAACACCGATAACATAGGCCATCATTTGAAGAACAAGTTTTATAGATGGTAGCATTGTACATTCAGTTTGCGTTGGTATAGTAAAGGAAAGAAACATTACTAGTTGGTAAATACAATACCTACCTTTTGTAAATTCAATGTAATGGAATTAAAGCTTTCATCTTCATAAGCCCAATGTTATCTAACTGATTAGTATCTCGACTTTGTTATTTTACATAAACATATAACATAAGCTAGCGTTTGCCGGCTCACACCTGGTGGAAAGCGGCAATCGAGGATTGTAAAGCATATTAAAAGCCTAATCATGGTAGTCTTGAAGTCACCTACATTAAAAACGGGCTGGAAAACCGACGCAGGCAAGCCTTTCCAGTCCTTAGCTGTCCTTATTATAAGTGAAGAAGCAAATCGCTTAGTTCGGAGTCCGGACTCAATGCACGTTCACCGATGATAGAAGGTGGAAAAGTCATGTAATTCCTGAGCTCACTCTCGTAGTAGTAGTATCTTGTAGAATACCGAGAGGCTGGCTACACTACGCCTATTTTATAAGCTATGCAGATTGGGCTCCACGTTAGTGGAGTGGATTAGTGGAGATCTGGATTACCAGATTCTCCAATTATTCCTCTTATCGCGCCTCTTCACTAAGTGCAAAGCTGCTAAATGGCATTTTGCAGCACCAGCCCATTATATGACTACAGTATTCCACACACGACCGGACTTACGATTTATTAACAGAAGCTGTCCCGGTATGAAGTACCGTCGGACCTTTGCAAGCTTTCTTGTAGCTACTTTGGCCTTTGGACTCAAACTATTCCTTCCGACGATTAAAATCTGATAATTTGGATACGATCTTCATCAGTGTTTAGTGAGCACTTTAATTTACACTTACAGTCTTCTGGCTTAGGCTGTGGGTGACCGATATTTCTTTAGTGTATTATATCTACTTATAAGTATCTCATTTTTTACCATCTAGTAGTCTTAATTTGTCCATATGAATAAACTTAAGCTTTAATATGATTGCCGTTACTTAATTTGATAGAATTCATTAAAATATTTTAATATGAATTATTATGTTATAAAAGTAATTAAGCGCAGTTAATGAACTTTAACCAAGTTTCGTTCTAAAGTGATGTTCGTTATGCATATTTAAAAAAAATCATTATATCATATAAATGAGTTTTGTAAAAGAATAAAATAGGCATTATGACATTACTTGAATTTTTTAAAATGTTATAATATCCCTTCATGATTTTAGTGGACCTAATATTGCCCAAAATTGTAATTATTGACTTTATACTATAGCAATAACGTCCAAATCTGAATAGCTAGAAATGAGAGTGTTTTTGCAATATACAACGTGTTACAAAATACCCCGTAAAAAATATAATTAATAATCAAAGCCAAAAATGTTATCAACCCTAGTAAGCTGTCATGTCAGGGAACCAGATTATTTAACAGAAAGGCCTACGTACCTATTTTACCTAATAATTGTCGAGTAATAGTTTTTCTATTTTTCATTCATAAATGTTTGCTACCTCTATACAAGGATGTCATTATACTCGAGTACCTCGAGTACTGGCTTCAAAAAATGTCAAATTGAAAATAAAATGTTGTCTATTTCAAATCTGTTGACGTTTATTATGAAAAAGTAAGTGTTCGTTTAGGTTGTTTCGTTAGGTTAGGTATTTCAAAATTTTTGTCGTTCCGCGAATTAGGTCGAAATGTAGGTACATTATGCGTAGTTTACTCTTTAATTTTACTGAAATAGGGTTTGCACATCAGTGAAAATAATAATATTAATTAATTGTATTTTTTACGGGGTATTTTGTAACACGTTGTATAGAGCTCGTCAAGACGAGTTCGAGGCGCTATTTAACTGTACTTAATGACTTTTTGCCATTAGTGAGTTCTTGCAGTAAGCCGACGAATTTATGTGCTCGTTCTGCATTTTGATGGAAGCTTGCCTCAGATGGGCCCCTTATAAAAATTTGTTGGAGGGCCCAAAAGTTGGTACGGCCTAAGAGATTATGTGGGATGATGGATTTTACGAATTGACGCTTACACATGTTCGGGGCCCCTGTAGCCCGGGGGCCCCGTATCATTGTTACGGCTGATGAGGCGGTAGCTACGCTCCTGGTTTAAAATCAAGATCAAACGGAATCAACGCATCGTATATGACATTGTGCTTAGTATATTAGCATTGATTTGGGAAGAAAAAAGAATAGTACCTACATCTATGATGTGTTTATTATTATGGCACACAAATAGACCAATTGAACGACCCAAAAACAACAATATCATGGCGTTATCATTTCACCTTTATCTCTGTAAGCCCCATAAAATACCCCATAATTATTTTATGATTGATTCAAACTATAAACCCGATTGTCATCGTACTAGTATAAAACATATATTTTATGGTAGGTCGGCAGTTTCCTGGCTGGAAGTATCAAGATGTGAAACTGATTTCGCCTTTTATTATTTCCTTGTAGCTGCTACAGGTGCCATCCGGTGTAAGGAGGATATTGTCAAAAGGTTTTCAATTTAACGTTCCGGGCGTTAGGAGTGGGCGATGAATGAACGAAATGTTCTTTAGACTGTTTTTTTTTTGCTTCAATGAATAAACCAGTTTACAGTCCACTGATAAACTAGTCTAATGATAGTCTAGTTTATTCGGTGAACTCCATACTCCATACAATAGGTACTTATGTAGTCTGTGAACGTCGACAACTAAACTTTTCGTCAACAGTATCAACTAGTCTATACTTTAAACTGTTTTATGAACCAGTTTATCCTTGACGATAAACGGTCTCGTTTCGTCGATGGTAAATGCGTCAACGACCCATCAATAATATGAAGCCAACTTATCTGACGTCCGGATTTAAACGATTCTTTCTAAAAATACTAGTCTTTATTGATACTTTTAATTAATAGGTAAACAATACGGGACGTACGAAATTTTTAACATTGAAATATAATTGAAATTATTATGAAATTGTTGAAATGAAATGATATTAAGTATTTACTGTTTTTACTGTTTCTCTTTATAAGTAGTAAATTATCTTTATGCCCGTAATGAATACTCGGTTTCTCGTTACAAGACCTTTTGCCTAGCCATTTCTCTTCTATTACTTTAAACGCCGTCTGATAGTTAATTAGTTAAAAGTTTAACTATAGTTCAGGTCTCGAATGTGCATGGTCTATGATTATTGCAGTTAATGTACCTAATGTGTCTATGTGTGCTGCCTAAATGTGTTTATGAGTGCATTAATGAGATTCTGCATCGCACTTCGGTCACCCATATCTATAAAAATCAATGCCAGTTTTCGTTGTAATTTTATAACTCAAGAACGGGCTCACCTATCCAAACCAAATGCTTAGGCTTTGTTCGAACTATTTAGTAGATGGTTTATGTGAAGTTTGCACAAAATCGGTAGAGCGGTTCTTCATATTTATCACATTTTTTGTAACAAATGAATTCAATAAATGGCGGATCATTTTGTAAATGGGGATTTTGCTGTCAATTTGAACCTTTTATCAGAATTAAAACTTTTTTAGTGTTGACAGTAAAAGCATGTTGTTATGTCATTCATGTAGTCATTTTATTTTGGACGTGCTTCGAATAATCAAAATAAAGGAAATTGTCAGCGATAATTATTGCTTTGTGTTTATATTTGTTTATATTTCAAATGTAATATGTATACTTATAATGTGTGCGTGTACTTTTCTCAGTTTTTTAGCGAGGCGTCGGTGTTTCATATCGTTTACAGGCTTTATTTGAATTAAATTGTCAAAAGCATTTACACAAACGGTAAGCTTTGAACTGTTGAAATGAATAACATGATTGCATGTGTGCTTCTTTATTTGAAAAAACATATTGTGTATCACTATTAATGTAGTAATTTGATTTATTCTTTTTTAATTGAAGGAAAAATGCCAATTTTTGTTTGAATAAATGAATTTGATGTTACAATTTTTTTTTAAATTATCAAAGAAATAAAGGTCTATTTCTAGCTATGTACAGTCGTACCATTTTCTTGTTCATTTGTTTGGTGTACAATAAAGTATATTCTATTCTATTCTATTCTATTCTACAGTCAGCGACACATCAACGTATACAGTTACACTGAAAAATGGCAGTTACTGCGCCGGAATAAGAGCTGTCCCAAAGTCATAGTGTATACGTTGACGTGTTGCCGTGTGTACCTACCCACCTAAAAATTCCGCATTCCGAGAATTTTTACGTTATTCGGTTACTTTTTTCGTGTAACTGTTTTCCTTCTGAAGCCCCCTAGCCTACAGTCTAGACGCGTTTTATGATTAAGCTTGGCTCACTGGCTTTGTGAAATTATCAAACGCTTGCTTTTGACATAAACAATTAAGTATGGAATTTTGGAACCAGCTTAGCGTAAGCATAGAGCCACTAGCAACGGTCTTATCATAACAGATGTGTATCTATCTGAAACCGGGAATATAGTTTGGTTGAGTTCTTATTTTCTTATCTGAATCAAATTTTCCGATAAGACGAATAGCTTTAGAGAATAAATAAATAAATAAAATACTTACTTGCTTTATCCAATGTATCGTGTTTAATTTTAAAAAACTTTTTTGACGTGGAGGAAATCTTCAAAAAGTACCCGGACTCTACTTAACCGGACCCGGGACTAAATTAAGTAACAATATCAGAATAGTATGTTTATTACATTACCTTGATAGATTGAATCTCTTTGCTTGATATTTAATTGTATAATAATTACATCCTCAAGTGATACAGACTATTAGGCATACTGCTGCCTCCATTTAATAACCTGTTGCAGTACAGACAGAGTTAACATACAGACTTATTTATTCGATGTTTATTATTATGATTTAGAAGTACCTACCTAAGTAAGTACGACGTTTATGTTTATAATTTTGTATAAAACTACTATACTTAATACCATATGAAACATTAAAAACATTTTAGCTAAAATTAGAAATAATCTATGTCTATCTATCTATCTTTATCTTATTATATAAAAGAGTAGACAAAAACCCACTCATCACGAAATCTCAGAAACTACAAGTGCTAGGAGTCTCAAACTTTGCATGGGGGTTCCTTTTAAGACGTAGGTGCTCACTAAGACTGGATTTTGTGAAATTCAACCTCTAAGGGGGTCAAACAGGGGGGCAAAGTTTGTATGGGAGAACGCGATTCCTTGGTCCTATTGACTTGAAATTTTGCACAGACATTCGTTAAGAAAATTAATTGAATTAGTATTTCATATTTTTTATAATTTATCCCTTTACAGGGTAAAAAAGAAGTATTATTACTCAACCGATGGCAGTACAAATATATTACAACAATAAGATACGATAATTTGAATGTTAAAATAAAAGTTCCTTGGCCAAGTGGTTACGGAAGCGTCCTCTAAGTACGGACTGTCCGGGTTCGCTACCCCTGATCGGATATTTTTTTTTTTTGATTATTAAATTTTGGTTTTGTTTTTTTTATTTATATTAAGATATATTTTTTATAATTAATGATTTTTTTAAATTTAAAATCATGCATACGTAGTTAACTTCTCTCTAATGTTATGATTTAGTTATTAGTGGAAACTGAATTGATTTTTATGTACAATTGGATCTTATATTTAGTAATAATTGGTATCGTTTGTTTGTTTCCCAAATATAACAAAATAAAAATAAAATAATGAAAATATATTTTCAAAATATCTGTTTGGGTAGGAATACAATATGCATGCATATATATTGTATACCTACCTATTGTACGTATGATATAAAAAAAGACAAAACTTTATTGGAATTATTGTCTGTCTGTCAGTCAGGGTTTTTTCTATAGGTTGGCTGGTGTTGGGGACCAACGACGTCAAAGTATCTTTACATAGTGTGAAACAAAGTCGCTATCCGAGTCTGTCTATATCCGATAGCACCTCCTAAACCACGCAGCGATTTTCACCATCGGTTAGATAATTTTTCATTGAAGGTTTTAAGTTTTATCTAAGTAAATAAACTTACATAGTTTACATTGACTAAACCTAAAGAGATACATAGTTAACAATCAAGTACTAGAGAATTTCATTAATTCCATATATTATAAAGTAGGTAAATATCCGGGATATAATATACCCGCCCCCCGGCGGACTCAAAGGCAATGCACTGAGGGACAGCTGATGCAGATCCCACCGGAGAACCCCCTCTCATGTGCCGATGTGACAGCCACGAGAGTTTTAGTGGGTAAGAATCCCCCACAGGATCCCAGGGACATATTAAACGTGCCCCCCACCACCCCTTTAACTGTGACAACGGTGACAGATTCCCGGGGGGCTATAATGCGCCCCTGGCAGCGGCTTCAAAGGCCCTTGCCTTGCACTGAGGGGTACCCGGTGCAGCCCCATATTTTTTGCGGACAACCGTTTAGAGGGTAAGAATCCTACACACCGCGGTCGACCGCCGGCAGGATCCTGGAAGCCTATTGGAGGTCTACCCGTGGTCCCCGAAACTTTGAGCATGGTGTCAGGTTTTTTTTATTGTGCCTCCCGGTGGCGGGCTCAAAGGCAAGCCACTGAGGGGATCTTTTTTTTTTAATTTATCCCTTAACAGGGTTAAAAAGCAGTATTATTACTCAACCGATGGCGGTACAAATATTCTCACACTCACACTCAGATTTGCTTAGTACGTAAATTAGGTACTGTACACGGATAACTTTAATTATCACGCATTAAGGACTGAGCAGACATATAACAAGAATATGATCAAGTAATTCGAATAATAGAAGAAGAATAGCCGTGGTCTGGAGGTTACGGAAGCGTCTTTTAAACACAGCAGGGACTGGGTTCAAATCTCTGTTGTTTTTGTGTAATTTTAAACTTTTTATTTTTGATCATTTTACTATTTTTTTATTATTTTTCACTGAAGGTTTAATATTAATTGAATTTATTTTGAAGTTGTATCTATACCGAGGTCTCATCGAAAAAATACTGAAATTTACAGACTCCACTTCGAAAAAATACTGATCAAGAGCGAGCTGGATTTGCGCACCGAGGGTTAGTTTCCTATTCATCTAACACGTCAGGTAGCAAAAAGACCAAACCTCACAACTAAGTTTGTTTGTCAAAGATTTTTAACCATTTCTACAAAAAAAAAATGCACAAGTAGCGCATTTTCAAACATGTTTTATTTTGCCAAAAAAAACATCAACACTTATTATTACACCAGTAATCTTTTCAGAATTTATGTCAATAATAAAAAAAAATGGCCAACCAATATTTTTTTAGTGTTCCCATGGTTTGTGTTCATACACACTATATACGGATCTAACTATCCCCTCCCACATCCCCTCATACAACTAAAAACTTAAAGTCCAGACTCTGTTAAGCATTGTGTACTTAAATAACAATACAACACAGCAGCCTGTAATGTTTTGTCTCTAATTTATTGATCCACGCTCATAAATGTAATATAGAATATGTTTGGCCAAGTCCCTGAACAATTTTCGCGAGGACAACTGCTTATAATGTTAGCATATTTTTTTCCCCAGTAAAAATACTGACTTCCAG
This sequence comes from Furcula furcula, assembly GCA_911728495.1. Classification (NCBI taxonomy): domain Eukaryota; kingdom Metazoa; phylum Arthropoda; class Insecta; order Lepidoptera; family Notodontidae; genus Furcula; species Furcula furcula. Next base: position 20,716,280 of record OU452248.1, read on the forward strand.
CAAAATACCGATAAAGATCTTCAAAAACGACGTTAAAAAAGAGTGAAAAAGTATTAAAATACAGAATCTGGTCACATTGTATCATTCCATATAATATAAGGTAAATCTGGGATATAATATGCTTACCCCCCGGTGGCGGACTCAGAGGCCAGGCACTCAGGGACACCTGGTGCAGATCCCACCCGAGAACCCAGGTTTCCCTCTCATGTGCCGATGTGACAGCCACGAGAGTTTTAGTGGGTAAGAATCCCAAATACCCAGTTTGACTTCCCCACGGGATCCCGGGGACATATTGGATGTTTCCCCCGCTACTCCCTTAACTGTGACAACGGTGACAGATTCCCGGAGGGCTATAATGCGCCCCCGGCAGCGGTTTCAAAGGCCCTTGCCTTGCACTGAGGGATACACGGTGCATACTCTTTTGTGTGGACAGCCGTGGGGGACACATACTATATACATACATACAGTTCCTTCTCCTCCTACATAACCCGGTTGACCGCCAACAGGGTCCCGGGGACCTATTGAAGACTTCGCCCCTGTAACCGTGAGCACGGTGACAAGTTCCCAGGTGGCTTTATTGTGCTCCCCGGTGGCGCGGTCAAAGGCAAGCCACTGTATCATGATGCAGATCCCACCGGATAGCCCAAGAAGGGGTTCTTATGTGCTGATTGCACTGCCGTTGGGGATTTAGTGTATAAGAATCCTACATACCCGGTTGACCACCAACAGGGTCCCGTAAATCCCATTAAAGGCTTCCCCGTGAACCTGTAACCGTGAGCACCATGACAGGTTCTCAGGGAGCTATAATGTGCCTTTCCGGCGGCGGGTTCAAAGTCAAGGCACTGTGTGTTATCAGCTGGTGCAGATCCCGACAGATAGCCCAGGTCCGCCCTCTAATGTGTCGACGTGATAGCCGCGGGGGTTTTAGTGGGTAAGAATTCCCCGACTGACCCCCGTTTACGTCTTAACGATGAAACCGAACAAGGAAGCCCGTATTGCTTCCATAAATTGGTTTTAAAGAAATTGGGTCCTGTTCCACCCAAATTGTGCACCGGTACACGTCTGCAGTTTATAATAAAATTATAAATACAACAAATCGCAAGCTCAGAGATTCAACGTTGCAGGCTTAAACCTAAGCGTTGAGTACTTTGCCCATGGACAAGCAGCTATAGGTACGTAGCCCTTTCACGCGTCACTTCTATACATAATTTGTTCATATTGCGTTACGAAAAGTCAGCTACAAACATTATTTAACAAGAAATTCTATAATCAAAGGCAGGGCAGTAACTTTAAATTATTCACTTCTTTTTTTTCTCAATTACACCCGTGCGAAGCCGGGGCGGGTCGCTAGTATTATATAAAAGAGTAAGCAAAAACCCACTCATCACGAAATCTCAGAAACTACAAGTGCTAGAAGTCTCAAATTTTGCATGGGGGTTCCTTTTAGGACAAAGGTGCTCACTAAGACGGGTTTTTGCGAAATTCAATCTCTAAGGGGGTGAAACAGGGGGGCAAAGTTTGTATGGGAGAACGCGATTCCTTGGTCCTATTGACTTGAAATTTTGCACAGACATTCGTTAAGAAAATTAATTGAATCAGTATATCATATTTTTTTTTATTTATCCCTTATCAGGGTAAAAAAGGAGTATTATTACTCAACCGATGGTGGTACAAATATATAACAAGAATAAGATACCGTAATTCGAAAAATAAATTAAAAGTTCCTTGGCCAAGTGGTGACGGAAGCGTCCTCTAAGCACGGATTGTCCGGGTTCGCTACCCGTGAACGGATTTTCATTTTGTGTTTTTAAACTTTGTTTTTGATTTTTTGTTTATATTAAGATTCGATGTTTTAAATATTTTACTCATATTAACTCCAGCACTTTTTATCTCTAATTTATTTTTTATATTTAATACCTTTTTTTAATTTAAAATCATGCATCCATGGTTAGCTTCTCTCTAATGTTATGATTTAGTTATTAGTGGAAACTTAATTTTTGTACAATTGGATACAAGGTAAAATATCACGCTATATGCATTAGGGACTGAGCAGACATATAACAAGAATATGATCAAGTAATTCGAATAATAGAGAGTAGCCGTGGTCTGGAGGTTACGGAAGCGTCTTCTAAGCACAGCAGGGTCCGGGTTCAAATCTCTCTTTGGGATTTTTTTTGTGTACTTTTAAACATTTTATTTTTGATCATTTTGTTTTTTTTTTTTTAATTTTTCACTGAAGGTTTATATATTAACTGAATTTATTTAGAAGTTTTATCTAAATAAATAAATTTAATTAGCTTACGTTGACTAAACCTAAAGAGGTACCTACATACTAAACAATCAAGTAAGTACTAGACATTCTATATATCATTATCATTCCATATAATATAAGGTAAATCTGGGATATAATATGCTTGCCCCCCGTCGGCGGACTCAAAGGCCAGGCACTGAGGGACACCAGGTGCAGATCCCACCCGAGAACCCAGGTTTCCCTCTCATGTGCCGATGTAACAGCCACGGGAGTTTTAGTGGGTAAGAATCCCAAATACCCAGGTCGACTTCCCCACGGGATCCCGGGGACATATTGGATGTTTCCCCCGCCACCCCTTAACTGTGACAACGGTGAAAAATGCACTGAGGGGTACACGGTGCAGCCCCCCTCTTTTGTGTGGACAGCCGTGAGGGACACATACTGCAGTGGATCGCCCGCAGGATCCTGGGGGATTATTGGAGGTTTCCCCCGCGATCCCCGTATCTTTGAGCACGATGATAGTTTCCCGGGTGGTTTTATTGTGCCCCCTGGTGGCGGGCTCAAAGGCAAGCCTCTGAGGGATCTTGGTGCAGATCCCACCGGATAGCCCAGGTCTCCTTCTTATGTACTGATTTAACGGCCGTTGGGGGTTTTGTGTATAAGAATCCAACATAACCCGGTTGACTGCCAACAGGGTCCCGGGGACCTATTGAAGGCTTCCCCCGTGACCCCTGTAACCGTGAGCACGGTGACAGGTTCCCGGGTGGCTTTATTGTGCCCCCGGATGGCGGGGTCAAAGGCAAGCCACTGAGCGTATCATGGTCCAAGCGCATAGCCCAAGAAGGGGTTCTTATGTGCTGATTGCACGGCCGATGGGGGTTTATACACTAAAGAATCCTACATACCTGGTTGACCACCAACAGGGTCCCGTAAATCTCATTAAAGGCTTCCCCCATGGCCCCTGTAACCGTGAGCACCGTGACAGGTTCCCGGGGAACTATAATGTGCCTCTCCGGCGGCGGGTTCAAAGTCAAGGCACTGAGTGGTATCAGCTGGTGCAGATACCGACAGATAGCCCAGGTCCGCCCACTAATGGTGATAGCCGCCCACGTGATAGCCGCGGGGGTTTTAGTGGGTAAGAATTCCCCGGTTGATCCCCGTTTACGTCTTAACGATGAAACCGAACAAGGAAGCCCGTATTGCTTCCATAAATTGGTTTTAAAGAAATGGTGTCCTGTTCCTGTCCTTAACCCACCCAAATTGTGCACCGGTACACGTCTGCAGTTTCTAATAAAATTATAAATACAATTAATAAATCACAAGCTCAGAGATTCAACGTTGCAGGCTTAAACCTAAGCGTTGAGTACTTTGCCCATGGAGAGACAGCTATACGTACCTAGGGTTTCACGCGTCACTTCTAAACAAAATTTGTTCATATTGCGTTACGAAGTCAGCTACAAGCATTATTTATGAAGAATTTCTGTAATCAAAGGCAGTAACTAAATTATTCACTTCTTTTTCTTCTCAATTACACCCGTGCGAAGCCGGGGCGGGTCGCTAGTACTTATAATAAAACTGTAACAGGTCCAATTCTGTACATTGAAGATATTTTTAAAATTATATTTGGAGGGCATTCTATAACCGATACTGAGGCCGAAAATGTATTTTTTAATTTTTGTCTGTCTGTTTGTATCACGGCTGCGCATCACGCCGAAACTACTGAATGGATTCAAATGAAACTTGGCATGATTCTTACTACGAGGTAGGACATAGGATACTTTTTATCCCGTAATCTAGCACGGTTCTTTTGGGAGAGGGGATTAAAGTCAAAATGGGTACTTGGTTATACGCTTGGTCCGATTTTATCAATTTTTCTTATTAATTATAATAAATATTAGTAAGGGAACACTCATAGAGAGTTGTTATCTAGGTTTTGTAATCGATCGGGTTAAGCAACGTTAGTTAAGGTCATTAAATAGATGGGTGACCGTTTAAGGCCTTTTGACTAAACTGGTCTGTGCTTCGGAGAGCAAGTAAAAAGTGGGTCCCAGTTTTCAACCGACTATAAAAAAGGAGGTTATGTATTCGATGCGAATGTCTGTTATTAAAAGTTTAGTTAACGTAAAAATAGCGCATGCGGAGCTGCGTGGGTCAGCTAGTAATAAATAATAATGTCCTCCTGGCCGATAATGACCACAGAGGCCAATCTTTCACAAGATAAGCCATTTACGCGGGAGATATGTAAATGCCTGTGTAGAAGCACAAGTGTGACACTGTGGTTATTTCGAATACATACTGTAACTTATAGTGCACAAGGGCTTGCGTTAAACACAAGTGCACTCTCTCTTCCTTTATACCTCTTAAAATCCGATGGGGCGGACGACGGACAAGGCCGGGGTGTAGGTTAGTTAGGCACACGACCGACTTTTTACATGCCCATCCGACGCATGGATCTTATCTTACTTTACAGACCATCAGGTGATCGGCCTGCATGATCCTAGCCAGTAAGGAACAACTACACAGAGTTCTTGCTCCCCGCGGGATTCGAACCCGCTGCCTCCGTGCCGTGTGCGTGCGTAGCCTCCATGGCAGAGTGGGAAATCGCTTGCTTTGCCAAATCCGGAAAATAAGAAATATCTAATGCCTACAACATAACATGTTTATTGCTAAGAAAAGAGCGAGCAATTAGTTTTTCGGTCAAAGAAATTAAGATTATATTACTAAAGTTTCATGACCTAAAAATAAACATTGTTTATCTTGTCTCCTAAGAATAAGACTTTGCTATTTAGGGCAGTCAGTTTATTATACCAGTTTATCAGCGTATCTGTTTTTTATGGAGGACACATATCGGAATAGCGTAAGGATAGTGAGGGTCCGTTGTCGTGGTAGACAATAGGCCATTCACTACAGGGCATTGTACAAACAAAGGTCGGTGATGACGTCATCTAACTTGGAGACTGGAGATACTAAATTCATACGTAAATATGTACTTATTAAGTTAAACATGTTTTAGGGCTATTCAGGGGTTTTAGGGGTTTTCATTTTACCAAGTGCTACGCGAGCGAATTATTGCTTGGTCGTCGTGATGGTAAAGCGCACTAAACATAGAAATCGCTGAACTGGCAGCAAATGTGACAAAATGGACTGGTGTTCCTCAGCTGTCAGCAAAGCGACTATAAATGTAAAAGAATAGGTATAACTTAAAGTATAAGAATAAGATAATATGTAGGTTCGCAGTGACTGCTTACCACCAGGCGGTCTGCACGCTTGCTTGCTACCTTGGTAGTATACAAAATAAAAAGAATAATCATCTGGGACAATCCACGCACGGTCATCTGAGCCCAAACTAGGCGGAGCCTGTCTGTACTGTACCAGACAACTGATACAAATAGTACTTTGTAAAAAAATAAAAATAATACCAGCCCTTGTTAATGTCCCACTGCTGGGCACGGGCCTCCCTTCAAGATGAAGGGGCTTAGGCCAAGTCCACCACGCTGGCCATGTGCGGGTTGGCAGACTTCACACGTCATTCGAAAGCTAGTTAGGCTTTCTCAGACATGCAGGTTTCCTCACGATGTTTTCCTTCACCGACAGCTAGTAACAATGGCACAAAGACGATTCGCACATGATTAATTAAAGAAATCAGAGGTGCGAGCTGCAGTCTTAGCACGATTTGCCAAGACTTCGTAATCTTGACAGTTCGGTGTGACGTAGAAACGTCATTTTCGGTATTAGCTAGGTCGATAACTACGTCATACTCCACACCGAACTGTCAAGATTACGAAGTCTTGGCAAATCGTGCTAAGCCTGCTGGGGTTCGAACCTGCGCATCTTGTTTCCAAGGCAAGCGCTCGCCCACTGAGCTGTTACAGCTTGTAAATAAATACATACGCATAATATAGACAAATAACAACAGGCACAAGGTAGGGATCGAACCTGCAACCTATTCGGTAGCGTTGGTCTTGGGAGGGAGTGGTAGTGTATGTTGTCTATAGGCAGACTTGTCGCTTAACATTAGGCCGGCTATACACTCGCGTGTGACGTCGCGCCGTGAATAAACGCCGTACCGCGCGAGAACTGTGTCCCTCCACACTCGCAAAGCTTCACAGTTTTGTTCGCGACTATGATGGACGACGACGTGATTTCTGCTGCCACTCCCTACGATGTCGTGTACGCTACCTACTGCGGAAAACTGCGAGTGTGAATGCGTTCACGTTCGCGTGCCGCAAGCCCTACACTCGCGTGAACAACATCTACACTCGTGATTCGCAGTTGTCGCGGGTTTTCGCGGCCGTTCGCGCCGCGAGTGTAGAGCCGGCTTTTGGCGAATCGTGTGGAGAGTCTTGACAGTATCGTCACTAGTTGTAAAATTAAAAAAATGTATGTTAGAATATACACATGACTCTGGCATGGAAAAAATTAATGAAAATAATTTAATAAATAATTAATTAATGGCTGAATAAAGAAAAAAAATAAAGGAAAATAAAACTTTCCTTTATAACATTAAACACAAAAAAAAAATATATACAGACGAATTGAGAACCTCCTCCTTTTTTGAAGTCGGTTAAAAACTTTGAATCATCAGTATTGCCCACGCCTATGGATGCTAGACCTGATCTCCCACCAAAGACACGCGTATACTCGTACAAATAAGATCTATCCAAAGAACATAGAAAGAAGAATGTATGTGTAATGTAGGTATCAAACTGTCAGATCGTATAAAGTCGGAAATTACGCCAAAAAACGAAGTAGATAGACGCTCTTGCTATAGTTGCGAGTGGAATTGGGCGGGACATATAGCGAGGACTCGCGACAACCGATAGAGTGAGTCCTCTATTGGACTCCTACTGGTAAGGGTTCTCGTGGACGCCCCTTTGGAAGATAGAGGGACGACATTGAGCTGAGGTAGGGAGACTATGGAATCGCGTTCAATTCAGTGTATCAATATAATTTTAAGTGTCACTCGTTTGATAAATAATCTCATTTATTTTCCTAATTGGTACTAGAAATACGAATCCGATCTTGTATCGCTAGTACAAGGTACGAATTACGAAAAATAATTTCGCGTAGACGTCGCTGTGTTACAGTAACTTAGTGACGATATAAGCAGGGCATTCACCAGAATGGTACCATATAGAAACATGCACTAAGTACTCGAGTGACGTAGCTTGCCTAAGACGGGCCCTGTATGAAAATTTGTTGTTTTGTCTAATTAAGGTACAGAAATATCAAGTACTAGCTGACCCACGCAGCTCCGCCTGCGCTATTTTTACGTTAACTAAACTTTTAATAACATTCGCATCGAATACATAACCTCCTTTTTTATAGTCGGTTAAAAACTGGAACCCACTTTTTACTTGCTCTCCGAAGCACGGACCCGTTTAGTTCAAATGGCGTTAAACGGTCACCCATCTATTTAATGACCTTACCTAACGTTGCTTAATCCGATCGATTACAAAACCTTGATAACAACTCTCTATGAGTGTTCCCTTACTAATATTTATTATATTATAAAGAAAAATTGATAACATCGGACCAAGCGTATAACCAAGTACCCATTTTGACTTTAATCCCCTCTCCCAAAAGAACCGTGCTAGATTACGGGATAAAAAGTATCCTATGTCCTACCTCGTAGTAAGATCTCAAATCATGCCAAGTTTCATTTGAATCCATTCAGTAGTTTCGGCGTGATGCGCAGCCGTGATACAGACAGACAGACAGACAGACAGACAGACAGACAAAAATTAAAAAAAAAAAATTTTCGGCCTCAGTATCGGTTACAGAATGCCCTCCAAATATAATTTTCAAAATATCTTCAATGTACAGAATTGGACCTGTTACAGTTTTATTATAAGTATAGATTGTGGATAACATCTTCCGATTTTGCTTACACACGTTCGGGGCCTATGTAGCCTAGGGGCCCCGTATCATATATACGGCTGATACGGCGGTAGCTACACCCCTGCTCGAGACATTAGTTAGTCTCTTGAACCTGATAACTTCACTAGCTACAGCTCTTCACACCAGAAAAGGGCAATATTTATACAGTGCTGCTTCGCGGCAGAATACCCAATACTCTGCAGTATTGGGTATTCTGCAGAGGTAGTTGGACTGTGGAAGACTTCCCAACACTGCAGTGGTAAGTACGTAGCTGGATGGTCTTGCTAATTGGACCTACAATCAAGAAAATGTGGTTTTTCTTTCTTTGTCGTTTGGTTAGTGGACGGAAAAAGAATTTCCGAGCATTTCACGAACATTGTACAGTACCAAATAGACATATTCCGGATATCGAGCGGGGACGACGGTTGACTTTTAAATGGATATGTCAAAACTGTATCGGGCTTGTAGGTATAAGTAATATAGGATTTATATCTGACAGTTTCGATTGAAACGACGACGAGAATAGGTGTATCGTACACCTATTCTCGTGTATGTATTTCTAACATAAATATTTTTTCTTTACTAACATAAGCCAGAGCTGCCCGTGGGGTGTCCGGGTAAGCATAGCACTCACCCATCGTGTTGGGTTGTCCCGTTGGGTGTCGTCAAAGACGACTAAGGTGAAACAAGAAGACGGGCCGTAGCGTCTTTCTACTGCATTACCTGCCAATTATACTGCGATCCCCAAGGCGCCTGCCTAGTGTAGGGATTATGGTAATAGCTCTCTTTTAAGGGCCTTGCCTATCCAACAGTGGAGGTTTTTTCGGCTGATGATGATGTAGGAAGCACTCGACGGAAAGCGATGAATAAAGGGACGTAGTGGAATCAAGTGATGTTCTGCGCACATTGTCCAAAACTTGTACTCGTCTGCTGAATTTGTACATATAAGTAAATTGGTCCCTCAACTAGTCGGGTGTCGACAGTTTCCTGGATCAGCAAGTTCGAGTAACGGGGAAGCCTTGAATAGGCCGGCCTGCAAGACCCGTAGAGGTCAACCGGGGTATGTGGGATTCTTGCCAACTTAAAGCACCGTGGTTGTCGCATCGGCACATGAGAGGGACGATGTGGGCTCTTAGGTGGAATGCACACCAGGAACCCCTCAGTGCCTTGTCTTTGAGCCGGCCACCGAGGGGCGCTATATAGTCCGTTAGGAATCTGTTATGGCGTGTCCGTAAGAAGCGACTAAAGGGAAAACAAAAAGACGAGCAGCAGGGACTTGGAATCGACCCCAAAGACGTCTGCCAAGCGTGGGGATTTTGGCAACCCCTCCCTTCTATGGGGGAGGCCTTTGTTCAGCAGTGGACGTTTTTACCCTAACTACGTCATATTATTTACCCTTGTCGTAGTATTAAATGAACTAGGAAGTTGAATCAAGAGTTTTATTTAGGAAAATACTTTGAAAAATCCGGACGATAGGTACTTTGTTCGGCTTAGGCACTCATGCCAATCGTCCTGATTACGTAGGTTTATATGAGTTCTGTGATGTATGTAGGTAGTCAAAATATTAGGTGACGTGATTAGAAAAACTTTATTTGCCATGAAAACTAAAATTAAACGTCAAGACCGCGGGTCGGGCGTAAATTTAATTACGTCGAGAGCGTTTTGGTCGACAATGGTCGGTCGGGGTCAGGAATTTAGTATTCTAGTGTGAAGCTGGCTAGAACTCCTGTCGGCGGGCAGCGTGCGTCAAAATTGTAATTAATTTGTTCACTCCAAGTGGCCATTGAGGGGCCTATTAATGAAATCTCTGTCCCTCGTCGTGGGCGACAATAATAAAACACTCTACAGATTATGTCATCTACCTAACATCGCTTTAAATGCTTTATTTTGTTAATGACAGAAAGAATGATCCTCCGTAAGATCCTGGGGTCTATAGAAAACCCTTAGGGTGTTCGTAAGAGTCGACTGAGTGAAAACAAAAAGTTAACTTGACAAACTTAGGGTCGCTGAGCCAACGGACACACACACACATTTTGTTAATGTTCCAGATATTAATACTTTCATCATCATCATCATCATCAGCCGGAAGACGTCCACTGCTGAACATAGGCCTCCCCCTTAGAACGCCACAATGAACGACAATTGGCTATTTGCATCCACCGGTTACCTGCGACGCGCACAATGTCGTCTGTCCACCTAGTGGGAGGCGAACGCTGCGTCTTCCGGTTCGTGGTTGCCACTCGAGAACCTTTCTTCCCCAACGGTTATCGGTTCTTCGAGCATTAATACTTTACATAGATACTTTTACTTAACTTTTTTTTTTCATGTTTCATATTTTTCTAACACCCTGTAAGTGTGTAAGTCCCTATATGCTCTTTGCTCAGGAAAAAGGTCAGCTCATAAGATTTTCGGAAAACAAAACACGTTTGGGTTTACAATTCATCAAGAACGTTTACACAAAGCTTTACGTTCGTCACATTTTTCAGGAACATGTTCCATTTCCGCACAATTACTAAGACTTTAGTGACAATAAACACAATTATACCGTGTCTGACTTTAAACATAGGACCTCGCGGCGAACTTTTGCCTCAAAAGCTGCAAGGCATCGTCACCTAAAACCTAAAGCCATTTAGCCCATTTTAGCTGAAGCGACATGGTATCCGGCAGACTCAAAGTTGGCATTTAAAGAGAGATTTGTTGGTCAAATCTTCGATGAGCTCGCTTATCTATACTTATAATAAAACTGTAACAGGTCCAATTCTGTACATTAAAGATATTTTGAAAATGATATTTGGAGGGCATTCCATAACCGATACTGCGGCCGGATACACGGTTCTTTTGAGAGAGGGGATTAAAGTCAAAATGGGTACTTGGTTATACGCTTGGTCCGATTTTATCAATTTTTCTTTATAATATAATAAATATTAGTAAGGGAACACTCATAGAGAGTTGTTATCAAGATTTTGTAATCGATCGGGTTAAGCAACGTTAGGTAAGGTCATTAAATAGATGGGTGATCGTTTAACGCCATTTGAACTAAACGGGTACGGACCCGTTTAGTTCTTCGAAGAGCAAGTAAAAAGTGGGTGCCAGTTTTTAACCGACTATAAACAAGGAGGTTATGTATTCGATGCGAATGCCTGTTATTAAAAGTTGAGTTAACGTAAAAATAGCGCAGGCGGAGCTGCGTGGGTCAGCTAGTGGCTAATATATCCAATTCTTGCAAACAATATTTATGCGTCCACTTAACGGGCATGTGACCATCGAAGAGGTGGACGAGCTTTTAATATAAAGTGTCCATGTAGGACCTTCTTGACAATTCAAATTATATAACAGGTTCATACATATAGGTTTGAAAGTGCCTCTATCCATTCCGAACGCTAAACTGGATTCTTCTCCCAGTGAGAGCTCTAATTGCATTGCATTGATTGAAAAGCGTATTGATTTATTAGAAGTATATGTACATATACATATGTATAATAAATCAATTCGCACTTCAATCTTTATCATGACAAGGTAAAAACCTCTGCCACCGGAATTAATCAAAGCTATCCACGATAGTGCGAGAAACATCGAGGCACACCTTCTTCACATGTCACTCAGATGCGATCTGGGTGAAAGCTGAAGGCGGTAGGTAATAGGATTTCAGATGCAGGGGAGAGCTGCCAATATAGATAGTATTCATCTACTCTGCATTACATAATAGCTCAACAGTACTGTGAGAATATTTAGTTAGTTTAAGAATATTTACTTGGTTAGAAATGTAATGGTCAAAGGGCGTAGAATAATCAACCGCAGGTCATTACCCAACTCTCGCAAACTACCGGCGGTTAACTCTCTTCAAATTGCTTAATTTGCGGACACCGAGCAAATGAAATATCCGACCGAACTATTCAAATGCGAGAATCAAGTGACAATGTCTTGAGCAATAACAAAGGTGGATTCAGACGAGTGGTTTAATGTATTCCGATGTAATTTGTCGGCCACTGAGAAATGGAACAAATAAACTTACCTAAGCACTTCGGCAACAATCCCTGGGCGATGGTAAAGAAGTTAAACAGAAGGGTAAAAACTCCAAACACGATACAAATTCTCGACTTGTTTAATCAGTTTGTTTAAAACGGACGAGGCGCTGCGGAACAGTGAGTTGGCCGCTTGATTCTTTTGATATAAAACTAGAAAGTTTCTCTAAGAATTATAGCATAACAAAATACACATTTCCTTTCCATCTAGCATTGTTTATTTCCTAACGCTGGCTGATTGTGAGTCATACCTTTAATATCGGTGAGTGAGTATTCGTTATGATAAATAATGTAGCGTAGTGTTGTTCACAACACGAAAATAGTGGAAATGTGAATATTATTATGAAATATATACAACGCGGACTTGCAATCTCAGTGTTGTCGTCCAACACGCAAAATGGCTAACATAATTATATTCAGACACTCCCGCTCATATGTGTGCCGATGCCCCCTTGAAAAGGGTGTGAAGAAATGTCAAGGCGTACCGAAGCAATCAGCCAAATGCACGCAGATGTGTGTTGGAAATTCAGACAGCGACTTTATGCGCACACCTACTTCTTTGACACGTGTAGGTTTGATTGTAAAATACTTTTACAGGTTGCTTCTTTGTATGGTAAAATCTACTTGGACGTCAGAGGATGCGCCTAAAATACCCACTAGTATTTCTACTTACTTTAGAATTCAATGAATACATAAAGCTTACAGTAATGTTGTCTTTTATTTACGCGAATACTACACATTGAAATCAAACTACTTTACGGATTTTATCGCGGTTCATTTTCGATTTTTACTATCCTGACGTTTCGAATGTTTAGCAGCACCTATGGTCACGGGAGGAATGAGATGTTGAACGTCCTTAAGTCACAATTATTATTTGCAAGTAGATGGAGTAGCAATGCGCTCGCCTGTATCTCCCGTAGTTGCTGATATTTTTATGGAAGACTTTCAGGAGACAGCCCTCCGAACTTCACCTGTCATTCTGAGATTCTACAAGCGGCATGTACTTAGATGATACGTTCACAATATTACCATCTCTAAAGTATCTAAGTCCAAAAATTCAATTCACACGGGAACACAGCAAAGTTTACACACTGCTGCTTGGCGGCAGAATATCTGATACTGCAGTGGTACCTAACTGGAAGGTCCCTTGCACAAGGAATCTACCGCCTAGTAAAATGCCTGATTTACTAGCGGCAACACAAAGCCTGACTGAGGTTTTTTAATGTTGCATATAGCATAACATAGTAGGATAACATCACCACTTGGTTAGGGGTAATTACAATTGGACTGGATTGAAATTGACAGCGATGATAAATTAATATTGGTTTCCGGGGCTATTAGTAGTTCTTTAATATTTGATTATGCTGATTGTACCCATATTGGCCAAAGTACAAACGTTGCGACACGTTGCAATTAAACTAAGTTTGTATTAGAAATCTCCGAATTGAAATCCTCAATTACTAAAACTTCATAAGGCTTGCTTTTTAGACTCTGTGCTCAAGATTTATTGGCGCTGTCGTTCCAATCTCTGAAGATATATAGTTTAATAGAGAGCTCTCCGAAGCATAATTTAGGGATGTATACATATATATATATGCCCGTGGGGTGCCGGGTTAGAATTACATCCCCCCCCCATCTCCTCTCGTTGGGTGTCGTAAGAGGCGACTAATCGAGAACAGGAAGACGGGCAGCAGTGTCTTTCTTTTGGATTTATCTTCCACCTATACTGCGATCCCCAAGCATGGGGATTATTGCAACCCTTCCCTTCTAAGGGGGAGGCCTTTGTTCAGCAGTGGACGTCTATCGGCTGCTAATGATGATACATAAGTATATTCTGTAATATTTTGCATATTGCACGAACAGATCCATAATAATGTTGTCTTTTACTTACGCGAATAATACACATTGAAATCAAACTACTTTTAAGGATTTTACCGCGGTTTATTTTAAATCCATATAGTTTAGAAAAACTAGTGTTTTGTAGGACGTTGTGTTAGCGCTGAAGATCTGGCAGAAGATCGAACTCAATGGAGGTGGATCATAGCTAATATATATGAGCGTGCACAGCGGAGACACGATCCTCAGTAATGAGGGACCGACTGTCACAGAGAGAGAAATACATATGTTCGAGCGTGTATGTTTTTTTGTAACAACTAAACGAGGGGACATTATGTCTATTGTATCAGAAGAATCGCTATGCTGGCAATAAAAGGGACAAAAATGGTCATTTGGTCCCTTCTGATTCTCCCTCATCTTGTTCGGTGAAGTTTTCATTTATATTTCCAAACAGCAATAAATACTTACAATATCTTTACTATGAGATGAGATAATGACTCATTAACCGACTCTAAGAGCGGCATGTAGACTTATATCACGACCTTTATCACGACCTTAGAATGCATATTTGAATAACGTGTCTTGCGTAGAATTAAATTGTAGATCCATGATGGGTACCTCCAATATGTGCGTTTAAATAAGTTATTCAATGTGAGTTTTTGCTTTTTTGGAGTCGTAAAAATATTAAGTTTCGAGCAACGAATGTCGGAGCCTCGAAATAAATTACTTGTAAGTGCCACTTGTGAGCTTTATCTATTACCTACGCGTGTGAATGTGTTCATTTTCATCGGCTGTATGTAGACCAATAATTTGTCTAGCTAGTATTCCCACATGCTCTAGAAATGGGTGATAAATTTTCATACCATGTTTCGGATATTCAATTAAACAAAGGAAATTTTGACATTATATCTTCGTGGACAAAACTATTCACGAAATATCCTGAATAAATAATAATTTCTGAATCCGTGTATGTGCTTGCCAGCGCAGCGCAGTTAACTATCTTAAACAAATCGTTCATGTTTTTTACAGTAACTTGATCAATTTTTCATAACATTTACATATATAGGTATACAATTATAGGTAAATTCCGGAGCATCACCGTTGGTTGGTAATCGGCATATATATCTAAGTATATGTCGGAAAAATGGCTAGGGCACAGACCAAAAAAAAATTACGGGAATTTAGAAATATTTTTAGTAGTCTGCTAATGAGCGTTGTTGGAATAAGTCCTACTTAATGATTTCTGATACTTACGCGAATATTACACATTGAAATGAAACTAATTTTACGGATTATATCGCGGTATATTTTTGATTTTAATTTCCCGACGTTTCGAATACTTTACAGCATTCATGGTCACGGGCGGACTGAGGTGGTAGCTGTCCATATGTCATAGTTGTCTTAGGGTACCCTCAGGTCTTCTAATTATTATTGTTAGTCCGATCTACGCAGAAAGAGCTTACAGTATCTTGAGGTCTTGCAGTGGAATGCTTGTCTTTGGATTTGACTATGTTTATCACGGGATCCCAAGCTGGTGGTAGCACCCAGCCATCTTCTCTATTGAAATTTGGATGCTTTTTAATTTCAATAGCCTCACGAATCATCCTTGATATAATCCGTAAAATTAGTTTCATTTCAATAAGTCCTACTTATCAAAAAGGTGAATAACTAGCATAGCTTCCGCACTAAAACAAAGACTGGCTGATGACGTCATATTTTCTTCAAAACGGAATCAAGACAATAGAAGACCACATTTTAACGATCACTCACAGCGACGAGTTCATGGACTTTAAGACACAGCTTTATTCATTAACATAATCAGAGTCCGTATTTAGCGTACAATACATAAAGGCAGGAGCGCCCTGTGTCTACCTATTGTTTACCACTACCCAAATGTATCTTTCACTGACAATCGTGCGAGTGTCTTTGTCTCTCGCTACTTTATAGAGTTTTACCCACGTTTTACCTTTATACCTTTTACGATAAAATAGCACGTTAAAATTTTATCCACATATTCTATCATTTCATCTAAAAAAAATCCGTTGTACACATTTTATCTTATATTTTTATAAAAATTACTTTGGATTGCTAGACATACATATGTATGTATGTAGATGGTAGGTACAGCTCTACATTAGTATTTTTGTTTTTTTTTTGTTCTTTAAGATAACTCGAATGTTTCTTATTATAAGTACATAGGTACTCAATTGCAGGCCTTGTAGAGAAGCTCAGAGTCACACAACGTGCAATGGAGAGAGCTATGATCGGAGTTTCTTTGCGCGATAGAATCCGAAATGTGGAGATTCTCACTTAGAGTCTGCAAGTTGAAGTGTCAATGGCCACATCGCTCGAAGAACCGATAACCGTTGGGGAAGAAAGGTTCTCGAGTGGCGACCACGAACCGGAAGATGCAACGTAGGCAGGCCTCCCACTAGGTGGACAGACGACATTGTGCGCGTTGCAGGTAACCGGTGGATGGCAATAGCCAATTGTCGATCATTGAGGCGTTCTAAGGGGGAGGCCTATGTTCAGCAGTGGACGTCTTCCGGCTGATGATGATGATGATAACTCAATTGCAGCTTAACTCACCTAGATGTTTGTATTTTATTAACGGATCTGTAGTTGGTGCAGCCCATGTGAAACCCGATTTAGGACCGAAAACAGGAGAAACGCGGATAATATAAAGGCTCATGGTCAAGTTAAAGATAATAAAATTTAAATGTATAAAAGTTAATAAAACTTTTACTAGACAGTTCGGCAAAATGGTTACGTACTTATATGCATGTTTACATACCACTTGACATGCACGACAGTCTTCGATGGTTAAAAATTAAACCTTTAATTGAAGATCCCTTTAAAACCATTTAGCAATGGTGTATTCCCACTTGTCACCACTGGCTTTGTCACCACTATCAGCGGTAATTCATATTTGACTATGATGACAAGTCATTTTATAATTCGTTAATAAATCAAGTTTAAAAGAACTGTCTCAAGTAGTAAGACCTGATTTTTTAATTGATTTTATTCGGCGAAGTACCGAAAAATACAACTGAAGAACCTCTTCACAAAAGCTTATTTCCATTAAAATTGTAGAAGCAGAAATAAATTTTCCTCAAGAGAATAATTTGCAAGACTATTTCAATTGTACTTATTGAAACATACTTTTGATTTTTCTTTTAATATCTGCTAAGCTGCGTCAAAATTATAACAACCCTATTGTTTACTTCGTGCTTCGTGGGATAAGAACTATTGAAAAATCACAACAGCAATTTACGTATTTATTTTACTTAGGTAAGTTACCTAAGGGTAACTTACTATCTCTGTATTCAGTAAGTTACCTAAGGGTAACTTACCTTACTTAAGGATATAAGTATCCTGAAAATCTCAATAAATATAATAACAATATTCTGAACTTTCATTTATATCAAGTATATTAGTAGACACTTAATTACAGAGCAGTATTTCACATTTAACAACAGAAATAAGCAGCTGTAGAAATATTTAAAAGATGAACGGAAATTCGTCTTTTAGAATTTATCAAACAGACGTGGAGATTTTGCGATAGGCTACCGCTTAGTCGGCTTAAAATAGATTTGTTTTTAAGTCTTTGAAGAGTCGAGACGGTTTATCTGAGCAAAATATGATCATTTTATGTTATTCATTTCGTATCAGATTTCAGATAGGTTTTATGTAAAAATGTTGATAATCACAAAATGATAAAATATGATTCTATCAATATTTTCTGTACATTATTACCGTGACAGTGCAAGAGAGAACGCTATGCGTTGGTGTAACTTTCGGACTCTCGGACAAGATACAATTTCAATTAAATCTCTGTATTCAATTTGTTGTCTAAACCTGTGCTTACATAATTATTCTTGATTAACACATCGAAAAATGTAGCGAGCAACCCAAGGTTTTAAAAATTATAGAGCCGTACTAAAGTTTCACTAATTTTGTGCCTATCTTATACTTACAGTATAGCTTTTTTAACTCCTAAAAGCATTGTACAGCTGAGTTGAAGTAGTCCAGTAGTACACATACCAATATTATAAATATATCGAGTTGATGACTTTTGTCATTTTTTCATCATCAAGAAAGTTCAGATAAAAACCATTTGCGCTTATAGGCCGACCGTTTAACTCGCGTATCGCCTGCGCGGTAAGAAGGGAGCGAGGGGAGATGTTAGCGGATGGGTGAAAGGGGTGCGCGGAGCAGAGAGCTTACGTCAAGTGCGGCAGTGCGCTGGCTGTGCTCGCAGCGCGCGGTTGGTGTTTTTGTTACGGACGCTTGAAGATAAACGCACAAGGTATACGACTGCCAAGATGAATCGCTCTTCCAGTTTTGCGAACAAAATTAACAAGCAATCTAAACAAATAGCATACTAGGTATATTCCTTTTTTAAAGCCAGAAAACAAGATCATAATTCTACAGAGTATCTTGAAGACGTAAACCTAAACAAACTTGTTGCTAAAGCTACAGGACTTTCGGTGACTACCATATGTAAAATAATAAAAGAAGGAAATGAACTGAAAGATGAACAAAATAATGTAAATTTTAAATCACCAAAAAAAATTAAACAAATCCGAAAGAAAAAAATTGAAGTTGACAGTTTTACAGAGGGCGTTGTTAGAAGAAAAATAACTCAATTTTATACGGTTTATAAGAAGGTTCCTACATTAAAAATTTTGAATGCGAAACTCAGAGAAGAAGGAATTTTAAATTGTGGCCGAGAATATTTGAGAACATTGATTCATAAACTTGGCTTTCGATTTAAGAAATGTCAATCAAAAAGAAAATTACTGATTGAACAATCAAACATCGTATCGTGGCGGTGGCGTTATCTTAATGCGATAAAGAAGCACAGAAGAGATCAAAGAAACTTTCCATTAAATCTATTCTTACGGATTATATCGCGATTTATTTTATTTTCCCCGACGTTGATTGATTGATTGCAATGTCTAGTATTCGCGTAAATAAAAGACAACATTATGTCAAAGAAACATTGTTTACCTCGATGAGACATATGTCAATTCGTCATTAAATGTACCGGCGTGTTGGCAATCCAATGAAGAACGAGGGGTGCTGTCGCATATTGGCAAAGGGCCACGTTTAATTATTGTACATGCTGGTGGACAAGCCGGATTTATCGATGGAGCTCTTTTAATTTTTAAATCCAAAAGCAAAACCGGAGATTATCATAGCGATATGAATTTTGTAAACTTCAACAAATGGACTAAAGAAAAGCTATTGCCAAATTTACCGCCAAGCTCAGTTATTGTTATGGATAATGCCGCATACCACTCGGTACAAGAGGACAAAAAGCGTACAATGACATCCACAAAAGCCACCATGCAAACCTGGCTGCAAAGACACAATGTTGCATTTGATACGTCTCTAAGAAAATGTGATTTATTGAATTTAATCAAACAACACGCGACAGAAAATATTTACAAAATAGATGAAATTTTAAAGGCGGCAGGTCATGAAGTCTTACGACTGCCTCCATATCACCCAGAACTGAACCCAATTGAATTGGTTTGGGGGGATATCAAAGGACACCTCGCAAAAATTGAAATTGATTCTAATTTAGACAAAAAGAAAAATACACTGGAACAGTTATTTGCCGAATTCTCTGTAGAAAAATGGGTTAACTGCGATAATCATGTACAAACTATTGAAGATGAATATTGTCTGCACGATCGCATCGTTGATGAAGAGATGGACCGATTTATTATTAATTTGCAAGATCCTGACTCCTCAAGCTACACAGACAGTGATGATGATTCAAGCGATATGAATATTAGTGACGAATAGTCCTATAAAAATTTTATCTGTGGTTAAATATTTCTTAAACGGAGTTAATTATTGTTTTATGATTTTGTACCTATGAAGCTATTATAAAATATTTGTAAAACTTAAAAATAAATACTTAAAAAAAAGATACTTATTATTTTATTCTTTACCAACAATGTCTATCTCGAGATAAATCTTTGGATTATTGACTCCGTGTGTAGCGTTACCCGCCCCCGCTCCCTTCTTACCGCGCAGGCGATACGCGAGTTAAACGGTCGGCCTATAGAAGTTTTCTACGTTCTAAAAAAAATTGACCCAATTTTTTTTTCTCTTTCACTATTTTTCGATTTCTTCTTATCTTATGGTACTTAAAATTATAATAGTTAAGGTTGCGCAAAACAATTCCCAAACCTATTTGAAAATTAGAGAAGTAAGTAAACTCTTTTATTAGTTGAAAATGGAAGAAGAAAAAGAAATTCAATTACAGAGTTTCTTTTATCTTTGTCATCGAATCTTTGTGAAATGCATTCATACATTGAGATATAAATACATTAAATCTCAATGAATTAATATAACGTATACAATAAGCTTATTAAATTAAACTCAAATCTTACAATAGTCTGTTGATAAGTCCGTTAATTTTAAAGAATAATAATATATACCTTGGTGGTCCAGAAGAAAATGCGCCTATTGTGAATTCCTAGACTAAAAAAACAAACTGACTGCGTAGTACACAAGAAGCTTACATTTACAACACTGGAGTATGCAACGCAAATAATATCTTGAAGCCAAAAAATTTGGCCTTGAATCATTTCACTTATGTTTTTTGTCTCTTTCATTAGGATGACCACGACGAATCTAAGTTTAGGATAAATACATACGGATTACGTATAAAAAAAAGTGAAAACGTAAGATAGGAATATATCATATAAAACGTATTTTATAGTAAGGGCAGCGTTCGGGAGATACCTTAAAGCACAGAGACATAGTTGTTTACTATTGGCTCATTAGAAAGCTCCAACAAGCAATGGAGTTAGCTATGCCTAAACATATTCATCCATCCTCCATTGCCTGTTCATTTCTGATTTTATCACGTAGCGAAACCTTGGGGTTACGTAGAAGAGCCGTATATGAAGTAGAGTACCCCTATAGCTTTGAGAATATTCTAGTTGAATTGGCAGTGGGCGGAGCACATAGCTGGAAGAACCGATGGCCGTTGGGCAAAAAGTTTCTAGATAATGACCACCGTCCGGAAAGTGGTGTGTAGAATGGCCCCTAACAAGAAGGTCCGATGATGGTATCACACGCGTGGCAGGAAGCCAGGGGATGCGAGTGGCGAAAGTCCGTTAAGTGTGGACGTCATTGGGGGAGGCATTTGTCTGGCAGTTGACGTCATTCGCCTGATGGATGCAAGGATAGATTTTATGGAAATGAAAAACAACAATATAGTATATCATTTATTAACATTCATAATATTCATTATTATACAAGCCAGGCCGTAATCGAGAACATTTTACAGGGAAATTTCACTAATGTTTTTAAGCATTTAATCACAATCCTAAATCAAAAGGAATAAAATACACAGATTGAAGGGTTCTGTCTAGGATTAAAACGATTATTAATATTTCTGCAAGATATAATACGCTACCAAATAAAGACACACAGCGAGCTAGTTTTACAGAGAGAGAGTAGTGAACATAGATTACTAGCAAGAGACATAGGCATCGTCATGCCAATTTCATATTTCTATAAATTGTCGTGTTGTTGTCATATTTCTATAAATGTAGAGTCAGGATTGACTGATGCAGCTCTGATATTTGATACTTGTAGAAGAGCCTATGGTGCTAGCCTAAAATATAAATAAACAGTTATTTAATGAAATAAACATTTTTGGTTATATTTTGATTACCTTATTCAAAGTTGACCTTAGCCAAAGTTGAAACACAATCCTGGTCTGTGTGGGTCATAGTCCCCTCTGTTTTAAAATGTAAGCTGCTGCTAATGTAAGCTGACAAATATCATGGATTAATTTATCCTTTATTGGTACATTGGCTAACCAAGTATTTCCTTTTGTAACACCTTTCGGGAAGCTGAAATATAAATATGATTAATATTTTGTTACTAAAGTCCAATCAATAATTCACTAGAGTAAATTGACATTTGCTAATGCCACTTTGTAAAATAATATTGCCATATTAACAGTAGTAGTGGTGTTCCCATTCTATAGCGATGCAATTACTTGCTCAAAGTTAATTAATGAAAACATATCTAATACTAACAATAATTTTAATTAGAAATTATATTTAGTTGTCAATAGATGATAACTATAAATAAATCTAGTGAAATTGACGAACAACAAGGCTGCATGGGCTATAATTTTCACCAAGTCGGTGGGAATAAGTTGACCTTGGCTTTACACACGCCGCGTCATATTATTCATCATTTGGCTTCTAATTTCTGGTCTGAGTGGACGAATGTTTCTTTTGCTCGCAAGTACTGACTAAGTGATCAATAGAATCATTTTGTCACTTCACTATTTTTTTTTCCATCAAAAACTGGTAACACAGTAAACGTCAGTTTACTCTAGTGAATTAATGATATGACTAAGTACTATTTCTATCAGGGCTTACTTTCCAGGCAGAATTTTGATACATGTTGGCTTTTTATCACGTAGCGTATATACCTAACCATAACTATTATTATGAAGATTTTCATTAATACATTTTCTGAATACAAAATCTGAGTCTAGTTCGCTTAATACTAAATATATAAAAATAATGTGTCGAAATTAAATTGTATTTCAGTTGGTACAACTTCGGTATATTTTACGTCTGTGGCGGCTATGGGTCCTCTTATGAGTGCAAAAATATTCTATTTTTGACTTTTAAGCATTAAACTCATACTTATGTATAATTACGTATCCTTCTCGACTCAGAAAATCTTAATTTCAGTGTTAATGGTCACCCTACTGATGTAAAATGTTTATTTAAAATTAGATGATTATAGAGAATAATTGACAGAATAAAATAGGTATATCATCTAAATATCGCCACACAACACTAAAATTAATCATTATTGACTTGTTTTTAACATGATTCGAAGGTAAAAATGTATGAATACATTAAATACGATTATTATCGCAAAAATGCACTAACCTGTGAAACTTATTGTCCGAATTTGGCTTCCAAACACTTCTGCAATTGTGAACAACATGTTACAATGTTTAAATAGCGATTCTAATGAGAATACAGTTTTATTTGATCTTTTAAAAACCCGAAGTGGTAGAAAACATATGACGGAGCAGCCATATTGTGTTCAATGAGAGTTGCCATAATGTTAAAACTGCAGCTACCAACAATCAGGGTAGTGAAGGGCTGGTTTAGGAATATTATTTCTATATAATTTATTACTGACGTCCATAGAAAGTACTCAAGTTGACGTGGATGTAATTTTTCTTATAATTCATGTAAAGTCTGTCAGGAGAACCCTGACGGACGTTGCGAAATCTCGTCTTATCACAATTCTCACAATCGGGATTGGGATTTTTTGTGTTAATCATGGCAATTTTAGTTAAAGTGTGAGAGGGATAAAAAACATAACTAAGGGTGAATGAACCTGTCTTCAATAATTTGTTCTAGGCTAAAAATCCATGTATATCTAATATTCTTGGTAGTACATATCGATATCCTTGCTTCCTATTATATTCCTTTAAAATAGGAAGCAAGGATATATACATAGATAGAGATACTTGAGTTGTTCTGCACCTTTACCAAGGCCTTTGGGCATCGATATATTATTACATCGATGCCTTTGGGCTAAAATGTGAAATCTGGCCGACAGAAACAGAAAATCTTCGGCGAGCGTTTATTAAAATCGGCGCAAACTCAAGAGCTTTCAATGATTATGTTGCTCAACTGAGAGACTTGACCTGATGTATAGGGTTGG
The DNA here is from genome assembly GCA_911728495.1 of Furcula furcula. Taxonomy (NCBI): domain Eukaryota; kingdom Metazoa; phylum Arthropoda; class Insecta; order Lepidoptera; family Notodontidae; genus Furcula; species Furcula furcula. The sequence continues at coordinate 20,740,010 of OU452248.1, forward strand.
GTAAAATATTGAGGGTTTCGAAACAACCCTCAGTCAGGGGCTTGTATTTTTTATACATAACAATCTTGTAGAAATTACGTCTTGGCGTGATTTTCCATATGTATTTCTTATTGTCCCACTGGTCAGAAAAAGAGCTATGTTTTTCGATAATATGTATGTAAGTATGTTTGGCACGAACGGTTTTATGGATTTTTATTAGGTCTTTAGATTCGTCTTAGCCGTTGGAGTAACACAGACTTAATATTTTTTCAGAACAATTAATATTTATTTTTATTTTTTTAATACTTAATTTATACGATTTATGTAGGCATGTATATATAAGACCATTTTGTTTGGCAGTCGGGCTTTTTCTACTTTTATAGTTACTTATGCTTGTTTATCCTGGTATATCTACCCACGGCTACTAAGTGCCGTAGTAATAATATAGACATTTAAAACTTTTTAAATGTACTTAAGTACTTATACCTATTCGAGTTACTTAGACGAGTCTTAGGTGAAGTAATATTCCCATTTATCGAACTTGCCACCTTTTTGGCTAACAGCGAGGATACCTCTAATAAATGCACTAATGCACGGCTTACTGTATCTGATTTAAGTATCAAGCTAACTAGCTTGGTAGTTATCAGATACAGTAAGCCGTACGCTTAGAATAAATTCTAAGGCCGTACGTATATACGTACGGCGTATATAGCATGCATAGAGGATACTTAAATAGCATGTTTCGTACTGTGCTAATAGCAAGAGTAGTGTGGCTTTTCGGAATTTTTGCATACAAAAACTAACATCACTTTTTTTCTTACTTTTTCTTACTTACATTTTTCACAAAATATTGATTTACTTAAGTGTATGAAAATAAACTTTACTGTAGTCAGTAGATATTTTTTCAAGAGATTAGGCATGTTGAAGCAACAATATAATTTATGTTTCACGTTTCAATTGACTTATTTTACAAGTAACAAGTTTTTGATGAAATGAGTTAATTGAAATTGAAATTGATAACCTCTTATGGGTAGTTTAGTTTCTTTATATTGCACTGAACCCATGCAGTGAACAAAATTTGAATTGAAATTGGCAATGTTTCTAGGTATACACAAAAAAGAGGTTTAAACAAACAGTGCAATGGATTGATATTTACAAACTTGTAAGTATAATTATTGCCATTTAGATCAATAAATTTATAAATTTTATGTTGATGATAAAAAGGATTTTTAAAGGTACTCTCGCGGTCACAAAAGGTGTACTTACCTACTTACCTCCTCTAGGACGATAATCGCTTGTACGAGCCGGCCCAAAATACGCGCGGACGAGGTAAGCGCGCGTAACGTTGTTCAAAGGATTTTGATTAAAAACTGGTACACCGTTCGTATCCACGATATTAGTAAATTTTAAATTAACCATTTTATATAAAAAGACGTACCAAAACTATATATTAAATATCTAATAAAGTTAAAGTTTACTAAGGGTCATGCATGTTAAATTAATCCCCCTATAACGGTAGGAAGGTATAAGCAAAGTAGGGTAAAAGATCCTGTTAGCGTCCTAAGTATGCCTACTAGCATGACTGGTGTACGCATTAACTTTTCAGTAATTTAAGCCTATAATGATGTTTTCTATTCAAGGCATACATAGTACTTTAAAAGGCACTTATACCACGTTCGTGTTGTTGGACAGAATTACCTGTTTAGAATTTTAATTTAGGGCTGCCATCTACCGAAAAACTCGCAAGACGACATTACCAAGGCGCGTTGTTGCCACTTCATTCCCGGCCCGGACAAGACAAGGTAAACTTTATTATCTGTCTGTCTCACTTAGTTGTAGTATTGTCTCTTTCACGCGCACCGCTTTGTGCGTGGTTTTGCTGGTGATTTGAAATTTATTCAGCCTTGGGCTAACCGTCGCCCGCGTATAACGTGCCCGTGCCGCCCGTTACGGAAATCTCGCGCGCCAAAGTTTACACTGAGGATTGGAAAATGAGATTGTTTTCTGAAGTGCATGAAGTTGATAAGTGTGGATACTACTCGTGCTAGTCAATCAAACAGACAAAAAGTGTACAGTTACCCGAGGTGTAGACGTTTTACCCTGTATGTGTACGATGCATAACAGCTAAGTTGGAGTTAAGCATTGTAAATGTGTTGCAAGATGGGCGCATAAGATTTGTTTCCTGGTGCATAATTGATAGAAAGTAATTGGAGCGCCAACATGGGGACCCAGAGGCTGCTTTCACCGTTTACTTGGCTGCTGATTTGTACAGGTAAGCGGAGTCGCCGACTTACTTTCTGACTCACCTTAGCACAGCACGCTCGACGGACGGCTCGCTGTATCAACTTCACGGCAAGGCGGCATGCTTGTGTGCAAAGGTGTGAATTGCGTATGTGTGCGACTGCGTTTGTTGACTCTTTTAGCCGTAAGCAGGGGAAGCTGGTACTACTACTAGCTACGTGAGTGAGGCAAGATAAACTACTGTCTGGCGGTTAAGAGCTTGTGACAACGCAGTATACGGATAAGAGACTTACAATTTGCCTGTTGAAGTTTGAAACGCATCGTGCAAGGAAGTATTGTGCACGCAATGCGACATCCTTCCGCGAATATTATAAACCCTAATTATACAACGTGTTTATTAAAGCAGTAACGACCACAGCAGCATTTTTTTCATTTATTTAGGTAAACAAGCAGTAAACATAATGTAATGCTATTTAAGGACTATACACGCAATGACTGATAAGTAACGGTGCACTCAAGTTAAAGTGTATATTTTTTCTAGATTTGTTTTACGAAGTGTTCATTTTAAATTTAGTCAGAATGTAACTTAATGAATGAAAACTTGGCTCTATTCTATACACTAGTTCATAAAATAAAACTCATGTTAATTTGATTAAACCGTAATGTTTGAATTTCTTTTCTTCATTAAAAATTCTGTCCATAAGAAAACTAGCATAATTATTAAAAATAAATAATAAATTTAAATAATTATCAGGGACGGCATTAAACATTCTAATAATTATGTAAGTCTGATCTGAAACAAAATCTAAATTAGGTCAATTTTAATTGACATCAACTTTATTATTACAAAATACACTAAATTACACCGACTTTCTAGGGTTGGGGTCATAAGGACCCGAAACTTTAATAGCCTATAAATTACTTCTCAGCATTACGATGACGTGACTATTACGCTGTTACTAAAATAACAAGTTTAAATTGAAAATTGAAATCTATATGTACGCTAAATTATTTTCACCATAAACCAGGTTTCAATTAAAAACAACACGCGTTCAAATTTGTCCATGCGTCCGTTTGGGAGCATCCGTTCATTCGTGACATTGCAATATCATAGGCAGACAACAAACATAATATTGTACCGGGAACCTTAGTTTTTGTACCGGGAGTATACATAAAACATACACTCTTGAACCTATCAGATTTCTTCTCAACAAGACAGGAAACATAGGTTTCTGCATTATAGAAGAAAAATTCGTCGTCTAGCTCGAATGCGTAAATTAGGCAAGTCCAATGGTGTTGAGAGAGTGAAATCATGTTTATGGGAACCGGTTTCGATGCAGGTGTGCGCCGGTCGTGGTAGAGTAGGTCCACCATATAGCGGACTCACCAATTTATTTTAGTAGAACTTAATAATATTCTCGTACCTTTACTTTAAGCAGTATTTAATACTCTTATTAATGAAGTATGCGGTTCGGTACTAGCAGCCGGTTAAGGTGGCACGATAAAAACTTGACTTAGATACTGTTTGTAGTTTGGATATGACTACATTCTTGCTGTATATAAAATCTCATGTGATAGGTACTTACTTCATGAAATGAGAAAATGATCTTCAAGTGAATAAACCATTCGTGAAATGAGAAAACGATATTCAATAAAATAAACCATTCCATATAAGCAAATGACGAAAGCAATTATTTTTTCATTGGAGGTATTTCTATGGTAAACATAAGCTGTAGAACTGTTGTTATACAAAAAAGAACATAAATTATAAGATAATTCGAGACCATACTGCTATCTTCAATGTATTGGAATAAATTAAAAATATAATAAGCACGACAAAATCGACAAATTGAACAGAGAAACGTGACACCTTACTTTTTACACAAAAACTTAAGCGAAGGTATTGAGTTTAGTCTGAAAATGCTGGCACTTCACATTTAATATTTTTAAAATAGGCAGGTACTCTACAAACCATATAACTTTTATTGCTGAAGTTCTTCGCTCAACAATCGCGGCTAAGTTTTGTTCAAAAATTACTTTAGTATTGTTGAACCGAGCCAAAACTCCAAAGTTTTTTCTACTTGCTCTTTGTGTTAAGTATTTGCAAATCTTAAAAGTACATTATTTATTAATTTAGTCATATTCACTCTAAGGTATAGCAACCGTCTTGACTGAGACCGTCTGGTACGAAATTCCTTTCTATTTATATAATTTGGTTCCTTTTATTCCTTTTCATTCTGGGCGATGTATCCGCCGTTCTTGAGTGCGAACTCTTGTCCCTTCAATAATTTAATAAACTTTTCACCGAAAAATCTGTATTTCAAAAAGCTAGAAAATCTTTGTAAAAATACCATAGAAGAACAAAATGGCAGCTCAACCAATATCTACCGGAAGCACCGGAAGAGATCCTAATTGCTAAATATTGAAACTTTAATTAATTAGATTATATTGGCCTACCGTCGAATATTACCGACTATTTTTATGTAATTTATTTATGGAAATGAAAATTCCTAAAGTCCATATTTATATGTTCTGTCTTGAATATACAACAGACGCTTGTGTCATAATACAGTGCACTAGCAGTTTCATATTAGTATTATTATTAGTATTTTGATTCCCAACGGTTGGTTTCACCGTCGTGGGTCAGTTCACAGGCAGCTCGTTTTCTTTTATGTACGTTAGCAGGCGAGTAAGGGCTTCCGTTTGCATGAGACTGATTGTCTATAAGGCCTTCTTATTTGCCATGCCCGTCATATCACTCTCCATGCATGAAATTATCGCTTTCCTGTTACGAATTATTTTACCTGTCCCTTAATACTTGTCATATTTATACTTGACAATGCATGAAATATAATTTAAATGAACGTCCTGTGACTACTAATGCCATAACCTTATTGTGAATACGCGGAAAGGCAATAACGCAGAACCCAGTTTGCGTAATATATTTACACGAATACGTGCTTAGCAGAAATTTGGATTAGTTAAAGTAATTTTCATAAAGATCTTCAAACTAAAGTCTTAGGCATTGTGTAGGAATATTTGCTAAAACATTTATGTGGTCCCTATTTTCTTTGTCTACATTTTCGACCTGGCCTGGCCTGGTGGGCCTGTTGGTCTAGTGGTTAGACACCCTGGTTGCTACCCAATAGTTCGTTGGTTCGAGTCCCACCAAGTAAACACTATCTATTATGAAGACTGAAAAATGTTTTAATTAGTAGAAGACTTTAAGTGACTATACGAGTATTTGCAATTGGTGTCAGATGTCAGAATTTTACAACACGAAGTTGTCGTATCGTATATTATGCTTTCAAGAAATGTATACCGGATCTTTTTTTTCAGCGGAAACTTTGCCGGTATTACCCAGAATTCATTCTGTTTGTATTCAAAAGTCCAATTCGATTGTTTATCGGTAAGAAATTATGTCGGATTCATTTGTATCCGTCTCTCTAGCGGATGAGTCCTTCGTTTTTCTCTTTAAATTTAAATTGTATCATGTTTTTGTTACTTTTACCATTTATTCGTTAAACTAACAATCATTTTTTAGTATCCAACTTATTTGTTATTAAAGCTGTAATTACATTCTCAGTATATACACGGTTTACGGATTATTATCTAATATTTATTAGTAAGTTATTCTTAGTGATACATTCTCTACTTATTTGAACAGATAATAGTGCCTTTATTACAAGTTCAATACAGCCCCCAGCGGTACACAAGGAGCCATCTAATGATTTACATCCTTTGCTATATGTTTGCTATGATTTCTGTTATTTCTCTCTTCTGTATTTTTATGTAGGACAGGCTTACAACATGATACACCGGATAATCCTCCACCCCAATTGGTCAGCTTGTAAACGTGGTATTGTCAAGCAATTGCTCAAATAACGAGGGCCGATTTGAGCATATTCGTTTAGGCTTGGGATAAATAACACAATAATTCAGTTTCTATTACATACCTATTATCGGATACAAGTAAGTACAAGTATATTAGTAGAAATCTAAATATAGGTCCCTTTAAATCTAGTAACTTCCGTGGTGCCTTACAGGTGGACTAACTCTAGTTGGTGCACCTGTAAGAATCTTTCGTTCTGAGGTTTTATCGACCTGTGTGATTTTTACTTGTCTCCCGCTTTGCAAAGGAGGGAAGTGGATTTTTTTATTTTTCCAACTCCTCCTATATACTTTTCTAATTAAATTTGTTGCGGGTTCCAAGACAATTTAGCGTTTCCCCGGAACTCGCTGAGGGTCAAACCTTGGTGTCTTCGCTGGTGATCACTGTAGATCCTGGCTGACAGGAGTCACAGTGGTGGGAATTAGTGGTGGGATTAGTCCCATTTTTTTTAAAGTAGCAGAAAATATCAAAAGCCTGTCCCTAAACAACTGTCCTTCGCAGAGTACTGGCAACCTAACCTACCTGCAGGAAACTTAGTGTTATCAACTTATGTACTTTTGAGTCGCCAGAATCAAGTCACGTGTCGCTAAAACTGATTCTATCGGTGGTGGAGTGGACTCAGGGTTTTGTTCTGGGAGGGAGGGATAATAGGCCAAACATTGTTGCGTCGTCATCATTTCTAGCGATAAAGTCGTTAAATTGGCAACACTGAGGAAACTACAAAGGCCACCTTTGTGTTATTAAGCTGCGGCGGTATTCTATAAGAACATCTCTATTTTGATCCAATTTTTACCTCTTTGGTTTACCGAGGGTTTACCTATCATAATAATCTTTTGAGGATAAACCTTAAGTATACCAGTTTCGTCGAATTGATAAGATGTTTGCAAGCTGTAACAGCTCAGTGGGCGAGCGCTTGCCTTGGAAACAAGGTGCGCAGGTTCGATCCCCGGCTCGCACCTCTGATTTCTTTAAATAATCATGTGCGAATCGTCTTTGTGCGATTGTTACTAGCTTTCGGTGAAGGAAAACATCGTGAGGAAACCTGCATGTCTGAGAAAGCCTAACTAGCTTTCGAATGACGTGTGAAGTCCGCCAACCCGCACTTGGCCAGCGTGGTGGACTATGGCCTAAGCCCCTTCATCTTGAAGGGAGGCCCGTGCCCAGCAGTGGGACATTAACAAGGGCTGGTATTATTATTTATTATTATTATTACAGGTGGACTAACTCTAGTTGGTGCACCTGTAAGAATCTTTCGTTCTGAGGTTTTATCGACCTGTGTGATTTTTACTTGTCTCCCGCTTTGCAAAGGAGGGAAGTGGATTTTTTTATTTTTCCAACTCCTCCTATATACTTTTCTAATTAAATTTGTTGCGGGTTCCAAGACAATTTAGCGTTTCCCCGGAACTCGCTGAGGGTCAAACCTTGGTGTCTTCGCTGGTGATCACTGTAGATCCTGGCTGACAGGAGTCACAGTGGTGGGAATTAGTGGTGGGATTAGTCCCATTTTTTTTAAAGTAGCAGAAAATATCAAAAGCCTGTCCCTAAACAACTGTCCTTCGCAGAGTACTGGCAACCTAACCTACCTGCAGGAAACTTAGTGTTATCAACTTATGTACTTTTGAGTCGCCAGAATCAAGTCACGTGTCGCTAAAACTGATTCTATCGGTGGTGGAGTGGACTCAGGGTTTTGTTCTGGGAGGGAGGGATAATAGGCCAAACATTGTTGCGTCGTCATCATTTCTAGCGATAAAGTCGTTAAATTGGCAACACTGAGGAAACTACAAAGGCCACCTTTGTGTTATTAAGCTGCGGCGGTATTCTATAAGAACATCTCTATTTTGATCCAATTTTTACCTCTTTGGTTTACCGAGGGTTTACCTATCATAATAATCTTTTGAGGATAAACCTTAAGTATACCAGTTTCGTCGAATTGATAAGATGTTTGCTATTGTTTCGTTTCTATTATCTACTGGTTTGGAATAGATTTTCTGCACGTATATTGACAAAGGAAGGACACAAGTTTTATCTTCAGATTCCATTTGTATTCGACTGAAACATAAACAAAGCTTCCGTAGTTCCGTCTTGTATTTTATATATAAAAGTCGCTAACTCTAATTTGTCGTAAGAGTTATACCCAAAACCAGATATAAAGTCATTTTTTGTAATCAAACCGGGTACTTCAAAACAAACCTAAATTTCTTCACCAATACAAGATGAAAACTTTCCATTTATCACCACACACACGTAAAACATCCAACTGATTCAGAAAACTAGTTAAACTACTGAAAATATAATTAAAATCTTAAGATATACGAATAAATAAAATATTTTTGACATGAGAATGCCACAGATAAAATATGTCAATATATAGAACACACACTTTGTCTATGGAAATTAGTGATGTCCAATATTTAAAGATCTAAATCTCGATATTGAATGATTTGAAATTGATCCACAACCAATCATTTTATAAAATAAAAAGTATTATATTAAACTCAGACTAAACTGAGGTAGATTCAACATAAACAGTCCCTATTTCAAAGTAAATCGCTACTCTGCCCACGTCTACACGGATTATATTATGTTGATTGTAAGATAATATTTTATATTACGTATTTAATTATTTATTTAAATAAATATCAATAAAATTGAGTGCCGAATATGAAAATGTATGCGGTTTGACAGGTTCCGGGACTTACGCCTTAGTGCTGCCACCTGGTGCACGTCATTTTTGAACACCCTCATTGTGTTATTCATAGTCATTCATTCGTCGCTTCGTATCGATGTCGTACGTACTGAATGCTCTCTGGTGTCTTTTCTTTAACGACTTTGCTTTCGATTTTTGGTTTTCAAGAAAAAGTAGTAGATAACATGGCGGCTAAGAAAAATGTAACTGTTTTGCGGCTACCACCCTATCACTGTGAACTCAATCCAATTGAATTGATTTGGGCTCAAATTAAATCATACGTGGGAAGAAACAATAAAACATTCAAAATGGCTGAGGTGAAAACGTTACTTCGCAATGCTTTGGCATTAATTGGAGCAAATGCATGGAAAAAATGTATAGAACATGTGCAGAAGGAGGAAGACAAAATGTTAAAATTGGATGGCATAATAGATGCAGCAAGTGAAACAACGCGATTTATCATAAATGTAACCGGGACGAGCTCCAGCTCAGAATTTGCTTATTCCTCAGAATAAATGTCTTAAAAATCTCTAGTTTTATGTTTTCATAAAAATCGATTTCAGAGATATAAACTTTTATATTTTTACGCACGCATTTCCATCAGAGTTAGTTTGCAGCTTGTGGCCAAAAAGATGGAAGTTACAAAATGGTTCGCAAAAATCCCAAATGCTACCCTTTGACGTATTATATTCAATCTTCTAGAGAATAAGTAAAATTGTTGTACACTCAAATTAACATTTTAATACTGACGCATTTGTTAATTATTTTGAATTAAAGGGTTTCGAGTTGTTATTTGTTTAAATAAAGGTGAAATTATCAATAAAAATAATTCACAGTAATAATGTATTCTTTTTAATCCTACCGTTGCTGACATAAATATCGATACTGTAATGGATTTATCCTCAGAGTAATTAGAATAGAGCCAGTATCGCGTCGATTCCCCGAACAAATTATACGTGGCACTTTTGCGGGGTGCGGGAGGCGAAGTAAACACACACAGATACAATTTCACGCATATCCACACTATAATAAACTCGCAACACATTCAAAAAGATACGCACACAAACAAAGAATGACCTGAACATATGAACAAAATTTGGCAGAGGGGTTAGCGCATCATGCTCTCTGCAGTGGTATCTCCTCTAAGGGATTTATCATACATCTATGATGTGGTCAGATTCACTCGTTCATGAGGCGTCACCTCCCTAATATTGTCGATGGTTGCAATACCGCCATGTTTATTTACTTTTTACGACGGAATACTTGAATTCGAGTTTACAGAGGATGCGAACTTCAAGATTAGAGCAAAAGAACAGTTTTGCTACGTTGAACTTAACTCACCAACAATTTTGAACTAGTTTTATAAAATGAAACATTATATAAAATAGAGGTTTTCTTTATCGTTCATCGAAGCTGTGATGCTAACTTAATTGTACTGTACTGTATGTGAGTGAGTTGAGTATAGAGCAGACGAATCAGCATCTATCGGAATTAATAACTGATCTTGATCCATTCTTTAATTTCGGATCAATACTGTAATTTTAAGCGTTTTAAACGACTCAGAGGGTCTAGACAAGGTACAGTCGCTTCATAGCGATTCTATTTCTTCACTCACTATCGGTGTCAATTCCCTATAATTTGGCACGTGTTTTTTCTATGTCTTATGTCATTCTCATACATTTTCATACTTTCTGTTCGCGTTAGCGCGTGTAGAATGTTACATTGTCGAGGTCCAGGAGGATTATGTTTTAGAGTGAGCTTATGACTATTTCTTTGACACGCTGGTGTAAGCCTAATGTAGCTTGATGGTTCATTATTGCTTTTTTTGCTATCGCGGGGGATAGCTTCAATAGGTCTCCGGGACTCTGTGGGGGTATGTGAGATAACCCACTTAAACCCCTGCGGCTGTCGCACCGAACTTTGTATTCTCCAATGGGACCTGCACCAGGTGTTCCTCAGTACCTTACCATTGAGCTCGCCGTCGAGAGCGCCCTGGAAACCTGGCACGGTGCTCCCGTGAGCACCGTGCAAGGTTTCCAGGGCGTCCCCGTGGACGGGGTTGCAACCCCGCCACCGTCCTCCTCGGAGTCATCGCCAAATCAAGGGCTCTCACCTCAAACTGACTTTTTTTGTATATAACTTCGAATTATCTTCATTATAGAAGACATTTTCATCTAACCGCATTTAATATATGGCCTTATTATATCTATTACAGACAAATTAATTTATCTGTGACCTGTAATAATTCAATTATTAATAGACGAGATTGTTCGTAATATTATTACAGTTTTGGGAATGTACCATGTTAAAGGTAAATTCTGCTTAGTTCATATTGTAAACTTGATGACATAATTATTAAACGGTGGTTGTCGTTCCACTCCGTAATTAATTTGGCGACATCAATCTGTGTAATGCCTATGTAACTAGAGTCAGTTGGAGTTCGGTATATTGGTTTAATACATTATAAGTTAATAAGGTACTAGTACTTTATACAAGTATAGACACGATAATATATATAACAATATATTCTGGGATAATTCCACACACGGTCATCCAATCCCAAACTAGGCAGAGCCTGTACTATGGAAAGCAGATAACTGATACTAATACATATACACTTTTCTTGTAAATAAAATACTTAAATAGATAAATAACACCCAGACACTTGGCGGGAATCGAACTCACGACCTATTGGGTAGCAGCCAGGGTGTCTAACCTCTAGACCAACAGTAATAGTAGTAATGTTAACTTTAATAGGGATAGTTTATTTTCCTCATAGACGTACTTACACGTAAGTAGGTACATAGATTTTTTGAAGTCCGTTTCTATATTCAATACCACGGTAATTTCCAAGATTTAAACATAATCTCCTTGATAATGATTTTTGGATTATGTGAATTATGTATGATCTACAATGATCTACATTCCGTTTCTCTTTTATGAAGTTCAACAGTACTCTAAATAAACTTAAACTTGGCAGAAGGGCCATGGGGTCGCTAACGGGTACCAATGGAAGACCATAAGTTGGAACCCCATTTTCTTCTTCTTAACTCTATCGTAAAGTATTGATATCATTAGTAAATCTACTGAATTGGAAAATTAACGGAAAAATATTCAGGTCAATTTTATGTGATTATTTATTTTAAAACTCGTGTAGTAGTTAAGTCTAGATTTACGTAGCCATTTTAAACGATTATTTTCCTGAACTCACTAAACCCATATCATTTAATTATTTTCTATCACGCCATCGCAACGAGTGCGCCACGGGGTGCTTTGCTTGTGTGTAATGTTTATTACTTTCGTTATTGAAATCATACCTATTTAAGACTTAAACGAGCGGGCAGTTTTTGCTGTTTTTATTGGCCTGTTAATGTGTCCCACTGCTTGGCAAAGGCTTTCCATATACGATTCCACAAAACTTGGTCCAACGCCATCTACAGGCAGGTACTACTAGGAATCGCCCATTTCTTCCAAAATATACTACTACCATCAATGATATTTTAAACAATAGATATGCCATTAGCGCTCGCCAGACGTCCAGCGAGTATCCCCCAACTGGGTTTTGTAGCAGTTAGTCGCACGCCGTCCCGCGTAGTTAATGCGACATCGTGACGTCTATCATTAAAAATTGAAAATGCCGTCCTGCGTATTTATAATGTGCACAAATTACCAGGCAAAAGTAAATAAACAGTCAGGAATAATATAGCACATGTAACTTTGAATAAATAATTTGATTTTCAATTAATCAAGAAATAATTGTAAAATTGAATGTGTCAGTTGACAAGATGACACTGACAAGCGTTTAACCAACGCTGACAACGGAACGCACAAAATATAGCCATCTCGTTTTCTCTTACTTTTCTCGTTATGTATCTGTCCTTGTCAGACTATAGATAGGAAAATGTATAGCTATGTATAGCTAACTACAAGTGAGACAACTTTTATCGTGCGTTAGTAGGGATATAACATATCTTTAGTAAAATATCATTGACTACCATCGATATGTTCAAGTCGAAACATGATACCTAATTGACGTTATTAATGACAACGAGTAAAGATTTGTTTTCTTAATTTCGGCCAAATGAAATAAAACCCTACGTATAGTTCTGCCGCCAAGCATCAATGTTTAACATTGCTGTGTTTCGTTGTGAAGGGCACCGCAGCTGGTGAAATTACCATACACAAGTGACGGTAACGCGCTAGTAATTCTTTTGGTGTTGCTAGCGTCCATAGGCTGCACTAACTGCTTACCATCAGGCGGGCCGCATGCTGGTTTGCCACCTTGTGAACAAAACCAATATAAAAACAATTGATTAATTATGCTTGTGCCTCTAAGAACAAAATGCATGAATACCTTTTATACTTCAAATTCAATTTCAGTAGACGCAATTATATAAAAATACCAGATTTAATTTTATTACAAATTCATGAAAATCATAAGTTCAGAAGTGGCCGCTTTCTGTGAATTTGTGTTAGGAATTCCGGAACTAACTCTCGCCGCTACGTGGGTTGGCGTGAGCCTTAATCGGCCTGATAGTTATTCCTAATAAATTCTATCAAAACTTGTGCCTATCTGAATTTAATTTTATTAAATAAATTACCTACACGATAGTATCAAAACCGAATTACTTTTATTACATAAAATGAACTGATTCGTCAATCTTGTGATTCACAAACTTTTTTAGTCTAATTATTTCGACTCTCGGAGCCAATTCTATATCTTTTTGTTAATAAACATTTTAATAAATGCATGCTATATAAACATTTTAATTTTATATAATTTGCAATGCCTGAAAAAGGCTACCAAGTTAAAAAAAACACAAAACATTGTATAAAACATCAGCATTGTACACACTTGGTTTGGCAAATAAAAAATTGATGTAATTATCTTTTCTCTCTATCAGAGTATACTTAGACGATGAGTATACACTAAACAACTAATTTAGAGCAATAAGATCTAAATAAGTCGTTTACATGTATTAATTTCTAATAGAGCATAGAGGGCGCTACTGCCACGACTTGTTTCGGCTCCGTATTTAATTAAGTATTAAAAATAAAGTTCCTGCTAATTATTGTATATTTACAAGTCTTGTGAAAGTTTATAGTATAATAACACTGTGAAACTGTTATCTAGTGGAATGGTAAACTGGCAAATGTAGAATTTTGATCGTGATTACTGCTCAGAATTTCTTAAATTATCGATTAAGGAAGTGATTAATCAAAGGTATTAAGCTATATTTTGTGTTTGCTAGAGATCTAAAGATACTACTTAAGTGCAAAAAGTGAAATAAGGTGCAAAAATATTGAAATTTCGTTTTTAAGAATAACAGAAATCGTTTTTTATTCAAACCTACTAAAACTCAATTCAAGGTACACAAACAGCGACATCTAGTATTATATGAAGAACTCAAGTCGATTAAACAGTGCACTAATCCATAGATCACTGGAAATCACTGCCAACTTTTCGTCGTGAAGTCAACTGTCTCGATAGCGTGTTGGTTTCGTGTAGCACTAATCGCAAACCGTTAGCTACAAAGTTACCGCGTTCGAACCCCAGCTCAGGAGCGAAGCTTTTTGTGATCTTAAAAATTAATAAAATAAAATATTCAATTAAATGAATGAATACATCAGTCGTGCTAAACATTGAGCACCGCAGCGCTGGTTGTCACTTGGAATTTATTTAAAAATAATTTATAGTAAAGAACAAGCTGAACTACCGGGCTCCATATTGTGTCTAATTGGTCTATACTTTATTAAGCAAAAAGCCATTCCAGGTACCAAGCACAATGTCGAGTACTAACGTCATCGTTTGGGGATGTTGCGAATCGAACACCGAAAGTGATGATTATCTCATTTGTACACACTGTAAAAAAAAATTTCATGTTGACTGCTTGGTGGGTACCACCGACACAGAGGCTTTAAAATGGATATGTCCTCTATGTATATCCTTGAAACCTAAATCGTTAAAGAACGATAATACTGTGGTAAAAGGCAAGTCCATGAATAGCAATTTAAACACAAACAAACGTACAAAAAAAAGGCTAGCTGTTTCTTCCTCACCTGAAATGTGTATTGAAAACATTGAAAAACCTTTGACTAGACAGGATGTTAGCGAAGTGGTTAAGTCGGAAATGAAGGAATTTATGTCTGTGTTTGCCAAGACCATGTCTAATACTTTCAACCTTGAATTTAACACTATTAAGAATGAAATTAAAGATTTAAAAGACTCCATGAACTTTATAAGTAATCAATATGAAGACTTCTTTAATCAACTAAAGGCTACTTCACATGAGATTATAGAACTAAAGGAAGAAAACACCCAGTTGCGATCCACGGTAAGCGACCTTTCCTTTCGACTGAATCGAATGGAGCAAAATGTCCGGTCCAATAACATTGAAATTCAGTGTGTACCTGAGGACAAAAATGAAAACCTGTTGTCCCTCGTAACAAAAATTGGTGAAGTTGTTAAATGTGAGATCACGACAGATAATATTCTGCATGCAACCCGAGTAGCGAAGAATAATCCTACCAACCCTCGGCCCAGGAGTATTGTTGTTCAACTGTCTACACCAAGACTTCGTGATACATTTTTGGCCGCCGTAATAACTCATAATAAGACAATGCCTGAAGATAAACTTAATACGGTACACTTAGGGTTCGGTGGAGTTAAAAAACCGGTTTTTGTTATGGAGCATCTTTCTCCCGGTAATAGAATGTTACATACTGCAGCAAGACTAAAGGCGCGTGAATGTAATTACAAATATGTTTGGGTGAGAAATGGACGAATCTTCATGCGTAAAAATGATCTGACACCATATAAGATAATCAAGTGTATGGATGATCTTGATAAACTTTGTAACTAAATTTTGTAACATTTTTTTTATTTGTTTTTGTGTAATTGTTTTTCTACTTTTTTATATATATAAATGGCTAACTCTTTGGTTATATATTATCAAAATGTTCGAGGCCTTAAAAGTCGAACTCATGAATTTGCAAAGAATGTATCTTGTAACAATTATGACGTCATTGTTATTACTGAATCATGGTTGTTTAGTCACATTCAGGACAGCGAGCTTTTTGACAATCGGTACACAGTTTACAGAAGGGATCGGGAGACAAGTATATATCGAAATAAAAAAGATGGAGGTGGGGTAATTATAGCTGTTTTAAAAAAATATAATTCAATTAGAATAAGCTCTTGGGAGTCTGAAGGTGAAGATATTTGGGTTACATTAAATTTATCATATAAAAAAACTATTTCACGACTGGTTCTGTGTGCCGTGTACATTAGACCACCTGTTGACCAAAGTACGCTGTCCCGTTTTTTAAACAATTGTAACCGAGTTTTTGATAATTCTAATACTGATATATGTATTATGGGAGATTTTAACGTTAGCTGTATTGATTGGAAGCTTGCCACTGACTCTTCGGTTGATTATAATACAACACGTCTAGCTAAATCGTTAATAGATTTTACGTTGGTTAATAATTTGCTTCAGTGTAACCATATAGTGAACAAAAACAAAAAGATTCTAGACTTAGTTTTGATTAGTGGTATTGATTGCGATGTTTTAGAAGCCACAGATATCCTTTCGCAAATAGATCCATTACATCCACCGCTGGAGATACAGTGTTATATCAAAGTAGACAATAAATTAAAGCCCAACCCTGAAACAAAGAGGTATAACTTTTATCGCGCAAATTATACTGAAATTTCTAATTATTTAAATAAAATTAACTGGATTAATGAATTTAATTCCTGTAGTCACGTAGATAATATGGTGACTATTTTTTATAAACATTTAAATACAGCAATTGAAAAATTCGTCCCATATAAAAATTGTAGAAAATCCAATACACCACCGTGGTATACTCGCAACCTTATACTTCTGTTAAAGGAGAAGGAAAAATTACGGAAAAAGGTTAACCTTTATAAGAATCCAGTTGATAAAATATACTTAAAAATCCTGAATAATAACTGTAAAAAGCTTTCTTCGCTCTGCTACAAAACATATATGGCAGGGATGGAAGATAAAATTATATCAGAACCAAAAAGTTTTTGGTCATTTATCAAGAGTAAGAGGGAAAGTAAGAGTAACTTTCCAGATACAATGGTTAACGGCGACGTGTCATCGTC
The DNA here is from genome assembly GCA_911728495.1 of Furcula furcula. Lineage (NCBI taxonomy): Eukaryota > Metazoa > Arthropoda > Insecta > Lepidoptera > Notodontidae > Furcula > Furcula furcula. The sequence continues at coordinate 20,756,945 of OU452248.1, forward strand.
TAATGGAAATGAAATTTGCAATATGTTTGCGTCATACTTTGCTTCAGTGTATGAGGTCCAACCCAATGATATGCAAAATATTAACCTAAAAATAGTAGGAGACGGTAGCAACTTCTTCTCTAATTTAACACTCGGCCACCATGATGTTTTGCATAATCTATTAAATCTCGACCCTTCCAAAGGTGCTGGCCCGGATAGAATACCACCTGTTTTAGTTAAGAATATAGCTTCTAGTTTGGTCCTACCACTTAGCTTGATTTTTAATAGCTCATTGTCGTCTGGTGAATTTCCCTCAGAGTGGAAAACTGCAAAGATTGTTCCCATTCCCAAAGGAGGATGCAATAATAATAGTAACAACATTGCAGATTATAGACCTATCTCTTTATTGTCAGTTTTTCCCAAGTGTTTCGAATCGTTGATCTGTCCTTATATCCGACACTATTTTAGTAAATTTGCAAACGATCATCAACATGGTTTTGAAGCAGGTAGATCGACATGTACTAACCTAGTATCTTTTACTGAGTCATTGACTGAGGCTTTGGATAAAAATAGACAGATGGACGTTATCTATACAGATTTCAGTAAAGCTTTTGATAAGATTCCCCACGCAGTACTGCGCCGTAAATTACAATATTATGGTTTTAGTGGATCGTTACTGGATTGGATCAGTTCTTATCTTAAAGATCGCAACTTTTATGTAGTTGTTAACGGCTATGAGTCTCAGATGTGTGCAGTAACATCAGGCGTACCTCAGGGATCACATATGGGGCCAATTCTATTTAATATTTTTGTAAATGATCTACCCGATTGTCTCGCTTACTCAGTACCCTACATGTTTGCCGACGATCTTAAGTTTTGTAAACAAATTGAAACTGCCCAGGACGCTGTGTTGCTGCAGACTGATGTGGACAATCTTGTTGCGTGGTGTGATGAAAATAGAATGTTATTGAACATCGACAAATGCTGTTATATCAGATTTACTCGCAAGCTACATCCCTTGATTTCTATCTACTCTATTAGGGGCACCGTTCTTAAAGAGGTCGATAACATACGGGACTTGGGTGTAACATTGGATTCACAGCTTACTTTTGTTCCCCATGTGGATTTGGTGGCTAAGAGAGCGTCGAGAATGATGGGGTTCTTACTACGCCAGACGAAAGCTTTTCGGAAACCTGCAACTAAAATCATGCTATACAACTCTTTAGTCAGAAGTATATTGGAATACTGCAGCATTGTTTGGCGACCACACTACGCCACCCATTCGCTGAGGTTGGAAAGAATACAAAAGAGATTTCTGTGGCACCTAGCTTTCTCTGTAGGGATAGCCAAATCGAAGCAGTCGTATAAGGAGAGGCTTAGTTACTTCGATTTGTCCACATTAGCAAAAAGAAGAGAAATTCTTGACGCATTGTTTATGTTAAAAGTAGTTAGAAATAAGATTAGGAGTCCTCAACTACTTTCAAAGATTAAATTTAGAGTTCCTTTTAATTACCCTCGCGCTCCAATTACCCCTTTGGTGCCACCCCTGCGAAGAACGGCTTTGGGTGCTAACTCCGCCATCCCTCGGTTATGTAAAATAATAAATAAATATAGTGACAAGATGGATATACACGCTGACTCAGTGGCTAGTTTTCGTCGTAAATTACTCTCTACTGTTCCTTTTTCTCTCGCTGTTTGAGTTGTTCGAATGATGTTGATTTATATTATGTATTTATATTTAGAGTAGCATTCTGTTTTGTTTTTTTTTCTCTTTATTTATTAAAGTTTAAATTAGCTGTTGCCGATAAGTGCATGTGGTATCTACCTATAAATGATTTACACATTTTTATTATTGTTATTAGTTAATAGTTTCTTGAGTATGTGTTAGTGTGTACGTTGCTGGTAGATCAATAAATAAAATAAAAAATAAAAATAAAAAATAAAAACAGTATTTGTTGGCTGTGAGTGCCGATATACTCGGATTTCTAGAACTGATTTAATGATCATTAACTTTAATTGACATTTGTAAGTGCGGCAGTTAGACTCTTAGCTTATCTGCATTAGAGCGATGCAGATACCGATAGAATCGAATTTTACCAAGGAAAATTCGATTTAAGCTGATATCAAGTAAACTGTAACCTTTGTTTGTTTAGCAAATTGCTCACAAAGTAATCGCAAACTCAGTCTTCTCTAAACTTTTATACACTGTAACAAGTAATAAGTTTTAAAAACTAAAACCCGACTACGGATAAAATCGTAGTCTAATAATGTGACTGTGAGTGTTCTAACGACACCCTACTTGTCAAATTATGTTAAGTAGATTAGAAGATATGCGGGAACAGATGAACATACATACATACATACATTCTTGTTAAAATCATAACCCTCCCTCCGTTCCGTAGTCGGGTAAAAATGAGTTATACTTCCAGGAATGGGAATGAACTTTAACCAAAACAAAGCGAAGTTAAACAACAAAATGTTCTCCCTATGAAAATATGTGGAAAATGTCTATGTTCATATTACGTTAGTAAATTAAATTAAATAACATTAATTAAAATTGCTAATTAACTACACACATCAAAAGTGTCTAGGGATCAAGCATTTTTAAGCGGATTTCTTGAGATTGAGATGTGGCTTTGTAATAAATTTATGATTTTATAAATTTATATGGATCCTTTTTGGTGCATTTCATAATTTGAATCAGGAACTGTGAATCAAATTCGAGTAAAAGATGAAAATCAGCTGTCAATATTTTCCCTATAAAAACATACAACGCATTGAAGACATTATTAGTGCTACTGTTTCCCTACTACTGATTAAAACCAACGTTATTATGGAGCGGCGACGTCATTTAAGCAGGGAAGAAATGCTCAGAGCCGTGGGAATGATAGAAGCTGGTTCCCGGCAACGTACTGTGGCTTTAGCTCTGAATACAAGTCAGAGTGTTATCAGTCGACTTTGGACACGTTACCGAAGCACTGGTACCGTGGCTGAGCGCCATGGAGGACGGTATCGCTGCACCACACGGAGACAAGACCGATATATTCAAATCTTAACTCGAAGAGCTCCAACAATAACTGCCATGATGTTAGCCGTGAGGCTTCATCACTCTTCAGGGAACTTAATTAGCGACCAAACAGTCAGAAACCGCTTGCATGAAGTGAACCTTCATTCCCGAAGACCGCTACGGGTACCACCTATAGCAATGCACAATCGTAGGATTCGATATCAATGGGCTCTTGAACACAGAAATTGGGCAGAAGAACAATGGCGTTTCGTGTGCTTTTCTGATGAGTCTCGTTTTGGTATGAGACCGGATACAAGACGTATACGACACTGGAGAACCCCTGGACGCCAACAGCGATTAAAATCCTGCCAGGAAGTCCATCCTTATAGTGGTGGAACCATCATGGTATGGGCGGGTATTTGGATCGGCGGAAGAACTGAGTTGATTTGGATCACAGGCAACCTCAACGCTCAAATTTATGCTGAGACGATTGTATCAGACGTCATCGTTCCTCTACAAGTGCAAATCGGTCCCTTATTTCAGTTAATGCATGATAATGCACGACCGCACACCGCAAGAGTTGTAAGACAGACTCTCGCCGCAGCTAACATCAATGTCCTGCCCTGGCCTGCTCAGTCGCCAGACTTGAACCCGATTGAGCATGCATGGGATATGCTACAGAGAAGAGCTCTGCCGAATATGGAGGGTATCCAGTCGCAAGAAGACCTTTTTTTGTTGTTGCAACGAACATGGGCGGCCATTCCACAGCGTGATTTGGATGAACTCATTTTGAGTATGCCAAACCGATGTTCTTGTGTCGTTAGTGTTCGCGGTAGAAACACGGATTATTAATTGTTTAAGTTACCCAATAAAATTTTTGAAGAAAACTGTTATTTCAGTCTTTTTTTCGAACTTTTGTGTTAGTGGTTCAAATGTCAAAAATCCCTTTATTAGGAAAATGGCAAATTTCTTTATTAATGCAAAGGTGACTTGGTTTATCGTTACTGTGACAAACGAAAACACTTTATTTGATGAATCCTTAAAGAAAATTTTAATTAATATCAATCAGGAGAAAAGTTATTGCAAAAATATATGTTGATCCCTAGACACTTTTGATGTGTGTATTTTGATTTATATTTAAAATACCATTCATTGTTGTTGACATAATACCCAGGCTTATCAGGCGCTTGGGGATCGCAGTGTACCTAGAGATGTCCAACAGATGGAAGACGCAGCATAGGCAGGCCTCCTAGGACGACTGGAATCGTAGGCAACCGGTGGATGCAAAAGCCATTATACCAGAAATATAAGATTGGATTATTTTTTTCTGGAACTAAGTAGAAAAAAAAAATGTGCGTGCGTGGAGTCCCTCCGCGCTGAAGAAGTGAAACTTCATTCTCGCTCAGTCGATCGGTCGGTCGGTCGGTCGGTCGGTCGGTCCCTCACTCACTCACTCACTCACTCACTCACTCACTCACACACACACACACACACACCCACACCCACACACACACACACACAAACACCCACACACACACACACACACACTAACTCAACTCAACTCAATGTATGGAGCATGTATGGAGCCTGGGCCAACACCAAGTACGTACACTATATGTATATAAAACTATTCAATATATTAACTGTTTTGTAATGTTATCTTTTTTTAATATTGCTTCGTTTTATTGTACATTTAAGATACCTTGTTCAAGGAGAGCAACACCAAAGAGAATATAATACTACTGTAGCAACACCCCACAATAATATGATGGATCGGAAATACGTAACTAAAATGTCATTTTGACAATTGACTATACCTGCGATTGAACTTGTTGCGGATTCCAATACAAATCATAATCAATACAGTAAAGCCCCAGGTCAAGAAAGAACCAGTCAATGAATGTCTGCAAACATAAATAATCACTAAAAACTCCGAAATACATTATGTACTCCACGCGTAAACAATCTATTACGAAACGTCAACTATAGCATTAACTGTCAAGTAGTAAACCAACGTCAAACGCAACTGTCATGGCTGCCCTAAAAACAGGGTGGACATACTAAATAACTGCAAAAGTAATTATTTTTGTACAATTGTACTCTGCTTCAAATTAATTTATAAGTATTTTTATGAAACTCTCCTATGTTTTTCCTATTTTTCCACGTAGTGTACATAGTGTTGGCCCAAAATGGAACATCTCCTTTAACGCTTAACGTCTATCACTTAACGTTTAACACCTATCACTTAACTCCTATCACCTTCATTTAACGCTTAACGCGTTATGTGATAACATTTTTGGAAGTCGCATAAGAAGTTTCACTTCAAAAGAGATATTTAACAAATGAGTTACGTACATGTATTGATACACTGAATAATACTACGTACTCTCCATATTTTGTGATAATACCCTCACGGACCGAACACGTGTTTTTAGGGTTCCATACCTAAAAGGTAAAAAAGGAACCCTTATGGTCTGACTTCGTCTGTCTATCTGTCTGTCACACCTGTATATATTTCAGGAACCACTTATGCAATCGATTTGAAACTTGGAATAGTTTGAGATCTTACTTACCCAACCCCATCGCAAATAAAAAATATATATTTTTTCTTTTACTTTTTTTATAATGGGGGTCGAAATGGGTCATCAAAATTTCAAAGTGAGACTACTATATCGAGTGGGGTATCATATGAAAGGGCTTCATTTGCACATCGCTAAACCGATTTTTATTTTGTTTATGTCACGTAGTTTTTGGCTGATTATCAAAAATGTCAAAAAAAAAATACCGTTCCTCCCCCCCTTATCTCCGAAGTTTGTGGAGGGAAAAATCTGAAATAATTATGAATAATACATGTTATACAGGAAAAATAAAATTATCTTTCTAAGTTGTACAGTTTTTTAGTATTCCTAAAAAAAACCTCGACAAACACTTAGTTTTGCGGTTTGTTTTTTTGCTACCTGAGGTGTTACATGAATAGTAAAATTACTTTAATACGTCCATATATGGTATGAAACCCTCGGTGCGCGAGTCCAACTCGCACTTGACCGGTTTTATTTAATCTGTATATGCGGTTTATTTTCTTCCTTGCACCTTATTTTCTATAGATTTCAATCTTATTTATCCGTTATAATATTAGTTAATAAAAATAAGCTGTACCTAACGAGACCCTAATGAATTTAACTTTCAAACGATTTCGACGTGTAGAACTGGGTGAAAATTGAATCGCAAGATTCCATTACCATCATACATAACAAGCTAATAAAATCGTGTTAATAAACTGAACCTAACGAGACGAAAATAAATTTGATTGTTTCATTTACTTTACAGGTATTTTTTTTAATGCCAGGTTTTCATCGGTCCGACAGTACTATCCAAGTTGCAGGGAAATGTATTGAACATTTCACTCATTCCGTTAGATTAGCTAGTGTGAAATCAAAGTGGTAAAGTTTACTATACCAGCCCGCACTAGGGGTGTTCACCGAATAAAACCCCGCAAACTAACCCCGGCAATCGTATTGTTTTATTGCTCATATATTGTGGTTTATATACACCAATGAGCATTTAAAAATAAATATAAAAATATCATCTTCCTTCTATTAGATACTGGCAATAATAAAATGATAATAATAAGTAAGATAATATTTTTATAGGCTAACTCGCCCCGCCAATCCTATTGTTTTATTGTTCACTAGCTGACCCACGCAGCTCCGCCTGCGCTATTTTTACGTTAACTAAACTTTTAATAACAGACATTCGCATCGAATACATAACCATCTTTTGTATAGTCGGTTAAAAACTGGGACCAACTTTTTACTTGCTCTCCGAAGCACGGACTCGTTTAGTTCAAATGGCGTTAAACGATCACCCATCTATTTAATGACCTTACCTAACGTTGCTTAACCCGATCGATTACAAAACCTTGATAACAACTCTCTATGAGTGTTACCTTACTGATATTTATTATATTATAAAGAAAAATTGATAAAATCGGACCAAGCGTATAACCAACTACCCATTTTGACTTTAATACCCTCTCCCAAAAGAACCGTGCTAGATTACGGGATAAAAAGTATCCTATGTCCTACCTCGTAGTAAGATCTCAAATCATGCCAAGTTTCATTTGAATCCATTCAGTAGTTTCGGCGTGATGCTCAGCCGTGATACAGACAGACAGACAAAAATTAAAAACAAATACATTTTCGGCCTCCGTATCGGTTATAGAATGCCCTCCAAATATAATTTTCAAAATATCTTCAATGTACAGAATTGGACCTGTTACAGTTTTATTATAAGTATAGATAAGCTTACAAATAGCATGTTTCTTCTATTAGATAATGAAAAAAAAAAAAAAGAGTAGAATATTTTTTATAGAATAAAGAGAATCGATTCATATTGATGTTCGTTATGTGCTGATAAAGTGATAGATAACGATGTCATTATGTCACTCCTATGACGCAACGTCCTGCGACGTTTAGGGGAGCTTTTGTGTCCGTATCTCTTTGAAATTGATTTGCTTCCCCGTACTAAATAGAGCGGCATTTATCTTGCTCTATACCTATATTACGTAGTCTTAAATATTAAGCGCGTGTGGCGTCGCCTTTAGTTCGTAAGTAGGTAACTAAAAAACAAAAACTAGACGGCGAAACGTATCTCAAAGACAAGCCCGCTGAGTTTCTTGCCGTATCTTCTCAGTAGCGGCCGCGTTACGATCCGGTTGTACATATGATTTTTGTGTAAGTTCTTCCGTGGAGCCTATACATAATAAAGATGTTTTGACTTTTTTTTTTTTAAGAAAACATTGACAGTGTTAACCGCCGCACACAGATACCGTCCACTAAAATATGAGACTTGTGCGTGCGTGCGAGACGTTAATCGTTACATCCCTAGAAACTACGTAGTTGGAGAAAAAAAAAATTATTGAAAGAGCGTTTGTACGTTGTCTCTTCGGCGTGTAAAAAATATGTAATAATTGACAAAGTTAACTGACCAAGGGGTCAGATAATGGCTCTTTAGCGAACACTGAGTGCGGGACTTAGTGTATTTTTAGTTTAACTTTGTCAATTATTACATATTTTTTACACGCCGAAGAGACAACGTACAAACGCTCTTTCAATAATTTTTTTTTTCTCCAACTACGTAGTTTCTAGGGATGTAACGATACATAATTTTGCCGATACGATACCGATTTTTGTAGTAAATAATCGGCGATACCGATACCGATGCCTTAGTAGGTAAGTAAGGTAATGAATTATATATCGTGTATACCTTAATTATGCATAAAAGATGTTACATTTAAGTTCAAGCCTTGATTTGTTTGTGTGCGAAAAATACGTTGATAAAAATGCCCAACGAAAATGCAAAGAAAACATTCATTGATCTGACATATTATCAAGTACCTAGTCAAAGTGGTAAGTAATTACTATTAGTAAAAGCTAATTAGGAAAGTAATTATTACACATAGTCATAAATTAAACTAATTAAATAGTCAATAATTAAAGTTTACTTTGTTAAGAAAAAAAAAATCAATTTTTAGTAGATAATCTGTTTATTTGGATTTCGTTGATTTCACGCTTTGTGAACTGCTCGATATCGGTTGTATTTTAATCGGCGATGCCGATATATCATCATCATCATCATCATCAGCCGGAAGACGTCCACTGCTGAACATAGGCCTCCCCCTTAGAACGCCACAATGAACGACAATTGGCTATTTGCATCCACCGGTTACCTGCGACGCGCACAATGTCGTCTGTCCACCTAGTGGGAGGCCTGCCAACGCTGCGTCTTCCGGTTCGTGGTCGCCACTCGAGAACCTTTCTTCCCCAATATATCGGCCTGCCGATTATATCGGTATCGTTACATCCCTAGTAGTTTCCATATCCGTTGTAATATTATGAACTGAGTATGTATAAAATTATTATATGTTCGTGTCAAACACAAGTTACATATCTGATGAAAAATTAATTTCCTGCGGGTGTTCCAGCCCTCAGTATGCGTTGTCTGTACTTCAGTAAACAATTCGATATTGAAGCATATATTTTCACTTCATATTTACTTTATTATGTATGCGTATCTATTTTACTTTTTTTTTGCGTTCTTATCTTAGGTAGTAACGGTGTGACAGTTACTATAAATAAAGTATTCCGTTTGTGTTATTATAACTGTTGAATTCAGCCTGCATTGTCGTTATTAAAAATATAAAAAATAAAAAACCTAGTTAGGATCTATTCTATACTTATAATAAAACTGTAACAGGTCCAATTCTGTACATTGAAGATATTTTGAAAATTATATTTGGAGGGCATTCTATAACCGATACTGAGGCCGAAAATGTAATTTTTTTAATTTTTGTCTGTCTGTCTGTATGTCTGCCTGTCTGTCTGTATCACGGCTGCGCATCACGCCGAAACTACTGAATGGATTCAAATGAAACCTGGCATGATTTGAGATCTTACTACGAGGTAGGACATAGGATACTTTTTATCCCGTAATCTAGCACGGTTCTTTTGGGAGAGGGGATTACGGTCAAAATGGGTACTTGGTTATACGCTTGGTCCGATTTTATCATTTTTTCTTTATAATATAATAAATATTAGTTAGGGAACACTCATAGAGAGTGGTTATCAAGGTTTTGTAATCGCTCAGGTTAAGCATCGTTAGGTAAAGTCATTATATAGATGGGTGGCCGTTTAACGCCATTTGAACTAAACGGGTCCGTGCTTCGGAGAGCAAGTAAAAAGTGGGTCCCAGTTTTTAACCGATTATAAAAAAGGAGGTTATGTATTCGATGCGAATGTCTGTTATTAAAAGTTTAGTTAACGTAAAATAGCGTAGGCGGAGCTGCGTGGGTCAGCTAGTTCTGCAATATATACATACAAGTATATACCTACATATGTAGGTATATAATATTAAAGTCGGTGATGACAAATCAATTATTGTCGTTTTAACGTAGTAGGTACCTACTTCTAAAATAAGTCATCGAATTTTAGATCATACTTGGTAGAGTTATGAATCAATTAATAGTAAACTGAACATTTTTTTGTCAACATACTAATGATGACCCAAGAATGATAATACCTACTGAAACCAACAGAAATATAATATTAGTAAAACCTTTTGAAAAAATGTATGTTTAATGAAAAGTTTAGTGGATTTTGAGGAAATTCATACAAGTTGAAGATAAAATCTTGTTATCATGAAATCGGTTAGGAAGCTATTAGGCTGGCGAGTTTTACAAACTTTCGAACTTTTCTCACTTCTTTAAATTACCTATTTGATTTTTTATGAACGCATGATGGGTAAATTAATTTGGTAATTTTTTTCTACATATATTAAACTTTATATTTCTTCGCCTCCTAGAAGCAACTGTTTATCGAAACTAGTACACATATTCCCGTTAATCGTACATTTTTATTAATATTTTCTTAAAGCATTTTACAACTCATGTTACGAACATCTCACTTGGGCTCTAATAAAAGTCTGTATAAGATCTGGTTACAGTCTGAAAATTTATTCAGCCGTGAAATGATTACGGCTGAATAGATTTTCATCAAACGTAGCTCTATAAAATAAAATTATTGTTTTGGGAGCCGCGATGCCATATACGGACAAACATAGGAGTCAAACTTATAAGTAGGAGACGTGACGCTCGTGATTTTATTTTCGTTTACAGATGTATCAAAATCGAATAAATCCGTTTTTATTATACTAGGCTTCACAACTGGAGATAAAGGTGAATTTATACTACAGCTACGTTTCTTAATTGATCAAACTCCCAATTTTGCCTATAAAGCATTTGTTGAAGTATTTTAATAGCAGCAGGAGTTTAACCAGTGAAACTATTAGGTATTTATATTTCTTAGTAGCCGACCCGCGCAGCTCCGCCCGCGCTCTCAAAATTTTTAATACTATAGTAGTGCGTTTCACGAATGTGTTCCCTTCGGGATTAAGTTGGTCATCCTGTTTCTCAGAGAAGATCGCGTGTGTCAAAATGTTTTTGTTCACCTAATTCAATTGTACCAACTTAATCCCGAAGGTAACACATTCGTGAAACGCACTTTACATTTGCGTCGAATAGGTACATAACCTCATTTTTCCTAAAGTCGGTTAAAAATTGGGACCCACGTATTACTTGTCCTTCGAAGCATGGAGACGCTTAGTTCAAATGGCATTAGACGGTCACCCATATATGTGGTAACCTTGTCTAACGTTACTTAACCTGATCGATTGCCAAATATTATTTACATACTATAATTATAATGAAAATATGATAAAATTGGACCACGCGTATAACCAATTAAACATTTTGACTTTAATCCCCTCTCCCAAGAGAACCGTGCTGGATAAAAAGTATCCTATGCCCTATCTCGTATTGCCAAATTTCATAATGCCAAGTTTCATTTGAATCCATTCAGTAGTTTCGGCGTGTTGCGCGGCCATAATACAGACAAACAGACAAAAATTTTAAAAAAATACGCTTCAGTATCGTTTCTAAGATGCCCTCCAAAAATAATTTTCATTATATCTTCAATGTACAGAATTGGACCTGTTAAAGTTTTATTATAAGTAAGTATAGAAGATATCTTCAATGTACCTACAGAATTGGACCCGTTACAGCTTTATTATAAGTATAGATTCAAACTATATAGGAATGTTCCTGGCAGTCTGCCCTGTCCAAACCAATGTACAGTCGACTACCTTCAATTAACTCACCATCAGCCAACGTGCATGTTGTACCTATTGTGCCTGTTTCCTCGCAGAAATGATTCCAACATATAGACAAATGTCACAAGTGTCCAAACCAATTTCATCGTCTAGAATTTTATATATCGTATTTATAATAATGAAGTGGAGATGGGCGGGACATATAGCTCGTATGCAGTTCAACAGGTGGACAAGGCGTCTCATGGAATGGAGGCCCCGTGCGAACAGGAAATTGCTTGGCCGGCCACCTAAATGTTGAGTGGACGATGTCAGAGGACACGTAAGCCCAGACTGGATCAGAAGGGCACAAGATCGCCCGAACTGGAGGGAAATGGAGGAGGCCTATGTCCAGAAATGGACAACCGATACATGCTAAAGAAGAAGATGTATATAATACTTATTTACCTAACTATTATTAGCTCAATAGTATCAATCTAAAGTCAAAACTTTATAAGATAAGAAAGGAAAAAGAACGTCAATAATCTTAATTCTTGTCATAATAGGGCGGAAGACGCTAAGCCATGTACCCTAAAGTATATTGCGACCTCGTACAATACCCATCTAAGAAAATTATTTGGTTGCCTAGCAATATTCAAGATAATTGATTAACACTTTCGCTATCTTCAGTTAAGGGTCCAATTTCGTTAATGTATAAAAAAAGTAATGGATATTTTTTTCGAGGATCTTGTACAAAAATCTCATGGATTAAGTAGGCTTATTTGCTAAGTAGAAACCAGAAACTCCTTATCTAAAATTACTTTTTGTATTTGGTACCTCATGATAATTGTTTTTTTTATTACTTTTAATGTCGCACTGCTGGTCTAGGATCTCATTCTCTCTATCATATGGGAGATAGGAGGTTCTAGGCTATAAATGCTAGGCTAAGCAGTCAAGTACAGATTGATAGGTATCAGACACACTTTTCGAATTGCATTCTAGTTGATTGGTTATGCCTGGGTTCCTTTATATTCCATCACCGTTAGCGAAAGATGATAGTTATTATTTATATGCGACAGATCAAGAACCCTGTATTACTTAGGCCCATAAGATCAATTGTAGTTTAAACTACAGCATAGAGTTTAATCTGCCTTCTTCGAATAATTCGTAAGATCGATAGCAGTAGATCGACGGTGACGAGTTTAAACTACCGATCAGTTTAAACTTGCTCCAAGCCACGGTTAAACCATTGCGTGTGCTTAAACTGTCTTCATTCGAAGTATTTGATAGTACTATACTGTTGTCATAATTGTTGTTGATTGTTTACTATACGGGAAAATGGAATATAAAATTTGCAGTGATTAGGAGTCTTTTATCGGAATATTACAAGAGTTTTTACTTGGGCCATGTTCAGGATACCACCGCAGTGTCAGATATTCTGTCACACCAAGCAGCAGTGTGTAAACGTTGCTGTGTTCCGGTGTGACTGTAGCTCAGAACTAGTATAATGCAGCTGTCTATAGGCAGGCGCTTACCATCAGGCGAACGACTTGCTTGTCTCGTCACTAGGTTCAATAAAATAAAATAAGAGTTCTATGATATTAAAAGGTGTTACAAGATACCACATCGTTCGAAAAACAAACGATCATTGGGATCAATTGGATGATACAAAACTTTAAACCTACCTACCTACGGTTATTAAAATATTACGTGTCTTGGAATAAAATTGATTCATTTATGAATTTGGAATAAATCTACGACTCTACTAAGCTACCTGAGTTCAACTTGAACAAAGACTACGGAAAGACAATGAGACAAATGACCACTTATTGCCAAACACGTGTCAAGATGGTTTATTTTTTGGTGTCTTCAGTAGAAAAAAATGAATGAGCTGGGTCCGAAATAAACAATGTTGCCATAGGGGAAACATTAATCGAAGTTTAGCCAATCCATTCACTTTTTCCGTTTGATATTACGACAGTGGTTTAAACGATCGATAAAATATGATCTTAGATCCGATGATCTGTGATTTAAACTACTTTTCAACTTACGGGCCTTAGGTACTTAACCAAGGTTTAACCGCTGTTTAATGTTATTACTTCATAATTATAATATAATTCATCGTCGGTATATTTCAGAAAACAACGCGTGCGTGTAAAGATTGTATTTAAACGTTGTAACAATGTATGTAGATTACCTATATTAGGTAATGCATATTCACTGGAGGTACCCTGGACCATTAGCACAGTTTCTGCTAAATAAAAAAAAATAGTAGTATTCATATCGATGCTAAAAGAAGAGCTAACACAATTCATTTAAGGGTCAAGATACCCCGGGTGTATTTCAATCTTCTCTGTGCTGAATAAATAAATTCAATACGAACTAAATAAATCCGCAGCGGCCCCAGCACAGTGGTGGCGAACCTTTATAAAGATTCCCTTGGTTCTCGTTTCCGCTGATAGCAAAATTTCAAGCCGTACTTGTAAATAACTTCCCTCAATACATACATTTTCGGGTATACAGTAATACATAAAAACAATATAGTTTAGTAATTTTTAACATGTTTTTGTCCTGGCTTATTCGTCGCGAATATTAAAACTAATAAAACTTCCCTAAGCTAGTAAAACAGGCTTACTTGTGGCAGCCGATGTCTTATAAGCACAGAATATAGGAGCAGTGTGAAACTACTTTTCACATTTTGTGTGACCCAGCGTTACAATATTTCTGTTTATTGTGGTCCTCTGGGACTTTTCCATTTCACATTCGGGAACCCTTTCCCAACGTACAATTGTTTATTCATTTAAGAGTTTTTTTTTTGTTTACCCTTTTAAAACTTTCTCTACATTAAGGAGATTTATAGCAGACGATATTTGAAGACTCGGTTTATGCGGTGAATTAATTTGAACTGAATTATGTTTCCATTGCATGACGCACGATAACTTATTTTGTAACCGTTCTAAGTCATGGAATAACAACTATTATAAAATCGATTAGTTTAGCGTTTTGTTACCTGTTGATTACGCGTCCCAGCATTCAACATTTTCGTCTTAAAAATGATAATTAACTAATTATGCCAATTATCATTACAGGAGTTTCAAATCACGAAAGCGATGATACTTTTCATTGTATAGTTACTGGGATCTTAGCCAAGTTACCATTCTCAAATATTGGACGCTAGAGAACAAATGGGAATCTGTTCGCTAAGTCACGTGAAGAGATATGTCATTCCCATACATTTGATTTCTATTCTTTAGCGTTCAATATTGGAGAATGGCAACTTGGCTAACGCATCTGGTACGACACCGTGAGATTCACATTATCGCACACAAGTTTCTAGTAACTGCACAGGCGTTACATACACAAGTGGGTACTTCTGTGAGTGTATTGTGAGGCGCCTGCAAAACAATAGTGGCTGGGTTATTTGCACGCTGCTGTACGACTCGATACAATAGGTGTTTGTGTCTTATCTCCTCGTTCCCACTATCCCATTCGCACAAAATTTTCTCATTACACTTTATTTCTTTTTGTAACGGAATAAGGTCAATGTGCGTATGAAGACAAGTTTGAACGCACATTTACTACTCATTGCTGTCAGGACGCAACTCTTTATTTGTGGTATACAGTAATTTACCCACAATACAGTCTTAATAAAACAGTTACTAGCATCTAGAATTCGTTATAAGGTAAAACACATTCAACTTTTTATATTTTATTGTAGCCATTAAATAGATTAAGTTTTTTAACTCAACGATTCACGATTAGACAAGGTTTAGCCAACAAAAGCTATTCGTACCAAGTCAAAAGGATATTACAATTTTGATTGGGGTGAAATACAATGAAACAAACCGAGCGTATCCCAACTTCTCAGCGTTCTTAGCGCTTATTTAAAAAGGTATCGGTAAAGTAATCCCCAAAATTTGTTAAGTGGAATAACTTCCAGCTTCTTTTGGCTAGGAAGTTGCGGAATGTCGCTTTAGGGAATTGCTTGAGAGCAAAACTTGAACACAATTAAGATACACTTAGACGAACTACAGAAAATTAGGATTGGTAAGAATTATCATGGTAGAGAGTGCGCTCAGAAAATATTGTTTCAGTAATAGTAATAATTTCTTTATTTCTATAAATTTTGTAAACTGTATTTGATAATTCCCCGACTTCTGCGCTAGTAAAAACTGTGTTATAGAGGCCAGTGTGTTCCCCTATATTTTGGAACACAATTATCACAACATTTGTCTGTTTATATATAGGTACCGGTATTTATTTAACTAATAATGCGTACCTACATTAAATAATACAAATAAACATAATAAAGATTTATCGAGCTCTAAGTAAAGACAATTTTATCTAATTTAAAGAAAAAAATCTTCAAGCTCCTGCTATCAGCCGCTATCCTTTTATGGTAGTAGTCTTGTAATTATTGAGGATATGTAGAGATATTTTGGAGATCCATCAGGTGAAGATATAGATCATTAACAAAATGGTGCCCTAGATGAACACGGCAGGTAGGGCAAAAAAATCTAACCTAACCTATTCCAGATAGGTTCCTTAGTATCTTCTAGCTTTTTTGAGAGAATTCTCAAAGGCTTTTGTCAAAAACCTCTATCATAGCAATGCCAATTATCGAGGCGTCTCGAAGTAATTGTCGATTGGGTCGGATGGCGTCTCTTCTGCGCATAGGTATCGTCGAAGCGGGTCGATGCTCATCATGGACGTCAGTGCCTGCTTTGATTAAAACAACTTGAACGAACGCTTATTTGCAAAGAACAATGATCGATCTAATTCGACACCTGTATTTTTGATCACCAGTACGTACACACAAAATTTGTGAGAACTTCTAATGTGCGTGTAATCGCGTCTACTATGAAGACGCAAACCTTAATCAGAGTTACGAAGCTTGCTTACAATTTGCGTCCCGTGTCACGTGTGAGGCGTCCGTTACCGAAACTGCTTCGCACACAAGATACGGCCACAAATTTGTATTCTTATCATCTCGCGGGTACACAGCAGCGCAGGCGCTGAGGTCGCGGTGTTTGTCCTGAGAATGGACACGCGTAAGCTTGCCCGACACGTGTGTTCGCAACTCAAGCTTTTTTGTTTCTTAAAGTGGTGCCGACTTATGCGGGTTGGTGGCAGATGTATGTTTTTAGTCTGGAAACTGGTATGATACACCATGATCCTTTTTTTTAACCAACTTTTAATGTAAGGATGAGACTTTTGGAGCTTTGAAGCGATTGTTGCTAGAGCTTAGTAAATTGTGCACTATAAGCAGTTATTTGGCTCAATTCCGTGTAGTCCAGTATGTAATGTCGCTCTTAATACTTTATTAGAAGATGCTTCGTTGCGGGCTCGAAATCTATGCCAAGACCACGAAAGGGCAAGCTTTACCATTATTAATGAATTTTGCAAGATGGCTCATAAAATATAAAATTATTTCTGTAATTAATTTACTATACGAAGTGGAATGAAACCGCTAACGAGGAAATTTGTCAACTGGGGAACTCAATATTACACAAGGCTACGCCGCGCGCTGAAACGCAGAGTTCAGTCATTAAATGCAACCTAAACCCGAGTTCTCGATCCAACCAAACAGGGGCGATATGAGAACGATATGAGACGTACGAATTATATGAGTAATCATTAGAAAGGAACAGTGACATCAATGCAAAGTTTGTGGTACATTTTTAATCGAGTATAATATCGAGAACGTAGCTGCACGACACCGGCACCGGTGGTAGGCAACAAACAAGGGAGGTTAACTCCCTCCTCTCGCGGGTGCCTGCCTAAGCGTTGCGTTGCGGTTCCGACCAATTGAATCGCCCCGTTTTTCTTGCTTTACCCGAGGCCGAGCTTTTTGATTAAAACTTTAATAAAACTCAGGTAATTGGAATATTAACTGTTATGCAACGTTTAATTACCAAAATAAAGCAACTTTCCGTTCTGATGTTAAAAGTATTCACATAATGGGCTCGATCTTAATCGCCGTTGTTTAGAACATTTGAGAGTTTTTTCGGCAACAAGCATTAGCATTCCAGTTTTCTATGATGTAGGCGGAATGACGTCAGTATTTTAAATAAATAACGAGAAACAAACAGTACTTCTAAGACCTTTCAAATATCACGTTATTTGACATTGAAGCTATTAAGTGCCGTATGCGGCAATATTTATTCGAATGCAGTACAGTAGATGTTAAGGTGAATACATTATGTTAAAGTATCTGTGAAGATTTTTGCATAGACAAAGATGCGATTTCAAGGCCACACTGCCCACGCTTCGGACAGATCTTGAATAGGTTTGATATTAGGTATACATGTATAGCCAGTCACGTATACCTGGGCGGTGAACAGACTGTCGTTGCATCTGGCTTCGTGATTTTGGTGCATGCAGAGGCCGGCGCCCGAGCCGCTTACCTGCCCGGCCGGTCTACGCTGTCTCTTTCCCTTCCTTACAACGCGTTACTCTTACTCTTTCGCACGTGAATGTAGTTAATGCAACGTCGCTTCTACGTAAAGACAGCATCGCCAACATTCGAACACTAATCAAAATAAGATTCAGGTAAAAGTGTAGGCACCTATTGTTATTCGCGTGAGGACGACAGTGGTCTTAAATAAAATATTTAAAAAAAAAATTAAACCGACTTCAATAACACTAAAAAGTATAAAATAATTTAAATATTAAAGAAGTTGGTGTTGGCGTACCTGCTGTGTATATTTGGCACCAACTTCAATAATATTTAAATTATTTTATACTTTTTAGTGTTATTGAAGTCGGTTCAATTTTTATTAAAAATATTTTATTTTATACTTTGTAGTGATATTTTCATACATAAAGATTGAACCATTGAAGACGGTAAAATGATCTAGGTAGGTTATGACATCATTATGATTTCACATTATCGTCTACATACTTTTACATAATTAATGTTTCTTCAGAAACTCAGAAACAATTTATCCGACAATTTTTTTTTTAAATATTTTATTTTATACTTTTTAGTGATATTTTCATACATAAAGATTGAACCATTGAAGACGGTAAAATGATCTAGGTAGGTGATGTCATAACATCATTATGATTTCACATTATCGTCTACATACTTTTACATAATTCATGTTTCTTCAGAAACTCAGAAACAATTTATCCGATCGTAATGAAATTTGCATGGAATCATCATAGTAGTTTACTCTCTCGAATAAAAAAAGAATCATCGAAATCGGTTCATATTTGTCAGACAAATGTAAAGGAGAACATCAGTTTTATGGTTTTTACCAGATAAATTCCTCCATATCATTCATGGTCCTCCAGGAAGTTCTTATCCGGTTGTGATAAAATTCATACAGGTTCATTACAGTGGTTTCTTCTTTCGAATAAAAAAAGAATGATTGAAATTGGTAAATATTTGCCAGAGTTATGACCATTTTTGTCCTTAAAAAGCGACATAAAGTCATCTATATAGGCTTTCCTGCAGCTTTCCTGCGCAGCCTATATTCTTGTTTTTTTGAGTAACTACTTATTACTAAGCAATAATTTTTTTATTGGACCCAATTAACGGATTAAAGAATGGATGGAAGAAATATTTTTTCAAATCGGTTCATAATTGCCAGAGTTATGCGCGAACATACATAGAAATATATATATATATATATATACAGACGAATTGAGAACCTCCTCCTTTTTTGAAGTCGGTTAAAAATGCATCTAATAATATAAGTAGGTACATAACTACTTATTGTATTTTAAAATAGGTGTGATAGGAAATTTTGTTTATTGTAAATGGTAGCAAAACCACGTAACTATCTACATAATTTAATTGATTGTACGGCAATTCAGGTAATAGAGTGAGACAATATATTTCAGCGATTACAAGTCGCAATAGGTAGAGTAGACTAAACTTATAGGAAGACAGATACTGAATGTAAGGGTGTATTTACGGGTTGGTAACAAGAACGCAAACAAACCCTCATCTCAATACCAATTACCAACCATTTTCATAGAGGTATTTTAATGATTGGTTTTACAAGCGACGTAGGTTTAAAGTTAAATTCCGTTAAAATAGCTAACAGAAACCCTTGTGGATTTATTAAAATAAAAAATACTTAAATACTTTTAGATTAATTACACTGGCACTCAGGGATAAAGGCATTTAATTTAATAATATCATCGAAACCGTGAAACCGTGCCAATCTTTTAGACTTTTCTATTGACTTTTTAATACAATCTTCAAAAATAGTGTAAAACAAAGTCACTATCCGGGTTTGGCAGCCCAAACCGATTAACTCCCAATATCCCGTATAGTAAGGGATCGATAGGATATTGCGAGCGGCAGTAAGTTGCTTGCTCTTTAAACTTAGCAACGGATTTTAGTGCGCCTTACACCACCATTAAGAAAATTCCAAAAGTTTATATAAAAGTAACAAAAATATTTTTAATGAGTGTATCCTTTTAGTGTAGAACCTTAAATTACCGGCAAAGTCGCGGCCAGTCAATAGTGAAAATAAAATAGTAGTTTATGCACCAAGGGGATAAAGCAGTGTCTTATGTCACGGGCGTGAAATTGAATCGCGAGCATAACGAAGGATTCTAGTAACTCCCGAGCGTAGCGAGGGAGTATAGAGTTAACTCCCGAGCAAAGCGAGGGAGTTAATACTAGAATCATGAGTACAGCGAGAGATTCAAGCTCGCCCAAGACAAAGACACCTTTATCCCCGAGGAGAATATACTACTTTTCACACCTACTGCGAGGTAATGGAATACAAGTACTAGGAAGAGATTGCTTAGGTTATCTGGAAGAGATTGCTTTTTAGCGATAAGGCCACCTTTTTACATCATCAACGTATTGTTCAATTTACATGTAATTTTTGGTGTAAAATCTCAATGGTACAATGAAGTGTATTTATTATTATTATCAAATACTTAGGTACTGCTAGAAATAAAATAATATCAACACACCGATTTCCAGCGTTCGCGCCCACACCTACTGCTAGGCGAGACAGTAAAATACAAAACTTCTAGAATTAAAATAATATCAACAGCGTTAGCGCCTTCTTTTTATCTATTTTTTTTCTTTTCTATCTAGAACCTAGAACAAGGTTCGGCTCCAATTCGGCTCCTGGCGCTCGGTTCGATTTTCAAATGTATTTTTTCGTGCAAGCTTCTGCTTAGAGAGAGTGGTTTATATACCTACTGTAAAGAGTCTCCGTGGTAAAAAAATATTTGACGTTCGTAATTCAATTACATTTTAATGCAGCATTGGCTCAGGCCTAGCTACAAATTGATTTATTACGAGATTACTTATGACGAGGCTGTATGAGCTAGAACCTTTTGCCTTCCCAATTAGGGAGAACTAAAGGACAAGAAAAAAACAAATCACATTATTACCCAAGGGAGTTTAGTACAACATTATTACCCGGCTAGACTATAGGGATATAATGACCTACTTTATGTCAAGTTTATATGACACATAATGGAACATTATCGAGCAGGTGGTGTGAAAATAAAATTAACGTTGCAGGGTTGGCAGCACTGCGCGCTAGTCAAGCTGCGCTTGCGATGCCGCTGCGCGCTGCCACAACGAAACGTGATCGTTTTACTTACCTGGCTGGCGGCCACAGCCCATGCATAATAATAATAATACATACTGCTAGACGTGAATATCCCACATATTTCTGTTCTAGCTCTAGCCATATGCCACACTCTTTTTTTAATGTTCCTACAATTTATTAAGTAAAGTGATCTCAACGGAATAGTATGTAACATCTTATCTACGTGTTTATTAGGTCAGAATATAAATTCAGGCATCGTCAAAATTAGGTGTCTAACTCTGCCTATTTTAAATGTATTTCTTAAAATCTCTTGGACAACAGCTCGTAACATCAAAATTGTATGATAAATCGTAAAAGCTTTGTATCTAATGCATATTTATTATCAAAGTTATATTTCTTTCGAGAAAATAAGGTTACATAAATAATAATGAATTCCGTTAAAATAAGTAATATCCAACGTTTTTATCTGGGAATTCATAAATTTGAAACTAACATTTCGCTTGAATAAGATAAAACGAGTAATATAAACCTCATCCGAGAGAGACAGTGTAGCGAAGCTTGAAATATTATAAATATTCATCAGTCATCTTGTCTTCGGTGCGTCTCGCTGGCCCTTTTGTTTGTGTGTTGTTTACGGGGCCGCAACGCCGTCTGACCTGTTCAAACTTTTTAATATCTATCGCTCATCCTCAGGCGACGGCCATAGGTTACAGAGATGCGTGTAATCTACTCCCTGTCATAGTTCACAATGTGCCTTTCATTTCATTATAATTGATTGTGTGTTAATTTTAGAGTTGGGACATGTTTTTAAGTGGGATGGGTAAGCGGATTCTGTCCCGGATGTGTCGCCGGTCGTCGGTGCGTGGAGAGCGCGCCACATGTTAGCTTTTTACCCGGCGAGGCCCTTCGTTGTGCGCACATGTCGCCGGCAAAAAACTCTACCGATGTAGAGTCCCGCACCACATTCGACGCCGAATAGTTCCCCCTCTAATGACACTTTAAACTTTGTTATCTATACTATGAACTTTTGAAGTAGGGCGATACGTGGAGCTCACTATTATTAGAGAATGATAGTTTTCCTATAGTACCGTTGTCGCGGCGATAGATAACGCGTTGTTGTTTTCATAAATAATGACGGGACTTACTTGTACAACTATTCCGTGGTGCTGAAGAAAGTTGTACAGTTTAAGCGGGGCTCGTAATTTCTGAATTAAAGGCGTTGTTCGAGTTATTTCCATTTTAACGATATAGCCGATTCCATTTAACGACCACCAAACTTGTAAGTACTTAAGTGGAGTTTTAAGGTGCGATCTCATTAAGTAGTGGTAACTTTTTTAACTCAATGTAGGTACGCTAGTTTGTGATACCACGATGATGAGTGATGGTTGACGCAGCCTTAGATCATTTAAAGGACGCAGCCATGGAAGCGTTCTAAATTATTAAAAACAAGGAAAAGGAGCCTGCGTTAAAGGTATCGTTAGGCCAACAGCAATGGAACGAATGATGGTTAACTAGTACGGCGACTTCGAATACTGGCTGGAGCACTTTAAGCGCTCGCCCTCTTGTCCGGTGAAGCTTTGATGGCCATTAGCGGCCAACAGTACTGCACCTACAAAAAAAAGCGACTTCGAATAGAGTACTGGAACGGGCAGTAGGGAGACACAACGCCTTTCAAATGTGTTAAACATCACTAATAATCATCATCAGCTAAAAGGCGTCCACTATTGGACAAAGACCTCCCCCTTAGAAGGGAGGGGTTGCCATAATCCACACGCTTACGTCTTGGGGATCAACTGCATTACTGGTTAGACAGAACTGCATTAGCAGTAATGCAGTTCTTGAAATCGGATTAATTTTCACAAATTAATCAATAACTAGTTAACTATATACTCTTATAGTAAGTAGAAATGTCGTTTATCTTGTATAATGGTGGAGCATAAATGTCAAAACAATCAGATTAAAAAATGGGTAAATGAGAATTAAATAACAGTAATAAATGGGGCAGTTAAACCAAGAATATGTTGTTTTGTGTAGTTATTTTTAATGTTCTATTCAGTAAATTTCTAAACGTAACAAACTTCAATTAAGAAGTTCCAGACAAATGTTTGTCCCAAGTTTTAATTACATACATATAAAATTCTACTTATTTATGTACAGGCAGTGAGTTACCTCCTTCACCTGTATTGTCGCTGACAATTAGTCGCCTTGAAATCTAATCTTAATTACAAAACTTCCAGTCAGGAAATTTGCTCGACGGGGGCGAAGCAATATTAACAGGAGTAATTAAAATTGGATAGCAAATTTCGACAGTTCTAAAAGTCTAATACGGTTGATATATCTTGGCACTTCCTACCTACTTCTTCTTTATTTTTCGGTGCCTCTGTAGGCTCACCGTTTGCCCCGAAAATCTAGGTCGGTCCCCTGCCTAGCGAAATAGATCTTCCACGCTGGCAATGTCGGTCCACTGACTGGTATTTTTAAGCCACCAGGACAGCTGGCGTCCTTCGAATCGGCTTTTCATCGCAATTATACCCACCATGATGACCTGAAGAAGATAGAATCGGTTTAAGAGTATCCTACGTATGAACTATTTGAAATTCATATTACTGGGGGTAGTTATATGGACGAGATTGCCTTTTCGGCCCCACTGTATATTTTATGGAAACCCTTAAAACGTGATAAAGTGACCTCTAATAAATAAAGATGACACTTCGGACGGAGTGTAGAAACGCACAAATAACATTATTTATAATGTAAATATTTGTCAATATCTCTGGCTGGGCACGTACCAAAGTAGTAGAATTTAAATTATATGATCTGAATAACGGTCTGCGAAATGCCGAATGCGGTCATATAATATATACAATTTTATATGTACTTAGTTCCATATAAAAAGAATAATTAAATCAAGTCGTGAGTATACTGATGGTACTGTAAGTTAGTAGGCTACAGCGGGATTTTGGGGTATTGGTGGGCCTTAGATGTCCGTCGAGTACGGCGCCGGCCGAGACACAGAAGAGGTCAGCGGCCGGCAACGGCGGTGGGGTTGCGACCCTGTGACCCTGTGAGCACCGTGACTGAATCCCGGGGGTTCCAATTTAATATTTCTCCGGGACTCGCCGAGGGTCAAATCTCGATGTCTTTACCGTTGACTTCTATAGATCCTGGCTGAAAGAAGTCACTGTAGTCGAGTTCACGAAGTCCCAATAAAAAAGTACTACTAAATATTGTAAGTAAAAAATTATACCTACTGACTTTTCAGGTGGTGATAATAAAACAGGAATAATGAAAAATTGCGATTTTTACTAGCTTTCGGAGAAGGAAAACATCGTCAGGAAATCTGCATGTCTGAGAAAGCCTAAATAGCTTTCGAATGACGTGTGAAGTCTGCCAACCCGCACTTGACCAGCGTGGTATACTACGGCCTAAGCCCCCTCATATTGAGGGTAGGCCCGTGCCCAGCAGTGGGACAAACCACGGCTGGTATTACTATTTATTTATTATTATTTAATGAAAAAAATACTAAAAAGCATAATACTGGGCTAGGTTGCTCAGTATGTAATCTTGTTTCCTGCAGTAATATTACGAGTAGCCAGGGAGTCCTAACAACCCGACTGAGTTTGTTTGTTTTGCTCCACAACACGAGAACTCCTTAATAGCAATAAACACAAGCCACAGCGAACATGAAACTCTCTTAATTAGACAATGTACTACAATAGCTGAAATTCTAGAAAACAATACAGTAGTCCTAGTTTATTATACTTATTTAATAACTTGACCGTAGAATCCGTAGATTAATGTACTTGCTCATTTTATACCTAGCATTGTTAGCTGTTAATTAACCAGATGATGTGGCTAGATTCTTTGCCCACTATACGCTAGGTTTGGTCGCGATTTCATCTAAGGGCAAGCATTAAGTCGTGGTTGGAAGCGAAATAATATATGAAGGACTGGCTACATGGTTGCCAACAAACCCCCCCGACCGGCAAGAGATGTAACAAGACCAAAAATAAAAGCTATCTATATAACATCGTATCGACATTTTAAATTAATCTCAGTTATGATTTTTTTTATTCAAATACCGTTTTTTTTTTGTTATCAAATAAGTTAGTGCTTGACTATTGTCCTACTTGATGGAAATCGATGATGTTTACAGGGATGTTATAGTAAAATACCGACTTCTCCACGAGCCCACCTTACCAATTACACAATACCACTCGAAGATAAGCAGGTCGCAGTCTTATAGCTATAAGACTGCGACCTTTTATACAGTGAAGGGAGTTCCCTCTAGCTAAATCGGTTTTCTAAAAAATCATAAACCCAATCTGTATTATTCGATAGTTCCGTAAGACAAAAACCTACAGGAGATGCAACCACGAGGAAAAATCAACTAACAGGATAACTTTACCAGGGATCACTGTTAAGCATTGTTTTTCTCATTTATCTATGCCACGTTTATGTTCTGTTAAGTGAAAAGACAGCTTAAGATTTTCCGTGATGGATAGAGTAAGCTATCAACAGTCGGGGAAACTCTGGTATATTTGCGTCACGTGATCAAATCAAGCGTTCATACTGTTTACACTCGTATAAATATACCTTACGTGGCGGAGTACTGGATTAATATCTCTCGTAATAGTTTAGTTTTATACTTATCTAGCGACCGTTTCGCGGCATTGTTGTGATTCTAAGCCTGTTAACCAATTATAAACATAACTTTAAACCAAAAGAATACGTAAATTCCGGAAGAAATGCTCTTAATGATGGTAAGCGAACAGAAAAATTACTTCTAGTTCGGGCTTTTCGAGGTTCAATTTAATTATTTTGCTAACCGCATATTTTATAGACAACCCTATACTTACAACTCGGGAATAATGTTCGCGTTCTATCGATCAAAGTTAAATTAGTAATTCTAGAGCAGCTTTACAAGCATTACAAACCTTACTTCTTCATAACATAGAGACAATACAGTAAGAACCTTACTTAAAGACGGACATATCACTTTGCCTTTGCTGACAGAATAGTCATTACAAATTGAAAATTTAAACCTCCGATTAACGAAAATGCACTCAAAATAATCGATTGAACAGTTTCGTTAAACGTAGTTTAGTACCGTTCCGAGTAAATAGACTTTCAATGTAATAAATGAAACCAGAACAGACAAACTTGCAGCGCTTTTTTCGTTGGGGGTCAAAAAATATTTTGTAATAACTTTCGAGTTTTCAACCATCGAGGTAAAGTGTACTAACGTACTAGGGACGCCATTATAACTATCTAAGTATGTAAAATTTTAAGGAACTCTTCGTGGGGACTAGATTATCCTCAATAAGAAATACGATACAAAATTAATGTACGGTTTCGTCATGCATTGTTTGCTATTCCTTGGGTTTGGGTTTCAATGCGTTCCATTTGAGAGCAGGTAGGCGAATTGTGACAAAAGGGCCTGGGTTCCGCTTTTGAGTACAACAAAGTAAGTAAGGTACCTTCTTACCTGAGGCCAATTCAAATACATATTAAATAATACATTTAGACGGCTCTCTATTCTATTTCATACTCTGTGTCAAATTCCCGATGATCAAATAATTGAATGCAAGAATATAATCGAAACACATCAGATTTTTTTTTTAAATGTAACCGAACCTAGAATGTCATCAACATAGTCTTTGATTA
The DNA here is from genome assembly GCA_911728495.1 of Furcula furcula. Lineage (NCBI taxonomy): Eukaryota > Metazoa > Arthropoda > Insecta > Lepidoptera > Notodontidae > Furcula > Furcula furcula. Next base: position 20,783,774 of record OU452248.1, read on the forward strand.
AGCATTTACTGCTGAACCTACAAACGTCAATTAAAGTTAATGATGATCGATCCATTTTTTGAAATCCGATTATTTCGGCACTCGAAGCCAATTAATACTTAATACGCTGATAGTGAGTAGAGATAACAATTATCTCGTAATCAATAATCGAAATTAAGCATAAATGGCTCCGACAGTCGAAATAAATAGATTTTAAAAAGTGACTTATTTAGAATTAAAGTTAAATGGGGTTTGTGAGTGCGGCAGTTAGTGTCTGTTTCATAGTAAGTAAATTGCTATTCCAATTTCACGAAGAAAGGCGAACTTTTGCGAGGCTTGTTTTGTTTTGGTTAAAGATAAACCAAGTTCAAAACCGGTGAAACTTTCCGCCGCGTGCCGCCAGAGGTGTCTCAGGGGAACATCAAAAATGTATGTTTCTTTAGTGTCGTCTTGGGGTATAAGCGAAATACATATAGCGGAAATCAAGTAAGACGTATTGTTTTAAACTTATAATATAAATCCTGTCTGAAATTTTATTAAAATATTTAATTCTTTATTGTACAGATTAAAAATATGTACTTACTTTGTAATTTGTAAATATAGTACTTAAGTTATGGTTTAATTTTTGTTCGTATGGCAGCATTAACACCAAATATGAGTCTGCTAATAATTGCTACTAATGAATTGAGTATGATTCACCTAAAATGTGTGAACATTTTTCAAAAACTAGTAGAATTTTTAAGGATATGCTTGAAATTCAAAACATGAATTGCAAGTGGCCTATAGACCCGCGGTACTGAGAATCTATGTATCAAAGCAATAATAACAATAAAGTAAATTTGATTTGATTTGAAAGACGATATTCAGGATCATAAATAAACATCTGTCTATTATTCAAATAAGACAGCCCCAATACAGTCCATGATTGGAAATTATTTCGGTTACATCATCCGGAACAAATTATTATTCTATTATGATTGAACTTTTTTTTTTTATAATAAATAGGTTTGCGCTTGACCACAATCTCACATGATGGTAAGTGAAGATGTGGTCTAGGATGGACCGCGCTTACCCATAAGATGCCTGTTCACTCTAGACTTGAATACACCCAAGTTATATTTATCAAACTAATTCAAATCACGGATCTCGATACTAATATCAGTTTTTCTTTTAGATAATGATACATAATCGATTAATGGTTCGTTTAAATCAATATTGAAATCGAATAGAAATCATATTTGATTTGACCATCATAAAGTTACAGCCATCGTTGGGGAAGACTGGTTCTGGAGTGGAGACCACGAACTGGGAAACGTAGCGAAGGACGCCCTGTGACCTGGTGGAGTGACGATACCTATAGTTAGCAGTGACTGAATGAGGAGAGACGAAGACGGGCTCAATGGCGTGTATTTTGGGAGGCCTATGTCCAGCTGTGGACTAATGTAGGCTGATAATGATGATGATGATGAAAGTTACAGCCAATTCTTCTATACTTACTTCAAAAAAGAAGCGTTCAACCAAGTTACATAGTTAACGTGTTGTAATCTTAACACCGTTTTTGCTATGGTATTAAGATAAAGACTAATTACTCAGTCCTTGCTGTGTCATCAAGAAAATCCCAAGCAAAGCTTGTCCACCCACTGCAGGGTAATGAATCGTATCAATCTCACTCAGACCCGCCATTATCCGTCATCCCTTATTTCATCCCGCTGACAGCGGGGTTGCTCTGGAATCTAGCATTGCGGCCATTAGAGTTATCATTTTGCATAGCTACTTGTACTATTAACACTTAATAATACATTCACGTGAGCTACATAACACGTTAATATACATAAATGGATATTTAGAGCTATCTCAAATATTGTAACAAAATTATCAACAAATTTTCCTAGAATTTAGTCTGTTTATTATGCCATCATCTCTTGAACATACTTTAGTTCGAGAGCCAGGTCCTCGATTAACGGTAGTGTCTGTAGAGCACTTCAAGGCTGTATGAAGAATTACGGTGGCTGGTTACTGTTCAGACAAATACCTTTATCACAACGCACTTCTTATTTTAAGGTACCACACGACTGTACATTTATCTGGACAGCAAGTGACTGAGTATGGGTTTGCCATGCGTTTCAACAATAATAATAAAAACGTTTATCCAGCAAAGATGCATAGCCTCGCTGTGTATTGAATGGTGCCCAATCAAATTTGTTGGTTTTATATGTTTAACTCGTGGGGTGTCCGGGTAAGAATAGCACCCTCTCATCTCCTCCCGTTGGGTGTCCGTAAGAGGCGACTAACGGAAAACAAGAAGACGGGTAGCAGCGTCTTTCCTTTTGATTACCTACCACCTATACTGCGATCCCCAAGCCGCGTTGCAAAGCTTCTAAGAAGGAGGCTTTGTTTAGCGGTGGACGTCTTGCGGTTGTTGATGATGATGATGATATGTTGAGACGTTGACAGAATGTAGCTGAATAGCTGGCACTTACAAAGTTATATTAGTCTATTACTACGAATAATTACATGAATAGTTATACCGGCATTAGGCATCAAGTTCTTATTATTCTGATAAGAGCCGGCTACGCATCGTAAAATGGAATGGGCGATATAGATTATGAATAAATCCGCCATTCCCAAATTAACGCAATAACTCAAAAAATAATTAATTTCTTGTGCAAGGGCTACCTAGTAAATATTTATCCAACAAAATATTACTGTACTTGCCCAAGCAAATTATGACGGTCGTGGGAGAGAACATTGCTCAAATTGCCTTTCTAGAACTTAAATACTCGGTATTTAGTACCGGTACATTTTGCATTTTTTGAACCCCAAAGATAGTCTTTTCGTGCCTCAGAGTTTCGTGCTGCTATGAATACCTATTATTGATGCCGTAGTGTAAAGAGTGGTCAGTCAGACAGATCTAGGGCTGACTTTGGCAAACACTACATAGTTTATTTTGTTGCTTTTGCGATAAGATCGCATATTGTACCTTTCCTAAGTTTTAGTTTTTCCTCAATGTAATACTTCGCCATTGTTGACTATTTCAGTGCACTTAGATATGAAGAAGCAGTACACTTGTTTTATCTGTACTGAGAATTGGTGGTGGTGGCGTCTATTATGATTATTGAATATGTACTTTTAAATGACAGCTTAGTTTTTAGACACCCCGATAAAATTTAAGTACCTAACACTGCTCGAGATTTAAATTATAACCTAAATCTTACCTCGAAATAGTCATATACTTAATTGTTATATAATATTGTAGGCAATGATATTATAAGTAAAAAAAGTTATAATATTATTAATTGTAGGCGTATCTTAAAATAGTCGTATACGTACTACATATAAATCAAGTACCTTCTCCATAATAACGTTCAGAATTATTAATATTATTAATTATTTTAACGCTATTGTAATTAACGGTAATCAGTGCTGTAGGCTATGACTCGACGCCACAGAGGGTAATTAATTACGTGAATTCAAAAAGTATTAATTTAATTAGGTACGTGTTAAGCTCACATATATCATGTTTCGCAACGAGTTTATGCTGGAGCAATTTGCAATTAAATTAAATAGTGCTACTTAATATACTCAAAATATTTTCTTGTTACGAACACAAATAATTCTGAACGTACTATTTAATAATTGAAAAGTTTTGTAGATTTTGTAGTTGTAGCAATTAACGTATCGTCGGCAATCCACTTAAATCAAATATAGACCGATATTAAACATATCATTCTCATTAAAATTCCATCCATTGAAAAATAAGCGTCCATTCGATGTGAGTGTGTTATGTAGGCTGCTAGTACCTACAGTAGACGTTTTTATGAATATTTTAAGTGTTATTATCGAACAGTTATATAAATTAAAGCACGTTTCTATTTTCTAAATCACAAGTAAAAAAATGTCGTAAGTTGTAAGAGTATTCCTTATTTTTTCTGCCAATTCACTTTTTTGTATAAATAAGTACATACATATATATATATTTTATGAGTACCTACCATCCAAATGTATTGTGATACATATGAGATGGAGGAAGCCTCAGGAGGAAAACTATTTTTAAAATTATATCTAAGTAACTATATACGTATTACCGAGCAGCGTCGTCTGCGGAAATTACGTGTTAATGTTATACTTTTGCTGGAGCAATTTTATTTTTGAAGATACATATCGTCATAGTCAATCCAAAATTTGCTATGTGCAAGAACTATATTTTGAATTAACGAGCAAAAACATTATCGTATAAATTTTTTTATGAATTGATAGTTGTCAAATAGTGTATCACATAGCAGATTTTATTAGACAAACATCTAGCTGCGGCACATAGCATATTTTAAAAACTGGTCGTAGATTGTCGTACAGTGCTCATAGACATTAGTTTTTTTTATACGGTAGATAGGGCTGTGAACTATACGAAAAGGTCAAAAAGTAAACATCTCAAATAGTGCACATAGCAGATTTTGGTTTCACAACGACGCGACGATATGTCAGGTAATTCCTTGCTTAAGTGCGGAACACATGGTGACGTTTATTTAGTGAGATTGAGTGGAGTACGGTGAGCCTAAAGCAGATTGCTTTAGGTCTCACGGCCTATTTTAGGAATTTTATTTTATTTTTATTTTTATTTTATTAATAGGCACTCCAACGACAAATCCACTAAAAACTAGCAGAATGAAAATACAGATATCTAATAACAGAGTGGATGTGTCACTTACAGGAATGCACATCACTTACATTAACTAAAATTACGCTTCTAAAATTCGATCGTAAGAGTTTATAGTTAAAAGCAAGCATTGATCCTAACTATCAGTGGATAAAAGTTTAAAAACATTAAAAAAAATACAAAGACATTAACCAAACATTAAAAAGAAATGCGATTGGGTGAAACTAAAGCAATAAATAAAAGGTAAAATTACATAAGGTACAAAAACTAGGATAGCAAATGGTAAACTAAGGGTCCAGAATGTCAAGCAGCAAGCGGGTACCGGTTTAATTAAGCTAGGTCCAGTATTTCGGCGCAGGTAACTAACTTTGTACTTATTATGTGCTTCGTCAGACATAAACCCCGTTTTTATATTCTATTTATCTGATAATATACCACTGCGGTGTTGAAATATTAATATATTTAACGTGTTAAGTTCCCATGGTATTTATTTTTGTCACAAATTTGAACAAATTGATTTTATTACTTCAACGTTCCCAAGAACAATTTTATACTCATACAAGTTACTATTTGAAAAATGCTAATGATTTTAATCTAACTAATATAGATACTTAGGTATATAATTGTTGCTACGACAAATACTGTTTGTATTGAAAGTAAGAAAAATATATCTTGATCAGAGGACAAGAAAAAGAGCATTTTGTCATTTCATTATCATTGTAAACTGAATCTCTTTAATTTTAATATCTAGTAAAGCTTTAATTTAAGTTAAAACCTTAAAGTTACTTTCAGCCCCAACATTAACATCATAATGGAATCTAATTAAAAAAACTAACAGAAGGATCAAATGCCGTGTCGTCTTGAACTTAAAGTTTGATATTCAATCTCAAAAATATATGAATCTTAGAATATAATATTGCCTTACGACACCTTTGTCGCTCTTCAGGAAATCGAAAACTACGTCCCGTTATTATTTCCACAAGAGACACGCATCTGAGGACACTGACAGATCTATTTAGATCTATACGCATAGTCGCATCTCTAATTCATGACACGGATTTACCCGATGTGCGAACGTACGCGCCTGTCGAACTGTCACGACCGTTATCTTCGCGGAACCGCTTGCCCCGAGACCCAACCGCTGGGCGCACCTCACACGGCCGGTTCACTCACTGCCCTATTAATTAATTTGCTTTTTACCGGTCTGGCCCCGGAATGGCAACTATTCTGCCGAGCTAATCCACGTGAACGAGCTATATGGTTGGGTGTAGAAGGGCTGAGGGAAATGTTACTGTCATGCGTTGTAATTTTCATAGTCACACCACAATCCCCACAACTTTCAGTGAAGTCTAAAATAAATCCTCTTTGCTTAATGACCCGCGAATGCCAAAAGTCTTATTAAAATTACGTATGAGAATTACATATATGCAAATAAATGGAACGAATGAAATGAAGATTTAAAGATTGTTTTTTATCTATTAACTAGGTGATAGGTAGGTGTAGGGTCAGATATTCTGCCGCTAAGTAGCAGTGTGTAAACATTGCTGTGTTTCGGTGGGAAAGACACTAAAGCTGGTACCATTACTAAATACAAGGGACTTTATAAATAATGTCTCGGGTGACGAGCGATTTTGCAATGTCTACAATCAGGTAAACATTTTATTTGTTTCGTCACTAGGAAGAAGAAAAAAATATCTCGTTTAATAAACAAATGTACCAAATGATAAAGATTTATTAAATTATGTATTCGATATTTACCAATATCAAGAAAGTAATTTCAATTTCCTATAGTTACATATATTTTATTTCGTAGTAATTCACATTCGTAAATCATGATTCGGAATTCAAATATGTGTAGGTACAATATTTTCGATTATTATATAACGTAATAAACGGACGCTGTTGTGATGTCACGGGAACTGCTGGAAGAATTCTTTATGGTTTATTTAATAGTAAGCTATAAAACTTACGCTACGCTACACCCTTTTGATCAACAACGTGCTTCAGCCATGACATAGCTACCGTATCCGTGTTTGGATTTGTTAAGAAAAATTGTAAAAATGTTTTCTTTTATTTAGATGCGCATACTCTTTTGTTAAATTCCACTTTGCTTCTGCTGATTTAAGTCTAAATAAAAATCCTCCACAACAGGTTTTTCCGTAAGTATAGGGATTTTTGTATGCTATGGTAAAATAGAGGCACTTCCTTGGGACGCCGCCGGTTTGAATACCATCCCAGTCTTGGCAGTATGTACCAATGTGATTTCCATTTTGTGTCGGCCACAAGTTCCCTTTTTTTTTCGGGGAAAACCTCTAAAATGTCCCTGGACTCTGTGAGAGGTCAACCAGGATATGTAGGATTCTTACCCACTAGAACCCGGGCGGGAAGTTATCACGATGCTCGCGGGGCGCAACCCCGCCACCGTCCTCGTCGGAGTCGCTGCCGTAATCGATGGATATCTAGGCCCACGCGGTACCCGCCCAAACGTTCAGGGACCCCGAAGGAAGTTACAATTGCCCACTAATCGGTAACTACCGATTTACCGATTTGATAAAACTTTATCATTTAATAACGGTGAAAGAAAATATCATGAGGAAATTCATACAGGCATTCTGTAGGGCTATAAAAGTATGTCTTTCTCTATTAGTTGGTTGGTAGTACCATTAATGCGGTCACTACCTACCGCATGTATTTTGATATAATTGATGACAAGTTAAATTACGGTTTAAGACCTCTCAGGGTCTTTTTATAAATAATAAAGACTTTGTATTGAAATCTATTGAGGGATAAGAAGTGATCATTAACGGTCTCTAAGTACGGCAGTAAGTTTTAGGTTACTTTTCATCCCGGAAAATTACGACGACAAGTAAGATTACGGAGAAGCCATTTAGTTCATATTAAAGGCATTGAGCGTACTTTACTTAAGGTCTCATATCTTTAGATAGCATCTCTTTATATCCGCTAATTCCTTCTAAAATACCTAAGTTTTTAAAGGGTTTTCACATAATTTTTCACTGAAGGTTTATAATAATAATACCAGCCCTTGTTTTTGTCCCACTGATGGGCACGGGCCACCCCTCATGATGAAGGGGCTTAGGCGATAGTCCACCACGCTGGCTGGCTTCACACGTCATTCGAAAGCTAGTTAGGCTTTTTCAGACATGCAGGTTTCCTCACGATGTTTTCCTTCACCGAAAGCTAGTAACAAACGCACAAAGACGATTCGCACATGATTAATTAAAGTAATCAGAGGTGCGACCGGGGTTCGAACCAGCGCACCTTGTTTTCAAGGCAAGCACTCGCCTAGTCAGCTGTTACTGCTAAGGAAGGTTTGTATATACAAAAAACAACCTAATTAAGTTATTATGTAACTAGAAAAAGACGAAATTTTGCAATCGAGTCTTATAAATTACATCCGTCCGTACAAAGCCAGGGCGGGTTACTAGTTTTGTTTAGAACCATATAGGTCAATTTACACGATGCCAGTTTCTTGCCTGTTCCATTCAATAATATTAAAAGAAATAAATGCCTTGCATTGCCTTGACAACATGTCACATTCTTGCTCCACTGGGCAAGTTTTCTATTCAAAACTGTTCTTGCTGGTCTAAACAGCATATAATGTCTCGCAAAGACACTTGTAATTTTTACTTGTCAAGATTTGCATTCAATAATTACATTCAATTTTTTGTTGCTTACAATTCTTGAAGGTCAAATAGGCGCTTCATTTATTGCGTTCAATTATTGCTCTTGTATGTACAAGAAAGTGCATCAGCAGGACACGCTTGCAGCACCACTGACGAGGCCGCAATTTAATAATTGATATCTATCGATTGCAATTGGTGTAGATATACATGTTGCAACCCGAGACAGGCAGTGTAGGGCGCCCGCATGCTCCCACGGTCTTGTTTTACATCTACACACGCCTTCCCACCGGCTAGGCGGCTCCCCACTTGATCGCCGTCCACAATGCGGAACACGTGTGTCCAAGTACCATATATGTTCATTAGAATTGGAACAACGCAACCCATTTACTGAACACCCGTTTGTCATAATCTTTTACGCTTATCCGAGGATAGGCCGTGTAGAGACAAAATATCATGTTTGTGTGGCAAAGCACAGACAATACGTTTTTATTGTGAGAAGTAAATCTAGTCCTGTTTCTAATTTCTTAGAAGTGACGTTCTTTTTCGAAAACCACAGGAGTTGGGGTCTTGGGGACTCTAATTGTCCTGTAAGTATATCGCACCGGACGACAAATACTGACTTATGAGTAACCGACATAAAGCCGGATCATTGTATCGGTATGTAGTTAGTAGTTACATTTGAATTACAGGGTTAGGTCTCTAATGTTTGATGAGTAGGTATGGGTTGTACTTGCTTAGGTGGTATATATTTTTTTTATACTACCAAGGTGGCAAGATTCTGAACTACAAAAAAAGTTTTTTGAATATGTATATCTGAAAATCTAGTGGTAATTTTTGAGTATACCGACCTATAAAAAATCATCTTCCGGAATCCTTGCTTTTGTACACACGTTTTCAACGGCAGAAGCAAGCGTACCCAACCATCTAATAAATATACTAAGGTTAAGGGTACGGCTTTTTGTAACATCAATTCCTTTCATATATTATTTTCTTTACTGGCTAAACGTTGCTTGTAGGAATGGCAGTCCTTTGAATATCATCAAACCTACTTTGAATTGTTTTATATACCTCCTACGAATAGCAATATAATTATTAACTATTTTTTTTTGTCGTATGGTTAGTGGCCAACCTGTAGACAGAGTTTTTAAGCTGCCCTTAGGCCTCTGACTTAGCTTAACGACTGCTGTTTAGAGTGTCCGTCAGGATGACCGGACCACAGCACGGATACACGTGAAACTTTACCAAGATTTAGTACCTATTTTGTACCTATGTTTAAATATTTTGTACCTCAGTAATAACAAAGCTATACCTATAATAAATAAAGTGGGATGCCATTCTGACGTCAGGATGGCTTCCCACTTTTTACTTTGGGTACTTAGTCCATATATTGCTGAAATCTTGGCATAATAATTTAGTACCTTTTTTGTACCTACGATATAAATATATAAATACTTAATGTAAATATATAAATACTTATTGTATGACAATAATAGCCGGGACTGACTTTAACGTGCCCTCCAAAGCACGGAGACGCTCAGTTAAAATGCTACTCAACGGTCAGCCATCTAAGGTCTGACCTTGCCTGACGTTGCTTACCCAACTGATCGTTTACCGAACAGAGCTTAATTTTCTGATAAAATCTAAATACAGTTTTTTTAGTGGTTAAAACAAGAAATAATAAAAACAAAAAGATATGTTGTGTACCGCTGACTGGCATGGTTAGGTAGTACGCCTACGATAATAAGAAATGACAAAATGATGTCTTTATGCGAAACAATACGAACAGCTAGTTCTGAAAATACATCACGTTTTGCCGTCGTATATGGGAAAATCTATCGTCGAATATGACCTTTTTTATTTATATTATCAATACAATTCTTTCACACAAATAGATGCCATTTGTTAGTGGGCCGTGGAGCGTGGCAAACATTGTCTGTCTCTGTTGACATCCAATGATCCAACGTGGATTCAAATGTATACATACACGTGCCTGAAATCCGCTTGCCGCACCTCTTTTTTTGTCGCGGGGAAACCTTCAAAAGGTCCCCAGGAGCTGTGGGGCTCGACCGGGGTATGTGGGATTCTTACTCATTAAAGCACCATTTTAGCCCCCCGGGAACCAGACACGGTGCTCATGGAGACGGGGGTCGCAACCCCGCTGCCGTCCTCCTCGGAGTCACCGTCGTACTCAATGGACGTCCTAAGGGCCCACACCCCGAACGTCCAGCGACTCCAAAGACCGCTTGTGATTACGCACACATTAGGAACGAGAGCGGCCGGCGGGATGAGAGCGAAATGTTCATTCTTAGGTACTTACTTATTAAGTCAAAGTCTAAATATCTTCATTATGTATAACTAGCTGACCCACGCAGCTCCACCCGCGCTGTGTTTACGTTAACTAAACTTTCAATAATATACATTCGCATAGAATACAAAACCTCCTTTTTTAAAGTCGGTTAAAAACTTGGACTCACTTTGTACTTGTCTTCGGAGACGTTTAGTTCAAATGGCGTTAAACGGTCACCCATCTATTTAATGACCTTACCTAACGTTGCTTAACCTGATCGATTTCCAAACATTGTTAACAACTGTCTATGAGTGTTCCCTTACAAATATTTATTATAATTATAATGAAAAATTGTTAAAATCGTACCAAGCGTATAACCAAGTACCCATTTTGACTTTAATCCCCCCTCCCAAAAGAACCGTGCTAGATTACGGGATAAAATGTATCATATGTCCTACCTCGTAGTAAGTAGTAAACATGCCAAATTTCGTTTCAATCCATCCAGTAGTTTCGGCGTTATGCTCAGCCGAGATACAGACAGACAGACAGACAAAAATAAAAAAAAATACATTTTTGGCTTTAGTATCGGTTATAGAATGCCATCCAAACATAATTTTCAAAATATCTTCAATGTACAGAATTGGACCTGTTACAGTTTTATTATAAGTATAGATATCAATCTTTTTGCGATTGTTACTAGCTTTCGGTGAAGGAAAACATCGTGATTAAACCTGCATGTCTGAAAAAGCCTAACTAGCTTTCGAATGACGTGTGAAGCCAGCCAGCGTGGTGGACTATGGCCTAAGCCCCTTCATCTTGAGGGGTGGCTCGTGCTCAACAGTGGGACAAAAACAAGGGCTGGTATTATTTATGTATAATAGACCCAACGGAGGCACTTTCTGACAAAAACATTTTTTACAAATTACCACCGGATCGTAATGCGGCCGCTACTGAGAAGATCCGGCAAGAAACTCAGCGGGCTTGTCTTATTTGTTATTATTTATGAAACATTTGTGTAAACAATGTTACTTAAATTATATTGTAGCTATACTTAATTAGCCTTAAAATTGTTTTATTAAAGTATAATCTGCGTGTACTTTCATCAAAGTGTAACAAAGATAGAAGAGAGATCATATATTTTTTCTAATTATATCTCTTTAACAATAAGTTACAATATCCTCCTATTGTAACGCTATAATGTAATATTTGAATTTTAATTGTTTCATTTCTGCGGTATACATATAGTATGACTATTTTATTATGAGCTTAGTAGCACATTTTAGGAAAATTTATGTCATATTGTCCCATTATCATTAACGTCATAAGCGGGAAACACTTTTAGCTAATGTTTACGTCGCGACTAACACAGACTTTTAGCCCCGCCGCAGATTAATAATAACCATTTAATTCTAAAAAGGGTCTCTACGTGTTAGATTCGCGCAAGCCTCTAAAAAGACCGGGTAAATTCCGTGAAGCAAAAAACGTTGAAATATAATATACGGTCATCCTAAACTAAGTAGAGTGATCTGGTCTATTAGTATCAGATGTCTGGTTTCTAGACATCTGATACTGATCTGATCTGATCAGAACTTATATACTTAATCTATATCTATATGAGAAGAACACCCAGACACTAGGTGGGAATCGAACCCACGACATATAGGGTAGCGGCCAGGATGTCAAACCACTAGACCAACAGAAGAAGATCCCGCTCCTACTATTCAAACACAGTAATGATTCCGCTCGCACTGTGTTTGTATACTTACTTACTATAAGTACACTAATTGTTATAATAAAGAGGTACAACTGCAGGCATAACCTAGACATCTAAACTTTTAATGGCTGTTGGCTAATCTTTTAAGCACTTCGATGAGTCGACTCCAATATTTATTTATTCACTTTAATTAATTCTTTTTTCGAATTCCCTCCGCGTATTATAAATTTTAAATGGAAAGTAGAAAGTTAATTCAATATTGATGGGATCGAAGTTTCAGGACGATTATTATATAAAATACAGGATAATGATGAATAGACAGCAGCGCTCGAGTATTTAGGTTCCCGCTAGGGCTGCTAGGCCAATAAATCCCTGGACATTTCTGGGGCCCAACTCCGAAACCGACTGGCCCGAAGTCACAACTCTGTACTGTAACTATAAATATTGGACGAATGGAAAGTGTTCATCACGCACTGTGCTTCCTCCGCGGGTGTGAACACAATACTAGCATTATTCACTGGTATTCGGGAATTACAGCGGGACAGCTGTAACAGCTCAGTGGGCGAGCGCTTGCCTTGGAAACAAGGTGCGCAGGTCCGATCCCCGGCTCGCACCTCTGATTTCTTTAAATAATCATGTGCGAGTCGTCTTTGTGCGATTGTTACTAGCTTTCGGTGAAGGAAAACATCGTGAGGAAACCTGCATGTCTGAAAAAGCCTAACTAGCTTTCGAATGACGTGTGAAGTCCGCCAACCCGCACTTGGCCAGCGTGGTGGACTATGGCCTAAGCCCCTTCATCTTGAAGGGAGGCCCGTGCCCAGCAGTGGGACATTAACAAGGGCTGGTATTATTATATTTATTACTAGCTGACCCACGCAGCTCCGCCTGCGCTATTTTTACGTTAACTAAACTTTTAATAACAGACATTCGCATCGAATACATAACCTCCTTTTTTATAGTCGGTTAAAAACTGGGACCCACTTTTTACTTGCTCTCTGAAGCACGGACCCGTTTAGTTCAAATGGCGTTAAACGGTCACCCATCTATTTAATGACCTTACCTACCGTTGCTTAACCCGATCGATTACAAAACCTTAATAACAACTCTCTATGAGTGTTACCTTACTGATATTTATTATATTATAAAGAAAAATTGATAAAATCGGACCAAGCGTATAACCAACTACCCATTTTGACTTTAATATCCTCTCCCAAAAGAACCGTGCTAGATTACGGGATCAAAAGTATCCTATGTCCTACCTCGTAGTAAGATCTCAAATCATGCCAAGTTTCATTTGAATCCATTCAGTAGTTTCGGCGTGATGCTCAGCCGTGATACAGACAGACAGACAGACAGACAAAAATTAAAAAAAATACATTTTCGGCCTCAGTATCGGTTATAGAATGCCCTCCAAATATAATTTTCAAAATATCTTCAATGTACAGAATTGGACCTGTTACAGTTTTATTATAAGTATAGATTTATTATTCGGGAATTACTGGACAGTAAAATATAATTATAACCCGGGGTCCGGGTAAGTATAGCACCCTCCTTCTCCTCCTTCTCCTTCCGTTGGGTGTCCGTAAGAGGCGACTAAGGGAAAACAAGAAGACGGGCAGCAACGTCTTCCTATTGGATTATCTACCACCTATACTGCGATCCCCAATACGCCTGCCAAGCGTGGAGATTATACCAACCCCTCCCTTCTAAGGGGGAGGCCTTTGTTCAGCAATGGACGTCTTTCGGCTGCTGATAATGATGATGATGATGATGAAAATATAATTACTGGATCTGAGACCTTAAAATTCTGGGACGTCTACGGATTTCCCGGCCATCTGACAACCCTAGTTCCCGCTCAGTGAATAATTATGATTATAACGGCCATTTTAAAGCGTCTTTGTATCGTTAAAGTAACTGAACTGTCTTTAGGATATTTATGAATTGCTTTGCAACTGTATTTAATAAATCTCAATCACTGTCGAACGCCGTTTGATCAGTTTTCATTAACTTTCGATTAGACTACTAACAGCGTCGAAATAACGGAAAATGTTAATAACTCATCCTGGCAGTAAACCCGTGAATTAAAATAGTATTATGAATTTTTTTTTTAATTTCTATGTATGTTTATTAAACTTTGCATCACGCCGCAGCAGTTGGTCGAGGTGTTAAAATCGCATTTGATTGTATCATCGTTAGCCGGAAGATGTCAACTGCTGACCATAGCCCTCCCCCATTTGAATATATTATACCTATTTACCGTTATGCCGTATACCGTTTTGCGGGATACAATTCCGCTAATGATATTTTCCAAAACATCAATCTATTAAAATAATAGTTCCACCTTAACAAAAAAACAAATAAACCCCGAACCTAGGAGTCGATCCAGTTCGGGCCTTTTTACTCTATTTTCACAGTAATCGCACTTCCAATTACCGTAATATCGAGGCAATTGAATATGAATTTCGCCGGGAATTAGATTTTCATGTTGTATTTATGCACATGCAACAAGCGCATTTATCCATATTCATCACGACGCGGTTTGACAGTTAAATTTAGCTGTCATAAGTCAGAACGGATAGTAGGTTAGGTTAGAACATTCGTTTGAGTCGCTGGACGCTCGGGGTGTGGGCCCTTTGAGCGTCCATTGAGTACGGCGGCGATTACGAGGAGGACGGCGGCGGGGTTGCGACCCCCGTCCCCGTGAGCACCGTGACAGGTTCCCGGGGGGCTACAATGAGCCCCCCAGCGGCGGGCTCAAAGGCAAGGCACTGAGGGGCCCCTGGTGCAGATCCCACCGGAGAGCCCTGGGGTCTCCCCTCTCATGTGCCGATGCGACAGCCGCGGGGGTTTTAGTGGGTAAGAATCCCACATACCCCGGTCGAGCCCCACAGCTCCCGGGGATCTTTCGAAGATTTACCCCGCGTCAAAAAAAAAAGAACATTCGTTTAGGCTCAATTCACTACTATATTATTAAATGTGTGCGGATTGACGATTTAGTGATTTAAAACATGCGTAAAAGTGGCATAAACTTAAGACTGCTAAAATGTAGATATGAAGTTTGAATTAATGCACAAATATTAAAGTTTAATAAAAACCTTACTTTAAACTATATTATAAAAGGAGTGTTCTTTAAGTTTAGTAAGGAATCCATCTTTCGATTAATATGCACAATTAAAGCAAATTACCAAATATTTTCCCAACATAACTCTACATACGACAACAACACAAAATGTGGCTTAGGCTACTTTTGCGCTGACGGCGTCATATCATAATAAGCCTTAAACGGTTTTAAAGACATGCAAAATATTTTATCCGAATTAGTTTACTACCACTAGAACTAAAATCACGTCACATTAGTACTTAAATCTCGGTGAAATGTGAATGTAGGTATTCTACTAATAAACCTTTACGCAAATAACGACTAGAGATGCATGAATGTGTGGATTTACTATACTCTGATCATATCAAAGAACTGCAACGTGTTCCCATATAACGTAAATGGCAAGTTTCCAGTCTTTAATACACATAAATTCCCCCTTTCCTTGAAAGTACAAAGCAGTTAAAATAATTACGAGCAGAAATGGATGTCATTGATTATGGTTACAGGAAGCGGGTTTTATTGCGACTCGACACGTTATGTAAGGTGATCGATTCTAGACGAGCATTCGAAAGTAATCTGCAATTGAATGTATTATTCTATATTCGTATAATTATTGTGGTAATGTTATTAAAAACTAGATTTTATGGTATGGATATAGAGACTCTATTACTTTGTTACAACGATCATACTGAATCACTGATCACTGAATCAATTATTTTTATGAAGCACTGCAGTCACGCTGCAGCTTGGGCGGTAAAAATTATAGTATTTATAGAAAATACAATAATTATATGTCTGCACACAACCAGTGGCGTGTCGAATATGGACAATTCGTCAACCCTCTCCTACAGTATGCTGCGATTAGCTAAAGGTTACGTAGCATTTTTTTATCCGACTGCCCTAGAAATAGTGTTAAGTGTTGTGTTATTTTTCAAAATCAACTAATTCGATTCTTAATATTGATTATTCAAAAATATAATGAAGCAGTTTTAGTAGTCATGATTATGAAGCCTAACACTCTTTTGAGTATTTTTCGCTATTTAAATATATACAAATGAAGGATTCATTTGTGCATTTCCCTTAGTCACGCATCTTGAGAACAACTTTACCGATTTCATCCATCTTTTTTAAAAGTTTTCTAATACTTATCAGAGTTGTACAGAAGATTGCGCGGGCGGAGCAGTTCCTTATAGTTTTGGATAACTTGGACTTTGGAACCCACCTAAAAAATTTTGCCTGTATATTTTGGACATTTCGGAATTCTTTGAAATGTAAATAAATTTATCTAATTACACGGAAGGACTCCTGTTACCTCGGATGCTGCAAAGCAACCTTAGTAAAAATCTGTCAAAAAATAGCTTTAGGGCAATGGGTACTAGCGTAAATACAGAAAAAATATCACGTTTCTTTTTTACGTTAATACCCGGATGATAGGATCTTATTACTTTCTATAAATACATATATACAGAAGCAAACATGTAATATTCCCTTCTATTATATATTGATGATACAAATGATTATCAGTAATCTATTATGTGCTTATCGTAAAAAGCTTTCGGTTGTTTGTTCACGAAAGAAATAATAAGGAAGTATTTTCGTCTACGTAATTGCGTTATTAAGTCCTTGAAGAAAATCAATAGCTATTTAATATAATAAAGTACATTGTTCAAGTATTCAGGTAAGTAAGGCACGAGTAATGCGTAGAGCGTTGACTTCACGAACTCTGTCCCATAAATCAAAACTGAAAATGTACCTACCGATATAACGCAAGACGTAGGTACCCTCGTGGTTGTTGACCCAATTCTGCTTATGATTTCATTACTTTGTATATTTAAGACTAATAATAAAACGTCTGTTTATTTGTATTCAGGTGCAGATGTAAGGAAATGTGGACCGAATCCAAATAAACTCTTACGTGAACCATGTTTGATATGACGAAACTCCGGACGATTGGTACTGATATGTGAATCAATAAACATTAACATTTCGATGCTTGCCCAATACACAAACATTTGATTCCAGACTATTTTTTACTCGTGAACTCCTTTCCCCTAGTATCTCGTTGACGTATAATACGAGTATACTACGTAAACTGTTCAATCGCAGAAGCCAGTAGGACCGACGGGATATTGAAAAAAAAAACATTCCCATCTGTCCGATGATCGAACTACTAATCAGACTACTTGGAATATAACTATACCAGTGGCGAAGGGTCCATATAACTCGATTCCTACCGGCTTCCCTTTGAAAACAGGCGTTTGTTACGACGATCTAACAAGACATTTATTTACTAACATAACGTTAAAAACATAGGTATTTAATACACCATCAAATAAAATTAATCTAAATATCGCCATTTTTATTAATAGCATAAAGTTGCACGTTTCATTCACTTCAACCGCGCGCAAGTCGCGGCGGCGCGGCAAGCCGCTCTCAGGATCAGGAATTCCATGCGCAACTACCATGTAAAATCAGTACCGAAAACGTCCACGCGCAGACGCGACACTCGCTGATTATAGGAACGACGGCAAGCCGATGTACGCCGGGTTATGATTGGGAGGAGTTATGTTATGGATAGAAAAATGACATGTATACCGCACGAACTAGAGAGTAGTATTGCGTACGCGTACTTCGATCGATCATAATCTTTCGTCTTCGTTGATATTGATTTTGTATCGCATATACGGTACATGACAATTTAATTCTACTAAATATAATTAGAATCTAATAGATTCTATAGTTGTTTACAGTTTTGTTTATTGTGTATAATAATATTTAAAGTTCTATAGTGATTGTGTGTCCAATTTCACCGATAGATGGCGCTGTTCATAATGTAGATCACGCTAACATCGTAAATTACTGTTTAATGATATTCGATAATGAAACGTACAATAACTTCGCATCTTTTATTGTTGCAACTGCAATAATTATTATTATAATATGTATACATATTACATACTTGCTACCTGGACTTGAGAGTTTCATTTCATGAACCTCTGTCTGAGCCCTGACCTTGAAGCGTTTTTTTTTTGAGAGAGCAGTTCATTGTGTGTAGTGTGCATTACCTACATGTTATTGCGTAAGGTCATTTCATAGATATGAGTCATTTTAGGTAATTTATCGATGAGATTTATCGAAGTAAAAATTTAGCATATTCGCATCGATATAATATATGAACAAATATTATACATATAGATGCATATTCGTATTCTTAATTTCTAGTTACCTACCTATACAAATGTAGCCTTGGTGGTGCAGTGGACCTAATTGCTGGCTTTTAAATTAAATAAAATTGTATTTTTCCCTTGCCTACCTATTTCTTTCATAATCTAGTTTAGAATCGCTCGGGATTTACAGATTTTAACTATTCAAAGATATAATATCATGTTACTATCAGCAAAGTAGAACATTACAGAAATCTAATGAAAATGTCCTGGGTGTACCGGACCGGCTTACCCCGTACAAAAATTGACCCTTCGCCACTGAACTATACGATATGTAAAGACTATTGGTAAAAATGAAACCTTAGAGAATAATTATAATCCGGTGAAAACACGGTCAACCATTATTGAGAAAGAAAAACAAGATAGAGGTTTTTCTTGTATAAATCTTACCTACATACGTTACCTGTAGTCTTTATTTCGGATATCACGCGGTGACATGACCTCATTTTAGACAAGTCGGAGGCACAGGATATTTCTAGTTACGTAGACTGGCAGCTATTTCACCTGCATTCGCCTGTCGTTCCCTCATTGCAATATCTAGGTCTTTTGTTCACTCGAATCTGTATTTGAACAAACAACAAAGGACCTAAATATTGCTTATAAATTCTAAAGCGAACACGACCCTGGTACACTTAATGTAATACTGCAATTTGAATTACTTTCGCTTTAAAAGTATACGTACCTAGTTGTAAGACGTTCTTTCTATTTATTTTACCGGGGTCATAGCTGATAGTTAGCACGGCGCAATCGTAATTAGGAATAAATATTGGACCTTTATCAATGATATTATATACAACAGATTATTAGCGCACGATAAGTGAAGACACGACATTCATCTAATTGTATAAACCAGCAGTTAGTCCCTCGGAACGTGACGTGTGCCTTTGAGAATCAAGTCAGTAAATTGCCGGCAAAAAGTACTTCACAAAAGTAACTAATAAGGAAGGAACATAATCGTACCTTGACTATACATGAAAAAATATTTTAACTACTGGGTCACAACTTTTGGCGTGCATTAGTGGGGATATAACAAAATATAAGGTTTATAATATCATTGACCTTTTCTCTGTGGAATGGGCTATCGGAGGGCATAGGATCAAATCTCGCTACTGAGATTTTATGCTTCGGCATAATTTACCCGTACTGTATTATATAGGTAAAGGACAATCTCGCTGAGCTTCCTTGTTGGATTTTCTCAACAGGATCAGGCTATGGTAAAAAAAACCGGCCAAGTGCGAGTCGGACTCGCGCACCGAGGGTTCCATACCATCCTTGGACGTATTAAAGTTATTTTACAATTAATCTAACACCTCAGATAGCAAGAGTATTAAGATTTGATAATTTTATTATAACTTTACATGTTCGAACTTTTTATAGAGCATAGCGCCGCTTTCCATCAGGTGGGACTGCAGTCAAGCACTAGCATATAAGTGTTAAATAAAATAATAAATAATAGCGTAAGATTTATATCTAGAAGGTGTTGTCGGTACATTTTGTCATTGTTAAAAATAAAGAGACGGTCTATCCTAACTTGTTATTACTAATTAAAATAATTATATAGAATATGCGCATCTGAAATGTGCAAATAAAGGACTTTCATATCATACCCCACTCGATATAGTAGCCTCACTTTGATATTTTGAGACCACATTTCAGCCCCTATTAAAAAAAAATAACCATGGCATGTTTTTCAAAATAAATATTTGTTAAGGTTGCTAGGTTGGTTGTATAAAGGTGTTTGGAAGATGGTTCTTTTAATTTGACTCAATATAGAAATGAATTATTACGGTATGCTTTACTTTTATTTGTGCTTTAGTAACTGTACTAAAAGTATAAATTTAATAGGTAAACGAACTCTTAAAATGACTTTCCTGTGCTATTATCAGATCCTGATCAGTATCTGTCCAACTACTCGTCAAGATTTAACCATAGATTTATTATTCGGTGGGTCCTATATTTAATGGAGCCGAATTTCTGTTGCCACCTTCCTGCTTGCTCCTATCACCAGACTCTGATCAAAGTTTTTCTACCTACTTCTCGCAGCAACCTATCCAACGAATCCAAATTAGGTGGGTCTACGTTTATTAGTGCAGAGATCCCGTGACCACCTTCCTGCTCTATCATCAGACTGATAACCATTTTTTTAGTGACTACTCGTCGAGACCTACATAACGAGCCCAAACTCGGTGGGTCTACGTTTATTGGTGCAGAGATCCCGTGACCACCATCCTGCTCCACCAGCAGACCCTGATCACCATTTTTCTAGCAACTACTCGTCAAGAACTACTAAACCAGCCCATACTCCGTGGATTTACGTTTATTGGTGCAGAGATCCCGTGACCACCTTCCAGCTCCATCATCAGACCCTGATCACCATTTTTCTAGCAACTACTCGTCGAGACCTACCTAACGAGCCCAAAGTCGGTGGTTCTACGTTTATTGGTGCAGAGATCCCGTGACCACCTTCCTGCTCCACCATCCGACTCTGATCACCATTTATCTAGCAACAACTCGTCGAGACCTACCTAACGAGCCCAAAGTCGGTGGTTCTACGTTTATTGGTGCAGAGATCCCGTGACCACCTTCCTGCTCCATCATCAGACCCTGATCACCATTTTTCTAGCAACTACTCGTCGAGACCTATCCAACGAGTCTAAACTCGATGGGTCTACGTTTATTTGGGCCGAGATACTGTTACCACCTTCTTCTTGATCATCATCAGACCCTGGTGAAGGTTACCATTATATTTAGTATCATCGGATTTACGTATGTTCTAAATTTCAGATCATTCAGACTAATAGAAGTAATGAAAAATGTCTATTGTATACAAAATATCCTTACCTCGACTCGTTGGCGAATTGCGATGTAACTGTGGCAAAAATAAACAAGGCTGTATGGTATGAGTACCTTTGCCTGTCTTTCGGCGAGGTGTAATAAAAATGAAAAAAGCCATATGTTCCCTATTATGTTCACAGATTATAGGATTACGATTTGTTGTATGCGCGAAAGGTTATAAAAAGTTAAATTTTATTGTTGTCCGTATTTTTATAATTATTTATGTGATGTTGAGATATACTATCTTGTCGGCATAGTGATTTTATCCCAATTGGTTGTTGATCGTAGTATCTCTTAGTTCGGTTGTTATCGATTGTTTGTTTGTTAATGAAGTTAAAGTGCGAGGACTTCGTAAAGTATAATACTTTAAAAACCAGTCAAGTGCTAGTCGGACTCCCGCACCGAGGATTTCATATCATCTTTGGACGTATTAAAGTTATTTTACTATTCGTCTAACGGCTCAGATAGCAAAAAAAAAAAAAACCGCAAAACTAAGTTTGTTTGTCGAGGTTTTTTTAGGATTACTAAAAAACTGTACTATTTAGAAAGATCATTTTATTTTTCCTGTAAAATATAGATAGACATGTATTACCCATAATTATTTCAGATTTTTCCCTCCATAAACTTCGGAGATAAGGGGGGGGAACGGTATTTTTTTTGACATTTTTGATTATCAGCCAAAAACTGCGTGACATAAACCAAAATAAAAATCTGTTTTAAGATGTGCAAATGAAGCCCTTTCATATGATACCCCACTCAATATAGTAGTCCCACTTTGAAATTTTGATGACCCATTTCGACCCCCATTATAAAAAAAGTAAAAGAAAAATAATATTTTTTTCATTTGCGATGGGGTTGGGTAATTAAGATCTAAAACTATTCCAAGTTTCAAATTGATAGCATCAGTGGTTCCTGAAATATATAGGTTTGTGACAGACAGACAGACAGACGAAGTCAGACCATAATCAATTCAAGTGTAAAACTCACGATTCTGATTACGAGTCAAGATGTCTTAGGCATCATATCTTGCCTTTGTCTGAAAGGAGAAAAATTGCCGATATCGTGTCAATGGCTAAAATTGCGCAGAACGTCCTAGATTCTCCATCACTACTATCTAAAATCCATCTTAAAGTGCCTAATAGGACTGTGAGACACCCTACATACCTTGCTATTCCTCCGAGTTCTACAAACTACAGACAAAATTCATTCATGATTAGAGCAGCTAATGAAATAAATGGGCTGGTTGTCCTGCCTGAACTAGACTTGTTTGACTGCAACCCTAACTGTTTTAAAACAATATTGACTAAATCTTGGTTCGATTCTCATGCTGTATAGTATTTAAGTTTTGCTTAATTTTGTATTTTTCAACATTCAACAACGACAACTAACATGATTGCATCGTGATTCATTGACAAATGAGCTATGTAGTTACCACTTTTGTGAAAACATGTAATTAGTGCTTAGTTTATACCACGAGTTAACTACTTTAAAACACTGTATGTTTTCCTATAAAATAAAATAAAATAAAATAAGGGTTCCTTTTTTACCTTTTAGGTATGGAACCCTAAAAATGACTTGGTGTAAAAGCTCTCGTTAGGTATTTGATTTCGTCTTGTAGCTTTGTAAGTAAGCTGTTGAATATAGCATTCAGTAAAAAATTCTTAGTTAATCGTACGTAGCACTGCAATAGCAATTGAATAGTACCACCGCATTAACGCAGCCACAACTGAGAGCAAGAAGGGAGTAGGCTAGACTGCCTTTACGTGTGTTACACGTAGATGGTTCAAGTTGTTTGAATAATGGCAACTTGTTAACTCAACTCAACTCAAAAATAGTTTATTTCAAATAGGCTTAACGCTAGCACTTTTGAAAGGTCATGTTTTTTTTTTAAGAAGCTACCACCGGATCACGACGCGGCCTCAACTGAGAAGATCCGGCAAGAAACTCAGCGGGCTTGTCATTTTATCACTTTTTTTTTAAACAGTGTGTCATGTTACAATTGGATCAGAGCGACAGTGTGTTTTGCCGTTCAAAAGATCAAATAAGACAGAAAAAAAAACACGACGAAAGTACAACAAACTAAAAAGCCAAAGCGACAGTAGTCGGACCAGTCCCCCCAAGCAGCACCCGCGCACGAGTTGACTCGAGCAGCAGCCATCATCACTCCCCTCAACCATACCACCACCCACCAGTTACTAACGCTGATTGAGATAATATTTTTGTACTAACATAATGATCTTAGTTGGTCAGAAATAAATAAGAAAAATGTATTGTAAACCTGACCAATTCAAGATCCCAGTGAAGATTTAAATCTAGATCATTATGATTATGTAAGATTTCTTAGAGTAATATGTAACGGGTATGACAAAATGTTGTCTTCTATTAAAAAACCATGTAGATAAAGAGATAATATAAAGAATTGAGCAGTATAGGATTAAAGTTTAAAAGGAACAACGCCTCCTCGTGCTCCTAATCTCCAACTAATGAAAAGTGAAAAGAGGCTGTTCTTGGAATCCTCCATGCATTTTTAAAGCGTGGAAAAAGCTTCGAAATTATAGCGACACGGCATTGTATTTAAAATTTACGTACCGTTTTAGCAGCTTAGTTTAAAATACTTATCATAAAAAATATTCAAGGGATTAAATTCGTATTGAAAATAAAAGAAAAACAAAGCTCGCGCAGGAATCAGTAATGAAGAGAGCACTGCAGCTAAGTAAAGATACCGGGCTCAAAACACTTCAACGTGGTTCAGGTGTGAACAACAACAAGAATAGAAATATAATAAAAATAATATTATTACTATCATAGTGTTAGGCTGAATAAAATTTAATTTAAATAATCTAGGTATCTATCGTATAAATAATGTACACTACTTATTGTTTTACTCGCGTCCTCTCACTGTAGTCAAACCAATGGAAGTATACCCTGTTTTTCTTTACAATATCAAAATCGTAGCAGTAGTCTCGCAAACAAAAACAGGGTATACAGACAGTGTTAAAAAAACTAAGCTTGTTCATTGAGGGTGTTTAGTTTTCGGTGTTTTAATACAGTTGTACTAAATTTATCATAAATTTTTTTCCTGATAAGTATGTACATATATGTACGAAAATTGTTTATTTTCAACCGTTTTGTACAATTTTCTTAAAAAGGTACAAGGTTTGTAAAGAAAATACTTGTATCAGGTCTCTTCCATAGCCAGCTTTATTTTACAATTGAAATAAACGCACATTACACATTTTTACTTAATTTGTATCTTTAAATATGGTTTATATGCATACGTATATATATGTAATGCAAATATTCCCCGTAAAGGTAAATAATTAAATCAAGGCGCGGTGTTAGAATCCGAACTCAACCTCAACACTAAAAGAAATAAACCGCCCTGTCATCTCCAGAGCGTAGACCTGCCGAAGGCCTAGCAATTTTCCCAACAAAGCGGTGACTAGCTATTTATACAGACAGTATTCTCATATACGTGATTCATATACTTACAGCCAAACATTAAAAAAGCTATGCACAATACACTTGAG
Organism: Furcula furcula; assembly: GCA_911728495.1. Lineage (NCBI taxonomy): Eukaryota > Metazoa > Arthropoda > Insecta > Lepidoptera > Notodontidae > Furcula > Furcula furcula. Next base: position 20,808,741 of record OU452248.1, read on the forward strand.
AGCAATAAAATCGCACACCTTGACATTTTTATGTCAAGGCAGTTTTTTTCATGAATCTGAATAAATATTTAAAAAAACACACACACTAATTGAAAGTCTACCTCATTACCTTTCTAATGATATCAAATACAGTGTAAAAAAAATATCCATAAGAGGTTTTACGGCACAAAACCCAACAAACGGGTAAAATTACCCAATTTCGCTTAAGAAATAATGAAAATCAAACTCAACATTCTTGAACAAATTGTTTATTAATAAGGTGTATTCCCTCCCCTAGCCTTAATTACAGCTCTTAATCGGTTTTTCATGGACCGTATTAATTTTACCATGAAATCTTGTGGTATAGCGTTCCACTCCTCTTCAATGGCAAGTTGAAGCTCTCGGAGGCACGTAGGAGCAGGGCTTCTTGCTCGAACTCTCCTTTTCAGCTCATCCCAGACATGCTCAGTCTGGGTGTTACTTATCTATTTAAGTATGTAATAACAAAAAATATATATATATGTATTAGTATCGCAGTTGTCTGGTTTCCATAGTACAGGCTCTGCCTAGTTTGGGATCAGATGACGGTGTGTGGTTTGTCCCAAGATATTATTATTTTCTTTATATATTTATTTTCACGGGTTATACCCGGATATTTTTTAAGAAATAAATGCAGTGTAAATCGCCTCCCGGGATCAACTGCTAAAATGGTGAAAAAATGGCAGTTGACCTCGACAGGTGTAGGAACTATTGTAAGTACATGGAAAGATTATAAGTCTATGATGTTGAACATTTGGTGGAATAGAAGCTAGGCTATTGCAAAGTTCGGGGTCACTTGCCATAATCACATTCTTGACTTGCCACCCACTAGATGGGCTCCCCAAATGATCGTCGGATGACGACAGAGAGCAACACCGGTGTGAGCGGCTCAGGGGTGTCGAGAGGTGTGCTGCGCTTTCTCCGAAGTTACTCGCGGCGTTATGTCTTTTAACACTTCCACCCCTGGAGCATATAGCTCTAACAACTCCTCTCTGGACGGCCAATTAAGGCAAGCCAGAGCTGAGAGTCCTGCGGGCGCCCTTCGGTTTCCACTCGGCCGACGAAGACACGCCGAGGTGGGGGCCCTGACCGACTCTGTGGAGCATTCGGGTCCGTGGTGTCGTTACGCACCAACAGCTCGCCACAAGCTGCCCTGCGGGCATATATTATTATTATTCACAAAGTATAATAATTATGCTTTTACTCTTTTAAAGACATTTCGATTCTAAAATTTAATATTACAATTAAGTGGATATGATTTTATGCTCCGGGAAAACAAGTATCCTAACACTGAACCTATATTAAGTGTCACTATTTCAAAACACATTAAAAAAAAATGAAATCTACAAGAGGCACGGATACAGCTTAATGTATAGTATGCATACATATATCCATTTAGATGTGGAGATGGAAGGAAACTGTTAACTTCTACCATACGTCATCGGCGGAGGTGCGGAGCAGCGTACAAATTAAAATACGGACGTGGAACCGAAGGGCGGGCGGAAAGGGCGTCCTATCACAGCGTCCTTGCCACGCGCTTGGAGCCACTCGAACGAGCACCCTAATTATTGAAGTGAAAATATTAATGCCAATTACAACATGAATGATGAAGTAATTAGCATGTAATTTGAACGTCGACGTCCCTTTATTGCTATTTATCTCGCAAGCGGCACAAAACTCACGGCAAATTAGTTTTTATTATAATCAAATATTGTTTTCTTTTTCAATTTTCAAGGTGTGCGTGCTCGTATAATCACAAGATCTTCTTAATTTCTTACATAATTTAAAAGTATAAGCCCTGAGGAAGGTAACATTTTCCTTCTTTGTATATCGTCGAATGAAACGTTTTGCGTCTGACACTTCATTATTGAGAATTATAACGCAATTTACTGCATATCAGTTACGTACGGTAGCGGTTCTACGGTAGCGAAACAGTGATTTTATTTTAACCAAATGGGGTTTCGCTAACTAACTCGGTAATAACTACCGGGTTTGAAATAATTGGTCTGTATATAAAAATATTACCTGGGCTTGCACGTGAGTATTTAATAACCCTAAGTTATAGGCCTACATTTTTTCGGTGATATGATATTGTGTTGACCACAAATGATGTACTTACATGCGAATAACTAATTGAGTATGAGGTCACAGAAATAATACATAAATAACACAACTAATTAAAAAGTTTTCAAAGGTTTCCGGGACCTGTGGGGTCAATCGGGTTATGTGGGATTCTTACCCACTAAAACCCCCGTGGCTATCGCATCGGCACATGCGTGGGGGCTCTCCGGTGAGATCTGCGCCAGGAACCCCTCAGCGCTTTTGAGCCCGCTGCCAGGGGGTGCATTATAACCCCCTGGGAACCAGACACGGTGCTCACCGGGACGGGAGCCGCGCTAGTCGCAACCCCGCTGACGTCCTCCTCGGAGTTGCCGCCATACTCAACGGGCTTCTAGGGCCAAACGTCTAGCGACTTCGAAGGAATTAAACATAACTAGACCAACATAAAACACAATCTCGATTGTTGTCTACGGAATTTACATTTCACTAGACACAGTCCAGTCTTCTTCTGTTTCATGTCAATAGGAATACCACAGAGATAATGAAGGGCAAGATGTGGGGCTGATTACCTAGGGTGCGGCCGACATACATAGATTATTACTCGATCCAACACGAGGCTCTTTCAGTTCACCCCATCCATACATACCAACGCACAGTTCAGTGAAATAATATATTATTACGTATAGTCATACTTTCAGCAAAATAACTAGATGGAAGGTCCCCTGTGCAAGGTACCGAAGTGCAGTGTCCGATTTTCCTCCGCTAAGCGGCATTGTGTAAATAATGTTAAGTTCCAATGTGAAGGTGTATGGAAGGTACAAGTAATAAGTTTTAAAAACTAAAACCCGACTACGGATAAAATCGCAGTCTAATAATGTGATAGTATATAGCCTATAACCAGCGGACAATCAAGACGCTTCTAACGACACCCTTGTCTTGTCAAATTTTGTTAAGTAGATTAGAAGATATGCGGGAACAGATGAACATATATACATACATACATTCTTGTTAAAATCATAACCCTCCCTCCGTTCCGTAGTCGGGTAATTACCGATAATAAGTCACTGTTCTATTTATTCTTTTCTATAGTGGCGAGGCGAGAGATTACGCTTTTTCCCGTTTTGTCATGAAAGTCTTAATCATGCCATATTCCTACGGATTTAAAAAGGTATACTTTTAAAGTGTGAAGTTACACGTGGAAAAATCAAGCATTGTCTTATAAAAATATTTATTTTTGTGCCTAGATAACTATTACAAAACCATGTTTACGGATTTTGTACGTAAAATGTTTTCCTTTTAATGGATACTCATTTATAGGGGATGGTCAACATATCTAAATCAAGCTTATTTTTAGTTAGATAAGATAAGTACTTGTTTTATTTACAGTGATTTATTTTATACGCTCCGATTTGTGTAATGTGTGTAACACGTTTATTTTTTGCTTCGCTGAGTACTCGCATGTTGAAATAGTGTTCTGCAGACAATACGTTAAGTATGAGATTAGGGCAATTAATAGCATGTCCTTAGCCATTCCCGTGGTCCACACTTCATATTGCTACATTTAGATTTTTTTCCTCCTTGAATTTTATTTCTACTTTGTTGTCTAGTTAATTCGTTATATCTGACTGAACAGTCGTGTTTCGTCCCACATTTTTTCCTGACACAGCATTGTCAATATCACTTATTCAGCTATTGTGAATAGTATTATGTACGATCGAGGGCGAAAGTTTTTGACGGCATATTGTATGAAATTTCTGTACACAATCATTATATACATATTGTGTACATATAACCGACGCTTGAAAGTCATGTGTGAAGTAAGAGCATACATCGGATGACTACCTTGATCACTTTTATCATACTTTCTCTACGCCTTTAACAATCAATTCTTTGCCTCGATGTTTTCTAAACAAGCGGGCAATGTTATTCTTTTCAGACTCTACGACAATAACATTGCCTTCGTTTCGTCATCAAAGAAAAACTCTTAACGTAACTGTCGCCGTCTCGAATGCGAGTGGTTTGCATTGCAACAGTGTTTCTTAAGTAAATCGAGGTTTCAATTCACGTATGATGCAGTTAAATTCGCGGAGAAATAAGATAGAGAAACATAAATTCATATCGGTAGCAAAATAATGCACGCATTTTAGTTTAGTTCAAAGTAGCTGTGAGTACAACATTATTAACTGGTCTACCTAGATTTGTTGTTAAATAGGTTACTATTTATTTACACAATATAAACATGTACTTAACACCCTTCCCTTCCCTCTTCCTTCTTAGGTAAGTGGTGATACAGGCGTAAATGGAAGTACACTAACTTACATAATTATGTATAGTATGAGGATAAGGGCCCGTGGGAAGTACATGGTATTTTTTGCTAGTAACTTTATTTATTTATTTTTTCAATTACCTTTAATCCTCATGTAGATTTGGCTGCAATTTTCTGTAAGATGGAGGTTCTTTCCCAGTCAGGCTTTTGGTGTACTCTACCTTTCTTTAAATTACTTTTTTACGTGTATTTCAACATTGATAAATTAAACTATAAGTAGGAAGCATGTAAAAAATTTACATAACTTTAAACGATTTTAATGAGTTGTTTTTGGAAGTTATACGAGTACGGTATTTTAATTGTGGCTGTAGCTAATATTTCGGTTGGAATCAAGGTGTACGAGGGTCGGTCGTCCCGTGGCTGGGCGCCGCGCGCGCCGTTCGGTAGCTTCAGGCTGTGCCGCATGCGACCTCGTGTCATTGACCGCCGCTGCGCCCGCGCACACTTTAGTGCCGTTGGTTGCTGCCTCTATTACGGCTAGGGTTGCCGCACATGTGTTTGTACAGAATTTAAGAGCCTACAAAAACAAAAACTGGCGCGACAATACAGAAAAATATATAGAAATTTGTTTATTAAAACGAGAAATAAATAAGCATGGGCGGCCTTGTATAGAAGTATGTTTTAAATTTTATTTTCACAGTATTCTTTTGACTTCTTTGAGGTTACTCTTATGAATCGTGGCCTCAGCACAGAGGGACGTGACTACTGTAGTACTGAGGTATCAGGCTTTTATTTTTAAAGATTCGAACTCATAATATACGAGAAAATTGCAGTTTATATATGTAAGTCTAATAAGTAGTAGGGTTTGTAACCCTAACTATGACTGAGCCTAATTTCGATCTACTTCGTTTTGTACCCGAAGTATCCACACTACTGGCACTTACGTCGTAATAGAAAGATTAATCAGTCAGGTCTGACGGTCCAAAGTGTTCAAGCGAACGTATATTATAACGCGATTCGATGCGAATGCTTTTGCTGTGCAAACACCACCCCTTCCGCGAATTATTTTTAAAACCGTTACTTTAAGTGGTAGTCATGACGTAGTAGTCGACGTCGTCAATTATTTCATCCAATAGATGTATGCTCTAAATAGCCCCAATAGATATAGGTATTGCCCTGACTGCGCCAAAAAGATTAAATGCAAAATGATGCCGATAGCATTGCTAAACATCAAATTTTACACTAAGCAAAATCTAGAAATATAGCAAAATTATCAAGCAATGACAATAAATGAAAGTGCGCTACGATTTTTGCTAGTGCGACGATTCGAAAACCCTATCAACAACCGTTTAGACATGAGACGCGTGAACGAGACGGCTTATCGGACCTTTCAAGGAGAATGACAGAGATAGCATCAATCCAGTTGTGTGGAAAGAGAAACCTGGGTAAGAAAAAAACTACGTTGTCATTGTTATTTTCGAAATATATCACAAACTCACTGAAAGGAGAGGAATTTATACGGCCCATGCGTATTTTACATTTGAGGCTGTATTTAAGGGTTGAATACAATACGGTTATCATTTTCCTCATATTCTTGTTTCGCGGGGCAATGCAATTTCACCTTTAACATTTAGCCCATTCACGCTACAATCGGAACGTAATTCTGAGAACACGTTTTCAATGAAGCAGCTACAGATGAGTAACATACCTATCTACTATCGTAGTTACGAATAACTGTGGCGAAATAAGGACGATGTTATTCTACGCGGATGTGGGGAGTCATGTCAAAAATCATACAGAGGTCAGGCAACTTTTGAATGAATTTTTATACTTTAAGAAATACTGATTTGGACTTACCACCAAGTTCCTATTAGCGGTTTCTTAATATATTATGATGCAACAGGCCGTGATTTGGATTGAAGGTTGATCCAATCGAAGTTTATGAAAGTAATTTACACTTAAATTGAAAGTGTTATATAAGGCAGACCTTTGGTCTGGTTAAAGGCTGGCTCTACCCAAAAGGTCATTCATTCGATTCCAAATCCGCACAAACATTGTTATGCATTTTTAAAATCCTAAATGTAATCATAAGACTAGCAACTATCACAACATCAAAGAGAGTAGACTCCTTTTTTTTCGCGGGGAAACCTTCAAAAGTTCCCCAGGACCTGTGGGGATCGACCGGGGTATGTGGGATTCTTACCCACTAAAACCCCCGCAGCTGACGCATCGGTACATAAGAGGGATACCTGGGCTCTCCGGTGGGATCGGCACCAGGAGCCCCTCAGTGCCTTGCCTTTGAGCCCGCCGCCGGGGAAGCGCACTGTAGCCCCCGAGAACCAGATACGATGCCAAGGGGACAGGGGTCGCAACCCCGTCGCCCTTTTCCTCAGAGCCAGGAGTGGAGACTCTTAGGCTAACGTTACTTAATATTGAAGTTATATAAAATAACCTGAGGGTGATAAGACAAATGAAGAAGTGATAAGACACTTGGGCACTCAGGCAGGTGTCAAAACACAAAAAATAATCTAATTTGTAATGTATTTTCAACAACAAAAGTTTATTTTTCTGATGTTGGAACTCAGACGATTGGTACAGTCGTGATCGATTTAGTCGAACAATACATCAAAACGCTACAGCTTAATCCCAAAGGCTTCAGCCGGGTATAATACTATGAATCTACCATTTATTTTACAATGCCCGTTGTACTTTACCATCGCGAAAATAGGCAGAAAGAACGCCAGTAATCTTTTACTTCTTCAACATTAATAAATTATGGTACCTCCTTAAGGTTTCGGACCTACTTAATGTAAAAATAAACCCTTATGGTGCAACTTTGTCTGTCTGTCACACCCATCGATATATTATATATCGATGGTCACACCCATCCACACCGATATATTTCAGCAACTAATCAGGCTGTCCATTTCGAATTTTGAATAATTTTAAATATCAAATCAACATCATAAAATCATAAGAATTACTAGCGTGTAGCTGATTCTGTAGAAATGTTTAAACTTGAAGATTTCCATGCTATAATTACTTGAGAAAACCTCGGCAGCCACTTCATTCCAAAATCAAATTGTTCACGGGAGAAAACTTCTACGATTGCCTTCTGTAACAGAAATTTCGAGGTTGCCTAATAAAACATTTCTTTCACATGTTATTCAAAGAAGTTGTGGTAAAGTTACTTTTCGTTATTGATGCACGAAGACGTGACTGGAACGAATTTCGAGTACAGACGGACTAATATTCTCGAGATTATTATTTCAAAGTCTATGAAAGTTCGTGGGCAGGGAATTTTCTGAAGTACGTAACATGCGCTTATAATCAATAAGCTTAATTGAACAAGATAGGTATTAATTGCAGATTATTAAAATGTTATATTTTGTTAGTAAGAAATATTAATATTATATATTAATATTAATAATAAAAGCCTTTATTAACAATCTAACAAAACACGAATATACCTATATTTATACACACTTGTTATATATTTCGGCAGCTTGTGTGTTTTAATTTTAAATATATATAAAATACGATTTATTATTTCTAAAGAAAAATAAATATAGTTATTAAATTAGTGAGTAAATTTGATGCCACCACAAATTCACTCGTAATTATCTGTAATCGCTCGTTAGGATCTAATGGAAGTTGTAACGTAATTGGTTTTCAATTCCCTAAAAAAATAAAATGATTATATTTCTAACTTCAAAGAATATTTGGTGCTCGTGGCCTTTAATATCTTCCGAGAAAAAATTACCATGGGCTTTTGCGATCCAGGCAAATCCAGTGGAAGTCAAAGGCAAAAATCCCTTATACTACTTTACTTTGTTACAGTATCTTTGTTTTTTTTTTATACTACCAAGGTGGCAAGCGCACAGCCCGCCTGATGGTAAGCAGTCACCGCAGCCTGTAGACGCTAGCAAAACCAGAAGAATTACTAGCGCGTTGCTGACCCTTAAGACATTAGGTCTTTGTGTCCGGTAATTTCACCAGCTACAGTGCTCTTCACGCCGGAACACAGCAATGCTTACACACTGCTGCTTGGCGGCAGAATATCTGACACTGCGGCGCGCCGCAGTGTCCCGCACCGCCGCGGCGGTATCTACCTGTACGGTTCCTTGCACAAGGAACCTACCACCTAGTAAAAATGTTTTTTTAATTATTTACTTCTATCTAACTATCTACTATGAGTTTCAACTAAGAATGTGGCCGCCATCTTGCCATTTCAAATACATAATTACTATAAATGATGTTTTAACACAAATAGATAGCAAAATAAGACATTACAATAAATAATCAAAACCGGGGCGAATTTTTCATTTTGTATTTACTCTGCTGGCAGTACAAAAATCGTAAAAAACGAGTGAAGTTCCGCAGTCGCACTCATCATGGCGGCCACATTCTTAGTTGAAACGCATAGTATACTGATTAAACAAATGTGAGCTTGCCTTGGAAAACAAGGTGCGCAGGTTCTGTCCACTGCCCACTGATTTCATTAATTAATTATGTGCGAGTAGTCTTTGTGCGACTGTTATAGCTTTCATCATCATCATCATCATCACCAGCCGGAAGACGTCCACTGCTGAACATAGGCCTCCCCCTTCGAACGCCACAATGACCGACAATTGGCTATTTGCATCCACCGGTTACCTGCGACGCGCACAATGTCGTCTGTCCACCTAGTGGGAGGCCTACCTACGCTGCGTCTTCCGGTTCGTGGTCGCCACTCGAGAACCTTTCTTCCCCAGCGGTTATCGGTTCGCCGAGCGATGTGGCCTGCCCATTGCCACTTCAACTTGCAGATTTTAAGAGCTATGTCGGTGACCTTGGTTCTTCGGCGAATCTCCTCATTTCGGATTCTGTCGCGCAAAGAAACTCCGAGCATAGCTCTCTCCATAGCTCGTTGTGTGACTCTGAGCTTATCCAAAAGGCCAACAGTTAGGGACCACGTCTCAGTACCATATGTCATCACTGGCAACACACACTGGTTAAAAACCTTCGTCTTTAGGCACTGCGGTATTTTGGAAGAGAAGATTTCGTGTAGTTTCCCGAACGCTGCCCATCCGAGTTGGATTCTTCGGGCGACCTCTTTGTCGAAGTTGGACCGACCTACCTGGATAGTTTGTCCAAGGTATACATAGTGGTCAACAACTTCGAGTGTATCGTTCCCAACAATTACCGGTACGGGTGCAACATGGACATTAGACATGATCTTCGTCTTGTCCATGTTCATTTTAAGACCCACCTGTTGGGAAACGCTACTGAGGTCGCTGAGCATCGTATTGAGGTCCTCCAGCGACTCTGCCATAATGACTATATCATCGGCAAAACGAAGGTGAGTGATGTATTCGCCATTGATATTGATGCCGAATCCGTTCCAGTCCAAGAGCTTGAAAACGTCCTCCAATGCGTTTGTGAACAGTTTCGGAGAAATAACGTCTCCCTGTCTCACACCACGCTGCAATGGGATTGGTTTCGTGCTCTCGTCCTGTAGTCGGATCGACATGGTGGCGTTGCTGTACAAACACTTCAACACTTCGATGTACCTATAGTCAATGTGGCACCGCTGGAGAGACTGCAATACTGCCCAGGTCTCGATTGAATCAAAGGCTTTCTCGTAGTCCACAAACGCTAGACATAATGGCCGATTATACTCCTCGGTCTTCTGTATAATCTGGCGGAGCGTATGTATGTGGTCTACGGTGCTAAAGCCTTTTCGGAACCCGGCTTGTTCGGGAGGCTGGAAGTCATCAAACCTGCGTTCGAGACGGTTCGTAATGACTCTCGAAAACAGCTTGTATACATGGCTCAGGAGTGAGATAGGTCTATAATTCTTCTATAAAGTGTTATCACCTTTTTTGAAGAAAAGAACCACCACACTCCTGTGCCATGCTTCTGGCGTTGTACCCTCGAGTAAGACGGAATTAAATAACTTCTGGAGGACTAAAAGTACCAGTTTTCCACCCGCTCTCAGAAGTTCTGATGTGATTCCGTCTTCACCCGGCGCCTTGTTATTCTTGAGCTGTTTGAGAGCCATTCTAATATCGTACAGGCTGATGTCTGGGGTGTCCTCAGTGTAGTGTCGGGTTAGTTTGGCTCTGGTGTCCTGAGCTGTTCTATCAATGGGTTCCCGTGTTGAGGTGTATAACTGTCCGTAAAATCTCTCAAGCTCTCTCAATATCTCCGGTTTCGATGAGATGACACTGCCGTCATCGATCTTCAGCTTCGTCATATGACTACGCCCAATAGACGAATTCTGTGCGAACACTTTAGAGCCTTGGTTCCGCTCAATTGCGTCCTTAATACACGCTGTATTTTAGGAACGCAAGTCGTGTCGCATGGATTTCGAGATTCGTCTATTGAGTTCAGCATATTCCGACATATCAGCTGAAGATTGCAGTCTCATCTCAGTCCGGTTTTCCATTAGCTTAATGGTTGTATTGGAGAGCTTTTGAGGTTTTTTACGGCGTGGGGTCTTATAGAACTTGGACCCCACTGCGTGGACAGTTTGCACCAACCCATTGTTTATCTCGTCCGCAGTTTCGCATTCGGCGAGGCACTGGAAGCGATTATGCAGTTCGAGTTGAAAGTCTTCGGGGTTCTGGATTTGGGCGGATCCTGGACGGAGCGTAGACTTCATCAGACGAAACCTTTCGAGCTTAACATTGATATTCAATGTGCCTCTAACAATACGGTGATCACTCCCGGTTTTCACCCCGCCGATCACGGAGACATCATCGAATATATGCTTCTTGGTCGTCATGATGAAGTCGATCTCATTTTTGGTTGAACCATCGGGGCTTATCCACGTCCACTTCCTGGATGGTCGCTTCTTGAAGAAGGAGTTCATCTCATAGAGTCCCTCCTTCTCCATGAAGTCGACCAGCCGCTGGCCCCTTTGGTTCCGCTGCCCATACCCATACGACCCCACTCTCAACTCATCGCCATTCCGAGTGCCCACCTTTGCGTTAAAGTCCCCCATAACAACGGTGAAGTATGTTTTGGAGGTATGTATGGCTTCTGCTATCTCCTCATACATAGCCTCTACTTCATCGTCAGGGTGTGCCGAGGTCGGCGCGTATACCTGTATGACCTTCAGCGAATACCGATCGGTTATTCTGAGTATAAGGTACGCTACCCTGCTCGACACACTATCGACCTTTACCACGTTGTTAATAAGGGACTTACGGACGAGAAACCCGACACCACCCTGGGATTTTCGATCTCCTTCCCGGAAGAAGAGCAAGTTTCCGGAATCAAGGGTTATCGTATCCTGTCCCTCTCGTCGGATTTCAGATAAGAAAAGAAAGAAAAGAAAAAATTATTTGGACACCACAATGAAACACAATTACAAGTAAAAACAGAAAGACAATTAGATGTAAAAAAAAAAAATACATTTGCGCCCCAAAGAGGTAGGTCCAAATGGGTCCCAGATCAGCTTAATGTCAAGCTAATGCTTGACGCTGGTTTTCATCTGGGCCCAGTGTTCCACGGATGTCATTCAGTGGTAATTCAACACAAAAGTAAGTTTTAAAACAATTCAATTAAGTAATTAATATATAGCATGCGACAAAAAAAAGAAAAACAAAAGCACATCACAACCTCAATAAATAGATAATATTAGAAATATAGTAACTTAGAAAGAAATCAAGTTACAAAAACAAAGAATGGCTAAATGGTAGGTAAGTTTGCACACCTAATAACGCAAATTATAAACATAATTATAAACAAAATATGTATATTTACAACATTATTACAATTTATTACTGAGATCGGATCAGAAAACTAAGAAGCAATTAACTGCTAGCAAACTAATGAAGTCATCCACATTATGACAAATTAGTTGTACAATAATTAAATTAATAAAATTAGACAACTAAATTACAAATTGTTATAAAATGTGATTGAAATTTAATGAAAGAATAATAATACATTATTGGATTATTAGGAAGCATTAAGTACATATGAATTATAGATAAACAATAATAGACAATTAATAAAAAATAATCATATAAATTGATAAATATAAGAATTAATATGTAATGTAATGGATTAATTGTAATATGTATAGCAATAAATTAATACGATTAGATAACTGATAAATTATTGACATTAAAATCACCGAAATCACGCTGCGCACTAATTAGATGCTCACGCAAGTGCTTCTTGAAGGTGATAATATTTTTCATTTGTCTTATGGGTGGTGGTATGTTGTTCCAGATCTTAGACGCAGCGTAACGGAAACTTCCTCTAAACGCTGCAGAACTGTGTATAGGCGTACACAGTTGTTGCGCGCACTGTCTACCCGAACATTCCCTACGACTCGCGATCCATTTTAGTTTATTGTATAAGTAGGATGGCTCCTCATACTTTACAACCCCGAATAAAAGACATGCCAGATGAAGCTTGCGGCGTAACTTCATTTTGAGCATAGAATTCTGATTTAAAAATGGCGTTATATGATTTCGGGCGGGTACTGAAAAACAGAACCGACAACATGCATTCTGTAGCCTTTGAATGAGACGACTTGTTCTTGCCAACAGGCGCGGCCCATAAACAGTATCTGCATAATTTAATCTAGACAGCACTAACGACTCTATTAGCTCCACGCGTAATGCTTCCGAAAGGTAGGGTCTCATTCTATATAAAATCTTAAGCCTATAAAAACAACTTTGTACTGTAGTAGAAATATGCTTTTCAAATCTTAACTGACTATCAAGACACAACCCAAGGTTACGAATTTCATGCACCCTTTCTATTGGTTGCCCCATGACTGCTACACTAAGCGATGATGGCAACGCCTCTAATTGCTGCTTTGTGCCAAACAACATATATTTAGTTTTAACCGGGTTAAGTACAAGACAGTTACCTTCTGACCACTCACTTAGTCTTATTAAATCATCATTAAGATCAGCAATAGCTGCTTCATACATATCCGGTTTAAATGAGATGTATAATTGTACGTCATCCGCATATATATGGTAGCTACAATTTTTAAGACAATTTACCATATCAGCACAGTACAATATGAACAATATAGGGCCAAGAACAGACCCCTGCGGGACACCTTTCCTTACTGCTGCGGGTTCAGAAACTAGAGTACTACCATCACATAATTTCAGCTCAACGAGCTGCCTTCTGTCACTTAGGTAGCTATGAAACCACTGCAACGTTTTGTGATCCAGACCATAGTATTGAAGCTTTGCGAGCAATAACGAAATGTCAATGCAATCAAAGGCTCTTGAAAAATCAAGCATCACCAGCAGCGTACACATACCTTTATCTTGGGCCGTCAATATGTTATCAGTTACGTCCAAGAGTGCTGTGGACGTACTATGTCTCTTTCTGAATCCAGATTGTAGTGAAGGTAGAATTGAATTCTCCTCTAAATATGCGGTAAGCTGCTGACAAACTACTCTCTCTATTACCTTAGAAAGGCATGGCAGGATGCTAATGGGACGGAGATCAGTTGGGCTACACGGGTTACTCTTTTTAGCCAGTGGTTTAACAGTAGCCAACTTCCATAAGTCTGGGAAAACTGATGTTTGTATCGAGCAGTTTATTATATACGTAACATACGGCAATATAAATGGCAACGACAGTGTCAGCATTTTAATTGAGATACTGTCACACCCTATGGCATTAGATTTCAAACCTAAAATGTGACGTTCAATTGCTTGCTCTGTGACAGGTGTTATCGTAAATGACGCATCACTATAAGTATGAAAGTGGTAATACGACAGCAAAGATATAGTGGGCTGAGATTTTCCAGGTAGCCGGAGAAATTCATTATTAATATGATTCGCGTCCGTAAAGTGCAGTGGGAGGTCATAGTCCTGTTTACTCTCTGATGGTATTAAATCTTTTTTAATAGTATTCCATAACAACTTCGGCTCATTTAACTTATTATTAATGTTGTACTTGAAGTATGCACGTTTTTCGCTGTCAATTGAACTGACCACAAGCGATTTCAACTCTTTATAATATGTCCTTTTACTGTCAGACTTGGTATTCCTATATGCAGCCAAAGCCTCATCACGCAATCGCATCATTATCTTTATGACATCTGTTATCCAAGGGTATGATTTTTCTTTAATAACACACGTTTTCAATGGTGCGTGAACATCAAACAGCAGTACTAGGCGTTGGCTAAATTCAATAACTATATCATTAATATTATTTTGAGAAAATATGACGTCCCAGTCAAGTTTCATAATATCAGCTCTGAAACTATGTAAGCAAATACCATCGAGTGGTCTATACGTCAGTGAAAATGGCTTAGGTATATTCTTTTTGATATTAAATTCGCATATAAGGAGGCAATGGCTGTTTACAGATCCTAGAGGCTCAACGCTTAAATATTTTTCTTTCAGATCTGTACACACCAAATCAATTAATGTTTCACTATTTTCAGTAAAATGAGTTGGGCTGTTGACTAATTGTACCAAACTGTGATTGCTTAAGAACTGGCACAGTTTTTTGGTTTTTAATTCATTTTTATGCAACACATCGACATTAAAGTCACCCAACAGTAAGTAATGATCACATTTACCGAGTGTACATAAGGTATCAGTAACGGCGTCAAAAAAAAGGTCCAAGTCAAGCCACGATGCCAGCCAGATAAACCCAAGATGTCCCAACGTAACTTGCTCAATTCTTCCTCCAGCTCGAGAATCTTCTCATCGGTCCTAAGAGTGCGGACGTTGTGTGTTGCCAGGGCCAAAGTTCGGTGGGGGTGGTAGCGGGGCATCTGCCGGAGATTCTTCGCATCCCCTGCTCGACCGTTACCCCGCCCGCTACCAAGGCGAGGAATAGAGGAGCTGCCGGGGACTGGGGGCCGTAAACAAACAGTATCAATCATTGGGGGGGGGGGGGTTGCCATAATCCCCACGCTTGGCAGGCGTCTTGGGGATCGCAGTATAAGTGATGAGATGGATCACAAAAACAGAAGACGCTGCTGCCCGTCTTCTTGATTTCCCTAAGTCGCCTCTTACGTACACCCAATGGGAAGAGATGGGGGGGTGCTATTCTTACCCGGACACCCCACGGGCAAAATCAGTTATAGCTTTCGGTAAAGGGAAACATCGTGAGGAAACCTGCATGTCTGAGAAAGCCTATCTCGTCGTCATTCTAAAGCATGATTTTTGAAGTCCGCCAACCCGCACTTGACCCGCCATAATCATGTTGGACTATGACCTAAGCCCCTGCATCAGGTCCGTGCCGAACAGTGAGGCAAAAACTAGGGGTTTTAAAAAATAGCCGTGAATGAATAATAATACCAGCCCTTGTTTATGTCCCACAGTTGGGCACGGGCCTCCCCTCAAGATGACGGGGCTTAGGCCATAGTTCACCACGCTGGCCAAGTGCGGGTTGGCGGATTTCACACGTCATTCGAAAGCTAGTTAGGCTTTCTCAGACATTCAGGTTTCCTCACGATGTTTTCCTTCACCGAAAGCTAGTAACAATCGCACAAAGACGAGGTGTTCAAACCTGCACACCTTGTTTCCAAGGCAAGCGCTCGCCCACTGAACTGTTACCGCATTATAATGTCCGTTCACCCAATGTAATGTTGTTATTGTTATCTTGCAGCGTGGTGCACGGTGCATGGCGAGGACGAGCAGCATGACGCGAGGGAAGGCGATGACGTCACCATGCAGTGCCGCTTCGCGCTCGAGCCGCTCGCCGGAGAGTCCCTCACCTACTACTGGGTCAGGAGTACAGCCAGCGGACACGACAACGTCGCCATCGGGAATATACCCCTGGAAACCAATTACCAGTAAGTCAGATTGCTTCCGCGTTTGCTTTACCAAGTTTAAAAACCTATAGAACATTTTCTTCACATCTTTAAACCTAGGTACTCAATTCAACAGTGTTAAGAATAGAAGAGCGATCTTAGGTTGGACGTGATTAGACCTGCGCAGCTTCGCCCAGCTTTTAATTTTTTTCACTATATCATCACGTCGACAGTCGAAGACGTCCACAGCTCAGCATAGGCCTCTCCCTTAGAACGCTACAATGAACGACAATTGGCTATTTGCGTCCACCGGTTACCTGCGAAGCGCACAATGTCGTCTGTCCACCTTAGTGGGAGGCCTACTTACGATGCGTCTTCCTGTTCGCTTTCACTAAATATATTTACCAAAAGAAAAAGTAGTTTATAGCACAGGGATAATATACCTTTCGAACAATGAAAAAAAAATCTAAATCGTTTCAGCAGTTACCGAAGATTACCCCAAACATCCAAACTCACAAACTGTACCTCTTTATAATATTAGTATAGATGAGCTAGTGTTGCAACCTTCGGGGTCGATGGACGTGTGGACGTCGATCGAGTACGACAAAGACTCTCCGAGAATGATGGGGCGCAGGCTCACAGGCAAAACATCTTATCCACTACAACCCCCCATGGGGCACGATGTGGCGGTTTTACTGAATAAGGATCCCACAGACCTCGGTTGACACCCTATTGGATCCCCGGGATCTATGGGATTTTTTCCCCCGCGGGGACAAAAAAAAGGGTATCTGTTACTATAGAACAAATTATATAGTTGCTGAAATTAAAAAGAAACAAAATAAACCCGCTCATGATGCACATGTATGTATAATACATGTATGTATATTGCAGAATGCGGTTTGGCACTGAACACTAAAGTTTAAATGTAGTATATCTTTCAGCGTGTGCTTGGGAGACACTATTTGTGCCACAAATTCCTCTATTTTTTCCAGATAGATTGGGATGGATTTGTTTAAATGACTTCCCGGTACCATCTCTTCAGCCCATCTTAAATATGGTTCAGATGAGGATTTGAGTTATTATTACTATACTACTACTCGTCTACTATCTATATGTATAAGCGCGAACGAAGTTGTGGGCAGACTTATTTTATTTATTTATGTACATGTTACGCACGCGTTGCTAAAGTGAGGGAACTATGTAGCTGCTAATGTATTAGGTATTTCATTTCGTTGCGAACTTTGAGAGGTACTCTAAAAGGAAATGTAATTTGAACCAGACAAAATATAATTTTCTTATAACTTAGGTACTTTGGTACACGCAGCTGTCGTCTTCTCGAACAAACTCTTATTACGACATTTTTATACAAAAACACTATATGCCACGGAATAATAAATAAGCTTAGGCTTCGGCCAACCGATGTATATAAGCTTTAATATTCCCGACTTCGATACATATGACTTTACGACTCTCTAACTGAGCGGCACTGAAGTGCGAAAACAACCCTTTTTATATTTTCCCCGACTAGATATTCAAATAGCTTCCAATCTCACGGGCTCAATTTCGGACACCGCTGACCCCTATAAAAATAATTAATATTCATAAAAAAAAACATGGAGTGTGCGTTTGCGAAACGTTATATAAACCTACCTATAATTTTGTATATAAGTACGTATATTGGAATAAAATGTAATCTAGCACGATAATAACTGTTATACCCTTAAAATACTTACACTGCGGAATGGGGTTATTCAGAAGGTTCTATTATCGTTTTACACCAAATAAAGAGCCTTACAGCATCAATGTGACGGTTTCTCTCTGTGTCTACTCAGTATTGTATGAACCACTTAAAAAAATTCAATATCCTAACCAGGTTTTTTTTTTATTCAACATAAGCTAGTGCTTGACCGCAGACCCACCTGATGGAAAGTGGCGACGCAATCGAAGATGGTAAAGCACACTAGCTTATTAAAAGCCTATTCACTCTAGCCTTAAAGACACCCACATTATAATCGGGCGGGAAAACCGACGCAGGCAAACTGTTCCAATCCTTAGCTGTCCTCAATAAGTAGTTCCTTTATTCAACGATCCACCATTTGACACAAGCATTCGTAATCAACCTACTACTTACGAGCCGTCATATGATTACTTATACATGCAATTTATAGGAATAGTTAACACCTGGTAGAGAATGTTTCCAGTGATGAGATATGGTACTGAGACGTGGTCTCTAACGGCTGGCCTTTTAGAGAAGTTCAGAGTCCACGAGCCATGGAGAGAGCTATGCTCGGAATTTATTTGCGCGACAGAATTCGAAATGTGGAGATTCGCCGAAGAACCAAGGTCACCGACATAGCTCTCAGAATCTGCAAGTTGAAGTGGCAATGGGCAGGCCACATCGCTCGAAGAACCGATAACCGGGAAGAAAGGTTCTCGAGTGGCGACCACGAACCGGAAGACGCAGCGTTGGCAGGCTTCCCATTAGGTGGACAGACGACATTGTGCGCGTCGCAGGTAACCAGTGGATGCATGTAGCCAATTGTCGTTCATTGTGGCGTTCTAAGGGGGAGGCCTATGTTCAGCAGTGGACGTCTTCCGGCTGATGATGATGATGATGTTGAGAGAATGTTACTGATCATTACTAGAACGAGTCGTTTCATAGATATTTCAATCAAGCAATCAAGATTTTTTCATTGACTACGTCATAGTGGTTAAATGGTTCCTTCAACAACGACGGGATAACGGTTAATTTGCCGCGGCTACGCACGAGCGTGCATGAATAAGGACCCTTACGCTGGAGTAATATCCGGTTGTAACAAACAAATATAACATTTGTAATAAATAAAAGAAACTTGTATGTAAGTCATTTCATGCACGAACAAATACATTGAACGGGCTGAAATGTCGTCTAATGCGCTGAAGATAAATTTAACCGCCGAACGTATTTATTTTTACGAGCGCAAGTGCACAGAAGTGGATCCTGGGAGTTTAATAATGATTGTACAGTACAGTTGGAGTGAGGAATCTGTGAATAGTATGTATTATGACCTATTGACCCAGATGGCAGTAAAGAATTCGGCTGTTTTAAAGAGCACTGCAATCTCTTCCTTTAGTACGGTGAGAAATATTAAATAAAGCAATATTTATTTATTTACACTTTATTACAAACACAAAATACAAAACACATAAAAAGGAAACAGAAACATTGCACATATAGGCGGCCTTATCACTGCGATTATTCTTCAAAAATGCAGGAAAGTGTGAGATTAACTTCAGAGAGCCATCGATCCAAAGGTAACACCGGAATAAAAATGTAAATTAAAAATAACCGTCGTAGCAATCAGTGTCAAGTTACATCATTAATTTTGTTTCGTACAATTTGATAAACGAAGCGTAATTTATGTATAAGAAACGTCGTCTTCTGCCATTTGGACATCCTTAGATATATTGACAGTAGATACGGGGGCGGATCAGGCCTTGTGCCAGTTTAACGGAAATTAGAAAGAAAGAAATAATATTTCACAAAATTATTTTATTTTAATGTTTTAAAAAACCCAAGCACCTTACTTAATAATAAACATTTTACAATAGAAGCAGATTGTTATTTATAGGTTTTACCTAAAATAGTAATAATAAAAATTGCTGTAATTTGAACTAAAAACTTTAAGAATATCATTTCATCACTAAAACTTAGTAATAAAAAATAAGTAAACACTACACAAAAAGGTACACACATACACACATACATAACACAGTAACACACATACATTACACAGTAACACACACGCACACAGATTTACATTCGTGCATATTTTGTCAATCTATTAAATTTTGCTCAGGCAAGTCTTGCTTTTCACGAGACCTGACCACACTAGGTTGAATAAAAACATAATACCAGTTAGGGTCGCGGTCTTGCACTAGCTTGTAAAGTAATAAAACAGCTCAAAACGCCACAACCAATGATATTTTACTAATATCATTGGCCACAACATCCATTTTGCTGACGACGGACGGAGACATCATCAAAATGCATACCGCGTAATAATCCTGCAAATGGAATATAGTTGTCAATGGCGTCATTTCGCCTCTCGGAAACAAAACAGGAAACTTTCCTCCCTCAATAACATAAAGGTACCCGGGACGCCGCCGCTAAGAGGGAATTACGCAAAATTCCTTTGAGTATTTTAAACTCGATACATAAACTGATTAGCGTCCTTTCAAACATCACAAGCGAGGCTTAAAAGAGCTTTTTACTAAAAATAGTTGTGAAGGCAGGTACGTTCACTACTCGATCTGGACTGGAACCAAACGGCGAAAGCATTAAACTTTCATGTTTACAAACTGGCTTACAAACATTTTGAAAACGATCTGAAGGGCCGCGTTCGTGGCTTAAACGTTCTCATGATTGAACTAATTTAGTAGCTAAGTTCCACTACGTGAGATCTGCGCGCCCTTTACCTATTCCATATCCGCACACATTTGGGAAATATACCTTTACCCGGCGAGCAGTAATGGGTTTAGGTCGTATAAGTACAGAAACGTTGCCAGTTAATTATTAGACCATGGCAGGAGCTTAGGTGGATTCATAAAATGCGAGGTTGCTTTGTTGATATCGAGATGAAATACTCTTTTTATATCACAAACTGTTTTCAGTTAGGAAACCCCTGTTTATTTATAGCAAAACAGGAAGAATTTAGGTGGAAAGACAGCAAGCGCGCTCTTGTCAATCTTGTCCGCGCTTACCGTCTTGATCTTGATTGATCTTTGTTTCGAAATTGCCTGGGTCGACTAACAAGAAGACTGGGCGTCGCGTCGTCAGACGCTGGCGATTCGCCTTTGTACATGAAAGCGCCCTTAGACACAAGTTAATTTTAATTCTTACACGTTCATAATAAATGAACAATCACACAAATGTATGTGGGTTTTTTAACCAATTAACGAGTATACAAAGGCAAACTTAACGTGGTTTAACTCAAATTTCTTTTAAATAACACAAACATATCAACACATATTTTTACTATCATAAACATAGCACCCACCCATCTCCTCCCGTTGGGTGTCCGTAAAAGGCGACTAAGGGAAAACAAGAAGACGGGCAGCAGCGTCTCTTTATTAGATTACCTACCACCTATACGGGGATCCCAAGCCGCCTGCCAAGCGTGGGGATTATGGTAACCCCTCCATTCTAAGAGGGAGGCCTTTGTTCAACAGAGGACGTTTCGGCTGCTGATGATGATGTGCGACTTCGTGTGCATAGTAGCTGGCTGTGATTGCCACAAATATAAAACCACTGTATATTTAGCACTGTTGGTTCCTTTTTTGCTGTAGGGAGGATTCCTTTACAAGGTATCCAGTCTCCGTGAGGCAAAGGCTGGATTATGTGGATTTTTTATACACTAAAGTCTCCCCAGTAGCTTTGATCAACGGTATGAAGAGACTAGGTACTCGGTTAACCTTGCTAGCATTTTCCAGCGACAGACGCTCGCACGTCCCGGAAGGAGCAGAAATGCACGCTCCCTCCAGCACCCGCGACTACAGCACTGCTAGTTCTTGATGTATGGGAATCTTAAAATAAACATTTTGTTACAGAATCACATACGCTCCAACGGAGGGCCGTTTCGACTTGTTAGTGTCGAATGTGTCCTACGAGCGGGATAATGGGCGGTTCGAGTGTCGCGTGAAGGCGGGCGGGTCAGGGCGCACGTTGCACGCGCAAGGCCACGCGCTCACCGTGCTGACGGGCCCACGGGGCCCCGTGCTTACGCCCGGCTCGCACGCGCAGTCACAAGAGGGTCGCGAACTTAATTTGTCGTGCTCCAGTTCAGGAGGATCCCCTGAACCGACTATCAAGTAAGTTTGTTTTCTTCTTGTAATTGATCAGACGTATCGGTCTTTCAAAAAATGTTATTTTATGTTTGGATGTAATAAAAATAGACACGGACAGGGACTTCTGTAACATTTCATTTCATTTATTTCATGAAACAATGTAAGGTATGCCTTATTCTAATTCACAAAATTAAAGTGCATATCTTATATGTGGCCGCAGTAGCAAATCACAATACCCCCCGTACTAGTAAGAACTGTGTTACAGTAGGGTACTATTCCTTACAATAGTGACCAAGATAGTGACGTGTGTTTATACGAAAATACAATATACATACTTATTTTTTGACATTTTTAGGCTCCTTTTAACACATGCATAGAGTAGTAATTAAAACTTATACTAGAAATTATGTTAAGCTGTGTGTGTGTGTTTACGTAAGTACGTGTTTGTGTGTATGGAGAGTGTGTATGAATGTGTGTGAGTTTAAGTATGTATATGTGTGTGTATGTGGTGTGTGTAAGCTAGCTACTGCGCAGTTTCAAACACAAATCTCAAAAAGATTTTCGGTACTTCTATAATCTAATGATAGCAGATGATTATGTAGAGACTTTTTACAAAAGTGTGACTTTAATTTTCTAATACTCAAAATCTTGTTAAGCTTGTTATAAAGACATAGACATAGTTTTTGATAGCGCAGAAGTCATGGAATTCTCAAATATACAGTACAAAATTAATGGAAATAAAGGAATTATTATTTGGTTACTGCATACTGGTTTACTGAGAGTAAGAATTCTGTCCAATGGTGTATTTCTTGAAAGAATTTCTGGTACATACAGTGTGTAGGAATAGGTATATCAGAAGAATTGTGACGTGCTCACTGCCAGACGTACCGAGACCTCAGACCGAGACCCGATCCTGAGTACCCGGTACATTCATGACGTTGTGTTGACGTTTATTGCGATGACTATTGATGGTGCACATACAATGAATGTATTAGAACCATTGAGCTAATTGTATGATTAGATTGGATTAGATCAAGTTTAGTTTGTTAGTCTGCTCACCCTTCGGGGAATTAGCAGCGTGAGAGATTAGTATGATTAAAATTTGTTTTGAAAGAATAAAAAGAAAGTATAAAAAAGGTTAATCTTTTTTATACTTTTTTTTTATTCTTTCATAACAAATTTTACGGGCCCCGATTTATGTTATTTCAATGTTTATTTTTTCAATGTTGTTAGTTGCTTATTTTATCTACGAATATTTTTCTATAGAATTGATAAAACTATCTGTGAATATTTTCTCCTTTCAAGTGATTTTGTGTAACTTCAAACGACTTTACTTTTGCAACATACAAGTAGGTTAATAAAATATAATTAGAAAATTCTACGCGTATATAAAATATCTTCGTTTCATATTCCATGTGAGAGGACAAGTTGTGACATCGTAATTAGGTTTTAACTTACGTAGGTACTTTAAAATGTGCGTAGACCAATTGTGTCAGACTCACACTCTGTCTAACATGGGCCTTAATAAACAGGTTTAGGTTTAGTTAGGCCGCAAGAAACATAAATTTGTTTCGAAAAGTATGGATACAACAAAGAAAAACCATATTAGACTAAAAACATTTTGTATTATCAAAAACTGTCAATCTGATGAACTTCTCGAAGCAGAATAGCCATGTCTTGATTTATTACTGCATGTGTTCCTATACACAGATCATGATTTTTATTACGAAAATTGTTTATGTACGTTTTCACATCTCTATCTCCTAACGTAGATTGGCGAGCATCATGACAATTCTTATTTTGTCCCTAGCCCACGGCACACCACATGCGTAGACGTAAGCGTGACGTATTTGGTGGGTGTACAAATAAGTTTCCGCCGTTTTAAGAAAGATAGTGGTACACAAGCTTTAGGTTAAAATTGATAGATGAAAGACAGGATAAAATAAGTTTAGTCATTTAGTAATAACATAACCTTAAAGTATTATTGGTTTCGATCAGCATCATATTTTTTTATTCGTTTTAAAATGTATATTTTTGTGCCAAATAAGCGTCATTTGCGGGGAACTTTTAATTTACTCCTTCAACTTAAAAAATATTGCAGCCGAGGTGCATCGATTGCTTGTGAGAGAACTTGTCGTATGTGGTTCCAAAAGTTTAAAGACAGTGGCTTTGGCATAGAAAGCAAAGATCAACAGCAAACCAATATATTCACCGGAAAAAATCATCATGTGTGTATTTGGTGGAATCAGCTGGGTGTCGAGTATTACATGAAGAGTTCTTCAGACGTGGTATCCGAATGCTGCCTGAGAGACGGGAAAAAGTAGTTGCTTGTGTGGACAATACTTCGAATAATTAAAAAAAAACGGCGGAAACTTATTTGTACTCCTATGTACTTGTGCACGTACTATGACGTTGTAATGTCTGGAACTTTATGAGACATGGCACATTGGTTGCGTGACGTATACGCGCACGTAGACTGCTGAGACAAAAATGCTGCGTCTCTACGCAAGTACACGGCGTCACTTCGACGTGACACGCACACACACCCATTCGGTGTGCTCCGCCTCTTATAATCAAAGTTTCGTCCATTGTTGCTATGAACAGTGACCCCAAACCACAGACTACTTTGAGTAGTCTGTGCTACCTCAAACTCAATGCAAACAACTGTGTTAGGTGTTTCATTCAGGATGTTCCTATATACGTATACTCGTAAACCAGGTCATTAGCGCCCTTGTTCAACTTAATTGCTGAGCAGCAAATAGTTATACTCAACTCAAAACGCAAGTTTCTTGGCATAGAAGAAACTCATTGAAAGTCGAAAGTAGTTATTTTTCCATTTAGTTTCTTTATAGGGAATAGGATCTATTCAGTCGGGCGTCACTATGAGATAAAGGAAGCCCTAAACCTGAATTCAAACGAATGCTAAACGCGTTCCTTGCCGAGATAACCCAGTTACATCCGGCTTCTGATCATGTTTTAGGTACACACATTCCGATCGTGATTTCGGAAACATCGAATTTCTTTCGAATATTGGCATTATTGCCACTTTCGGAGATATAAAACCCATTTGTAGTGTACTGACGACGAATACAGAGAAGTGTGTGTATTTTTCCGAAGTGCTGATTATCTTACTCATTATATTGCCTCTGGCGTATTAATTATTTATTCGTACATCCTTAGACGAGAACAATATAAATGATATGAACAGTACTTCAGATATAAGATGGAGGTCGTTATGTGTATAGAACAATCGTCCAACACTTGACCCAACTCTCGTAGAGACTGGTTAAGCGGGTGCTAATCCCTCTCCGCACTTTGTACGTTTTCATACCAAACCGTAATTGGCTTTTACCTTACGCATTAAGAACGGCGTACGGAAAGATAAAAAGCTGATAAATGTGGTGATAAATTTCATGTAGGCAGTGACTCGGATTCAATTAGAGTAGGGAGGCAAAGCTGGGATACGGTACCCGGGCGGGCGGTTACCGGAATGACCGGTGATACCGCACATATTAAGGGCAGTACAAATGAGTAGGTGCGCCAAGCTTCGAGGCAGAACTCAGCCCCGGATCTACGATTTTTTCGAACTTGATAGTGGCGCCCCTCAATTCAGCGTTTGAGAAATTACTTAAAAAAACTCAAATCTAAATTGGAATTACATATTCACTTGTGGTGTGGGCCTGTATGGCGCCGTTTTCTTACAAGTCGAAGGTGAACCAACCAGGCTTCCGTATGCTAGTCGCTTTGTGGAGCTAGTTTTTTTTATTTTTAATCATATTATATTGTGGTAGCCTCTATGGCGCAGTGGGAAACAGCTTGCTTTGTAAACGGAGGTCGCAGGTTCGAATCCTGCGGGGGGCAACAACTTTGTGTAGTTGTTCTTTACTGGCTAGGGCAATGCAGGCCGATCACCTGATTGTCTGTAAAGTAAGATGATCCATGCGTCGGATGAGCATGTAAAAAAATCGGTCCTGCGCCTAACCTCTCCCCGGTCTTATCGGTCTTCCGTCCCATCGGATAAAGGAAGAGAGAGTGCACTTGTGTATACGCAAGCGCTTGTGCACTACAATATCTCCTGCGTACATGGCTGATCTTGTAAAAGTTTGGCCGCTGTAGTTGTATCGGCCAGGAGCTAGATTATTATGATTAGATTATTCTGATATTGGCGCCCACTGAAATTGCCGCCCTGGGCCTGTGCCCCTGCTTGCAACCCCCTAGATCTCCTAGATCCGGGCCTGGCACTGTATACGTTGGCGTCGTTCTTCGCTTCGATTTTTTAAAACACCAGCATTTGTGCACGTGCCACACCGTTGTCGCTGAGCTTGCATTACTTTGCATAAAAAGCCCGGCTTCCGGCCCGGATAAAAACAAGGTGGTACGGATACATGCGACAAAAACTCAGCATACGTTTACCCGGCCATGTGGCCCGGATACATCAAATATGAGGTGACACTTCCAACACGCGCACGTATGCAACAATTTACACTCCTAGCCTGCTATTTTTATCCAACTACGGGAAAGCCAAAAGGAAGGGCTATGATTTTAACAGTTTACATCCTATGTATTTCTGTAAGTTGTTGTAAAGATTTTAATGAATGAGATGTCAATGGATTCCTCATTATGATTCGAGTGGACATAGGCTATACTTATTTTATACGAATTAAATCTTACGAACGTATTACCTAAAGTGGGTGAAGTAGGGTGAAGTATATAATACCTCAATGTATTTTGGGATGGAGAAATTTTAATTTGCTAAGTTTTTATAATGTTATCATAATTAAAAAAGAAAAACAATGTTGTGCCATCTCGCCAATAACTTGTGGCTACATAAAATTTTGTAAATTCCAATATTTGCTCCGAGGATATCTAATTAAGTAACATAGAGTAATCAAGAGACTAAGAAAATCGATATAAATATGTACACTCTAATATTGTATGTGAAGTAGGTATAAACAGTTGGTGAAACGCGAAACTTAGCCTCCTTCCTGTTTAAATTTTAAATCCTATTCTGAGTGGGATCTAACGTAAATAAGTTTGTGTGTGTGTATGCATGTATGTGTGTGTAAATAAATGTTTATACACCCGCTTTACCAAATATTTTAAGGACATTAACATTTTTTGTGAACCGCGAGCACTCACGTAATAAATATCATGATCCTTTGCAAGAATTACTTACACCAAATAAAATTTGTTTACAAGGCACGTTGGGCTCCCATATACCTCCACAAAACAACATTTAAATATATCATTTTTAACATTTACATTTGTTTTTTGCGTTTACCGAATTGAGTTCTTACGCCTTATGATAGAAAGATATAGTATGTACGTACATGATGGTAAAGATAAAACGAAATAATAACAATAATGTAATGCAACGCCGTTCAACGAGCCTTAGAAACCTGACGAAATTCCTGAAGACCAAGAGATATATTGGCAGAAAATACCAGCTGGATGGTCTCCAGAGTGTGTTTGTTCGTTAGTTATGTGTGTACAATTCCTATCACTCGAAGAGTCAAAACTGCACGGACCTCATCACAAAAGGAAAACCGAGAGCTAAATCTTAAAAGCTAGCAAAGTATTATGAAATTGTAATTCTTCCATAAAATATGAATTCGTTCACCTTGGCATTTTCACCTTATTTTACTTTCATGGTGGCTATTACATATGCGCCATTATTTCTTACGGAATTTCTCCCACATACAGAAGGTGAATATGAGATTAATATTTTTCTTTGACAATCGTACCAACCTCGTAGCATACACATAATTATGTATGTATATTATCTGCTATCAAAGCTATATTACACACTTTAATCCAAGTAAATGGTATTGCACTTGTCTACTATGTAAGGTACCAACCCAACATAACGTAACGTTTGTTTGTTAACGTGTGGGCATATGAATGGGGTCGGCACCCCTTTGGGATAAAAGTATTTTACTTGGTAGGTACTTATTCGATATACAGTCATTAATTGTTACACTTATATGCGGTGTATGCTGTTGCGGTCAGATGCGCTGTCGCTAACGGGTGTCCACGGAAAATCAGAGTCGTTGTTCCAAATAGGAGCAACGACACAATGACATAGCGATGGGCAATTGTTGCAAAAAAAGTAATCGACTGAATCGAAAATTCTGCTATTGCGCATTCGATTGTCGATTTAGTAGTTCCTTGCCATGATTATTCGAATAACAATCGACGAATTACTGAATTAGTAGTTCTTCGATTGTCATTCGACGCGCACGCACAGTGCAATCTGCGGGGCGGTGTTTGCGTGAGGGTCGATTGTTGTATTACTTTATTACATAAGTAGTGGCGCACAGGCTTTTATAACTATTGAATAGTATCGAAGCGCACGCCCGCCGCAACATTTTTTGTAATTACTGAATTAGTAGTACGTACGAGTATAGTAATAGGTGCGCTGCGCTGCAAAATAGTAATTAAAGTTGACACGGGTAGTCTTGTTAGTCATTGTCAGCCGCCGCACGCAGTTAGTCGATTACAATCGACTAATGTCGATTGTAATCGACTTTTATCGACTAAACTGAACAATCGACTGATTCGATAAGTTTTAGTAATAATCGCCCATCGCTACAATGACATGCTGAGTGGTTCCCTTCACCCTTCAGTGGCATTGTTAACACGAAAAAAAAAATGTAATAGATAAGTTAGATTTAGATTTCGCTGAATAAATGATTTTCTTTCTTTCTTTTCTATTAATATGTAAATAATGCTTAAGAAAAAAATAAAATCAACGACTATATTGAACATTATGTTTTATAAAGATAGACCACCAGGCTACAGGATACTGACCTGACTGCTCATAATGTGTTTTTCCATCCACAGAATGTTGGTTTTTGTTTTCCATAGTTAATTTCGTGAATTCCCCAACAGATGGTACCGAGAAGGTTCGACGTATCCCCTAGATGCGACAATAACGCATGCCAAGACGCGGTCAGAGTCGACTGTGGCGACCCTCACGCTGATGCCGACCAGGGAGGACGACGGAGCGGTGTTCCGATGTGTCGTCTGGAACCGAGCCATGTCCGAAGGCCAGCAACTAGACGACAGTGTCGACCTTAGCGTAAATTGTAAGTATGAAGACTTAACTTTTAAGTTTACAATTGCACAAACCGTAATACCCGTGGGGTGTCCGGGTAAGAATAGAGTCTCCCATCTCCTCCCGTTGGGTGTTCGTAATAGGCGTAAGACTGGCAGGAGCGTCTTTCTATTGGATTACCTACCACCTATACTGCGATCCCCAAGCTGCCAGGCGTGGGGATTCCGGCAACCCCTCCCTCCTAAGAGGGAGGTCTTTGCTCAGCAGTGGATGTGTCTCGGCTGATAATGATGATGACAACCCGTAAGAACATAGATGCCTATGCGTAATCGGCGTGGCCATATATTGCTCTGAATGCCAATAAGGAATAATTACACCAAAATGCTGTTCCTGGCCTCCGGTTACGGTACCTCTGGTTTGTAAAGCGATTTCTCCCTGCGCCACGGAGGCTACATATTTGGCCATTATATATGATTATATTCATTTGATTCACGGTCCAAATCTACGAAATATTTACCATAATTTGTGACCCATTTTTTTAAGGCCAGTCTATCCAGCGCGTGTATGACTATGTCTCGTGAATAAATTATACCTATAAATCTGCGTCATTTAGATAGCGATAGTTTGTTACGAACATTAATTATCATTCAGCGAAGGAAGCAGGTGAGTGTGTTAATGCACTTAAAAGAAAGGGCCAGCGATTAATACATTTTATGAAAAAAGAAAACACAATTTTTAACTTAGGTAGGTACATCATTCATTAAAAAAAAACTGATTTTCATTACTGTCACAAGGAAAGCTTTCCTAGAAGGTCGACGCTGGAACAACAACTAGAACATGTGAAATAGACCATAAAATCAGTATGAGTTGCAAAATAAATCTTTCCTATTTGAACATTTTAGTTTCCTTAGTTAATGAGTATGCCATCGTGTCTTAGAATGCGTCGCTTAACGCGTCAGTATTTTCAATTTCTTCCAACCCTAGCGCAATCTATTTTAATAAGTCCGCTTTTCAACTTTTCCGCTATTTCGCTAGGGACCAGTCTAAGTGCTTGCGGCTTTACCGTCTATAGTAAAGTTTTGGCTCACTACCAACATCTGTGGTTCATGAAAAGAAGTGCATTTAATTAAAGTGCTAATTGTAACCAAAACCAAATTCAACGAGTGTATCTGCATATTTCAAATTATGTCTTTTCTAGCCAGTTGTTATAAATAAAACAACTCTAAAGAGTAATAATGCTAATTAGAATTGGTTGTGATTTGTGTTTTGAAGAAGTTTTAATGTTTTTATAAAATCTTTTTGAAAAAAAATTGAACCGACTTCAATATCACTGAAAAGTATAAAATAATTTAAATATTATTGAAGTTGGTGTTAGCTTACCTGCTGTGTATATTTGGCACCAACTTCAATAATATTTAAATTATTTTATACTTTTCAGTGATATTGAAGTCGGTTCAATTTTTTTTTAAAAAGATTTTATTTTAAACTTTTTAGTGATATTTTCATATATAAAGATTGAACCATCGAAAACCGTAAAATTATCTAGGTAGGTTATGATCACATTATCGTCTACATAGTTTTACATAATTCATGTTTCTTCAGAAAAAAATATCCGGTCGTAATGAAATTTGCATGGAAACATCATAGTAGTTTACTCTCTCGAATAAAAAAAGAATCATCGAAATCGGAGAGCAATGTAATGGAGAACATCAGTTTTATGGTTTTTACCAGATAAATTCCTCCACATCGTTCATGGTCCTCCAGGAAGTTCTTATTCGGTTGTAATAAAATTCATACAGGTTCAAAACAGTGGTTTCTTCTTTCGAATAAAAAAAGAGTCATTGAAATTGGTAAATATTTGCCAGAGTTGTGACTATTTTTGTCCGACCGAGCGAGTCCGAGCGACTAAAACGTCATCTATATAGGCTTTCTTGCAGCTCTCAGTGCGCAGTCACCATTCTTGTTTTTTCAGGAACTACTTATTACTAAGCAATAATTTTTTTATGGGACCCAATTAACGGATTAAAGAATGGATGGAAGAAAGATTTTTTCAAATCGGTTCATAATTGCCAGAGTTATGCGCGAACATACATAGAAAAACGAATTGAGAACCTCCTCCTTTTTTGAAGTCGGTTAAAAAGTTTAAAAATTGATGGTCTATTTCATCGATATAATATATAAACTAGATAAACATTCACGAACAAAATTACATCTAAAATGTAGTCGCGGAGGTTGCAAACTTATCTGTGCTGGTGGCGGAAACGTGAACTAACGATTTTATAATGATAATGACTTGAAATTTGGCAGGATGTGGCTTGTAAAGAAATAGCGACACAAGGGCGCTATTTCTCGCTACCACTTTTTGAACCATGACACCAAATCTAGTTTATATATTATATCGATGGACTATTTAAAGAAATGAAGTTATGTTAATTAGTTGGCAATAAGGGGACAGAAGTAAATTCAAAGAGACTCGTATCAATGAAGTCAAATTATTAGTAAGACACATCAAGCCAAATACAACATTTAATTAACCTCCGCAACGTAAACAATCTTAGTAATCAAACACAAATATGAGCATATTCACTTTGTTATCGTATCCGCACATGGTAAGCTAGTCGTAATCCCGTTACGTCACTCAATTGCTTTCGCGCTCCAAACAAATATATTCAGGAATTCGGCCAAGAGATTGGCGAGCTTTCGCGAAAAGCTTCTATAAAAATCATTACGTATACGTAGGTATTTGTTTATTTGTACAATATGCGCCACATCCACCACGAGCATTATGTATGTATTTGCATTCAGAGAAAACACTTGGGAGGGCTTTATCTTTCAGTTTATGTTTTGGAGATCGTGCCAAAATTTATAAAACATTTTCTAATTCAATCTATTGATTAAAATTTATTCTCTGGTTAGCTAGTTCAAAATTTTTTTGGACAAGTCTGTATACAGACTACAATTTCTGATAGTACCAATACGCTTTCGAACTCTTAAACTTATTTTCCTGATAGATTACTACCAGATCGGTCATTAGGCTGATCTTAGATATTGCATCTTGTTCAAGCCAACTAGAAAATTAATCACGGTAGTCTATGGCTAAAGACCGTGCTTTTTGTTTGTCGAGTTTTTTTTTTGGATTTCTAAAAAACAGTGTTAGAAATATCGTTTTATTTTTCCTGTAAAATATAAATAGACTTCTATTACCTATAATTATTTCTATATAACTTCGATTTTTTTTCCTCCAGAAACTTCGGAGATAAGGGAACAGTATTTTTTTGTCATTTATTATAAGCCAACAACTACGTGACATAAACCAAAATTAAAACATGTTTTGAAATATACAAACGAAGCCCTTTCATATGTGTGGGGTATCCCACTCGATATAGTTGTCACACTTCGAAAATTTGACACCCCATTTCGGCCCCAGTTAAAAATAAAGTAAAAGAAAATACTTACATTATTTTCCATTTGCGTTGAAGTTGGGTAAGTAAAATCTAAAGCAATTCTAAGTTTCAAATCGATAGCACCAGTGGTTCCTAAAATATATAGGTGTGACAGACAGACAAACGAAGTAATAGGTACATGGAAGAAGTGACGCTTTCATTATCAACCCTAACTTCTTACAATACCGAGTAATTGAGCTTATTACGTGTTTTGTTCGACGGCTTAATGTGCTAACCGTAGGCCAAATCTCGTAAATAGGTCATCCGTCCAGCTGACGGCTTGACTCGGAGTAACTGAACCACACTCTTATCTTGTATTCTATCCAGTTAATTGTATCCGCATAATTGATTTAGATTTTAGGCCTCAAAAGCACCAAGTATTATTTTCGCAATATCTTAATTTGTCTTTAATCATATACGTTTCGTGATTGATAGTTTCCTGGTGCAATAGTGAGTGAGGTGAAAAACGAAATAATAATGAATTCAATGCGTCAAGATATTGTCTAGTATAACAGTCCTCTTGAAACTTGAAAGCAGATCATTAAAATCTTAGCGAAGTAAAACACTGAATCCTTTGTAAAGAGGTCATCCCTGATATTAAAATTGTATACATCGCTCCGCGCGTGCAAATGCAGGATGAGTGGAACAGGAGTCCCACAGCGCTGCCAGAGGCCATCAAGAAACGCAAAGCTCTTGGCAAATAACCTCAATGACCTAAACTTTGCCACGACTGCCACAGGGATGGAAACCTTTCCGTATTATTTACAAACTTTTGCGACGGAAGGACAAAACGTGTACAACTCGAAGTTTACATTTTCCGAGTTGATAAAAGAATATTATTATGAAAAGTCAAATTTCAAGATACAAGCTTTTAGTTAATATGCCGACCAACATTAGGTATATACATGATCAAATCAACTTCTCTTAGCTTGTGCTGTTACTCACAGTACTGGCTGGACTGATTTTTTTCTTTATAGGTATTGATATAAATATTGAAACTGTTTGCTCTAAATGCCAATAAATATATACACGACTGCAAAAATCAATCCATCGCGGTGTTTGTTTATAACCCTCTCTTTTGCGGCCGCTAGAAATATTGCCAATTAGACCACCACTATGCACCTAAGTAGTGCCGCTATTTAAATTTTTAAAGGCAGTAAAAAATTATGAAATACCAAAAGTTGAAATATTTATGGAAATAAACTAAGAAGTTATTAGTATTTTTTATTAAATATATCCTGTAAAAATAGATATAATTTTCCAGTTAGAAAATATTGATACCAAGCCAAAGGCCGGAAATTAAAATACTACGGTGTAACCGATATGTGAAAACAGATAGCAAATTTAAAGTAATGATGCTCGAACATTATTGGAGATTATTATTAACAGCAAATAAGTAATGGGAGTGTATGTAATTTCTTTGTAGTGGTTACGGAAACCGAATATTTGTAGACATTTCTGGACTTGAACATTTGTGGACGATCCTTGCCCGATGCTAAAATAAGCACGACTGCATTTGGTTGAAATATACGGCGCAACATAATATTCATGCCACATGTTGAATATAGTGCTACATTGTATTTTTCAGTTGAATCTGCAGTACATCAAATTATGTAGTTTAAGTAGAAATGTATTCTATACGTAGATTAGTCTTCTGCCGCAAAATTCCTATTCATCTTTTTCAAATTAGTACGTCTCATTTCTTTCCTCCATTCTACTACTGGCATATTTTCTGGAAGAAATTGTTTCGGAAATAAGCGGTACCTCTCTCTGTACTATTATTTCCAGTACTTATTTCTTTCTTTTGTGTAAAATACTCAAAATTCTAAAATTAAGTAAATTACTTCATAATGCTTCAGTGGCTAAGTCTTTGATTGCATTTAAACTTAGTGTAGTCACTGTGATCGTGGGTTCCTAGATACCATTCCATGGTTGTGTGTATATTGGAGTTTTCTGTCAGGTAATTCTTGAGCCGGAAATTTCCAAATTTATGTATGTGTATATTTGAAGATGTAACATTTCCAAGTAAACTTAAACGAAGGTATTTTATAAAGAAATTCCTTCTTCGTGGCGCCGACAAGACGCGTGCTATTGTATACAACGCGGCGACGTAGGCCTTTACTCCCATTCACACCAACGTTTATTTGAAAAAGGACGCTTACAGCCTCTCCTCCCCGTCCGCCTTGTAAGAACGTTGCAACTAAAGTACTTTTTTGTGAACTAAACTACTTCTTACTCATTAAAATTTCCGTTACCTTACCTTTAATACAACTTGTAGATAAAGATAATAATGAATGCCTATAGATATAAGTCA
Source organism: Furcula furcula (assembly GCA_911728495.1). Classification (NCBI taxonomy): domain Eukaryota; kingdom Metazoa; phylum Arthropoda; class Insecta; order Lepidoptera; family Notodontidae; genus Furcula; species Furcula furcula. The sequence continues at coordinate 20,843,466 of OU452248.1, forward strand.
GTATTGCGGCTAATACTCTATCAGTATTATTAGTGTTAATGATCCATGCTCGGTGAGAGCCTTACCTATATAGATTTTGATTGAAATCTATACCTAAACAACGAGATAAGGATTCACTGACGGAGAGCAACAGCATGATTTCTACATACTTTGTATATACCTTTTGATGAACAAGAACAATAAACAGCTGCTCCAGTGTTTCGCAAAGCAACCGCGGCAGTCCTATACCAAGAACAAAATATTCTGCCACTATACGAAACATATTCTGTACAATCACGACGTCTCCTCAAGTAATCAACAAAATTGTGTATCAAAATAATGTTGTGTGTAGGATAACTGGCGCAGGAGACGCGGCTTTACAGTTACTAGCAGGCTTCTCCATCGAGACATACATATATATAAAGCATGAGTAACATATTGTGTTCCTAGATTCCCAAAATATACAGGCATGCTCTGTATGATAGGAAATCGTCAGCCGTTATCTAGGTGAAAGGTTGAGATGTGTGAAAAGATGAGTTGAGAAATTGTGATTACTGAGATAGATTCTATCTCGAAGGTATGGTTCATGCTTATTGTTAAAAAAAACTGTGGTGTAGCTCCGCAAATAATGACCCATTTACTTTCTTTCCCTGCGTGCCCTGAAACCTGCACGCTGGAAGATCTTTGGAATGCTACAGACAACTCACGAAACATGCTTGCTTACTAGTTGCAATCTTTTGAAAGTCGAAGGTTCCACATTCTTGTTGCTCGGATGGTTTGAACAGATTATTCTGTTGTCTATACCTCTCTCAAACGTGTCTAATCTTTTTGACAACTCATTAGGAGCAACCGTAATGCATTTGCTATTCGAGGATCCAATTCATGAAGAGGGCAGACACGACCTTGAGTTAGCAACATAAACAATCCTAATAATGATACACATGCAGTATGCTAGCTAACGTAGATTCAAGAAAATACCTCTTCGAGTACAGATCCCAAGTAGGTAACTAGAAGTAACAATAAAAATTAAACCCCCGATTAACCCAACAGAGGACAACAGGCGGATACGTAAACCTTGTATAAAAAATGATTTATTGAGTAGGACATGTTAATTCCCATTTATTAGGGGCGAACAGATTGCAATTTATTGGGCACAGTTCCAAAGTTCGGGCATCTGCTAATAATTTCCGAATTTCCACGAGAATACCGTATGCGTACTGAGATAACGCTCTTCGGATTGAATTTTCAAATAACGATCAGACATACTAACAGCGCAATTCGCGACCGCGTTGTTTGGCGCTATCTGCATACATTATTGTTACTGTGTTCAGCTGATGCTGCGTATCGGGCACGAGGGAACTCATAATCGAACATTTTCAACTTCATCATTCACGTGAATCGTTAAACCATGCGCAAAAATCCGACAATATTCCTTGAATATGAATCGAGCCTTGATTTTAGTAGCTGTTGCCCACTGGCTATCTTGAAATAGGTGATAACATATCTGTAACTAAGTTTATTGTTTTGTACGTAACATAAAACGTACTCTTTAATGTAAACGCTACCGAACTACTGGTCCAGAATTTAACAAACCATTTTTACAAGAATGTCCAACGCTACGGTTTAGTCTGTACATAACCGTTTTTTTTTTAAATTGGTTTCCTAAGGTGACTTTCTATAAATGTTAGTACTGTAGCATTTAGTATCAGTAACACAGAGTTATCTGTTATTTAAAACCTAAATCGCTTTCCCATCGACGATTGCGTAAACACTTATCAAATTCAAACAGTTAAAATTAGCGGTTAAACAATTTAAAAGTAGGTAAAATAATATTTATTAAAGCATAAATAAATGAAACAGGATCTATAACTCCTTGATAAATGCTCAAGCCATTGAACATCTGGATAATGTTTGTTATGAACTAGCCTGAATAAGCAACATATTTAAGATGAAGAACACGCCCGACCCATTGCCTGCAGTGAATGTTTTAATTCTGACGGATTCTGTAAACAATTTTATTATTGGTCTGGCTCGTACAGAAAACCGGACCGGCATATCCGCTTCCTATGTAGAAGCTGCGATTGCAATCTGTCGACAGCGATATACACGGAACGGCCGATGGAAATACACCTCACATTTGCAGCTATTTGCAGACCAAACAAACAAGAATTGACATTGTAGGCAAAATGCTTGACAAGAATCTGTGTCACCAAATTCATAAACATTTTGTTTCATAATCATTACGTTTTTTGTGTAACTTGTGGTAGAAAGTGAAATAAAATGTTGCTTAAGGTAAGGTATTGCTGACGATCACTTGAGGCAGTAGTTATACCCTTCAGCTCAGTACCTTGTACAGCTACAATAGGCATATTCTACCGTAGAATATCTGACACTGCGGTGGTTGATCTCTAGCGTTTAATTTTATTACAACGAAGAATTAATGAAGATCGTAAACTTATTATTTTCTTATTCAAAATCAAATCTTCCTGGATGTCTATAAAGTTCATCAATAAAAAAGCAATGAAGCGCTTTACGTGCTCTCTGGCTTTATGTTCATTTTTCGCACATCAAAAGGTCACAAAATCGCGATCATGACACTCTTTCATAATTTTTTGATATTTGTCTTATCCACGTAGGTATAATTCCTAGTGCTTCACCGAAATCTCACTTGATGTTACCAACCATTGTAGATTAAAAAGGTGCATTAGGTTATAATGACAAAATGAATCTGTGTCAGAGTAATTTAAGCTTTATTTTCATTCACTGCAGGGATACAAAACCATTACCTTTGGTTAGGCTTCTATGAAGAAGAGGTACTTTCGCAGTCGAGCTGCTCACGCTTGACTATTTGAGCGACGTGCAAATGACGTTTCTTAAAAAAAACTCTTAAATTACCAATTTACATGCGATCTATCTCCGTTCATGTCACCAGACTGGGATCAATACCCGTTTTAACTAATAATCCATCCATTGTTTTAGATTTTCCACGGGTTGAAGTTGGTCCCGAGAACCCATTACGAGTTGAAATCGACGGTGTCGCCACAATGGAGTGTAAGGTTGACGCGAAGCCTAAAGTTAGTACAGTGCGGTGGACAAGAAATGGGAAATATATTTCGAACTCTTTCACACATACGATCCAGGGGGTGACAGTACAGGACGCAGGGAAATACTCCTGCAGTGCAGACAACGGTCTAGGTCGACCGGGAGAAAAAGAAATTTACTTAGACGTTCTGTTTCCTCCTACCGTAACGGTTGAATCCAAAACATATGAAGCCGAGGAGGGCGGAAACGTAGAAATTCGTTGTGAAGTGTCAGCTAACCCTGAACCTATTTCTATAGAATGGTCGATGGAAGGTAAACCAGATTTCCGCCAGAACGGGAACACTCTTACCCTTTCTAGAGTGAACGCTGATATGGCGGGGACTTACGTCTGCAAGGCCGTTAACGTTATTTCTTCTAGCAACGGGAAACGTGTGGAACGAGAGAATAGCGCGTCTGTTGCAGTATTAGTAAGACACAAGCCTGGTCGCGCCCATATAAGTCCCGATAGACCCATCGCTCAAGAAGGAGCCGGGGTGACGCTTACATGTAGCGCTAAGCCCCCAGGCTGGCCTGCTCCCCAATACAGATGGTTCCGGAATATAGAATCGTCTGACTCAAAGCCAACAGTGCTAGCGACAGGCAACCAGTACTCCATACCTAGCGCACACCTCGGCAGCGAAGGCATCTACCACTGCCAAGCTACGAACGAACTAGGCCATGGTGAAATGGCATCGGTCACCCTTCAAGTTCACCAACCTCCAAGGTTTCAAACTAAATTACAAACTCACATGACGAAACGGTCCGGGGAGCAAGATTTCGCGGTCACTTGTAGCGCTTTGGGCAAGCCGCGTCCCACCATCAAATGGTTGAAGGACAACGCCGAGATTAAACCCGATACTAACTTGTACGAAGTCAAAACTGATATAACCGATAGCAGAAACTCTGTGTATAATGTACAGAGTACTCTGAAGTTTAACGGGAAGGCGAGACCGAACACTAACGACTTATTGCCAGATGATAGAGGCATATATTCCTGTGCTTTTGAAAACGAGGTCAAGAAAGTCGAGTCTACGATGCATCTTCGAATAGAACGTAAGTAAAATTTAAAGTTCACATTGAAATCTTATTACGAAAGCTATCGGATAGGAGATCAATGAAATTTACTTTTCCAATCGAACTTGTAAGATTTCATTCTATTTTATTTTATATAGGGTTCGACGTACGACGTCAATTTAAACAATTTGATTGCTATAAAAGCGTTTTCTAAGCATACAGTACGGCGAGGGAAATACCAAATGATTTATTTTTTATTACAGACGAACCCATATCGATTCGACAACACAAAAAAGTCGCGTACGACGCGATGGAAACGGCCGAAATATTGTGCAGAGTGCAAGCGTACCCGAAACCTGAATTTCAATGGTTTTACGGTTCCAACACTGCCCCGCTGCAAATGTCATCGGACGGCCACTACGAAATAAACACTACTACTGACAACAACGACTCCTACCTCAGCGTGTTGAAAATAAAAACAGTAAAGCCCCAAGACTACGGGGATTACTACTGCAAAGTGAAAAATTCACTGGGAAGCATCCGACCGCAGATAAGATTGCAGCCGAAAGGCGCACCGGAGTCGCCTCGTTCCCTGGAGAGTCAGAAAGTTGGGGCTTCCTACGTCACGTTGAAGTGGGAGGCGGGTTTCGACGGTGGTTTATCTAATACGAAGTACTTCGTGCGGTACCGGCGGGTCTCTCTGCGAGGGTCGTCGACCGGCAGTGAGCACTGCAATGCTGAAACCAGCGCCCAGCACGAGTGGCTGGAGTACGACTGCGGTCGAGCCAACCCTTGCAACGTCACCCGCCTTGACCAGCATAACACCTACTCTTTCAAGGTAATAATCCCCCCTTTAACTTTTTTATATTGAATTACTCGAAATCCTCCGTGATATCGCCAATAATATACAATTGTGTACGTAATAAATACATAAACCTTCCGTAACAAATCCGAATCAAGAATTAGAGTCAAAAAGGAGATTATGTAGGTAGCTAGATAGTATAAATATATACATTATATTGTATACTAGCTGACCCACGCAGCTCCGCCTGCGCTATTTTTACGTTAACTAAACTTTGAATAAGACATTCGCATCGAATACATAACCTCATTTTTTATAGTCAGTTAAAAACTGGGACCCACTTTTTACTTGCTCTCCGAAGCACGGACCCGTTTAGTTCAAATGGCGTTAAGCGGTCACCCATCTATTTAATTACCTTACCTAACGTTGCTTAACCAGATCGATTACAAAACCTTGATAACAACTCTCTATGAGTGTTCCCTTACTAATATTTATTATATTATAAAGAAAAATTGATAAAATCGGACCAAGCGTATAACCAAGTACCCGTTTTGACTTTAATCCCCTCTCCCAAATGAACCATGCTAGATTACGGGATAAAAAGTATCCTATGTCCTACCTCGTAGTAAGATCTCAAATCATGCCAAGTTTCATTTGAATCCATTCAGTAGTTTCGGCGTGATGCTCAGCCGTGATACAGACAGACAGACAGACAGACAGACAAAAATTAAAAAAATTACATTTTCGTCCTCAGTATCGGTTATAGAATGCCCTCCAAATATAATTTTCAAAATATCTTCAATGTACAGAATTGGACCTGTTACAGTTTTATTATAAGTATAGATAGATATCTTCGGAAGTAATTTCTTTGTTATGCGAAATACAAATAAGAGTCCCGGCTATCCTGTCTGTAAACAAGCAAATATGAAAGGAATTCGTTATTAGCGAAAACGAGGAAAGTGGAATTTTATTTGGTCAAGTGGTCGATAAATAAAATTTGTGGTGGTGCTTTCGACGGGGCCGTAGTAGCGGCGTGACTTGGACTTTTGTATCTCCGTTAAGTGGATAAACTTTTACCTCATTTTATCGATAAAGTGTTAAACTTCACGGTATTAACTTACTTTTTGTTTTTTCATTGTGATCGCTACCGACAGCATCTGACATTTGTTTTCAAGGTAATTCATCCGGCGCGCGCCGTAATTTTTTTTTAAGTTAACCAATGTCCTGTATCCTGTTTTACGTTTTGTGCCGTCGCTATGGTTTTACGACACGCTTTAGAATGCTCACAAATCGCTGACGGTGGCACATTTCGAGCGATCACTTAATGAGACCCCCGACTATAGGTGAAAGCGGTGAATACGAAAGGCCAGAGCAATTACTCCAACGAGATCACTGTGACGACGAAGGTGGACAAGATCAGTCCGCCGGAGCAGGTGACCTACGACCCCAGCACCCAGGCCTTAGGGTTCACTGTCACCCCCACGTGTCTGGCTCTCGTGGGCGTCGCGGAGGGACTGGCCACCATGGGAGGGACCCCCGGATGGCAGGTAAACATTTATCCTTATTACGTGTGAGCATGAATATTCACTATTATATTTATTTAGTTTATTCTTCATGCACAATTGCACATAGGCGGACTTAATACCTTAGGCATTCATTATTATAGGAGTTTCTTTGCGCGACAAAATCCGAAATGTGGTGATTCGCCGCAAAACTAAGGTCACCGACATAGCTCTCAGACTCTGCTAGTTGAAGTGACAATGGACAGGCCACGTCGCTCGAAGAACCGATAACCGATGGGGAAGAAAGGTTCTCGAGTGGCGACCATTTAGAGAATTAACCCAAATTCTCTAAGGGTGACCAGGAACCGGAAGACGCAGCGTAGGCAGGCCTCCCACTTGGTGGACAGACGACTTTGTGCGCGTCGTAGGTAACCGGTGGATGCAAATAGCCAACTGTCGTTTATTGTGGCGTTCTAAGCGGGAGGCCTAGGTTCAGCAGTGGACGTCTTCCGGCTGATGACGATGAAGATGAATATTCCTAGCACTTTTTTAGTAGTGCAAGGATCATTTTAGTTAGATACTACACACCAACACCTTTTTTTTGCTGTCGGGAAGGAAACCTTGAAAAAGTACCGCCACCACGGAGACTAGGTTATGTGGGATTTTAGCCACTAAGGGGGGCATAGGCCGTAGTCCACCACGCTGGCCAAGTGCGGGTTGGCGGAGCATGGCAAGTAAATGTTCTATTAAATGAACCTTTATATATAAATCAACATGATTTTAGTTTTTCATAAAATACCTTTTATTTTATGATCTAAAAAGCAAAACCGTCGTGAGTATATTGCCTGTATTTACTAATTCAGAATATTTACTCTTTCGAAACTAAATATTGCGGTACCAATATTTTCAAACGTCAATATCTGCGTAAACATAGAATTTTATACGTTCTATTTGTCAGAGGATATTCCATTTGCATTTCTAGCTATATTAGATTTATACGATGCTTTCTCCCGACTTACCTGTTTTACCCGCTCACAAAGCTAATAAGAGATTCAATTATTCACGGCTATTTAATCTAGCGGGCTACGCCGGCCGAGTTTCTGCTCATTCGACACATGCAAAGATAGATATTTGTATGTCAAAAGATGTTAGCCAGCGTGAAAATTATTACTGAAGTTATGTTTACTGTTATTTCACAAACTTTAACACCTTTGTATCGGGAATAATAGTGTATCCGGATGGTTCTTTCGCACATTTTACTGACTAATTTTCGGATTCATCAGAGTGCCAATTTAATCCGGTACTCTGCAAATGATAATGAATCTATTTATTTACACGATTCATTAATATTCCATTTAAATCAACATGAAATTTCGTTTTGGACATCAGCTTTATTTATTGCTGTTCAATGAGAATATAAAGGGTGGCAACGATATAATCTCATGTGATTAATCCTAAACTATATTTAGCCACTGCCTGCCTGAAATAAAGAACTATTTATTTATAGGTACTATTTTTGATATAACCTAGTAACAAAACGATCAAGACATTCGCCTGCTCCCCTGTCTAGACACCCAAGACATTAGAGCTATTAGCAGCTACAGTGCCCTTCACGCCGGAACACAGCATGTTCACAAACTCCTAACTGACACTTCGGTGATACGAGATGATACCTACCTGGAGGGTTCTATGCACAACGAACCCACGAGCTAGTAAATGACAATACTAATGGTTTGTCATTTATTGCCCATTTACGTTTTGGCTTCAGTTAGGCAACGGATCAATATAAACATTATTTCAAAAAGGATTAAAGCTTTGTAGATTTAATGTAAATATCATGTTCTTCACTGCACCTACAACATTATCCAACATGGAGCGATTCTTGGTATTAACTACTATAGAACAATAGAGTTGCACCAACCAAACCAAGTTGTCTAAACAATTCCACAGGACACAAAGCAGATTATATAATAGGCGGTACATGGTGTATCCAAATATAAATATTTTGCAAATGATACGCCTGGCTGTACCTTGCTGTGGAGTCATATCATGGAAAGAAACTTTTAAACGGCTTACCATAGTTCGTAAAAGAATACTAGTATACGTTGACCGATCCAAGGAGCACATACTCTGTGCGTTTTATGTATCATATGCATTTATACAATATTATAGAGTAAAATCATTCAATACAGTAAAAAATATTTAGTATTTTCAATATTGTTTTAACATACCGTCTACTATTAAAGTTCTACTATTAGTCTACTATTAGTGTTACTATTTTAATACAATATGCTTAGAAAGTATAAAAAACCCTAGATATCCGGTTTAAAAGGGGTACATTTAATCCAGCTCGAAGGACCATAAATTTATCGTAATTTGGTTTGAAGAATGCGGGTTTAGATGTGATTGCGAAATGTTCATGATGTTAGGTATTTGAGGAAAATTAGAAAAAATACATTTATAGCTTTTTACAAAACAGACAAAGCAGAGACTTCGCGCGCTATGCTATTAAGTCGGTGGTGATTAGGATCGGCGTTTTCCGATTTCCGTGATGAATCTTATGATTTGGAATAATTTAATTTCATCAGTGTAAAATTTCATTATATTTTTATTACTGGATTTTTTATACCAAATAATGCCTTAAGTCAATGGTCTACAAGTATTGAATAAGGTTTTTAACGTAAGTATAAAACATTTTTGTAAAGTAAAACTTGATATTCATCATTCCTGGGGCGGAAATATTTGGGGCGTCAACATTTTGAATATAATAAGGTTATATCGAGATTGTCCTAGCATGGTAGGATCGGTTTACTAATTTATAATTTCCAAATTACGACAGTAGGTACGATTATCTACAATTTTCTTATTTTTAATCCGTGTATTATTTATATATTATCTTATCAGCCTACACTGTCCCACTGCTGGGCAAAGGCAGTTATATATTAATATGTGATTTTATCGCAGGTGTTACACTTCCGGTGTTACAAATACTTAAATTAATACAATGTACTTACCTGTATATTATTTTGGAGCTTATTGCTTATTCATATTAGCTATACAAAGGTCGGGAATTAACAGATCTTTCAAGTTTCAAGCAGACATACAGTTCTTCAAACAGACTCGGAATCCATTCGATAAAATATTCAAAGCTAAAAACTCGCAGCCTAATTAACTCGCCAACCGATATGAACAGACTTGAACGGGTACAGTGTTCATACTTAATTAGGATTACAGGATTTCACTTTAAAATGTCTATATTCACTCTTATACGTTTACTAGCTGTAGCCCGCGGCTTTGCCCGCGTTCACTTTGTTACATAAACGTGTTTTGAATTATGGATCGGGGTTTTATAAAATATTGTTTACACTAATGTTGTCTTTTATTTACGCGAATGTTATACATTGAAATCAAACTACTTTTACGGATTTAATCGCGGTTTCTTTTAGGTTTTACTATACCGACGTTCTAATGCTTTGCAGCACCCATGGTCACAGGAGGACTGAGATGTTGAACGCCCTTATGTCACAATTATGCCAGTGCACCCTCAGGTCTTCTTAGTTATTATTGTTGGTCCGATCTTCGGACGATCGATTTCAATATTGTTTACACTTTTATTAACCCTGATCAAGGTATCAAGTATGTAGCCTGTATTTCTTTTTATGTAAGCTATCATAGATTCTATTTCTTAATTGTAAGTATTAAACATTTAAATATATAAAAAAAACCATGACTGTAACTGCGCTGCTAACATTGAATACAAAAACATACTGTACATATTTTGCAATTCCATTTAAAAACTTATGAGGTTGTTAAGTGGAATCCATTTGGTAATCCCATTGCTATTTACCAAAGCCCTTAGCGGTTAATTTTCAAAAAATGCTGGAAATTAGTTCGTTCACTGGAGATCTTTCTTCACGCAAACTTTAGGGATCTTTCGAAGAATGTCGGAAACGGTTTCTTAGATTCTTGTATGCAATACATAAAATATGTCGTGTGACTGTGGGAATAAAATATTTTTTGGACATCAATTGAACGCTTTTAGGGGTTAATTTAAAAACATGTCACCAAAGCAAAGTGTCATGTCAGTGCAGCATGAATTTTTTTTCCCGTTTCATGCTCAAAAACCGTGCTAAAACCCCGTCTAGGGTTGATTTTCAATACAAATGTGTTAGACGTGTTTCTCAACTTCTTTTGATGAGTACACTGACAAACTTTCGTGTCCATGTGCTCAAAAATATTTTGTTGCAAACTTTGATACCCTATTTGACCCACTAAGGGGTTGATTTTCGAAAAATTCTGAAAATTAGTTTGTTGTTTTGTTGAGTTTATTTAATGAGTTTTGTGACTGTAGCACCATTATAGCTTAAATGAAAATCCTTCTTCATGCAAACTTTGCAACCCCATAAGACGACCTTAGCGGTTGTTTTTCTAAGTATGTCTGAAATAGGTTTCTTAGATTCTTGGATGCAATGCATAAAATAATTTCTGTGATTATAGGACAAAAAACATTTTTTGGACCCCAATTGGACCCCTTTAGGAGTTGATTTTCAAAAAATTATTATTTGCACTTGGATTGCTATAATTTGATTAATGTATTCGCAAAGTTTCAGCAATGCAGTATGAACTTTTTTTTCCGCGTTACATACTCAAAAAACGATTCTAAAATCCCTATAAGGGTCGATTTTCAAAAAGTGTGATACACGTGTTTCTTTATTTCTTGTGTTCAGTACACTGACAAAGTTTCATATCCGTGTGACGAAAAAAATATTTTTTCCATACAAACTTTGGGAGCCCATTTGACCCACTTAGGGGTTGATTTTACAAAAATGCTCAAAATTAGTTTTTTCAATTGTTATGTTGAGTTTATTTACCGAGTTTCGTTACTCTAGCTGCATCATATGATGAAATGGAAATCCTTCTTTGTGCAAACTTTGAAACCCCATTAAATGACCTTAGGGGTAGTTTTTCGAAAAATGCCGGAAATAGGTTTCTTAGATTCTTGTGTGCAGTATATAAACTAAGTCTTATGACTGTAGGTCGAGAAACATATTTTGGACCCCAATTGGACCCCTTTAGGAGTTGATTTTCAAAAAATTATTATTTGCACTTGGATTGCTATAATTTGATTAATGTATTCGCAAAGTTTCAGCAATGCAGTATGAACTTTTTTTTCCGCGTTACATACTCAAAAAACGATTCTAAAATCCCTATAAGGGTCGATTTTCAAAAAGTGTGATACACGTGTTTCTTTATTTCTTGTGTTCAGTACACTGACAAAGTTTCATATCCGTGTGACGAAAAAAATATTTTTTCCATACAAACTTTGGGAGCCCATTTGACCCACTTAGGGGTTGATTTTACAAAAATGCTCAAAATTAGTTTTTTCAATTGTTATGTTGAGTTTATTTACCGAGTTTCGTTACTCTAGCTGCATCATATGATGAAATGGAAATCCTTCTTTGTGCAAACTTTGAAACCCCATTAAATGACCTTAGGGGTAGTTTTTCGAAAAATGCCGGAAATAGGTTTCTTAGATTCTTGTGTGCAGTATATAAACTAAGTCTTATGACTGTAGGTCGAGAAACATATTTTGGACCCCAATTGGACCCCTTTAGGAGTTGATTTTCAAAAAATTATTATTTGTACTTGGATTGCTATAATTTGATTAATGTATTCGCAAAGTTTCAGCAATGCAGTATGAAATTTTTTTTCCGCGTTACATACTCAAAAACGATGCTAAAATCCCTATAAGGGTCCATTTTAAAAAAGTGTGATACACGTGTTTCTTTATTTCTTGTGTTCAGTACACTGACAAAGTTTCATGTCCGTGTGACGAAAAAAATATTTATTTCCATACAAACTTTGGGAGCCCATTTGACCCACTTAGGGGTTGATTTTACAAAAATGCTCAAAATTAGTTTTTTCAATTGTTATGTTGAGTTTATTTACCGAGTTTTGTTACTCTAGCTGCATCATATGATGAAATGGAAATCCTTCTTTGTGCAAACTTTGAAACCCCATTAAATGACCTTAGGGGTAGTTTTTCGAAAAATGCCGGAAATAGGTTTCTTAGATTCTTGTGTGCAGTATATAAACTAAGTCTTATGACTGTAGGTCGAGAAACATATTTTGGACCCCAATTGGACCCCTTTAGGAGTTGATTTTCAAAAAATTATTATTTGTACTTGGATTGCTATAATTTGATTAATGTATTCGCAAAGTTTCAGCAATGCAGTATGAAATTTTTTTTCCGCGTTACATACTCAAAAACGATGCTAAAATCCCTATAAGGGTCCATTTTAAAAAAGTGTGATACACGTGTTTCTTTATTTCTTGTGTTCAGTACACTGACAAAGTTTCATGTCCGTGTGACGAAAAAAAAATTTATTTCCATACAAACTTTGGGAGCCCATTTGACCCCCTTAGGTATGGAATTTCGAAAAATCCGTTCTTATTGTTCACCTAGACTATTTGAATAATGTTGGTTCCAAATTTCAAGATTGTACGTTATATGGTTTTTGCTGTATCGTGATTCCTAGAAAACACCCTGCTCTTTTATTAATATAGATTTTGGGCCTAATGCGATGGGCGTGGATATTTGTGAAAAAAACCGTATACTACGGGTCAGACAAATCAGGATTAAACACAGTGTGACTGTACTATCGCGGACACAAACGGTGTACCAATTTTCAATCAAAATCGTTTGAACAACATTACGTGCGCTTACCCCCCCACCCCCGCGCGTAGTTTGGGCCGTCTCGTGCAAGCGATTGGCGTCCTAAAAGTGGTGCACCGTTCGTGTCTGTGAGAGTACATACGTTTTGTTTAAAGCCAAATTGCTTGCATTAGTAATAGAACATCATCGTTCATCATCAACAGAGATTTCATCTCACAGAACATTTGTTTAATCCAATGACTGCCTTCAAAGTTCATTGATTGTTAAACTCTAGCTGCTGTTACCGTAACATCCTACGAGGTTGCGACTGCTCGGCAGTGGCGGTCCGAGAGGGGGGTCGTAGGGGTCATGACCCCCCCCCCCAAATCTCAAACTCATTTACGTCTAATTGACAAACTTAACTTCTTGCTTTAAAACGTCTAAACAATTTTATCCAAAATAGGTTACGCACTTGAAAAACTCAGACACTAGGTAGGAATCGAACCCACGACCTATTGGCTAGCGGTCAGGGCACTAGACCAACGGGCCCGTCAACTATGACACAACACGTCCCCCCGGCCCCGTCAGCTGTGACCGCGCCTGCTGCTAGGTTGGCTAAGTGAAAGTCATTGGGTGTTTTGTCAGTAAATTCTCAGAGCAGCCCGGTAACAGAATAGGGTCCACTAAATGGTAATAGGCTTTTATATGGTACCGAGTCCATGCTCGGCTAATAGCTGTCTGTTTAGAAGTGGGTGCTGTACACACGTTTCTATATATTTTACTTTGCTGAATTGAAAATTAAACCGACGAACGCGAACTTATAATAAACGTCGTCAAAGTTGGGAGCTGCTATGCTACAGACAGACACACATCAAACATATGCGTTAAATTTATACATATATGTAGAACACCCTTTCTTATTGCCGCGGGGTTAGTAGAATTATTAAAACTTATTTTTATCGACTGAAGGATGCTAATTTCTATGTCTAATGTGTTTATGTTTTTGATACCTTCTGTAGCCTAAGCGGCTTAATGGTTTTAAACCATGATATGTTATTAGATTCGTCTTAATTTTACAAATGAAGATGAATATTTATTATAAAAAAAAACATGGTTTTACTCGCCGTTTATTTATTAAATGAAATAAAAAAAATACACATATATTTATCATTGGAGTAAGTAAGTATGTACTTACTAACGTACGGGAGAAGCCGGCACAACTTCATCATCAGCCGGAAGACGTCCACTGCTGAACATATGCCCCCCCTTAGAACGCCACAATGAACGACAATTGGCATTGACAATTTGCATCCACCTATTCCCTGCGACGCGCACAATGTCTTCTGACCACCTAGTGGGAGGCCTGCCTACGATGCGTCTTCCGGTTCGTGGTCGCTACTCTAGAACCTTTCTTCCCCATCGGTTATCGGTTCTTCAAGCGATGGCCGGCCCATTGCCACTTCAACTTGCAGAACTACATAGATTATTTTAAACGCGAGTTTGAAATCCCGGTGCTCAAACTCTGTTATGGACTGTTAACAACTTGAGTCTACTTTCTTTGAAATAGAGTTTTTATAGTAATTATTTAGTAGTAGTTTTTATAATATAGTACTTATTAAATTTATTAGGTGGTGGATACTGTGCCTCTGAAGCTATCAGGCGCCGTACCAAGTGTCCAAGAGGCGACCCTGGAGATGCCCAGCAAGGCGTCCCGGTCCACCGCCCGCCACAACACCGACCCTCCCCTCGATGACTTCAACCCCAGGGTCAGGCTCAAGCTGTGTCTACAGGTCAACCAAGATGTGTGCAGCGAATACACGGAAGCTGAGAGTAAGTTTGAACTTTTTGTTAGTTTTTGAACTTTTGTCACATTCTCAAAAGCTACTATACTATACCTACTTTACATTCTAATTATTATGATGCTCAAGATACAGGCTTTGTCTAGTTTGGGGCTAACAGTAGGTAAAGTCTAAAATTTGAAACACGAAAATTCTAAATACTTTTTTATTAATTATTATTATTATGTTCATTTTAGTGAACGTTTAACCGAAGGGCAGTGTTTACCAGTTTTATTGCACAGTAGTGCCCTAAATCGTTTTTCCTCCACTATTGTTGAGAGTACCAGTGAACTTCCGTGCTCAAAGTATATCTTAATGAGTTATTATCTAAGCCCTGAGAGTAGATTTTGTACTGAAATCTAACAGACCGATCGGCTAAGGCTGCCTGTCCACCGGAGCGGAGAAACGGAGAAATATTAACCAATAAGATTGCACAAAAAAGAGGAGCGGAGATTTTGTGCAATCTTATTGGTTAATATTTCTCCGTTTCTCCGCTCCGCTGCCTCGCTCCGCTCCGGTGGACAGGCAGCCTAACGATTAATAAACAGACTGTGTTGTGTTTTTTAGATGTATGTGTTAGCATAGATGACCATGTTGCATGTATTTATACGCAGTTATAAAGCGATACATTTCATACCAAATTTATCTTAAAGCTATGAATATTACATTACCTTTAAGAGTTGCACAAATATCTATGGCTTTTAACGTCTATTACGGGATACCGTTCAATTGGTTGGTCACGTAAGAAGGTAGAGTTGAGGATAATGTCTTTACACCTTCGTATATTTTTCACTGCCTAATTTTGTAATATAGGTACATCAGTCACAGTGACAAGGTTCAAAGTTTTAACAAGCTAGTGCTTTACCATCCGCGATGGCATCGCCGCTTTCCACCGGGCAGGATTTCCACCGGGTAGCTTAACAGTAATGGAGTTTAAATGTATGTTAAACATTTAGATTTAAAATGAGTTGAACTCAAGAAGACAAATTCATAAACAGACATAACTAAGAATCATTCAGATCAAACCGGCACTGACAAAAAAATAATTACGAATCAAATCAAATTACGAAAAAAAATGCCGGCGGGGCGGGGTATCCGGGTAAGAATAGCAGCCACCCATCCCCGTACATCCCCCATCTCCTCTCGTTGGGTGTCGTAAGAGGCGACTAAGCGAGAACAGGAAGACGGGCAGCAGCGTCTTTCTTTTGGATTTATCTTCCACCAATACTGCAATCCCCAAGCCGCCAAGCGTGGGGATCATGGCAATCCCTCCCTTATAAGGGGGAGGCCTTTGTCCAGCAGTGGACGTCTTTCGGCTGCTAATGATGATGATGATTATCCCCGTTGGGTGTCGTAAGAGACGACTAAGGGAAAACAGGAATACTGGCAGCAGAGTCTTTCTATAGGATTACCCACCACCTTTACTGTGATCTCAAGACGGCTGCCAAGCGATGGCATTTATGGAGGAGGCCTTTCAGCAGTGGACGTCTTTCGACTACTAGTGATGACATTGATGACAAAAATGTACAGTGAGTCTGTCTCACAATATGTGTGTGTTTGTGAAACTCTATAGGTAAGGGAAATTAAATAGGAAATTTTTAATTTAGCCGTACCATCAAATACTCTTAGGTATTTCAAATTAATGCAAAGTGTAAAACAGAATAATTGAAACTATAAACTAGGCTTGGAATTTAGATGGTATAACTACTGCCTATAAATCCATACACTCGTCCGGCGAATCAGTCTAGACAGGGAAATCGTACGGGGTGCGAGGGGAGCCATGCAGTCGTTCTGGAGCGCTACTAATACTTATATACTTTTTTTTTGTAAATACATTAAATAGATAAACAACACCCAGACACTTGTCGGCACTTGGCTTGAAATGTTATGGCTCTGTCACTTTATATTAAGAAAATAAGATTACAATAATATTGTTGGAGGTGGTGGTAAATCCCCAGTTCAAATGACAAATGAGTAATCGCTTTACTACTAAAAATCAGTACTTTGGGTGATGTGGCCGCAATGTGTTGCTTTTATAGGTATAACTCAATCATCAAAAGCGTTCGATCGTTAGATATGTATTATATTTGCAATCTGGTGTTGAAACGTAACATTGTGAAACAGTAATTGGAAACACTGTTATACCTTCAGGTTTTATTATTAGTCCTACTTTTAGAAGATATTATTAGTATTATTTGGGCCTGTGCTGATCATTAGCGAAATTTCGTATATAATCGTTGATCGGCATCAGTGCCTACTCGGATATCCTAATTATCAGCCATTAGGGCACCTCGGGGGACTAATGGCTTTTAGAATGCTCTTAATTCTCGATACTCAACGCCCAACGCTATAAAAACAATTTTGGGGAAAATTATTTTACTTGGTACCTATTAGCAAAAAAAAAACAACAATTTTTTATTATATTTTCCTTTCTTTCGTTTCTTGACTAAATATTGCTAATTAGGGTGTCGAAAGCATAATAACAATACTAATATAAAAATTTCTCGAATGCTTAGTTATTATTGGGAAAAATATCAATTTGATGAACAAACTTACAATTTATAATATTTTTTGGTAAAACGAATGTGTTTAATAAACTAAAAGCTTTTTTTAATAAATTACCTACCTAATTAATCATTCATATTTATTAATGCTATAAAGCGTTAATTTTACTTGATTTTAGAGGTAGAATGTAGTTGATTTGGTAGATAATTAGTTAAAGATCAAAGTAAGTTGGTAGGTATCATATACTTAATGGAACCATTTTCTACAGTTGGTACTTCGTACATCAAAGAAACGTCTGCACGCAAGATGGCCGCCATTGTCGCAACGTTCGCTACCGGCGTTGTACTACTTCTCTTCTTGGGCCTATTGTTATTATTTTACCAATGCAAACGGAGACCTAATAAAAAAGATAGGTCCAAGGACTACGAAATGGACTCTATGAGACAGGCGAAGGTGACGCCCCAGAATCAGGCTCCACCGCCGTACTACCCTAGTTCGGGCATGGAGAACAAAGCCCTGGAACACTCAATGGACTTGGCCCTTTCCCTCGATGACTCTAAAACAACGGTTTACGCGACGCAAGGAGGATACGCGTATCACGTCGCCCCACACCCGGGTCAACCGCATCCCGGACAAACCATGCCGAACTCTGATTGTGAGTACCCATTTCCAAACTTTTTATTTTTCCCATTCTAATGGCATCCCTGTCAACTTACTCTCGGTTAAAACATTTCATTCGTAACAGAGTATATTTTCTTTAATTTGGTAGGTTTCGATTCAATTATGTTTATTTATTTGACCATATTTCTCTTGTGCAATCGCAAAGGACTAACCGCAGTCGACGTAGAAGGTAACTCATACAAATATCTGGATTGCACGCTATGCATGGTGCGTGTCGCCCGCCCGTCCTGGCTGTGCCTTCGCGTGCACTTATCGCGATCGTTTTCCGCAGGGAACATGGGATTCATAGAAAACAGTTACACGAATAGCAACAACGGAGGGAGCGTCAACTCTCAGGACTCGCTGTGGCAGATGAAGATGGCCGCGGCGAACAACGCGGCGACGATGCCTCCGCACCAAGCGATGGATCGCCAAAGCAACTACGATTACGATCCGATCTCGCACTCGGGGTATCGGGCGATGGATGACTACGCGCCGTATTCTCACTTGCCACATGCCAGCCAGCCTCCGCCGCTGGTCGGGGACTACAACATGCGCGGCAGCCAGAATCCCTCGCGCCAGGAGTACTGCTCCGACCCGTACGCGTCCGTTCACAAGCCGAAGAAGCGTATGGATCAGATTGGTGAGTCATATTTTTTTTTATTTAGCCTACTGACAAGCAAGATATTCGCCTCGATAGTACGCTACGCTAGTAAGTTTGTTAAGTCTCTTGAGCCTGGTAACACCAGCTAACAGCAATGTTTACACATCGCTGCTTGGCGGCTTAATATCTGATAGTGCAGTGGTACCTACCTGGACTGTCCCTTGCACAATGGGTCTACTACCTATTTAACTATTTTGATGTAAATCTTCTTGATACAATTCTTTATCTTCTTGTGTTGGCATTACATCTACGGAGAAATATTGTTTAATGAGCAAGTCTTTTAAGTCTATGGTACGCCCGGCGGAAACATTATTACACCATTCAAGGAAGCACCTTCTTAATAAACTGTAGATCAAATTCGATATGCGTTTAGAAGCATTTGAAACACTTGTATGGAGCCGCGCCCCAACCGCCCCCTATCTAGCATTAGGAACAATAGGAACATGCAACTGTAAGCATTAGAAAATAGGACAAATTGCTGAGCTCGGTGTTGATGTATAATAGCTGTACTGTGTACTACCATACCTTTATATCAGGGTTATATAGATTTATACAGATTTATAGAAGCTTCTTTACAGCATACTGAACATTTTTTGCTTTAGGCAAAAAAAAATTTGTTGCACATTGTGCAGAAGAGAAGGTTGAACAAAAAATACGACGAATTTTGTGCAACTGCTAAATATAAGTGAATGTTGAAGAAGTTCTAAATTGTCTCTAAATTCTAATTCTTACTAGATTTTAATGCCAAAACAAATGACTGTCACTTGTTTAGTGATAAAACAAATGACTGTCATTAGTTTAGTCATTAAAACCTAATACCACGTAAAATATAATTAATCAAGAACTCGGTCGACCTCGTAATGTCTAGGCACATTTTTCGTTACGGCTATCAGCTGCAAAGGTATACATAATTATGTATATTGTTCCGTAATGTTTGATTTAGAAAAAACATTCTCGAATTTATTACTTATATAAAATTGAGGACTGTAAAAAATCAGTTGAATAAATTTCTATAAATGCGAACACCGGGAAATGATATACGCGTGAACAGAGTTCTATGGCATTATGGAAATATGCGTAGAGATTTTAAATCGAATCACCTAATGCTTTTATACCACAATTTATATTATTTTCGCTTTTCTACCTGTCCGTTTCTCAAACATTTCTCATATGAAGAATGAATCCTATAAAAGGAGCTTAGAGACGTGTGTCATGTTATCCAAAGTATATTAAACACCTACTTGCTTCATGTAACCCGTGTAGGGGTAAACAGTAAAAGGTCTGAAACGTTTATAACAGCGTCTAACGCTTATACTCGTATATTATAACCCAAGGGCCACGAGCCGCGACGCTCACAGCAAATTTGCTCAGCGCTTCAAACACGAGTATTAAGTGACAAAAATGTATTGTTTACATCTTCGAGTTACAAAATATATTCATCAGCAGCTGAATGACGTTCACAGCTGAACAAACGCCTTCTCCCTTCTTTTCTATAGTCAGTGGCTATAAATTCCGGCCCCGTAGCCACAGGAACGCACTTCGACCCAGTTGGATCCATTGTGCATGCCCTAGCCCTTACTCTGTTGCTGACGTGTCAAAGAGTTTCCTTAGGTTCGCAACGATTGCGCCAGCTTAGAGCTGGACATAATCATCTGGTGTAGGATAGCCTACGTCTACGTCTCGCAAGAGCGTCGCAGCCACACAATATGTGTAGTATTGACTCTTTCACCTTCACAGAATCTGCAAGTATCTATAGAACTTAGCTTCATTCTGTGTTATGGCCTCCCGGCCTTAGAAGGGACGGATTGCCATAATCCCCACGCTTCATAGACGTCTTGGAGATCGGAGTAAAACATGGCAGATAATCTAATAGAAAGACGCTCTGCCCGTCTTCTTGTTTCCCTTACTGCCGAACCTACAAACGTCAATTATAGTTAATTGTGATTAAGTCATATTTTGTAAATGAATGATTCCGACTTTCGAAGCCAAATAATACTTAATACGCGAATAGTGAGTAGATATATCAATAATCTTGTAATTAATACTAAAAGATAATCAGAAGAGACTCGGAGATTTGAAATAAATAGATTACAAAAAATGACTTAAATGCGATTAAAGTTAATTGATGTCTGTGAGTGCGGCAGTTAGTCGCCTCTTATCTTACCCGCACACCCTATGGGCCATAAAATCTATACTTATAATAAAACTGTAACAGGTCCAATTCTGTACATTGAAGATATTTTGAAAATTATATTTTGAGGGCATTCTATAACCGATACTGAGACCGAAAATGTAATTTTTTTAATTTTTGTCTGTCTGTCTGTCTGTCTGTCTGTCTGTCTGTCTGTATCACGGCTGCGCATCACGCCGAAACTACTGAATGGATTCAAATGAAACTTGGCATGATTTGAGATCTTACTACGAGGTAGGACATAGGATACTTTTTATCCCGTAATCTAGCACGGTTCTTTTGGGAGAGGGGATTAAAGTCAAAATGGACACTTGGTTATACGCTTGGTCCGATTTCATCAATTTTTCTTTATAATATAATAAATATTAGTAAGGGAACACTCATAGAGAGTTGTTATCAAGGTTTTGTAATCGATCGGGTTAAGCAATGGGTGACCGTTTAACGCCATTTGTACTAAACGGGTCCTTGCTTCGGAGAGCAAGTAAAAAGTGGGCCCCAGTTTTTAACCGACTATAAAAAAGGAGGTTATGTATTCGATGGGAATGTCTGTTAATAAAAGTTTAGTTAACGTAAAAATAGTGGAGGCGGAGCTGCGTGGGTCAGCTAGTATTAATATAAACTTGTTTGATTAATAAAAATACAATACTTTCTGCTTAATTCTCAAGTACGGCGTTTGTAGTAAAGAGGCGTCTCATGTGTAGCGATATTTCGTGGCCCAGCCTTAACAGCACTAAAGACGTTTACCAGCGTCGTATATTCAAGGTGCTTTACCACTCAGGCTACCCGTGTCTTCACGGTATTGTGTAGATATTAAGTTTAGGAAATACTTTCGTTGTTTAGCACCCCTATTTTAAGTTTAATTTTGTTTTTTTTTAATATATATTTAAAATCGTTGTCAATATTATATTGAATCAATAATTACATCTGAGATGATCACTTAAGTCACAGGGCGGGCGAGGTAGCGGATTCGAAGTATAGGATAATTTGCCTGAAAATTCTACAACAAGTCGTTTGAAAATTACTTCTCTTTTTATTCGGTCCGAAGTTCATAATTATCTGTCCTCACTTTTCTAAAGCATTTATCCATTGTTAATTTATAATCACAAGCCAAATAAAATTCCAAACATGGTAGCCGTTGGATAAATGATCAATAAATACAAGCATCTGCAACACCACCTCATTCTTGGCCTGCGCCAAGAAGCAACGGTACTAAGGAGATCCGGATAGAAAGTCGGAGAATTTGTGTTTTTTGTTCTTATTTTCTTTATTTTAAAACATCTATTTTAACAGAATTACAGATTGTAAGCCATATAATGTTAATGCCCACGCTGCTTTATCCTCAAGTTAATATGAGATTTCCTTTAGCCGTTTTCGACAAACAGCTTTTTAACAAAGGTTTAATTCACTAAAAGATCTCGGATATCCTGTGGTAGTTTGTTTTAGGAATGATTGAGAGAGTTAACGCTGACATATTTTTGGTGCAGAATCTCCGTACCACGAGGTGAGCGGGCTGCCGGAGTACGAGGGTGTGCGGATGCGGGGTGGGGGAGGCGAGGAAGGCGCTCCTGATGATAAGCAGCTGCACCTCTCGCTCAGCTACGACGAGTCGCTCGAGTCCGGGTACTCTACACCCAACTCGCGCGCTCGCCGCGTCATCCGCGAGATCATCGTATGAACACGGCTTTAAGCGCGGCTGGCATCACACACCGTCGACACTACGCTCAGGTATACAATTTAAAAAAAAAAAAACAATTTATGGCGATAATATTTAAAGAAATTGCTGGATGTAATTTGTAATGGTTGTTTTAGTTTTAGGCGACAGTATCTCTATGACTATTTTAAAATTTCACGTTCAATTCTTGTCTATGAAATCACGTTTTTAACGGTTACAATAAAGTTAGTACTTATTAAGTACCTAGTTTCTTAAGAATTTATAAGCGACGATATAAAAACCGGTAACTGTGCAACAGTTACCGGTTTTTATCATAAAACACTTTTAATATTGCTCTATCGGGCGATTTTGATGTTTTATTGTGGCAGGGCAAGACATAAGCGTGAAATGTAAATAGTCATAGGGACGACCTAGATGTTATTAAGATCGTTTCCAGTTATTTCAATCAAAATACTTCCGTCGTGGGTAAAATTTGCTCTCTAGTTATATCAAGTTTTACTACCCATTGTTACTACTGACAACATTTTAATTTATCGTTAATCGGCTATCGTAAAATACTGGCATTCGCAATGACGTCACTAAACTGAAATCGCTTACATTTTTATTGAGATTTGACAATGAACCTACAATAGAACTGGAAGGTGGGTTGCGAAGCGTCAAATGCTACTCGTAAAATAACAATACATATTTTTTTAGAGTGCAAAATAGTCCTTTATTTCATTCTGAAAAAGAAAAATCTAATTCGTTACATTGTGTTAAGTACTACGTAGGTACTAGACCAGAACTAGATTTAAGCTTTGAAGTTGAAGTTTCGAGAGTACAAACCGTTATTCTTTGAATTTTCCAAAGCTTGCTAAAAATAATCTATCTTGTTTTTTTGTCTAGTTTCTCACAGTCCGTTTTTAAAATGGATAGACGTAATCTTTAAAAAGCATAATTAATCCAGTGTTTTACGATAACCTATACTCGTACACTACAGTGGATGTACTATCGCGGTCACTAACGCTATACCGGTTTTCAATCAAAATCGTTTGAACGATGTTACGCGCGCTTACTCGCCCGTACATATTTTGGACTGGCTCGTACAGGAAATTATCGTCCTAAAGGTGATCAAGCGTTCGTGTCCGCGACTGTACATAGAAGTAAGTGTATAATATGACTAAGTAATGTTTGTATACTTGAAGCATAGAATATAATGCGTGTAGTGTAAAGTCAGCCATGAGATTGGTGACTGAAAATGACGCGCGGACAGCGGAATTTTTTTCTCACTTACCCCACCTCCGCTCGCTCGCAGGCGTCGACTAACTTTAAACATCTCATTTCATCGCCACATAGAATTTCCAACATTAAAAAAGTAACAATAATAATTATTGAACTTTGTACATAACATAACGAGAGAAATAGAGATACCTACCTACACAGAAATTTGTAAAACGAAATTAACATTATACGATAGCTATCTAAATATTAAAGTTTTAGTTGCCATACTGTTTTTGAATGTTATCGGCGTGTTTGTTCTCGTATACTTCTATATAAAACGGTATGTGATATGAATGGACTTAAACGCCATTCCTCGTCTAAAAAAATGCAAGTAAATGGTGCGAGTTGTGTATATAATCATCGAAACAGTGATCATCAAGTCAATTTTAATGGTAGAATGAACGTAACGTGTGCTCGTTGGCTTTATGAAACTAGAATGCAATGGAGCCTCCCTGTAACACGACATCGATGGACAGGAATCCGTTAAATTTTGCACAACGTAGCTACAACTTAATCACGACTGTATGGCTTTGTGAGTTTGAGTATCATAAAGAGCCAATGTATAAGCCTTTGTCTATCTGCACCTGAAAGGAAATTATGTTACCAAAACAATCCAGGTTTCCAATTTCCATACATAATGCAAAAACAAATACAGTCTCCTTTACAAATCGTATAAACTTACTAACACAATGTACGATATCCATACCGCGCAGATTCTTTTTTTGTTTTCAAAACAAAATCTCTTCAAAGGCTAGCTTTAACGCGGATTTTGTATATTCGTGTTACGCGTTCCGACAAATTGTATGCAGATCTAACTATCTAAATCTCCAAGTATTATCCCCGGCGCCAATAATCTCGTCGAACTCGCAAATTCCTTGTTATGCGGCTTCAACTCACGCCCCGGTAATGACCTCAATTTTTATATAAATTGGACAGATGCTCGAGAGATTACAAGAGTCCCCGGAACATTATTTTGTAACGACCACAATTACATTTTATTTTATAGTACACTCAGTGTTTGTAGAAAAATAATTAACTGGTGCCGATGCCTTGCGACTTCAAAGCCGTGGTTGATGAAAGAATAAATATATAAAGTTGTTATCATGACCTACTTATGTACGCCTAATTATATTTTGCGTGAAATTTATAGATATTGGAATTGCGCGAATATTGAAGCCAAAGGCATAAAAAGACCCTTAAAGAAAATTCACTATAATATTGGTACAATGGAGATAGATAATTGGCTTTACCATTATTTCTTTTATTTCCTTTTATTGAATGTCACGTCATTACATCGGAACGTTTTCAAAGGCACAGTGGCTGTTCTAACTAATCAGACGTACATAACAGTTTAACGTAATTATAAGTTGATTATAATTATAACTCGTGCCGATGGATGTCGTGTTACTGGATCTTGTCTGGTATCATAAACTCCAAGTTATATGTTTTGTGATAGTCACATTAATCACATTTGACTCTCAATTAGCGCGTAACGTATTAAGTAATTGTTAAATCTTACACGAACTTATACACACATCGGTTAATTATATGTGCATGTAAATATAGATTTTCACGTTAGTATACACTTTATGGGATAGATTTAATGATTAATTATTTTGTAATTAATTAAGATACTCGGATATTCGATCTCCAATATATCATTTTATTCTCTAACAGCCGAATCCACAAATGTACGTAAAATGTTTACGGCCACTGATACGAATGTTTACGAGATATTTGATTGGTTGTGAAATTTTACAACAGGTATTTAATTCTCACTATGATTTACCACGTTTGTGTATACGGCAGTTAAAATCTCGTCCTTGCCAGAGCCTCACGAGAGCAAAATACAAACTAATATCACCGTTGAACCAACATTGGGTGTATTACTGCAGTAATTATTACGTTATTTACAGTCTATCACAATATGTACCAGTGGCGTGCACAGAGGGCAAAAAAAGTAATCGGCTTGTTTAACCTATTTTAAGTATATTAATATACCATTTCAAATATCCATAAGTAAGCAAATACTATAGACATAATAATTTGCATTTCAAAACATTAATAAGTTCATTCAGCGGCTCCATACTGACAAAATTACTTTGCCTACCCTAATATTTCTCTAAATAATCTTAATTTTCAAAAATCTTAGTTCGGACATGAATTAACGTAATTTTTTTTATGTAAATGAATATGTTGGTAATGTTGATTAATTTAAGTATATTTGTGCTGGAACACGAACAATTAACTTAAAGCATAAATAACTCGAAGGTATTTTTGCCTGCTTTCTGTGCACGCCACTGATATGTACGATGGTACGAATAAAGACTCTGGTTAGGACGACGCTGTCAATGGGGCTCGATTAAAATTTCCTATAGATATTATACTTCTAATGAGATTAGAATCTACTTAATTATGTATAAGTACATATTATTATGTGGCAGCATAGCCATAGTCCTTGACGTAAGACTGCCATACTTAGATTAGGGTCTATGACTATGTAGGTACTTATTTTGAGCTATTTTGGACTATACTATTCTTTACAATTTACGCTGATAGTGAACTCCAAGCGGGCTTTGTTATTCATTGACGCATACGACTAACTACTAAAGAACTTCTTACTTATGCATTCGTTAACGTAGGCATAAAGGAGGCCATGGCATTTGCTTTCAGCTTCTATTTGCATATTTTGAAATACAGTAGACAACTCCTCAGATCAATCGTTTTCTACATCTGAGAACGCGATTGATCTAAATCATGGAACGAAATACTGTGCGTATAAGTAACGCGTGTAAAGCTACAGATTAATAATAAGTAGGACAGATATTCAATTCTCTTTGTTAGGGTTCCATACCTAAAAGGTAAAAAAGGAACCCTTATGGTGAGACTTCGTCTGTCTGTCTGTCTGTCACACATATATATTTCAGGAACCGCTAAGGTTATCCATTTGAAACTTGGAACAGTTTTAGATCTTTTTTGCCCAACCTCATCGCAAATGAAAAAAATATATCTTTCCTTCTAGTTTTTTTTTTAATGGAAGTCGAAATGGGTAATCAAAATTTCAAAGTGAGACTACTTAATCGAGTGGAGTATCATATGAAAGGGCTTCATTTGTCGATCTCAAAACAGATTTTTATTTTGGTTTATGTCGCGTAGTTTTTGGGTGATAATCAAAAATGACAAAAAAAAATACCGTTCCCCCCCTTATTTCCGAAGTTTGTGGAGGGGAAAATCTGAAATAATTATGGGTAATACATGTCTATCTATATTTTACAGGAAAAATAAAATGGTCTTTCTAAATAGTACAGTTTTTTAGTAATCCTAAAAAAACCTCTACAAACAAAACTTAGTTTTGCGGTTTTTTTTTTTGCTACCTGAGGTGTTACATGAATAGTAAAATTACTTTAATACGTCCAAAAATGGTATGGAACCCTCGGTGCGCGAGTCCAACTCGAACTTGACCGGCATTTTTTTATCTGATATACTTACTTATTTAAGAAAAATCACAAAAGTCTATAAACTAGAATTAAACCTTCTGTGTGTAAATGTTTGTGGACAATTGTGGACGTTTATGTAAATAGAAAAACATGTAATAAAATCACTGAAATCTTAATAGTTAGGTACGCATAAACTTTTTATATGAACCCAAGTAGATGTTAGGATATATAATAGTTTAATATTGTAAGAGTTTTAAGATAATGGCGATGTAAGGCTGCAAAATTTTTATTATAAGGCACATTCATGGACGTCTCCTTACTTTTTTTACATTCTCTATTTAGAAAATATTATGATTAGTATAACTGTGTACTTAAAATTATTGCTAATATAAACTACAAAGAACTAGAAGAAGTAAATATTAAAATACAAATATGTAGTTCTGAAGACGTTCTGTCTCAGGCATCTGTATAATTGCCTTTTTACATAAAAATCTAAACAATGGTTTTTATTACATAAGATTTTAGCATTAAGATAAATTAGGTTTTTAGATAAAGATGAAATTACAACGATGCTTAGGGCATAACGACTCCATTTAATTAATGGTTACTTCACCTTATTATATTTAAACGATTATTTTTAACTTAATACCTCCGATGGTATATTTAAAAATCCTAGAGGTTCCATTTTATAACAATTTTATGTTCCCTTATTTGTGAAGGATAAATCCCGCCACCATAGTTAACACACTGCGAGTATATTTTGCTGGAGAGCAAACCAAGATTGACCGCGTCAAAGAACAATGAAACGCGTGCACGCACGCTACATAAACAAATGGTAAATATATGTTTATACAGTGAAGCCGCGCTGTGTAACGTAAGGTGCCCTTTACACACTATTATTTCATATGGCATCTCGGCTCGATCCGACAAATACGAGTTAATTTGAGATTCTTTGGCGTATGTACAATTTATGGTTTATGTGTGAACTAGCTAAAGCTATTATCCATTCACATTAATTACGTGGGTTTTACGTAATTGTTTTGTAATACTTTCTCATGATGATGCATATAATCATATTTTTTCAAAGAACAGTTAATACGTTAATAGGGCATTAAACAGAAAGAGATACAGTGCAAGAGAGAGAGAGAAAGAGAGTTGCTTTCGCAATTTTAATACATATTAGAATTTAGAATGTAGAGCTCCAAGAAAAGGTTACCTTTTAACCTAACCCAATGTGTATTCATCTGTAAGTCATTTTGTTTGGTACCCGAGTTACGCTCGTAGGTTTTGAGATAAAAAATAAGCATGTACAGACATGCTGACATGGCTCTTTTTTCTTAAAATAAATACAGATTTATTTTAAGAAAAAAGACTCCATATTATGTGACGTATCTCAGCATGTTTAAAATTCAATATATCTACTATTTTTTGTCATTTTGTTATTTCTTGCTGTGCTCTATCGCTCTATGGTTAAAACTGAAGTGTTAGCATCGGTGGAAGTTAGAACGATTTACGTTCTTGCTTTCCTTGTCAGCCATGAGATTCGAAGGTTTTTGTACAATACTTTTTACCTAAAAATCTAGCCTAGGTTTCTTTATTTTTTCTTTAGTAAATAATAGATTTTTAGTTAAAGACTAATTGTATAATTATATCTATAGGCACAGTATTGTCTGGTGGATTTATAAATACACCCCGCCATATTTTTAATTATTTTCGCAATAATTTTCGTAAATACTTACTTACTTAGGTATTGTATAATATTAATTAGGTAAAATGTATTTTTTTTTTCTATACACGTCTTCATTTAAGACCTGGTTTATGTTCACGTTAAATAAAGCAAATTATAATTACTTTCTGAAATGTTGTGACCAGTTGTAGGAATGGTAAGGGAAACATCGGGACTTACCCTCCTAAAAGGCTTTTCTTACCCATGGATGTAAATTAAAGTCCCATAATTGTTTACTAATTACCTATCGTATCGAACTGTGGTATCGAACAAGAAAAATAACCGTACTAATGACAAAATAAATGACCGTTAATGAAAATGGATCTCAGAATATTGTAGTAGTTTTTTATTTTTATTTCTAGACCAACTAATTTTAACCTTTTGTCGTTACTTATTGCAGCTATTATACTAATTTGTCACCGTCTCTGACCGTGCTAATGGGGTGTGTAATAGGTAGCTATTTACGGTAGGTATCCGAGTGGTTATGTAAACGAAGTGAACACGAGATTTTGAGTTTTGTGCCGTAATGTTTCAGCATCTAGGAAGGTTAATAGAGGCGCTTAAGCGTAGCCCTAGTTATCTATATTTTTGTACCCGTTGCTTTGATTTATGTATCTGAATGTTGTGATTATTTTCGATTGAATGTTAATAAGAATTATAAATAATTATATTATTAAATCATATATTTCATTATTTTTATACTTACAAAATTATAGTGTTCGAATTTTTATATCGATTTTCTTTTAAATTATTGTATTTTAGAGTAATCTCACGAAACCGCCCACCTTTAAAATTGTGCATTCTCAAATCACTTACAGTCGACATTACAATTAAGGCTATAATGAATTATTAGGCAATATATTTCTTTATTTTGATATTGTGAAATCATTAATTTAGACTAGCTATTATATATTATGTTTTTGTAACAAGTATAAGTAACAATCTAAGGCCAAAAACGCCACGTAATCTCAAGTTTAGAAGTCTTATTCGTGCTTTTAAGATATCACAACACTGCCACTAATTTGTATGGGATCCATGATCCCATTGACTTAAATTCTTGGGATCCATATCGGATCCTCTTTAATCACTTCTGTTTTTTTTTTAAATAACGTTTAAGATAAGACAGACATCGATGACACGGGGTATTCCATAATTTCAATTGAAATTAATTCGATTATTGACTTAGAGCTTAAGAATAACTTTGTTATTAAACAAGATATTAACAGGGTCAACAGTTTTTAATATATGGAATTTTGGTCATATTCTTTTCACATGATCCGAACAATTTTTAGAGTTCAAAATTGAAATGTGTCATCGAATAGACTCTTGTAAATAGTAACTATATTTTTAAGTAGGTACTTAAAAGCCATATAAACACGACGATCATGATGAAATATAATTATAGCAGATAGGTGTTCGATCGCGTTTCCATTTTGCAAGGTCCATCTAAATACCTAAGTAGGTACATGTATTATTATTATCTATACATACATAGGTACTAAATAATATTCTTTTGATTCAAAATGTTGTAGCCGTTATTATAAGCAATTATGTTAATGCAATATCTGTCATCCTACTTTCTATGTTCTCTAGTTTAATGGCTCTTTTGATTTGATAACGAACATTAATTGTTTCTCTTGCAACGTGAAAACGCGGCCGTACGTTTAACTTAAGGTATAATTTAGAAATAATGTTACGACTTTGTAAATATTATTGTAAAGCTATTCAAATTATACATACAATTTTGTCAGAGAAAATTGTTTTATTTTAACCCGATGTTTTTACCTTGTTTTAGTGCCAACTTCTTCTTAGGATAAAAGCTGGCAATTTTTCTTAGAACTTTATCCAATTTATAAATATTTCTTGTTGTTTACGCGACAATGGAGCTATTCCACGTAGTTTAAAAATAGCTCTGATAGGATTTTGTCCTTTCAATCCAGCCGATCAATGGCGGGAGCGCAACTAGACTGTAAGTCCTACATCGTTCCGTTAGTGAGTATCTTTTTTTATTCTATTTCAAGGCGCTCATAGCCAATTGTAATCACTGTTCAGTAAACGTGCAGTTGGTTAAGCAACGGCAGGCAAGGTATGTCCCTATATGGGTGACCGTTTAGTGGCACGTAAAAATCCGGTCCCGGTTGTTGCAATTTAGGCAACATTCATTAAACCATGTCAGAGGCCTAAAGGGCAGCTTACACAATATGACTTCAGATTGACCACTATTTATAACCATGACAAACAGTCAGTTACGATACAAGCAAAACGTTCGCCTGATAGTAAGCGACCAAGCTGCCAGGGCCGTAGCTACCGCCGTATCAGCCGTATCAATGATACGGGGCCCCTGTAGCCCGGGGGCCCCGTATCATTGATACACGTGTAAGTGACAATTCGTAAAATCCATGTTCTCACATAATCTCTTAGGCCGTAGGTACCATAATTTGGGCACCCCAACAAATTTTGATAAGGGGCCATCTAAGGCAAGCTACGCCACTGCAACTTGCCTATAGAAAACTGCACATTTACTGCCGGGCCCAATATTCTATTTCATCATCATCAGCCTACAGTCGTCCACTGCTGGACATAGGCCTCGCCAATATCACGCCACCGACTACGATCCTCGGCTTTTCTCATCCGCATCATTTCTGCCCGCCACTTTACGCTACGTTTGCCGACTCGCGGTCTCCACTCAAAGAACTCGTTTGCTCCAACGATTATCGGTTCTACGGCAGATATGGCCAGCCCACTGCCACTTCAGCTTGCTAATCCGGTGGCCTATATCGATAACTTTGGTTCTCTGTCTGATCACCTCGTTCCGAATTCGATCTTTCAGAGAAACTCCAAGCATAGACCTTTCCATAGCTCGCTGAGCGACTTTAAGTTTGTGGACCAGCCCCACCGTGAGTGTCCACGTTTCGGCTCCGTATGTCATAACAGGTAGGACGCACTCATTGAAGACTTTTGTCTTCAGATTCTGTGGGATGGGTGACGAAAATACTCGACGTAATTTCCCAAATGCTGCCCAGCCCAGCTGTATTCTCCTATTGGCTTCTTTCTCGAAATTGTTCTTCCCCAACTGCAAAGTTTGCCCGAGGTAGACATATTTCTGAACAACTACGAGATCACTGCCTTGTACTGAAATCGGTTCCGGTGTAACATGTTTATTGAACATCTTGGTTTTATTTAAGTTCATGTGGAGATTATAATATCCTATTTATGTCTTATTATCAGTTAAAATAGTTACCATCGATAGCTTTATGACATATTTCCGTTTCAATGAACAAAGATAAAAATATCTGTCCTTACTATTGGTCTAGCTTCGAGACCTTAAAGCTTACTAGAGATAAGATAAACTATTAAAAAAAAAAACCGACTTCAAAGTAAATTATCTAATAAACTATTTTTCAAAAAATAAAAACCGACTTTCCAAGTAAATTATCTAAAAAGCATAAAATAAAATATATAGAAGTCGGTGCTAGCACATCATGTTAACTAACACTAGCACCAGCTGACACCGACTTCAATATATTTTATTTTATGCTTTTTAGATAATTTACTTTGAAGTCAGTTTTTATTTTTTGAAAAATAGTTTATTTAACACTTTTTAGTGACTTTTATTTTAGCAAAATAGGTATCAGCACTATCACGCAACTCGAACGTCTACGTTACAGTAACTTACTGAAAACATAAAAAGTTTATATCTCTTAAACTACTGGACCGATTTTGATGAAACTTGTACTCTACCCTAAGTTGAAAAATACTCAAACTATTGCAAAAAGAATTTTCGAAATCGGACCTGTAGTTTCTGAGAAATCCGCGGACAAACCTACATACATACTTACATACATACATACATACATCCATAAAATTTGGTAAATTTGCTTAGAAGCCCACATAGACTAACATATATTAATATTACGCATTTTTATTAATATTACATACATACGCGTCGAATAGAGAACCTTCTTTTTGAAGCCGGTTAAAAATTAATGTCAAATGTCATATTGTTACTTTATAACTGAGATTGCTATCGGCGGTAGAGTATTGGGATCGGCAGTAAGACATTAATTAGTTCTTAAGTCTCATGATCCTGGGTTATTTCACCAGCTACAGTGTTCTACACAACAGACCAATGTTTCAACACTGCTTGATGGCAGAATATCTGACATTGCGGTGTTACCTACCTGGACGGTCCCGGACCTACCACCTAGTAGAAGCCTGTTGAGTTAAAGCTACCTGAAAGTTCTCTCTAATACAACGCAGTGATACACATACATATTTCGCACGGACAGCGGCCTTGCCATATGCGCGTTATGTATACCTAGTAAGTCATCATCAGCAGCCGTAACGTCCACTGCTGTACAAAGGCCTCTCCCTTCGAAGGGAGGGGTTGCCATAATCCCCACGCTTGGCAGGCGGCTTGGGCACCACAGTATATGTTAAATTATTTTATTACACACAATATTTAATATCTAGTTGAATATTAGAGAACTAAAGATCTTAGGTACCAGGTACGTATGTAGGTACCTATTGTATTAGCAAAAGTAACTAGTTATCTCAGTGCCGATGAAACTGAGGTAAGCAATCACTGCAGGATCATGCATTTATTACATAGGCGTTTTTAACACGAAGAGTTTTAAGTACCGTAGGTCGTAAAGTTCAAACATTTGGGGGTTTTTTATACTTTCTGCATTTTCTTCGAAATCGTATCAGCGATTAGCAAAGAGAATGAGACCTCTATTAAGCCCCGTTTATGAGAACTGCGTGGCCGCGCAGTTCTGCATCGACTGCGCGGCCACGGTTATCCCTTCATGACTCTCTGAATATTGGGTCTGCGAATTTGCGACCTTCATTGTTAGTGTTTAGCAAATTCCTTAGGTAGGTAGTTGACGTAGGTAGGTAGTCGTTTTTCTTCTACGACACTGTGGCCGAGCAGTCGAAACGGACACAAAATTTCGGCAGACAGCGGACGGGACGGGACTGCGACGGGACGTGAAGAGTTGTAATATACTAGTTAATCGTCGGGCGCGACAGGCCCCATCCCGTCACCGCCCCGTTCGACGGGAATAACAGGCACGTCGCGTCCGACGTGACGCATTGTCGTTGTGGAACAATGTAAATTGGATAATATCTGTTTGCGCCATTTTTTTGCCATCACAAACGACGGCAGCACAGCTTCCACGTCTGAAACGCTCCGTCATTTTTTTAAATGTTCGAGAAATCGCGCCGACTGCGACGGGTCATCACGCCCGCAGTGTAACATTCACGGCTCGTCGCCGTCCTGCTAGAGTCCCGTCGCCGTCCCGTCCCGTCCTCTGTCTGCCGAAACCTTAATATCGTCAATGATCGCGCGAACCAAGTTGTTCCGCCCACATCTCATGTGTATATTTCTTCTGCCGCGCCGTCGACGCCGCCAGATACCGCGTGGTTATGTGAACTTACACTACTTACAACTGCAGGTTTCATTATTGTTACTAATTAGGTACTAGGTATAATAATAATTCACGAATCTAATTAGGTTGTATGAAGTTTTCCCACGTATAACGTAACACTTTGTATGTACCTACGTGTAGAGATAATGTGAATAATTAATTTAATAACAGATAGGTAATGCGTAAGCCGTGTAATTGAGAGGTTTACACGAGCTTACGCGTTCGATCATCCTTTGTACGTAACAAATGTTATACGAACCGAAACACGTTTATTACCCACAATATTTTGTACAACGAAACGAGTACAATGGTTGTACGGTATATAATAAAGAACACACATTTTCATCACGTTATTTATTGGTCACATTATACCTTACGTTAAATATAACTTCGGTGTATACGACCTCCAGTGATAATGGATTTAATTACTGTAGTGTACGCACTTACACGTGTCAACAGTAATTTGTTTTCCTTTTTTTTAATTTATCATTTTCTACAATAGCTGGCAAATTAACAGTGAATTTCGGTGTTAAATACGCTCTTCATCAAACATGATAATGTAATCTTTTCACGTCAAGATTATTTATGTCGTTCTGAAAAGACTGGTCAAACAGCTAGGGTGCGCTAGATTCAATATTATGCTGGCTTTTTCTGTATTAACATAACGTGAGATGTTAGCAATTTAAAATCGCATTCACAGATAAACACGTACCATTTCGGTACAGACACGCTTTTGCTTATAATTTTGTTACATTTAATGAAAAAAAAAAACAAGGGAAGGAATTGTAATTAACTGTGTGATAAATGTCTACGTCGTTAATGCTACGGCGGCTATGGAGCGCGGGCGGGGCTACGTAGTAGTAAATGACAAGGCATCGTTGCGCTAATAGCAGGCTTACAGAATTCTAGTTGATCAACAAAAACTGGGGTGTAAGTGACCGCCCAGGGGGTCTAACAACGTCAGTTCGAGAGGTATTAATGTAATCTTATATTCGAAAACGAGCTAAAACTGTGCGTATATCTGTGTCTCTTTCCCAGTGTAAAGGTAAAGTAACTCTGATACTGCCTTAAGAACTGACGGTAGGGCCTTAGATATGCAGTGTCAACTACATATTCTGCCGCGAAGCCACTGCAAGGATTGTTGTGTACAGGGCACTATAGCTGATGTAAATTACTAGGCTCTAGTATCTTCATAACTATTATTTTGAGCAATCGTGTCGTTAACCATCAGGCTGCCTGACGGATTCATCAGGAATTCTCATAAAAAGAATCCTGGCAATGTTGTGTTCAACTAAAATTCATTAACCATTACACACACAACCAAAATCATTGCGCTTCAAATACTACGCAGGAGTTACATAGAAGTCGATTCGCTTACAAGAATATTTTGAATGAAGTAAATTTAAAATATGACGTAATGTAGAATCGATTTATGTTACTTCAATTCGATTGAAAATATTTTTCCATAATGCTCAAATTGCATTCGATACAGGAGTTTATGAGAAAAAGTCATACCGTGTGAACTGCGCTGTACCTACCTATCAACCTGTGTGTCTGTATTATTACGGATTACATCGCGGTTTATTTTAGACTAGCTGACCCACGCAGCTCCACACGCGCTGTGTTTACGTTAACTAAACGTTCAATATTAACATACATTCGCATAGATTACAAAACCTCCTTTTTTAAAGTCGGTTAAAAACTTGGACCCATTTTGTACTTGCCCTCCGAAATGGCGTTAAACGGTCACCCATCTATTTAATGACCTTATCTAACGTTGCTTAACTTGATCGATTTCCAAGCATTGTTAACAACTGTCTATGAGTGTTCCCTTACAAATATTTATTATAATTATAATGAAAAATTGTTAAAATCGGAGCAAGCGGACCAAGTACACATTTTGACTTTAGTCCCCTCTCCCAAGGGAACCGTGCCGAATGTCGAGATAAAAAGTATCTTATGTCCTACCTCGGAGTATTAACTCAAATCATGCTAAGTTTCGTTTCAATCCATCCAATAGTTTCGGCGTGATGCTCAGCCGAGATACAGATATACAGACAGACAGACAAAAATAAAAATAATTACATTTTTGGCTTTAGTATCGGTTATAGAATGCCCTCCAAACATAATTTTCAAAATATCTTCAATGTACAGAATTGGACCTGTTACAGTTTTAAACCGTTATTATAAGTATAGAAGATTTTACTTTACCGACTAGTTCCATTCCTGCGGGCAATGGAACTACTGGGAATAAATAGTCTCACTAGTTCCATTGAACAAAGACCAATGAAACTACTGGGGTTCATCCAATTTTCGAATGCTTGCAGCACCCAGGGTCACGGGAGGACTAATTATTTCAATGTCTTTGAAATAATTGTCAATGTATTTGTTGTCTAATATTTACGAATACCCCGTGGGGTCACCGGGTAAGTATAGCACCCTCCCATCTCCTCCCGTTGGGTGTCCGTAACCAGCGACTAAGGGGTCGTGCATTAATCACGTGATGTTTTTTCGCAACTTTTTAACCCCTCCCCCCCTCCTGGTGATATGTGGTGAGGTTTTTAAACTTCCCCCCCCCCCCCCCTATCCAAAATCACGTGTATTTTTTTTGTAAAAAATTTCAATATAGATTATATTGAAATTTTCGGAATATTATCTTTAAATACAGGTACTTAACTGATTAAAATATGTTGAAGGGGAAGTCGTTGCCGGCAACGGTGAGTCAAGGCCACGTGCCGCACGAAAAATGAATACACGTGATGTCTCATTATACCCCTCCCCCCTCCTGGTGATATTTCGTGATTTTTTCGGAACCCCTCCCCCCCCCTTTCGAGCCTCACGTGATTAATGGACGACCCCTAAGGGAAAATAAGAAGATGGGTAGCATAGTCTTTCTATTCGATTTCCTACCACCTAAAGGTAATGCGTTCCCCAAGCCACCTGCCAAGCGTGGGATTATGGCAACCCCTACCTTCTAAGGGTGAGGCCTTTGTCCAGCAGTGAACGTTATGAGGCTGTTGATGATGATGATTTACGAATACTACAGGTATATACGTATAAAAGACAACACTAGTTCATTCAGCTATTAGTTATTTTCACGAGGTAGACGTTTCGGACTATTTCAAATATAATTAACATAAAAATATGATTAAAGTGTATCATGCATACTTCTGCGGCATGGCTCTATCTAGCAAAAAATCAAGCGGAGGATTAACATACGTTATATAAGGCAGATATATATGTACATAAATCGATAGACGACATACTATCCCGTATTTGTATTTTAAAATAAGGAAAATGTAGGTTCCATTGTAAGATATTTCCTTCCTGCTTCGCATTTTAGATAAACTTTATGAGGTGGGTACCTAGCAAGAAAATTAATTGAAACGAACGACTACTTGCGCGTAAGTTTGTGTTCAAGTTTCTCTGTACCGTAGCATGCAGATTTAGGTACCTACCTATATAGTACCTATATATAGTATTTATTATAGTCCGTCCAATATTCGCCATGGCCAGGAAGTTAAGGACACTTAAGTTGCATTAAGATGGAGTAGGTACATAGTATTAGTAAAACAAAAACTATCAAGAACTTTTTTTTTTACCAAAATAGTAAGATGTGTTTATTGAAACAAAATATTTACAGTTTATTTACAAATATGTACACTTAAACTAGGTAAAAAACTTCCTCGAAGTTGTCGCCGCACTGGGAGGGAAGGGTACCTAAAAGACTGGCGGCATTACCCCTTTGTATGGCCAAGCTTATAAGTTGGCAGAAAAAGCTACCAGCCCGGCGGTCTCCTGAGACTTCGATAAGTTTGGATGAAATTTCTTTTACCAAAGCGTGCGTCTCATGAGACCAAGGCCCCATGGTCTCCAC
Organism: Furcula furcula; assembly: GCA_911728495.1. NCBI lineage: Eukaryota > Metazoa > Arthropoda > Insecta > Lepidoptera > Notodontidae > Furcula > Furcula furcula. The sequence continues at coordinate 20,881,758 of OU452248.1, forward strand.
CGCAAAGGGCGCAAATATATAGCTCGAACCTAGAGCTGCATACTTGCGTCGCTTTGCATCACTAGCGGTCGCCGCAGCCCCCTCCAGCCGCCCAGCAAGTTGCCGGGGTGTGGGACGCAGCAAGTGTGTCGACACATGTCGCATCCCACACCAGCGGCTTACCATGTTGCCATGGTATTAAAGTGACACCATCAGGCCTCTTGCCGTCATCTCGTGTAATGCTGACTGGTTCCAGTACGGCAGGGACACCGGCAGTGACAAGCCCCCTGCGAATAATATCATTAAGGGTGGCATGGCGTGACATACGGCCAGCGCTACGCGAGCAAGACAGCCCGTGGTGACCATATTTATCTACGTACTCCCCACAGCGACAACGATGAGGAAGGTTGGTCCTGGCACCCACCCGCAAACAAACTGCAAGACTAAGTGTGGTGTTGGTCAATAAGGTACCAATATGAGACGATGGCATAGCCTGCAGCCAGTGACCGGACTCCTTCGCAGAGACAGCTAGCAACCGCGCACGATCCAAATCGTTAACGCTGGATGATAAAAGTGAATGCCAAATTGAATTACAAAGTGGTTTATCCCACTGTCTCTGAGAGTGAGTTAAGATTGGAGGGTCGGAACCCGGGCAAGCCAACAGCCAGGCATTTCTGGCCTCACTCAAATACGTCACCTCAACAGATCCTAAGGCTGAGACAATAATAGACCTGCTGAGGATTTCCGTACTATATACCGAGGACAAAAATGCCGGGAGTGCTAGATCGGAAATTTTGTGGACACCCAGACCACCTAAACAAATCGGTAAAGTAGCCTGGGTCCATACCCGCTCCTCTTCAAAAGGACAGTTTAAAATTTTTGTTAAACAACACCGAATTAAATCATCCAAAGTTGTTAAATGACTTTTAAATTTAAATAGTTGAGAACAGCGAAGAAAATAAGTGAATTTGGGCACAAAAAGGCAAAAACGCATAATGAAGAATGCCAAATGTGAGTTAATTTTGAAGATTCGATCAGAGGAATCATGGATTTTTTTAATTTTTTCATCCACGAAACTGGGTATGGCTTCGTCCAGAATGGGGGCACCGAGAAGGTACAGAGATTCCTTAGACAGTACCTTAATATTAGATGCCAAAATACTTAATTTGTTAATAATGAGGTTCTTTCGAGCCTCAGCCACTGAGTCCGAAACAAAGATTTCACACTTTGAAAAGTTAAATTCAAGACAGATTTTTTGAAACTCGTTAATAAGAATTTCGAAGTCAGCATAGACCGAATCTGCTGAACCCCCCAAAGTGCCATCATCCAGATACCAGACATTAAATATGGAATTTAGAGTACATATGATCTGATGGATTGCCAAACTAAAGATAGCAGGACCAAGAGGGTCACCTTGTTGACATCCAACAGCTGAACAAATAGGATGTTCATTATATAATAATTTGGATGGTTGACCATAACATTGAAAGACATATGGGTAAATTACTGGAATGTTGTTTTGTACTTGTGTCAACAAAGCAGCTCTGTCTACAGAATTGAAAGCATTTTTGACATCCACCTTAAGCAAGACCTCACCTCCGTTCTGCAGTAAAAAGGTGCGTGCCGCATGGACGGCTGCCTCACAACCACCCTTTGAGCCAAATCCGAGTTGTATAGGCTGAAAAATTTGGGATACAGTAGGGAGGATGCGACGGCAACAAAGTTTAGAAGCGATACGGCGGATGGTAGAGCCTATCGCTATAGGCCGAATGCCACCGTCTTTTTTGGATAGAGCGCACAAATTAGCGCCATATAAAACATCGGTAATTTCTAGAGGCACCTTGCCCGCCAACATTAGATTAATCAGAGCGGTTAAATTAGAAAGGAGTGACCTGCCAGCGTCCCCGACGGCGTTACTTACAAGGTCTTTGAGATGTTGAGGGGTAAGGCCATCAAGGCCGCCAGCAGAGCCACTCTTAAAGGAAGAAATGCGGTTCATAATTTCGACAGTATCCGAAATAAGAATCCGCTGATCTGAAGGGGGTGCGTTAGGGAAATGAAGACCTACTGAAGGTGAGGGATGTTTGGAAATCAATGCGGAAAGCGTGTCCGCATTATTTGGAGCAATAATATCGCTGGAAAAAAGCATCCGTGCTGCGCCTTTAAAATCACCATCATTTGCTTTTGTTTCAATTTTGTGAATGATATTACCAGAGACTCGAGATCGAATAGGGGAAATGCCAAAAGACAGATCCGAAATAACGTTATTCAAATCAGAACAATTTAGTTTAATTTTTTGCGTAAGAGATATTTTTTCACCTGCCTTGATTGCACTAACATGCAGCACTCTGTAAGGAAATGTTAGCAGCTCTTCCCAAGCACACTGTGTATTATGATTTATAATTTTTTGAATGCAACTGCTCAGGGCATTGGCCACTGAAATACGAGCACCACGAGGAATGCGCTTAATGAGAGGAACATTTCTTTTTAGTCTAATACGCTGCCAGAATGGAATGTTGGTGAAATTCGAATTTGCAGTCGAAACCGGGCGAGAACAAGATGGGTCTGACACAGGCACAGCAGGATGGGACTTATGAGCCCTCCCGATGTGAATATTCAAACCTCGTTTCCCGCGAAAGAAGCGTGCTTGAGAACACTGATCACACTTTACTAAATTTTCAATCAAGAACTTAAATGCCTATTACAAATTAAGAAAATAATTAACCCGACTAATCTGAAATCCCTAAAACTTGTTATTAGTGGTAATACAAAATATGCTTAATTTTGTGTTACGGGATTACAATTCTCACTATGATAAAATGACTGAATGATACTACAGTTTATTTTAATAAGTATTGTGTATATTTACTAAGGAACAGAATATTTGATGTCTTTATTAGGAGTTTAGGAGTAGGTTCAAAGATTCAAAATTTTTATTTCAAATAGGCTTAACGCTAGCACTTTTGAACGGTCAATTTTTTAAAAGCTACCACCGGATCACAACGCGGCCTCAACTGAGAAGATCCGGCAAGAAACTCAGCGGGCTTGTCATTTTTTCAAATTTTTTTTTTAAAACAAAGTTTGTCTTTTTACAATTAAATCAGCACCAGCGACAGTGTGTCCTGCCGTTCAAAATATCAAATAAAAATAAAAAATACGACGAAAATACAACAAACCAAAATGCCAAAGGGATAGTAGTCGGACCAGTCCCCCCAAGCAGCACCCGCGCACGAGTTGACTCGAGCAGCAGCCATCACTCCCCTCAACCATATTGGAGGGAAGAGGGTGACCCGCCACACGAAGCCGCCACAAGCAAAGACTTTTCGATGGCGAGCATGACCGATCCAAAATCACAGTGGCTCACGTTTAACATTTACCTTCTGCTGTTAAGCAGTGCCTCGTCAGGCAAGACACAAAGCACTTTAACATATTAAATTTTATCACAAGTCGTCTAAGTTAGATACACACCAAGAATAATTTACAAGCTCAAGTGAATTGCCTTCAGAACGTAAATAAAGCAACAATCAATTTTGCTGCTAGACTATAAAAGAAAATAATAAAATAAAAAAAGGACAAAAGGACAGCGGCCGGACCAGTCCCCCCAAGCAGCACCCGCGCACGAGTTGACTTGAGCCAGGTACAAAAAGTTTCGGCGGAGAAAATCTCCGTCGGACAGATCCGCCGCGAAGAGACCGCCATGGGCACGGCCTGGGCCCGGGTTCCCGTCGCCGCCATGCGCAAGCTGGTGGCGACAAAAGAGGTGAGTGTTGGTTGGGGCCTATCACATGTGCAGGCGCTGGAAGCCAGGTCGCTGAGGTGCTTCCGGTGCCTGGAGAGAGGTCATGTCGGTAGGCGGTGCCCTAACGGCGGAGAGAGTCGGAGCGCGCGGTGCTTCACCTGTGGCGAGCAGGGCCACAGAGCTAGCACCTGCACAGCGCGCGCACCGAAGTGCCCCTTGTGTTCAGACAAGGGGTGCTGAGCGGACCACCGGCTGGGCACGAAGAAGTGTACCCCGCCAAAGGGCAAGGGCAAGAAAGGCGCTCCCGCCCCCTCCAACGAGACGACAACCGCGGCCCCGGCCAGCGCAGCGGGCTCCAGCCCGCCGGAGGACATGGAGGCCTAACGTTCACTCCCCACGTTAGGCTTCTTCAGGGCAACCTGAACCACTGCCGCAACGCTCAGCACCTGCTCATGCAGACTGTTGTGGAGCATCAGGTTGCCATCGCGGCGGTTGCGGAGCCCCACAGCGTCCCGGACCACCCTCGGTGGTTCGGAGATGACCTGGGCTCCGTGGCGGTCTATTGGGGAGGAGGAGAGGGTGTCCCACCCTGCACCCTACTGGAGAGGGGGCAGGGCTTCGTCGCCGTCGAATGGGGCACCATGGCCATAGTGGGCTGCTACGTCTCTCCCAACAGGTCCCTCGCCGACTACGAGGTGTACCTGGATCGGGTGGGGAACTGCATTCGCCGTTGCCTACCCCGTCCTCTGATCGTCCTGGGGGACTTCAACGCCCACGCTACTGCGTGGGGCTCCCCCAGAGACAACATCAGAGGAGAGACGTTGCTCGATTGGGCGGCTGGGCTCGACCTCCGGTTAGTCAACCGGGGGTCAGTGAGCACATGTGTCCGGTGGCAGGGGGAGTCGATCGTCGACCTGACGTGGGCGACTCCCTCAGCCATCGGCAAACTGTCGGGATGGCGGGTAGCGGAAGAGGTGGTCACATTGTCCGACCACCGCCACATCTTCTTCGATGTGGCCATCCGCCGCCGTCCCCGCGGTTCCAGCCGCCGAGAAGGCAGCCCCCCGCGACGTTGGTCCCTGAAGCGCCTCGACGTAGACATGCTCGAGGCGGCGGCCGACGTCGCGGCATGGCCGGAAAGCGCCGATGAGGTCCGATCCGATCCGAATGTGGAAGCAGACCGGTTCCGGGGCACGATGACGCAAATCTGCGACGCGTCGATGCCCCGAGCCGGCCGCCCCAAGCGTAGCCCGGTGTACTGGTGGACGCCGCAGATCGCGCAACTGCGCGAGGTCTGCTGGCGAAGCCGCCGAGAGTTCACCAGGGCGAGAAGGCGAAGGCGAGCTCAAGCCGACGAGGTAGCCAGGCTCTACAGGGCATACCGAGTGGCCACCAAGGCGCTCCAAAACGCCATCAAGAGCGCCAGGGACCAGTCCTGGGACGAACTCCTCGAGGGACTCAACGAGGATCCGTGGGGGCGCCCGTACCATATGGTGCTGGGCAAACTACGCCCATGGATGCCCCCGGTGACGGAGACTCTAGAACCGGCTTTGCTGGGACGTGTGGTAGACACCTTGTTCCCGGCAGGTCGGTCAAGTCCCTCAGTCCACCCCCTTCAGTTGCCCGAATGGCGCAACGATCTGGGGGTGACCATAGAGGAGATGGACTGGGCCGTTGGCCGCTTGAGAGCCCGAAACACCGCGCCCGGACCCGACGGTGTTCCGGGTAGGGTGCTGGTGTTGAGCCTGGCCGCCCTGGGGGACGTGCTGAGGCAGCTATTCACTAGTTGCCTCCGTGAAGCTACGTTCCCCAGGGCCTGGAAGGAGGCTAGTTTGGTCCTCATCAAGAAGGAAGGCAGAGCCGCGGATTCTCCCTCCGCGTACCGTCCCATATGTCTGCTGGACGAGGTTGGCAAACTGTTCGAGAGAATAGTTGCCTCTCGTCTCAGCGGGCATCTGTCGCGCGTCGGTCCCGATCTGGCCGACAGCCAGTTCGGCTTCCGACAGGGCCGTTCGACCGTGGATGCGATAACTCGCGTCCGCGCCCTGTCGGATCAGGCGGTCTCCCGGGGTGGCGTGGCGTTGGCGGTGTCACTCGACATTGTCAACGCCTTCAATTCCCTACCCTGGGATGCGATCTGGGAGGCACTGGTCTACCATGGAGTGCCTCCCTACCTGCAGGCCCTGATCAGGGACTACTTGCGCGACAGGTACATCCTGTACGTGGATCGAGACGGTACGAGGATCCGGAGGGAAGTAGAGCGAGGGGTTCCGCAGGGGTCAGTGTTGCTATGGAACCTCGCCTACGACGCGGTTCTGCGTGTCGAACTCCCCGCTGGCGTAAGTGTCGTCTGCTATGCTGACGACACGTTGATCGTAGCCGGTGGGGACACCTTCGAGAGGACCAAAGAGTCGCGAAAATACGCGAGTTGGGCATGGAGATAGCGCCTCGGAAAACCGAGGCGCTGTGGTTCCACGGCCTACCTAGGAGCCGGGAGCCACCGCCCAACTTGCGCGTCCGTGTGGGTGAGTCGGAAGTCAGGGTGGGGCCGTACATGAAATATCTTGGCCTCACCCTTGACAGTCGCTGGGGCTTCGAGGAGCATTTCGAGCGCCTGGTCCCCCGAGTCGATAGGGTTGCAGCGGCCTTGCACAGGCTGCTCCCCAATCTCGGGGGACCGAGCGAGGAAGTTCGCCGCCTCTACGCCGGAGTCGTGCAGTCCGTAGTCCTCTACGGGGCGCCCATTTGGGCGCCGAGGCTGGCCATACGACGCTGTAGAACAAAAATCTACAGCGTCCAGCGGAGGATGGCACTGCGGATTGCACGAGGATACCGAACGGTGTCCTTCGAGGCGGCGACCATACTGGCACGCTTTCCGCCCTTAGACATCCTGGCGGGCATGTATGCGAGTGTCTATGACCGGATCCGCATCGCCCGCCAGAGTGGCGGAGGCGAGCCGGTGGCGCTCGAATCCATCAAGCGGCAGGAACGACACATCGCTCTCACGACGTGGCGCGAGCGGCTCCAGCCGGAGCACATAGCGCGCAAACGCGTCGTTGAGGCATTCCTGCCGCATCTCGAAGCCTGGATACAGCGACGGAGCGGACGACTCACCTATAGGCTTACGCAGATAATCACCGGTCACGGTTGTTTCGGTGATTATCTGCATAAGATCGGACGTGAAGCGACGACGAGATGCTTCCACTGCGACTAGTCTGACTCCGCCCAACACACGCTGGAGGCTTGCCCCGCGTGGTCGTTGGAGCGTCGAGACCTGGTCGCAGTCATCGGATCGGACCTCTCCCTGGGCAGCGTAGTGTCGGCTATGCTGTCCGGGGATGCGGCGTGGGGAGCGATGGCCGCCTTCTGTGAGACTGCCATGCCCCAGAAGGAGGCCGCCGAGCGGGAACGCGAACGCGCTGATCCCGCTCGGCGACGAAGGCGCAGGCCGCCACAAGCGGCCGCCCAACGTCTCGCTCCCCAGCCCTGAGCCCGGGGCTATAAACAATGGGCAACCTTCGGAGTCGCTGGACGCTCGGGGTGTGGGCCCCTTGAGCGTCCATTGAGTACGGCGGCGACTCCGAGGAGGACGGCGGCGGGGTTGCGACCCCCGTCCCCGTGAGCACCGTGACTGGTTCCCGGGGGGCTACAATGCGCCCCCCGGCGGCGGGCTCAAAGGCAAGGCACTGAGGGGCCCCTGGTGCAGATCCCACCGGAGAGCCCTGGGGTTCCCCCTCTCATGTGCCGATGCGACAGCCGCGGGGGTTTTAGTGGGTAAGAATCCCACATACCCCGGTCGAGCCCCACAGCTCCCGGGGATCTTTCGAAGACTTCCCCCGCGTCAAAAAAAAAAAAAAAAAAAAAAAAAAAAAGGTACAAAAAGTTACCTACTGCTAATATTGTAAAAAAATTATCACTGCTCAGATTGATCTCATGATGTTTACTTAGTTTCAATTCAGAATGTGAATCCAGCTCTTCACCACTGCTGAACATCCCCATTGAAACGCCACAAGAACTGACAATTGGCTATTCGCATCCACCGGTTACCTGCGACGCGGACAATGTCGTCAGTCCACCTAGTGGGATCCCGGTTCGTGGTCGCCACCCGAGAACCTTTATTCTTCATCGGTTATCCGTTCTTTGAGCGATATGGCCTGCCCATTGACGCTTTAACTTGCAGATTCTGAGAACTATGACGGTGATCCCAGTTCCTCGGCGATTCTCCTCAATAGCTCTTACTTTATTGATAAGTATTCGTTTCTATATTAAATTTACACAATTGAGGTATCAAGTAAGTACTTAGAGGATATACCTACCACTGGAGAGAGCATGATGTGCTAACCCCTCTGCCAAATTGTTGTTCATATGTTCAGGTCATTCTTTATTTGTGTGCGTATCTTTTTGAATGTGTTGCGAGTTTATTATAGTGTGGGTATGCGTGAAATTGTATCTGTGTGTGTTTACTTCGCCTCCCGCACCCCGCAAAAGTGCCACGAAAAATTTGTTCGGGGAATCGACGCGATAGCTCCATTCTAATTACTCTGAGAGTAAGTAGTACGTTTATTGTACTTACTTACTTATTGTGCTTGTACATATTGCTCAATAAGCGAACCATTTTGTATAGAAATTAATATCTATCATTAAAAACTTCCTTCCTTATCTGCTTCTCAGTCAAAATGAACAGAATGTTCATTAGGTACTTTCCTGACGAAATAGTAATTGGAAGTGTGAGATTAAATTTCTAATATTAATTAATTACGTTGCAATTAACTGCTCTTTTCCCGTAACACTTAATTAATGTTCTAAAATGTACAAATTAGTTTCCAAGTAATACATAGACCGTCTCGAATCCAGAAGTTTAAGGTAGACCACGTCCGCCCAGTTGTCGTCGAGCAAATACCGAGCCGTACACTGTATGTAGAACTTACGCAACTTGATTTATGCGATCTTGGATTGTGTTGGGAAATAGTTCGTCCGCACATGCTTATACGGTTGAGTTATTTTTTATTGTATTCCCCTCGCTCTTACCCGGAGCACTTCGAGCTAAATCATGACCCGCGTTACAAGTGGCGAGATTTAAATATTTCAAACCAAAAGATTAAGAATAGACAAAAACCACTGTAGTACTCGTACTTAGTTGTTTTTTTTAAAATTCCGATAGCACTACATTGGCACTGATAAAATATGTTGAAAAACAAAAAAAAATACTTAGTATAATTGAGGCCGCGTTGTGATCCGGTGGTAACTTTAAAAAGTTATGACAATTTGAAAGTGCTAATTTTGGCCTAGGTATTCGAAATACAAAATTTCATGTCATTTCAATAAATGAAGCCATCTAAAGTAATATTAAATCGTAAAGTAACAAACAGTGTAAATACTAGGTACGAGTACCTACTTACTTAAAAACGGTTACAGTTAGCTGTTTGTGTATGTGATCAGAGTATATTATTTACACTGTAGACATAACTTTGTAATTTGGTAAGCATTACTAGGCGCCACCTAGCGGCGTGGTTGCGACCCCCGTCCCCATGAGCACCGTGACTGGTTCCCGGGGGGATACAAAGCGTCCTTCGGCGGCGGGCTCAAAGGCACTGAGGGTCTCCTGGTGCAGATCCCACCGGAGAGCCCGGGTGCCCCTTGTCATGTGCCGAGATACGACGGTCGTGGGGGTTTTAATGGGTAAGTGTCCCACATACCTCGGTGTAGCACCACAGCTCCCGGGGACCTTTAGAAGGTTCCGCGAAAAAAGGTAGAATATAGCCTTTGGACTGATACCTGGGGGGCTACAATGCGCTCCCCGGCGGCAGGCTCAAAGGCGAGGCACGGAGGGGTCCTGGAACAGATCTCACCTGAAAGCCCTGGTGGCTCCCTCTCATGTGCCGATGCGACAACCGCCGGGGTGTTAGTAGTAACGAATCCCACAAACCCCGGTTCAACCCCACAGGTCTCATCATCCTATCGAAGGTTTCCTCCGCGAAAGCAAAAAATGTACCACCGCTGTATCAGATATTCTACCGCCATATACAGCAATATGTAAACATTGCCGTTTGGGTGTAAAAGAACTGGAGCTGGGGCAATTATCCTTCATACCTGCGCTAGATTCGATTGCTAGATCAGGCAAACTTGTATTAGTTTGTTTTGTAAGAAAATTAGGAAATTTCCTTTTAAAACACACTAATACAATGTTAGCCCGGTTCGTCAATCACCAGGCTTCAGCCGAAGAACATCGTCCGAGGGCTCGCCGTTTCCACGCTATCCGACTCATAAGTTGAGTGTATCAACCATTTTGAGTGCGAACAAGTTATAAAGCTAAATTCGATCCTCCCTGTAGTACCGTTCTATTTTTAAATTTTTTGTAATAATTTTGTGTAGCCCTTAGATTTGGATTTTTTTATTTCTGTCGCATACTCGCCGACAACGCAAGGTAAGAATTTTGCGCTGAAAAAGGCAAGAGACACACCCTCTTTATCTAACATAGCTATTATATACAAGGGGAATTTTTGAAGTGGGCGTAGATGGCTAAACTCGTATTGGGAGATTAATTACGGGTAACAATAATGAGTAGATTAATTAAAATTCTCATCGTACCGTTAGTCGGATTCCTAAACTAAATTACAGCTCTCAAACTCATTGCCCGGCCCGGCAACTATCGCAGTACGAGTATATCTTAGTTTTCGAGCACCCAACAAAATTAAAACTATATTCCTAGGAATGTTGATAATTTAACTAACACTGGGGATAATCCTTTTATTAAATTATGGTATAGCCTAAAATTTCAACGTGCTGTCGAGATAATATTGGTATTCTAAGTACGTAAATACGGGGCAGATGAATTAGGTATTAAATGTATCCCTTTGAACGTCCATTGAGTACGGCGGCGACTCCGAGGAGGACGGCGGCGACTCCGAGGAGGACGGCGGCGGGGTTGCGACCCCCGTCCCCGTGAGCACCGTGACTGGTTCCCGGGGGGCTACAATGCGCCCCCCGGCGGCGGCTCAAAGGCAAGGCACTGAGGGGCCCCTGGTGAAGATCCCACCGGAGAGCCCTGGGGTCCCCCCTCTCATGTGCCGATGCGACAGCCGCGGGGGTTTTAGTGGGTAAGAATCCCACATACCCCGGTCGAGCCCCACAGCTCCCGGGGATCATTGGAAGATTTCCCCCGCGTCAAAAAAAAAGGTATTAAATGTATGTATAAACTTATGTATTTATAAACAGGGCAACGCAGCGTTCCAATATAAATATTACACTGATCGCAAACCAGACAAGGGCCTTTTTTTGTTAATGAGGGGAAATATTTCAAAAACGTATTAAGGGCAAGCGTCTCACACTTAGAACAAAAAATCACTCAGGGCGAACATAAAATAAAAACTCTTGAATCGAAAATTGATACCTGTAATTTTATTTCACAATCTCCACCTCCAATTTTGTTGGAAACTCAACTAACTTTGAATGAGAAAATATGTAAAGAGGTACAAGACCGTAATAATAGAGAAAATAATATTATATTTATGGGCTTACCGGAAAAGAACTCCTCAATTGCGGCAGAAAGAATCTCTCAGGAAGAAGCTGATATTATACAACTCACTTCTCTTATAGGAAAAGACTTTCCGAAACCAATCAAAATCTTTAGAATTGGTAAATTTTCACCGGGAAACAATCGTAGAATTAAGGTTTGCTATGATACACCTGGACCTGTCAAACAACTTTTGCGCAACAAGGATAAGCTACCTTCTAACATAAAAATATTCTCTGACCAAACACCAGCTCAGCAAAAATACCTTAATACTCTCAAAGAGGAATTAACTCGGCGACAAAATAATGGAGAAAATGAATTAACTATTAAATATATAAACGGAACCCCAACAATTATAAAACTCCCGCCAAAAAACTCCCAGCAATAACTTCCACTCAAACTCAGCAAGTCACAACCAAAAATACATACCAGGTATTGCAAGACTACCAAAATCTTTATATCAGCAAATCAAGGCTAAGATTCTTATACCTTAATGCTCGGAGTATACGAAAAAAAGGCAAATTTGATGAGCTAAAATGTATCTTGAGATCATTACCAGATACAGTACATGTAATACTATTAACGGAGACGTGGATAAGGTGCGAAACACAAGCTTTAGAATTACAAATAAACAATTACACGCACTATTATAATTATAGAACCGATTCTAAGGGAGGGGGTGTGTCAGCTTTTGTACATAACGACCTAAAACACAGTCTGTCAGAATCAGTATACACAGGAGGAAACAATTATTTATGGATACAACTAGAAAGATGTGCTCTCCAAGTAGGAGTTGTATACAACCCGGGAGATACAAACTTCAAAGACTTTTTAGAAGTATACGATTCTCAACTACAAAAAAGAAAAAGGGCAATTGCCTTCGGAGATTCTAATATCGATCTTCTGACGAAAGATAAAAAAACGAGGCAATACAAAGAAGTAACAAAACAAGCTGGACATATTTTTATAAATAAAATCGGCCAAAAGTACTGCACTAGACAATCCCCCAATAGAAGCTCCATTATTGACCACGTCAGCACCAACCTACAGAACGATAACTTCCATATGGCTATAATCAATTCCTCAATGTCCGATCATAAACAAATATATGTGGAAATAAAGAAAGTAAAACCACCTCCTAAGATACGGACAGAATATCGAGCAATAGATTATGCTAAGTTATATACATCCCTTGAACAATACGATTTCAATGAAATTCATAATGACTACTCACTTTTAGCAAATAAAATTAAGTTTTGTGTAGAAGATAGTAAAGTTGCAAAGACCAAAATGCTAAACCTACCTCAAAAAGACTGGATTAATAGTGAAATTTTGACGGAAATAAATACAAGAAATATAATGTGGTCAAATCTTGAAAAGGACCCCAATAATGAAAACACAAAACACCAATTTTTTAGGAAAAGGGAACAGGTAGCTAAGTTAATTCAGTACACTAAAGACTTATATTACTACAGAGAATTTAAAAATTGTTTAATGAAACCAAAGAAACTGTGGACTCTAATAAACACTTTATCAAATAATAAAATCCAACAAAGTTGCGCCCCTACAAAGTTAGTAGTAGATTCTAAGCATATAACTGACCCAAATGATATTTGCCAAGTTTTTAACCAGTACTTTGCCACTATTGGACCACTGTTGGCTAATGAAATACCTAAACCTTTTCATGATAATTTCTGCCACGCGTTACCCAACTTTCAAAGCACCTCCACACTACACACATTCGCCCCATGTACCCCAAACGAAATAATAAAAATAATCGATGTTCTTGACCCTAATTGCAGTACCGGGTTAGATGGCATTAGCACGAAATCAATAAAATGTATAAAGCATTTAATAGCACACAGTCTTAGTCTATGCTTTAATAAACTACTAGTAAATGGAGAATTCCCCGATACTCTCAAAATAGCAAAGATAAATCCTATCCATAAATCAGGGCCAACAACAGATCCAGGTAATTACCGTCCAATCTCTGTTTTACCAGTATTAGCCAAGGTATTAGAAAAAATCTTGCATACCAGATTAGAAAAATACTTACAGTCGATTCATTTTATTAGTGACAGACAGTATGGTTTTATACCAATGAGTAACACTCTTGCAGCAACAGCTGATCTGGTCACTAAAATTAGACACAGTATAGACCGTAAAAATATTGTGCTAGGAGTTTTTATAGATTTAAAAAAAGCCTTTGATACGGTAAGCCACAAATTGCTTTTGAAAAAATTAGAATCCATTAATTTATCCGGTAGCGTCCTAAAAATGTTCGAATCATACCTAAAAAATCGTTTTCAAGTAGTCAAAATTAACAGTAATTCTAAAAGTAACGCCCTACCTATCACATGTGGGTGCCGCAAGGATCCATCCTGGGTCCATTACTATTTTTAATATACATAAATAATATTAACGAAATTGGTCTACATGGACAAGTTACACTTTACGCGGATGACACATGTTTATTTTACTTTGGTTCTTCAATCCATGACATGTTACGGCAAGCCCAAGATGACCTAGATAAACTCGCCAATTGGTTCCAATACAATTTATTAACCATAAATGTCTTAAAAACATCCTACATTATATTTAAAGCAAAAAACAAACCTATTCCTCCACATGATCCTCTCAAAATTTATAATAGACCTCTTCAGGAAAAAAATACTGAAACATATCTTGGCTTGAGACTAGATACCCACTTAGCATGTAACACACATATCGATCAAATCAAATGCAAGCTTTCACCATTGCTCGGTTCTTTACGTAACATCGTTCGATGTATTCCCCATGAACTACGTTACAATATTTATAATGCCCTGGTAAAATCACATCTGCAATACTTAATTGAAGTCTGGGGTAGTGCCGCAAAAACGAAGCTAGCAGAGCTGCAAATTACACAAAATAAAATAGTTAAAATGATTTTTAATTACCCGTATCTTACATCTACCAACAAGATTTATAAAGATAGTAAAGTTATGAATATAAGACAACTGTATATCTACAACGTATGTATCTTTATTCGTAAAACCCTTAACAAAAACATTCATACACATATAACATTTATTAAAAACAAACAGATTAGTAAACGAAGCAGTCGTCGAGCTAGTTTGTTGGTTTTACCAAAAATTAGGACAAACTACGGTAAAAAATCTATTACATTTGAAGGAGCGCAACTTTACAACAAATTACCTTCATCTGTAAGAAATGTAAACTCACTTAAGGCATTCAAAATTCAACTATCTCAATATCTTACTTCAGATGCTGGAAAAGTAATGCTTTAAGTGAGTAATAATTTTTAGTGAGTGAAATGACGAATATAATTATTATCATACGATTAGCTGTATTCTCAAGTAAGTGACTGTAATTGTCTTATCTATACTTATAATAAAACTGTAACAGGTCCAATTCTGTACATTGAAGATATTTTGAAAATTATATTTGGAGGGCATTCTATAACCGATACTGAGGCCGAAAATGTATTTTTTTTAATTTTTGTCTGTCTGTCTGTCTGTCTGTCTGTCTGTCTGTCTGTCTGTCTGTATCACGGCTGAGCATCACGCCGAAACTACTGAATGGATTCAAATGAAACTTGGCATGATTTGAGATCTTACTACGAGGTAGGACATAGGATACTTTTTATCCCGTAATCTGGCACGGTTCTTTTGGGAGAGGGGATTAAAGTCAAAACGGGTACTTGGTTATACGCTTGGTCCTATTTTATCAATTTTTCTTTATAATATAATAAATATTAGTAAGGGAACACTCATAGAGAGTTGTTATCAAGGTTTTGTAATCGATTGGGTTAAGCAACGTTAGGTAAGGTCATTAAATAGATGGGTGACCGTTTAACGCCATTTGAACTAAACAGGTCCGTGCTTCGGAGAGCAAGTAAAAAGTGGGTCCCAGTTTTTAACCGACTATAAAAAATGAGGTTATGTATTCAAAGTTTAGTTAACGTAAAAATAGCGCAGGCGGAGCTGCGTGGGTCAGCTAGTTGAGAATAAATATCTTAAACCATAAATATTTCAAAAGGTCCCCAGGATCCCGTGGAAGGTCTACAGAGGTTTAAGGAACCTACAATACCCCCGCGGCTGTCGCTACAACACAACGCCACTAGAACATCGCGTTATTCGAAGATCGCGTTATTCTGCTGAGTGTTCTTCTGTAAGGTGTAGGTAAGTACTTCCTATGTTCTTTCTTTCTGTGGCTTTACCTTTAGGGTTGTTATAGTATATCGATGCCTTTAGGTATTAAAAACAAACTAAAATGTATTTATTATTATTTTAATGTTTTATTTCCTCACGGGCTTAGCCCGGTCTTTTAGAGGCTTGCGTGGGGACGGATCCAACACGTAGAGGCCCGTTTTAGAAGAAGTAAATGGTGTGTAAAACACCTCCCGGGGTCAACTGCAACAATGATGAAATTACAGCAGTTGACCTCGGTAGGTGGTAGGGACTATTGCAAGCATGTGAAAATAACTCTAGGTTTATGGAGTTGAGCATTTGGTGGACTGGCGACTGGGCTATTGCAAAGGCCGGGGTCACTTGCCATAATTACATTCATAATTATTTTGTGGCAAGTGGTGGCTTGCCACCCACTAGATGGGCTCCCCAAATGATCGTCCGATGACGACAGAGAGCAACACCGGTGTAAGTGACTCAGGGGTGTTGAGAGGTGTGCTGCGCTTTCTCCGAAGTTACTCGCGGCGTTATGCCCTTTAACACTTCCACCCCTGGAGCGTATAGCTCTAACAGCTCCTCTCTGGACGGCCAATTAAGGCAAGCCAGAGCTGAGAGTCCTGCGAACCCCCTTGGGTTTCCACTCGGCCGACGAAGACACGCCGAGGTGGAGGCCCTGACCAACTCTCTGGAGCACTCGGGTCCGTGGTGTCGTTACGCACCAACAGCTCGCCACAAGCTGCCCTGCGGGCTTATTATTATTATTATTATTACTTTATTGTACACCAAAAGTTACATGTAAATTGAGCAATACGTTGAAGATATCAATGTACAAAGGCGGCCTTATCGCTAAAAAGCAATCTCTTCCAGGCAACCTAAAATAATATTTTTAACGTAATATTTTGTTTCTAAATATTAAGTAAACCATGCATGCTGTAATAAAATAAGGACAAGTAGGACCTAAAAGTGGTTACAGAATCGACAAGATTCTGTAACCACTTTTAGGTCCTACTTGATTTTCAGTTTTTTTCTCTCTAAATATGACTGTTATGAAAAGAATTTCAAACAAGAAATGCCTATTACTTGCATTTCTAACCATAAATACATAGTATTTGACGCATATACGTATCTATGTATTTTTCTTTGCCATACAAGTTGAATTACAAAACCTTGCTCCAGTAGATAACTCGCCTCACATAATCATATTTTTACTAACTTATAATAAAAAGTATCTAGCTAAACATTTGGGTAATGCAGATGTGCGTACTACAATGAGCGTGCCGTCCCGCGATCAAATCCCCAACACAAAGCATACCCGGGCTTAGCTTTAGGGCCGGGATAACGTTAAGTAGAAGATAATGATTCCCAGTATAAAAAACGTTTTGTGTGGTAATTAATTTTTAACTTCATTATGTATCCTAAGTAGGCGTTACTTCGTGACTTAGTTTATTATTTGATTAAGATCGGCAGAGACTTTTCGCCATTGATTATGCGGGCTAAAAACAGGTGAAGTAATATTAGTCTAATCGTTATATCACAGTCTAATAGTTTCCGTAGCGGGAAGTAATTTGGTTAATAATTCTTTGCCCAGGTCTATACTTTTTTTTTCTTTGTTTATTCAACCGATTAACGAGGCAAGCAAGACGTTCGCCTGATGAAAGGGACACGCTTGCCTATAGACAGCTGCATTGCACTGCCAGTCACTTGTGTCCAATAATTTCACCAGGTACAGTGCCCTTTACACCGGAACACAGCAAGGTTTACACACTGCTGCTTGGAAGAAGAATATCTGACACCTACCTACCTGGACGGTCACTTGCACAAGAAACCTACCTATCACCTAGTAAAGGACAATACTGGCTAATCGCTTAGGTAACTGTCAGAAAATCAAGGTAATCCATACGTCGGATACTATCCGACATATGGACACATGCCTATCCGTCGGATGGTCTTACCCAATGGTCATAGCCCTATCGTATCGGTCTTCTATCCCATTGGAATCTGACATCGAATTAGGCTTATGAGTCATAAATAATGCCTCAACTGACGAGTGGTAGCGCAATGCTATATGGTTGAGGGGAGTGATGGCTGCTGCGAGCAGTCAACTCGTGCGCGGGTGCTGCGCGCGGGGGACTGGTCCGACTACTATCCCTTTGGCTTTTTAGTTTGTTGTACTTTGTATTTTTTTATTTTATTTTTCTGTCTTATTTGATATTTTGAACGGCAAGACACACTGTCGCTCTGATCTAAATGTAACATGACACACTGTTTAAAAAAAAGTGATAAAATGACAAGCCCGCTGAGTTTCTTGCCGGATCTTCTCAGTTGAGGCCGCGTTGTGATCCGGTGGTAGCTTCTTTAAAAAAATGACCTTTCAAAAGTGCTAGCGTTAAGCCTATTTGAAATAAACTATTTTTGAGTTTGAGTTTGCTATTGAATATGGACATGCGCGTCACTTACCATCAGACCAACAACATCGCATCACTACATTGTACAAAAACATTTTTTTCTTGTTTTCATGAGGGAACCTTCAAAAGCTCCTTGAGTCCTGTGTGATTGAACCCGAGGCTGTCCCATCGGCATATGAGAGGGGACACCAGGGCTCTCCAGCGGGATCTGTACCAGGAGCCCCTCCGTCTGCTGCTTTGTAGTCCCCCGGAAACTAGACACGGTGTTTACGGGGATAGGTCGACGCCATCCTCCTCGGAGTCACCGCCGTACCTACTCAATGGACGTCCTAGAACCCACACTCGAACCTCCAGCGACTCCGAAGGTTTAAAATCACCTAAACAATACTGCGTCAATTTAAAAAGACAATTGGGGTGCGGGAAAGGAGCCTCCTCGCGAATGAATGTACTAGAAGATTGGTCAATCAGACTAATCCTATCGTCACGAGTCACGACTGGAACAAATAATTTTAGAAAGTGGAGAGGAATTAAAAAGGAATACACACACACACTGCCCGACCTTAGAATCGAATCTAGAACCTCACGAACTGAGTTGCGTCAGCAGTTGCTTCGTTTGTCTGACTAATAATTAGTTATCTAAAAACCAAAATAATGTAGATTATATCCAATTTAATAACAAAGTGTATAGAGGTAAACTGAAAATGTAATTATTAACTTTTCTAGTTATTAAAACTATAGTACAGACATGCTCTTCGTTAGTCCAGACTAGAGAGTGTCCAAACAATAGTTATACATAACCGTCACGTTTACAAAGGGTCAAATGAGATTTTCGAAGGGTTCCCCGGTTCATTTATTGAAAATGTAAACGACCGAGGGACATTTATTACGCATGACAGGTACCATTTTGACAATCTACCAGATAAAATAAATGTTTCAATTTGTTTCAAGTATTCGTGTAACAACGTCCTGGGTACCTTGCCGTCTTTTTACAGCAAGAAGCAGGGCTTGAAATAACGTAAAAAATTAGGTAATAACATGTAACGGTATGTGAGATCACAATTAACGGTAATATTTATAAACATAAAGCGAACTTAACGTTACATGATTTGTAACGTTACTGTATAGTGGGTATTTTATGAAGGTTATGGGTATCGAACTTAGAGGAGATACAACTGGAGAGAGCATGATGCGCTAACCGCTAGTTTACTATAGTGTGGGTATGCGTGAAAGTGTATCCGTGTGTGTTTACTTCGCCTCCCGCACCCCGCAAAAGTGCCACGAAAAATTTGTTTGGGGAATCGACGCGATACTAACTCCTTTGGTACTTTCTCTGAGGTATCGAAGCTATGAGAATGAGTAACGTTATCAGCACGTAGGGCATAATAAGGTTACCAAATTGACGTTAAATATATCGGTAATAATAACTTTACCACGTAACTTTGATTATGTCAATGATACCTAAAAATGTATAATATTATACCAATACCACATAACGTTATAATCCTCATTTATATACCATTAACATTACAAAGATATTGTATTGAATTTAACGTACGTTACGTTATTTATTAAAGGTCTTCGTAACATTTTCCAGCCCTGGCGAGAAGTTTTAAAAGCATAATTATGTAGCCATTTACCGCTTTCTAAGATTCTGCGATTAATTCAGCTGTGAATAATTGTTTAACTTTAGCTACACATTATTATATCTTTGTATATACTGGCTATTTCTATATATATATATACATACATTTCGTTTGGCATGTCTTCAAATGAATTCAATCATAAATTCAATCTTTTTTTTTTCAAATAATCCAGATTGAAATGTCTTTAATCTAAATTGATAAAATAACACAAGACCAATATATGTAGGTATACATAGAATCCACACTGTTTCCATGACTGGAGCTCAATCCTTCTTTTAGATTATGGAAGCTTAATCCATTCATGGGAAGGCTTCACGTAATCTGCTTCAAGTTTACAGGCACATGTAAAAAAAACATCAGCTGAACGTACTAAACCGGATTATTCTAAACATAACTGTCGCCTCTCAATAGAGGCCTCACGGACATACGAGATATAAGGACTTACCAGTACCTACCTACTAGAACTATTCTATTGTTAGTCTATACTTATAATAAAACTGTAACAGGTCCAATTCTGTACATTGAAGATATTTTCAAAATTATATTTGGAGGGCATTCTATAACCGATACTGAGGCCGAAAATGTAATTTTTTAAATTTTTGTCTGTCTGTCTGTCTGTCTGTCTGTCTGTCTGTCTGTCTGTCTGTCTGTATCACGGCTGAGCATCACGCCGAAACTACTGAATGGATTCAAATGAAACTTGGCATGATTTGAGGTCTTACTACGAGGTAGGACATAGGATACTTTTTATCCCGTAATCTAGCACGGTTCTTTTAGAAGACGGGATTAAAGTCAAAACGGGTACTTGGTTATACGCTTGGTCCGATTTTATCAATTTTTCTTTATAATATAATAAATATTAGTAAGGGAACACTCATAGAGAGTTGTTATCAAGGTTTTGTAATCGATCGGGTTAAGCAACGTTAGGTAAGGTCATTAAATAGATGGGTGACCGTTTAACGCCATTTGAACTAAACGGGTCCGTGCTTCGGAGAGCAAGTAAAAAGTGGGTCCCAGTTTTTAACCGACTATAAAAAAGGAGGTTATGTACTCGATCTGTTATTAAAAGTTTAGTTAACGTAAAAATAGCGCATGCGGAGCTGCGTGGGTCAGCTAGTTCTACTATATAAGTCGACGCACCTCAGCGTTCGGACACAGTAGCTATCAGAGACTGGTTTCGCCGGCGAGGTCGAAGGGTCATACGCATGCGACCTCAGCGACGTGCATCACCTCACTGAGTTTCTTGCCGGTTCTTCTCAGTGGGGGCGCGTTGTGAACCGGTGGTAAATTCAGCCCTCTTTTAAGCGACAGCCCAAGCCGAGTCCGTGCCTCCCTGCGGTGCCCTTGAGCTCGTCGCTCCTTCATGAAGGCTAGAATGCTATAAGCGCTCGCCTCCTATTATTCGGTAAAGCTGTAAGGGCCATCTGCGGCCAACAGCGTTTATCCATAGATAAGAGTACGTCAATCATTCCCAAAAAGTATGGACATAGTTTGTGTTTACAAGCGACAGTGACAACATCTCAAGGAAGCGATCGAAGAGAATTGTACCGGCGATTTTGTGCGACTCGGACTACTGTGTCATGTGAGCTTAAAGTGTGTAGGTAGGTAGGTAGGTAGAATTTTTCACTACTATATATAATATCTTTGGTAGGTATAGTGTGAGTGTTCGTGGAGTAAAATCTTCTTCTACGTTGTTTGTAATATTTAGTGCATGCACAGTGCCCGACGAATAAATTTATTTGATTTGATTTTGATCAGCATTTTAATACCCACTCGCACGTAACAATGTAATTATTGAACATTCTATTACTATAAGGAACTACAAACCTGTTTCAAACTAACGCAAGAAATTTACTTTGTCCCTTATCAATGTCGCGTATGTATGTCTATTATCTCATAATTGCAATTAAAACTTCCATACCCAGGCGGTACCAGGCGTTTTTATACGCCAAATAAATAAAATACATATAAAGGAACAATTGACGCACTTTATTTCCGTACGTTTATGTCCTTTGTACTGAGCCTCCTGATCCTCGCAAAAGAACACCGTTTCCTACCAAGGGTGATTCGTGAGGCTATTGAAATCAAAAAACATCCAAATTTCCATAAAGAAGATGGTTGGGTGTTACCTCCGGCTTGGGACCCTGTGATAAATATATTATGTACTTATTTAAATCCAAAACCAAGCATAATACTGCACTGCATGGCCTCGAGATGCTGCGTAAGCTCTTACTGCGTAGATCGTACCAACGATAATAACTAACAAGATCTGAGGATACATCGGTATAATTGTGACATAGCTGAACGTTCAACATCTCAGTCTACCTGCGACCATGGGTGCTGCAAAGCATTCGAAAAGGCAGGCGTGTGTGGATTGTCCCAGTGATTATTATTATTTTAATTCTAGCAATATTTGTATTTTATTAACCCGCAGTAGGTGAGAAAAGTAGTGTATTATTCTCGGGGATAACAGTGTCTTGGTCTTGGGCGAACTTAAATCCCTCTCTGTACTCAGGATTCTAGTATTAATTCCCGAGCGTATACTCCCTCGCTGCGCTCAGGAGTTGCTAGAATCCTTCGATATGCTCGCGATTCAATTTAACGCGACCCGCGACATAAGACACTACTTTATCCCCTTGGTGCATAAACTACTATTAAAGTCGGCACTGCCTTATTTCTTTTGCTTTGGAGTCGGTTTTATTAATATAAACTTACGCTTTTTACTGCTGACTTTTACACTATCCAGATATCAGCAGTACGCAGAGCCAGCTCTATAAATTCAGTTAAATGTGAAATATGCACAAAATATCCGTGACTTGACTAGACTTTAAGGACGTGAAGCACAGCATTTCTAAATTGCTCGCGAAGCTATCACGCAACTGGAACGGATAGGTAGGTAATTAATAGTCATATAATGGAAACGTTAATAGTCCATATCTCTAAACTACTAAACCGCTTTTGATTAAACTTGCACTAAATTGGCACTATAATATGTATAAAAATAAATAAAAAAAACCATTATGTAGTAATAAAAAATTGGTCGTATATGAATGATAGATAGGTGTAGATAATGAATAATATTTCGGCTTTGTTCTATGTCGATTGCTACGTAATAAACGCAATTACAAGAATAGACAGAACGATCACAGATTATAATAATGGTCTTTATTGTAATTAGCTCCGTTCCATTTCTTTGACGGCGGCCGAGTCGTTTGGGCAGAGGGGAAATGATTGATATGCCGGCCGGCCTCATGCCCGCCAACCCATCTATGATATATTTTTGTTGGTTAATTTGTACGATCGACTGAATTTGGTATTATTTGACCTATTATCTGTAAACGGAAAATAAGGACGATTAAACGGTTCGTGAAAATTGAACTACTAAATAAGTATAATTGTTTGCTGTAATTACAACTATTTTGAACCATGGTAAACAATAATAATAATAATATCCTGGAACAATTTACACACTGTCATCTGATCCCAAACTAGGCATAGCCTGCACTATGGAAACCAGACAACTGATACTAATACTTATATACTTTTTTTTTGTAAATACATACTTATAAAACAAAAATATAGATAAAACACCCAGACACTTGGTGGGAATCGAACCCACGACCTATTGGTCAGCGGACAAAGTGTCTAACCACTAGACCAACAGGCCCGCCATATATTATTAGTAGTATTGAACTACTGAATATAATTGTTTGCTACTATTAACAACTATTTTTAACCGGCTTCAAAAATAAGGTTCTCTATTCGACGCGTATGTATGTTAATATTACATACATATATCTACCAATGAACTACTATGCCGCGGACGGTTTTTCATGACCCCCCAAAATCCGGACCGTCAAATATGACCCCCCCCCCCCCCAAATCGTTGGCTGCGACCGCGCCTGTTCACAGGTGATTAAAAATAAAAAGCCTAGGGTATTATTGAACCATTAATTAATGCAGTCAGCTCTCTCTCACCCAGTTTTGCAAAAAATATCCTTTAATTTTTTTTAAATCAGCCACAGCTTTTACCCAATTCGCAACACCGGCTAACGCAATTTGTTTTCGATGTATTATTATTCTTTTAATGCCCGTGGAGTCAGCATTTGCAACAATTTACTTTCAATATTAAAAACATTAAGCGTGAACGGTAATCCCAAGCAAAGAAGGAAAAAATCCAGCAAAATATGCAATGGTGGTGGTAGAAAGCAGTGGTAAGGACGGGGATAGTTACACGCACTAACTTATTATGTATAAAAAAAACGCTGCTCTAGCAAAAATATGGGTGAACCTTGCTAACTCACAATTTATTTTTAGAATTCCATACCTAAAAGTATCGATGCCTATGGATGGATGGTAAGAAAGAAATTATGGTGCGAGTTCGTCTCTCTGTCTGTCACACCTATAATTTCAGGAACCACTGATGATATCAATTTCAAAATTGGAATAGTTTTAGATCTCTTACCCGACCTCATTGCAAACGTAAATAAAATATTTAAAAAAATCAAACCGACTTCTATAACACTGAAAAGTATAAAATAATTTAAATAGTATAGAAGTTGGTGCTGGCGTATCTGCTGTGTATATTTGGCACCAACTTCAATAATATTTAAATTATTTTATACTTTTCAGTGTTATTGAAGTCGGTTCGATATTTTTTAAAATATTTTATTTTATACTTAATGATTTCTGATACTTACGCGAATATTACACATTGAAATGAAACTAATTTTACGGATTATATCGCGGTTTATTTTTGATTTTAATTTCCCGACGTTTCGAATACTTTACAGCATTCATGGTCACGGGCGGACTGAGGTGGTAGCTGTCCATATGTCATAGTTGTCTTAGGATACCCTCAGGTCTTCTAATTATTATTGTTAGTCCGATCTACGCAGAAAGACTACTACTATACTATACTATATTATTTTATACTTTTTAGTGATATTTTCATACTAAAAGATTGAACCATCGAAGACGGTGAAATGATCTAGGTAGGTTATGATCACATTATCTTCTACATAGTTTTACATAATTCTTCTTCAGAAACAATTAATCCGGTCATAATGAAACTTGCATGGAATCATCATAGTAGTTTAATCTCTCGAATAAAAGAAGAATCATCGAAATTGGTTCATATTTGTCAGAGTAATGTAATGGAGAACATCAGTTTTATGGTTTTTACCAGATAAATTCCTCCACATCGTTCATGGTCCTCCAGTAAGTTCTTATCCGGTTGTGACAAAATTTATACAGAATCATTACAGTGGTTCTTTCTTTCGAATAAAAAAAGAATCATTACAATTGATAAATATTTGTCAGATTTATTACCATTTTTGTCCTTAAAAAGCGACAAAAACGTCATCTTTTAGTCATTCCTGCAGGTTTCCTGCGCGGTCTTGCATTATTGTTTTTTCAGGAACTACTTATTCGTAAGCAATAATTTTTTCATGGGACCCAATCAACGGATTAAAGACTGGATAGAAGAAAGATTTTTTCGATTCGTTTCATAATTGCCAGAGTTATGCGCGAACATACATAATAAAAAAAGAAAAAAATATATATACAGACGAATTGAGAACCTCCTCCTTTTTTGAAGTCGGTTAAAAAAGCACGGCGCTTCGGCCAAGTTGCTATGCGCGTACCTACTGTGTAACAACAATTAGTAAACATAAAGGCGATTCCCAGTGTCGTTACAAGAGTAATTAAAGTTTAAAACGTCAATTCGCTACAAAGTGCTACGGACGTAGCGCCTGTCACTGAATACTGAATAAAGCTACGGCGTAGCGGCGTAGTATTCAGCATACTTGGACAGTTAGGGACACGTGCAATTTACCCACCGCTATATCCCCACTTAGCGGCAGTATTTATTGCCACTTGACGGCTGGAGCGCCCGACCCATAGTAAACAACATAGATATAGATTTACATAGATAACGCAAGTATCAGGATTAGTATTGAAACCAAGCGTGCTTTTTAACACCTTCTGTGACGTCACGGCCGAAATTTAGTGACGGGAAATCCGATTTAAAGACACCGATGCCGCTCATGCCCCGCCGATTTTTTTTTAGATTTTGCGGCCGACCGGCTGCAAGGCTGCAACAACAGACGCACGTGGACTATAAGTTAGCGGCGACCAACCCCAACGTTTGGTCGGGGTTCGGACACGCTATTTACATGCATTTGGGTTATCTATGTAAATCTATATCTGTGGTAAACACACTAGTCACATTATATTTTCCCACGCCAAAACGGTAGGTAAGTAATATTACATAGCATATTGTGTAGATTTGAATACCTACAGAATCTATCTATACTTATAATAAAACTGTAACAGGTCCAATTCTGTACATTGAAGATATTTTGAAAATTATATTTGGAGGGCATTCTATAACCGATACTGAGGCCGAAAATGTATTTTTTTAATTTTTGTCTGTCTGTCTTTCTGTCTGTCTGTGTGTATCACGGCTGAGCATCACGCCGAAACTACTGAATGGATCAAATGAAACTTGCATGATTTGAGATCTTACTACGAGGTAGGACATAGGATACTTTTTATCCCGTAATCTAGCACGGTTCTTTTGGGAGAGGGGATTAAAGTCAAATGGGTACTTGGTTATACGCTTGGTCCGATTTTATAAATTTTTCTTTATAATATAATATCAATTATAATATAAATCTTGCAGTGGAATGCTTGTCTTTGGATTTGACTATGTTTATCACGGGATCCCAAGCTGGTACATAACAAACAACATAACATATACAACATAGTCAAATCCAAAGACAAGCATTCCACTGCAAGACCTCAAGACACTGTAAGCTCTTTCTGCGTAGATCGGACTAACAATAATAATCAGAAGACCTGAGGGTACCCTAAGACAACTATGACATTTGGACAGCTACCACCTCAATCCGCCCGTGACCATGAATGCTGTAAAGTATTCGAAACGTCGGGTAATTAAAATCAAGAATAAACCGCGATATAATCCGTAAAATTAGTTTCATTTCAGTCTTATATTAATTAAAAACTATATCATATTATTATATACATATATTATTATCTCCTCTCGTTGGGTGTCCGTAAGCGGTGACTAAGGGAAAACAAGAAGACGCGTAGCAGCGTTTTTTTATTGGATTAATAATACCAGCCCTTTTTTATGTCCCACTGCTGGGCACGGGCCTCCCCTCAAGAAGTCCACCACGCTGGCCAAGTGCGGGTTGGCGGACTTCACACGTCATTCGAAAGCTAGTTAGGTTTCCTCAGATGTTTTCCTTCACCGAAAGCTAGTAACAATCGCACAAAGACGATTCGCACATGATTCATTAAAGAAATCAGAGGTGTGAGCCGGGGTTCGAACCTGCGCACCTTGTTTACAAGGCAAGCGCTCGCCCACTGAGCTGTTACCGCCAACCTTACCTTACCCCTTTACTGCGATCACCAAGACGCCTGCCAAGCGTGGCGATTATGGCAACCCCTCTCTTCTAAGAGGAGGGAGGGAGGGAGGCCTTTGTTCAGTAGTGGATGTATTTTAGCTGCTGGTGATAATATGATATGAGTTTGAACATAAAAAATAAAAATAACTAAATTATCATTATGTTTTAATACAGAAGTATAGACATGACGCCTGCTTAAAATTGAAAACCCTACGTAACTGGCGAAATACAGAAGATCGGAGTCAAAAAATGCTTCACTTCATTTCATTAAATTTATTTGCGACTAGCTGACCCACGCAGCTCCGCCTGCGCTATTTTTACGTTAACTAAACTTTTAATAACAGACATTCGCATTGAATACATAACCTCCTTTTTATAGTCGGTTAAAAACTGGGACCCACTTTTTACTTGCTCTCCGAAGCACGGACCCGTTTAGTTCAAATGGCGTTAAACGGTCACCAATCTATTTATTGACCTTACCTAAAGTTGCTTAACCCGATCGATTACAAAACCTTGATAACAACTCTATGAGTGTTCCCTTACTAATATTTATTATATTATAAAGAAAAATTGATACAATCTGACCAAGCGTATAACCAAGTACCCATTTTGACTTTAATCCCCTCTCCCAAAAGAACCGTGCTAGATTACGGGATAAATAGTATCCTATGTCCTACCTCGTAGTAAGATCTCAAATCATGCCAAGTTTCATTTGAATCCATTCAGTAGTATCGGCGTGATGCTCAGCCGTGATACAGACAGACAGACAAAAATAAAAATAAATACATTTTCGGCCTCAGTATCGGTTATAGAATGCCCTCCAAATATAATTTTCAAAATATCTTCAATGTACAGAATTGGACCTGTTACAGTTTTATTATAAGTATAGATAAATAACTTAGCCTTAAGCTAGATATCAAGTCTCCTAGACTGCTAGAACTATAATATTACATACCCCGATAGGATATCGCAATATTCGGGTGGCGTTGTGTCAATAAG
Organism: Furcula furcula; assembly: GCA_911728495.1. Taxonomy (NCBI): domain Eukaryota; kingdom Metazoa; phylum Arthropoda; class Insecta; order Lepidoptera; family Notodontidae; genus Furcula; species Furcula furcula. The sequence continues at coordinate 20,909,659 of OU452248.1, forward strand.
GTTACTAGTTGTCTTTGAGAAATCCCTGTGCTGGGAGCTAATTCAAATTCGAAAAAATATTTATTTCAAATAGGCTTAATTAACGCTAGCACTTTTGAACATCAATCAGTAATCAGTCTCATCGCGGCCTCAACGCTGCAAGAAACTCAGCGGGCTTGTCATTTTGGCACTTTTTTCTTAATCAGCTTTTGTTTTGTGACAATTTGATCAGCATCAGCGACAGTGTGAAAAATAAAACAAGAGAAAGAAAAAAAGAAAACTTACGACGAAAATACAAACTAAAAGGTTTAAGGTATAGTAGTCGGACCAGGAGCACCCGCGCACGAGGTGACTCGAGCAGCAGCCATCACTGCCTGAGACGCTATGAGACCATAATTGCTATATTTTGCTTCTTTACTGCCGATACAGCGATATCTCCGAGGCAGGGTTCTTGTCCTCGTGTTATTATAATAAGTTAGTTACCTACCGTGTTTCCAGACACGAATGCATCAGGCCGTCTATTCTATTCTATTGTTGGTGGCTATTCATTGGGCCCGGTAAACCACCGGAACGCACTTCGACCCAGTTGGATCCATTGTTCTTGACCTAGCCCTTACTTGCCCTAGGCCTAAGGAAGAGTTTCTTAAGGTACGCCACTATTGCGCCAGTTTGTAGGATAGGCTACTTTCAGATGACTTAATCTATGTCTTGCAAGAGCATCGCGAGACACACAATACGTTTAGCATTGACATTGTGCATCAGATCTAACGATTAGATGTGATTGTGTTCATCTAGTTTAAATACTGCAATAAAAGAACCAGAGTTATCAAGATTCAACGATGTACTTAACTCTCAGGATATGTAAATTGAAGTGGTAATGGGCAGTTCACATCTTTCGATGAACCGAAAACAGATGGAGAAGAAAAGTTCCCGAGTGTCGAACATGAGTCGGAAGTCGCAGCGTAAGTACACCTCAAGTGGATTGAAGTAGATGCATATGCCAAATGGACGTTCGATGGGCCTTTGTTCGACAGTGGACGTCTTCCAGCTGAGTAATGATAATAGTGATGATGATGATATAATGTCAGGAAACCTACCTCCATCCACCCCTAATAGCCACGCTTTCACCAACTGAGACAAAGTATTGTAACACAGAATAAATACAATAAGTAGGAACTTCCTCTGTATCAGTCTCAGAGTAATTAGAATGGAGCTAGTATTGCGTCAATTCCCCGAACAAATTTTTCGTGGCACTTGTGCGGGGTGCGGGAGGCGAAGTAAACACACACAGATACAATTTCACGCATACTCTTGCAAATGTCTAAGGTATCAGTAGCAGCCGAAAGTCGTCCACTGCAGAACAAAGCCCCCCCCCCCCCTTAGAAGGGAGGGGATGCCATTATCCCCACGCTTGGCAGGCGGCTTGGACCTTTCTCCGTAAGACCATCAAACCCTACAATATTACTGAATGAATGCGCCTGAATCTGATGAATATTTGGAATGTTCAGAATTGAAAAGGTGTGATGTGAATGAATGAATTAATGAATACTTATACTCTAAACAGAATATTTAAACACATACTTTAATGATTAATGTTCAAATGGCTATGTACCTGCGTCAGGCCCAAAAATAAGTTTTTACACAAATACCCGTAGGTAAGTTACCTTAAACGAGCGGTGTATAAAATTGAAAACATTAATTAGAAGACATATTAAAATTTTCTGTATCTGTAGCATTCTATAGGTTAGGTATTCCAATAGAATTTGAGAGATGTTGACGAGGGCTTAATTAATTGAGTTTTAATAACGTCTTGACCGGCTTCTCAACATCTACCCGGCTTGCAAATATTAAGGTATTATTTAGTACGACAGCACTTAATATCTCAATGAAACCTGATGAAAAAAAACCGACCAAGTGCGAGTCGGACTCACCTACTGAGGGTACCGTACCTTCTTTGAACGTATATAAGATAGTTTGCTATTTATTTAACAAAGGTGTTAAATTAACACAGAAGTCTTTATGCCACCTACTTAAGGAAGTAGGTAGCAAAAAGACCAAACCGCACAACTAAGTTTGTTAGTCGAAAATTTACACGATTTCTAATAAGCTGTATAAAGTGCTTTCAATTCTGTAGACAGAGCTGCTTTGTTGACACAAGTACAAAACAACATTAAAGAAATTTACCCATATGTCTTTCAATCTTATGGCCAACCATACAATTTATTATTTAATGAACATCCTATTTGTTCAGCTGTTGGATGTCAACAAGGTTACCGGCCTCTTGGTCCCGCTATCTTAAGTTTGGCAATCCATCAGATCATATGTACTCTAAATTCCAAATTTAATGTCTGGTATCTGGATGATGGCACTTTGGGGGGTTCAGCAGATTCGGTCTATGATGACTTCGAAATTCTTATTAACGAGTTTCAAAAAATCGGTCTAGAATTTAACTTTTCAAAGTGTGAAATCTTTGTTTCGGACTCTGAGGATCGAAAGAACCTCATTCAAAAAAAGTCAAAAGTCAAAAATAGTTTATTTCAAATAGGCTTAAAGCACTTTTGAAAGGTCATGTATTTTTTTTTTTTTTTTTAAAAGCTACCACCGGATCACAACGCGGCCTCAACTGAGAAGATCCGGCAAGAAACTCAGCGGGCTTGTCATTTTATCACTTTTTTTTTTTAAACAGTGTGTCATGTTACAGTTAGATCAGAGCGACAGTGTGTCTTGCCGTTCAAAAAATACAGGGAAAAAAAATAATAAAATACGACGAAAGTAGGTACAACAAACTAAAAAGCCAAAGGGATAGTAGTCGGACCAGTCCCCCCAAGCAGCACCCGCGCACGAGTTGACTCGAGCAGCAGCCATCACTCCCCTCAACCATATTGGAGGGAAGGGGGTGACCCGCCACACGAAGCCGTCATTATTAACAAATTTAGTATTTTGGCATCTAATATTAAGGTACTGTCTAAGGAATCTCTGTACCTTCTCGGTGCCCCCGTTCTGGACGAAGCCATACCCAGTTTCGTGGATGAAAAAATTAAAAAATTCCATGATTCCTCTGATCGAATCTTCACGTTAACGATTTGGATCGTGCGCGGTTGCTAGCTGTCTCTGCGAAGGAGTCCGGTCACTGGCTGCAGGCTATACCATCGTCTCATATTGGTACCTTATTGACCAATACCACACTTAGTCTTGCAGTTTTTTTGCGGGTGGGTTGGGCCTGGACCAACCTTCCTCATCGTTGTCGCTGTGGGGAGTACGTAGATAAATATGGTCACCACGGGCTGTCTTGCTCGCGTAGCGCTGGCCGTATGTCACGCCATGCCACCCTTAATGATATTATTCGCAGGGGGCTTGTCACTGCCGGTGTCCCTGCCGTACTGCAACCAGTCGGCATTACACGAGATGACGGCAAGAGGCCTGATGGTGTCACTTTAATACCATGGCAACATGGAAAGCCGCTGGTGTGGAATGCGACATGTGTCGACACACTTGCTGCGTCCCACACCCCGGCAACTTGCAGGGCGGCTGGAGGGGCTGCGGCGACCGCTAGAGTTGCAAAGCGACGCAAGTATGCAGCTCTAGGTTCGAGCTATATATTTGCGTCCTTTGCGGTGGAGACCATGGGGCCTTGGTCTCATGAGACGCACGCTTTAGTGAAAGAAATTTCATCCAAACTTATCGAAGTCTCAGGAGACCGCCGGGCTGGTAGCTTTTTCTGCCAACATATAAGCTTGGCCATACAAAGGGGTAATGCCGCCAGTCTTTTAGGTACCCTTCTCTCCCAGTGCGGCGACAACTTCGGGGAAGTTTTTTACCTAGTTTAAGTGTACATGTTTGTAAATAAACTGTAAACATTTTGTTTCAATAAACGCATTTTAGCTGTTTTATTAAGGAACATCGTTTTATATTTCCTGTAAAATTCTGAAATTAAGACCATGGGGAAACACAATATTTTTGTAAAATTACAAAATGAGTCTGAGATAAGAAAAATGTGTTTCATAATGACAGTAGATACTTGAAATAGTAGAAACGCTCCTGTCGCTCTGATCTAATTGTAACATGACACACTGTTAAAAAAAAAGTGAAAAAATGACAGGCCGCTGAGTTTCTTGCCGTATCTTCTCAGTTGAGGCCGCGCTGTGATCCGGTGGTAGCTTTATTTTAAAAAAAAACATGACCTTTCAAAAGTGCTAGCGTTAAGCCTATTTGAAATAAGCTATTTTTGACTTTGACTTCCATTACGGCCCCTACTACAAAAAAAAAATAAGAAAAATAACAGGGTACAACCTACCTTTTAGGTGCGGAAACGTAAAAAGCATAGAACACCGGCACCGACAAGCCTCTGACGAGCACGGCGTAATTCGAAGGTACCAGGTAAAGAGATACTTCAATTCGAGAGGGTGCCGTAATCTTCTAAAATTAAAATTCCAATAAAGAAGTCATAATGAGTATACTTTATCTAATGCGATTACATTTTTTGTAGATAGCATTTTGTAAGTGGTCTAAGTATTAAACTATCATCATTATCATTAGTAGCAGCCGATAGACGTCCACTGCTGAACAAAGGCCTCCCCCTTAAAAGGGAGGGGTTGCCACAATCCCCACGCTTAGCAGGCGGCTAGGGCTTGGGGATCGCAGTATTGGTGGTAGATAATATAATCCAATAGAAAGACGCTGCTGTCCGTCTTCTTGATTTCCCTTAGTCACCTCTTACGGACACCCAACGGGAACAGATGGGTGGGTGCTATTCTTACCCGGACACCCCACGGGTATTAAATAAAAAACCGGTCAAGTGCGAGTCGGATTCGCACTGAAGGTTCCATACCGTCTTTGGACATATTAAAGTTATTTTTCACACCACCTGCTCGATAAAGTTCCATTATGTGTCATATAAACTTGACATAAAGTGGGTCATTATATCCCTATGGTCTAGCCGGGTAATAATGTTGTACTAAACTCCCTTGGGTAATAATGTGATTTGTTTTTTTCTTGCCCTTTAGTTCTCCCTAATTAGGAAGGCAAAAGGTTCTAGCTCATACAGCCTCGTCATAAGTAATCTCGTATAATAAATCAATTTGTAGCTAGGCCTAAGCCAATTCTTCATTAAATTGCTGTCATTTTCCATTCATGTTTTCAGGCCGAAGCCAATTCTTCATTATAATGTAATTTGAATTACGAACGTCAAATATTTTTTTACCACGGAGACTCTTTACAGTAGGTAGGTATAATAAACCACTCTCTCTAAGCACAGGCTTGCACGAAAAAATACTGTTACGTCGCAGGGTTCTTAAAAATGCCGTTTGCTTGGTGAAGATGATTTATTTCCACACACACTTAAGAGTACAGCAATATAGTAGTCCAGATCGCAGGTATATCACTCGGAGTCCGTTATCACAAGCTTTAGTCGTTCACTTTATCACTACACTGAATCGCAGATATATCACTCGTTATCGCAGCGTATCGCACACTGTATCGCGTTGAGATTCTTCCGGGATCGCAGCGTAGAACACACTAACTCTGGTCGGCTCGACAGCGTCTTTTATACGGGACTATGCCTTTCTGGAAGGTTCGCAATTTGTAAACAAAGTTATAAAACTTGGGGTGATAATAGCGTTCGTGGAACCAATAACAACATTTCAACATTAGGCTTAAAGTGTAAATACCCTAATAAAATTAACAATTAAACAATAAAGAGTAATAGAAACAATACCGGCGTTCACGGAACTGATAGTAAACATGAAACAAAAGGCTATTGTCTTAAAACTAAAAACGTGGGAATTTTAAGAAAACAAAAGACGTCTCGATATTTCGACGCTAGTCCAGAGCTGTAACACTGTCCCCCTCTTAGACATGCTCGTCCCGAGCATCATTGTTGCCGTGATATCGAGCCAACCGGTCCACATGGACTATCTTTGGTTTTCCTCTCGTCCCTTGTTTGATGCGATAGGTGATATCATTTATCCTCGTAATCACCTTGTAAGGTCCTTCCCAACGGGCCTGTAGCTTCGGAGATTTCCCTTTCTTCCGTAGTGGATTATGCAGCCACACCAATGTGCCCTCGTCGAAACCACTGGTGTTTGCACGACGGTCATAGCGAGTCTTCATCTTGTCGCTGGTCCTTAGGCTGTTCTCGCGTACCAATGTGTGCACGTCATCCAGTTGGTTTTGTAGGTCACAGACGTAATCCACTACTGGTCTCGGAGCCTCAGGAGGTGTACCCGTAATAGCATCAATTGGAAGCCTCATTTCTCTTCCAAAGTTTACTCGGGCTGGTGACATGCCTGTACTATTGTGTATGGCTGAGCGGTATGACATAAGGAAAAGTGGTATATATCTGTCCCAGTCCCTTTGGTGTTCGTCGACTACCTTCGCCAAGTGATTTTCCAACGTTTGATTGAACCGCTCAACCATGCCATCTGACTGGGGATGTGCTGGAGTCGTTCTTGTCTTGTTCATGCCAAGCAGCTTGCAAAGTTCTTGAAACAAGGCAGATTCGAAATTTCGTCCTTGGTCAGAGTGGATTTCCAACGGTACTCCGAATCGGCAGACAACTTCTTGAACCAGCTTCTCTGCTACGGTTTTGGCTTCTTGATTCGGCGTAGCGAAGACTTCCGGCCACTTACTGAAGTAGTCCTGAACAACGATTATGTATTTGTTCCCACTGTCAGTTTCTGGGAATGGTCCAGCAACATCTATAGCTATGCGCTCCCAAGGTGCTCCGACGTTGTATAGCTTAAGTTTTCCTTTGCTTCTTGTCTGAGGTCCTTTCACAGATGCACACGCAGTGCACTTCCGGCACCAGTCTTCCACGTCCTCCCGACATCGTAACCAGTAGAACCTTTGCCGTACTTTCACAAGAGTTTTCTTCATTCCAAGGTGTCCGCCAGATACTCCATTGTGCGTTTGTCTCAGAAGAGGTGCAACCTTACTCCGCGGAATTACAATCTGTAGAGTGACCTCTCTGCCATCTTCTGACTCCCACTTCCTGCATAAAAGCCCGTTATTAAGTGTCAGGCTACTCCACTGAGCCCAGTAACCCTTACAAATTGGGCTGTATGACGATATGTCACTCCATTGTGGCTTGTTCCCAATCTTCAACCAGTCTATGATAGGCCGTAGATCTTTATCTTCTTCTTGAGCTCTCTTCATGTTGTCATCCGTCCACTCATCATCAGTCCCATCGATTTTAATGGTTCTTAGAGCTTCACGCGTCTCCTGTTTCTTGCAGTGTTGGCATTCGTCTGGGCAAGGCCGCCTTGATAGTGCATCCGCATTATTATGCCCTTTTCCACTTCGGTGTTCTATCTCAAAATGGAATTCTTGCAGCTGCTCCAACCATCGTGCCACTTGTCCGTCAGGATTTTTAAATTGTAGCAGCCATTTTAATGCGGCATGATCTGTCCGTAACGTGAACTGCCTCCCGATCAAGTACTTGTGGAAGTGCTGTAAGGTCTTCACAACAGCCAACAGTTCACGGCGAGTCACACAATAATTTCTTTCCGGCTTCGAAAGTGCCTTGCTGAAATAAGCTATCACAACCTGGTGGTCGCCTTGAATCTGTGATAGGACACCTCCAATCCCCGTGTTGCTTGCGTCAGTGTCCACAACAAATCGTCCCTCTCTGCTTGGATAGCCCAAGATGGGCGACTCACACAAACATTGCTTCAGGGTGTTGAAGGCTTCATCACTGTCTGAATCCCAGATGAAGGCACGTTTTTCTTCTGTTAGGCGATGCAACGGTCTTGCTATGTCCGCAAAGTTCTTGACAAATCGCCTGTAGTATGTGCATAAGCCGAGAAAAGCTCTCACTTCTGTTTTGTTCTTCGGAATTGGCCATTCTTGTACAGCTTTCACTTTATCCGCGTCAGTTTGCACGCCTTTCGTAGATATCACATGACCCAGGTATTTAACTTCCTTCTTAAATAATTCACATTTCTTCGGGCTTAGCTTCAAATTGGCGTCTCTGATCAGGGTGAAGACTTTCTCCAGATTTCTCAAATGCTCCTTAAAGTTACGCCCCATTATGATGACATCGTCGAGGTACACTAGACATACGTCTCCAAGCAGACCAACCATGACTCTTTCCATGAGGCGCTCAAACGTCGCTGGAGCATTACATAGTCCAAATGGCATGACATTAAATTGCCAGAGACCGTTTCCTATTCCCGTGCAGAACGCAGTTTTCTCTTTGTCTTCAGGGCTTATCTCCACTTGCCAATAGCCACTCTTCAAATCCACCGTTGAAAACCAGTTCATGCCACTGAGCATGTCCAGTGTGTCATCTATCCGTGGCAGAGGATAACTGTCCTTCTTGGTGACATTATTCAGCATCCGGTAGTCTACGCAGAACCTGGTGCTACCATCTTTCTTTTTCACCAAGACTACTGGTGATGACCAAGGACTCGTCGACGGCTCGATGATCTTATTCTTGGCCATTTCATTCACCAACTCGGTAACTTCAGCTTCCTTGGCCCATGGTACACGACGAGGTCTCTGTTTTATTGGTCTGGCATCTCCTGTGTCGATCCTGTGTTTCACCAGTCCAGTCCTTCCACAGTCGTTTCCTGATGCAAATATGTCCTTATACCGCAGAAGAAGATCTTTTGCTTGAGAATACTCCGATGCTGTTAATGTTCCTTTGCAAGATTCCATAAGATCTTCAACATGTTCTTCGGAGGTATGCGTTGCACTGTTAGAATCGCTAAGGCGTTGAAGAGACTTGACTTCTTGACACTTTCCAATAACTGTGTTTATCTTCAGGTGAATCTCGTTGTTACTGAGGTTCAGAACTCTTAATTGCGTTTCGCCTTTTGTTACAAGTAATGTTCTTGCTGTTATCCAATTTGGGTGGTGACCATTATCTTCAGCAATAACACAGCGTCCGTGCTTAACATTCGAAGGAAACTTCACTCGTACAATGGTTTCTGATCTTGGAGCCAATATTGTGTCCTTCAAGTAGTATAGATTGCAAGGTCGTGATCCCTGTAGACATACTTCTTGGTCCGAGAATTTTAACACTCCTCTTGCAATGTCCAAAATACAACGGTGATCTTTCAGGAAGTCCAACCCCAATATGCAGTCATCGGTGATGTTGGCAATTAGCACCGATTGACGATATACTTTATCACCGATACTAAGCTCCACGTCGGTGTCGCCGAGGACGGAGACTGACTGGCCAGTTGCTGTTTGAAGGTGAAGTGCTGGTTGCTGCTTGTTCCACAGGATCGTCCTCTTCATTAGTTCTGGTCTCACTACTGTACGTGATGCTCCAGTATCCACAGTAAAACTGCACGGCTTGTTGTCCAACGTTCCCTCGACGATAAGGCTATTTCCGTTACAAACTTGAGTGATAGTGATGGTTGGGGCTTCATTATGACCAGCCAGCACCCGCCCCGCGGCCCTGGCGACACTTAGTTTAACGACACGTCATCTTCTGATTGTGTCTCGGCATTTGAGACACTTTTCTTCTTCAGTTGTGGGCAATCCACCCGTATATGTCCTCTTTCACCACAGCCATAGCACATCGGCCCAAATCGCGAGCTTCGTGGAGCACTGGTTCGATTATTTGCCACTACTTCCCTTATCTTATGTACCCGTGTGTCTTGCCTCACAGCTTCAACTTCTAGAGCGTGAGCGAGCGCGGTCTTCAAAGAAGTATGATGTGCCAGCCGCACAGTGGCTCTGACTTCGGGATCTCGTATTCCATCCACGAAGGCTTGCAACAGCGTCACTGGTATTGTCTCCGGTGTTGATGAGTATGCACGGCGTACTAGACGTTCGATCTCACTAGCCCATTGCTGGAGGTTCTCGCCAGGTTTCTGAGTTCTTTCTCGCAGCTGTGCCCGGCACACATGCTCCAGGTGTTTCTCGCCGTACCGGGTTTCGAGGGCTTCCATCAGATCCTCCACGGTTCTTCCTTCGACAGGCAGATTTTCTAGGACCACCAAGGCATCTCCTCGCAGGGCGAGAGTAAGTGCAGTCAGTGCATATTTGTTACTCCAGGCGTTTGCCTCCATTAAAGTCTCAAATTGATGCCTGAACGCAGTCCACGAAGAGGCTCCGTCAAAATGAGGTAGATCAAGCTTTGACGATGACGAGCCCACTACGACTGGTTCACGAGCTTGCAGCTTGATCATTTCTTTCTTCATCGATTGAAGACTCTCGTCGTGCGCATCCACTCTCACCTGTAGCTCATTCGCTTGTGCACTGACTTTCTTGATGTCTTTTTCCACGGTGCTTACTCGTTGTCCAATTTCCTTGAGGCCGGTATCTAATTTGCTCATTAATGCTTCCTGGTTGGCCTGCATAGCTGCCTGGTTGGTCTGCAGTGCTTCCCGCAACTCTTGTCGACTTGTTTCCTGGTTGGCCTGCAGTGCTTCCCGCAACTCTTGTCGACTTGCTTCCTGGTTGGCCTGCAGAGCTTCTCGCAACTCTTGTCGACTTGCTTCCTGGTTGGCCTGCAGAGCTTCCTGGTTGGCCTGCAGAGCTTCCCGCAACTCTTGTCGACTTGCTTCCTGGTTGGCCTGCAGAGCTTCCTGGTTGGCCTGCATAGCTTCCCGCAACTCTCGTCGACTAGCCTCTTGGCTAGCTTGGAACTCTCGTCGCATAACTTCCAATAGGGCGGACAAATCCATCGAAGGCGTAGCAGGCACACTCGTCGATGTCGATGCTTCCGTCCGCTCCTCCGCAGCTTGCCGACGTGTACGGTCCATCTCGACTTGCCGCCTCGTGCGTGGTGTACGGTCGTCTTCTTCACGCGGCAACAAAGGCATCCCGCTTCTGACACCAATTGTTACGTCGCAGGGTTCTTAAAAATGCCGTTTGCTTGGTGAAGATGATTTATTTCCACACACACTTAAGAGTACAGCAATATAGTAGTCCAGATCGCAGGTATATCACTCGGAGTCCGTTATCACAAGCTTTAGTCGTTCACTTTATCACTACACTGAATCGCAGATATATCACTCGTTATCGCAGCGTATCGCACACTGTATCGCGTTGAGATTCTTCCGGGATCGCAGCGTAGAACACACTAACTCTGGTCGGCTCGACAGCGTCTTTTATACGGGACTATGCCTTTCTGGAAGGTTCGCAATTTGTAAACAAAGTTATAAAACTTGGGGTGATAATAGCGTTCGTGGAACCAATAACAACATTTCAACAATAGGCTTAAAGTGTAAATACCCTAATAAAATTAACAATTAAACAATAAAGAGTAATAGAAACAATACCGGCGTTCACGGAACTGATAGTAAACATGAAACAAAAGGCTATTGTCTTAAAACTAAAAACGTGGGAATTTTAAGAAAACAAAAGACGTCTCGATATTTCGACGCTAGTCCAGAGCTGTAACAATACATTTGAAAATCGAACCGAGCGCCAGGAGCCGAATTGGAGCCGAACCTTGTTCTAGGTTCTAGAAAAGAAAAAAAAATAGATAAAAAGAAGGCGCTAACGCTGTTGATATTATTTTAATTCTAGCAGTTTTGTAATTTACTGTCTCGCCTCGCAGTAGGTGTGGGCGCGAACGCTGGAAATCGGTGTGTTGATATTATATTATTTCTAGCAGTAAGTATTTAATAATAATAATAAATACACTTCATTGTACCATTGAGATTTTACACCAAAAATTACATGTAAATTGAACAATACGTTGATGATGTAAAAAGGTGGCCTTATCGCTAAAAAGCAATTTCTTCCAGATAACCTAAGCAATCTCTTCCTAGTACTTGTATTCCATTACCTCGCAGTAGGTGTGAAAAGTAGTATATTCTCCTCGGGGATAAAGGTGCCTTTGTCTTGGGCGAGCTTGAATCTCTCGCTGTACTCAGGATTCTAGTATTAACTCCCTCGCTTTGCTCGGGAGTTAACTCTGTACTCCCTCGCTACGCTCGGGAGTTACTAGAATCCTTCGTTATGCTCGCGATTCAATTTCACGCCCGTGACCCCCGTGACATAAGACACTGCTTTATCCCCTTGGTGCATAAACTACTATTACTACTCGTCTAACCCCTCAGATAGCAAAATAACCAAACCGCAAAACTAAGTTTGTTTGTCGAGGTTTTTTTAAGATTATTAAAAAACTGTCTAAGTACTACTCGGAAACATCATTTTATTTACATACATACATAAACATTTACATAGATAAACATTAATCACCATTTATCATTTTTTTTTTAGTTTTATTATAATTATTTAAGCTCCACAAACTTCGGAGATAAGGGGGAGGGACAGAATTTTTTGACATTTTCATTATAAGCCAAAAACTACGTGACATAAACCAAAATGAAAATCTGTTTTGAAATATGCAAATGAAGCCTTTTCATGTGATACCCTACTTGATAGAGTAGTATCACTTTGAAATTTTGACGCCCCATTTCGACCATTAAAAAACAAAATAAAAGAAAAAAAAATTTTTTACTTCAGTAAAGTTGGGTAAATTAGATCTAAAACTATTCTAAGTTTCAAATCCATAGAGTCAGTGGTTCTTGAAATATATAGGTGTGACTGACAGACAGACAGACAGACCGACGAAGTCTCACCATAAGGGTTCAAAAAGAAGGTTCTCTATTCGACGCGTATGTATGTAATATTAATAAAAATGCGTAATATTTATATATGTTAATCTATATGGGCTTCTAAACAAATTTACCAAATTTTATGAGTGTATGTATGTATGTATGTAGGTTTGTCCGCGGATTTCTCAGAAACTACAAGTCCGATTTCGAAAATTGTTTTTTTAATAGTTAGAGTATTTTTCTACTTAGGGTAGAGTACAAGTTTCATCAAAATCGGTCCAGTAGTTTAAGAGATATAAACTTTTTATGTTTTCAGTAAGTTACTGTAACGTAGACGTTCGAGTTGCGTGATAGTGCTGATACCTATTTTGCTAAAATAAAAGTCACTAAAAAGTGTTAAATAAAATATTTAAAAATAAATATAAACCGACTTCAAAGTAAATTATCTAAAAAGCATAAAGTAACGAAAATATATTGAAGTCGGTGTCAGCTCGTGCTAGTCTTAGTTAACATGATGCTAGCACCGAGTTCAATATATTTTCGTTATTTTATGCTTTTTAGATAATTTACTTTGAAGTCGGTTTTTATTTATTTTTAAATATTTTATTTAGCTTTAGGGTATGGCACCCTAAAAAGACAACACGATGTGTACCAGTTGTTGTACACACCAGAACCTATCAACTTATTTGAAAGACGGCACCTTGAAAGTTGAAATGGTAATGTTTATTTATTTGACTCCACTTGGTCTCCGCAAACATTAACGTGCGGAATTAGAAAACTTTTATGTAAGTAATTCATACAAATGTTGAACAACGCTTTCGTTCATTCAGAAAACATCTTTGCCGTCGTCGCGTCGTGTGAACTTGCAGGCGTAATTATTTAATTAAACACGTGAGTTTACTGTTCAGACCAAGTTGGTCCATAAACTACGAGCGAGCTTTGCAAGTTTTATCGATCTGTTGACAACTTGACACACTTTGTTCAATCACTGTCGCATAATTATAGCGACGTTATCTGCCAATCGTGAAGCGTCAGTTTGCAAAGTTAAAAGAGCTTTGTTCGCTCGCTAAACCCTTTAAAGTTGATCGATTTAAATTTTAAAAGCGTCCGCTTAAACGTCGAAACATTCACTAATTTATCTGTTAATTATTTTGGATCTCTCAAACTAAAGCGTAGGTAGTTTTTAAATGTGATTCTGTGTATGTATTGTATTGTTTAATTAGTGCAGAATTAAATTACCTCACATTTAAATGAATGGTAATTTAGATGATTTCATCATCATCATCATCATCAGCCGGAAGACGTCCACTGCTGAACATAGGCCTCCCCCTTAGAACGCCACAATGAACGACAATTGGCTATTTGCATCCAGCGGTTACCTGCGACGCGCACAATGTCGTCTGTCCACCTAGTGGGAGGCCTGCCTACGCTGCGTCTTCCAGTTCGTGGTCGCCACTCGAGAACCTTTCTTCCCCAACGGTTATCGGTTCTTCAAGCGATGTGGCCTGCCCATTTCGAATGGCAGGACACAATATCGCTAATGTCGATTCATTTGTAACAAAACAATGTTTAAAAAAAAAAAGTGAAAAAATGACAAGCCCGCTGAGTTTCTTGCCGGATCTTCTCAGTTGAGGCCGCGTTGTGATCCGGTGGTAGCTTCTAAAAAATGACGATTCAAAAGTGCTAGCGTTAAGCCTATTTGAAATAAAGATTTTTGAGTTTGAGTTTGAGTTTGAGACTTCAACTTGCAGATTCTGAGAGCTATGTCGGTGACCTTGGTTCTTCGGCGAATCTCCACATTTCGGAGCCGTTAGAAACCACGTCTCAGTACCATATGGCATCACTGGCAACACACACTGGTTAAAAACCTTCGTCTTCAGGCACTGCGGTATTTCGGACGAGAAGATATCGCGTAGTTTCCCGAACGCTGCCCATCCGAGTTGGATTCTTCGGGCGACCTCTTTGTCGAAGTTGGACCGACCTAACTGGATAGTTTGTCCCGTAGTGGTCAACAACTTCGAGTGTATCGTCCCCAACAACTACCGGTACGGGTGCAACATGGGCATTAGACATGATCTTCGTCTTGTCCATGTTCATTTTAAGACCCACCTGTTGGGAAACGCTACTGAGGTCACTGAGCATCGTATTGAGGTCCTCCAGCGACTCTGCCATAGACTATATCATCGGCAAAACGAAGGTGAGTGATGTATTCGCCATTGATGTTGATGCCGAATCCGTACCAGTCCAAGAGCTTGAAAACGTCCTCCAATGCATTTGAGAACAGTTTCGGAGAAATAACGTCTCCCTGTCTCACACCTCGCTGCAATGGGATTGGTTTCGTGCTCTCGTCCTGTAGTCGGATCGACATGGTGGCGTTGCTGTACAAACACTTCAACACTTCGATGTACCTATAGTCAATGTGGCACCGCTGGAGGGACTGCAATACCGCCCAGGTCTCGATTGAATCGAAGGCTTTTTCGTAGTCCACAAACGCTAGACATAATGGCCGATTATACTCCTCGGTCTTCTGTATAATCTGGCGGAGCGTATGTATGTGGTCTACAGTGCTAAAGCCTTTTCGGAACCCGGCTTGTTCGGGAGGCTGGAAGTCATCAAACCTGCGTTCGAGACGGTTCGTAATGACTCTCGAAAACAGCTTGTATACATGGCTCAGGAGTGAGATGGGTCTATAATTCTTCAATAAAGTGTTATCACCTTTTTTGAAGAAAAGAACCACCACACTCCTGTGCCATGCTTCTGGCGTAGTACCCTCGAGTAAGACGGAATTAAATAACTTCTGGAGGACTAAAAGTACCGGTTTTCCACCCGCTCTCGGAAGTTCTGTTGTGATTCCGTCTTCACCCGGCGCCTTGTTGTTCTTAAGCTGTTTGAGAGCCATTCTAATCTTGTACAGGCTGATGTCTGGGATGTCTTCAGTGTAATGACGAGTTAGTTTGGCTCTGGTGTCCTGAGCTGTTCTGGCAATGGGATCCCGTGTTGAGGTGTATAACTGTCCGTAAAATCTCTCAAGCTCTCTCAATATCTCCGGTTTCGATGAGATGACACTGCCGTCATCGATCTTCAGCTTTGTCATTTGGCTACGCCCAATAGACGAATTCTTTGCGAACACTTTAGAGCCTTGGTTCCGCTCAATTTCGTCCTTAATACATGCTGTATTATAGGAACGCAAGTCGTGTCGCACGGATTTCGAGATTCGTCTATTGAGTTTGGCATAACCCGACATATCAGCTGAAGATTGCAGTCTCATCTCAGTCCGGTTTTCCACTAGCTTAATGGTTGTATTGGAGAGCTTTTGAGGCTTTGATAGATGATTTATCTCATTCGAAATAATATCCTGGGACAATTCACACACGGTCATCTAATCCCAAACTAGGCAGAGCCTGTACTATGGAAACCAGACAACTGATACTAATACATATATACATTTTTTTTGTAAATACATACTTATATAGATAAAACACCCAGACACTTGGTGGGAATCGAACCCATGACCTGTTGGGTAGCAGACAGGGTCACTAACCACTAGACCAACGGGCCCGTCAAGCGATAACAATAAGCGATTAGCGTTATATTTCTTGAATAGGATTTAAACAAAATAATCCTTATTTCAATGCTTTTTGCAGTAAGTAAATATTAAAGACTAATCTTTAATCATTCTGCACAGATATTAACATTTAAAAGACTTAAAATTGTATTTTCATAATCTGATAGTTCACAAAGTGGGTTTAATTGCTTTGACTGAGCGCTTTATTTATTGGGCTATTTAAAGACCGAAACGCATAATAATTCTATAATAAACGGAACTGCCGTTCTATCTTAGTACGCGTGAGCTTTCATACCGGTACACAGTAATGTTTACTGAAGCGTTGCTGAAGATATGTTGACACTGACTGCGGTTGTACCTACATACTTAGACAATATTATATGGAAGGGAAAATTGATGCTACCGTCAATATGTAGCGTCGGTGTTATACATATATAAATTTACTGTGAGTATAAAAAAGAAAATCACATATTATGTATAGCCCTTATGACCGCCCTGGCTGCAGTCAAAGTGCTAAATGATCTCATGACACTTACGTCTGAGAAGGTTTTATTTCACACGTCTCTACGAGATTGTGTGAATATTATGAATTTCGTACAAATGCGTTTCTCGTCGTTGTGAAAAAGCTTTTCAGGGCGAAAATTGTTTTCAATTGTTTTCTTTTATAGCTCCCAGAGGCAGTGCTGTGTGCGCGAGAGTGAAATACACGCCATTGGTACAATTTCATCTCAAGTTTTTTCGGTACTTATAACATAAAAGGTGATACATTTTATACAGAATTATGAAAATAAAGTGTAATATATTGTAATAAACTTTCTCAGCGCTATAGCGTTACTTCTGTAAATTGTACTTTTATGCCTATTATAATGCGCCTTGCAATGGTATAATGGACTTTTTATGTGAAACTGAGATTTGACATGATGCACAAGAGGACCACTTAGGAAATACATATATATATACATATATATATTTATTCTAATGGGTGACGAGACTAGCAAGACGTTTCTGATGGTAAGCAACATACCTGTCTATCAGTGGCGTGCACTGAAAGCGGGAAAAAATATCTGCGAGTTGTTTATGCTTTATGCTATTTGTTCGTGCTCCAGCACAATTATCCTTAAATTAACCAATATTACCAACATATCCATTTACATTAAAAAAATTACGTTAATTCATGTCCAAACTAAGATTTTTTTTAAGTTAAGACTGTTTAGAGAATTCCTAGGGTAGACAAAGTATTTTTGTCAGTATGGAGCCGCTGAATAAACTTATTAATGTTCTCAAATGCAAATTAATATGTCTATAGTATTTGCTTGCTTATGGATATTTGAAATGGTATAATAACATACTTAAAATAGGTGAAACAAGCCGAATACATTTTTTTGCCTACCCTCTGTGCACGCCACTGCTGTCTATATACCCTGGTTTTCTTTATAAGATCAAAAATTAAACAATAAATGTATGAACGCAGGCGTGATGGCTGACCCATGGCCAGCCAAAGACAATTGGTAGGGTTGCATATGTCATATTCGACCTTACTAACCCTATTTGGCTGGCCACCGGTCACCGTTCATGCATTTATTATTCCATTTTTGATCTCGTAAAGTGAAACCGTTTCGGCCGTTTTAGCAACCAAGTATTGCAACTGGTAGATAGACCCCGCCCCCCCCCCCCCCCCTCGTAGGGTGTCCGGGTAAGAATAGCACCCACCCATCTTCTCCCGTTGGGTGTACGTAAAAGGCGACTATGGGAAAACAAGAAGACGGGCAGCAGCGACTTTTTATTGGATTACCTACTACCTACTGCGATCCCCAAGCCGCCTGCCAAGCGTAGGGATTATGGCAACCCCTCCCTTATAAGGGAGAGGCCTTTGTTCAGCAGTAGCCGTTTCGGCTGCTGATGAGATAGATGCATTGCACTGTCGCTCGTCACCCGAGATGTTAGTTGATAAGTCCAATTACTTCTTTTCGCGCGGGAAACCTTCAAAAGGTCCCCGGGAGCTGTGGGGCTCGACCGAAGTATGTGGGATTCTTACCCACTAATACACCCGCGGTGGTCGCATCGGCACATGAGAGGGGAACCCCGAGCTGTCCGGTGCGATCTGAACCAGGGGCCCCCAGTGCCGTGCCTTTGAGCCCGCCGCCTGGGGGCGCAATTACCTAGTTGAAGTTCGAATTATTAAGTGCAATCAATCCGTGACTTAAAAACTTAAAGCAAATCATCATCATCATCATCACTAGCCGGAAGACGTCCACTGCTGAATATAGGCCTCCCCCTAAATAAAGCAAATACGTTGTCTTTAGTTTAGTGGGAATCTTATGATCTTGGTTTAATCCCGAGAAAGTCAAGCCTATTCTTGAAAACAACGAGAAGATGATTTATAAATGAACGGGCCTAATCTGTCTGAGTTTAAGTAGTTGGTACAATTTCTAATGAATAATGATGATTGAATTTTAATTTTCATTTGTCAAATAGAGACAGATTGTCGATAAAAATATGTAAAATTCATACTCTATCACAATTAATAACTCAAATTCAGATTAGTTAAAATTTAATCTAGAAATAAGGAGACCAATCCCCGGAATCTAAAGGTACGCGTCCATTGGCACGCGCCGGACGCGACGGCCCGCATCGGAAAATGACGGCGCGGATAATGGACGCAGCGCTATGTAAAATCATAGAAAGCAAACTAAAATCCGTTGCGTGCCGTGCGTGCGGTGCGTCTGACGCTGGCCAATGGACGCGTACCTTTAGTGTCGCCGCAGACAGGCCACCGGCCACATCCACAATCGCCGGCACTTGAAGCTAGAAGCGGCTACAAAAGAAGCTGATGCGCGACAGCCACTTGTGGTCGATGTTGGACACTTGTGGTTGGTGGCCGCTACTTTTTTTAACTCGTGCTTGCAGTGAAATGAAGGGAGAGAGGGGTGGGGAGTCGCGCTAGTGGCTTGTGTCGGCGTTTTGTGGCGGTGTTTTGTGGCGGCGTTTTGTGGCCGAGCCGACCACTAGTGGCTTTTGTCGGCGTTTTGTGGCGTGTGGCGACCACCAGCGTTTACAGTGTGCGGCGAGTCCATGCAAAATGTATGAAAACAACAGAAAATAGGTCGGTGGTTGCGTTTTGTGGTTGTAGCCGGTGGCCCGTGTGCGGCGACACTTAGAGCATTAAATTTAATGCTCTAAGCTCGGAATGTCAGATGGGTAACTAATTACTTTAATTAATTACTAACTCGCTTGACCAATTAGCGCTTTTCTTCACTCTTCCTATAATCTTTAATGGGATGATCATTTGTATATAACGTTTATCTTGAAAAATACGCCATATTTAATTTGCTAGCTGGCACCTTCCACGGCCTATTCCCAGTAGTTCTACATTTAGTTCTACATGTATGACTACTAAGAAAAAAAATCCTGTTAGTTCTACACTCATGTAGAACTAGTAAGAATGCATTAAATATTATTTTTTCATTCCTAGTAGTTCTACACGATGACGTATTAGAAAATTAGAACTTTATTAGTGAGCAGAATATTTTTTGTTTGTTCACGTGGGAGAAACCTTCGATATATAGGTTCACCCGGTGGCGGTCAACCAGGGTATTTCAGATTAGTATCCATTAAAACTTCTGCGGCTGTTGCATCGGCAGCTGAGATGCCATTATTCATGAGGCTTGCTTATGTCCTATGCTACCCTGGTACTTCTGGTATATACTATACTACTCGTACTATCGCCTTTCGGCCCTAAGATTGGATCGAGCTACCGGCCCCCATACCCCGGTAAAGCCGCCTGCCGGCGCTTGCTACGGTGCCCCCGCCCTAAGGCCTTTCGGACCCGACTCCACCCTGCACCACCACCGCGCTCAACCGACGGGTCCAATCGGGAACAGCTGTAGCGGTGCCCCCGCCCTACAACCCCCCTGTGCCTTTCTGCTGCTCAACCGGCACTCATATACCGGGAACAGCAGTTCAGACCCCCCCCCCCTAAGGCTTCGCCACCGAGCAACAGCTGGCCACCTCAGAGTGGAGATATTACCCGGTGCCCAGTGTACAACGTCCCAATTCCATTCCATTCCATTCTTGGTGGCTATAAATTTGGGCCCGGTATCCCCGGAACGCACTTCGACCCAGCTGGATCCATTGTGCATGCCCTAGCCCTTACTCTGTTGCTGGCGTATCGAAGAGCTCCCTCAGGTACGCAACGATCGCGCCAGCTTGGAGCTGTACATAATCATTTGGCGTAGGATAGGCTACTCCCAAATGACTTAACCTACGTCTCGCAAGAGCATCGCAGCTACACAATATGTGTCGCATTGACTCTTTTTCATCTTCGCAGAATCTGCAAATGTCACCAGTACTTTACAACGTCCCAAGCCCATTGTCCTTCCTCTGAATGTATTCTCTGGAATTACAATGGACCGGGCACTCGAGGAGGTGATGGCAGTACCCCGGTATGTACGAACCTAAGGTAAGAAATCATAAGAGAGATGAAACCTCTTTGTGCCCTCTGTTGTCCTAGTACTTCTGGTATAATATTTTTCTTATATCTGATAAGAATGAATTAGAGGAAAAAAAGCAAACACTTAAAATATCAAATTTTTGAAGAAAAAAATATCCTTTATAAGTTTACTCACTAATAAAGTTTATGTAATATTTTTTCAGTACGTCATCGTGTAGAACTACTAGGAATGAAAAAAATAATATTTAATGCATTCTTACTAGTTCTACATGAGTGTAGAACTAACAGGATTTTTTTTTCTTAGTAGTCATACATGTAGAACTAAATGTAGAACTACTGGGAATAGGCCCCTTCCACAGCCTTACGACAAACTGCTCTGAGTGCTTTCTTGTAGCTAAGGTAGTTACGAAGCCCAGATAAAAAGCCAACTTTTGAATTTTGTTTCTGTCTACGCAAATGTAACATATTCCCACATTTGATCTTTAACGATATAGGTACCTACATATTATTTTACCTACTCTTAGTTACAATAGGACTCATAAACAACCGCAATAAAATGTTAAAATTAGTTAAGGTTTATTACGTTATAAAGTAAAGCAGAATCCGTTTAAAAGACAAACCCCGTCCAAAAATATATGTACATACCATGCCTAGGTACTAAACGTGTGTATTACCCCGTCTACGTCAACGTTTTATATTAGGTATCTCCCTTTGTTTATGAATAGGTAATCCTGCTAATAAGAAAAGGATTGTTTATTTAGGTATATTTTGGCGGGGTGTAATTCTAGAATCCTCCTTCCACGATCCTCTTTCTATCACACGGCAGCTAAGTTGTAAATGTCCTATCAGTCTGGACTAAGTGCGTTACGCCTATTGAAAAAGAATGATTTGCATATAAATGTCCTACAAAATGTGTGCAAAAAATAATTTATCTATCCACCTTTTTAGGGTTCCATACCTAAAAGGTAAAATAGGAACCCTTATGGTCTGACTTCGTCTGTCTGTCTGTCTGTCACAAACCTATATATTTCAGGAACCACTGATGCTATCAATTTGAAACTTGGAATAGTTTTAGATCTTAATTACCCAACTCCATCGCAAATAAAATAAATATATTTTTCCTTTTACTTTTTTTTATAATGGGGGTCGAAATGGGTCATCAAAATTTCAAAGTGAGACTACTATATTGAGTGGGGTATCATATGAAAGGGCTTCATTTGCACATCTCAAAACAGATGTTTATTTTGGTTTATGTCACGCAGTTTTTGGCTGATAATCAAAAATGACAAAAAAAAATACCGTCCCCCCCCCCCCCCTTATCTCCGAAGTTTGTGGAGGGAAAAATCTGAAATAATTATGGGTAATACATGTCTAAAGTCCTCGCACTTTAACTTCATTAACAAACAAACAATCGATAACAACTGAACTAAGAGATACTACGATCAACAACCAATTGGGATAAAATCACTATGCCAACAAGATAGTATATCTCAACATCACTACAACTTTAAAAATACGAACAACAATAAAATTTAACTTTTTATAACCTTTCGGGCATACTACAAACTTTGCTGCAAAATCGTAAATATTCTGTGAACATATGGTATTTTTATTACACCTCGCCGAAAGACAGGCAAAGGTACTCATACCATACAGCCTTGTTTATTTTTGCCACAGTTACATCGCAATTCGCCAACGAATCGAGGTAGGGATATTTTGTATACAATAGACATTTTTCATTACTTCTATTAGTCTGAATGATCTGAAATTTAGAACATATGTAAATCCGATGATATTAAATAAAATGGTAACCTTCACCAGGGTCTGATGATGATCAGGAAAAGGTGGTAACAGGATCTCGGCCCAAATAAACATAAACCCACCGACTTTGGGCTCGTTAGGTAGGTCTCGACGAGTAGTTGCTAGAAAAATGGTGATCAGGGTCTGATGAAGGAGCAGGAAGGTGGCCACGGGATCTCTGCACCAATAAACGTAAACCCACGGAGTTTGAGCTGGTTAGGTAGTTCTTGACGAGTAGTTGCTAGAAATATGGTGATCAGGGTCTGATGGTGGAAAAGGAAGGTGGTCACAGGTTCTCTGCACGAATAAACGTAGACCCGCCGAGATTGGGCTCGTTAGGTAGGTCTCGACGAGTAGTTACTAGAAAAAATGGTGATCAGTCTGATGATGGAGCAGGAAGGTGGTCACGGGATCTCTGCACTAATAAACGTAGACCTACCGAATTTGGATTAGTTGGATAGGTTGCTGCGAGCAGTAGGTAGAAAAACTTGATCAGAGTCTGGTGATAGGAGCAGGCAGGTAGGTGGCAACAGGAATTCGGCTCCATTAAATGTAGGACCCACCGAATTATAAATCTATGGTTAAATCTTGACGAGTAGTTGGACAGATACTGATCAGGGTCTGATAATAGCACAGGAAAATCATTTTAAGAGTTCGTTTACCTATTAACTTTATACTTGTAGTACAGTTACTAAAGTACAAATAAAAGTAAAGCATGCCGTAATAATTCTGTTCTTTAATGAAAGTCAAATTACAAGAACCATCTTCCAAACACTTTTATGGTTGCCTAGCAACTATAACAAATATTTATTTTGAAAAACATGCCCTGGTTATTTTTTAATAGGGGCTGAAATATGGTCTGAAAATATCAAAGTGAGGCTACTATATCGAGTGGGGTACCATATGAAAGGGCTTTATTTCCACATTTTAAAGCAGATTTATATTTTGGTTTTTGATAAGTATGTAGTTATTGGTTTTGAAAAGAACGCAGGACGGGGAAAAATTTATAAATTAAGGCGCTAATAACGGTGAAATGCCTGAATTCTTGTTATTTTAAGTTAAATGTTCACAAAAACTGTTAATTTAATCTGTATAGAAAAAATATAAAACGTTAGTTAAAGTTTCGATAAATACGTTTACTTGAATAAAAATTTATTTTTGATAACCACTTTTTAGGAAAAAAAGATTTAAAAAGGACCTATTTATGTCATAATTTGCAAATGTTCTCTAAAACCGCTCAAGCTATGGTGTTGGCGTATACACAGGAAAAAAGGTCTTGAAAATACGAATGTCTTTACTTGAAAGATTTATTTTTATTCCGTATTTTACTAGAGAAATATCTATTTTTCCCAAAATTTAATACATCGGCGCAAGTATGCCTGCGCCGAGCTCTGATTCAGTCCGCTTCGCGGAGTTGTCGAGGGAGGACTGCACGTCGGTGTTGGAGCAATATTGTTTAACTCGTTTAATTTTTTAAAGAGTATAATTATGCGCATTTATAAATATTGAAATTAATAGAAGTATTTAGTTTAGTTAATATCTATACATTAGTAGCGGTAAATATTTTTTTGGAAATAAATTAACTTTTTAAGTACGCAAAGACTAAGAAAACTATGCCAATGCATTGGGGCCGCCGGTGGGTGACGTCGGTTTGTGAATTCGGAACGGTCTTAAATACCGTAATTCATCACGGTTCGCTTGGGAGAGGGTCCCAGTTTTTAACCGACTTTAAAATTAAAAAAGGAGGTTATGTATTCGACGCGAATGTATTTAATAGGTACTATTAATAATAAAGAGAAACTCATAGACAGTTGTTTTCCAATATGTGGCAATCGATCAGGTTAAGCAACGTTAGGCAAGGTCATTCCATAGATGGGTGACCGTTTAATGTCATTTGAATTAAGCGTCTCCGTGATTTGGAGGGCAAGTAAAAAGTGTCTCAGTTATTAACCGACTTTAAAAAAGGAGGTTATGTATTTAACACAAATGTATTTAATACTGACTTTTATTTTTGATTTTGACGGGCCCGTTGGTCTAGTGGTTAGTGACCCTGTCTGCTACCCAACAGGTCGTGGGTTCGATTCCCACCAAGTGTCTGGGTGTTATATCTATATAAGTATGTATTTACAAAAAAAAAGTATATATGTATTAGTATCAGTTGTCTGGTTTCCATAATACAGGCTCTGCCTAGTTTGGGATCAGATGACCGTGTGTGAATTATCCCAGGATATTATTATTATTATTACTATAAAAAAATGAGAAGCCCGTCATAGACAGTTGTTATCAATGTTTGGCAATCGTTCAGGTTAAGCAACGTTAGGCAAGGTCATCACATAGATGGGTGACCGTTTAATGCCTTTTGAAGTAAGCGTCTCAGTGCTTCGGAGGGCAAGTAAAAAGTGGGTACCAGTTTTTAACCGACTATAAAAAAGAAAGTTATGTATTCGACGCGAATGTATCTAATACTATTAAAAATAAGGAGCCACTCATAGACAGTTGTTATCAATGTGTGGCAATCGATAAGGTTAAGCAACGTTAGGCAAGGTCATAACATAGATGGGTGACCGTTTAATGCCATTTGAAGTAAGCGTCTCAGTGCTTCGGAAGACAATAAAAAGTGGGTCCCAGTTTTTAACCGACTTTAAAAAAGTAGGTTATGTATTCAACACAAATGTATCTAATACTATAATAAACTATTTTATAAAAACTATTTAAAAAAAAAAAAAACCGACTTCAAAGTAAATTATCTAAAAAGCATAAAATAACGAAAATATATTGAAGTCGGTGTCAGCTGGTGCTAGTGTTAGTTAACATGATGTGCTAGCACCGACTTCAATATATTTTCGTTATTTTATGCTTTTTAGATAATTTACTTTGAAGTCGGTTTTTATTTTTTTTTAAATAGTTTTTATAAAATAGTTTATTTAACACTTTTTAGTGACTTATTTTACCAAGATAGGTATCAGCACTATCACGCAACTCGAACGTCTACGTTACAGTAACTTACTGAAAACATAAAAAGTTTATATCTCTTAAACTACTAGACCGATTTTGATGAAACTTGTACTCTACCCTAAGTTGAACAATACTCTAACTATTGCAAAAAGAATTTTCGAAATCGGACTTGTAGTTTCTGAGAAATCGGCGGACAAACCTACATACATACATACATACACTCATAAAATTTGGTAAATTTGTTTAGAAGCCCACATAGACTAACATATATTAATATTACGCATTTTTATTAATATTACATACATACGCGTCGAATAGAGAACCTTCTTTTTGAAGCCGGTTAAAAAAATGAGAAGCCCGTCATAGACAATTGTTATCAATGTTTGGCAATTGATCAGGTTGAGCAACGTTAGACAAGGTCATTACATAGATGGGTGACCGTTTAATGCCATTTGAAGTAAGCGTCTCCGTGCTTCGGAGGGCAAGTAAAAAGTGGGTCCCAGTTTTTAACCGACTTAAAAAAGTAGGTTATGTATACAACACAAATGTATCTAATACTATAAAAAAATTAGAAGCCCATCATTGACAGTCGTTATCAATGTTTGGCAATCGATCAGGTTAAGCAACGTTAGGCAAGGTCAATACATAGATGGGTGACCGTTTAATGCCACTTGAAGTAAGCGTCTCCGTGCTTCGGAGGGCAAGTAAAAAAGGAGGATGTATTCAACGCAAATGTATGCTATTAAAAATTAGCTAACGTAAAAGAGCTCGGGAGGCGCTGCGCGAGTCAGCTAGTATATAATATATCTTTTGTTCATAATATTTTTGTGTTCTATATTTAATGTTCTATTCATATTATCTAGAATTCTGTGTATACAGGGTTACTGGTAAATATCACAGCAATCCGTTAAGGGTTTGTAGGAGAGATCATTTGCAAATATCAACCATTTTTGAATAATTTGACATTTTATAATTTGAAGATATCTGCGATATACAACTTCCAAAGTATATGAAAAAAGTCAATTTGTGATTATTAACCGACTTCTTTTATTCTCTGCTTGATGATACATACTTGCATGTATAATAATCAGACATGATTATTTATTATTATTGGTTAATAGTAAGTATTAGAAACTGCTGCACAATAGGAGTTATTAAAACACGAGTGTTTTAATGCTTAATTATGTGCAGTTTCAAACACTACTTTATCTAAACTCATGAAATACAATTTTATACCGCCAAACTACACACATCAAAAGTGTCTAGGGATCAAGCATTTTTGGGCAAAAAAATGGGCAGAAGAACAATGGCGTTTCGTGTGCTTTTCTGATGAGTCTCGTTTTGGTATGAGACCGGATACAAGACGTATACGACACTGGAGAACCCCTGGACGCCAACAGCGATTAAAATCCTGCCAGAAAGTCCATCCTTATAGTGGTGGAACCATCATGGTATGGGCGGGTATTTGGATCGGCGGAAGAACTGAGTTGATTTGGATCAGAGGCAACCTCAACGCTCAAATTTATGCTGAGACGATTGTATCAGACGTCATCGTTCCTCTACAAGTGCAAATCGGTCCCTTATTTCAGTTAATGCATGATAATGCACGACCGCACACCGCAAGAGTTGTAAGACAGACTCTCGCCGCAGCTAACATCAATGTCCTGCCCTGGCCTGCTCAGTCGCCAGACTTGAACCCGATTGAGCATGCATGGGATATGCTACAGAGAAGAGCTCTGCCGAATATGGAGGGTATCCAGTCGCAAGAAGACCTTTTTTTGTTGTTGCAACGAACATGGGCGGCCATTCCACAGCGTGATTTGGATGAACTCATTTTGAGTATGCCAAACCGATGTTCTTGTGTTGTTAGTGTTCGCGGTAGAAACACGGATTATTAATTGTTTAAGTTACCCAATAAAATTTTGAAGAAAACTGTTATTTCAGTCTTTTTTTCGAACTTTTGTGTTAGTGGTTCAAATGTCAAAAATCCCTTTATTAGGAAAATGGCAAATTTCTTTATTAATGCAAAGGTGACTTGGTTTATCGTTACTGTGACAAACGAAAACACTTTATTTGATGAATCCTTAAAGAAAATTTTAATTAATATCAATCAGGAGAAAAGTTATTGCAAAAATATATGTTGATCCCTAGACACTTTTGATGTGTGTACATTACAAAACATATAATACAGACAGAGGGAGCTCTGTTTCACACAGACGACGTGCTTTCTATACTATAGTTAAATTTGTTGTACCAAATAGTATGTAATCTGTGTGGAATAAAATTCTATTCCAGTCTATAATATTATGGCACTCAATTCATTCAAATAACTCCATAGGGCATGCGTACAACTGGGTCCCACCCTCCCGATGAATGTATCGTGGCCTGCTGGATTAGATCGCGGACTACTAGATGACATTGCGGCCTACTAGATTGGCTTAAAAATATTTTGATATAGAAAAGTTTCTCTATTACAATATATTTTTAAGCAGATTTTACGGCATCGTTTTGATCAAACGTTTTTTTTTACGATACACGTGTACCGTAAAAAACTTTTTGATGTTTGTAAAGAGGCATTATGTATAAAATGTGTCATTAGAGTACTAGTTTTGAGTTCATAATTTGAATATTACGATATGAGTGTAGATAAAGGGTATTTAAACATTAAAATTATAAAATAAAGATGCTTAAAATGTTCCTTTTGTAACAATTTATGAAATAAATAATGAGAATAATAAAATATAATAAACTATTTAAAAAAAAAACCGACTTCAAAGTAAATTATCTAAAAAGCATAAAATAACGAAAATATATTGAAGTCGGTGCTAGCACATCATGTTAACTAACACTAGCACCAGTTGACACCGACTTCAATATATTTTCGTTATTTTATGATTTTTAGATAATTTACTTTGAAGTCGGTTTTTATATTTTTTTAAATAGTTTATTTAACACTTTTTAGTGACTTATTTTACCAAAATAGGTATCAGCACTATCACGCAACTCGAACGTCTACGTTACAGTAACTTACTGAAAACATAAAAAGTTTATATCTCTTAAACTACTGGACCGATTTTGATGAAACTTGTACTCTACCCTAAGTTGAAAAATACTCTAACTATTGCAAAAAGAATTTTCAAAATCGGACTTGTAGTTTCTGAGAAATCCGTGGACAAACCTACATACATACATACATACCTACATACATACATACATACATACATACACTCATAAAATTTGGTAAATTTGTTTAGAAGCCCACATAGACTAACATATATTAATATTACGCATTTTTATCAGTATTACATACATACGCGTCGAATAGAGAACCTTCTTTTTGAAGCCGGTTAAAAAATAGCAAGGTAAGAATAGCACCTACCCATCTCCTCTCGTTGGGTGTCCGTAAAAGGCGACTAAGGAAAAACTAGAAGAAAACTAGAACTAGTGGCAGCAGTCTTTTTATTGGATTACCTGCCACCTATACTGTGATCCCCAAGCCGCCTGCCAAGCGTGATGATAATGGCAACCCCTCCCTTCTAAGGTAGAGGCCTATGTTCAGCAGTGGACGTTTCGGCTGCTGGATGATAAAAAAGACATTAAAGCAAATGAATTGCTAGGATTTGTACCCACGTCTAACATCACGTTATTACCTTAGTTAAGCTCATATACCACTGAGCCAATTATACACACACAGACACTTGCATGATAGCCTACTGTAAGCTCCAGCAGCAAACCGTCCATTGGAATTAAAAACGCTTTAAGTCGTGTGTATATGATAAGACTCAGTGATGCGTTACAATAATAGGCAATATCCTACTTAAAATGATTGTTCTCTCTGCATTTTCATATTCTTCGGACAAATTTAGACTTTGTGTAAGCAGTACCGAGTGAAATTGCTAGATGGCGTTGACGTCGGCGGCGGGGTTCCGCGGGCTCGAATGCTCAAGGTCGTTCAGAGTTATTAATTAAGGCCTTAAGGGGGTAACATGCGCCAATGACCTTGAGAATCTGGCCGCTCCGGCCGAGAGTTGTCATCGTAGAGGGCGCTACCAGCAAATATGAATATTACATTTGAAAAATTATAGACTAAAATATGCAGATGTGTCAAATGGAGCTTTATTAATTTTGCCTATTCCGTTAAGGAAGGAAATTTCAATATAGTTACATTTACTGCAAATATACTTAACGATATCACTTTTGAATATTTTATTGATTATCTATCTATCTATATATATAAAAGGATAAGTCCTGACTGACTGATTGACAGACAACGCACAGCCTAAACCGCTTGCCCTAGAGACTTGAAATTTGGAGAGTAGACTCTTCACAATACGTAACCGCACACTAAGAACGGAATTTTCAAAATTCGCATCGGAAGGGGTCCAAAAAGGGGGGTATTATGGCTTATAAAAACGGGTGGTACCAGAACCTTGAAATTGTACATGTAGATTCATTAAAGAAAATAAAGAGTTACGTGTTTTAGCATTTTAAAAAAAAAATTATGTTAAAGAAGATACAGGACTACAAACTTGCCTGACTGACTGATTGACAGACAACGCACAACCTAAACCACTGACCCTAGAGACTTGCAATTTGGAGAGTGGATTCGTCACATTACGTAACCGCAGACTAAGAACGGAATTTTCAAAATTCGCATCTGAAGGGGCCCAAAAAGGGGATTTTATGGTTTATAAAAACGGGTGGCACCAGAACCTTGAAATTGTACACGTAGATTACATAAAGAAAATAAAGAGTTACGTGTTTTAGCATTTAAAAAAAAAATGTATGTAAAAGAAGATACAGGACCACAAACTTGCTAAAAATATATTATTTGATTATTTTTTTAGTAATTCTCATTGTTTTTCAACCCAACATGAATAGAATAGAATGAAGAATAGAATGAAGTGAGGTGTAAGAAATGATGAGGTTCTTAAAGTCAAAATATGACCCCTAAGTTAAAAATCTCGCGTGTGGTGTCTTCTAAAAGGTAATTGAAAACCTTTTTAGGGTTCCATACCTAAAAGGTAAAAATGATCTGACTTCGTCTGTCTGTATGTCTGTCTGTCACACCTATAATATTTAGTTTTTTAAAGTCGAAATGGCTCATCAAAATTTCAAAGTGAGATTACTATATCGAGTGTGGTATCATATGAAAGAGCTTCATTCGCACGTCTCAAAACAGATTTTTATTTTGGTTTATGTTATGCAGTTTTTGGCTGATAATCTAAAATGTAAAAGAAATACCACCAAAAATCCCATATCTCCGAAGTTTGTGGAGGGAAAAATCTGAAATAATTATAGGTAATAATTATATGTCTATCTATATTTTAAAGGAAAAATAAAATGATCATTCTGAATAGTACAGTTTTTTAGTAATACTAAAAAAACCTTGACAAACAAACTCAGTTTTGCGTTTTTTTTTTGCTATCTGAGGTGTTAATAACATTAATACATCCACGGATGGTATCCTGCACCGCGCGCACAAACGTCAAGCTGCCGCCTAAAAAAAAAAAAGCTGCCGCCTTTCTCCTCAGCCAGCCCGGACAAATAACGGGCAACCTTTGGAGTTGTCGGTTGGAAGTTTGGGTTGTGGGCCCTAGATGTCCATTGAGTACGGGGCGTTTTAGTAGGTAAGAATCCCATATACCCCGGTCAAGCCATACAGCTCCCGGAAACCTTTTGAAGATTTCCCCCGCGAAAAAAAAAAAGTACCGAATCGAAACAAAAAAAAAACAAAAACCGGTTAAGTGCGAGTCTGACTCGCGCATCGAGGGATCCATACCATCATTGCACGTATTAAAGTTATTTTAATACGTGCAAAGAAGGTATGGAACCCTCGACGCGTTGTCTGTCAATCAGTCAGTCAGTCAGGACTTATCCTTTTATATATATAGATTGATGATGATGATAACGTTTTTTTTTATAGTAACCCATTTTTTGTCCCTGAAATATCCCACATATTTATCATGAAAAACATATTTCAATTACCTTTTAAAAGACACCACACTCGAGATTCTGACTTTGGGTGCCATTTTGACCTTGAGATCCGCAAAATTTCTCAAACTCAACTTCGTCCTGTTAATACTCTTACATTTTAGTAGTGCCACCTAAAAAAAAAAAGCTGCCGCCTTTCTCCTCAGCCATAAGCCCGGACAAATAACTGGCAACCTTTGGAGCTGTCGGTTGGACGTTTGAGTTGTGGGTGCTAGATGTCCATTGAGTAGGGGCGCCGGGCGTTTTAGTAGGGAAGATACTCCGGTTCGGAGCTAGGTACCGAATCGAACCAAAAAAAAAATAAAGCCGGTCAAGTGCGAGTCGGACTCGCGCACCGAGGGTACCTACTTAGCACATATAAATGTTTTTTTACTATTCTTTTAATACCTCAGATAGTAAAAATCCGAACTGAACCCAACCAAATTTATCCAAAATAACCCTTTTAAAGAGCTTAACAAAAAAAACTCATTTATTTTATGACGCTGAAGCTAGGTACCACCAGAGAGCCCGGGGTTCCCTCTCAGACCTTTTGAAGGCTTCCCTGCGAAAAAAATGTACCGAATCGAACCAAAAAAAATAAAAAATAAAAATCCGGTGCGAGACTGACTCACGCATCGAGGGTTCCATACCTTCTTTGTACGTATTAAAGTTATTTTAATATTCCTTTTATAGCAAAAACCCAACCGCAAAACTAGGTTTGTATGTTGAGGTTTTTTTAGGATTATTTTTAATGGGACTAATCCCACCACTCATTCGCACAACTGTGACTCCTGTCAGACAAGATCTCTCACTTTTTTTAGGATTACTAAAAAACTGTACTACTTAGAAACATCATTTTATTTTTCCTGTAAAATATGGATAGACCTTTAATACCTATAATTATTTCGTGCGCCAGCCGCGGGCGTTTTAGTGGGTAAGATACTCCGGTTGACCCCCATACGTCCCGGAGACCTTTTGAAGGTTTCCCCCGCGAGTAATAATAAAGATTGGATAGGCAATAGAACGGAACCGAAACAGAACTGAACCCAACCAAATTTATCCAAATTAACCCTTTAAAAGAGTGTAACAGAAACTAATTTAGTTTATGACGTTGAAGCTAGGTACAGAATCGAACAAAAAAAAAATACCAGTCAAGTACGAGTCGGACTCGCGCACCGAGGGTTCTATATCTACTTTGCACATAATTATTTATGTTATTTTACTATTCCTCTAATACCTGAAATAGCAAAAAACCCAACCTAAGTTTGTTTCTATAGTTTTTTTTAGGATTACTAAAAAACTGTACCACTTAGAAACATTATTTTTATTATTTCAGATTTTTCCCTTCACAAAATTCCGAGATACGGGGGGAACGGTATATTTTGTGACATGTTTTGTTATAAGCCAAAAAAACACGAGACATAAACCAAAAAAAACTGTTATTATGAAATTTGCAAATGAAGCCCTTTCATATGATACCCCACTTGATACCCCCTCTTTGAAATTTTGACATCGGCCCCCATTATAATGAAAGTAAAAAAAATAAAATATTTTTTAATTTACGATAAGTATTCTTACCCAACAAGTAAGATCTAAAACTGTTCCAAATATCAAATCGATAGCGCCAGTGGTTCTTGAAATATATACATGTGACAGACAAACAGACAGACGAAGTACCACCGTAAGGGTTCCTTTTTTACCTTTTAGGTATGGAAACCTAAAAACATACTGAGTGGATTATGGTGTCATTCGGCATAGTGTTCTTGGATGCTTTAAAAAGACAACTACATGTATTTCAGTTTAATAATTGGAAAAATATTCCCGTTGTATTAACAAATTTCACTGTTTGACCTTAAGTTTCCTCCCAAGTTAATTGTCATTTAAAAGATCATGGGAAAATATTTTATATTTAATTTTAGATTTTTATTTGGACTGCCTCGGTGACGATGGGCGCGAGTACGACCTTTGATCGCTTGGACCTGATTTTGATTCCCAAGTCGTGCAAAATGGTTATCGGGTTGAGTTTCTTTTGTAGGTATTTCTTCATTAACTACCTTTGCGCGAACGAAGTCGCGGGGGACTGCTAGTGTATACATAAAAGGAAAAGAAACTGATGAAATATAAAATAAATAAAATAAAATTTATGGGGAACTTAAAATAATACATGATAAAAAATGCATGATAAATAAATTATATTAGTTCATAGTGACGCGAAAAAAACAAGACTGATGCAGTATAAGAACGGTCCCCGCCAGCTCAACTCGTCGTTCACTGGAACATATTTTGTTACGTCTGTCGAAAGACGGGGAAATTTACATTGCCGATAAATCTTACTTAGCTTGTTGATCTACCAACACGAACACCGTATACCTAGAACCACACTGCATACTGCTGGGACCTTCTGCTGGTGACTGATTTAGACAAATGTCTAAATACGAAGTCATTTTATCCTCCATAATCACTCTCTGGGGAAATCTGTATCTCACTTTTTTATACCTTGATTTTGATGTATACTTTGGCGTGCCGCCTAATTACAATCTGATAACGCATCAACTTACAGTGGTAACGTAATTGCGTGTTGCGTCAGGATATGGATTATTGCATTTCATATTCCAAACTTCATATCAAAGGTGCTCTCCGTCTATTATAGAAGGGTCAATGCCTAAATAGTGAGACTTTTACATACTTCTATTCTATTGTTGGTGGCTATTAGTTGGGCCCGGTAACCACCGGGACGCACTTCGACCCAGCTGGATCCATTGTGCCTGCCCTAGCCCTTACTCTGTTGCTGACTTATCGAAGAGTTTGTTTAGGTACCCCAAGATTGCACCAGCTTGGAGCTGTACATAATTATTTGGTGTAGGATAGGCTACTCCCAGTTCACTCAATCTACGTCCTGCTAGAGCGTCGCAGTGACACAGTATCTATAACATCGACTCTTTTTCATCTTCACAGAAACTACAAGTATCTACGGTACTTAGGCGCATTTAGCTTCTTGATGCACCCATTAGGTGCCTGATTTGTGATCTGTTTAGATTTAATAATTTAAGCTCACAGTCCACCCTTGTGCTGGGGAAAGTTCTGGAGTGATTTAGGCCAATCGCTGCCCTCCATGCTTTCGTTTGTTCCTTCCTAGCGTTTACATGTAATGCTGGTAGTTCCATTCGGAATCGCTATACGTATGTACTACTTATAATTTACAGTAGTCACAGCGGATCTATGTATGAAGTTAGGTTTAGCGAACCATTGCGCAAGTATAGTTGTGAGTTGTGAATACAAAAATACAAAAAATAGCTTCTGTACTGTGTCTTGCAGCCAACTTCAGACACACGAAGATCCATGTCCGTACTTGAAATGGAACTATGCACAAAATTCTAATGTTTTTGTTATGCACGTCAAAACGAAAGCGCTTAATAGAGCCGCCAAAATATAGAAAAAATATCAGAAAAAGGATATTTTGAACATATTTCCTGAATTGGTTCCAATTCTTCCAATCATCCATCTGATAGTAAGGCTTTTTGGTACGTGGAAAAATGAATTGAAACGAACTGTATTTAAGATGTTCGCATTTGCCAACGACAGGGACTTAAAATGCTGCAAAGACTTCTCACATGCCAGTGGCCCTGATGAGATGTCAACGTTATTATTAAAGACGCGTCTAACTGTATTGTTTCCTATTCCCACTAGTACCCAAATAACAAATAACCTAACTCCACCTATACTTAAACCCATACTTACTAGATACCCATCGTAGACCCAAGTCGTGCAGACCCATAAAACCGTATATTATTATTATTATGGCAATTAGTTCCGTGATCGACTCCGTGATGGCCATCGAATATAAACAATGATAAGATACTTAACTTTTTTACATAATAAAGTACAAGTCAAAACCACCCAGACAAATAGATATGTTCATGTACATGGTGTGGGAATCGACTCCCAAGATCTTATGGGTAGTGGCCAAGGTAGCAAACTACTAAATCAACGGGCATGTGTTGTTAATCAATACGTGGATGCCAAAGTAATCCGTAGTAATGTTCGTTTTAACGCACGAATTTAGTAGAAGAAGAAGAAAGAAGAAGAAGAAGAGTTTTTAGTGTAACGTCGTATGTACGTAACGTAACTTCGTCTTAAGTTCTGTACCGATGACGGGGTTTGAACTACGCGGAGCAGTAGACATCGATTTTAATAAGCAAACAGGTTTTAGAGTAACTAAAATTTTAACGTGGTGGTACTTTTTCTGCCAACACCACCATGAGTTTATTGTTACGCAACTTAGTTAAGTAAAAAGGTATTACCTGATAGTAATCGAATCACCGACCCATAGAAAACTCCCTTTCTGTCCCTGTCGTCCAAAACTATAATTATAGCGTTTCGGTCCAGTAGTTTTACCAGTTTTGTTACTTAGCGGTAGAAATCTAAGATTGCGGTGGCACCACCTCTCAGAGTAATTAGAATGGAGCTGGTATCGCGTCGATTCGCCGAACAAATTTTTCGTGGCACTTTTGCGGGGTGCGGGAGGCGAAGTAAACACACACAGATACAATTTCACGCATACCCACACTATAATAAACTCGCAACACATTCAAAAAGATACGCACACAAATAAAGAATGACCTGAACATATGAACAAAATTTGGCAGAGGGGTTAGCGCATCATGCTATCTCCAGTGGTTTCTCCTCTAAGCACCACCTAGATAGCACACAAGTACCCTTCCAACCTAACCAACCCAGATATCTCAAAAGACGAGCAACTGTCCGTTGGTAAGCGTGTCACTCACCACCAAGCAAACCACCTGGGTACTATACTCGTTGCTAAGTTGAAAAAACCAACATGATAATAATAATAACACCATTCATGTTTTGACAAAAAGAAGGCATTGTCAAGTATATCATAATGTATGTCATTTTGTCGACCTACTCAGTATTAAATACGATCTAAATTAGTAAGATCGTATATGACTCTGATACGCTTTAAAAGTTAGGCATTATATACGGCAACGATACTTTCGCATACTCTATGATGAACCACAAAAATGGTAGTAACATAAAAATATATTTAATTAAATAAACAAGTATAAATTCCATTTGCAATTATTTATAGTGTTATAATTATACCATTTTTAACATATTTTAATTAAAAATATGTTTAAAATCATTTAAATTAAATCCGACTTGTCAAAAAAAAATCGGGCATGTCCACTCGCCGTCACAGTCCACGAAGGACTGACATATGGCGATCGCGGGGGCGCTGCAAGGGGAAATGCATCGCGTACATGGTTTTTCTATAAATTCTTGTAAATCATGTATGAAATTAAGAAATGTAATCAATACAAATTGTAGAATAGATTATATGCTTTTTAATAGTCCAAGTTTGACGTCTATCTGATGAACGGATGTTGAACGCTAACACAATTCATATCCAACGTTGTACATTTTTTAAATACATATTGCTTGAAAACGTTATATTTAATCCAATATCTAATCAATAAAACTATTTGCTGAAGATCTGAGGTATAAGTAGATATAATTTTCATAGCCAATGCAATAGCGGATTGATCCATCGAACTCTTTAAACTAAGGCTATTTTTGCAATTTTACCGTTGTTACCCCCTTAAAAGCCGGGCCGCAGCTCGTGTTCGTCATAGCACATTTATTCGCAAACTAGTGAAAAACAAAATAATCTTGCAAACAAAATATATAAAAATGTGCCACTATAAATTTGAATTAAAAAATAATTATAAAAGTGGCCTAAAAGGTTTGCAACGATGCAGGTCGCCAACAGGTTTTTTTTATACGACCAAGGTGGCAAGCATGCGTACGGCCCGCCTGATGGTAAGCAGTCACCGCAGCCTATAGACACTAGCACAACCAGAAGAATCACTAGCGCGTTGCCGACCCTCAAGACATTCGTCCGGTAATTTAACCAGCTTAAAATCAAAAATGTCAAAAACATTAAATAAAAAATACTCGTCTCCGGCTTGTCTCCGAAGTTAGTAGAGGGAAAAATCAATAATACATGTAGTAATACATGTCAATAGATATTTTACAGGAATAAATCTAATTCTAATTATTAGCTTTTTAGTAATTCTAAAAAACCTCGACAATCAAACTTATTTTTGCGGTTTGGTTCATTTTTTTTGGAAATCTAACAAATTCAGCAGATGCACAGATTCTATATATTTTAATTAGTAATAACAAGTAAGGATAGACACGTCTCTTTATTTTTCACAATGACAGAATGTACTGACAAGACCTTTTAAATATAAATACATCTTACGCTATGCTCTATAAAAAGTTCGACCAAGTAAAGTTATAATAAAATTATCAAAATTTAATACTTTTGCTATCTGAGGTGTTAGATTAATTGTAAAATAACTTTAATACGTCCAAGGATGGTATGGAATCCTCGGTGCGCGAGTCCGACTCGCACTTGACCGCTATTTTTTTTTTATAATCAATAGGTTTGCGCTTGACCACAATCCCACTTGATGGTAAGTGAAGAGGTGGTCTACGATGGACCGTGCTTACCCATAAGATGCCTGTTCACTCACTTGAATACACCCAAGTTATATTTATCAGGGAAAACGTTGTATTCCACAGCTTGACCGTGCGCATGAGGAAAGAAGAAGCGAAACGCTAAGTGCGGTAAGTTGGAGTGTCAACGACAATGCGGTGGAGACCCTGCCGGTGCCTGGTAGTCCGGTAATCTATGTCCTGTTTATAATAAAAAGCCTCCATCGGAACCAGTTCTGAAACTCCGGTTCTGTAAACGACCGAAGCGACCAAGAAATTTGTTTCACGTTTGGCTGCAAAGCCTAATAAATATAGTCAGTCACTTTGTATAGATATAGTTTGTAAGTATGTAGGTATACTTTCTGGATTCTTGTGATGCAATGGAAGCCGCTGAACTAGTTTGCGTCGAGATTAATGGAGCGAAATTGTATTTTAATTATCTACGGCTTTTTTATCAGAGCCGTCATCATCAGCCCATCCAGCCATCCTACATTTGGATGTAAGTTTAAAATTAATACGTTCCTTTCAATCATAAATTTTGTTATTTAAACGGCTTTTTTCTCGAAGCCGACGAAACGCTAGTCTTGTAATTTCCGAAGTCGGATATCTAAATTTTTTAGTTTGGATGAAAATAAAGCATTATTCGCTGAAATTTCCTACGGTGTGTCTCTTTATTCTGTCCAAATAATGTTTCCTTTAACGCGAATACTACACAATGAAATAAAACTACTTTTAGGTTATATCGCGGTATATTTTTGATTTAAAACTCGATCCATCTTCTTCTTCCTTTAGTTTATTTCAATCTGTCCACATTCAAAATCTTTAATGAATGTTACTCTATTCCTTCTACACAAAGCTTTACGTACCTTTATTTCGCTACCTACCTACCAAGATTGCTTAGCAATAAGCTTTGTCAAGTGCTTAGAGCCTCAGACCGTAGCCCAGACAAAAGATGAAAGCATTTAGTAGGTACCCTAGGTACTACTTACTGAAAATACAATAGACGACAGAATTTAATTATTCTTGTTGAAATTCGTGCCTGCCAACAGTACGTACAATATTACTTGGCCAGCCTGAATACAGGCTTTCCGAGATGCACTCAAGTGACAGGTATATCGACACACACTTACTGCGGCGCGTGCGAAAGAGACAGCTATACCACCAGGCACAATGTTCACAACAGCCAAGTTATATTGATGTTGTGAACATCACTCAGACTCAAACATCATTCATCATTCAGAACAACACAATTTACCCAAATTCTGGCGTGTACAGTTCCTATCACATTCTAAATTATGAGTAAAGTTTGAAAATATCTTACATTTATATTGCCGTGAATGTGCAAAGTTGCCCAGCAAGACCGCATACTAAACGAGCGTGTTTGAGTTTGGCTTTATAACAGTGGACAAACCCCAAGGGAGTCGTCTAAGTAACCTTAGACCATACGTAGGTACTTGAGTAGTTTAGATCAAATTAGATCCAACTTGGGTCCGACGCTAAAGTAGGTGAGCTAAGATTTTATAAGCTTCTATTTACGAGTAAGTATTTCTCGTCTTCGATAAGTATTCATGTTTTGGGCTAACTGTGTGGCCCCCTGCAGGCATGCACTACAAAAACCCAATGACATCAATAATCATGCTGAGACATAAAAAAACCGGTCAAGTGCGAGCTGGACTCGCTCACCGAGGTTTCTATACCATCTTTGGACTTTTTAAAGTTATTTTACTAAGTATTTGCCAACGTATAAGCTTGGCCATACCCTTCCTTCCCAGTGCGGCGACTACTTTGAGGAAGTTTTTTACCTAGTTTAAGTGTACATGTTTGTAAATAAACTGTAAATATTTAGTTTCAACAAATGCCCCGTCTAGACATAAACTAAAAAAAAAGTATTTGTCTAACACCTCTGATAACCAAAAAACTAAACCGCAAAACTAAGTTTATTTGCCGAGGTTTTTTTTAGGATTAAGTACTAAAAACTGTACTACCTAGAAAGATAATTTTATTTTTCCTGTAAAATAAAGATAGGATTACCCATAATTACCAACTCACCAAGTGCAAGAACTGTTGAAAAAATTCTTGTTTCATGTGACTTTGGTGGACTTTATTTAGATTTTTTTAGGGTTGAATGTAGTCTGGGCTATGGACTGTGGTTACTTATTTTTATTAGTGAAGAAGGTACTCTTATACCAAGTGGTGATTCTCCACTCTGGACACTCGAAATAGCCGTCCATTAGGGATGATAAAGCGCAACATCGGTACAAGTGGTTTGGGTGTGTCGAGAGCTGTTAGTCGTGACTTTATGCATTTAACAGTTGCACCCCTGAAGCGTATAGCTTTAACGACCCGACTAGTTTTCCACTCTCAGACAAATTGACTAATTATTCTGTTTTCACTCGACCGACCAAGGCACTTTAAAGTGGAAGCCTTGACTGTCTCTCTGAAGCTCTTGTTTCATGGACTCGTCGCTAGTCACTAAAACAGTTTTGCTTTTTAACCGAATACGTTTTATAAACATCAACAACAGTTCACTTTTTTTCTCTAATTTTTAGTGTCAGACTTCAGTACCTACCAAAAGGTCTAAGTATGTATGTTTCTCTCACCTATTCTCTCGTCACACCGATATAAATATTTTAGCAAAATAAAAAAAGAAATTCTTTGGACGCAACTTTTTATTTCTCCTCTCCTTCATTGATATTATTATAATATTTAATATTAAGTTTATCGATATTCTCCTTACAAAAATATGTTTGATGTATTTTTGTTACCACTCACGACATCTAGCGAGATTACATAAAAGTAAATCCGAACGCAACAACAAAACACGTGCGGGTGCACGCAAAGACAGATGCTGATATGGTTTTTTTTTCTCAATTGTTCATTGGTCGAAAACTAAAATGATCTACCTACATAAACAACTTGAATATAAAATAGTTTTGTTTACATCTGAAAACAAACAAAAAAATATGTATGTTAACATTTTCTACTATAGTCTAAGATTTTCTACTAGTCGCAGAATTTTGTACGCGGCTTAATTATTGATTTTAACTCCCTTGAACTGCGCATGCTTTGATAACGAGGTGTGCAGTTAAATAAAAGGCTGTGAAATTGCTTCATGTTAGATTTTATATAATAATTCATTTTATATTCAATTAAATGTTGTACAGTATCTCTAATTACCTAGATTATTCAAACAACTAGTAGCTATCTACCACACACAGGTAAAAAATGGGTAACATCCAACCAAACGAAAAACAATCGAAGACCGGAAAATCACCAGCGAAAAGTAAACACTTCATTAGAAACTTGAATAGAAAATCATCGACCAGGGAGAGCAAAAAACATGGAAGGAAAAAGGGCGACGCGAAGCGAGACGCGATCGACAGAGAGTTTGATAAAACGCCAGATTCGGATATCACAGAGCCGGTCGAAACATCAGATAACGATACGGTCGAGTGCGTGTTCAAAACATCGCGAGAGGGGGGCGCGGAGTCGGCGAGCGTGCAGTCAGAGGTAACGGTGACCAGGTGCGAGCCGCGCGCCCAGCCGCGGTCACCGACCCGCGACCAGTTGCGCGCCACCACCGGCCCGCCGCCGGCGCTCTCGCCCGCTGACGACTCCACCTCCGAGTCAGTGTTCACGGACCCGCTCACCCCGCTCGCCGTCGAGCTGAACCAGTGCTACTACTCCGCGGAGAGTGACAGCGCGCACGAGGAGCCGCCTCGCACGCTCACGCCATCCCTCGCGGACGTCGCCACCGCGATGACGATAGACATCCCACAAGACGATGCCGCCTCCTCGCTCACCACCGAGCTCGCCGAAAAAAAAGCAAAATCTGACGTTTTTAATGACAACAGTGACAAAGGCGATAATGAAAAGGTTATGGGCGGAGTATTTTCGGGGTTGTGCGGCACCGAAAGAGCCCTGCAGCGGGGCACACACGAGTGCAACCATGATTTCCGGGATAACCGGCTGAAGGCCTGTCCCGGACAGACGTCGTTCACCCTATCGAAACATCGGAAAGTGGAGCTGCCTCCGGTGGCATGCGAACCGTCTCTCAGTTTGCTGGATAACGGTCAGTTTTACATTAAGACATCGGTATTTATACATCTGCACCATATAAGGCGTTAGATATTAGTATGGTTATGTTTACCAGACTATATTATACTTACTGTTATGTTTGCTATAAATGACCACAAGATAATCTTTTCAATAACAGTTACGGTAACGCACGAACATCGTAGTTTAGAAGCGAACCTATCTATTCTAAATATTTGCAGATAAGATTATCAGTACGATATTATCACAAATATTGAAAATATTCAAGAATCCGATCAATCACTGTATTCAGCATGACATGGATCATCCTCCGACCTACTTGTTGCTGGTATAAAATACTCACTTTTTACAATGGTGAAGCAAACCTGTTTGTTGATGTTTTCCCCATTGTGTTTGTAGCGACACTTGTTTCAATCAATTTTCATCTTTATCACAACGGATCAAGGTCGTAGAAATGCGTTAATGTTTAACACGTAGGTACAAAAAAAGCATATAAGCTTTACCTAAAAAGAAACAATGATAATAACTCGAGTTTGTAATGAGTTCTGATTACCGTAGTTAACATTAACTGTAACACACAATTTTAGACCTTAGATGTGCATCTTAGTGATGGAGTACAGGAGTACTTATAAAGGTGTATACATAAACTCTCACCATATTGCTCTAATATGGCGCGCAACTAATTATGCTTCTTTGATCATATAAATAGTCTAAGCTAAGATATGCCTATGTTTATGTAGGTACTTAAGTACCTATATAAATTTTTTGCTATACACAACTAGCGACTAGCTAACCGCTGCGGATTACGTCTTCGCCTGCTTTAGATTCTAAGCTTAAATATTTTAGTCGGTAGGTAGGTATATACTTACCTACCAATAAGTAATCGCGCCAATATAATGTTTATGACCAACGACATATATGTGTAATTGGCATAACAAACGCCCTTATTTGGTGCCCACCATGCTGCAACCTACAGCTGCTAACATGAATAATTAGCAAAACAAGTTGGTAAAACGCATCTGCCCTGCGCAGCTTAGGTGATACTGAAGATCAAAAGAACGTACTTATACATAATTGTATGTCATAGATTTTATTTCTATTGTTCTGGAAACTCAACATCGAGCAATAACTTACCTGTCATCGCCACATTTTTAACTATGCCTTTCATGCAAATACCAATGCATACCTACTTATACTTACTTAGGTACCTATTACTTTTGTACCTATTACTTTTATTTAAAGAAACGGATGTGGCAACCGTATAGACACCGTAGACACCGAAGTCTCAATATAAGGGTTCTGTTTTGATCTTGTACGGTACCTAAGGTCCGAACCTTAAAAAAAACATTAGCACCAGACTTTAGAATTTGGACTTTAAAAATGTCAGATTGTCTGATT
Organism: Furcula furcula; assembly: GCA_911728495.1. Lineage (NCBI taxonomy): Eukaryota > Metazoa > Arthropoda > Insecta > Lepidoptera > Notodontidae > Furcula > Furcula furcula. The sequence goes on from OU452248.1 coordinate 20,952,875, forward strand.
AATTATTTATAATAAAAATCATAGACTTACTGCCGAACCTACAAACGTCAATTAAGGATAATGATGATTAATTCATTTTTTGAAATCGACTATTTAGACACTCGAAGCCCATTAATACGCTGATATTGAGTAGATAAGTATAACAATCATTTCGTGTTCAATAATCGAAATTAATCATAAACGTCTCCGACAGTCGAAATAAATAGATTTTAAAAAGTGACTTAATTAGAATTAAAGTTAATTGGGGTTTGTGAGTGCGGCGTTTAATGATTCCTCTTTCATTTCAGTTGTTTCTGAAAAAGACCGCCGATACTCCAGCGTGAGCGACGCGCCGATGTCCGACTCCAACGTACTGAGGAAGGTCGCATCGCTTACTCTTGACAAACTCACTGAGTCCAGGGTGGTGCGCCCGAAGTTCGTCCCGGATAAACTAGACTTTAAGCTGTATGAGAAATTCGAAGGTGAGTCAATAGTAAATAAATTGCAATGACAGCCGTACTAGTTGATATAGCTCCGCAAAACATTCCCGGGGGCGGCGGGCTCAAAGGCTAGGCACTGAGGGATTCCTGGTGCAGATTCCACCGGAGAGCCCAGGTCTTTTATGTGCAAGCGGGTCTGTTCTCCGCTAAAAGGAGTCCGTTCATCTTGGCTCCTACTTTCCAGAATGTATTCTTGGAATACACCGACCGCCTTCAGTTGTTAGGAGTTGAAATTTCCCCTAACTTTGGGCGGTTCTTTGAGTCCAAGGCCAAAATAGCCGCAAGGAAGCTGAGCATCCTTGCAAAGGTCGGGCGGTACTTGACACCGGGACAGCTTCTGATGTTATATAAATCGCAAGTCCGGTCGTGTGTGGAGTACCTACTGTAGTCATAGATGGACTGGTGCTATCTAGCAGCTTTAGATTCAGTGGTGAGGCATGCTAAAAGGCTAATTGGTGATACTAGGTTAGTGGAGGCCAATCTTTAAAGCCTAGAGCACAGATACACTGTAGCCAGCATCTCGTATTGTACGGGATGCATTTTGAATAGTGTGCACAGGAATTACATGACTTGATTCCACCTTCACCCTTCTATGAGACGATATACGACGAGACGCACAGCGCATACGCGCCCTTACGTGGTAAACGAGCCTTCAGTCCGTCTTCAGGACCAAGCGATTTGCTTCTTCATTTATAACAAGGACAGCTAAGGACTGGGATAGTTTACCTGCGTCGGTTTTCCCGCCCAATTGTAATGTGGAAGCTAGTGTACTTACTTTACCATCCTCGAGTGCGTCGCCGCTTTCCATCAGGTGGGACTGCAGTCAAGCACTAGCTTATAAGCTAGTTATTAAATAAAAATAAAAAAGATGGTACAGCCGCGGGGGTTCTAGTCACTCAAACATTTGTGATAATTTAAATTAAATATTGAATTAAAGGCTAAACTGGATCTCTAAAACGCCCTCTACGGAACCGATGATGGTTTCAATCTAGTCCGCTAATGTTGCCCCATATTAACATAGGTACTACTGCTTTTAGTTACTACAGTGCTACTAAGGTATAATGATGTCATTCCTTTTAAATACTTACGTACATTAGGTATTTCGCTAAGTCATTCCTTTCCAATTATCACTTTCTATCTCGGGCAACGGTAATTTTGAGATAGTTTGAGGTTTTAAGGTTCTTAACTTCTTTAAAAGCAGGTACTGATGATTAAGCAAACAATTCTAAGTAAGTATATAAGTATATAAACAATTTGTTACTAACAGTAAATACAAAAATCCATTCATGCAATAGGTACTTCCGTCTATTCCCCGTGACATTACGCATTTAAATCTTATATCTGCTAGTTATAGATAAGATTTGAACGACAAATCAAAACTGCATAATGCTAAACAAATTTTATCTTTGATGGTAAATGTTTTATTAAAATCCTATCTGCAATGTCCAATCGGCGAGGATTGAGGCCTTAAGAAATTTGGCTAAATTTATAATTGCGCTGACAGGTGAATGAACACCGTGATAAGAATGTTATCATTTAGTAGCATAATACTCTATAATTTCTTATCGCTCTTAATCACTAGCCTCATTGAAGATAGTTCCAATTAGTGACTAGTGCATACGTGACTTTTAGAGTACTCGCTGGTATCAGCGCCCATAACCATGCAATTGTCAACGAATCGTGTGAACTTCACCAATTCTTCAGTGACACAGTTCAATTACGTTAAATTTCTAAGTCAATTCCGTTCAAGAACAAGGCGTATACAAAACATTGCAAGTATTTTACATTTACATAATGAACGATTACCCGTTTTAAGTGCTGAAACTCCGCCTAAACACACATTTTGTCGTGCATTATCAAGATGCTTTGTAAAAGAACGCGCCCTAGTGTTGTACGTGCCACCAAAGACGCTGAAAGTTAATTTCCGGAAGAGTATACAGTGGTATCGTTATGTAATGTTAAATTTAATTGTGGAACATTCAAAGATACTAATTGTGATTCAGTGCGATTTGAAAATGGTGGTAATTATGACCGAACTTTGTGTTAAAACAGAAACAACAATACTGTACGTAATTAACATCAGGAACGACTGTTTGCCATTTAATGGAAAGATACACAAAAGTAAGTTGGGTGCTCGTAAACCCGCATTTAAATTGTAGGCAGCGTCTAAATCCTTTAACAACTTGTGCCTACGGTTTTCATGTACCTAATTAACTTTATTTCAAGGGTCAGGCGGTCCAAAATATTTAGTGTACTAGCCATTGGATGCGACTTTGCAAGGCCTTTCTTTGCTTTGTCTTTGCTTGTGGCGGCTTCGTGTGGCGGGTCACCCCCTTCCCTCTAATATGGTTGAGGGGAGTGATGGCTGCTGCTCGAGTCAACTCGTGCGCGGGTGCTGCTTGGGGGGGGGACTGGTCCGACTACTATCCCTTTGGCCTTTTATTTTGTTTTAATTTTTGTCGTAATTTATTGTTTTCTTCTTTTCTCCCTTACTTTATGTTTCGAACGGCAGGACGCACTATCCCTAATGTCGATTCATAGTAACAAAACAATGTTTAAAAAAAAAGTGAAAAAATTTAAAGACCGCTGAGTTTTTTCCGGATCTTCTCAGTTGAGGCCGCGTTGTGATCCGGTGGTAGGTTTTAAAAAAGTGCTAGCGTTAAGCCTATTTGAAATAAAGATTTTTGAGTTTGAGTTTCTAAATTCCTAAGCCCAAAATAACAGAAGATTCGGGAAGAAATTCTCTAAATGATGGTTAAAACCGCACCGTAATCCAGTATGTAGGTAGTTTAAAAGAAGTAAGCGAACAAACAGACAATCAAGACAGACGTGGAAAGCTACTTTGTTATTATAATGCTAAGTATTTAATATTAATAATAATTGTAAAGAATTCTTTACATTTAGGTTCCACAGTCAAATTATTTGATAAATTGCCAACTTCGGTTGGTAGTTTACCCCATCATTTCCATAATACTTGCGCATCTTTGACACAGATTTTTCTATGTCGTCGGTCAGTCAGCCAGCAGTGGAACGGACAGAAGTTATAAATTAACTTCACGCAATTATGCATGGATAACTGAAATAACAACTACCTACTTACTTAGCTTATCTCTTGTACAATTGTCGTATATATTATGTACTTAAATATACGTACCTAAGTATATTAACTCATAGAAAAATAGCTTGCAGCTCTGTTATTGCTAAAAACTTTTTTGGTGTGTATAATTTTCCGTTCGTCTTGAATTAATCCAAGAAGAGAATAGGACTTTTGTTTGTAATTCATGCAAGTTCATGTCTCATAATCGCCAGAGATTCGTAGTCGTATCGTCGTCGATAAGTACATGAATCTAAAAAAAATATTAGAGATTCAATAGTTACTGTAGTTTCACGTTCGTTCGTTGACACTCCAACTTGCCGCACTAAGCGTTTCGCTTCTGCTTTCCTCATGCGCACGGCCAAGCTGTGGAATACTCTCCTGCTTTTTCCCTAGAGTGAACAGGGGGTCTAGTACGAGTTCCGATAGTTTACGAGCTCGATCAAACTGTTAGGGTAAGCGCGGCCAATCCTAGATCACATCTTCACTTAACATCATGTGAGATTGTGGTCAAGCGCAAACCTAATTCTTATAAAAAAAAAAGTTTCTCTTCAATCGAGATACAAGTTTCAAAAAATTTCCACGTTGGATTAGTGAAATGCATTTGTATCCTACAAATTATTAAATCGCCGTAACATAATTGCATTTGAAACTAGATAGATGAGATACTAGATAGGGAGTTTCAAATGGTTGTGAATGGCCCCTAAGTTAGGCCTTGAGCGCGAGATGCCAGCAGTCTTAGCACGATTTGCCAAGACTTCGTAATCTTGACAGTTGGTGTGAAGTATGACGTAGTTATCGACGTAGAAACGTCATTTTCGGTATTAGCTAGGTCGATCGTCGTTTTATAATTTTTTTCTGTCTTATTTGATCTTTTGAACGGCAAGACACACTGTCGCTCTGGTCTAATTGAAACATGACACACTATTATTAAAAAAAAAGTTAAAAAATGACAAGCCCGCTGAGTTTCTTGCCGGATCTTCTCAGTTGAGGCCACGTTGTGACCCGGTGGTAGCTTTTTATTTTAAAAACATCACCTTTCAAAAGTGCTAGCGTTAAGCCTATTTGAAATAAACTATTTTTGAGTTTGAATTTGATAACTACGTCATACCCACACCGAACTGTCAAGATTACGAAGTCTTGACAAATCGTGCTAAGTGTGCTGCTGATGATAAGTTCTGCTATAGTTCTGCTATAATATTCATTTAACTTAGTCTATGTGGGCTTCTAATCAAATCTTACGAGTGTCTGTATGTATGTATGTATCTACGTAGGTTTGTCCGCGGATTTCTCAGAAACTACATGTCCGATTTCGAAAATTCTCTTTGCAATAGATAGATTATTTTTCAACTTAGGGAAGAGTACAAGTTTCATCAAAATCAGTTCAGTAGTTTAAGAGATAGGCTTTTTATGCTTTCAGTAAGTTACTGTAACGCAGACATTCGAGCTGCGTGACAGTGCTGACCTATTTTGGTTAAAAAAAAGGTCACTAAAAAGTTTTAAATAAACTATTTAAAAAAAATCAAAACCGGCTTAAAAGTAAATTATCTAAAGCATACGCATAAAATAACGAAAATATATTGAAGTCGGTGTCAGTTTGTTTGTTGTACCTAACATAATGTGCTGGCACTGACTTCGATATGTTTTCGTTATTTTATGCTTTTTAGATAATAATTTACTTTGAAGCCAGTTTTTTTTTAATAAGTTGTTTATATATTGATTCTCGAAAGTTCTCAAACTGTGGTTTAAGATATTCTGATTCCGAAAACTCACCTAATAAAATAATAACTTTTAACAAATGTAATAAATTAAATATCTAACAAAAACAGTGAAAAAAAAAACCACTACATCAAAAATTTAATCACAAACAAGTGAAATAAACATGGCGAGTATAATCTGACCGAATTACGAAACATTCCCTGCCATGTAAAATATTCACGTTTGCAGTAGGTACTCATAAATATTGTTAAGGCTCTCTCGACGCCACTACTGGCAGAGAGAGGTCGTTCGTGTCCGTTTGACCAGGATCCGCCGCTCCGAGGCCCACGCAGGGTACAACGTAAAATTCCATTTCGAACTTGGAATCATTCTTATTATAGGTTCTCTAATATGTAAGCCACATCGCTCGAAGAACCGATAACCGTTGGGGAAGAAAGGTTCTCGAGTGTCGAGCACGAACCGGAAGACGCAGCGTAGGCAGGCCTCCCACTAGCAGGCACTAGGTGGGCCGACGACATTGTTCGCGTCGCAGGTAACCGGTGGATGCAAATAGCACATTGTCGTTCATTGTGGCTTTTGTTCAGCAGTGGACGTCTTCCGGCTGGTGATGATGATGATACTGAATATGTAAGCTACTTACCTACATAAATTAATTGTTAAATTAATTATAATATAATTACTTATTTTTAATTAAGTATACTTATTATGGGTCGGTCAATAAATTTGAAATGTATCAATATTCTTGTCAATTTATAGTTGAGCAAATAAAACATTATCTTATTCTTGTACGAAAAAATTAACTATAAAAACGACACCCCGAATACCCCTTTTTAAGATTACTTTACATTTTATTTTTTGGTTTATAGGATAGGGTAGGTATAGCGATGTTCGATGTTCGTTTCGTAATCATTATCTGTCAAACATTGACAGTGGACACATCTGACTTGACAGTTGTCTGTCTGTCATGTCCACAGAACACTATTACTCAAGAGGTCATGTCAGTCAGTCAGTCAAAAATCAAAATAACATGAAACATGGTTTCACAATGGTAGACTGTTGGTGTGTTTTATTTTATTTATTTTAATAATTAGAGTGTTTAAGCAGCTTGTACTGCACAATAAATGTATCATATTCCAGGTCAAATGCTTCTAAACTGGTTTATGTCATCGATAGCGGAGAACAGTCATCTGAAAAGTTTGTTAAGTGCGCAAGATCTGAGGAACCTTGGGATACAGTACTGCACAGATTTGCTCGCCGCTGGCGTACTCAGCCAGATATCTGATAAAGATGCACCTACAGAGAGTATATTCAAGGTACGTTCTAGTATACTATAACGGTAGACAATATAACGAAATTGAAGTTGGTTTTTTGTGGTTATCAGTAACATAAAATGACACTTCTATTAGATTTTCAAAATCAATACTCAGTTTTCTACTTTAGCAAGTATATACTAGAGTATTAAAATCATATCATCAGTAATCCAGTTGCTTTGTTTCTATCTGGCTTACCTCTATGTTCTATTATTTATTTCAAAGTCAAAATATCTTTATTATGTATAGGCCCCACGGAGGCACTTACACAAAAATCATTTTTACAAACTACCACCGGATCGTAACGCGGCCGCTACTGAGAAGATCCGGCAATTATATTTAAATCATCATCAGCAGCCAAAAGACTATCGCTGCTGAACGATGGCCTCCCCCTTAAAAGGGAGGTATTACCATACTCCCCACCCTTAACAGATGTCTTGAGGATCACACAATAGTTGGTAGGTAATCCAATAGAAAGATGCTGCTGCCTATGAGACCCGACAGGAGGAAATGGGCCTATTTAAATACCTATGTTTGGATAATTAATTTTAATTGTCTGTTTAATAAAGAAGTTAGAACATGCAATGACATTCACTATCTAAAATCATGAAAATTGAGTAATTATAAGTTTTAATGGTCAAGTGTGACATCATCTCACCTTATCTGTAATGTGAGTGGGGTATGTTAACATTCAATAGCAATATAAAATAGATTCACACTTTTTAACAGAACATGCTATGCTAACAGATTCCTTAATAAATTGTTTATATTAGCTATTAGCTGGATTAATTCAGAATGAAAATCTTGATGAAAATATTTTTTTTTTGACTATGATATGAAGTCACATTAAACATTTTTCTTTAGTAAATGATTTTTCTATCTAAAAAAATATACCATACTTCACACTAATCTGTCACTTGCATAGTGAACTAAGCTAATGGGATAACATGTATTGTAACTTGTTTTATTATATCATCAGATCATTAAAGTATTCATCATTACTTATTATATGATAATATTGAAATCAAACTACTGTTACGGATTTTTATCATGCAAACAAAGCGTGCAATAAAAACTCCCATTAAAGAACACATAGCTGATGTGAAACACCGACGCTGTATGAAGTCTGCAGTATGTGAACACATTTAGGATCGCACCCACCATTATATTAGATTTGATAAACCACAAATCCTCGCAAAAGAACACCAATTCCTACCTAGGATGATTCGTGAGGCTATTGAAATCAAAAAAACATCCTAATTACAATAGAGAAGATGGTTGGGTGTTACCACCGGCTTGGGATCCTGTGATAAATATAATTAAATCCAATATCAATCAAAACACTGCACGGCCTCAAGATACTGTAAGCTCTTACTGCATAGATCAGACCAACAATAATAACTAAGAAGACCTGAGGGTACACAGGCATAATTGTGACATAAGGATGTTCAACATCTCAGTCCTCCCGTGACCATGGGTGCTGCATAGCATTCAAAACATCAGGATCATCGATATACTATACCAACTAGATTAGCTGTCACGAACAAAATGACATCGAAAATGTGGTCGCGGTTACATATACTTACACAACTATACACGTAGCTAGAAATTGTAGAATATAGTTTTAAATAATTCGGAACGTCGGACTAATAGAAGCCTTCACATGTAGTAATAAAGTCTAATTCTGTATGCAGTAAGGTTGGCACATAAAACCTTTACATCGGAGACAAAGAAAAATCAATAAAACCGCCAAAGCTATACGAAATAAAGTAGTTGTTTTGACTTAAACAAAAATGTACTCATTTAAAAGAAAATCTTAACCACTATAAAAAAAGGTTCAAAACAGGTGTGTTTCCATTGTGTGTGTACTGACTTACAAACTTATCCGTGCTGGTGGCAAAAATGAGAACTAACTTTTTTATTATGGTAATGACGTGTAGTTTAACAGTTTCGTATAGACAGTGGCGACACGCCTATCGGCAACATTAATTTTGTCAGTCTCTAGCGGAGAAAATATCAAATAAATAATTTTTATTTCGTATTATAATGATATCTTACTTATATTTATTATTTAAACTAGTAGTAATAAGAACACGAAACGAAAAAAAATTCTCCATCTGCAATTTTAGTATTACGATAAGTATTATATTATTTGGACAGTTTATAAACGCGCAATAAGGAATTTCGATACATCCTGTTGTCGGCTCGTACTAATTTGAAATAGAGCGACAGCCATCTCCGTAGCTCTATTTTCGTGACCACTTTTCGGGTCGTGATAGCTAATCTAGTTGGTATAGTATATCGATGATCGGGATAGTAAAATCAAAAAATAAACTGCGATAAAAATCTGTAAAAGTAGTTTGATTTCAATGTGTAATATTCGTGTAAGTAAAAGACAACATTATATGACAATATTTAAAGTATTCATCATTACTTATTATATGATAATATCAGTATGTGTATACTGTTATTTCTTTATTTGAACACTAGCGGCCCGCCCCGGCTTCGCATGTGTGGTTTTTTTTCTAGCCTATGTTACTCAGGGATAATGCAGCATTATAATGGTGTAAATTTTTTTTTTTAAATCAATCTTGTACTTTTTGAGTTTATTCACAAACATACAAAAATACAAATCTTTCCTCTTTATTATATTAGTGTAGATCTAGATATTAACATTAAGTACACTACTTTTATTTATTGTAGCCAAGTTTAATGTACTACTGGGCCCATATGGAGGCGCCGGCATCTCAACCTGTGACACCAGGCAGACTGCACACATCTGTATGGCCACCAGACAAAGAATCAATTCCATATATGACACATGATAACCGAAGAGATTCTGAAAACAATAAATTTTTTAGCCAAAATAACAATGAAGAAATTAGTGACATTGATGAAGCTAAAGTTGTAATATCACAATTGAAAAGGAAACTCCAGGAACTAGAATATCAATTAGAAAAATATAGAATCAATACTCAAATTGAAACACTGAACAAAAATATAGATAAACAATTAGATGCTCTCAATGAATATAATTCAGTTAAAAACAAAAGTGATTTGTTGAATAAAGAAGTGCAAGCTCCTAATTTTGCCAATGAACCTAATAGGCTATTTAATAAACCTGTGATAAACATACCTGAATATGACCATTTAAGATCAAATGTAAATAATGATAAAATATTAGATTTAAGTAGTTTAGATAATGAAAGTGAGATGGCAGTTAGAGATATTACAAGTAAACCTGATAGAAGATCTGAAAAAATTGAAAATTATTGTAAGTTAAATAAAAGTAGAGATTGTAATAAAAGTTATAGAAAAGATATCTTATCTGATCAAATTGCGGAAGGTGATTATGATGAAAACGAAAAACAATCTATCATAGAGCCCTTGGAAATGGGCATTGTGAATAAACATAGTTCTGACCGCTTAAGTATTTGCTCATCAGATGGCTCATTTCTCAGTACATATACTTCAGCTGAATTATTATTAAACAACAAGGAAAGTTCCTCAAACATAATAAAAAATGAAAATTTAGCTATACAAAATAATACAAATGCAGTGCATATTCCCACAACCCAAATTTTGTATACAAAAATTTATTCAAATAAGGAAATGGCATGTGAAAATAAACAGTCATTAATAGATTCAGCAGTTGCACCATCTGTTGATCATTCAATTAAGCAAATGGAATTAGAAGGAAAAGCATGTTTGTCTACTGAAACAAAAGGTTTAGAAGAATATACATCTAGCCCTGAAACTGAATTGAAGACTGAATCATCATCAATAAAAAATCAAACAATGCTGGAACCAGAAAAGTTATATAGTCAACCAGTACACTGTCCTCCTCCACCATTACCAGGGATGCCACCGCCACCTCCACCAATGCCAGGAACGCCAGAATCACCAGCTCCTGTCGATATTTTATTTCAAAAGACTGACACAAATGAGCCTACTTCTCCAAGTCTCAATAAAGAGGAGTCTCTTCCAACACAAGAAAAAGGTTCACCAACCGCTCTGGTACCTTTATCACCAGTGAAAATACTTGATAATCTGCCATCATCTATACCAATGCCAGAAAAATGCCTAAAATCTAATCCAATAAGTTCAGAGCCTCTACCATCTCCTATTGCTGAAATGGATCAACATACAACATTATCAGAAATGGAACCCCCATCTTCTTTAACATCTAAAATGGTTCCATCTCCGCCTCCGCTACATAGTGTCGACCCGCCGCTGCCTGTTACGGGCCTACCTTCGCCTCCAAATGTTAACATCGGTCCACCTCACCCTCCAATGCCCTGTACGGGCCCATCTCCTCCGCCATTGACCAGTATAGGTCCACCTCCTCCGCCAATGCCGGGTATGGACCCACCTCCCCCTCCAATGTCTGGTATGGGCCCCCCTCCCCCTCGAATGCCGGGTATGGGCCCCCCTCCCCCTCCAATGTCGGGTATGGGTCCACCTCCTCCTCCAATGCCTGGTATGGGCCCACCTCCTCCTCCAATGCCTGGTATGGGTCCACCTCCCCCTCCAATGCCCGGTATGGGTCCACCACCTCCACCTATGCCCGGTATGGGCCCACCACCTCCACCTATGCCCGGTATGGGCCCACCACCTCCACCTATGCCCGGTATTTGCCCACCACCTCCACCTATGCCCGGTATGGGCCCACCACCCCCGCCAATGCCCGGGGTAGGTCCTCCACCTCCTCCTTTGCCAGGGGTGGGCCCACCGCCTCCTCCAAGTATGCCCGGTATGGGTCCACCTCCACCACCGCCCTCTAGTGGACCCGTACCATTCCCTGCACCCCCGGTGGGAGGATGGAACGTCCAAAGAGCAAGTAAGTAATACCATCTAAGTTGATATTTTTTTTTTAATACATTTCTGACTTAATTTTCCTATTCATTGTTTTTAAATTTAGCTTTACGGAAGACCCCAGTGAAACCAGCTGCGCCCATGAAGCCATTATATTGGACCCGAATTTTAGCAATCCCCCCACCACCGACTAGTCAGGGAGAATCGAATGCCGGATTTAAGCCTCTATGGTTAGAAATAGAAGAAACTAAATTGGATAACATCGATGAATTTACTGACTTGTTTTCACGGCAAGTTGTAAAAGCACCGGTCAAAAAGAAGGTTGAAGTCAAAACTAAAATTCAGCCAGTAAAGGTATTGGACAGCAAGAGGTCGCAGAATGTCGGTATTCTAGCGCAAAGCTTACACGTTGAATTCTCAGAAATTGAGAATGCCATATACAATTTCGATACTTCTGTAGTGAGTTTAGAAGCATTGCAACAGATTTATGAATTGGTGAGTAATAAGAACATCATGAATTGGTTATTTAAATAGTCAGATCAAATTTTGATAGTTTTATTGTTTCAGCGTGGCACAGAAGAAGAACTGGCGATGATAAAAGACCATTTATTAAATAAGCCCGAGATCCCTTTAGACAGGCCCGAGGCGTTTTTACACGATTTATCTGGTATACCGAACTTCGCCGAAAGGATATCATGTTTTATGTTCCAAGCTGAATTCGAAGATTCAGTTAGCACAACCATGCACAAGCTAGATAATTTGAAACATACTTGCGAGGTAGGTAATAAATTTAAAACAAACTGATTATTAAACCTACCGGTATTCTCAACTTTGGCAGGGAAGTAAGCGATTTAAGGCATCTGCCTTAAAGCGCTTACTTCCCTGCCAAAGTTATAAATACAAAGTAGGTATATAATCACTCAATGTGTGCGTAAATTTAAGAATGTCATATTAAAAGCAGATTCACACAAGTTGATTGCAGATTAACTTTTTTTTTATAAGCAATAACATAGCAAAAACGACGAATCTATAAACTGAAAACGAATTACCACGTTCAGATGTTCATCTTTTTAGTAAAATTAATTTAAAATTGAAACAAATCGTATTTGTTTTAAATTGCCTAACAAATGTCGAGATCGAAATAAAATGAATACCTACGGCCTGAACGCGAGAGATTCAGATGGGTCGAAACGCATGTTGAACTTGAAAGGGGTAAATTCGATTTTAGTTGCGATATGGCTGAAAGTGTTATAATCTAGAAAGTTAGTCGAAACTGTTCTAGTTGTATGCAAATAAGCAAGTTAGTTAGCTAAAATCCAACCATGTGATCCCAATATTACTTTGAGTAGCGTGGGAGTATATAGTAGCTATTAGCAACATGGCTATAGATTTTGGACTTGCATAACTGATGTTTTTTTCTTAGATTTTGGAATTCCTCTGGTTGGTTTACTATGATTGGCTACTTTTTAACCGACTTCAAAAAAGGAGGAGGTATTCAATTCGTCTGTATATATATATTTTTTTATGTATGTTCGCGCATAACTCTGGCAATTATGAACCGATTTGAAAAAATCTTTCTTCCATCCATTATTCAATCCATTGATTGGGTCCAATAAAAAAATTAATGCTTAGTAATAAGTACTTAGTTCCTGAAAAAACAAGAATGGTGACTGCGCAGGAAAGCTGCAGGAAAGCCTATATAGATGACTTTATGTCGCTTTTTAAGGACAATAAAATCTTTTTAAAAAAAAATTGAACCAACTTCAATATCACTGAAAAGTATAAAATAATTTAAATATTATTGAAGTTGGTGTTAGCTTACCGGCTGTGTATATTTGGCACCAACTTCAATAATATTTAAATTATTTTATACTTTTCAGTGATATTGAAATCGGTTCAATTTTTTTTTTAAAAGATTTTATTAGTGCCATCACTGAGATCCAAGCAATGTAAATGCAATGTATGTTGTTTGCCTTCCAGTTTCTCATGACCAGTGAATCTCTGAAGAAGTTGTTTGCTATAATTCTGACTCTTGGTAACTATATGAATGGTGGGAACGGACAAAGAGGGCAGGCCGACGGATTTGGTCTGGAAATACTTTCCAAGTTAAAAGACGTCAAAGTAAGTACATTTTACTATCGTACACATTTTATGTTTCTCTAAATTCGTTGTTTTTTAAGGGTACCTTTTGAAGGTTTCGTCTCCGAAAAGAAGAAAAAGGACTATAACACACTAGCCAACGTGTTTGTATATATTCTTGTTTTTCGTAGCTTCCGTGGCGCAGCGGGCAGCAATGTTTTTGTGTAATTGTTTCTTACTGGCTAGAACAATACAGGCTGATAACCTAATTATCTATACAGTAACATGATCCATGCGTCGGATGGGCATGTAAACAGACGGCCCTGTGCCTACCCTTTCCCCCGGTCGTGTCGGTCAATCATCCCATCGGTTTGTGAGAGTTAAGGAAGAGAGAGTGACTTTAGTAACGCAAGAAAAATTGTGTTGCGACACCAAATAATAACCTCGGCGATCTGACAGGGTTTTAATAACTCTGTATTGTGGATACTAATGGCATCCACTCGGCCACCGTCACAGATCAATATCAGTCTCGTGTTGCGTTGTATCATTGCTACACAAAATCCCATAGTTTATTAGATATAAACTAGAATGGACGTGTCGGCAGTCGAAGCAGTCGACGGTGACGCTGCTGCACTTCATAGTGCGCACGTACATGCGAGCGTGTGGAGGCGCGCTCGAGCCCTCGTGCGCGCTGCCCGTGTGTGAGCCAGGGGACGTGGCGCGCGCCGCCGCCATCGACTTCAGCGACGTGCGCACCCACCTCGTCGCCCTGCGCACGCAACTCGACGGTACGCGACCTCATAATCCTCCCCAGACACAGATCGACTTCAGCGACCTCATACCCTCCCCAGACACAGATCGACTTCAGCGACCTCATACCCTCCACAGACACAGATCGACTTGAGCGACCTCATACCCTTCCCCGACACCGATCGACTTCAGCGCCCTCATACCCTCCCCAGACACAAACCGACTTCAGCGTCCTCTGACCTTCCCTAGACACAGCTCGACTTCAGCTACCTCATTCCCTCCCCGGACACAGATCAACTTCAGCGACCTTTTTCCCTCCCCGGACACAGATCGCCTTCAGCGACCTCACACCCTCCCCAGAAACAGATCGACTTCAGCGACCTCATACCCTCCCAGGACACAGATCAACTTCAGCGACGTCATACCGGAAACACATTGACTTCAGCGACCTCATACCCTTCCCGAAGCCAGCTCGAATTGAGTAACGCGTGCACGTACCCGGCCACAGCACAATACTTCTCACCCACACTAGCATAGTATCGAATGAGTATTAGTCGCAGGCTACATAGCCTCCTTCCACATTATAGACCCTTGTGCAACGGACCGTCTAGGCTAGTATCACCGTAGTATCTGATACTCTACCACCAAGTATCAATGGGTATACAATGATATCCGGCACTGTAACTGAACTGCTGATATTACTGGACTCAAGTCTTACTTACTAATGTCGCTGCGATGACTAACTTTCCGTAAGATGATCCCCAAACGTAGGTACCTCTACTAGTCTCATCACTAAGTTGATGAAAATAATTTGTTGCCTGTAATGCCAGTTCAAGAAGAAATTATATGTACTAATATCAATTAGGTACAAGTCTGATGAGAATTCTACTAAAAAGATTACAGTATGCAGAATCGAATGGTAATCCAATGTAACCTCTCTAATTCCAGCATGCAAAGAAAAAATGAAGAAAGTGCTAGAAACAGACGCTCAAGCGAGGAAACCTGACGAAACCGTCCCCGACGAGAGCAAGAGAAGGCTGGAAGTGTTCAGAGACAAAATGACCACGTTCCTGAACTCCGCCGAGGAGAAACTGAAGACTGAAAACGAGAACTTGGAGGAATGCCGCGCCAAGTTCATAGCGACCGTCAAGTTCTACCAGTACACGCCGAAGTGCGGCAAAGTGGAAGAATGCGAACCGAAAGAATTTTTCTCACTGTGGACCTCATTTTGTAGCGACTTCAAAGATATCTTTAAGAAAGAAGAACAAATTGCGATAAAAGAAAAGTAAGTACAGTGTTCAGTTGCAGTCAGGTACAGTGCCGGATAAGCCATATAGCAGGAGTCAGCAAACGCTATGGGCCCCGCACACTACATTATACCTCTAAACATTAATACCTAATACAAGTCCAAAACCTTGCGGGAGGCCTCAATTATATGATTTGCTACGGGCCCCGCGCTTGCTTAATCTAGCATTGGTCAGGTGACTGCGCCAGACGCAGAAGAGTTTTTGTATGCTGTCTCTCTTAGGCCCGTATTAATAAACTGATCTTAGGTAGACACTTAAGTACGATATCATATGATACGCACTTGAGACGGGGACAGCATCTTAATATCGTCACTTATTAATAAACAAATATCAACAGCATCTCAAATGAGTCTTGTTTTAGGTGCAGCAACTTACGGTTAGCTACTTGAGAGCCTGATCTGAGTATTCTGAGAGCGTTAAGTCACACAGAATGTACGATATTGTTACATTTTACTAGTTTTTGATAGTTACCGCTAGGGGCGCTGGTGTGAAATGTATGGAGAAAAGCGGGAAAACTGACCGTTTGATCCACAGAGTATTATTATTGTTTTATCGAGTTCGTTAACTATAAAGCCTGTACTAGAAACCCTGTTGGATTTAAGTTCTTTTTATTAGTAGCAGTTATGAGTATTATGATGATAATTTTGCGCAAAACTGTGATGCTGATGTATTTTGAATTTTCATTCAATATATTTTATCTTTGTTTACCTCCAAAAATTCATTAAAATACTTTTTATCGTTAATTAAAATCGTTTTTAAATTTATATTCGAGGAGTCTCTAATATACATTTCCGACGAACGATATTGTAATATCCAAAAAATATCATCATTATAGCCTAGTTTTTGTAATGATTAATTAATTTAAATATATTTATATTGTCTGAGCACACCCACCGCATATAACGTAAATACACGCACTTAAGTCACGAACTGACTGCACTCAACTCACAGCAACTTATTACAATGATTGAGAGCTCAAGTGTCAAGTTCGGTTTATTAATCAACAGTAACTCAGCTGAGGCCAGCATCTTAAACCTTGACTCAATACTCATTTATTAATTAGGTCAGCAAGTTAAGTTCGTACTCAAGTGCCGAATCTTAGCTGAGATTGGTTTATTAATACGGGCCTTAGACACGGTCTACAGCCCAAACTGTTTTATGAATTTTAATATACGTGTCGTTGTATTGTCTTGTCACTAAATGCGTTCTATACGAGTTAAGTGCGCGGCACCAAAGCTGTCGACTGTACCATACTATGAACAAATGGCTCTAATCACACGCACAAACAGACAGAAATTATAGACAATATTATTTCGTACTGTGGCTATACTGATTGATATTTGGTTCCTAAACGTCGAAGCACTAACCGGTCGGCGGGTAGTGGAACGACGTCATCCTCTATCTTGTACAAAACATTCGTGAATGTTGACGCTTCAGTCAATCATACCAACAACGGGGACGAATGGTCTTGTGAGCGTTGCTTCGTATTAATACACAGATTACTAACTGCCGGTCCCAATATCCTATCGATCCCTTACTATAAGTTACAAGTAATAAAGTTTTAATAATTAAAACCCGACTACGGATAAAATCGCAGTCTAATAATGTGATATTATATAGCCTATAACCATTTACCAGCGGACAATCAAGACGCGTCTAACGACACCCTACTTGTCAAATTATGTTAAGTAGATTAGAAGATATGCAGGAACAGATGAACATACATAATACATTCTTGTTAAAATCTTAACCCTCCCTCCGTTCCGTAGTCGGGTAAAAATAGTTACCATCGATAGCTATAATGACATATTTCAGTTTCAATATATTCATATTAGCAGCTTACTGTTGGTTGTTCAAATGACAGTCTGTCAGGGTTTTAGTTATCGCTCCATTTCGGAGGTTTATCGCGGGATATCGATGACTTGATCGATGATTTTAACTTATGGTTAGGGATCGATAGGATATTGGGACCGGCAGTAAGACATTCCTAATCTGAGATTATGGTTATTTATGGTTCAGAATGGGCAGATACCTTTATGGTGCAAATTCGTCTGTCTGTCAGAAGCATATTTCACTGATTTCTTTTTTCATGTCACAGTTTTTTGAGGATATTTTCTCAAATTCATTTTTACTACATTTCTAGCGTCTTACTATACAGAGCATAGTGTTAACTGCAGATATACCCTTCTGAATTAGATAAGCTAGACTTTTTTACCTGAACAAATCAAAGGCAGGACATTTGTTGCAAGCTATATACATATTATTATTTGTTGTAAATAAAAAGGTAACCCCAAATACAACAGATTTATATAAAGGTCAGTCAGCACAATAAAAGCGCAGAACAGTGACAACTCGTACCCAAAAAGATAAATACCGGTCAAGTGCGAGTCGGACTCGCGCACCGTGGGTTTTTAACGGTATTTTTTTCGACTGTTTTCTTTATCAGCCAAAAACTACTAACTGTGTACAAATGAAGCCCTTTCCTTTTTTTTTTGAATAGTGTGACTGTCTGTCACACTATTTCAGACAGACGAAATCAGACCATAAGGGTTCCTTTTTTACCTTTTAGGTATGGAACCCCAAAAAAAATTACAATAATAGTTAATATTTATTAAATAAAAGTAAATTGATATGTATAACAAAGCTATTCTATGTTCCAGACTAAAAGAAGCCAAAAAGCTTCAAGACGAACGAAAACCTCTAACACAGCCCAAAAAAGAAGGCGGTTTGAAGGCGAGACTACAGAAGCTGTCTAGTACTACTAGGAAATAAGGATTATTTTTAACTCCCAGAGCTGATGCCATTTGCAATGCACAAATCAGGCGGACAGCGCAAAAGTCACTTAGTTTTCTTATTTAATGAAAATATGGTATAAACAATTTGACATTTGCATTCATTTCTATATGAAAATAAAAATAATATTTTCAATTTAGTAGAAAACGTTTATTAACCTTTTAATATTATTTATTTAAAATCCGTATTAAAAAGCTTACAGTCAGTAGTACTCAGTATCCATTAATCGGTCATTATCGCATTCCTTAGCATAGATTTTGTATTGAAATGTACACTTGATGAGATAATGATTCATTAATAATGCGGCATTAGGCTACTTTTGCGCCGACGGTCACATACGCTTTGTTTATATTGAATCCATTAAACTATTTAAGCATTCCCAATGTAACATTCCATTCGCAGTTAAATCTTAAAGGGTATTGTTTCAATAGTACACATAAAAGAAAATAGACCTTAATGTTTCGAATTACAGCTAAGAGTGAACTAGAGAGAATGTAATTGGATATTTTTTTGGAGTCTATAGTCATTTTCCAGATATTTTCTTGCAAACATTGTTATTTGTTACACAAGATAGCACCAATTAGATTGCTTTATTTTTATACTTCAAAAATAGAGACATTCTTTTGGTGCATTGACATAAAGTCAGTTAAGCTTTTATTGTAGCAAAACTTCATATTCTATAGTGCCGATATATTCTAAGAGATATACTTACATGTCAAAGCCTGAGCGAGAGTGTTGCCTTTGAAGATATTTTTTACTTATATAGTACTTGGATTGGAACTTAAGGGAATATACAAGAACCCATCCTTATGTAAGTTACTCTTTGAAAACCATTTCTAATCCTATTCCAATCCAATTTTAGCTAGCATTGTTATTTTTCTTCAT
The DNA here is from genome assembly GCA_911728495.1 of Furcula furcula. NCBI lineage: Eukaryota > Metazoa > Arthropoda > Insecta > Lepidoptera > Notodontidae > Furcula > Furcula furcula. The sequence continues at coordinate 20,972,106 of OU452248.1, forward strand.
ACGTGGGCGTTGGTACCCGCCAGTCGAGGACAGTTTATCCAAATTTAAATGACTGTATGACGTAGACCAAAATCATAGTTATTAATCAGTAGACCCTATCTAGACCATGGCAATGGCTAAATTTTAAAAGCATGTGAGGTCTTGAAACTAAAATAAATAATGATTGGCATACTCTTGCCATATAACTAATTGATTTCAGACATTTATCTATCCCTATCCTAGTAAATAAACAGCTCTAAGTAAGATCTATTTATTTTGTGTATCAACTGGTTACACTGCATCTAAAACTGTTCTAAATAATAGCTAAGATAATGTGAACCGGCCATCACAGCACAAGCGATTTAAAGAGTCTCACACATTAAGAGCCTACAACTATCCATGTTCGTCTTCTTACTTAAGTTTAATACACCATTATGTAAATAACATTTTTCTAAATAAGTTAATTTTGATGTTTGTTAACAATATGAAGTAGGCAGTAGTACTGCAAGGGGATGCATTGGATTGCCCAATGATACTATTAAACAGGCATTCTTGGTGTTCATCATTTTGGAAATGAACAAGATACACATAAGAAATCAGAGAATGGTTATCAACATCTCGATGTTTGAAAGATTTTTTTTGGTGTAATGCCGATTTCCAACCTTATCTGATGTGGTCCCAATAATATATTTTAAAATCTGACCTAAAATAGTGTAATGAAGGCAACTAGCAACTTCCATAGGAGGTGACAATTTTCTTCTACTAATTATTATCAATAGCCATACTGGATTACAAAAATGGTGAGACCTCTTGTAACCCTGATTCTTCTAGTATATGTAATATGTTAGCTAAAACTAGTTATGCTGGATGGCTCCTAAATGTCCCATACAAACATTTGGATTAATATATACTATAATATTAGTATGAAGAAATAATGCCCTACAGGAAAAACAGTCAGATCCAACAAATTAATGTATAAATAGGATATGTTTAGAGCTACAAAATGTATCCTATTCAATGATATCAAGCATTATAGTGTATTAATCTCTAATATCATTAAATTCCTGCTCCTATATGTACCTGAATAATACAGCTGCTTCATTTGAAATGTGTTTGTAGTTATGTATCTACGAAAATGGTGCTGTAACATTTATTATCTGTAAATATTATTATTTAAACAATATAAAATTATAAATATTGTATAAGATAGTTTTATTACATACAGTCTAAACATTTCTCCTTCCATATCTTTGGAAACTTTCTTTCAATCTTTCTGTCTGTAATAGCATTAGATAGTTGAACCAAACATTTCTTCAAAGCCTCCCACTGCATGAAACTTAAGTGATTTGTAAGTGATTTATCATCTGAATTATTTCTGAACTGTTCTTCAATTTTAATGAATTTTTTTAGTGACTCCTCATTAGTCACAGGATGATGCAAATGCATGTTGCTCACACCCGTATCTTTCTTCTTGTGGAGTGTTTTAAAATTCTTCCTAGGTAGTACCTGGCCATCATCTAAAGATTTTCTTTTTGTGTTGGTCACTGCTTCATATTGCTTTGCGCTTTCTACTAAAGTTTTATTTTGTGTGTTAAGAACTTTGAAAGTCTCTCTAGACAAAACTTCACCTTGATCAATCTTAGATGTGGGTATAATAGGGAATTGACTGCTATCTTCCATTTTGGCAAACAAACTCGCTACTTCTGGTAAATCTAATACATAATCAGTCTGTTTGACATAATTAAAAATATTTTCCATTATGTCACCATCATCATCAATTAATGTTGTATCTACTTTAATAAACATCTTTTCGGCCCAATCAAATCTCCCAAATTTATCAATATCATTGAATTCTAACCATTGTTCCAAATCCATTGGCAGATTGTAGTTATCAGGCAAAAAGTTCAAACCTTTTAACTGTAGTTTGTTCAAATAACGATGTAAGTTTGCGTACCATGAACAAGAGTGCTGGAGTAGTACCATACACATAGACCACAGTCTACATAGAAGGGCATAAGGTAACAAACTCATCCAATGGCTTTCTCCCCTTTTAATCCTATGCAAATAAAAAACTGCCGCTTGTTTAGAACAAACACAAATTCGAAACATTATCTTAGAAAATGTCATAATCCTTACTAAAACATACTCTAACATTTGCCTAGTTGGTAAATATGTTTCATCGTCATTTTTAGATGGAAGGGCTGATAAGAAATAATCAATATCTTTTAAAAGGTCTACTTTTAGATATTTCCTCAATGCATTGTTTACTTTCTTTAGATTCCTGTAACCAATGTCGTTGCGAAACTTGCTGTCATATTTGTATAAAAACCTTGAGCAAATAGCACTCTCTTTATGCAGTGGTGATTGTTTAGATAATACCCTTATTATGTTTTTGCATGTATGTCCCAATTCAGCAACATCTGAGGATAAAATAAACATTTCAATATACTTATCTCAAACTTTGCAAGGCGCGTACAACCTAGTTCTGACACCCGTATTTACAAACTACACAACAGATCCTTTCCTGTGTGAATACATAGCATAGTGGTGTTAATAAATAATAATAATAATGTCTTGGGACAATCTGCACACGGTTATCCAATCACAAACTAGGCAGAGCCTGTACTATGGAAACCAGACAACTGATACTAATACTTATATAATTTTTTTTGTAAATACATGCTTATATAGATAAATAACACCCAGACACTTGGTGGGATTCGAACCCACGACCCATCAGGTAGCAGCCAGGGTGTCTAACCACTAGACCAACACGCCCGTAACACACACAACACACCACAGGGAAGAATCCAGTGATGTTTCCAGTTAATAAGTATGCGTTTTTCTTTTATCATCAAATAAGTAAGTGTATTATGCGTTTCAACTAAGTATGTGGTCGCCATCTTGCCATTTCAAATACATAATTACTGAAAATGATGTTTTAACAAAAATAGATAGCAAAATAAGTCATTACATTTACAATAAATAATCAAAACCGGGGCGAATTTTTCATTTTGTGTTTACTCTGCTGCCGGTACAAAAATCGTAAAAAAAAAACGAGTGAAGTTCCGCAGTCGCGATCATCATGGCGGCCACATTCTTAATTGAAACGCATAGTAGAATGCTGTTATCAGATATTATGTATCATTTTCAAAAGTAATAGTTCAGTTTACAAAGTGAAAAGAAAGAACTATCAAAATCAGTTCAGCAGTTTTCCCGAAAAAGTTTTATGGTTGAACTGGTTCGTTCCTCAGGAAGAATATTAGATAGTATTATCTTTAGCCTTTTTAGTTGAATTATGAATGTATATACGTCCATAATTCAACTAAAAAGGCTTGTTATTTAATAACAATGATACATACCAACTCTACTCTTACTGGTAGACATATTTACCGGTGGTGGTAAAACTGAAGAATTGTTCCATGGCTCCAACATTTTAGTAACTAGATTTGCATTTATAACACACACATCATTTTATTATGACTTGAAGAAACAATAAAAATAATTATGAATAACCTCAACCAGGTATTACCACGGGCCGTAATCTGCCTATAAAAAAAACTAGACGCATAGCAAAATGATGTTTGACATTTATACTCCCCGCACCACCCGCCAGCACACCGCCATATTTATTTTAATGTCATTGAAACCGGTGAAAAATATAACCTCAAAATAGATTGCTTGCTTACTTTGAGCGAAGTAGTTGCGTCGTATTTTCCGTATATTTCTGTTCCACATTTATAGTAATCAACTGTTTTCTTGAGCAAATCAAGATGTACTTCAAGTGTTCTGTGCCGGGTTGTGTAAGTTCGCGACAGGACGCTATTTTACACAAATTTCCGAAGTGCGTGAAAAGACTCCAAAAGTGGCTTGACAGTATTAACTGCGAATCTTTGCGACAGAAAGGTGATTTCGGCAGTCTACAAGTGTGCCACAAACATTTTGAACCACGTTTCGTGACTCAGAAGTCACGTCTTCTGGCCACTGCATATCCTACTCTATTTCTTGAAACTGAAATACTCAGTGGGATACCACTGAATCCTACCGAAACTGCTGGTACGTTTAAGCTTACCCGTTGTATTTGTTTATTTGTATTTTCTCGAAATTTTTCATCATACTGATTTTGTATTTTTATTTTACAGCACCGGACCATACTCTTGAACACCAATATGCAAAGAAAATGCATTCTGATCACAGTTATTGCAAATCGCATTTTGATGAAATGCAGAAGTCTACAGGTTAAAAATGCTTAAATTATTGTATATAATGTAATTTAGTAATAGGATTATGCACATCCCACTAATATTATAAAACCCCAAGCAATTACTTGTTTTGTTTGATGAAAAATCTGTAATTTTTGGTGGTTTTACAATTTTTATCATAATATTTTGCAATTGTTTTTTCCCTTGTGGCATAATAGAGAATACTCTGTCAGTTACTAATCGATTTTGAGTACCAATTTTTTTTTTTTTACATAATATGTAATAGACATGTTTATTTCATTCAAGTACTAATAATTACTGAGCATACTAGTGATTTTGCACAAGTAAATGGCAGAATTGAATGGTCAAATATTTCCTATGTCTCAATGTGTAGAGGAGTGCTATACCACAATTATATACAGTGCCACAAATCTCAATTAAGACACTTCTTTTTATTTTCCAGACGTGTTTCCTTCTACATCTACAGATGGACTTTTGAAAGATATAAATGATCCTGTAATTCAAAAACAATTACCATCAGGTATTATTATAATGATTAGATCTCATCTCACTAATATTATAAAAATTAAAATTCTTGTGTGTACTTGTAATTCCTTCACACTAAAATTGCTGAAAAGATTTAGATAACATTGGGTATAAAGGTAGTTAATAAACTTAGGCTACTTTTTATCCCAAAAATATGTTCCAATAGAATATAACACTGTGGGGCTGCGCAGCAATACTCATGATAAAATAGTTATATAATAATTTACATTTCAATTATTAGTTAATTGTTACAAAAATACTAATTTCAGATCCAAAAATAATTCAGAAACTGAAACACACCAAAAGAACTGTTGCAAAAGTTGAAGCATTGACTCCGAAATGTCGTAAGCTATATAATGAGTTTCGAAAATCTCGTAAGCTATTAAGTTTTACTCGAAGAGCCAAAAAAGCTTTACGCTTCTCACAGTCACATTCTTTTGAAGAAATGGCTGTCGGGATGAACCCTATTGCAAAAAAAGTATTGTGGATGCAACTAAAATTATGCATAGCAGTTTCATTCTTTGCGATTTGTTTACATATTGTAGGAGCGCCACCTAGCGTCAGCCTTGCACGGATTTTTAGAGGGTAGATTTTTTTTTTTTTTTTTTTTTATATACCCTCGTCTCTTACTACTTTCCTTCCTGAACGGCCCGGTTGGCATCTTTAAATCATTCTGCGTTTCCGTGCTCAAGCCTTCGCACGTCTCCTGAACAATTTAAAATTATTACCTAATAATAGTTAATTTTAATAACAATTCTTTATGAAAATAAAAATTCTATAATAAATAATCTATATAATAGTAAATTGAAGACCAAGCTCTAAAGATGGGACGGAAGAGAAAACGGAGGAAGAAATACGTCAGACTTCACGAGGATCGAGATATGCTACCTAGTTTTTGGTCATTATTTGATGCGAGGATACCATACCTGGGTTACCTCTTTCAAATGCTGTGATGCGTACTGCTATAACCTGGGCTGTTACTGTCACAAGCTTGATCAAAAATTACGACGTATGCTACCTAGTTTTTGGTCATTATTTGATGCGAGGATACCATACCTGGGTTACCTCTTTCAAATGCTGTGATGCGTACTGCTATAACCTGGGCTGTTACTGTCACAAGCTTGATCAAAAATTACGTACTAGTTGCAAATGATTGCAAATCTGGCAGCCTTTGCTGCACAATTTAATTATTATGATGCGAGTTTACCACACCTGGGTATCCTCTGTCGATGTTAAAGTGAGGCGTACCGCCTTATTTCAGGGACCCCTGCCGTCACATAAATAATATGATGCGAGTTTACCACACCTGGGTATCCTCTGTCAATGTTAAAGTGAGGCGTACCGCCTTATTTCAGGGACCCCTACCGTCACATAAATAATATGATGCGAGTTTACCACACCTGGGTATCCTCTGTCAATGTTGAAGTGATGCGTACTGCCGTTTAATGCTCTTAAGTAAGGTAAATAAGGCAGTTATTTCAAGGACTCCTATCGTCACATAATTATCATGATGCGAGTTTACCATACTTGGGTATCCTCTGTCAATATTAAAGTGATGCTTTACTGCATTATTTCATGGACTCCTACCATCATTTATTATAATGCGAGAGGTCTACCTCTTGGGGGCCTGCTTTTAATACAAGTGAGGCATACTGCTTTATTACATGGACCGGTACCGTCCAAAAAAAAAAAAAAAAAATAATAATAATAATTGTCACAGATACCCCAATGTAAACTGTGATTATGGTGGTAGTTCAATATCCAAGTACAAGATTACATTCATGTCGGACCTGCAAATATATGAATTATATGATGATGGTTCCGTATACACTGTTATCTCAGCTGTATCCACTGTTACTGCAAATAGGACCATAATTGCCGGCCTTACCGCAGACCGAGCCTCAGCCCGCGCCGCAGCCAACCCTGTAATTACCGCGGCAACCAGCGATGGTTGAAGACAATTTAGGGAAGCAGTTGGAACTTAACGATAACCTTCTTCAGTTGTTTGGCGATGTCCCCTAAGGCACAGACTGCTTTTGAGCCGTCTATACATGTATACATTACTCGTTAATGGCAAGATGTTCTTCTGAAATGCCTTCCAAAGGAGTTGAAAGGTAACTTAACGAAGGATTATTCATTCCGCGTAACTGCGATTATGTGCAGGCTTCCGATCTCAATTTACGTACAGTAAGTACCTAACAGAAATTGTTATATCAAAGGAAACATCGAAGCAAAAGTTATGAAGCCATTGAGTGGGGCCTGCCGTATACTTTGTAAAAGTCACTATTCTTTATCTAGAAATCGCAGTTTTGTCATATTTTCTATAAATTCAATACTAAAACAGACTCTCATCGAGTCCAGTAGAGACAATCTTCTGTTTGGAGAAATCGTATCTAAAAGTTGCCTAAACAAATCAACAATCAGCGACTAGCCAACCACTTTCAGGGGCAGGCGCAAAACAACGTTTTTCGACCCCCAACGATCGCAACCAGCCGTCTACCGTTACCAGGTACGAAATCGGCCGGTCCCGGTAGGCTAGAGTATTTTCTAGGAAATTGATCAAAATATTACTGATGACAAAATATGTCTTTTGGCTTGGATATAAGGCATATCTAGTATATCTATCTCATTTTAATATATCCCGTATCGGACTGATGTTCCAAATGTTTATTCTAAGCTAAACAAGCGCAAATTCATTTGGATCATTACGTAAATATTGTTAAGGACATCTTAAGACCTAAAATATGCTTATTTTAGGGTACTTGTCCACAAAGGTGTGTAAAATACCTATGATATAAAATAATCTTTATCAATTGAACTGTTTACCTAATTATTTTTGTATACAATAAACTTATGTTTGCGACCAGAATTTTAAAACCAGTTATGGAAGACCAGTTATGAAAGGTTTATCAATCTATTTCAGTAATTTACCTCATTGATCTATTTTGTATTAAAAGATCATTGTCGGAATGTGAAGGATATATTATTTCATACTAAGGGATAGAATAGAACACTCTTTATTTGCAGTTGCACACCAAATTAAAATCATATAGAAAACTTAGAAGAGGAATGAATTAGTATATTAGTATCAGTTATCTGATTTCTAATAGTTTCCATAGCACTCGGCCTAGTTTGGGATCAGATGACCGTGTGTGGAATGACCAAGAATACTTATTATTACTAAAAATTTGAAATTTATTACTAACTTTACTATAAGTAGCTGTGTACCTACTTAAAGAGCGATGTACTATCGCGGACACGAACGCTTACCAGTTTTCAATCAAAATCGTTTGAACGACACGTTCCGTGCGCTTATCCCGCCCGCATGCATTTTGGGCCGGCTCATGCAAGCGATTATCATCCTAAAGGTGGTACACCATTCGTGACCGCGAGAGTACATAGGTTTTTATTTTATGTTTCGTCGATGATAAAAATAATAATAATTAGTTTACAACAAGTTAAACAAACTGGTACCACTTTTAAGCTATTCCGCTTATCCCGCAGTCCAATAAGTACATTATAGGTACTTTAAGCAGATAATTCTAGTTACCAAAGAACCAAATCGTAAAAATCACATCAACAAATTTGTTTTATTTTTGGAAATATAGTTATACCTATTCGCTGGAGCTCTAAGTACTTGATGGATGGATGGATATTGTAATAAAATAATAATAATAAAATAAAAAACCGGTCTGCATAAATTTATTGACATAAATAAAAAAAAAAAAAAAAAAGGACAAACAAAAAAAATATATATATATAAAAAATAAATTGTAATAAAACTGCTATCCACTGCGGTATAGACTATTTAGTTAGTAAGAACTATGCTTACTATGATGATGAAATAATAATTTGATTTAATATCTGGCAATGGTGCGAAATGCGTGGAATAACTAATAGTTATTATTATTTTTGTATTCTACGTAGACATTAATTAAAGCCTATCATTTATCACTCAAAAGTGTCCAGGATACAGATTGGACACTGCCCAAAGTGAAATCACTACTTAGTCACTTTTTGGACTTTCCGATATTCATTGATTTGCGAGCAGATACAATTAAAGATTTGTTCTATATGTGACTAAATGCTACATACTCGGCAGAAGACTACAACTTCTTGCAAAGATAGATTATTTAACGTATTTCCACCATTCGCCTTATAGCAAAGGTTATTCAAAAATCCATTAATGAGAAATCCAAAGGTATTGTGTCACCTTACTGGCCTTTCAACCTGGGGTTTCAACCTTGTTACATTTTTAATATTATAAAAAAAAAAAAAAAAACACCTTTGCGCCAGATCTATTACATCTGTTGAACCTGATACTTACAATTTCTTCTTACAGACACAACCTTGACAAAACTTTAACGTTAGTTGCCGCGAAGCTTTCAGGCAAATTCTAATAAAAATATGCTATCGTCTATCACAGTGGAGATTTGGTTAATGTATCTTGGGTACGACACTTGTAAGTAAAGGTGAAGAGTGTATGGATCAATAAGAATTATAATTACAGGACTGATTCAGACCGTGGTCTCTCTCTCTCTCTGAGATATTTGATACAAGTTCCAGGTATAGTAACATGAAATCTTATCTATTAATTCTGGACTGGACTCGGAAGCTCTCAAAAAACACTGCAACTTTGTTGACTTCAGAAACTGCACATCATATACAAACTTTCATCAATATTTAATCAAATTAAAAGATGTTAGTATTGAATGCACCCAAGATATGGCTGATTATGAATAATCAGGATTTAAAAACCTAACTCTGTCCAGCAAGTTCTGAGGTTACCTTTATTTGAGACTTGCTCTGAAATAGGTCCAAGATGTCTGGAAACATACATACTTAATTAAAACACAAGTTTATAAGTAAAGGGTATTATATATTCAGAATCAAAGTTTCATCGCACACAATTGGTAAATGGAAAAAATTAATAGGTATTCCTTATACGGGTATGTAAGTTACGGGGTTACTTCTATTTTTAGTGCACCTAACTCTGTCTAAATATCTTTTATGTATAGCCCCACGGAGGCACTTGCAGTATGTCGAGTGATATGTGTATCATCTACTTCCAAATTTCCAATAGACTTGGAGACAATATTCATATCAAGGAATACCAGAAATAAAATACTATAAATATTATATCGATGACCGGGATAATCCAATGCCTCTTCAGTACTAAATACTACGTTACTAAGTTTTGCAATATACCTATTATTGATATTAAGCCTAATGATTTTGGTTATGCAGTTCTCCTTAGGTAACCTGCAACAAGCAAATGGTTTTCGTACTGATGCAAAAAACAAATGATGTATTTAGTCATTTATGTTTACTAGTGATTAATGTTAATACTTACCAGTATTTTTTCTATTGCAAAAAGATTTTATAAAATTCGCATTTTATTTTGTGGGTACTCTAAACATCTACAATATGTAAACAAATCGCAAAGAATGAAACTGCTATGCATAATTGAAAATCAAACGAACTCACCTGAGTGAAGTTCGATGATAATTATGCAAGCAGTTTCATTCGAAGCGATTTATACAAACCCACCCTTTAAAAATATTTCATTCTCACCCTACCCTATGCTACAATAAAATGCGAAATTTAATGCAGTTATGCAGGTATAGCTCTAAACATAATGATTTAAAGATGCCAACCGGGCCGTTCAGGAAGGAAAGTAGTAAGAGACGAGGGTATATAAAAAAAAAAAAAAAAAAAAATCTACCCTCTAAAAATCCGTGCAAGGCTGACGCTAGGTGGCGCTCCTACAATATGTAAACAAATCGCTTCGAATGAAACTGCTTGCATAATTATCATCGAACTTCACTCAGGTGAGTTCGTTTGATTTTCAATTATGCACCAAAGAAAAAAAAGCCAGACGATTCACACTTGATGAGAAACTGATTGCCCTTTCGATTTTAAAACAAGGCCCAAAATCGTACCGGTTTTTACAGAAGATATTTGTTTTGCCATCTGAGACAACATTAAAGAAAATGGTCTCAAAATTACACATTGAAACTGGCATAAATGCTCAAGTTTTTGAAGCCATAAAGAAAGAGGTATAAATCTATATTACTATAATAAAACTCAAAGAGCACTTTGTCTGTACATTGAATATTTTTCCAAAATTTTTATGTGGGGATACTATACTATCGACATAGAGGCCAAAACAATTTTTTTTGGAATTATTGTCTGTCTGTCTGTCTGTCTGGCTGTCTGTCTGTCTGTCTGTCTGTCTGTTTTTTAGAAGAGAGAGAGAGAAATAAATCAAGAAAGGAGGAAAAAGAGAGAACCAAATGGGAGAGAAAAAAAGAGTGAGAAATCGATTTTTTTTTAAATATTTAACCAGAAACTGGAAATTGGAGTATTTTTATTTTTAATGTAGGCAATGAAAGCGTAGGCGGAGCTACGCGGGTCAGCTAGTATATTTATATGTTTGTATGTATGTGTTTGTGTTTTGTACTCTATACAAAATAAACTGTTTTTTATTTCTCACATTATAGGTCAACATGTGGAAAGAAGATAAAAAATTCTGCACTATTGTGTTTGATGAAATGGCACTCGAAACTGGATTAACATATAATCATACAGATGAAATATGTGGCTTAGTTGACCTAACAGAAAAAACCAATGCGTTTGCTGACCATGCCCTAGTGTTTATGATTAAGGGTGTGGTACATAAGTGGCAACAAGCCGTTGCCTTTTATTTTTGTGAAGGTGCAACCTCAGCAATAAAATTGAAGCAAATTTTAAAAGAAATAGTTACTGCAGTTGGTGAAACTGGGCTTATACCGCTAGCTCTCGTATCGGATCAGGGAGCTGCATTTCAATCGGCTTTAAAAAATTTACAAGAAGACACAAGACGGTCTCAGATACTGGAAAATAAAATCACAGGTAAATTTCCTTTATACAATCGGGTAAGAAAAGGTCACCTTAAAATCGACACCTGCTTGCAGCCAGGGCAATTGTTAGTCATGCCGACATTTTATTTCAAATGAAACAATATCATATTGACGTTTGCAATTAGTTGACTGACAGATTGCCTAATAAAGATAGTAAGATTTGATTGACCCTTGTTATCTATCATATCAAGTATTATTTTATATGCAGTTGTCTGTTTAGTGCTTTAGTTTCAAAAGGTACTAAGAGTCCACAACTTGATAAAGGAATGAATTTGAAAACTGATGAAGGTTTTCATACCCTACTGTACAATATATAATTACATAATTATTATAAAGTCATCTTATAAAATTTCTACGTTAATTCATCTTGTATAGCAGTAAATTAATAAATTTGTTTCAGATGACACAATTCACATTGGGGGTTTCAACATGAGCATCATTTATGACCCATGCCATTTAATTAAAGGGTTAAGAAATAATTTTCTTACAAAAAACATATCCTTTAATAAAAAAATTGCAACATGGTCTGATATTGTTGACGTATACAAGACAGACTGCCAGCACACTGAATCTCGTTTGCTACACAAACTGAATGATGAACACGTTATTCCAGACAAAATAAAAAAAATGAAGGTATAGTGCCTATAAATGTTATATTTTTATGTGTATGGTACTACTCAGCTATTCCCTGTGGTGCCCTACCAGTATGTTTATTTTTTTTTGTGGATGTTTGGGCATAACAAACAACATTTATGAACTGAATGATTTGAATAAAACTAAAAGGTTTTTTATTTCTGTAAAAAATTATTATTAACTTCCAACACAAATTGAGGGTGTTATAAGTTTCAAACATATAGACAACTTCCGCCTTTATAATACAAGTGAGATGAGATAGCTAAAATAAGTTACTTTTCACAGGTAAAAAATTGTGTTCGGGTTTTCAGTAAGACTGTAGCTGGAGCTTTAAACTTCACTTCAGCATTTTGTAAGTGTTTATTTAACAATACAAGTCTACAGAAATGAAAGTGTAACATTAGCCATTAGCTCTATCCATGACAACTGCAGTCTGTTTTGTATGCTTTTTCTTAAAACACACAAAGTAGTCTCTGGGGTACTGCATTGCATCAGTCACCTGAGAAAACACAAGTTAAACCTCACTTGGATTGTAATTTTTCATGCTATATCTTATTATTCTAAAGAGCAAAATTTCCATGCTTCTAAAAGCAGAACTAATGGTACGGTACTTTAATGATACCAATCAAGATGGTATTTTTTAATAAAGCCAATAATTATGTAACATCTAATTGCATGCCTAGTAATATTGATAATAATTAAATCACTTTCAGCTCATTACTCTGATGGACAACCAGTCAGCAAAACACTGAAAAATACGGCAGAAGTGGTGTCATTCTTCGACGACCTGTTTGATAGCGTCAATGGAAGTGCTATTTATAATTTGAAAAAAAAAGGAAAACAGCTTCGTTCTGCTGTTACAGCTACCAGCAAACATCATGATTTTTGGCAGGAGGCTATTTTAAAATTACGACAGCTAAAATTTGTAGACCAAAATGGTCGAGAATCAACCGTGCCCAGTTTGAAAAACTGGATAAGTACCCTTCAGAGCATGCAAAGGTTGTGGCAGATCTTGAAAAACAAAAACATTAAAATAATGAAACCAAGAAATTTAAATTCTGATGCAATTGAAAACTTCTTTGGTCAGATGCGATCATACAACTTTAGGGATAATAATCCAAGCTGCCACAACTTCACATCAACATTCAAGTCCTTATTGATCACAGGATTTATCAAATTTCACCACACATCTTTCAATTGTGAAAGTGACAACAGCAATCAATTGTTGAAAATAAAATCATTATTTGATATTCCAAAAGAAAGTCAAATCAACATGGGTGACGACTTTTCTGGTTCGAAACTTGATGAATCCTGTGTGCATATGTATCCAGTTTCACATGATGCAAGACGTGAACGCTTGACAATTCAATCTCGTGCTTACACTGCTGGTTGGGTCGTTAGAAAAATACTTCAGAAAGTCAATTGTAAAGTATGCAAAAAAGACCTTACTGTAGAAAAAAACAGTGAGGTCCACAAATGGATCAATTATAGAGAATATAAAAGATTGACCCAGCAAAAATTGACCTACCCTGCAGAACACATTGTGAGGTACTTTGGCAAGATATTTGATTTATCAAATCAATATCTTGAAAAAAATCCACACCATAAAAATATTTCCAAATGTATCATAAAAGAAGTCCAAAACAAAATAGATTTTAGCCAAATATCATGTCAAAGCCATAAGGACCAAGTGGTTCACGGATTGCTTGATAGTATAATTAAATTGTGCATACATAACTGGTGTGCAGTCATAAACAAAATATTAAAGGGCACGGATATTATAAGATTAGAAACAAGATGTAATCTGCCAGGAATGCAAATGAAAGCTCTCTGTAAATACAAGAAAAAATTGAAAAGGAAAAATAAATAATATAAAGCGTAATTTTGTTCATTTTATTTAGTGGGTATGAAAATTTGAATTGTAATATGTAAGGAAGGGCCTAGTGCGTGTATCAAAAAATATGGCATTACCTAAGTTGCCTAAGCTTGCAAATTTTATAATTAAAAAAAAAAAGAAATGTCATACATCATTTTGCTCTAACCAATCAGAAGCAACAGCTTGTGTCTAGCGACCTAGAGAGGCCAGTTGTCCGTCTGATACGTAGTATCCTAATAGTCTGTGGGTATTACTTTTCTCTATGACCTCAACTCGGGCTCAGACTGTAATAGTGTTCTGTGGCTCAGACAGACAGAATCAATCAAACAAAATCCAAAGAGGATTTATCACTACGTATCATAGATAAGAATAGTATAAACCTATAAAGTCTGTACCAATCAAGACCGAAAATTTTGTAAACAAACAATCACAACTTAACATCGTCGATTACACAATTATATCACCATCAATACACTCAAAACTGATGTCAGAATCTTCGAAAATACTGTATCTTTTATTTAAAACTTGTTTTGGATTGAAATTGTAACATTTAAATGGAAAAATATTAAATTATTGAAAAAATACAATGTCTATCGTTTTTTTTTTACAAAAGCTCTAGTGAAGGCGCGATGTATATGAAATCCACAGACTATTAAACGATATTGAGTGAATGTAAAACCAAAAACAGACTAAGGGTGCGTTCCACTTAGCATTCTCAACGATCACGCTCACGATTGTAGTTCTTCCCGTTCCACTTGCTTGTGAGCGTTACTGTCGTAAACTCAAGTGGAATGGATTATAGAACGTTTTGAGCGTGGAGGTAAATAATACAAACGGTGAGTTAGTAAAAAGAAAGCAAAACATTTAAGAGGTTAGATTATAATCTGTAAGTCTTGTAGCCTTGTCGGCGAGCAAGAGAAATAATAACACAAAAGGAGGGCTACACAAATTTATTAAATAATAAAAAAAAACGAGAAGAAAGTTACGATACAGGGGGAGGTCGATTACTAGTTAGCTTGTTCGCACGTATAACAAAAATAGCTGTAACTTAACTAGGGGTCGTTAGGGAACGCAACGGCGATTCCCGCGGTCTTCGGCGTCCTCCTTCTCCTTGGAGTGGCCAGGCACGCCACAGATGCGGAGTCTGGACTAGACCCGGTCGTCAGCAACACAGCCACGAACTTGTGGCCGGAAAAATGCGAAGCTTTTCGCCCGAAGGGGGAACTTCTTGCCCGATAATAGAATTTCTTGCCCGAAGGATGAAACCTTTCGCCCGAAGGGAGAACTCTTCGCCCGAAGGGAGAACTCTTCGCCCGAAGGGAGAACTCTTCGCCCGAAGGGAGAACCCTGGAACGCCACATAAGCGTTCCTGTAGACGCCGTTCCCTAACGTGACACCCTCCTAACCAGCTTTCAGTTGGTGGAGGCTGCCTCATTATGGAGACGTCTACAGGAATAAAAAGTACACCCTAACAATACACGTTGTAACCATAGGCTAATAGTACCTAGTTCACATGATAATCGAAATACAATAAAATCCTACCGCAGACTTTAAATTATTAAACAACTTACCAGTAATACTGGGTTTTCTGGTTTGGACAACTAAGATTGTACTTTAATGAATTTAATTATAATAGACTAGCAATAAACAACTCCGTTGAACCCGCTGGCAGTATTGGGCTAAAATTATATTTGGCGTGTGGCTCGTTGCTCAGCTCAGACGGCAATGGCTGGCTCAACTACTGAGTCAAAAACGAAACCTATCGAGTGGAGATGGCGTCGAACCGTCTAGAATAACCAGTACCTAATTCGGTGGCCGCCTACGATTGGACGTCACTTTTAGCTATCGGGTACTGAGCATTTATCGCATCGTCTCGCCCTCGGTAGACTCCGCCCATTATAAGACTAATACCCTCTATTAAAAAGTGATTCTTACCTAGGTATCTACATTTTACCTATGGTTCTACCAATGAAATTAATAAGAATACCTGATGCAGCTTTCATCGCCTATTATCAGAAATAACTAAAATAAGAGCATAGTATTCCCCAATCAATATAGAAGGGCCGTATGTTAAAACAAACGCCTAGTCAACAATTATTAGTTAATAAGTAAGATTACTATGCGTTGCTATTACTACTTTTATAGGCGTAATTCAACGACCTGCTAAAAACAGCTGTCTATTACCTATTTATTTACTGAAATGAGTTTAAACAATGTAGCTATGCTACATATCCCCCTCGCTTACCAAGAGTTTTGTTCTATACTATCTAAGGAACAAAACTCCAGAAAAAAATTACTCTGATAGTTTACGGCAAACATACATCTCTTTCATTCATTCATCATTCATGGTAGCGGCAGCAATCTTATCTAAAACGATTCCTGTCGCCCGCAGTCGAAATAGAGATCATAATCATATAGGTTATGAACTCATACTAACAGTGCAATGGTGTTAAATATATAGATATATATTGGAGATAAGTACCAAGCTAATACTAATAATGAACATTGACCAAATATTTTCTTAATGTAAATAGATCTACGGTATAAATGCCTCATTAAAAAAAACTGCGTCGACACAGCGCGACCAGCAAACGGTGTATAAAAGACACCCAACAAGGTGTATAAAACACCCCAAACACGGTGTATAAAAGACACCAAAACGAGTTTAAATACACATCGATTTAAAACTCCCCCAAAATAAGACACCAAAACAACCAGTTGACTACACAAAAGAAAGAAAAAAAATATTTAGTCAATATAGGATCTTAGTGAGAACTTCTTCATTGATATGAGTAACCCCTAAGAAAACCCCTAATAATAAAAATATATATATCCTATGGCCTAAGGCTTATTTGAGAAGTGGCCTAACCCCGCTTCCGTACTTTTAGTGTGGCACGAACACTCTGTAAAAAAAATATATATGTCCCCATAGTATAGTTTAGAGGAAAAGAAAAGATAATGTTGGCTTATTTAGACAGTCATTCACCCGCTGTATATAGAAAAGACGTTACGATGGCTTATTTTTGTTTGGAGTCCGTAACCCCCGCTCCAGAAAAATAAAAAAGGATAGAATCAAGAGGAAGAAGAAATCATTAATACCTCGTAACGTTAAAAAACAACTACAAAAAATTTTGTTTATGAGTAAACATTATCCACACAAACATAAAACACCCCATAGCAGTCACTCATTAGAGATGTAATGCTATATAAAATATTAAAAAAAATGTTTATGAGAAAACACTTAACAGACACACATACAACAACCTAACGCCGTATTAAGTCTTGTCTGCTAATAAAAATATAAAAAAATGTTTGTGTGAAAAAAAAAAAATAATAGACAGACACATACCGTACCTGTCCTAAACTACTATATAAATCCATCACATATGTGAAGAATAAAAAAAATATTTATGAGAAAAAAAACTAACATGTGTACATACATGTACTTACCTACTATTAGTAACTTACTGTAAAACAGTATCTAAAATTAAATTTAGTGAGAAAAAAAAATATATACACTCGCAGTCAGAAACGGTGTATCACCTTAAGGCGATAATCACTCGCACGAACCGTCCCTACATACGTGCGAACTGTTAGCGCACGTAAACAAGATCAAAAAAAAAAATTGATTGAAAATTGGTACCCCATTCGTGACCGCGATGGTACCTGTCCTAAACTACGTGCGAAGTTGATAAGCGCACGTAACTATGTACAAAAAAAAAATTGATTGAAGGTTTGGTACCTCGTTCGTGACCGCGATGGTACCTGACCTAAAATACGTGCGAAGTTAATATACGCACGAAACTATGTCCAAAAAAAAATATAATTGGTTGAAAGTTTGGTACCCCGTTCGTGACCGCGATGGTACCAACCATATTTTAGTAAAAACCTAAATGCCAAAATTCCTCTTAAAAGACACTACATTCCACTACGAATTACTAACTTTAGGTACGCGTTACTACGTTTTGTACTACGTTGGTTGACCTAGTTTTCCAACGGAATGTAAACAAGCCTAATGGTCAACTGTGAGTGACTATTACTGCAACCGGAGTTAAGTATGACTGATAGCAGATAACAAAATATCAGTCAGAATGTAGGTAGTTCTGTGTCTTAGCCGCATTTCTGTATGGCTGAGGCGCGCTACGGCGACCGGCTCGATACCTAATGGCGGTTATAGACGACATTCCTTAATTTGGAAAAAAGAATTGTAAAAAAAAAAAAATAGGTGATGAAAAACTGCTCAGTATAAGAATGATAAAGAATAATATAATAACTGACTAGTATGTGCCCCCAGTATAAGTTTTGTAAAAAAATTATTATTCCATTTAAAAAAATTACCCTTATAATTAAGTCAATGAATTTAAATGTCAAGTATTATATGCTATAAAATTCTAAAAAAAATGCTATAAAATATGCCTAAATTCAATACTATATATGTTACATGTACAAACTGTCATGTTAGAAAATATCAATCTATAAAAATTACTTGACATTATAATAGTACTAGGTCTGAGCTGATACCTTGCCTTGCACCTCACCCGATGTTTAAAGGAATTAAAATTACTAACAACGACCATCTTTGGTATAGATTGAAAATAAAATAAAAAACTACGTTAGGACTCGGCCTTATGGCTTTGCCAATGAGAAAAAGAAATGAATTTTATCGGGTAGGAAAATAATTTTCTGCCAACGTGTTCGATATACGGATTAATACAAAGATATGATATGCTGCAAAATACACAGAACATAAAAGAGAAATACACACAAAACAATTAATGGTCGTGGTTGGGTAAAAACACACACAGAAAAAAAAAATTAATTAAATTAAAATTTAGGCCAAAAATGTACTACTTAATAAAATATCAAAAATTTGGAAAAGAAATGCAAAACACAGCGTAGGTGGTGAGCTGTGGTGTCACTAGGCCCCCTTTCTAGTGACATTAAATCTGCGGCAGAAGGCCTGCAGACCTAGTTTGTGGAAACCTGTCCCGGTATTTCCTTTAGTCGCCTTTTACGACACCCTAGGACGAGTAGGGGTGGACCGATTCTTCCCAGTAAGCCGGGTACCACACGGCGGTGGGGCAAAAGAAAAAAAAAATCTCCAACCACGACACAAAAGAATAAGAAAAATGACGACAACCGCCACCAAGAGAAAAAAAATGCGAACAAGCTAAAGTAAAATCCGCGTTGGCGCCAGTGTAGCCTTGTCGGCGAGCAAGAGAAATAATAACACAAAAGGAGGGCTACACAAATTTATTAAATAATAAAAAAAAAACGAGAAGAAAGTTACGATACAGGGGGAGGTCGATTACTAGGGGTCGTTAGGGAACGCAACGGCGATTCCCGCGGTCTTCGGCGTCCTCCTTCTCCTTGGAGTGGCCAGGCACGCCACAGATGCGGAGTCTGGACTAGACCCGGTCGTCAGCAACACAGCCACGAACTTGTGGCCGGAAAAATGCGAAGCTTTTCGCCCGAAGGGGGAACTTCTTGCCCGATAATAGAATTTCTTGCCCGAAGGATGAAACCTTTCGCCCGAAGGGAGAACTCTTCGCCCGAAGGGAGAACTCTTCGCCCGAAGGGAGAACTCTTCGCCCGAAGGGAGAACCCTGGAACGCCACATAAGCGTTCCTGTAGACGCCGTTCCCTAACGTGACACCCTCCTAACCAGCTTTCAGTTGGTGGAGGCTGCCTCATTATGGAGACGTCTACAGGAATAAAAAGTACACCCTAACAATACACGTTGTAACCATAGGCTAATAGTACCTAGTTCACATGATAATCGAAATACAATAAAATCCTACCGCAGACTTTAAATTATTAAACAACTTACCAGTAATACTGGGTTTTCTGGTTTGGACAACTAAGATTGTACTTTAATGAATTTAATTATAATAGACTAGCAATAAACAACTCCGTTGAACCCGCTGGCAGTATTGGGCTAAAATTATATTTGGCGTGTGGCTCGTTGCTCAGCTCAGACGGCAATGGCTGGCTCAACTACTGAGTCAAAAACGAAACCTATCGAGTGGAGATGGCGTCGAACCGTCTAGAATAACCAGTACCTAATTCGGTGGCCGCCTACGATTGGACGTCACTTTTAGCTATCGGGTACTGAGCATTTATCGCATCGTCTCGCCCTCGGTAGACTCCGCCCATTATAAGACTAATACCCTCTATTAAAAAGTGATTCTTACCTAGGTATCTACATTTTACCTATGGTTCTACCAATGAAATTAATAAGAATACCTGATGCAGCTTTCATCGCCTATTATCAGAAATAACTAAAATAAGAGCATAGTATTCCCCAATCAATATAGAAGGGCCGTATGTTAAAACAAACGCCTAGTCAACAATTATTAGTTAATAAGTAAGATTACTATGCGTTGCTATTACTACTTTTATAGGCGTAATTCAACGACCTGCTAAAAACAGCTGTCTATTACCTATTTATTTACTGTAATGAGTTTAAACAATGTAGCTATGCTACAGTCTTGAAAATAAACTTAAATAACTACTGCTTAAATCGATTTATTTTGAAAAAAAAATATGATTGAATTTTTTATATATAATATTATTGGTGTCTTCAATTAATTTACGTTCAAATGTAATTAAAATGTCTTTTGCTGAAGAAAAGTTCACTTCTAGTAAAATATCTCTGTCCGCATGAAATAACGTAATTTTGATGCTTTGAGTTTTAAAAATGCAGCTAATTTTCATCACTACGAACCACCTTTTTAGATGACGACGACCCGTCGTGAGCTTTTCGCAGCTACCACAACGATCGCGGTCGTTATGTGGAAAGACTAAACGAGCATTTTGATCATTGTGGGCGCTAAGTAGAATGCACGCTAAATAGAACTGCTGTTCAGTTCTGAGGAATTTAGCCTAAATAAATTATGAATATTTATTTATTTCTGTTCCTATCCGTCTAAAATTAGAGCCACATCAAATACTCTTTTTACAAATCGCGTAGTTTTTCACATGAAATTAAAAAAGACAATATATAACGTTCCGGTTAAAATAACCCCACTTCGGAGATAGCTCCGAAATAGGTGGAAGGAAAATTCTGAAATAATTACAGGATATAAATGTTTATGCTAAGATTGCAGGAATAATAAAATTATGTTTCTGAATATAACGGTTTTTATTAAACGGTTTTATTTAGCTTGCCCTGGTTTTTTTCTGTTTATTTCTTTGGGTCATTATTTATTCATTAGGATAGACTGATCTAATATTTTTTGGTGCGAACCTTTAGTTCTGATGACAAAACAATTTAATATATTCAGTATCATTGTAAATCCAAGATGGCCGCCGCTATAAAATGGCGATGGGTATTAAATGTATGGGAGCCCTCAGAGCTTGACTAGTAGGATACTGTACAGTACGACGAATTTCAAATAGTTAGAAGGCGCTTGAAATTTCTATCAACACTCAAACGCTCATATCGCTGATCAATGCCCTAGATTGATGAGGAGTGGTGTGTTGACTGGTACCTAAGACCTACCGAATAATTTGTTAGCTTTAGTACAAGTAAAACCGTTTAAACTAACAAATACACTTGTTTATACGGCTTGGTATTTTTGCTACCTGAGAGCTATAAATAGCAGTAAAAAGTGTTGTGACAAAGAACAAATTAGCCAGTACCATTTACCACCACCCTCGATCTTTCCAGGAATCGGAAGTAGTCAACCCAGAAATGCAAGTTATCTTTATTAAAAATAGATGCGTCGTAAAACACGTGCATTTATTCAATTACCAAATTAGTAACTTATACCTTTTTTATACAACTACCCGATAACTAAACCTACTAAAGTAATTGCGACGAAACGAATAAGCAGTAAGTTAACCCGTTCTTAGAAAATTTTAACGTTATGGTTATGAGGTTTTATTAAAAGAATCATGAAGTTACCTTGTTACGCTATTATTACCGATATAATTAACGTTACCATGTTCTACATGCTGGTGGTGATGTGGTTCGATGTCATACTTTGTGATTCCTTTCGATTTCATCCGATCCCGTGCAATTATATTTCATTCAATAAGATACCCGATACTAAAGATGTTATGATTAACGTTAATATTATTTAACAATACCCAAAATTAACGTAAGATTATTTATTTATGTTTTATGGTTCTTTACATATTATTAACGATATTATATAATACCGTTAACGTTTTCAAGTACACGGTAAGATTTATTCCATTGAATTAAAAACTATCCATTCACTCATTCGTTCAAAGTTGTAATATGCAATGGGGACATCACTAAAACTGTTAAAGGTCATTGACGTTCCTTTGTTTACAAAAAATTTTGTCTTGATTGGTACAGACTTTACACATAACAAAATCATCACCGATCATCACAGACAGTCCAGACCATAGATTTGGGATTTTTCACTACGTTCAAAAAGATGAACATAGCGTGGGAAGGAGAAGTTCTAATCAAATACAAACTGCACGAGTGCAACAGAGGCAGAGATAAAATTCTTTTTTTTTATTCCGCATCACTTTTGACATTAGCCACTGCTACGCTGCCTCGCGGTCTGTTTACTTGTTTACTGTCAAAGTAAATCTTAATAATTTAGCACGATCTCATAATATAAAATATTATTGTTCCATTAGCTTGGGTGGCTTGTGCAATAAGTGCATGTGATGTTACAAATCGTAATACAACGAATAAGTAAACATTTCACAGGCAATTGATTACTATTCCTGACTGCATTTTTGCTTGCTATATTTTAATGGTTTTGGTTGAAAATCCTAATAATATCGTAGAATCTTAGAGGAGACTTTCTCTGAGCGTAGAATACATGCACAAACTGATCATAATTTACTACTTTTATATGAAGAATAGCGGGATATTTTGTGTAATATGTAAAACGATTTGTTTACAATAGGGCTTAAAAAAGTCCTGACGTCATGAGTATCGATATCGATAATAAAGCAAATAGTTTTTAATAGTGGCACAAATATAAATTCTACGTCTTTTTGTTTTAGTTTCAAGGAGTTTATATTTATACGGTCTAAAAATATTTTGCAGTCTTTATGTAAATTGATATGATAATAATAAAAAAATGTGCATGCGTGTAGTCCCTCCGCGCGGAAGAAGTGAAACTTCATTCTCGCTCAGTCGATCGGTCGTTCGGTCGGTCCCTCACTCACTCACTCACTCACTCACTCACTCACTCACTCACACACACACACACACACACACACACACACACACACACAACTCAACTCAACTCAACTCGCCCCAACTCGCCCCAACTCACCCCAACTCGCCCCAACTCGCCCCAACTCACCCAACTCACCCCATTTCACCCCAACTCACCCCAACACACCCAACTTACCCCAATTCACCCAACTCACCCCAATTCACCCCAATTCACCCCAATACACCCCAATACACCCCAACTCACCCCAATTCACCCCAACTCACCCCACTCACCCAAACTCACCCCAATTCACCCCAACTCACCCAAACTCACCTCAACTCACCCCAATTCACCCCAACTCACCCCAACTCACCCAACACCCCAATTCACCCAAATTCACCCCAATTCACCCCAACTCACCCCAATTCACCCCAATTGACCCCAACTCACCCCAACTCACCCCAATTCACCCCAACTCACCCCAACTCACCCAACTCACCACAATTCACCCCAACTCACCCCAATTCACCCCAACTCACCCCAACTCATCCCAACTCACCCAACTCACCCCAATTCACCCCAACTCACCCCAACTCACCCCAACTCACCCCAATTCACCCCAACTCACCCCAATTCCCCACTGAAACCCACTGAAACCCACTGAAACCCACTGAAACCCTCTGAAACCCACTGAAACCCACTGAAACCAACTGAAACCCACTGAAACCCACTGAAACCCACTGAAACCCACTGAAACCAACTGAAACCCACCGAAACCCACTGAAACCCACTCACTCAGTGACGGCGTCACATGAGCGCTTTCATAACCTTAACAAATTTACGCCTATCGCCTATCGTTTAACACCTATCACTTAACGCGTTAAGCGATAACGCGTTAAGGTGATTCATTTAACGCTTAACGCGTTATGTGATAACATTTTTGGAAGTCGCATAAGAAGTTTCACTTCAATAATTCAAATGTATTCTTTCAGATTATCAAAATAATTCTTTGATAAGACAAAAATAGATGCGGATTAAAGACTAGGATGGATGGAATCCCTACAATATTCCAGTGTCTGTGATAAAGATTTTGATTTCTGTCTGCGATATACTCACCCCAATTCACCCCAATACACCCCAACTCACCCCAATACACCCCAACTCACCCCAACTCACCCCACTCACCCAAACTCACCCCAACTCACCCCAACTCACCCCAACTCACCCCAACTCACCCCAATTCACCCCAACTCACCCAAACTCACCTCAATTCACCCCAACTCACCCCAATTCCCCACTGAAACCCACTGAAACCCACTGAAACCCACTGAAACCCTCTGAAACCCACTGAAACCCACTGAAACCAACTGAAACCCACTGAAACCCACTGAAACCCACTGAAACCCACTGAAACCAACTGAAACCCACCGAAACCCACTGAAACCCACTCACTCAGTGACGGCGTCACATGAGCGCTTTCATAACCTTAACAAATTTACGCCTATCGCCTATCGTTTAACACCTATCACTTAACGCGTTAAGCGATAACGCGTTAAGGTGATTCATTTAACGCTTAACGCGTTATGTGATAACATTTTTGGAAGTCGCATAAGAAGTTTCACTTCAATAATTCAAATGTATTCTTTCAGATTATCAAAATAATTCTTTGATAAGACAAAAATAGATGCGGATTAAAGACTAGGATGGATGGAATCCCTACAATATTCCAGTGTCTGTGATAAAGATTTTGATTTCTGTCTGCGATAAACTCACCCCAATTCACCCCAATACACCCCAACTCACCCCAATACACCCCAACTCACCCCACTCACCCAAACTCACCCCAATTCACCCCAATTCACCCCAACTCACCCAACACCCCAATTCACCCAAATTCACCCCAACTCACCCCAATTCACCCCAATTCACCCCAACTCACCCCAACTCACCCAACTCACCACAATTCACCCCAACTCACCCCAATTGACCCCAACTCACCCCAATTCACCCCAACTCACCCCAACTCACCCAACTCACCCCAATTCACCCCAACTCACCCCAACTCACCCAACTCACCCCAACTCACCCCAATTAATAATATCCTGGGACAATTCACACACGGTCATCTGATCCCAAACTAGGCAGAGCCTGTACTATGGAAACCAGACAACTGATACTAATACTTATATACTTTTTTTTTTTGTATATATATACTTATACAGATTGTAAAGAAACTCGTGTCCGATCAATAAGGGTATTATTTGGTATCATAATAAGGCCATATACGTGCTATCCTTTTTTGTATATTTAATAAATATTTTACCCCGTTTAAATTAATTGATTAAATAATTTTACTCATAACTTACCCATGGCAACACCGTTGATACCGCCCTGACGTAGACAGAAGCGCCCTGAGGTCAATCACACTTTCACAAACAGATCGGCGACTTGCCAGCTGTGCGCGCACGCGCGGTGGCTGGGGCGGGGGCGGCAGTTCAAAGGATCGTAACGCTCTATTCACAGATAAAGTCGACGTGTAGGTAATCAAAATAATCTATCACGCCTATTATTACCGAAGAGGCAGACGGAGTAAGTACCTGCTTGTTATGCCATTTCCGTCCGCGGTAGCAGGTGAGCCTTTTGCTATTTAAGGGCACAATCTGATACCTAAAAACTAATAGGTTAAACATCTTTGCCGGACCTGGAGCTAAAACTCTTCCCGCACTAACAAAATGAGAGATAAAGTATCTTACATAAGGCTACTGGAATTTATGTAACAACAATTCGATCTTACAATACTGTGAAGTAAGCCCTACTATCATATGGTCTACAACAGAGGGCTACCTTCGTTGGTAACTCGGTCGGTGCCGCGCGCGCCGCCACTGGAGCACGCACGAGGCACTCACACTCAGTTAGACACACACACTCAAACGATATGCAGAAATTTATTTAATTCCACATCGCATTCACATTATTTTATTTCACCGCAATCCGCCGTTTTAACTAACTTAATAATGGGTGTACACTTTAGTTGTGGTGTCCTTCATTTCCGAGTCCAACACGTACCGATGGCACTGGGACACCTAATCGCACAGAAAAACGGACCTCGTATAATATTATTTCGACGGAAGCACATCAACGCGTTAAAGTACTTCGCATTTCAGTAAGACATATGCGGACGTCCGACCGGAAGCAATCTTCGCGCAAGACTAATCAATTGATGAGTAGCAATGAATGCGACACGTGCCACATAGGTACATAAATGTTGATCAAAGCGAAACGCCGCATTTGCGTTCGCCGAAACAGCGACGCGGCGCTTTTTAGCGGGCCCGCGAACAATAGCACAAAGGACGGTTCCTTTGTGCCTTTGTGCCTATTATCAGTCTGCCGATTGAGTAATAAAATCTGTCACAGTAAAATAGGATGCAGAAGGTCCAGTTTTACATTAGAGGGATATGAATTAATTACTATTAGACTTCCTCGCCTCGGTATCTAGTGTTAAAGTACTAGTACGGTGGCTATAATTATGAGAGCCAGTAAGAAAATGATAAGGAGAATAAACTGGACTGATTTAGATGGAATCCAACATAGGTGGTGAATAGTGGCTGTAGTAATATGTTTCTTTTGACATTTGCTTTTATGTAAATAGTTAACGATACTGTAAGACACTAAAATGGTACTTTAATTTAACTTTTAATTTCGTCACCGTTTCGGATATCAGTCCTAGTTTAGATTTCCATACAAAATTAAACTACTTATGATGATAACACGTACTTTTGTTCTAAGGAATGGTCTGATGCATTTACTGCATGAGTGTTTTCTGAACGGAATGGACCTTCTGTAGTTTGACGGTGGTGTCATTCCTGACCTACGGTATCATCATCATCACCAGCCGGAAGACGTCCACTGCTGAACATAGGCCTCCCCCTTCGAACGCCACAATGACCGACAATTGGCTATTTGCATCCACCGGTTACCTGCGACGCGCACAATGTCGTCTGTCCACCTAGTGGGAGGCCTACCTACGCTGCGTCTTCCGGTTCGTGGTCGCCACTCGAGAACCTTTCTTCCCCAGCGGTTATCGGTTCGCCGAGCGATGTGGCCTGCCCATTGCCACTTCAATTTGCAGATTTTAAGAGCTATGTCGGTGGCCTTGGTTCTTCGGCGAATCTCCTCATTTCGGATTCTGTCGCGCAAAGAAACTCCGAGCATAGCTCTCTCCATAGCTCGTTGTGTGACTCTGAGCTTATCCAAAAGGCCAACAGTTAGGGACCACGTCTCAGTACCATATGTCATCACTACACGACCTACGGTATGTACGGATATTATTTGACGGGCCTGTTGGTCTAGTGGTCAGACACCCTGCCTGCTAACCGATGGGTCGTGGGTTCGATTCCCGCCAAGTGTCTGGGTGTTGTTTATCTATTTAAGTATGTATTTACAAAAAAAAAAGTATATAAGTATTAGTATCAGTTGTCTGGTTTCCATAGTACAGGCTCTGCCTAGTTTGGGATCGGATGACCGTGTGTAGATTGTCCCAAGGTATTATTATTATTATTATTATTTATTGTGTGCCTACGACGGCAGTTGATCAAAGGCGGTCAACGCACCTGACTTGTGACAGAAGTCATTGCCTTCTACAAACAAGTGCTACCAGCTGTTGAAGATATCGGGAAGTTTCGGGGAAAATATTATAATAATTCCAATTTTTAAAAAACGATAGCATTTTTGGGGTAGCCGTAATATTTTTTTTTATATTTTTCCTGTTATGTACAAACCTTTGTGAATACGCCCCTTTTGGATCGGACACCAGTTTCTTTACATTCTGTATAGATAAAACACCCAGACACTTGGTGGGAATCGAACCCACGACCTGTTGGTTAGCAGACAGGGTCACTAACCACTAGACCAACGGGCCCGTCACCCCAACTCACCCCAATTCACCACTGAAACCCACTGAAACCCACTGAAACCCACTGAAACACACTGAAACCCTCTGAAACCCACTGAAACCCACTGAAACCAACTGAAACCCACTGAAACCCACTGAAACCCACTGAAACCCACTGAAACCAACTGAAACCCACCGAAACCCACTCACTCAGTGACGGCGTCACATGAGCGCTTTCATAACCTTAACAAATTTACGCCTATCGCCTATCGTTTAACACCTATCACTTAACGCGTTAAGCGATAACGCGTTAAGGTGATTCATTTAACGATTAACGCGTTATGTGATAACATTTTTGGAAGTCGCATAAGAAGTTTCACTTCAATAATTCAAATGTATTCTTTCAGATTATCAAAATAATTCTTTGATAAGACAAAAATAGATGCGGATTAAAGACTAGGATGGATGGAATCCCTACAATATTCCAGTGTCTGTGATAAAGATTTTGATTTCTGTCTGCGATATACATTTTGAGGCAGTTGCAGTTCCAATTGAAAAACAGATGATCTTGTTCTTACATAAATAAAGTTATTTTACCGATATCGATAGATACCCTGTGAAACTATTATTATGATTAAACTTTACTTACTTTAATTTACCCCACAGACATATAACTGTGATTTACCCATACGCCACCAGGTATTTATGTCAAGTCGTTAGTCAGAAAATAAAATCAGAACCTAGAAACACAGAACACTGCGTTTTCCGGTTAGTGGTGTCTACTCCAAAACCACTGTTTCCCAATGATCATCGGTTTGAGCATGAGCAGCCACTCCAGTCTGGTATTTCGTTAAGCTACGTTGGCAAATTTGATTCTCTCTGTGATAAGATTGCTTATTCGATCCTTCACAACAAATTATATATTTCGTGTTCATGTGGTCTAAATAACATTGATGTACTTACATTATCAAAAAATTATAAAATAACGGAAATTTATTGAAGTCGGTGTCAGCTCGTGCTAGTCTTAGTTAACATGATGTGCTAGCACCGACTTCAATATATTTTCGTTATTTTATGATTTTTAGATAATTTACTTTGAAGTCGGTTTTAATTTTTTCAAAAATAGTTTATTTATCGGACTATGTCTATCTTCTATATATAATATCTTTGGTCCAGACAGACTACAATAATTAATGAAATCTCATCGATATACTATACCAACTAGATTAGCTGTCACGAACAAAATGACATCGAAAATGTGGTCGCGGTTACATATACTTACACAACTATACACGTAGCTAGAAATTGTAGAAAATACGTTTAAATAATTCGGAACGTCGGACTAATAGAAGCCTTCACATGTAGTAATAAAGTCTAATTCTGTATGCAGTAATGTTGGCACATAAAACCTTTACATCGGAGACAAAGAAAAATCAATAAAACCGCCAAAGCTATACGAAAAAAAGTAGTTGTTTTGACTTAAACAAAAATGTACTCATTTAAAAGAAAATCTTAACAACTATAAAATAAGGTTCAAAACAGGTGTGTTTCCATTGTGTGTGTACTGACTTACAAACTTATCCGTGCTGGTGGCAAAAATGAGAACTAACTTTTTTATTATGGTAATGACGTGTAGTTTAACAGTTTCGTATAGACAGTGGCGACACGCCTATCGGCAACATTAATTTTGTCAGTCTCTAGCGGAGAAAATATCAAATAAATAATTTTTATTTCGTATTATAATGACATCTTACTTATATTTAGTATTTAAACTAGTAGTAATAAGAACACGAAACGAAAAAAAAATTCTCCATCTGCAATTTTAGTATTACGATAAGTATTATATTATTTGGACAGTTTATAATCGCGCAATAAGGAATTTCGATACATCCTGTTGTCGGCTCGTACTAATTTGAAATAGAGCGACAGCCGTCTCCGTAGCTCTATTTTCGTGACCACTTTTCGGGTCGTGACAGCTAATCTAGTTGGTATAGTATATCGATGTGAAATCTGTATAAAAAGTGTATGGTCGAGCGAGAACACAGAACACTATGACTCAAGAGAGCGAGAACCATAGCATAATAGTCTGTGGTTAGGTTAGTGGCATGAAGCTATTAGGGTCAAAGTGGAGGAAACACTCCCAAATACATGCCTGAGGTCAACGCTATCCCTTTCATTGAGGTCGGATATCTCTTTCTAAGAGGGCAACCTTAATGTTTCATGAAAAATCAGGACATCTTTTTAACTTCGTCGCATAATACGACTTACTTGGCTTGTTTACCAAGTGTCTGGGTGTTTTATCTATATAAGTATGTATTTACAAAAAAAAAAGTATATAAGTATTAGTATCAGTTGTCTGGTTTCCATAGTACAGGATCTGCCTAGTTTGGGATCAGATGACCGTGTGTGAATTGTCCCAGGATATTATTATTATATTATTATTATGCTTTAAGTTTAAACCGATTAAATATGTCTAGTTGCTTAATCAGTCTGATTATGGGTTGGAGCAGCCCAAATACGGAAGAACTGTGTACAAGAAGAACAAACTGTGATTGATAGGGAAACAGATGATAAATAAATAAGGACCTCCTTCTGGCCGATATGACCACAGTGGGTATTTTGAAAGATCTCAGTCTACGCAAAATATATTATAGTGCGCAAGTGCTTGCGTAGACACAACTGCACTCTCTCTCTCTCTTCCGTTTACCTCTCAAAATACGATGGGATGAAAAACCGACATGACCGGGGAGAGACCAGGTGCAGGATCAACATTTTACATGCCCATCTTACGCATGGAGCATCTTACTTTACAGAAAATCAAGGGATAAATAATAAGCTAATGGTTGTGAAAATAAAAGCATATGAAGTTATGATTAAAAAAAATATTGTGCTATAAAATCATTTATTCAGTACGTTTAACGATCTCCGATTAATCACAAGATACTGAATAGCAATTAGCATTATATGCAAACAACTAAAACACCTTTTAACCAACACATTAGACGATAGAAAAAGCATTCGCGGTAAATTTAGTTTTCCATTGGACCAACAGCAGATCATTGCAGCTTCATCAAATTTATTTTCCAATGGGACAATGTATAGTCATAGGTACATTCCTTCACTCAATATTTTTAGGAAATCTACAAGAAAATAAAAAATGTATTAATATTGACCAGGGGTAAATAAAACAGTATGTATATTTATGGAATGATATAGGTACTCTCGCCGATACGGCCAATCCAACCACAGCGGCTAATCTTTCGCAAGATCAGCCATCATCCAGTGCACAAATGCTTGCGTAGACACAAGTGCACAAGTGTACTTTACATGCCTATCCGACGCATGGATCATCTTACTTTACAGACAATGACCGGCCTGCATTATCCTAGCCAGTGAGGAACAACTACACATAGTTGTTGCTCCCCGCAGGATTCGAACCTGCGACCCCAGGTATGCAAGCAAGCGGTTTCCCACTGCGCCACGGAGGCTACTAGACGCGACAGGACTAGGAGGCGACAAGAATAAATATGATTTTAATAATATGTATCTAATAAGTTACAAAACTAACTGTACCTAAACTTAACCTACATACCTACACACTTGTAAAATTAATGAACATACAATATGTTTTCAATATCAATCCTTTGAACTAAATACATCGTTTATTTTTTGATCTTAAAGTGGCGGTAAAAAATCCCCAAAACGGAAAGTCTTCAAAAAATCTTTACCATGGTTACTCTATTAAAATAATGTGAAATATTTTAAAATTAAATAATTCAAGTACAAATTAATATAAACTTAAACCCAATACTAACAAACGAACTGAAAACGTGTTATGTGCCTATCGAAAGAAGAACTGATCGAAAATATGGTGCATAATGCACAGGGATCATCGGTAGGTAATTATTGAACAAAATCGCACTTACGAGTGATATTCGGTATTAAATACTGGATACAACATATTTTTGCAACCAAGTACTGCACATTTTATCACCATTTTTATGATTTTAATTCACTTTATCGTGAAATTATGGTATTTAAATATTTGATCGATTTATATGACAGACAGTTTCATGCTGACAATAAGCGACAGTGTTGCCACAAAATACGAACCCTTAAAATCGGTAATTAAAATTGCATTTGAGTATAATTGGCGAAAACACAATAGAGCATTATTCTAATCGAACTCGCAGAACAGTACCAATAATTTTTTTATTAGACATGATTGTCATCGTATTTTAAGTTTTCGGGTGGAAAACATTCTTTTGATGTGTAAGTAAAGCATTTCTATATTAGGGTATCCATTTCTCGGGTAATTTCAATTATAAAATGGACCACACATCGGACCTCAATGAAAGGGATAGCGTATGCCTCAATCAAGTATTTGGAGTTTGGGCTCCATTGTTGACCTACTAGCTTCATGGTTAGTGGTGTTCTGATTTGAGTTTATGACTTTTCTAACGGTTGGCAACCCTGTGCAAAGTCCTGTCACTGTCACTGTCATTTCATAAAAAACTAAAAAACGAGCAGCCAGCCGGTCAGAGTAAAGGAGTAAAGTAAGCAGATGTCCAAAAACAATATATTTTTCAGTGAAATACGTGCCATTTTTTTTGCCTATCCACTGAAATAATATAAAGAGTAAACTGTATTAGTATATACTTATAAGACAGTAAATAAAGGACATAAGGTGAGAGACAATCGCATTTGCAGATGATTGACTCCTATACATACATTTCGAAACTTGCGGTTTAACCTGTAGTTTTTGTTTTTTAGTTAAGTTTTACTACGATGCCTAAGAACAAGAAGAAGCAAGAAAGCTCAAGTAGTTCCGACAGTGATGATGGACCAGTCGATGTAAGTGATCAAAACTTTTGTCAAAAATAAGTAACCACAGTCGACTATTTTGCACGTGGACATTGCTATATTCGGTAGATAAGTAATGAAGTTGACGGCCTATTTATAAACATTTCTTATATGTTTACACGGTTAGGTATAGAATTGAACCATCTAGCTTGTTAACCATTGAAGTATTATGCACTTAGTAGGTAGGTAATAATTATTTTTACTTCAATGGTTACATATAGCTACAATGAACAAAAGTAATATTGTTTTGTTATCAAATTCGATTTTGTGATGTCTCTTTTAACATTGATATTCTATTGAATGTAGACAGCAAAGAAATTAATTTGAGGTAATGTCAGCAAGACAAACTAGAATTTAGCCAACCCAATCTTGATTCAATAATTCTGTACTTTCAGAGAAATCCACCACCAGAAAAGAAGGCCAAAATGGGCAACAGGACAGATGATAAAGAACCTACATGGGTTCTACGAGGGAAGAAACTTTTGAAAGTTAGGGAATTTAAGGGTAAAGTGTATGTTGATGTAAGAGAATTCTATGAAAAGAATGGTGAACTTCTACCAGGGAAAAAAGGCATCAGTCTAAATGCAGAAGAATGGAGGAAACTTCTATCTGTGAGTGATGAAGTAAATGAAACATTGAGTACTATGTGCTAGCAGCCAGTGTATGATTGTATTATATGATACTTTATAAATATAAATCATTCTTTTATTTTCTGTTATTCAGAAATGAAACAAAACATACATTTAACCATTTATTTACAATTAAAAGTTCAATAAGATGAGGCATTTGCTTTTCGGTAGATACACATCCATTATAACTATAATATTAACCAGGTACAGCATTGAGCAACCCTCACTTCTAAAAAAAATGATACATATCTTATACAGTAGTGTAATATGGTAAATACATTTCAATACATACTACATACATACATTTCATTACTACTGAACTACTTTTAACCAAATTCATTACAATAAGTGAATCAACAAGTCTAAATGGTATAAACTATTTAGCAAGATCAAAGACTAGCCCATTGCAAGTCAAAACACTAACTTAACTAGTATACAATTATTATAAAACTGAGATTCAGATCTTTTTACACAAATCATGTATATTGTATTTAATTTTTGAAAAATACATACAAACATACACAGAAAGCCTGAATTCCTCTTGGGAAAAAGGTCACAGATGGTGTGCTATGCTATTATACATCCCACACATTGCAATGCTGCCAACTTTGATTTTCAATAAGGGACATTTTACGAAAGGGATGTTTTGCAACCAAGCCATTTTCTTGACAATAAAGGTGACAAACATAGGAGGAATTCAGGCCTAACAAAACTAGTGCCCTACTATTTGTAGGTATATTGTATAAAATACAGTTAGTATAGTTACTAGGTGGTAATAGGTACCACTCCAGTGTCAGGTTCGCCGTAACACTGTGTACCCAAAGGTTTCTGTGTTCAGGTGTAAAGGTCACTGTAGCTGGTGATATTACTGGGCTCAATAATCTGCAGTGCTATGTAATGGCCACTATGACTTTCCCCATTGTTTCTATCTCACTGCTTCACTGAAATTAGTGTTTGTAGCAGGGGCGTAGCTACCGCCGTATCAGCAGTGTCAATGATACGGGGCCCCCTGGATACAGGGGCCCCGAACGCGTAAGAAAGATGTTATTCACAAAGTCCGTACTTCATTTGGGCCCCTCAACAAATTTTGATAGGGCCCGTCTAAGGCAAGCTACGCCTCTGGTTTGTAGCTGCCAACTTTCACGTAACAACGACGTGAAAAGAATGAGATAGACGTCAAAAGGGCCATCACATCATAGCACAGATTATAATATCGGTACTTGGTAAAGAGCGGCCGTGCTCTGCAACTGACCATACGCAGGCGTGATGCTATCAGGTGAACATGCCGCTCCCCTCAACCCCTAGTACGAATTTGCACACTAGTCTTTACTGCAGAGCAGAGTCCTTTATATATTTCACACCAGCGCCTTTAACGCTGGTAATCTTTACAGCAGAAACTCAGACTAGGGGTATTGGTCACTAAGTCTAGTAAAAAATTAACTAAATTTAATTGGAAATATTTGGCATAATACATTACTATTTATAGTATGGCTCGAGTATCATTTTAATATAAACTAAAAATAAAAATGACTAGCGATACTAGTAACATCTTGATAATAGTCGTAGGTATAGGACTAAAAATTCTAAATAAATATGTCCACCTGACGTAAAATAAATATGTAAATATTTTTTCCTGAATTAAAGTATATGTACAGAATTTATGGAAGATACTACATTATTCTCTATTTGTAAAAAAAAACTAATGTTTAAAACATTATTCGTAAATAAATTCATGCTTATAATAATAAATAAATAGACAACAAATTTATTACTAAACTACTCTAATATCTAATATAAACTACCATCCGATTACCTGGTAAAATACAAACTAACAATTGAACTACAAAGACATCTATTATTAAACCGGTATCCATTTATACACTAGGAATGCATACATACATAGTATTTTTTTTTACTAATAATTTTACTGGCAGTTTTTAGGCGAAGTAAAAGTCGTACACCGTACACCGCTATTGCAAAACACAACCTTACTGTAAGAGTATTATGTACTTATATCGTATGTTATTTGTTACAGTATTATAATCATACACATTTTCCGGTCGAATTTAATAATATTTTAATGATCTAACACTTATTGTATCTTTGGCTTGATATGGAAACAGTTGATATTGAAATGCGCACTCATTTCTTGAACCTAGAAAACAAATGGAAAAATCAGTCATGAAAATACAGGGCGAATGCTTCAAGTGGGCCTGGATGGCTAAATACGGTTATACAAGACATACTCTAAGGAGTCTCTGGTCTAATTGTGATGAACACTAAAACTGTATTATAAGATTTGGATAAATCAATGTTCCTAGCCAGGAATCGAACCCGTTGATGTTATGTTGAATGTAGTATTACACCATCAGATAAGTGTCGCTAAGAAGGATCGTATAGGTTCGCACGGTGCCGGCGAGGCACAATGCTGCCAGCGGCAGCAGCTCGGTGCTAGCAGTACTCTCACTCACCACTCGGGTTCCGTAGTATATGTGCGCCACGGTGCAGGCGAGACACAGTGTTGCCAGCGCCAGTAGCTTGGTGCTAGCAGTACTCTCACTCACCACTCGGGTCCCGTAGTATATGTGCGCCACGGTGCAGGCGAGACACAGTGTTGCCAGCGCCAGTAGCTTGGTGCTAGCAGTACTCTCACTCACCACTCGGGTCCCGTAGTATATGTGCGCCACGGTGCAGGCGAGACACAGTGCTGCCAGTGCCAGTAGCTCGGTGCTAGCAGTACTCTCACTCACCACTCGGGTCCCGTAGTATATGTGCGCCACGGTGCAGGCGAGACACAGTGCTGCCAGTGCCAGTAGCTTGGTGCTAGCAGTACTCTCACTCACCACTCGGGTCCCGTAGTATATGTGCGCCACGGTGCAGGCGAGACACAGTGTTGCCAGCGCCAGTAGCTTGGTGCTAGCAGTACTCTCACTCACCACTCGGGTCCCGTAGTAT
Organism: Furcula furcula; assembly: GCA_911728495.1. Classification (NCBI taxonomy): domain Eukaryota; kingdom Metazoa; phylum Arthropoda; class Insecta; order Lepidoptera; family Notodontidae; genus Furcula; species Furcula furcula. The sequence goes on from OU452248.1 coordinate 21,008,737, forward strand.
ATGTGCGCCACGGTGCAGGCGAGACACAGTGCTGCCAGTGCCAGTAGCTCGGTGCTAGCAGTACTCTCACTCACCACTCGGGTTCCGTAGTATATGTGCGCCACGGTGCAGGCGAGACACAGTGCTGCCAGCGCCAGTAGCTTGGTGCTAGCAGTACTCTCACTCACCACTCGGGTCCCGTAGTATATGTGCGCCACGGTGCAGGCGAGACACAGTGCTGCCAGTGCCAGTAGCTCGGTGCTAGCAGTACTCTCACTCACCACTCGGGTCCCGTAGTATATGTGCGCCACGGTGCAGGCGAGACACAGTGCTGCCAGCGCCAGTAGCTTGGTGCTAGCAGTACTCTCACTCACCACTCGGGTTCCGTAGTATATGTGCGCCACGGTGCAGGCGAGACACAGTGTTGCCAGCGCCAGTAGCTTGGTGCTAGCAGTACTCTCACTCACCACTCGGGTCCCGTAGTATATGTGCGCCACGGTGCAGGCGAGACACAGTGCTGCCAGTGCCAGTAGCTCGGTGCTAGCAGTACTCTCACTCACCACTCGGGTTCCGTAGTATATGTGCGCCACGGTGCAGGCGAGACACAGTGTTGCCAGCGCCAGTAGCTTGGTGCTAGCAGTACTCTCACTCACCACTCGGGTCCCGTAGTATATGTGCGCCACGGTGCAGGCGAGACACAGTGCTGCCAGTGCCAGTAGCTCGGTGCTAGCAGTACTCTCACTCACCACTCGGGTTCCGTAGTATATGTGCGCCACGGTGCCGGCGAGGCACAATGCTGCCAGCGGCAGCAGCTCGGTGCTAGCAGTACTCTCACTCACCACTCGGGTTCCGTAGTATATGTGCGCCACGGTGCAGGCGAGACACAGTGTTGCCAGCGCCAGTAGCTTGGTGCTAGCAGTACTCTCACTCACCACTCGGGTCCCGTAGTATATGTGCGCCACGGTGCAGGCGAGACACAGTGCTGCCAGTGCCAGTAGCTCGGTGCTAGCAGTACTCTCACTCACCACTCGGGTTCCGTAGTATATGTGCGCCACGGTGCAGGCGAGACACAGTGTTGCCAGCGCCAGTAGCTTGGTGCTAGCAGTACTCTCACTCACCACTCGGGTCCCGTAGTATATGTGCGCCACGGTGCAGGCGAGTCACAGTGCTGCCAGTGCCAGTAGCTCGGTGCTAGCAGTACTCTCACTCACCACTCGGGTTCCGTAGTATATGTGCGCCACGGTGCAGGCGAGACACAGTGTTGCCAGCGCCAGTAGCTTGGTGCTAGCAGTACTCTCACTCACCACTCGGGTCCCGTAGTATATGTGCGCCACGGTGCAGGCGAGACACAGTGCTGCCAGTGCCAGTAGCTCGGTGCTAGCAGTACTCTCACTCACCACTCGGGTTCCGTAGTATATGTGCGCCACGGTGCAGGCGAGACACAGTGTTGCCAGCGCCAGTAGCTTGGTGCTAGCAGTACTCTCACTCACCACTCGGGTTCCGTAGTATATGTGCGCCACGGTGCAGGCGAGACACAGTGTTGCCAGCGCCAGTAGCTTGGTGCTAGCAGTACTCTCACTCACCACTCGGGTCCCGTAGTATATGTGCGCCACGGTGCAGGCGAGACACAGTGCTGCCAGTGCCAGTAGCTCGGTGCTAGCAGTACTCTCACTCACCACTCGGGTTCCGTAGTATATGTGCGCCACGGTGCAGGCGAGACACAGTGTTGCCAGCGCCAGTAGCTTGGTGCTAGCAGTACTCTCACTCACCACTCGGGTCCCGTAGTATATGTGCGCCACGGTGCAGGCGAGACACAGTGCTGCCAGTGCCAGTAGCTCGGTGCTAGCAGTACTCTCACTCACCACTCGGGTTCCGTAGTATATGTGCGCCACGGTGCAGGCGAGACACAGTGTTGCCAGCGCCAGTAGCTTGGTGCTAGCAGTACTCTCACTCACCACTCGGGTCCCGTAGTATATGTGCGCCACGGTGCAGGCGAGACACAGTGCTGCCAGTGCCAGTAGCTCGGTGCTAGCAGTACTCTCACTCACCACTCGGGTTCCGTAGTATATGTGCGCCACGGTGCCGGCGAGGCACAATGCTGCCAGCGGCAGCAGCTCGGTGCTAGCAGTACTCTCACTCACCACTCGGGTTCCGTAGTATATGTGCGCCACGGTGCAGGCGAGACACAGTGTTGCCAGCGCCAGTAGCTTGGTGCTAGCAGTACTCTCACTCACCACTCGGGTCCCGTAGTATATGTGCGCCACGGTGCAGGCGAGACACAGTGCTGCCAGTGCCAGTAGCTCGGTGCTAGCAGTACTCTCACTCACCACTCGGGTTCCGTAGTATATGTGCGCCACGGTGCAGGCGAGACACAGTGATGCCAGAGCCAGTAGCTCGGTGCTAGCAGTACTCTCACTCACCACTCGGGTCCCGTAGTATATGTGCGCCACGGTGCAGGCGAGACACAGTGCTGCCAGTGCCAGTAGCTCGGTGCTAGCAGTACTCTCACTCACCACTCGGGTCCCGTAGTATATGTGCGCCACGGTGCAGGCGAGACACAGTGCTGCCAGCGCCAGTAGCTTGGTGCTAGCAGTACTCTCACTCACCACTCGGGTTCCGTAGTATATGTGCGCCACGGTGCAGGCGAGACACAGTGTTGCCAGCGCCAGTAGCTTGGTGCTAGCAGTACTCTCACTCACCACTCGGGTCCCGTAGTATATGTGCGCCACGGTGCAGGCGAGACACAGTGCTGCCAGTGCCAGTAGCTCGGTGCTAGCAGTACTCTCACTCACCACTCGGGTCCCGTAGTATATGTGCGCCACGGTGCAGGCGAGACACAGTGCTGCCAGTGCCAGTAGCTCGGTGCTAGCAGTACTCTCACTCACCACTCGGGTTCCGTAGTATATGTGCGCCACGGTGCAGGCGAGACACAGTGTTGCCAGCGCCAGTAGCTTGGTGCTAGCAGTACTCTCACTCACCACTCGGGTCCCGTAGTATATGTGCGCCACGGTGCAGGCGAGACACAGTGCTGCCAGTGCCAGTAGCTCGGTGCTAGCAGTACTCTCACTCACCACTCGGGTTCCGTAGTATATGTGCGCCACGGTGCAGGCGAGACACAGTGTTGCCAGCGCCAGTAGCTTGGTGCTAGCAGTACTCTCACTCACCACTCGGGTTCCGTAGTATATGTGCGCCACGGTGCAGGCGAGACACAGTGTTGCCAGCGCCAGTAGCTTGGTGCTAGCAGTACTCTCACTCACCACTCGGGTCCCGTAGTATATGTGCGCCACGGTGCAGGCGAGACACAGTGCTGCCAGTGCCAGTAGCTCGGTGCTAGCAGTACTCTCACTCACCACTCGGGTTCCGTAGTATATGTGCGCCACGGTGCAGGCGAGACACAGTGCTGCCAGCGCCAGTAGCTCGGTGCTAGCAGTACTCTCACTCACCACTCGGGTTTCGTATTATATGTGCGCCACGGTGCAGGCGAGACACAATGCTACCAGCGCCAGTAGCTCGGTGCTAGCAGTACTCTCACTCACCACTCGGGTTCCGTAGTATATGTGCGCCACGGTGCAAGCGAGGCACAGTCCTGCCAGCGGCAGTAGCTCGGTGCTAGCAGTACTCTCACTCACCACTCGGGGTCCCGTAGTATATGTGCGCCACGGTGCAAGCGAGGCACAGTCCTGCCAGCGGCAGTAGCTCGGTGCTGGCAGTACTCTCACTCACCACTCGGGTCCCGTAGTATATGTGCGCCACGGTGCAAGCGAGGCCCAGTGCTGCCAGCGCCAGTAGCTCGGTGCTAGCAGTACTCTCACTCACCACTCGGGTCCCGTAGTATATGTGCGCCATTGTGCAGGCGAAACACAGTGCCGCCAGCGCCAGTAGCTCGGTGCTGGCAGTACTCTCACTCACCACTCGGGTCCCGTAGTATATGTGCGCCACGGTGCAAGCGAGGCACAGTCCTGCCAGCGGCAGTAGCTCGGTGCTGGCAGTACTCTCACTCACCACTCGGGTCCCGTAGTATATGTGCGCCACGGTGCAAGCGAGGCCCAGTGCTGCCAGCGCCAGTAGCTCGGTGCTAGCAGTACTCTCACTCACCACTCGGGTCCCGTAGTATATGTGCGCCATTGTGCAGGCGAAACACAGTGCCGCCAGCGCCAGTAGCTCGGTGCTGGCAGTACTCTCACTCACCACTCGGGTCCCGTAGTATATGTGCGCCACGGTGCAAGCGAGGCACAGTCCTGCCAGCGGCAGTAGCTCGGTGCTGGCAGTACTCTCACTCACCACTCGGGTCCCGTAGTATATGTGCGCCACGGTGCAAGCGAGGCCCAGTGCTGCCAGCGCCAGTAGCTCGGTGCTAGCAGTACTCTCACTCACCACTCGGGTCCCGTAGTATATGTGCGCCATTGTGCAGGCGAAACACAGTGCCGCCAGCGGCAGTAGCTCGGTGCTGGCAGTACTCTCACTCACCACTCGGGTCCCGTAGTATATGTGCGCCACGGTGCAAGCGAGGCACAGTCCTGCCAGCGGCAGTAGCTCGGTGCTGGCAGTACTCTCACTCACCACTCGGGTCCCGTAGTATATGTGCGCCACGGTGCAGGCGAGACACAATGCTGCCAGAGCCAGTAGCTCGGTGCCCAGCGACACTTTCAGCGTCAACACGGCGCCCAACACCATCGCGTACGGTAGTAATAACTCGTTCAGCGCCTCGCACCGGGTGTCGCTCATTTGGGATACTATCAGTCGACACTGGACCAAATATATACCATTTGATACTGAGTATGTGTGTGTGTCCGATCACCGAGGGGTATTCGGTCACATTCGTGGGTGAATTTTTCAAGTGGGCGTGGATGACCGATTTCGACAATTTCCGTTTGTCGCATGTCATTATTATCAGCCACACAATCAGATGGTGTATTCCAGTGGTTTTCCCAAAAACTTCTACTCCTAGATAGGAATATGGATTTTTCAAAATCCAATGATGCAGTTTTAGTGCTCATTAAAATCGGGCCCAAAACTTTTTTGGGTATTTTTTGCTATTCCATAAATTATAGTCTCTAATTTGGCCATCTACACTCACTTGAAATATTCACTCTGATATATTATCGTCAAATGAAAAAATTCATGACATGTCACATGTACCTACTATCAAATATTTCCCATTCGGATCTGACAGGGGTTTATTTATTTTTCCTAAACAATTTGGCATTGTTTTCTGAGATACCTACTTATTTCTACTGTACGAGCCAATAATGCTCATACAGCAAATTAATAATTAACCTACTTTATATAGACCAGCAGTCGTGCTAAAACCTCCGTCACGCGCTAATGTGTCAATAACTACAAAAACATTACGTAAGGTGCGACTCAGACACTAAACATAGCCGTAGACAATAACTATAAATAAATACGTATAAACAATAATCAGTGGCTTTGGTGTGATCTACATACTACAACAACCGGGATACCGTCAACGACAGGATAGCCCCAACATCGCGTGGTCCTTCGAGCCGGATTTGAACCAGCGACCTATGGATTTACAGTCCACTGCTGCTGGTCTACTGCTGCTCAAGAAAATACGGATCAGCAGGGATAACGTCCACTGCTAATCTTCAAACAACAAACCAGCAGAGATAACGTCTGCTATTGCTCAAGAAAAGAAGAATCAGCGGGGATAACGTCCACTGCTATTCTTCAAACTACATAAGGGCGGAGATAACGTCTACTGCCAGTCTTCAAACTTCAAAACAGCGGGGATAACGTCCACTGCTATTTTTCAAACTTCACAAAAGGCAGAGATAACGTCTACTGCTACGTTTCAAACTGCACAACAGCGGGGATAACGTCTACTGCTGCAACAACAACATAGCGGAGATAACGTCTACTGCTACTACAACTTCTTGTGAAACACAAGACTTACGCACCAACCACTAACTACTAACAATGTCCAAAGGAGAGTATCAATTTTTGGAGCTCATATCCAAGCAACAAAACAGCTACGAGAAGATCAAAACTCTTCAAAGTAACTTCAAAAAGGATTCTGTGAGTAAAAAAACCATAGATTACCTTAACAAACGCATAGAAGTTCTACAGTCCCTCTGGGATGAATTTCAAACAAATCATGAGATCCTGATGCAGTATGAGTCAGCAAAAAGAGATCATGACTATTTTAAAGAGAACATTTTCGACATAACAAGGAGCATGTTCGACGAAACAAAACAATCAATGACTCAACGAAAAAACGAGTTATTAAGTGAGCCTGGATGTTCGGGAATATCAAAATCGAAATCACCAGACGCTCCCGGAAAACCGCAGTTTGATTCAAGCTTGCAACGACCAACGGCAGATGAGACAGACAAGCTTCTATCTACGCTATTACGTCATCAGATGTGCAACTTCAACGCCTTAAAACGAGCAATCTCGAAAGTTAATCTCGACGAAATGAAGGAAAAATGGCAATTTCAAGACCAACTTAATATACTACAGTCCAAGTGGGAATCCATCGATAAGATCCACTGGGAACTTAGCTACCTTTTACAAGGAAATGACGAAGATTATGAAGTGAAGTTCGACTATTGGGAACAAGTCTACGACACCCTAAAGGAAGACTTAAATCGAAAAATCTTCGAAACATCACACTATGAAAAAACAACGCCAAGGATTGAATTGCCGGAGTTCAACGGAACTTATACCAATTGGATTTCTTTTAGAGATTTATTCTTTGAGATGGTTCATAACAACCCAACGCTGAACAAGACACAAAAAATGAAGTTTCTCAAGTCAAAACTAAGAGGCGAAGCAGAAAAATTAATCAAACATCTACCTGTAAGTGCGGAGAATTATGACTCATGTCTAGAGATTATCCAGCACCGCTACGATAACAAACGGTTGCTTTTCACCTCATACATAGACACCCTTCTCAATCAAGCATCAATCGATAAACCGAACTCAGCTAACTTGAAAAAGCTGCATGATACTACAAAAGAGTGTTTAAATGCGCTAAAAAACCTCAACATAGACGTCCGTGTATGGGGGCCGCTCATCGTGCATTTACTATCATCAAAACTGGATGACGTCACCTACAGCGAATATATACAATGTATGAAACAGTCAAGAGAACTTCCAAACTTAGACGAGTTTATGGAATTCGTAGAGTTGAAGTTTATGTCATTAGAAATGGCGCGAACAAAAAAAGGCGGTCAAAAACAGAATTATTCAACGAATATACAACATAAAAATTATAACAATTACAAGTCAACGAACTTTAACAGCTCAGAAAACTGGACAAAAACCTATCATGCTTCACTCCGAAAATGCCCTCTCTGCAAAAACGATCACGCTCTGAGGCAGTGCTCTAGATTTTTGAGCATGGATGTCGCATTGCGTAACCAAACAACAAAGAAACTGGACTTATGCAAAAATTGCTTGTTTAGTCACGGCGGCAATAAATGCAACTCAACGAGGCGATGCTACACGTGTAACCTAAAACATCATTCTCTTCTGCATGATGACAATCTAAAAGGGCAACAATCAAGGTCATCCGCCACAACGGCGGTTGAGCGAACTTCGAATCACATTAACGGTGAACAAGAGATACTCTTAACGACTCTTCAGCTGAAAGTCAAAAACAGAGAAGGAGATTACGTCATCCTTCGGGCATTACTCGATCAAGGTTCGCAAGTAACACTGATTACAGAAAATGCCGCACAACGATTGAACTTACCACGGAACAAAACCAACACGGTTGTGACTGGCGTTGGCACTATCATGGGCACAAGCAAAGGAATGGTTAAACTGGAATGCAAATCTATCCACTCTGATTATACATTCCAAACAGAAGCACTAGTAATGCGGAAACTTATCAACAACCTACCTAGCTCAACAATCAACGCGAAGACCTGGCCGCACCTTGATAACATCAAGTTGGCTGATAAGGACTTTCACATCTCAGCGCCCATCGATTTAGTGCTAGATGCAACAATCTACTCGCAGATTATCCTAGAAGGAGTACTCAAACACAACAATAATTCGCCAGTAGCGCAACAAACCAAGTTGGGCTGGATACTAAGCGGCGGTACTACAAAGCAACTTAACTGCCTAGTAACTCTAATGGAGTTAGACAGTTTATCAAAATTCTGGGAGACAGAAGAAATCCCTTCGGAACCCGAATTTTCTACAAACGACGAATAGTGTGAAAAATATTATACAGAAACGACGGAGCGATTAAAGAACGGGCGATACGTAGTTAAAATGCCTATGAAAACTGACTTCGAACAAAACCTTGGAACTTCCAAACCTCAAGCTGTTGCACAGTTTCGTCATTTAGAAAAGAAAATGGCAAGACAAGAACACTTCGCAAAGTTGTATAAACAATTCATACGTGAATACATCGAATTAGGTCACATGACACCAGCTACAAAGACAGACAGTCAAGTTCAAGCTTACCTTCCACACCATGGCGTGTTAAGGGAAAGCTCAAGCACAACTAGGCTTCGGGCAGTGTTCAACGCATCAATGAAAACAGACTCTGGCTACAGCCTAAACGACTTGATGCAAAAGGGGCCTAACTTACAAAAGGACATAATATCTTTAATCATCAAATGGAGAAGCTATAAATATGTTCTAACGGCGGACATCGAGAAAATGTACCGTCAAATCCTCATTCATCAAGATCAACAATATCTTCAAAAAATAATTTGGAGAGAATCCTCAAGAGAACCACTTCAAGAGATGCAGCTTTGTACCCTAACTTACGGTACAAAAGTTGCACCATTCCTTGCAATGCGGACTCTAAAACAATTAGCTCAAGATGAAGGCAACGCTTTCCCCTTAGCCCAGAAAGCTTTACAAAATGACTTTTATATGGATGATGTCATAACAGGCCACCATACAATCGAAGCAACAAAATTGCTACAACAGGAGCTCTACGAGTTACTGAAAACAGGGGGTTTCATCTTAAGAAAATGGGCTACTAACGAACCATCCATTCTCCAGGATTTACAAGAAAAAGAGAAAAGCTACGCAAACAACTTTAATTTTAAGCAACAAGAGTTCAGCAAAACACTCGGACTCGCATGGGATGATGCAAGCGACGCATTCCATTTCATTAGCGAAACGCCTGACAAAAACATATCAGTCGCGTACACTAAACGCAGACTATTATCAGAAATAAGCAAGATATACGATCCCCTTGGTTGGTTAGCTCCAATGACCATCCAAGCTAAACTAATTTTTCAAGAATTGTGGTGTGTAAACTACCAAAATATTAGCTGGGACGAAAATGTGCCTGATAACGTAACAAGGAAATGGATAAAAATTAAGTCCGAGTTACCAAACATAAACAATATCCGTTTACCAAGATGGATCCGCAACGAACACAATAAAACGATCGAACTGCAAGCTTTCTGTGACGCGAGCGAGCAAGCCTACGCATGCGTCATCTACAGCCGAACTACATCACAGACCGGCGCGTACGAAACTACTCTACTCGCAGCGAAAACTAAAGTGGCACCACTGAAAAAGAAAATCACGATACCGAGATTGGAACTATGCGCGGCTGTTTTGTTAGCGAAACTTCTAGAAAAAATAACTAAGATACTTTCAGAGTACGATCTGCGGATATCTTGTTGGACCGACTCTAAAGTCGTCTTAGCATGGCTTCAGGGAAGTGAAACTAAATACGAAAAGTATATCACAAACAGAACTACACAGATTACAAGCATCGTGCCTGCAGTAAACTGGAGTTACGTGAAGAGTAGCGAAAACCCAGCCGACTGTGCAACAAGAGGACTGTCACCATCTAAACTAGTCAACTTTTCTCTGTGGTGGGAAGGACCTCAATGGCTCAAGGAACAAGAAAACCAAACTTTTACAAAAACTGAAACTTATACAACGAACGAATGTTTAGTAACAAATTGTTACATGACAAACACTACGGAACCTACACCAAATAAAAATGAATTAATTAACTCATTACTTGAGCGGCATAGCAACATCGATCGTATTACAAAAATACTCGCTTGGACAATACGTTTCACCGATGCATTACAAAACAAACAGAGGTCAAATGAGTGCAACGAACTTAGCTTGGATGACATAAACAATGCATTATGTATAATTATCAAATCAATACAAGGAAATTATTTTGAAAATGAAATAAAATTCCTCAACAAAACCGGAAAACTTCCAAAAAGGAGCACCATATTGAAACTCAATCCATATTTGGACTCTAACGGAGTTCTACGCATCGGAGGGCGTCTTAAACATTCATATTTGCCAGAAGAAACTAAGCACCCCATTCTCATCCCAGGAGAGGGGAGACTGACTCAACTTATCATTGAAAAGTCGCATCAGCGTACATTACACGGTGGAGCAAGATTAACGCTAGCTCACACTAGAAACAAATACTGGATCGTCAGTGGCAATAGAACCGTCAAGAAAACACTACGTCAGTGCATCCGGTGCCGTCGTTACGCAACAATTCAAACTGAACAGTTGATGGGCAACCTTCCTAAAGAAAGGATTACTCCATCACGGCCGTTTTCTCACACTGGTGTTGATTTTACGGGTCACGTGGAAGTGAAGATTAACAAAGGCCGCGGGATAAAGACCTGCAAGGGTTATATAGCCATATTCATATGTATGAGCACAAAAGCAGTACATATTGAACTCGTTTCGGATTTGTCAACGCAAACGTTTATAGCGGCACTGAAAAGAATGTGCGCCAGAAGAGGCACTCCAAAACATGTTTATTCTGACAACGGAACCAACTTCGTCGGAGCTGCAAAAATATTAAATGAAGAATTCCAACTATACAGAACAATGCTGTCTTCAGAGTTCTTTAGAGAAATCAATGACCTGCAAATAGAGTGGCACTTTAACGCACCATCCTGGCCATCGGCAGGAGGGTTGTGGGAAGCTGCAGTACGCTCCATGAAGAACCACCTAAAGCGAGTTATTGGACAACAGAAGCTAACCTACGAACAATTTTCTACACTTCTTACACAGATCGAAGCATGTATGAACAGCAGGCCACTAAGCCCGTTATCTGAAGATGTAGAAGATCTGGATTATCTGACGCCTGGTCACTTCCTCACTGGGGGCCCGACGCTTGGACTACCACTCAATGAACCTGAACAACTAAAATCTATCGACATCAGAAACAACTGGAAACTCATTGAACTTATGCGCCGACACTACTGGGATCGCTGGTCAAAAGAATATCTTCACTTATTACAAAACCGAAACAAGTGGCAGCAAACTAAAGACAATATACACAAGGGACAACTAGTACTCGTAAAGGAAAGCAATCTGCCTCCAGGCAAGTGGGCGATGGGCCGTGTAGTGGACTTGCATCCAGGCAGTGACGATCTAGTACGAGTAGTCACACTCAAGACGCAAAATGGAGTACTGAAAAGACCCATAACTAAACTAGCCCCACTACCTATTAACGAGGCATGTGAGGGTACGGAAGCACAGAAGACAAATTTTGAAACTAAGAACTACAAAAATGCTAAACCAGCTATTAAAACCAAGAAGAAAGTTTACAGCTTGCTGATGGTGTTACTTGTAGTGTTTGCGACACTCACCTGTGGGCAAACGACACCCCAGCAACATTTCAAAATAACAAGATTAACTAATAACCAACCGATCTACTTTGACCCTGTCGGAAAAATTCAACTCATACACGATGAATGGAAACTTCTTGTATACTACAACTTGACAACGTTCTGGCAGAGTACGATCGAAGTTGAGAAATTCGTTAATCATCTAGCTCAAACATGCGCTACAATGCCTAATGAACCATGCCACTCAACTATACAACAACTAAAATTTGAAATGAACCAGTTGGATCAATATAACAAGTTGCTTCTCTCTCAGCATCAGCAACGACGGCGACGTGGCTACGTCAATGGCGTAGGAAACCTTGCACGAACGCTTTTTGGAGTCCTAGACAGCGATTTTGCCGAAAAATACGCTCAAGACATACAAAATATAAAAACAAACGAACAGTATTTATTACAGCTGATAAGAAACCAGACACTTATCATCGAAGGCGAAAACAATATCATACAGAAAAATGAAGACTTTGTGAAAACGCAGCTGGAAACAATACAAAGTTATATAAACGAAACTAAACAGAACACAGAAATGCTGATCAACAGGTTTCAAATTATGAAAACTATGAACGACGTTAACGCTGGAGCGTTGACGGCAAGCTTACTGCTCTCTGTCCTGAAAAGAAACCAACAAATGCTCTTAGATTCACTGTCAGAAATCTACAGAGGAAATCTCGATATGAAATTATTTACACCGGAGCAACTGTCGGAACAACTCAATTACATTGCCGGCATTATATCGAAAAGATTAACATTACCGATTGAAAACATTAACGAAGCGAATATTCAAAATATTTACAAACTTATTTATGTCAAAGCCCGGCTGACCGAACAATACCTTCTCTTCGAATTACACATACCGTTGTCAAGTGATGACGAGTATAAATTATATCAAAATATACCTATCACTATACAACACGCGTCTAACCAATGTCTGGGGATAGCGGTAACTACAAAGTATATTGGAGTGAATTTCGCAAAGAACACCTATATACAAATAGAAGAGGCTGATCTTCATCAGTGTACAACAATGATGGCGGATAACTTTATATGCCACACCTACACGTCGATAAGAAACTTGCATGGAGCCGCAGCATCCTGTGTAGCTAAAATGATAAGTCAAAATGAAAACATCACCTGCGATTGGACACCACGGCAATGCTCTGACCAATGGACGAAGTTACAAAGACCGAACATATGGTTATATAATTGCATCAACGAGTGCCCGACCCACATCGTATGCGAGAATCAGATTACAACAACAATGATTAAACAGGCGGGCCTCCTTGCCCTAGGTCAGGACTGTGTAATTCAATACAGAGACGCTACCATGTACTCGCATAATGTTTTTAGCAGCAAAACTAATGTAGGTATAAATTTAGAAGTGCCGACTATCGACTCGCCAAACGATGGAATGTGGGAAATGTATAAAAATACAAACATTATACTACCCAAATTAAACCTGTCTTATGAACAAAGATTATTAGATCGAAAAATAACCACACAAAAAGAACGCGAGTTTCTACCCAGCGAGTTAAGTATCCACGACATCGGCAACTACACAATAAGTACTGTGCTGGTGGGAGGAATTGTCATCACAATCATTGTATGGCAGTTCAAAAGATACTGCTCCTCGAACAAAAGAAGCAAGAAGCCAACAGCAAAAACGACTTTACCGAGAACCTCGGAGAAAATGGAAGATATTGAACTGGAGGAGATTGCTACCTACGCTGAAGTAGAATATGGACGGTCGAAGAGGAATCCTCAGTCGCGACCAACAGCGGGAGCAAACTTCCAACTTTAATTTATAATTTGCTTATTGTGGTTTTTTGCCTTTAATATTTTTTACTTATTATAACTTTTACTATTTTTATACTTTTACATTTTTAACATTTAACTTATAACTTATATTTCAACTTGTAACACATGTTTGGTGATCTGAGTACATACCTTCATCTTTCCCTCGGGAGCATGTACGAGCCAATAATGCTCATACAGCAAATTAATAATTAACCTACTTTATATAGACCAGCAGTCGTGCTAAAACCTCCGTCACGCGCTAATGTGTCAATAACTACAAAAACATTACGTAAGGTGCGACTCAGACACTAAACATAGCCGTAGACAATAACTATAAATAAATACGTATAAACAATAATCAGTGGCTTTGGTGTGATCTACATACTACAACAACCGGGATACCGTCAACGACAGGATAGCCCCAACATCTACTATCACTTATAATGTATATTTCTTTAAATATAACACTTCCTTAACTTCACTTATTTCAGCAATAGGTATATATTTAATTGCAAACCTTGCAAGGTATATATTTTTTTTCGCGGGGGAAACGATCAAAGACTGGGCCCTGTCAACTGTCAAACTCGTCAACAAACTGTCAACCGGGGTATGTGGGATTCTTACCCACTAAAACCACATGAGATCGGGTGTCCCCCGGTCCTTTCGGCTATTCAGCCCACCGCCGGGGGGCGCATTATAGCCCGTCACGGTGGTCACGGGGACGGGGGTCGCAACGCCGCCGTCCTCCTCGCAGTCGCCGCCATACTCAATGGACGCCCTATTGCCCACACCCCGAACGTCCAGCGACACCAAAGGTAAGTAATATACCTAGTCTGCTATCACCTTATACGTCTAAATTAGTTCAGTTCAGTTATCCCATACAAGACAACTACAAGGGTACAAGAGTACTTACATTGATGTTAGAGAAGATGGTTCCGGTGAGGATGTAGAAGATCCTTGGCGCTCGGTTGATAATGTCGTTGGGCGAGTAGAGCGCCCACGCGCTGCTCAGCAGAAAGAACGTCACCAGCGGAACCAGCGGCCGCGTAGCCTCCCACAGCGAGCGCATCTTGCCCGTGCCGTCCCTATATGATCTGATAGCAAAAACTACGGTCTATACGACTAGAAATATCGCTATAACTGCAGCACTCTATGGTAGCCGTTATGAGGTGTGGTTAAGACGATTCGACGACGACGACACGAAGACGATAGGTAAAAAAAAAATTCTCTTTGTATCGTGAAAGTTGCCAATTCTACGAACAATAATTGTTTTGTCGAGCAGCGAGCCTTAAAGGATAGATAATTGTTAAAACAGACGTAGTTGTCAGTTTTTGCGCAGCAGCAAAGAGAAAGGATAACTGTTCTACAGATGTAATTGTCAGTTTTTGCGGTGAATCAAAGAGAAAGGATAATTATTTCTACAGATGTAGTGGTCAGCTTTTGTGGACCAGCAAGGAAAATTGGACAACAACGAGAATGCGACAGGCGTCACAGCGTGAACCACAAAACATCAGCCGCATTGTAGGTGCCTTCACGAGGGCTGCCTAAGAGAGATATTTTGAATTGATATTGAATTTGACTAACTTGTAAATGTTCCACAGTATGATGGTCTGGCTGGTGAGAGCGGCGGACAGGTATAGCACGAGCTCGAACACGGCGCCGCCCGTCACGCCGCCCACCGACACGTGCCACGAGCGAGGCCCGAGTACAGCAGACACTAGCAGCAGCACGCACGACCCCTAAGCCACACATTAATACAGCACTTGCAGCGGATCTTTGTGTCTCTGAAGTTAGGTTTGGCGAACCATTGCGCAAGTACAGTCGTGAGTTATAAAAGCAAACACACAAAAATTGATACTGCGCAGCGTCTTGCGGCCAATTTCAGACACACAAAGATCCGTTGTGACTACTGTACTGTGTGTACAATAAATGTGCTAGATATACAATGTAATGTAAATATAAATAGAAGATGAACTTACAAGCATTGTAAAGTCGTAGCCCCATGGCAGGAACATGACGCCAGTATTGTATTTCTCCCAATGCGTGAGGTAGAAATTCAAGAATATGTTCCAGATCAAGAAGAAAAATCTTATAGTGCTTAATTCATCTCTGGAAAAAAATGAGTAAACACCTAAAATATGCCGCAAAAAAACTAATTCTATGGTTCGGACCAAATCATCTATGGGTAAAGAAATAGGGCCAGTAGGGTCGAATATGACATATTTGCCCCCGGTCAGCCATCACGCCTCCGTTCATACATTTATTGTTCAATTTTTGATCTTGTAAAGAAAAACAGGGCTAAGAAGGACGAAGAAGAGCGGATTATAAAGAGGTCATTTAAGGCCGGCGGAGGTCGGAGTATGCGGGAGTTTTACCCATTTAACTTCCTCGATGGCCTTCGATCGATACTGTGGCGAGAATGGACACTCCATTCGGACCTTTGTTTTTGAGCTCATTTATTTCTCCAATTACAGTGCCCTCCAAATCGAAATATCAATATGAGACACTGCGGTTGTCGATATCTCATGTGAGAGGCCTATTACATAGCAAGCATGGATGTACACGTCAAATCCTTTGCGCTATTTTTTTTTTATACTACCAAGGTGGCAAGCAAGCGTACGGCCCGCCTGATGGTAAGCAGCCACCGTAGCCTATAGACGCTAGCAACTTGCACTACCTTCGGTCTATCTTTAGAAACTCATACTCCTATGTTAAGGGGGTAACAACGGCAAAATTGCAAAAATAGCCTTAGTTTAAAGAGTTCGATGGATCAATCCGCTATTGCATTGGCTATGAAAATTATATGTACTTATACCTCAGATCTTCAGCAAACAGTTTTATTGATTAGATATTGGATTAAATATAATGTTTTCAAGCAATACGTATTTAAAAAATGTACTACGTTGGATATGAATTGTGTTAGCGTTCAATATCCGTTCATCGGATAGACGTCAAACTTGGACTATAAAAAGCATAATAACCTATTCTACAATTTGTATTGATTACATTTCTTAATTTCATTCATGTTTTACAAGAAATTATAGAAAAACCACGTATGAGATGCATTTCCCCTTGCAGCGCCCCCGCGATCGCCTTCCACCAGTCTTTCGTGGACTGTTATGGAGGGTGGACGTGCTCGAATTTTTTTTGACAAGACGAATTTAATTTAAATGATTTTGAAAATGTTTTTAATTAAGATATGTTACATATGGTATAATTATAACATTATAAATCATTTCAAATGAATTCTATACTTCTATATTTAATTATAGATATTTTTATAGTAATACCATATTTTTGGTTCATCATAGAATATGCGAAAGTATCGTTGCCAAGTATTATGCCTAACTTTTAAAGCGTATCAGAGTCATATATGATCTTACTAATTGAAATCGTATTTAATACTGTGTAGGTCGACAAAATGACATACATTACGATATCCTTTACATTATGTTTTTTTTTGTCAAAACATGAACGGTGTTATTATTACTATCATGTTGGTTTTTGCAACTTAGCAACGAGTCGAGTACCTGGGTGGTTGGCTTGGTGGTGAGCGACACGCTTACCTACGGACAGTTGCATTGGACAGTTGCTCGTCTTTTGAGACATCTGGATGGTTAAGTTGGAAGGGTACTCGTGTGCTATCTAGGTGGCGCCACTTTAATCTTAGATTTCTTCCGCTATGTAACATAAGTAGAAGGTCACTGTAGCTGGCAAAAAAACTATCGGACCAAAAGGCTATAATTATAGTTTTGGATGACAGGGACAGGAAGAGACTTTTCTATGGGTGGGTGCTTCGATTCCTATCAGGTGATACCTTGTTACTTAACTAAGTTGCGTAACAATAAATTGTTGGTGTTGTTGGCAGGCACGAGAAAAAATACCACCGCGTTAAAATGTTACTTACTCTAAAACCAGATTGCTTATTAGAATCAATGTAAATTAAATATCTAAGTGTGCTAAAGAATAAATAAAATAAAATATCAAATGCTCCGCGTAGTTCAAACCCCGCGATGGGTACAGAAGTACAAAAATAGTATAGCGTTCGTGTCCGTGATAGTATATAATATGACGTTACACTAAAAAAGACTATTACTGAATTCGTGTGTTCAAACAAACAGTGCTACGGATTCCTTTGGCAGCCACGTATATTGAATAACAACACAGGTCCGTTGATTTTGTAGTTTGCAACCCTGGCCGCTGACCTTAAGGTCTTGGGGTCGATTCCCACACAGGACAAACATTCATGTGCGTGAACATAATCTGTTTGTCTTGGATCTGGGTCGTTTTTACCTGTACTTAATTATGGAAAAAGTTAAGTATCTTATCATAGTTTCAGTTCGATGACCATTACGGAGTCGATCACGGAACTCATCATCATCATCAGCAGCCGAAACGTCCACTGTTGATAAAAGGCGCTCTCTCCCTTAGAGGGGAGGGGTTGCCATAACCCCCACGCCTGGCAGGCGGTTGGTGATCGCAGATAGGTGGTAGGTAATCCAATAAAAAGACACTGCTGCTCGTCTTCTTTCTTTTTCCTTAGTCGCCTTTTACGGACACCCAACGGGAGGAGATGGATGGGTGCGCTATTATTCTTATCACGGAACTAATTGTCGTAATAAAAATAATTTATGATTTTTGGGTCTGCACGACTTGGGTCGACGTTGGGTATCTGGTCTTGCGTAAGGTTGGAAACTAGCAAGCTTCCAAGATTCGGGTCCTTGTGCCGCTCTTAAAGAAAATATACGTATTAGAATAGGAAACATTACAGTTACACGCTTCTTTTATAATACCGCTAGCATCTCATCAGGGCTACTGGCATGCATTGCAGCATCTTAAGTCACTCTCTTTGTCATACTCGAACATCGCAATCAATCATCAATTTGGTTTCAGTTTATTTTTCCAGGGATCAAAAAGCTGAAACATCAGATGGATGTTTATTGGTTAGAGAATTTGGAACTAATTTAGGAAATATGTTAAAAAGGTCCCTTTTTAAGAAAAAAACTATATCTTGAAGGCTCTCTGGCGCTTTCGTTTTGACTTGCAGAATAGAAACCTTAGAACTTTGTGCATAGTTTAATTTCAAGTACGCTTACAGTAATCACGGCAAGACGCTGCACAGTAGCTATTTTTATGTTTATGTATTCAGAACTCACAACTGTACTTGCGCAATGGTTCGTCAACCCTAACTTCAGACACACAAAAATCCGCTGTGATTGTAAGTTATAAGTAGTACGAATGTATATGGATTCCGAATGGCAGGCACAATGTATTCAGCTGGGTCGAAGTGCGTTCCGGTTGTAACCGGACCTAATAACCACCAACAATAGAATAGAAGTATGTATAAGTCTCACTAGTCAGGCATTGACCATTCTATAATAGACGGACTGAAACTTTGATATGAATAAGAATCATTTATTTGCGTAGAATACAGATTTTGAATATGAAAGAAGTTTGGAATATGAAATGCAATAATCCGTATCCTGATGCAACACGTCAACTACGTTACCATTGTAAGTGGTTGGGTTGTCAGATTGTAATTAGGTGACACGCAAAGGTATAAATCAAGATATAAAACAGTGGGTTAGGTATCGTTATTAAACTGCGTCATTTCATTCTATAACGGAATAGGCAAAATTAACAAACCTCCATTTGACACATCTGCATATTTTTAGTCTATGATTTTTCAAATGTAATATTCATATTTGCTGGTAGCGCCCTCTACGATGACAACTCTCGGTCGGAGCGGCCAGATTCTCAAGGTCATTGGCGCATGTTACCCCCTTAAGATTGCCTGATTCTTTCACGAAATCGCTTCTTAGCGGTAGCCCCGCCTATTCGTACTGCATTTGTCTGTTACTCTGTATCATGAGTTTATGTAAATAAATAAAAAAAAAAATTCTTACCCACCGGTTATGCTGCATCATCTTTAGATTTCTTGTCTTGTATTAATGGTTCAGTGACTCGACCGCCCTCAATCAAATCGCAGATAAACAAAATGTCTTACCTTCCAAAAATGCTATATAGCACTGTCGGTATAAGCACCGAAGAGTACGAGTCCAAGCCATGGTCAAAGAGTTCCCCTAGAGGTCCGCTGGTGCCCGTACGGCGAGCTTGCTTCCCGTCGATGCCATCTGAAGTAATAAGATAATATTGTAATGGTTAATCCAACATTCTTTGAAGTATGTAACTTTTGGTGTACAATAAAGTGTATTTATTATTATTATTATTCAGATGGGTGGGACAGTGCCTCGCCAATGGTCCAACGATCGCTAAAAATACATACACCGATGCACTCTTTTTAACCGACTTCATTTGCACTCGCAATCCGATTGGGCCGACAACCGGGGAAGAGAGATCAGGTGCAGAAAATTTTTTTTACGTCCATCCGTTGTGTTAAGCATCAGCGGTCTAGTCAGTGTTTCCCTGAAGTGTTTCCCCAACAAGTAAGGACTCTACCGGTGAAATTATGTCTTTCTAACTCCTCCTATCTACCTTTTTAATTAAATTTGTTGCGGGTTCCAAGACAATATAGCGTTCCCCGGGTCTCGCCGAGGGTACTCTGGTAGATCCTGGCTTAGGAGTAACAGTGGTGGGATTAGTCCCCAAAAAAAAAGTAAGGACTAACTACACCGAAGAATTCACGCGTGTCCCTTGATTAATAAAGCAATTGTTTTTTAACTGATGTAATAGGTAGCGGTATGCCAGCTTTTTGAAACTACCAATGCCTATATTATAAGCCTTCATGGTGCAGCGGGTTTCCGCTCGCATTTTAAACCGGAGGTTGGGGGGAGCAACAACTTTGAAAGATGTTTCTTACTTTTTTTTTTACGTAGGAAATCCTCATGGATACGCACCGCTACGGGGGTAGCAGCGCGGGTTAAGTCGGACTCTTACCGACTAAAACCGTACGGTGTCCTCAACCCGTTGTGTTGTCGTGATAATAAATGAAGGGTGCACTTGTATCTGAGCAAGAACTTGTGTACCTACCTATTACTATGTCTATCGCGTAGATAGCCGATCTTGTGTGATTAATTATTACTTATTAATACTTAATTGGTATGATAACCAGTTTAATTTAAACGCGTAATAAAAAGCACTTAAATATTATAGGTAGCAATATCAATCATTTGATTTGTAATTACGAAAATCAAGGATATTGGCCGGCTGATCTACACAGCATGGTGGCCACATGATATATTTTTCTTTTATACTCTTCCGCATATAATACCAGTCGGATACGTACCTATCTACTTATGTATTTTGTATGTACAATTTATATAACAAGTATGTATATGTACAGTACGTTACATGTCGACATGGCAATCGGGTATACGGGGGGGATGAGATGATACGCGGGGGAGGGAACATCTACACATCACCCGCGCCACCTTATGTCGGGGATGTGTGTGTGTGTGCGAGGTGTCCCCTCCCCGATTGCCATGTCGACCTGTCGCGTACTGTATGTAGCCTCCGTTGGGCAGTGGGAAACCGCTTGCTTTGCAAACCGGTGGTCGCGGGTTAGAATCCCGCGGGGAGCAACCACTTTGTGTAGTTGTTCCTTACTGGCTAGGATAATGCAGGCCGATCACCTGACTTTAAAGCGAGATCATCCATGCGTCGGATGGGCGTGTAAATAATCGGTACTCCGCCTGACATCTCTCCGGTTCCTATCGGATTGTGAGAGGTTGAGATAGGGAAGTGAGAGTATCTTCGGAGTCGCTGGACGTTTGGGGTGTGGGCCCTTTGAACGTCCATTGAGCACGGCGGCGACTCCGAGGAGGACGGCGGCGGGGTTGCGACCCCCATTCCCGTGAGCACCGTGACTGGTTCCCGGGGGGCTACAATGCGCCCCCCGGCGGCGGGCTCAAAGGCAAGGCACAACATGGCGCCATGCACCGGCCGTCGTTTTGGAACGAAATTCAAACTCTATTTTAAAAATTGAAAATATTGCTATTAATTGTAAATTTAATACAAAAATATGATTATTTTCGGCAATAGTAGACCCGTAAGTACATTATAGAGTATTTTTTCAAAATTAGTCATCATGCCTATTATGTACCTATGCTTTTATTAGCTTTACGCTAATTATTAAAATCCTGGAATGTAATTTTCAGCCTCTTCTACTTTTGCAGATTGTCGACGTTTTTTCTTTGGTCGGCCAAAGAAAAAAAACGTTATGAATTTCCATAACTACTACCACCACCTCTAATGCCGTGTTACCTTCTATCGAGAAAGTAAGATTACGATAATACTCCTATTAGAAGTGATACTCTAACCAGGACAATAAGGTTCATAAAAGAGTTTCTTTCCAGCATTATGGATAAATTAGTTTCTGTGATAGTGTATATTGCTTTACCTGCACGCTGCAGCCCGTATTCTAGTTTTCCATTAGTCGCCTCTTACGCAGTGGCGGTCCGAGAGGGGGGGGGGGGGTCGTAGGGGTCATGACCCCCCCCCAAAATCCATATTCGTACACGGCAAAATTGGGTAGCGGTTAACCCTAACCTAGTCTAGGTACAAGACCAACGGGACTGTCAAATATTTTGGGGCCAACGATTTTGGGGGGGTCACCCATCGATATACTATACCAACTAGATTAGCTGTCACGAACAAAATGACATCGAAAATGTGGTCGCGGTTACATATACTTACACAACTATACACGTACACGCAAAACAATAATATGTTCATATAAAAAGATAACTTACGAACTATAAAATAAGGTTCAATAATAATTGCAGACAATTCGGCACTTACACAGTTTTGGAGCTGAGAGTTGTGTGCTTCCATTGAGTTCCATTGTTTTTGAACGCTTAGACGTACAGTAAGCTAAGGAAAGGTATGGAGTTGCTTACGTTTATTTTTTCCAGAATAACCGTAATATAAAAATATGGTAAGTTACGTATAATGTTATGCTAGCCATAAAAGAAAGCATTACTTTGTACCCAACTTCTCCAGAATGATTGTTATTTCTTTCTAGTAGTATATCTGCATTTATTTGTTACAACATTAAGCTCTCAACGGCCGATGATTCCGATCGCATAAGCACTATGACGCGTCGACAGCCAACAGATTAACATGCGTATCAAATGAAGCGAAGACGCTTCATTTGATACGCATGTTGGTCAAGAGAACGACTGGATGAAATAAGACATACATATAAATTCAAAATTCTTTATTATGCATAGACTTAAAATAATTAGGTTTCGTTAGGTACAATTTTACAAAAAGCGTTACAAATGTTACAAAAAGCGTTAAATAATGACAATAGTATTGAAGTCGGTACTAAACATGGCATATTTAACGCTTTCAAGTTTTTATTTTATTTTAAGTCTAATTTATCTACACTGAACATTAATAATTAATCAAGTTTAGTGACAATGTATTTGACATTATATTTTATATTTATATTTAATTGACGGGCCCGTTGGTCTAGTGGTTAGACACCCTGGTTGCTAACCGATGGGTCGTGGGTTCGATTCCCACCAAGTGTCTGGGTGTTATTTATCTATTTAAGTATGGATTTACAAAAAAAAATTACATAAGTATTAGTATCAGTTGTCTGAAAAAAGAAATGTTAATTACCTTTAAACAAATTTAATTTATTATAAATCTGTCTTTTTGAATCATTTTTTGTCTGAGCGGTTTCTTTTTTACAAACATAATGCAGTCTTACATCGATGAATTTTTCTACAACTAATCTCAGTAAATCAATGTTATGGTTATGCTCATTTTCTCCGACAAAAACATCTTTATTAATATATAATTTTAAAACTGCAACAGATATAAATATTTTGTCATATTTCTTGTGTATATTTTTACCACCACTTAAACGAACACAGTTGCGTATAACGCGTTCAGTGTTCATGCAAATGTCAAATACATCATTTGCACAATAAAATAAGCCATTCATATCTCGTAAATCCACTAGTTTGTGGAACCATAATTTTTCTTTTGCCCATAATTTTCTTTTGCAGTCCTCGCACCTAAGCTTTTTTACTAGACTACTTACCACAAAACCAGAAATGTAACCTACTATTTGGAAAACAATTTCCGGAATTGGGTTTTGTTCTAATTTTTGAATGAGTTCGTTGCAATTTATCTGGTATTTATCAAAATTGTGCTGTATAGATTTATTTTTTATGATTTCTATAGCACTTAAATTTTCTTCACATTCATCAAAACGATATCCCGTCGAAGAACTATTAATTTTTTAATACACGGAGCAACCACGTTCTTGTTGTAAAGTAATAATAATATTTGAGGACACACTGCCGTGTAATCCAAAACTGTCCAGAGTCTGTACTATGGTAACCAGACACCTAATATAAATACGTATATACTTTTTTGAAAATACATACTTATCTAAATAAATGACACCCAGAGAAAAAGTGGCAATCTGAACCACAACCTATTGGATAGAGGCCAGGATGGTTAACCATTAGACCAACGAGTTTTCAAATGATGGTATTGTTAGACTCCAAAACCGATATAAAATAAATTGTGGGTAGGATAGCCGAACGCGCCCAGCGAATGCGTATAGTCACTGCTCTAGCGGTACCGCAGTCATTCGTTTCTCAGATCTCGTACAGTGCGGAAGTCTCAGTGAAGTTGCTGCGTCATGGTGATTACAATGTATTCCTGCTGCAGGAGTGTGGTAATAATTCTTCAGTGGTATGTTCAGTTTTTATTTTACTAAGGTGGTCCAGTGACAATGGTTTCTAGACAGATTCTCTTTTTAATAATCTTATTTAGGGTTTCTAATAGTATAATAATACAAACTTACACACATCTCATCACCACTTTTTCTATTTTACGCAGTTGTGAAAAAAATTGCACAATTTTATAACAATGAAACTCCATGCATTCTTTGTTCGAGAACTACGTAACGCTCGTGTACTGATTTACCAACTTATGTATGCTGGTGGCGTAAATGAGAACTAACTTTTTTATTGTGGTAGTGACGTGTAGTTTGACAGTTTTGCATAGACGGTAGTGACACTCTCTATCAGCAAAAATAATTTTGTCAGCCTGTGGCTTGGCAAATGGCGAACTACTAGCGGAGAAAATGTCAAATAAATAATTGTTATTTCGGATTTTAGTGATATCTTACTTATATTTTGTATTTAAACTAGTAGTAATAAGATTACTAACCGAAAAAAAGATATTCCACCTGTAATATTAGTGTTGCGACGAGTATTTGGACAGTTTTTCAACGCGCAATAAGACTTTTTGACACGTCTTACGCCAGCTGTTGTCGGCTCGTACTAATTTGAAATAGAGCGATAGCTGTCTCCGTAGCTCTTATTTTCGTGACCACTTTTCGGGTCGTGACAGCAAATCTTGTTTAGATAGTATATCGATGGGGTCACCCCCCAAAATCGTTGGCTGCGACCGCGCCTGCTCTTACGACACCCAACAAGAGGAGATGGGTGGGTGCTATTCTTACCCGGACATGTATGTATGTATATAAGAGCAATCTGTGTTTAATTTGTACCTAGTATATTTATGTCCGTGGCAGATACCGTGTTTAGCGCGTGGCAACCGGCATTGAGATAAAATACCACAATTATCCAATTTGTACGGTGCCCTGTTGTCCGGTATTAATCTGACTTACATTATGTTTCAGCACTAAAAATGTCTGCACTTAAAATAGACAATTGTCTATTTCATTATCAATTGATAATAATCCATATGCCTTATATATATATCTACTTATATAGGGTTACAGGAAAAGTCGTGCTAGATCGTTAAGGGCGTGGAGTACCCATCATTTCTGACTTATTTCACTATGAAACACCCCACCCTAAACTTAACCCTTTTCGAGAATTTCGACTTTAAATTTTTTATTGAAAATTGCCGATTTTTAGGCTATTAAATTTTATTTTGTTTAAGTTGTTTAAGTTTTTTTTTTTTTACTTTTTTTTTATTTTGGTTAAGTTTAGGGTGGGGTGTTTCATTGTGAAATAAGTCAGAAATGATGGGTACTCCACGCCCTCAACGGATCTAGCACGACTTTTCCTGTAACCCTGTATATAGATTTTTGCATTAAAATCTATATTGATTGATTACCTATATTGCATTATGACTTACCACGCTTTGAAACACTAATGTTAATTAGAAAATAAATAATATTTAATTATGGAAAATTGTCTTTCTCTAGAATCCTTTAACAGCACTGAGTGCGGCAATTACAAATTAAAGACCGTACTATATTTTTATTTAATTTTTAGCTTGGATGTGTTGTGGCGTAGCTATTATCATGGCGACATATTAAATTTAACATTAGATAAGAAAGGGCAGTTGTACGAATGAGAGATCAAACGCCGGACGATGCGATTCCACTGCAATCGCGCACGGAAACACGCAACTGTCCGTTAGCAACGATAACTATGTGTGAAATTAGCTCCATGAGTTAATCAGAAAAGATCGCGGCTTGGCTTACTTTTTTTACGAACGGAACAGCATAGCCATTCACAAATGTCGGGAACATTCCGTTTCGGATCGGAAACTCAGATGACATGTCGAATTATGATCCGACGGATTGTCAAACGCTATTCACAGTTCCTATCGGAAAGGGAGTTTACGAATTCGATATTATTGTGTTTACGGAGACCATTATAAAATGGTAGAAAAAGAGATTATAGTGGCAGAAAGTTTTAAAGTGGTTAAATAAATGTTTATTATTGAAATTTTAATGTATTTTGTAACATATCATATAGGCAATAACATAATTTATATATTGCGGCTTATTTAGTCGTTTATAGGAATGTGTTTTATTGACATAACATTTTTGCGAATTTTCTTCTAAACTTGCGTCATAAACGCTTAGTCATTTTTTCCTTTATGTTTAGTGCCGTGTACACACCTTGGAGGAAGGAATGTACACACCGGGCAAACGGACGGGATTCGTTGGTTTTATAGGGATGTTTCGGCGAAAGCTAACCATCGATTACTGCTTTTCTATGTATAGATTACCAAACAAACCCAGCTAATGTGTTCCTTTGCCTCTATTGATCCTATTTGGATGTTTAGTGAATGAGTAGTTTGTTGGCGTAGTGTGAATGCACCATAATAAAATTCTCAATTTAATTTTACTAGTTACGCGAGTCGAGAATATTCTTTAGATAAGTGAGTGTCTATAATTATTGTTGTTGTAGTCTTTTGTAAACTGTATTTGTATAAAAACATAATATTCTTGTGAAATATTAACCTTCCCGACAGCAAAAGGCTCGCGGAATAGTTTCCGTGAATTATCGTCTTGTTATCGAATCGAACTGTCAAAACTTTTCGATTACGGATTTGTGAATAACGTTTGAAGGACAGCCTCGGAAACTTTTCTCTCGGATTCGGATACGGGACTTTCCGACGGTTCTGAATACCCCTGCAGGTAACCTGGGCCCTACCACGAACTCTTATAGCAGCAGGCTTAGCACGATTTGCCAAGACTTCGTAATCTTGACAGTTCGCTGTGGAGTATGACGTAGTTATCGACCTAGCTAATACCGAAAATGACGTTTCTACGTCGACAACTACGTCATACTCCACACCGAACTGTCAAGATTACGAAGTCTTGGCAAATCGTGCTAAGCCTGCAGGGCAGTTTAACACGAAAAGTGACCTGTCTTATAAATTTGTATCATGAGCGCACTAATTAGCGTGACAATAATATCGTCACGTGACCACCCACCTGTTTGGGCGACGTAATAGCTGGGTGGCCTGCTAATTAGTGCGCTCATGGTAAGTACACAGGCCACTTTTCGTGTAAACTGTCCTGCTATAAGAGGTCATGGCAAGGCCCCTAATGTCAGAGGTGTTCAGGCTGCGTTGAGGCCTCTAACTTGGTTTAACAACTGCTGTCTAGATGACTACAACCAGGATCGACGTTTTACGTGCCCTCCGAGCACGGAGACGCTCAGTTCAAATGCTACTAAACAATCACCCATCTATGGACTGATTTTGCTTGACGTTGTTTAACTAACTGATCGTTTACCTAGCAGTGATTGTAGGTACAATAAGCGACAGGTTGACATGGCAATCGGAGGTAACACCCCGCACCCCCGCATATCGTTCGCGACGGCGCGTGCGATCTGCGGGTATGCGGAGTGTCCCCTCCCCCTGATTGCCATGTCGACCTGTCGCGTACTGTTGTTATGAATGCCCTATACACCCTTGTTAACGGCTGAAACAATGGCTGAAATGAATGTAAGTAGACTAAAACCGATTTCCAATTTATACATTTGAATTTCACTTTCTTTTTTGAACTCCTGACAACATCGGATAGTGATTGGATATAATTGGACATATTAATGCAAAGGTAGTTATAGAATAATTATTTGTTACTTACCTATTAAGTTTTACATCCTGTTAATTAACGTAAATAAATAACAACATTGATAAACCTAAAACAAGTATCGCTTATCAATCGTACGACGTTTACTGATTATTTGACCGTTCATCGCGTGATTAACTACTTGTATGTACTCTTACTCGGAGATAGTAAAGGCAATAGTTTATTAATATAAAAAGTATCGATATATCATAAAGAGGGAGAAAAAACGCTGTTTAGTAAAATAAGAATCGAGCTGGCATCAAATGTAGAACGGGTTCCGCTGCCCTCAAGCCTAGCCCGGACAGGACAGGCTTCTCACCGAACTTAGGCAAACGTTGCAACGCCGTTCGATAATAGCGTTATTTAGCAATGGTCTTCTGAAGATGGAGGTTCCTCAAGCAGAGCTTCTCAGACTCCCTAAACCCTGATTTTTTTATCTTCAGTACCTACGAGTTTTCCTAAGCAAAGACACCTTGGATATTCAGGGTGTAAGGCTTTCATTAAACATGATTAAACTTATGGTTTTATTAAATTACATAATTCAATATTAGCTAGTGCTTGACGTCAATCTTACCTGACCTGATGGTATATTGTAAAGAGGTCGTGGATGGTATGGACTCCTTATAGAACATTGGCAACCGTACACACCATAAGCAATTTTAAGGTAGCGTTGTTTCACAAATTTCAATAGACGCGAGTACATCAAAGAGGCGTGGGATGCTGTCGTTCCATGGTAAGAACCGTCACAACAGTAAGAATAGATGTAAAGTACAATAAGAACAGGTTTTGATGGTAAAAAATACTAATGTAGGTACTATTCAAGTTGCACGGGATTTCTTTAAATAAGTACACAAATTTTTTACGCTATATAAGTAAGTGCTTGACTGCATTCCCACCTGATGAAAAGCAGCGACGCAATCGAAGATGGTAAAGCAGACTAGGTAAATAAAAGCTTATTCACTCTAGCTTTGAGAGATCTACATTATAATGTGGGCGTGCTTCGGAGGGCACGTTAAAAGTCGGTCCTGGCTATTGTCATCTAGACAGCAGTCGTTAAGCTAAGGCAGAGGCCTGAGACCAGCTTCAACAACTCTGATAACAGGTTGGCCACTAAACATAAAACAAAAAAAGTTGTGTATCGGTCTTGCCTCGGGCGGGCAAGGATCCAGTTCTTAGCTGTACGAATTATGAATAATGACAAAGCAAATCCCTAAGGCCTCATTTACGGAGACGCGGGGCGTCGCGCGTCGCGTGTGGCGTGGCGTCTCGCGGCGCGTCGGACGTTTTAATTGTTTACGTAGCGGCGGCGCGTGAAGCGGCACGTATCATCGCACGTAAACACAGACTTATAGCAATATATGATGCTGTTTATAGAGTCGCGGGGCGGGCAACGCCGGCGCAACTCACTTTTTAACCGACTTCAAAAAAGGAGGTTCTGTATTCGACGCGTATGTATGTAATATTAATAAAAATGCGTAATATTCATATATGTTAGTCTATGTGGGCTTCTAAACGAATTTACCAAATTTCACGAGTGTATGTATGTATGTAGGTTTGTCCACGGATTTCTCAGAAACTACAAGTCCGATTTCGAAAATTCTTTTTGCAATAGTTATAGTATCTTTCAACTTAGGGTAGAGTACAAATTTCATCAAAATCGGTCCAGTAGTTTAAGAGATATAAACTTTTTATGTTTTCAGTAAGTTACTGTAATGTAGACGTTCGAGTTGCGTGATAGTGCTGATACCTATCTTGGTAAAATAAGTCACTAAAAAGTGTTAAATAAACTATTTTTAAAAAAATAAATACCGACTTCAAAGTAAATTATCTAAAAAGCATAAAATAACTAAAATATTATTGAAGTTGGTGTTAGCGTACCTGCTGTGTATATTCTGCACCAACTTCAATAATATTTTAGTTATTTTATGCTTTTTAGATAATTTACTTTGAAGTCGGTTTTTATTTTTTTTTAAATAGTTTTTAATATAAAATTATCTTCTAAAAAAAATCGATCAAATCATACTCCATTGCGATGGTGACTACGTCTGTGTTGCACGATTACCAATTAGACTGGCAGAAGGTTCCGCCACAGGCATCGCTTCATCGAGAATCACCGCTGCGTGCGCCGCCGCGATTAACGCCGCGTGGGACGTGGCGATGCCATCCGCGGGCTCCGCCGTAAAACACGCTCCATTTCAAGCAAACGCGTGTAAAATCGCTTCTCCGTAAACGCACTCATACAACGCCCTACATTTGAATTTAGTGCGGGCCGCGCCGCTACACGTGACGCGCGACGCCCCGCGTCTCCGTAAATGAGGCCTTAGTCCGGACTGAAAGAGCGTAATTAAGAGAGTAAGGGTGTGTTGGCGCCTTGCGTCTAGTCATCCGATGATAGAAGGAGTGGTGATGGTGGAATCAAGCCATGTAATTCCTGCATAAATTTCACACCAGCAGCACCTCTAGCGAAATTTATTATTGCAAACCTGTAAAATATACCGGGCACCCCCCGCATCACAACTATTTACAGCGTATTTTTTTACTACATCGAAGCTGATGCTAAGCAGGTCATAGTTCAACGCCATTCGTTTTGAGGTTAATAGTTTAATTTTTTAGCATCCGATACCTACTTACCTACTGATTAAGGTTACTAATATTTTGTACCAATTTTAAAAGAATGCACGAAGAAAGAATAACGGAGATCAAGTAGGTAAGCCTGTCTTGTAGATTTTTAATGGCATTATTATATTATGTATGATAATTGACATTGAATTACGCGAAGGAACGTAATCGGATATGGAGACAACAGTGAAACGCGGTCCATTGTATTGTATTTAATAGTTAATCGCATTATGTATTCACGCTGTCTGACTGAGCGCTATCATATCGAGTCATTGACCATGTTGACTTGAACAACTAACCCCGTTCTTTAATGCTGTTAATTTCATTATTTGGAACTAATCAAGCCGCATCGACACATCATCGTGGACATAGTGACAGAACTTATGCCTATGATCACTTCTTACGTCCCGTTTATGCAGATATGCTTATCGCCGACGCGTAGTGCGGGCAACATAATTATTATGACGTGTGAAGACGCGGATATCCGCGCGTATTGATTGAATTTGAACAGATTTTAGATTACAGACCTGAGGTGCGTCCGGGTAAGAATAGCACCCTCCCATCTCTCAGGCGACTAAGGGGAAACAAGAAGACGGGCAGCAGCGTCTTTCAATTGGATTACCTACCACCTATACCTACTGTGATCCCCAAGACGCCTGCCAAGCGTGGGGATTATGGCAACCCCTCCCTTCTAAGGACACCACTGTTCTGCAGTGAACGTCTTTCGGTTGCTGATGAGGTAACTAGATTACCAACACGTGGCAGAGTATACGTTCATCCATTTTAAAGCTTTGTCTTCTAAACTAGAAGTTTTAATATGCCATTATGAGGGACTGAAGTCGCGTGTCGGAATAGGTAAAAGGTAGAAATAACTTGCGGATTCCGCTGCTTATTACATGGCGGTGTACGCCAGAAACGCACAATCTGTTGCAAGCACCGCGTGCATCTCGCATAAAGGTCGTATACACCAAGCTGCCTGGAGCCTTCGGACTGACGATTTCAGCTTATCGAAAGCAGCGAATTTGAAGTGCTGTTTACACACTATACACTGCCAACTACGTCCAACGCTCGTAGCTTGGATTTTGTAATAATAGACAACAATACGAATACATTGGTTTCCTCGGCGTTTATTGATGGTCGCTTACAAAAAACGTGGTAAGTTGCCACTTTCGAAAAGCAAACGCAGGCGACCTATCCCTCTGGTGTAAACGATCCATAACACGGGTTACGGTAAGTTCATGTCTCCTTGAACGGCCGAAGTACGAAAAATAAAATATGTTAATTAATCGTCAAGCAGCATTTATTAGCATCTTTCAAAGTGATAATTTAATTGGTAGTCTTTCGTTGTAGATTGGTTAAACCTATGGGTTAAACTTAAAGAAATATATGTACAGTACCCACCGAGGTCGATGTCTTTTTGTTTTACAAGCAGAAAGAGAAATAACTAACTCCCGCACTCACAAACGTCAGTTATCGTTTATTTGGATTAAGCCATTTTCTAATCTAATTGCTTATTTCCCATTCTACTCACTATCTTCTTTATCTTTTCTTTACATATTATATTAGAATAGAAAAGTGCTGGCCTTTTAGAAAAGTTCAGAGTCACACAACGAGCCATGGAGTTTCGCTATGCTCGGAGTTTCTTTGCACGACAGAATCCGAAATGTGGCGATTCGCCGAAGAACTAAGGTTACCGACATAACTCTCAGAATCTGCAAGTTGAAGTGGCAATGGGCAGGCCACATCGCTCGAAGAACCGATAACCGTTGGGGAAGAAAGGTTCTCGAGTGGCGACCACGAACCGGAAGACGCAGCGTAGGCATGCCTACCACTAGGTGGACAGACGACATTGTGCGCGTCGCAGGTAACCGGTGGATGCAAATAGCCAATTGTCGTTCATTGTGGCGTTCTAAGGGGGAGGCCTATGTTCAGCAGTGGACGTCTTCCGGCTGATGATGATGATGACATATTATATTACATAGTATAAAACAAAGTCGCTCTCGCTGTTTGTACGCTTAGATCTTTTAAATTAAGATTTTAATGCAGTTTTCAGCAATAGAGAAAGGGATTTTAGTTTGCCTTCTATGATTTTGACGGTCCGCATCGGAAAATGCCGGCGCGGATAATGGACGCAGCGGTGCATGCGGTGCGTCCGGCGCCGGCCAATGGACGCGTACCTTAAGGATGACAATCGCTTACCTACACGAGCCGGCCCGAAATACGTGCGGGCGAGTACCATTGCGGACGAGAACGGTGTACCAGTTTTCAATCAAAATCGTTTCAACGACGTTCCGTGCGCTTACCTCGCCCGCACGTATTTTGGGCCGGCACGCGCAAGCGATTGCCGCTCTAAAGGTGATACACCGCTTGTGACCGCGAGAGTACCTATACTATCCGTGCAAAGCCGGGGCGGGTCGCTAATCAGAGTACTTATAGAGTATTAATTAGATCCGAGTGTCGATATAAGCAGATTTCAAAAACGGGTTTCATCGTAATCGTCGGCAGCCAAAAGATGTCCACTGCTGTACAAGTGCCTCCTTCTTGGAAGAGAGTGGTTGCCATTAGCCCCACGCTTGGCAGGCGTCTTGGCGATCGCAGTATAGGCGGTAGGTAATGCAATAGAAAGACGCTGCTGCCCGTTTTCCATTAGTCGCTTCTTACGCACACCCAATGGGAGGAGATGGGATGGGATGGGGTGCTATTCTTACCCAGAAATTTCTTATTGATTTGATATCAAAAAACACCATGGCAAAATATGTTAAATTCAAAATAATAGAATTACATACAACTTACTTACTTTAACTGAGTCATTATCTCAAAATATAGGCTTATCCTATTATCACATCACATAAATTAGATTTGTACCTTTATCATAATTAAAACTCAAATCATTGTCTAAATAAAAAAATAATGTATTGATTTAGTTAATTTAGTCTACATACAATATTTTTTTTTAATTGGTATTAATTATTTGCTGATTAAAGGTACGCGTCCATTGGCACGCGCCGGACGCACCGCACGCACGACACGCAACGGATTTTAGTTTGCTTTCTATGATTTTACGTAACGCTGCGTCCATTAGCAGCGCCGTCATTTTCCGATGCGGGCCGTCAAAATCTTAGAAAGCAAACTAAACTAAAAAAAACTAAACTTCGTGCGGTGAGTCCGGCGCGTGCCAATGGACGCGTACCTTTACCCTGCATCGCTGCTTGTTATCAGATGGGATTGTAGTCGACCATTATCATAAATAACCAAAAGTAATTTTTTAAAAATATAAACACACTTACCAAGTGTATATGCCAGGAATAAATTAACAGCAGACACGGCCCAGACCCAAGTCGGGATATAGTCTTTTGTGACATTATCTTCATTCATTGCATAGAATCCATAATCATAGTAGGAAAACAATAGGAAGTTAAGGACCGTGAGGAGGAAACCAGTGAATGTTAGCAGGTTTGGTGCCACCCACACCGGACAAAACTGCAATCAACAATTAATTCTTTCAGGATTTTCCTTGCTTCTACACAACCTTTTTTAGAAGCGATTAGTTAAATAACTATGCATGCAAAAAAGCAAGCCTAATTTAAACTTGGCCGTACTTCTACTAACAGGAACCAACACACACAATGCTAGTTTCAGAAAAAACTCTGTTTAAAAATATTATATGGAAAAATTGGACATTCTTTATATCAAGAGTAAATAAAAATGGTTAGATCATTTTGATACTCATGGGTTGAAAAAGGACGCATTTTTTAAAGTTTTTTTGCATACTTAACTTAACTTTAGCATATGTGTTGGTTTGTTTGTCCTGTTTGCAAGTCTCTATTTGAAGAAAAAAATTGAACTTGACAAAAAATACACCATAATTATGTAAACAGCATGTTATATATTTTTCTGAATAGCAAATCAAAATCATTGAAAAAGTGCTGTTTATCCAGCAAAGATGCATAACCTTGCTGTGTAATAATGCCTTAATAGTAAATTTTGAATGTCTTATTACCATTATCAATATTGTTATTAAGTAAACCATTCCTATGCAGTGCATTATTATTGTGTTTATTATACTAGAAAATTAGAAATATTATGTTTAGAACCAAATATATTATGTTTAGAATCTATAAATGGAATTTGAAAATAATATAAATTATTACAATGTTAGTGAAAGATGCAATTGTTTACCTGGACACACCAATTCCAGAATGGATGCATAACATAGTTGCTGAGTACACTAGTGTCCACGGAATTATACTGAAATAACAGAAAGATAATTAGGGGTGTACCCACTGGATTTACTGTTACTGTTCAGACTGGAAATTGAAGGCTGAACTATGCAATAAGTAGCACATAATAATAACCACACTACAATGTGTGGTAATTAGAACCATTATTACATTATTTGCCCAAATGCCCCAGAAGGAGGGTTATGTTTTTGAGAGTATGAAGGTATGTATGTCTATTTCTTTGGCACAGCCTACAGCCTAAGGCTTGATGGATTTTGACTTATAATATGTCTTTAGATTCGTCTCTGTTGTGGGAGTGACAGGCTATATATTTTTCAAAAAATATAATATGGCTGCAGTCTGTCTTTTTAGTTGTGCATTTGGTATTCTTTTTAGTTCCAAAAACATCAATATGGTTATAAAATAAAAAGGTGTTAACTTCAAATATAAATATTTTATACATGTGTATCATATCTATAATTTTAAGTCCATTTTGTGTGTTCACAGCCAGGCTTTTTATGACAACAGAGGCAGCATTTTACTTAATGATAAGCAAAATACCTACCCATGAACAGCTAAACTGCTGCTCTTCACCCACGACATTATTTATTATATCTCTTGAGCCCAGTTTACACACCGACTACAGTAACCTTCTATCTGGAACACAGTAATGTTTACACACTGATGCTTGGCTGCTGAATATCTGATACTGTGGTGATATGTATCTAAATAATCTCTTGCACCAGGGACCACCTAATATAATGAACTATTTTAATATTATTGCAAAAATAATGATAGTTTGTTATGATAAAAATATGGGAGGCTGCAGATGACTATGATCATCAGACAAAAGCGGAGTGTTCCGGCCCGAAGGGTATAGAAGCAAATGACGTACTCAAGGACAGTCCAGGATTTCGGGGTCAGGAAGCCATAGCTTATGGACCTCCTCTGACACCGGCAATTATTAAATTGCATGTGTGTGCGAAGAACACAATTACCTACTTATGTGTGTATTTATCAAGTAGATTTTAATAATTATTTAGGTAGATACTTACTTTGTATTTTTCAAACCCTTTCAATTTATCCTCAGATAGGAAACGAGCCATGACGATCGAAATTATGTTTTTGTATCACTGTAAATAAAACTCATTCTCTTAAAAAAATATTTTTCATGTGTGCGATAGTACACGTTAGGAAACTATTGTCTGAGATTTTTCATGCACAAAACCTGTCAATATCGAATTTTATTTTATTTGAATAATACTGAATCGAGTAACAACCCCAAACTCGAACAAATCACATTGACAACTGAAAAAAGAGGCTGAAATAACTGACAGAGAGCACTGACAGTGACAGTCGACAGATGTCACGTCTAGTCACTTGGAGAGAGCATGATGCGTTAACCCCTCTTTCAAATTTTTGTTCATATGTTCAGGTCATTCTTTATTTGTGTACGTATCTTTTTGAATGTGTTGCGATTTTATTATAGTGTGGATATGCGTGAAATTGTATCTATGTGTGTTTACTTCGCCTCCCGCACCCCGCAAAAGTGCCATGAAAAGTTTGTTCGGGGAATCGACGCGATACTAGCTCCATGGAGGAAGGAATAAAATGGAATGGGCCTAGGAATTCGAAACCAACCACTTAGTGTTCATCTTTCCCCATATAAGACATGCATCTAGACAAACAAGGACACCTATATATTTCTTAATTCGTCATTTAGAAAGGTTGTTCACTATTTTAGAATTCGAAAAAAAACTTTGTGGTGTCCCTGCAACACAGAACAATAATCAGTACAAGTACTATAGAATGCTCAATTCAAGTAAGAACGCGTAGGCACGGGTAAGAACATAGCTTCGTTCCGCCCGCAAGCGCTAGTAGTCATACAAATGCCAACGTTGTGTGCGCCGGTTGGGAGTTCTTGGTTGATGATTTAATTCTATAACTAGGTTATATGGTTAAATCTACATTAAAATCTTGTAAATCGAATACTCTGAAACACACTAAAGATAATTCAAGCATTACATTTCACCATAAATTATTTTTGTATACTTTTGATTTAAATAAAAATCACGCTTCGCGGGGGTGAAGGAGGTGCACGACGCGAGGCTACTAGGAGTGTTCGCAACGGCTATATATTAAAAACGCGTTATAACGATATGCTACTTATAAAACGCATGTTATTTTTTACGCTTTAATATATCAGTTAGCTTCCTAACGTCGCGTTTGGATTATCGTCGCGCCGTTCGTTAAACGTTTTTTAATAGCTATGTGGACTTAAGAATAACAATATGTTCGAGCTGCGGCTGCTATTCGAGCGATTAGCGGGCAGTATTTTTTTTAGTAAAGAATATGTATATTCTAGCCCCACTTCTAACTATAACTACAAAAAACTTTTTACAAAGATTGCCTAACCTATTATTATTTATATTATAAACACTTAACTAAAACTAACTTTAATTTACAGTTTTAATACAGTAAACAAACCAACACGATGCTTTATTTGAAAAAAAAACACAAATCGGAATCGCTTACAAACACGACAGACGATAATCGCGTACGTAAATAAATACGTCATACAAGGTCAAGCCAGTAAGCCGCACTGATTGATTCAACGAAACGAAAATAAACTAACGAACGTTATTATAATTATGATACGAACAAATAAGATAAATATCGTTGGAAATCATCTAACGTGCAAACGTTAGATATTACTGGACACTGATTTAAATATAGTTCTTAAGCAGTTGTATTAAAGTATTATTTGGCATGCAACTCGTGATAAAATATTATACGGCAAAGTGAAATTGACCTTGAGTCGTGGCCCACGATGACGAGTCACGTGCCAATTAATACTCTAAGACAATTACTTAAGAACTATATTTGAATCAGTGTCCAGTAATGAAATGAATAAAATAGTTTTTACGATATTTCGTTAGTATCGTCGCCGCGTCGTGGCGAGTAATAGTGTTCTGTGGTCGTGGCAGGCGGCTGTGGTCATGCGGCGTGCGTACAATACCTATGTAATTTAAATAACGCTTGCCTAAGATATCAAATAATAAGCGATTTGATTATTTCTAAATAGTGGATTATTATATCAGTTATATAATATAACGAACACTCCTAGAGGCTACATGTACCACCCCCCACAGCCCCGCACCCCGCCGAGAAGAATAGTGATTGACGCGTTCGATGCCGTTGTCGATATTAATAATTTCATCGATATTAAATTATTGGTATTTACAAATAAAAAATATCAGCTTAGGACAATTTGATTTGATCTGCTAGTTAATTTAATTAATGAATTGATAAAATATAGGTATATAAGTTTATTTGATGGGCCCGTTGGTATATTTGTGTCAGTTGTCTGGTTCGGTACCATAACACACACTATTTATTATAGACTTTACTTGGGATCAGATGGCTATGAGATATTCACTATTTTCTATATTCCAAAATACCGGAATTGATGGAGAAGTGGTATGGTACGACAGATGGATTGGGTTAGAAAACAAATATTATGACGATCATTTCTAATTATTAATAAATACGTGTGTGGATTACGGCGGCTGGTTGCAGTTACCGTGCTGCAGGTAAATGAAAGGGAGGGGGATGCTTCTTCACAGAGTCCTTGACTGTATTAAAATATGGTACGAGTTGATGAAATCTTTAAAGTCTATTATATTTTAAGTACTTTGTAATAAAAACTTAAAAAATAATGTTTTAAGTTATTTCTGTAAAACTCGAATTAAAATATGGGTTTTCTCGAACTCGGTCACGTGATCACTAACGTCCTATTAATGGATGAGATAATCATAAAATAATATTTTGTTAGGCCACACCACCATTGTGTCATGCCACTGGGGAAACGTGTAATAAGTCCCTACGGTACCTGTGTGGGGGTCAACCGGCGTATGCGTGTCCTGTACGTTTTTGTTAACGATAACTTTTCAACCGGCTTCAAATAAGAGGTTCTGTATTCTGTGTTCTGTGGGCTTCTAAACCAATGTACCAAATCTCATTAGTGTATGTATGTAGGTTTGTCCCCTGATTTCCCATAAACTATAAATCCGATTGTGGTAATTCTTTTGAAATAGTTGTAGTATCTTCCAAATTAGGGAAGAGTATAAGTATCATCAAAATCGGTTGAGTAGTTTTAAAGATATGGACTGTAAATGTTTTCAGTAAGTTAATCTAGCATAGCCGTTCGAGTTGCGTGATAAGGTGAACGCAAGTTAAATGATGAATTGAGCTTGTCATTTTTTTGACTTAAATAAATAAATAAAATTATCGACATTTGCGCCTGTGACAGATTACACCCATCACTACTTGTCACTGAGTTCACCTGCCTACGCCGTGTATAAGGGGACCATAGACAAACGCTCACTCTATTCTTAATACTTAACTCTATGCCCTGCAAGCATACACTTATCGATATTTCGACAATGTCATCGAAACCATTTTTAACGAGGGGAGTTATAAGTTTGACGTCTAAGGCCTCGTTTACGGAGGCGCGGGGCGTCACGCGTCGCGATGGGCGGCGCGGCCCGCACTGAGTTAAAAACTTAAAACATAATATGGCGTTGTAGGAGAGCAAGACGCAACGCCACACGCGACGCGCGACGCTCCGCGCCTCCGTAAATGAGGCCTATGTCCGAAGTCTGTCTG
The DNA here is from genome assembly GCA_911728495.1 of Furcula furcula. NCBI lineage: Eukaryota > Metazoa > Arthropoda > Insecta > Lepidoptera > Notodontidae > Furcula > Furcula furcula. Next base: position 21,047,973 of record OU452248.1, read on the forward strand.
TCTGTCTGTCTGTGGCATCGTAGCGGTCCAACGAGTGAACAGATTTGAATGCGTTTTTTTTATTCAAAAGCTAGTTTAAGCGAGATGGTTCTTACCTATGTTTCATAAAAATCCAGCCGTTTGAAGACCATCAGCTCTTTTCCGAGTCGAGGTAGGGTTATTTTGTATACAGTAGACATTTTTCATTACTTCTATTAGTCCGAAAGATCTGAAATTTAGAACATATGTAAATCCGATAATACTGAATAAAATGGTAACCTTCACCAGGGTCTGATGATGATCAGCAAGAAGGTGGTAACAGGATCTCGGCCCCAATAAACGTAGACCCATGGAGTTTGGGCTCGTTGGATAGGTTTCGAAGAGTAGTTGCTAGAAAAATGGTGATCAGGGTCTGATGATGATCAGCAGGAAGGTGGTAACAGGATCTCGGCCCCAATAAACGTAGCCCCACCGAGTTTGGGCTCATTGGGTAGGTCTCGACGAGTAGTAGGTAGAACAATGGTGATCAGGATCTGATGATGTGATTAATGTTCCGCGTTAATATTCGGCGTTATTGTTCGGCGTTAATGTTTGGCGTTCATGATCGGCGTTAATGTACGGCGTTAATGTTCGGCGTTATTGTTCGGCGTTCATATTCGGCGTTAATGTTCAGCGTTATTATCCGGCGTTATTGTTCGGCGTTTATGTTCGGCGTTATTATTTAGCGGTCATGTCCAGCGTTAATGTTCGGCGTTATTGTTCGGCGTTAATGTTCGGCGTTCATGTTCGTCTTTCATGTTCAGCGTTAATGGTCGGCGTTCATGTTTGGAGTTAATGTTCGGCGTTAATGTTTGGAGTTAATGTTCGGCGTTATTGTTCAGCGTTAATATTTGGCGTTATTGTTCGGCGTTTACGTTCGGCGTTAATGTTTGGCGTTTATGTTCGGCGTTAATGTATGGCGTTAATGTTCGGCGTTAATGTTCGCATTAATGTTCGACGTTATTGTTCGGCGTTTATGTTCGGCGTTATTAATCGGCGTTAACGTTCAGCATTAATGTTCGGCCTTAATGTTCGACGTTAATGCACGGTGTTAATGTTCGGCGTTAATGTTCCGCGTTAATGTTCGACGTTATTGTTCAGCGTTATTGTTCGGCGTTCATGTTCAGTGTTAATGTTCAGCGTTATTATTCGGCGTTATTGTTCGGCGTTTATGTTCGGCGTTATTATTCAGCGGTCATGTTCAGCGTTAATGATCGGCGTTATTGTTCAGCGTTAATATTCGGCGTTATTGCTCGGCGTTAAAGTTTGGAGTTAATGCTCGGCGTTAATCTTCGGCGTTAATGTTCGGCGTTAATGTTTTGAGTTAATGTTCGGCGTTAATGTTTGGAGTTAATGTTCAGCGTTATTGTCAGGCGTTTAGGTTCGGCGTTAATGTTAGGCGTTTATGTTCGGCGTTAATGTATGGCGTTAATGTTCGGCGTTATTGTTCGGCGTTAAAGTTTGGCGTTCATGTTCGGCGTTCATGTTCGTCTTTCATGTTCAGCGTTAATGTTCGGCGTTTAAGTTCGTAATGTTTGGAGATAATGTACGGCGTTAATTTTCCGCGTTAATGTTCGACGTTATTGTTCAGCGTTATTGTTCGGCGTTTATGTTTGGCGTTATTATTTGGCGTTCATATTCAGCGTTAATGTTCGGCGATATTGTTTGGCGTTAATGTTCGGCATTCATGTTCGGCGTTCATGTTCGGCGTTAATGTTCAACGTTAATGTACAGCGTTAATGTTCGGCGTTAATGTTCCACGTTATTGTTCGGCGTAAATGTTCGGCGTTCATGTTCGACGTTAATGTTCGGCGTTAATGTTCGGCGTTCATGTTCGGCGTTAATGTTCGGCATTATTGTTCGGCGTTCATGTTTGGTGTTAATGTTCGGCATTCATGTTCAGCATAAATGTACGGCGTTAATGTTCGGCGTTAATGTTCGGCGTTAATGTTCAGCGTTAATGTTCGGCGTTAATATTTCTAATCCTAGCAATTATAGAATGTATCTGCTTTGAATACTGATGCATTACCCCAAGCTTTGACTGACACTTCAGTCCTTGGAATAAATTCCTGCCCCTATGGGTATAGGGGTGTATGTATTTTAGAGCAGTCAGTGTAACATATAAGGTGAGATCCATAAATCAGCTTAAGTCCCCTCGTCCACTCTTCCCTTGATGGTATGTGCACTCGGTAGGTACTTCTTGTTAAACATGTACACTAGATTTATTTTATCACAGGGCACACATTTTGTACTTTTTAGGGGACATTTTGTCCATTAAATCACCCAGTTCTTTCACGGGATCCATTGTGTTTTGTACAACGCTTGTTCCAATTCCAAGCTCCACGTGTGTAGGAGGATCAGTCCCAGTCTCAACTCAAGTGTCAGTGTAGGCGTTGTTTTACTACTCTTTGTACCTTCCTCAGAAAATCCTTGCAGATCTTTAATTTAGTCCTAGGCTAATACAGCGCTGCCGTATGTAAGAATACTGCTGATGGATATCCGCTGATGGCCAGTACAGCTTCACCGGGCAAGAGGAAACTCCAGCCTTAAACAGACATACTTTATGACTTACGGCGTGTATCTGTACTGTACGGGTCTAACTGTGTTAAGGGGGACCCTCACGAAAAAAGATACTGTACTGAATAACAATAAATCTGCATATTTCTTATGCTTACCAGAGAAACACGTAGTAAAGATGTACTTACTTACATTTATCTATCCATCCGATAAGGGTCACCTTGCCAGGGTTCATGTAAATAATATTGACCGCGCACTTCATCTGATAGATGTCCAATACATATATTTGGTTATATTTAGAACAGCCTTTGTCAAGATATGAGAATGTGCTTAAAATAGGGAGCACCTTACTTCCATAATATTGGTAAAACCTATCCAAAAGTTTTATTGAAACTGCAACAACAAAACCCTGCAGCATTCCTAACAAATTAATTAGTGCGCAAATTATTATTTACACTATTGTAAATAATAGAACCTGATAAATTGTTCGTGGTACCACTGTACTGGTGGTAGGTACTACTGGTGGTACTACGGACAACAAGCGGAATAATTGTCGTGAACTATGAAAATAATTTGGAATGACCGATTGATAATAGCGATATCAAACGATCCCCTAAGCTATTTGTGAATATAAAATAAAGGAAGTGTAGAATTAAATGTAAAAAAACAAACATTTAGAGCTTATACTCCCCGAGCAAACGAAGCATAAAATTCGTAACATCGTTTGCTTTGGGCTTTGGGCGCACCACGTTGGAGAGCCACTATCATTTGTACGATAAAAACGTCACCCCGATTATAATGTTTTCTCAAAGGGGCTTCGTTATTCTGAGTATTGAATAGATTACAGCCAGGCCTCGTAAGATACACAACGTTTTCATACTGTGTTAATAGTTAGGGTTTATTTTGTAGTTCGAGATACAAAACTGTGATTATTTATTATGTTACACAAATCAGCAGTTCTTCGATGGAGGTGCCAGCACATGAAACATGTGGTCTACTATTCATCCTCGAAGGTAAGCTTTCGTTTAATTATGTCTAAAAAAGAGGGGAGATCCTTAAATCCATCAAGGGTTAAATTTTTAAAGAAAATTAAAACAGACAGTAGGTACAGGAAGTAGTATAAGACGAGGGAAACGTAGACAGGAATAAAGTTGCGAGCATTAAGCAATTTATTATATAGGAGGAATACCAATTTAAGATAAACAAGTGCATGGAAGATGTGTCTACACTTCTTCGCTTTGCAAGTCGGTTTATTAAACACGCAGAGGAAATGCGTAATAATGAATAGACTGCAACCTCCTAGGTAGCAGTTCCTTATACCATAATTTCTACAGAACAGAATTCTTTTCATTATGTGCGCCCAAACAATATAAAAATAATCAAAAATATGTTAACATACCCACTACCAAAGTAGATACCTACAAGTTTTATTAACTATAGAAGTTAATTTAAGGTTTTGAACTTAAAAGTCGAATAAGTCATAAATAAATATTTAAATTTTATTTAGCGGGGCGGATACACGTCCGAAACGACCCGAAACAAGAACCCAATTTATGGTTAATCGTATAAGATGAAGTAGGTAAATTGTAAGGGGTAGCATGTTCCATAGTAATAAGTCGCAATCTCATAAATGTAATGTCCGCACCTTCGCTCGCGTGTTTTTTTTTCAATGAGACTTTCTATTGGGGATAAAAGTCTCATATTTTTCATGACATTTTGTAGAGTAGTTGTTACAGCTGTCGGCGGTCAATAGTCTTGTCTTACGTATTTTATAGAATACTTATTGCCATGCCTTTTTATTCTTAATAGCATACATTTGCGTTGAATACATAACCTCCTTTTATAAAGTCGGATAAAAACTAGGACCAACTTTTTACTTGCCCTCCGAAGTACGGAGACGCTTAGTTCAAATGGCATTAAACTGTCACCTATCTATGTAATGACCTTACCTAACGATGCTTAATCTGATCGATTGCCAAACATTGATAACAACAACTTTCCTTTTTTTTTAATAATTATATATATAATGACAAATTGATCAAACCGAACCACGCGTATAAATAACCAAGTAAACATTTTGACTTTATTCCCCTCTCCCAAGAGAACTGTGCTGAATTACGGGATAAAAAGTATCCTAGGTCCTACTTCGTAGTATCAACTCAAATCATGCCAAATTTCATTTGAATCCATTCAGTAGTTTCGGCGTGATGCGCGGCCATACGGCCAACAGACAAAAACTAAAAAAAAAACAGTTTTGGCTTCAGTATTGGTTGGTTGGTTTGGTGGTTTGAATGCCCTCCAAAAATAATTTTCAAAATATCTTCAATGTACAGAATTGGACCTGTTACAGTTTTATTATAAGTATAGAAATGTAATTTCAATTCCGTATTACTAGTCGAATTAACAACAATTAATAATTTTGATCTCGGTGCTAAGTGAATCATTACCAACTTTAATAGTAAGTATTGGAAAGTATTAAATGATAACTGATAAAATGATAACTGAGTTATTCGTTACTCTGAGATTCATTCCATTCCTCCATTGTTTATGAATAGATAATAGTTGCAGAATAATTAAGACGACACTATCTTTGTTGTACCGACATACTGGCCTAAAGTAGGTATTTGTTTTATGACACGAGTGACGAGGCCTACATATTTTAGAAGATAAGTTAAATTAAAGGTATAATTATTTCATTTATGTACCACAATGAAACTGTTTCTCGCGCAATAAGATTCTACCGATCTTGTTCCAGATTCTTTCTCAGTTACATATTCCTATTCTCAACTTTTCTATTTCTGACAGTACATTCTCGCAAGCTTGCTAGTGTGGCGAGTGGACGTGTTTCAAAATATATTAAAATATAAAAATTCTTGACAAAGTAATTTTGAACTTAATTACAATAGCAAAACGTACTAGTTAAAGTGCTCGTGAAAAACTTGTTTGGTGCCATACCTCGGAGTGAAAGGGACAGTAAAGGCTTCTCGCAGTCTGTACAGACGGCACGCGTGGTGGTGGTGGCATCATAAAGGTAGTGTGTATGTAGCACAAGCGGAGCGACTAGCGGAACCATTACAATTGATATCTAACTTTGATCTCGCAAGGTAACCAAAATGAATATCATGCATTCTCCTTCTAAGAAATTAGCTAAGGCTAAATTAATATGCTCCGGAGGAAATAGTAGCTCCCAGCCAGATCTATCAAACTTATCTAAAGAATTATACTCTGAAAATGTACGAAAGCGAAAAATGCCCGAAAACGACTTTGCATACCAATTTAATGAATTCAAAAATGAATTTAAAAAAGAGATTTTGGAAGTCCTACAGGAATCTCACAGTCACCAAAGTGAAAATATAAAAAGCATTAAAGATAATATATGTTCTATCAACGAAACATTACAAAATATGAAGACAACAACCGAACAGCTAATGGCAGAAAATAAAAATCTCAAAACTGAGGTGGAGTCTCTAAAGGATACGGTTACAACAAACGCAGAAAAAATAACCTGTCTCCAGAGTGAACTAAATAACCTTAGAACGGACTCACCAACGTATAAAAATACTCAGGATACACCACTAGCCACTTATGACAACCTACACACATCAAAAGTGTCTAGGGATCAACATATATTTTTGCAATAACTTTTCTCCTGATTGATATTAAATAAAATTTTCTTTAAGGATTCATCAAATAAAGTGTTTTCGTTTGTCACAGTAACGATAAACCAAGTCACCTTTGCATTAATAAAGAAATTTGCCATTTTCCTAATAAAGGGATTTTTGACATTTGAACCACTAACACAAAAGTTCGAAAAAAAGACTGAAATAACAGTTTTCTTTAAAATTTTATTGGGTAACTTAAACAATTAATAATCCGTGTTTCTACCGCGAACACTAACAACACAAGAACATCGGTTTGGCATACTCAAAATGAGTTCATCCAAATCACGCTGTGGAATGGCCGCCCATGTTCGTTGCAACAACAAAAAAAGGTCTTCTTGCGACTGGATACCCTCCATATTCGGCAGAGCTCTTCTCTGTAGCATATCCCATGCATGCTCAATCGGGTTCAAGTCTGGCGACTGAGCAGGCCAGGGCAGGACATTGATGTTAGCTGCGGCGAGAGTCTGTCTTACAACTCTTGCGGTGTGCGGTCGTGCATTATCATGCATTAACTGAAATAAGGGACCGATTTGCACTTGTAGAGGAACGATGACGTCTGATACAATCGTCTCAGCATAAATTTGAGCGTTGAGGTTGCCTCTGATCCAAATCAACTCAGTTCTTCCGCCGATCCAAATACCCGCCCATACCATGATGGTTCCACCACTATAAGGATGGACTTCCTGGCAGGATTTTAATCGCTGTTGGCGTCCAGGGGTTCTCCAGTGTCGTATACGTCTTGTATCCGGTCGCATACCAAAACGAGACTCATCAGAAAAGCACACGAAACGCCATTGTTCTTCTGCCCAATTTCTGTGTTCAAGAGCCCATTGATATCGAATCCTACGATTGTGCATTGCTATAGGTGGTACCCGTAGCGGTCTTCGGGAATGAAGGTTCACTTCATGCAAGCGGTTTCTGACTGTTTGGTCGCTAATTAAGTTCCCTGAAGAGTGATGAAGCCTCACGGCTAACATCATGGCAGTTATTGTTGGAGCTCTTCGAGTTAAGATTTGAATATATCGGTCTTGTCTCCGTGTGGTGCAGCGATACCGTCCTCCATGGCGCTCAGCCACGGTACCAGTGCTTCGGTAACGTGTCCAAAGTCGACTGATAACACTCTGACTTGTATTCAGAGCTAAAGCCACAGTACGTTGCCGGGAACCAGCTTCTATCATTCCCACGGCTCTGAGCATTTCTTCCCTGCTTAAATGACGTCGCCGCTCCATAATAACGTTGGTTTTAATCAGTAGTAGGGAAACAGTAGCACTAATAATGTCTTCAATGCGTTGTATGTTTTTATAGGGAAAATATTGACAGCTGATTTTCATCTTTTACTCGAATTTGATTCACAGTTCCTGATTCAAATTATGAAATGCACCAAAAAGGATCCATATAAATTTATAAAATCATAAATGTATTACAAAGCCACATCTCAATCTCAAGAAATCCGCTTAAAAATGCTTGATCCCTAGACACTTTTGATGTGTGTATATGCTGAATTCCAGGATCGAACAGAGCGAAGCAAAAATATAGTTATGACAGGCATTCCTGAGAAACACACTGAAAATATAGAAGAAAGGAGGGAAAATGATAGGTCTGAAATAGATAAGATCTTGAAAACTATATATCCGAACTGCCCAGAATCAGACAGAGTATTTCGTCTCGGTAAATACGATGATAAAAAAATACGCCCATTGAAAATATGTTTCTCTTCCCAAGAAATAGCAAAAGCTATACTGCGAAGCAAAACTAAACTAAAAGTAGACGGTGTTCGGATCTACTCCGATCAGACACCACAACAACAAAAATATTTAAAAGATCTGAAAGCTGAACTACACCTTAGGCAAGCTAATGGAGAAAAAGACTTAATAATAAAATATATTAAAGGGGCACCAAAAATCACAAAACAAGAGACAAAAAACTAAACAGTACTGAAGAACCAACTTATCAGCAAAACACGATAATTTATGAAATTACAAGTAACTGTACAGATATTAAAACCACAAAAAACTCAGTACGCTTCCTATATGCAAATGTTCGCAGTCTTGTTAAGCCAGGTAAACTTGATGAAATTCGATGTATCATAGAATCTCTGGAAACAACGCCACATGTCGTTGTATTAGTTGAGACGTGGATAAAAGATGAAAATCAAGCCCAAACATTAAAATTACCAAACTATACCCACTATTACAACTATAGAACACATTCCAGAGGTGGAGGTGTGTCAATATACTTACAAAATAATCTACAACATGAACTAATTGACAGTAAATGTGAGGATGGAAATCATTATTTATGGATTCACCTGAACAAACTCTCCCTAGACATTGGGGCTATATATAAACAGCCATCCGCTAATATACAAAAATTTCTTGACACATACGCAAATCACCTACAAAAAAGAAAAAGAGTCATAACATTTGGAGATCTAAATTTAAACTTACTCAGTAAAGAAAATTCTATTAAGGAATACAGAATGATGTTAAAAGAAAATGGATACAGGATATTAAATAAAATCGATAAAGCGCACTCCACGCGGGTTACCGACACTTCTCAGACAATTATTGACCATGTATGTACAACTTTACGGGATAACACCCACTACATGGCATTGGTTGAAAGTTCTATGTCAGATCATAAACAAATTTACTTTGAGGTACATAGAAGCATAAAAGAACGTCCTAAAAGAGTACAGTATGAAGCAGTTAACTACAGCAACTTATACAAGACTATTAATGAAGCTACAAAAACAAATATTTATCAAGAATTTGTGATGCTGGAGAAACTTTTACTACAGGCCATATCCAAAAGTAAAATAACTAAGACTAAAGTACTAAATCCACCACGATCGGAGTGGATAAACAAACAGTTGATTTCTTCAATAAATAAAAGAAATACTCTATGGCATAATCTGAAAGGAACACCAGGAGATAAAGAACTAAAAGAAGAATTTCTACAACAGAAAAACACAGTTAACGAAGACATCCAGACAGCAAAACATCAGTACTACCATAAAGCCTTTAATAATTGTGACAAAGATCCTCAAAAAATGTGGAAATTAATAAACGACTTGGCTAACAATAAAATAAACAACAACATTCCTACTGTGCCAAAACTATGCACGATCTCAGGACAGATAACAGATACCCACGCAATATGTGAATGTTTTAACTCATTCTTTTCTAGAATAGGCGCGGAACTTGCTAACAAAATTCCAAAATCACAACATACTGATCAATCTCTACAAATCACAGGAGGCACAATAACAACTGAACTGACACAACTAAAACCAACCACAATGGTTGAGGTGCTCAAGATAATTAATAACCTAGATTCTAACACAAGTGCTGGCATCGATGGAATAAGTACAAAGGCTCTTAAATGTGTTAAAGACCTTATTGCTGAAAATCTGACGCTATGTATTAATAAGTGTCTGATTGAGGGAAGATTTCCCGACTCATTAAAACTAGCTAAGGTTAATCCAATACATAAGGCAGGGAATAAATCTGATCCCGGGAATTATAGACCGATATCTGTTTTACCGGTATTGTCAAAAGTGTTTGAAAAGATATTACATAACCGACTTAGCGAATTCCTTACAGCTAATAAAATTCTTTACAATAAACAATACGGATTTCGACATAAGTCTAGCACACTTGCAGCCACTACCGATCTAGTTACTAAAATTAAACTAAATATTGATAAAAAGAAAATAACATTGGGAATATTTATCGATTTTAAAAAAGCCTTTGACACAGTCAGCCACGAAATAATGTTGTTAAAACTAAGAAACATAGGTGTGTCCGGCTCTGCTCTAGAAATGTTTAAATCCTACTTGACTAATAGACATCAAATTGTCAAAATCGGTGAAGTCAAGAGTAAACCTCAATTAGTTACCTACGGCGTTCCCCAAGGCTCGATTCTTGGCCCACTATTATTCTTAATTTATATTAACAACATTCAACACATTGGCTTAAAAGGGGATATCTCACTGTACGCCGATGATACCAGTCTTTTTTACACCGGTGATTCAATAGTATCAATAATAGAGCAAGCACAACATGACCTGGATCTTATATATATCTGGCTGCAGTCTAACTTACTAACTATAAACATAGCTAAAACAAATTACATCATATTTGCCGCAAAGAATAAAAAAATACAGAATCATGATCATTTAAGAATTAACGGTGAGGTTATAAACAAAGTACATACCGAAAAATATCTTGGCCTTATATTAGATAATAAATTAACCTGGAAGCCTCACATAGAAAATATACGAAAAACAATCATATCACTTTCCGGTAAAGTTCGAAGCATAGTACGATGTCTCCCAAAGAAGGTGCGCTACACTATCTATAACTCGATGGTTAAATCCCACTTAAATTATTTAGTTGAAGTTTGGGGCACAGCTGCTAAAACAAACCTTAAAACGCTACAAACAGCTCAAAATAGAATTATTAAAACGCTATTCCATTACCATTATTTAACACCAACTATAAAAGTCTACAAAGAGACAAAACTTATGAATCTCTCTCAAATATATAGGTTTAACACATGTATTCTTGTTCGGAAAATCCTTACTAAAGACATACACTCGCAGCTGATATTTACGAAAAAAATCCATTCACAAAAAATTCTCACGAGACAAGCCCATAATATCACCCTTATATCTCCTAGGACAAACTACGGAAAAAGAAATATCTTGTATGAAGGGGCAGATTGTTACAATAAACTTCCAAAACATATAAGAGAAATTACATCGTTTAACACCTTTAAAAAAATATTGAAAGATTTTATATTGCAAGATTAATTGCTACTATAGTAAAATAAATGTAAAATATTAATAAGCAAAAATATATATTTATATTCTATATACATAGTTGTGGAAAAAAAAATACGTATATATAAACTACATAACAAGTAAACGTTAATTGTCATACAGAACAGCAATAATATACTTACCTAAAATACATATAACATTGTAACAAATTAAGAATAAATAAGTAGGTACAATGCTGTATACTTACATACACTAATAAATATTTTAATAACAACCAATGTGATAAATGTTTACAAATATCGCTATTTTTTACACTATGTTATAAGCCTTATAAATTTACTTGCAGCAACAAATCCGAGGCGTAACCGGTCGCGGAGCCTACGACCAACACTTTTAATACAACTACCCACTAATATTATTAGATATACTCACAGCAGTTTTGTTAAATTATTTAATACTTACATACTTAGGTTAAGAAAAAAATATTGTTATCTTCTCGTCCCGCTTAATAGCTTATTGTTTATATTTGTAATTTTATATTTTCTCTTTAAGTGAATTTGTAATTCTTTTGAGGAAATAAAGATTCTATAACCGTATTATGCAGATGACCTTAACATTTATTCTCAAGCTCATAAACAGGTTGTCAGATCAAGTAAAGCTAGGTTTGGCAAAAATCTCTACCGGGAGTAATATTTTTGGTCTCATAGTTGATCCTAGGAAGACTCAAGTCATTGTTATCGGTTAAATATTTCTTCACTACACAAAGGTTAGAAAATGCCTAAGGAATTAAGTCCGCCTTGTACTTTATGTGCATGAAGTTAAATACTCGTAAATAAATAAATCTCCAGAGTTGATTAATCTCAACTCCCTCAGGTATATTTTGATAGTATATGCCTTTCTGATGAAGTTCAGAATCTTGGAGTTGTTATTGACCAACAGTTTTCGTGGGACCCTCAACTAGAGGAAATCAGCTGTAAATTGTTTGCTTCAGCAGGGTCCTTCCTTACGTAGACTTCGTAAATTTTTAGCAGTCTCTACTAAAATTGCACTCTTTTTGCCTATTTTAGATTATGCTAATGCCAGTTATGTCAATCTAATAGAAGAACAACTGAACAACTAAACAACTAACTGAACAAGCGAGAGCCTGCAATATGTTTGTAACTGGGTTACGGAAGTATGACTACGCCTCAGAATTTTGATCTAAGCTAAAGAGGCTTCCTACTCGCCTTCGCCGTAATGGTCACACAAATCTTGACCCTCTTATATAATATCCTATTTAAACCCTATCTTAAAGAACGTTTTTACCTTGAGTCACATTTCCGATCCTTGAGATCGTCAGAGAATTTAAGCCTTTTATTACAGTTAAACTGGAACAGTTTACCTATGGCCACGAGACGAGCTGAGTCCTTGCCTATTTTTAAAAAGTATCAAGAAACACTTTTTGGAGACTGAGCACCTATCTTCCATAATTTATTTATATATAATTCTTATCTTTTATTTATCATCCCTTTCAACACTAACAATTTACGCTTTACTATGGTTACCTCCTATTCTTCTAATAATACAGGGTGTAAGGGACATCGTACCGAAAACCGATACCAGGGATCCAGTACATGATTCTGAACACTCTAGTGTTGAAATTTTTCATCGGCTTTTTCATGATTATCCAAAAAAAAAACACTTTTTTTAAATAAAATTAAGTTACTTAGTATAATATCATTATTGGTATAATAATAAACCATAATTTTAATTTAAAAACAATAAATTACTTATTTTAGAAAATTAGCAATGTAATTTGAGAAATAAATATTATTCCGCATATATTCATTACTTGCTCGAAAATTAATAAGTCAGTCATTTGTCATTTTCCATATAAATGGTTTCTGTAATGTTGTAACGGACATTATTTGACATCTTATAAAAAAAAATTCAGTACGATGTCACCCGTTATATTTTTGTTGTATGCGCAGTTTCTTATTTGATATTGATACTTATCTCGTAAGCCAGTAGCTAAATACACACATCAAAAGTGTCTAGGGATCAACATATATTTTTGCAATAACTTTTCTCCTGATTGATATTAATTAAAATTTTCTTTAAGGATTCATCAAATAAAGTGTTTTCGTTTGTCACAGTAACGATAAACCAAGTCACCTTTGCATTAATAAAGAAATTTGCCATTTTCCTAATAAAGGGATTTTTGACATTTGAACCACTAACACAAAAGTTCGAAAAAAAGACTGAAATAACAGTTTTCTTTAAAATTTTATTGGGTAACTTAAACAATTAATAATCCGTGTTTCTACCGCGAACACTAACAACACAAGAACATCGGTTTGGCATACTCAAAATGAGTTCATCCAAATCACGCTGTGGAATGGCCGCCCATGTTCGTTGCAACAACAAAAAAAGGTCTTCTTGCGACTGGATACCCTCCATATTCGGCAGAGCTCTTCTCTGTAGCATATCCCATGCATGCTCAATCGGGTTCAAGTCTGGCGACTGAGCAGGCCAGGGCAGGACATTGATGTTAGCTGCGGCGAGAGTCTGTCTTACAACTCTTGCGGTGTGCGGTCGTGCATTATCATGCATTAACTGAAATAAGGGACCGATTTGCACTTGTAGAGGAACGATGACGTCTGATACAATCGTCTCAGCATAAATTTGAGCGTTGAGGTTGCCTCTGATCCAAATCAACTCAGTTCTTCCGCCGATCCAAATACCCGCCCATACCATGATGGTTCCACCACTATAAGGATGGACTTCCAGGCAGGATTTTAATCGCTGTTGGCGTCCAGGGGTTCTCCAGTGTCGTATACGTCTTGTATCCGGTCTCATACCAAAACGAGACTCATCAGAAAAGCACACGAAACGCCATTGTTCTTCTGCCCAATTTCTGTGTTCAAGAGCCCATTGATATTGAATCCTACGATTGTGCATTGCTATAGGTGGTACCCGTAGCGGTCTTCGGGAATGAAGGTTCACTTCATGCAAGCGGTTTCTGACTGTTTGGTCGCTAATTAAGTTCCCTGAAGAGTGATGAAGCCTCACGGCTAACATCATGGCAGTTATTGTTGGAGCTCTTCGAGTTAAGATTTGAATATATCGATCTTGTCTCCGTGTGGTGCAGCGATACCGTCCTCCATGGCGCTCAGCCACGGTACCAGTGCTTCGGTAACGTGTCCAAAGTCGACTGATAACACTCTGACTTGTATTCAGAGCTAAAGCCACAGTACGTTGCCGGGAACCAGCTTCTATCATTCCCACGGCTCTGAGCATTTCTTCCCTGCTTAAATGACGTCGCCGCTCCATAATAACGTTGGTTTTAATCAGTAGTAGGGAAACAGTAGCACTAATAATGTCTTCAATGCGTTGTATGTTTTTATAGGGAAAATATTGACAGCTGATTTTCATCTTTTACTCGAATTTGATTCACAGTTCCTGATTCAAATTATGAAATGCACCAAAAAGGATCCATATAAATTTATAAAATCATAAATTTATTACAAAGCTACATCTCAATCTCAAGAAATCCGCTTAAAAATGCTTGATCCCTAGACACTTTTGATGTGTGTATTTAATCCTCTTCATCCAAAGTTTGTATGGGAGAGATCGCAGAATTCAGTCAGATAGCGTTAAGACTGCCCAATATACTAACTAAAATTTGTTTATGTTATGTTATTTTGGTGTTCATTAAAGAGTTATCTATATATCAGTATGCTCGAAGCTCAGTCACAGCAATCGACGACCCCCAAACTTATCAGTAACTTGCATCATTCCCAAAGAAAAGTTCAGAATTATCGTTATCTATGCACCAGATATTTCATTATCTCTGTTTATTTATGGAATACTTTTACGAACGATTAAATTACACGTTCTTAAATTGTTCTAATTTATCTTCGTTCCATATTCACCTTATGTTGACACCTACTTATCGTCAGAGTATCGAGACTTGTTTTATATGTAAGTATACATTAATATTTGCTAGGCTAGGTTAAACTTACTCTGTCGATGTCAGAACGGAGGACCCAGTCTCTACATAGCGTCGAGCCCTCTAGACAATATAACATTCTACAAGCGTTAACGCGAATAGAAAATATACAAATATATGAAAATGACATAAGACATAGAAAAATCACGTGACAACTTCTAGGGAATTGACACCGTTAGCGAATGAAGAAATAGAATCTTGTCTAGGCCCTCTGATCACCATTTTTTTTCTACCAACTACTCGTCGAGACCTATCCAACGAGTCCAAATTAGTTTGGTCTACGTTTATTGGTGCAGAGATCCTGTAACCACCTTTCGGCTCCATCATCAGCCCCTGGGTGAAGGTTACCACATACATTCTTTAGTAATAGCGGATATACAGGTGTACAAAATTTTATGTCTTTTAACGAATAGAAGTAAAAGAAAATATCCATTATATGTTGTTAGACAAGAAAATTGAAATCGACAATATCTATACTGTCGGGGCACCTCACTAATACTAATACGGATTGACGTGTCCCCGCACTAGACGCTGGAGTGACACTTCTCGTTTTTCGCGCCATGTGTATGTATTGTGCTAATAAATAATTATAGTGATAAATTCAGTGTTTCTCTTATTTCTGTCTTATAATGTATACCTAATATCCCTTACATCGATTTGAAAAAGAGCTGATGGTCTTTAAACGGCTAAATTGATTTTCATGAAACATAGCTAAGAACCATCTTGATTAAACCAGTTTTCCAATGAAAAACACCCGCATTCAAATCCGTCCACTAGTTGGAGCGCTATAATGCCACGGACAGACATACAGTCAGACATAGGCGTCAAACTTAGGACACTCGGTTGGTGTAAGCCAATCTACATGTCCTTCGGAGTCGCTGGACGTTCGGGGTGTGGGCCCTTTGAACGTCCATTAAGTACGGTGGCGACTCCGAGGAGGAGTGAGCACCATGACTGGTTCTCGGGGGGCTACAATGCGCCCCCCGGCGGCGGGCTCAAAGGCAAGGCACTGAGGGGCCCCTGGTGCAGATCCCACCGGAGAGCCCTGGGGTCCCCCCTCCCATGTGCCGATGCGACAGCCGCGGGGGTTTTAGTTGGTAAGAATCCCACATACCTCGGTCGAGCCTCACAGCTCCCGGGGATCTTTGAAGATTTCCCCTGCGTCAGAAAAAAAAAGCCAATCTATTAATAAGGACAGCTAGGGAATGGAACAGTTTGACCGACCGACTATTAATGTGAGTGTCTTCAAGACTAGAGTGAATAGGCTTTTATTAAGCTAGTGTGCTTTACTATCTTCGATTGCGTCACCACTTTCTATCAGGTGGGGTCTGTTATTCAAGGCACTAGCTTATGAATAAAAAACCCCTCCCTATCAGTTGTGAATTAAAAAAAGAGGTAAGTATAATTATGTTTACGCCGAACATAACTTTTTAAAATTCAAAACAAATGAGTAGCTTACCTACTTCTTTTGTTTCGTAATAATTACCAAACCTGCAGCGATAAATGTACTGATCCATGACCTTTGGTTCACTTAATTTAGCTAAAAAATATACATAGTGCGTTATACATATTATCAACAGTGAAGAAATGGGTTAGTGTGTCTCATAGAGTCAATACTTGTATTCGTAGAAGGTCGTCTGCGAATACAAATAATACGAACCAAGTATTATATTATGAATACTATATATCGTTACTTCGGTGGGCTACTGCTTTAAGAAATGTAGTTAGGACCTAAAAATGCGACTAGTGCAAGCGGTAGCTACACCGCTTGCACTAGTCGCTTTCGGTACCGAAAATACGTGATAGCTTCCATCTACAGTACCTAACATATAAATGTTTATTAAACTAAAACTAATTTTACGAATTATTGCAGTTTATTTTATAACTTATGCTTTCCCGACGTTTCTAAAAATTTTCAGAATCCATGATCACGGTAGGACTCACATTTCCCCCGCAATGTAATCTGTAAAATTATTTTCATTTCAATGTGTGATATTTGTGTGAATATTATTACCTCGTATACGCATAAACCTCCAGCCTCCGTGGCGCAGTGGGATCCCGCGGGGAGCAACAACTTTGTATATATAGTTGTCCCTTACTTGCTAGAATAATGCAGGCCGATCACCTGATTGTAAAGGAAGATGATCCATGCGTCGGATGTGCATGTGAAAAGTCGGTCGGTCCGCTTGATCTCTCCCCGGTCGTATTGGTTTTTCGTCCCATCGGATGGTGAGAGGTTAAAGAGAGTGCACTTGTGTCTACGCAGGCACTTGTGCACCATAATATCTCCCGCGTAGATGGCTGATCTTGCGAATCTTGGCCGCTGTGGTCATCGGCCAGGGCAGGAAACACATAAAATAATTAGTTGCGTATGTGTTTGTTGTGTATAATCGTGTCCATATTGTTGTTTAGAGTGGACGAGTAATAGCTATACGCAGAGAAGACCAGTCAGTATGGGAGAGACGAGCCCCGTTCTGTCCGTCCAACGTGAACCGGCTAGTGCGGCAGGGGGTCAAAGTAGTCGTGCAGCCCTCCAACCGTCGAGCCTACCCTATGCAAGTACGTGACTGAATATTACCGTAGAATAGTGTGGTGCGTATTGAAAAATGCCTCGTTTATGGTTTCCTTGGTTGTTTAGGCTCTGGACTGGAGACTGTCCGCGTAGTGTCAATGTGAATTCGATTTTAGCGAGCGTCTGACTTTACTGGGGAGTTCCAAACGAGGTGTAGGTTTTAGTAGGCAAAAATCCGTCACCCAGCCTTTCCTCGTACGGAGATTGGGAAAGGGTACCCAATAGGTTTCCTGGCTGACAAAAATATC
This sequence comes from Furcula furcula, assembly GCA_911728495.1. Taxonomy (NCBI): domain Eukaryota; kingdom Metazoa; phylum Arthropoda; class Insecta; order Lepidoptera; family Notodontidae; genus Furcula; species Furcula furcula. Next base: position 21,065,767 of record OU452248.1, read on the forward strand.
GAATCGAAATCGAAATTTTCTGACGCCTGCATGGCAGTTTAACGTTTAAACTCTCTTTCAGCTCTGAAAATAAATTAAGGGAAACCCTTGGTCAGAAATGCAACATTGATAGGAGACAAACCGGTGAAAGGTGATGGTAGAGTCGTAACGTTGGTGTACTAATAACATTTATAAGTTACCAAGGACTCCCCATCCCAGTCCAGTATGTTGTATCACTCTATTTTCAAGCACCCTGCAAGTATTGGGGTCCTTAGATAGATCATTCGAGAAAAGTGTAGCTTTTTAAAGGTGAAATAATTTTCTGGATTGCAGTTGCGAGTCCTACAAACCAACATAATTTACATTCATAAAATTAGAGTTTAAAATTGACTTAGCTCAGTTTTACATTTTCAGTCTTACATAAGCGCTGGAGCAAGTATTCAGGAAGATATCAGCGAAGCCAGTGTGATATTTGGCGTGAAGCAGACACCGATTGACCTCCTCATACCGAACAAAACATACTGTTTCTTCTCACACACTATCAAAGCCCAGGAAGCAAATATGCCTATGTTAGATGCCATACTCGCCAAGGTAACATTTTTTTTCTAAGGACCTAGTTGACGATAGTTTGCATTAAGTAAATAAATATTCGAATTGCTTGTCAATGCAAGTTTAATAGACTTGATATGAATTTACCAAAACAAGTTTTATTTTGAAAATTAGATTTTAAGTCGACGAGATAGGTATAACTGCAATGTCAAATATTTAACCGCTAAGCAGCAATGTGTAGACGTTAATGTATTCCGGTCTGAAAAGCACTATATTTGGAGAAATTTTGGGGTCAAGCGAATTAATAATGTCTCACGACAGTGATCATACTATCATACTACTACTAGATACCGTTTCGGAGGAATTCAGTAACAAACAGACAGACAAACGGGCCCGTTTAGACGCCCTTTTTTCCTCCTCATGGATACCCGCGCCACTACGGTGGTAGCAGCGCGGGTTATGTCGGACTCTTACCGACTAAAACCCCACGGTGTCCTCAAGCCGCTGTGTCGACGGGCCCCGGGAACGTACTTGGTACTCGTCCGGATCCCGTCAGCGGCCGCTCGGCTTCCGGCGAGCCCTTCCTCGTCCGCGGGTGTAAAGCCCACGGACCTGTCTGCGGGTGTAAAAGGCCCGCAGACTCACAAACGGGTGAATACAGGCCCTGCCTAGTTCAGGATCAGATGACCGTGTGTGGATTGTTTCAAGATAACAAAAACCCACGTACAGACGTATTATAATAAAAATTACCATTCTGTTGCAGAATATCCGCTTGATTGACTACGAAAAGTTGATGGACGATGCTGGCAACCGCGTAGTGGCGTTCGGCAAATACGCAGGTGTTGCTGGTATGGTTAACATCCTCCACGGGATTGGACTGAGATTGCTCGCCTTAGGACATCATACACCATTCATGGTCAGTAGGTAGTAGGCACATTGGGCCTTTTTATAGCTTTCATAAAAACCTAAATAGCACCCTCTCATACTCATCTCTAAAGTCAGGCTTGTGCTTAAATTATCTCGCCATAAGTGACTATCTGTTTTGTATCAATTGTGAGTCACATCCATCCTAAAATGGAAGACTGACTATGAATCTTCCCTCAGTGTTCCGACTGTGAGTATTCATGTAATGTTCTTCACACGGACTGAGATTCCAATAGTGATAATATTTTTCTGGGAGTGTGTTCTCCCAGAAAGTTTCACCCGTTGGGTGTCCGTAACAGGAAAACAAGAAGTCGGACAGCAGCGCCTTTCTATTAGATTACCTTCCACCGCTGACCTAGACTTATTCTATACTGCAAGACGCCTGCCAAGCGTGGGGATTATTAGAAGGGAAGGGCCCTTCTAAGGAGGAGACCTTTGTTCAGTGGTGTACATCTTTCGTCTTCTGATGATATTTTTAATAAGTATTGTTACGATTTTTCAATGAAATTTTCTATACTTATAATAAAACTGTAACAGGTCCAATTCTGTACATTGAAGTTATTTTGAAAATTATATTTGGAGGGCATTCTATAACCGATACTGAGGCCGAAAATGTAATTTTTTTAATTTTTGTCTGTCTGTCTGTCTGTATCACGGCTGAGCATCACGCCGAAACTACTGAATGGATTCAAATGAAACTTGGCATAATTTGAGATCTTACTACGAGGTAGGACATAGGATAATTTTTGTCCCGTAATCTAGCACGGTTCTTTTCGGAGAGGGGATAAAAGTCAAAACGGGTACTTGGTTATACGCTTGGTCCGATTTTATAAATTTTTCTATAAAATATAATAAATATTAGTAAGGGGACACTCATAGAGAGTTGTTATCAAGGTTTTGTAATCGATCGGGTTAAGCAACGTTAGGTAAGGTCATTAAATAGATGGGTGACCGTTTAACGCCATTTGAACTAAACGGGTCCGTGCTTCGGAGAGCAAGTAAAAAGTGGGACCCAGTTTTTCATTCGATGCGAATGTCTGTTATTCAAAGTTTAGTTAACGTAAAAATAGCGCAGGCGGAGCTGCGTGGGTCAGCTAGTATAAAATAAAATTGCTACCTAACTGAACTGGTTTGTTTATTATTTATATGATATGATGATTTTCAGCACATAGGCCCAGCACACAACTACAGGAACTCTAGTATGGCTAGACAGGCTATTAGAGATGCCGGCTATGAAGTTGCTCTCGGCATGATGCCCAAGTCTCTAGGACCCCTAACCTTCGTGTTCACCGGTTCTGGAAATGTCTCACAGGTAAGACAAAACACAAACAATTCAAAAACAAGGCTATAATAAACGACAGCTGGTAAAATGATTTAACAATTACAGGGGAGTCAGGAGATATTTCAAGAGCTGCCTCATGAATATGTCCCACCAGAGATGTTGAGGAAAGTCGCGGAACATGGAAGTAAGTCGTCTTTACTGTCAATGATATATCAATATATTTTGTTTTTTGTTTGTATTGTTATTGTTTGGTCGTTGTCTGGTTTCGTAGTCAAGAAATTCTATCTAAGAATACAAATAAAATAGGTCTATGATTGCTTGATAATATAATAAAACAGAGAGCGATGCTAAACGCATGCAAGAGACCGTCCAGTTATTAAAGGTACTCGTACCACAGCAGTGTCAGATATTTTGCTGCAGTAGTGTGTAAAGGACCCTGGTATTAGAGAATTTACTAGCTTAAGTGACTTACCTATATCTGAGGTGACGAACGGTAGTGCAATGCGACTGTCTTTGCAGGAGTCTTGCTCACCATCTCAGGAGAAAGTCTCGGTCGTCCCGTAACTCAGTTGTATTAAAACATTTATGTATTGGTTCTAATAGATGCGAACAAAATATACGGTTGCGAGGTGCGACGGCGACATCATCTGGAGAGAAAGAACGGCGGGGGATACGATCCAGATGAATACGAAGAGTTCCCAGAAAGATACATATCCACATTTGCTCAGAAGGTAGTGTGATAGGTATACATTTATTATATAGAATACGGACAGGTAGAGGTATTGGAGAGGGCCAATTTGGAATTAGATCTGAAATATGTACCTACATAGAAATTAAAATAGAGTAGGTAGAAAGTTTCTACACTTTACAGATGATCGCAGCCAAGTATCGCCATCTTGAAGTTATGTCCCTACAGTACCTAAACGTTGCAAATGCATTAATTTCTATGCAATGGTGTCTTTAGTTGGCAGCTTCATCATCGTTCATGCTTTTTGCTGCTGACACATTTTTGGCCATCATAGGTCCCTGTCCTTGGAATAATAGTGTTTCTGTGCTCTGTTCTAATCAATGTCAGATTCGAGACGCACATTATTAATTATTATTATTTATTTATTTCCACATTTAAATGTACTATGTACACATATGTATGTTTCAGTAGCGTTCGGTCTATTCAGGCAAAAAGACTTTGTCTACCTTATCTCTTGATGATCTTAAATATTAAGTCTAGTGAAACGAAAATATTGTCTGTAATATCCATAGATTTAGATTTTTTTTTCACTTTGGTAGCATTAGTTTATTTCGCAGGAGGCACAAGAAAAATATCATAGTGGATATAAAATATATTTGAAAAAAAATTGAACCGACTTCAATAACACTGAAAAGTATAAAATAATTTAATTAATTGAGAACCTCCTCCTTTTTGAAGTCGGTTAAAAAACGCGTACAAATTTTTGAAATGTGCTTCTTTGCCTACCCTGCCCTGTCGTGAAAGTGTGTATTCTACTAGTATGTTTACTCGAAGAAGCAGTAAAATTGTTGATCTAATGCGCACATTGTTAGCGTTGCGCAGCACGTTATCGTTATAATTAAACACTATCACAAAACAATATTGCTAAGTACTCATTCGCATATTAGTTCACTGATTTCTTGTGGATGCATAAATATTATCTTTATTGTTTTCCATTTATAAACATACGTGGTTATCTATACTATAATAAAACTCAAAGAGCACTTTTTCTGTACATTGAATACACACATCAAAAGTGTCTAGGGATCAAGCATTTTTGGGCAAAAAAATGGGCAGAAGAACAATGGCGTTTCGTGTGCTTTTCTGATGAGTCTCGTTTTGGTATGAGACCGGATACAAGACGTATACGACACTGGAGAACCCCTGGACGCCAACAGCGATTAAAATCCTGCCAGGAAGTCCATCCTTATAGTGGTGGAACCATCATGGTATGGGCGGGTATTTGGATCGGCGGAAGAACTGAGTTGATTTGGATCAGAGGCAACCTCAACGCTCAAATTTATGCTGAGACGATTGTATCAGACGTCATCGTTCCTCTACAAGTGCAAATCGGTCCCTTATTTCAGTTAATGCATGATAATGCACGACCGCACACCGCAAGAGTTGTAAGACAGACTCTCGCCGCAGCTAACATCAATGTCCTGCCCTGGCCTGCTCAGTCGCCAGACTTGAACCCGATTGAGCATGCATGGGATATGCTACAGAGAAGAGCTCTGCCGAATATGGAGGGTATCCAGTCGCAAGAAGACCTTTTTTTGTTATTGCAACGAACATGGGCGGCCATTCCACAGCGTGATTTGGATGAACTCATTTTGAGTATGCCAAACCGATGTTCTTGTGTTGTTAGTGTTCGCGGTAGAAACACGGATTATTAATTGTTTAAGTTACCCAATAAAATTTTAAAGAAAACTGTTATTTCAGTCTTTTTTTCGAACTTTTGTGTTAGTGGTTCAAATGTCAAAAATCCCTTTATTAGGAAAATGGCAAATTTCTTTATTAATGCAAAGGTGACTTGGTTTATCGTTACTGTGACAAACGAAAACACTTTATTTGATGAATCCTTAAAGAAAATTTTAATTAATATCAATCAGGAGAAAAGTTATTGCAAAAATATATGTTGATCCCTAGACACTTTTGATGTGTGTATTTTTCCAAAATTTCTATGTGGGGATACTATACTATCGACATAGAAGCCAAAACAATTTTTTTTGGAATTATTGTCTGTCTGTCTGTCTGTCGTTCTGTTTGTCCAGGTATCATTTGAAAACCCGTGGATGGATTTTGATAGGACTTTCACTGATGTGTTGTGTAGAAGTCAAGGTATAAATTGGTATATAAAACATCACGCTATGTTTCATAGGGGCTAAGCAGTGAAACATTACTTGCACATATTACCACGTAATTTCCTTTGTATGAGAATAGGGTAATTATAGACTGATCAGTTAATCATTAAGATATGTATTATTACGCTATATACAATAGGGACTGAGCAGACATTTAGTTTGAATAAGATATGGCAGTGGCGAAGGGTCAATTTTTGTAAGGGGTAAGCCGGTCCGGTACACACCCAGGACATTTTCATTAGATTTCCGTATTGTTCTAAGTACGTTGCTGATAGCAATATGACATTATATCTTTGAAAAGTTAAAATCTGTAAATCCCGAGCGAGTCCATACTAGATCATGAAATCATTCATGAAATTTTAATGAAACTCCACAAGTCCAGGTAGTGTATAGGTATTGTATTACAGTCGCAACAATAAAAGATGCTAAAACTTTAGAACTTTCAATATCGAATATCATTAGACAGTAATTTACGATGTTAGCGCGATTTACATTATGAACAGCGCCATCTATCGGTGAAATTGAACATTGACATGTGACGGGGACCGATGCGGGTGGGGGAAAGAGAGAGGAGAGAAAGAGCATAGAATTACATTTTTCTTATAAGGCTTCAATCCCGGCTGGGTCCTAAAAGAAAACGCGCATTGTTCCTTTTGGAACCACATGGGCTTGAGGGGATAATAGAGAGAGAGAGAGAGATGGAGAGAAATAAATCAAGGGAGGAGGGTGAAAGGGGAGCAAAATGTAATAAAAGCGCGGGTGGAGCTGCGCGGGTCAGCTAGTCTATACTATAATAAAACTCAAAGAGAACTTTTTCTGTACATTGAATATTTTTCCAAAATTTATATGTGGGGATACTATACTATCGACATAGAGGCCAAAACAATTTTTTTTGGAATTATTGTCTGTCTGTCTGTCTGTCTGTCTGTCTGTCTGTCTGTCTGTCTGTCTGTCTGTCTGTCGTTCTGTTCGTCCAGGTATCATTTGAAAACCCGTGGATGGATTTTGATAGGACTTTCACTGATGTGTTGTGTAGAAGTCAAGGTGTAAGTTGGTATATAAAACATCACGCTATGTTTCATAGGGGCTAAGCAGTGAAACATTACTTGCACATATTACCACGTAATTTCCTTTGTATGTGAATAGGGTAATTATAGACTGATCAGTTAATCAGTAAGATATGTATTATTACGCTATAATACAATAGGGACTGAGCAGACATTTAGTTTGCATAAGATATGGCATTGGCGAAGGGTCAATTTTTGTAAGGGGTAAGCCGGTCCGGTACACCCAGGACATTTTCATTAGAATTCTGTATTGTTCTAAGTACTTTGCTGATAGCAATATGACATTATATCTTTGAAAAGTTAAAATCTGTAAATCCCGAGCGGATCCAAACTAGATTATGTATGTATTACAGTCGCAACAATAATAGATGCGGAAAACTTAAAACTTTCATTATCGAATATCATTAGACAGTAATTTACGATGTAAGCGTGATTTACATTATGAACAGCGCCATCTATCGGTGAAATTGAACATACAATAACTATAGAACTTTAATCTATATATTATATCAAAGAAAGTCGTGTTATTAAACGGCCTACAGACGGCCCTTAAATCAGTGGCGATATCGGGACAGCGGTGGTGGGGATGAAATCGGCTACTACTCTACACACGACCCTACCAGTTAGTACAGAACCGACCGTGCAACAGACTGCTCGTTGATCCGAGATGCCGCCGACACTATCAAAACAGCAAAAAAAGGCATTGCCTTGGCACTTACTATGGTGCCAACAGGCGTGGGTTCGATTCCCACCAAGTGTCTGGGTGTTTTATCTATATTTTCTTCTGTTGGTCGGGTGTTCTATCTATCTATCCTTTTGAGATGGGCGTTAATAGCTGCGACACAGTTTTTAACTAATTTAGCTATTATCGTACTTATGTAAATGTAAACATATGTTTTAGTTCCAATAAAATATGATTTGATTTGATATAAGTATGTATTCACAAAAAAAAAGTATATAAATGTATTAGTATCAGTTGTCTGGTTTCCATAGTACAGGCTCTGTCTAGTTTGGGATCAGATGACCGTGTGTGAATTGTCCCAGGATATTATACCTTATTATACCCATTCCTTCGTTCATTCTTCGCACAGAGCGGAGCGCCTGCACGTCGTATCGCCGCAGCACTCGAGCGCATACTGCGTAGAAATCAGTCCCGATTTCGCTACACACGAGCCGACAACGCTTCCTAGACGATAATCGCCCCTAAATCGGGAGCTCGCCCGAACCGATTTCAGACCCGATTTCTAAACAATAAAAATTGGATACGATTTGCCTATACACGAGGGACGATTTAGGGTCCTCCCCACCACTGTCCCGATATTGCCACTGATTTTAGTGCCGTGTGTAGGGCTTTTTAGTTACACTATTTATAACTCAAGAACGGCCTAACCGATTCGGCTGAAAATTGGTGGGGAGGTAGCTTAGAACCAGTAAACGGACATAGGATACTTTTTATACCGGTAGGTTAAGGTTAAGCAAAGTTAGGTAAGGTCTTAGATGGGTGAACCGATTTGTATGAAAGTGTGCATATCGGGTAGGTCTGAGAATAGGTCATACAGTATATTTCATACCGCTAGGTTAAGGTTAAACTACATAAGGCAAGGTCATTAAATATATGGGTGAACCGATATGTATGAAATTATGTGTGCATATCGGGGAGGTCTGAGAATAGGCCATAAACTATATTTAATGCCGCTGATACCATGATTGACGAGGATATATAGAACGAGAGGAGGGTGCACGAGAGGAGAAAGAGGGAGAGGGGATTCGAGAAGGGGGCGATGGGGTGAGGGATCGGGGGAGTTAGGTCCTCCTCCCTCCCTCCCTTACTCCAAGGGGGAGTGAGAAGGAGCCAGTTCGTAGAAGAGAGAGGGGGAGAGGGTTCAGAGAGGGGATAACAGGGTAGGAAGAGGGGGAGTGTGACGGAAACCGAAGCGGGAGGGGGAAAGAGAGAGGAGAGAAAGAGCATATAATTAGATTTTTTTTATAAGAGAGAGAGATATGGAGAGAGATAAATCTAGGGAGGAGGGAGAAAAGGGGATCAAAATGTAATAAAAGCGCGGGCGGAGCTGCACGGGTCAGCTAGTATATAATAATGATCTTTATTTGTGGCACATATATACAAATACATATAGTATTGTCGTGTGTCAGATCAGCTGGCACCAATGGCGTGTAGGCAAGGGTAGGCAAAGAAACGTATTCGGCGTGTATTATTTAGCCGGTGACCAGATTATATTATTATCATGTATTACATGCAGCAAAACGACTTACGTAGTATCGGGGTATGGATATTCGTACCTATAACCTATTATGTTTACTAAAAATATCCATAAGTTAGCAGATTGTATAGACATATTAATTCGAAAATTTAAAAACTGTAATAACATTATTCAGAGTGTCCATACTCACATAAAGATTTTGCCTACTCTACAATTTCTCTAAATAATCTTAATTTAAAAATATTTTGTACTGAGATGGTATTAACTTGATGTTTTTAAATGTAAATGGATACGTCTATAATGTTAGTTCATTTAAGGATATTTGTGGTGGCACACTAACAAATAGCTTAGGATAACTCGCAGATATTTTGGCCTACTTTCTTTATACACCACCGGCTGGCACAGGGATTTGCAATGACGTAGAGTAGGAGAGGCCTGTTGGCCTAAAATTATTATTAGTTACTTACTTTCTTCTTTAATCAACTTAGAAAATGGACAGCTAATGCTAATAGTATTAGTATTTATAGCCGCAATAATCCATTAGTCACGTGCTAAACTAACGTTTGCTACTATGCAAAACTTTATCTTTCTATCATCAGATAGCACCATACACATCAGTGTTGGTGAACTGCATCTACTGGGCTGTGGGTAGCCCAAAGCTGCTGACTATACCCGACGCGAAACATCTACTAGTACCCTCTCACACGCCATGGTTGCCCAAGAGTATCGGTGCACCAGCTCTACCACATAGGTAACCTATATAACTATTTCCGTACATGACCTTTATTATTGCTCTCGCGGGAGAAATAGGACCCCGATACATATGAAGGTCGACCGGGATATGCTGGATTCCTACCCACTAAAACCCCCGCGGCTGTCGCATCGGCACATGAGAGGGGACCCCAAGGCTCTCCAGTGGGATCTGCACCAGGGGCCCCTCAGTGCCTTGCCTTTGAGCCCGCCACCGGGGGGCGCAGTCGACACAAGGACGGGGTCGCAACACCGCCGCCGTCCTCCTCGGAGTCGCCGCCGTACTCAATGGACGTTTTAGGGCCAACACCCCGAATGTCCAGCGACTCCGAAGGCCAGACCGTACACGACCTACCTCATCTTCGGGCAACTGATGACATTAACGATTTTTTAATGGGTGAAGCCACAGAAATCTATAGATACGAGGGTGAGGCCAAACGAGACAAGAATAATGCGACTATACCTCAGAAATCTATACGAGGGTGAGGTAAAAGGAGACGAGAGTAATGCGATTGCACAAAATAAGTCCAATTACTTAAAGTATGCCAATGAAATTTTAAGTAAACGTAAAATAAACGACTCATTTGGAGCGAATTATGCTTTTTAGGTGTGTGGCGTATAAGTATATCTAAGTTTGTTAAATTCTGCTTAATAAAAGGGTTGTATGAATTAACTCAGGATGCTAGCAATCTGCGACATATCGGCTGATCCAGGCGGCTCCATCGAGTTCATGAATGAGTGCACCACCATCGACACACCTTTCTGTCTCTACGATGCCGATAGAAATAAGGACACTAAGAGGTCAGTATTGACCCGATAAAGAGGTAAGTTTTCCCTAATAGAAAACCATAATACGTTGCATAACTGTTCGGACCTAGGGAGTTATAGACAAATAAGGCACCTATGCACTCACGGGACTTTTTGGCACCAACAAACACCTACTACACAGAATGAGGTTATGTACTATATACTTGCAGATTCTGTGAAGGTGGAAAAGTGCCAATGCTAAACATATTGTGTGGATGCGATGCCCTTGCGAGACGTAGCTTACGTAGAGATCCATATCAGATTATACGGATTATTATTTATTAGTGTAAAACATATCATGCAGCATATTAGGACTGAAGAAGCAGTGCATTTAACAAGATAACGCCAAGTATACAGGAACTACTATTGATGTTGATATAGGTTCTGTTTGACCGATAAAATCTTATTTATTGTTGTTTCCGCAGCGCTTATCGAACTTAGTTAGATAACTTTTTATCAGTACAATTATAGTAATGTACGATAAGCGGACATTTTAATATTTCTCTTAAAGAAACAATCTAGAGACGCAAGAAAAATTGTACAATACAGTACAATACAAATACTCTTTATTGCACACAAAAGAAAGATACATTTGAAATTAAAACAATGTAGTACTTATCTTTATTTAGAAGAATACCTAAAAGGTAAAAAAGGAACCCTTATGGTGAGACTTCGTCTGTCTGTATGTCTGTCCGTCTGTTGGTCTTTCTGTCACACCTATATATTTCAGGAACCACTGATGCTATCGATTTGAAACTTGGAACGGTTTTAAATCATAATTACCCAAACTCTTTGTTCCTTTATTTTCTTTTAATGGGGGTGAAAAGGGCCATCAAAATACCCTAAGATTAAGATGATATGTAAACCTTATTATTATTCAAGTTTGTTTTATTGTGGTTTGGTTAGTGGGAAACCGGACGTCAGTGTTGTTCAACCTACCCTCAGAGATCTTGTCATAACGACTGCTATCTAGATGTGAACAACTGGAAACGACTCTTTACATGCCCTCCTATACTCTCCTGACCTACCTATGGACGGACCTTGGTTTACCAAATGATCTTTTGTCAAGGGTCAACAGTAATTACGTTTAACTATAAGAACGTCACCGTGGGGTGCAGGGTTAGAATTGCATCCCCCCCATCTCCTCTCGTTGGGTGTCGTAAGAGGCGACTAAGAAAGAACAGGAAGACGGGCAGCAGCGACTTTCTTTTGGATTTATCTTCCACCTATACTACGATCCCCAAGCCGTTTGCGAAGCGTGGGGATTATGGTAACCCCTCCCTTCTAAGGGGGAGGCCTTTGTTCAGCAGTGGACGTATATAAGCTGCTAATAATAATGGTAAGCGCGTCAAAAAGTAATACTACTATAATTTCCACAAAATATAGAAAAGTTCTAAAAACTGCGGATTTTAGAAGATTGTTTGGTCATTAGATGGTCAAGCTTAATCCACCGACAAACGTATTTTCACATTCATAATATTATGTCTACAGTTTCAAGGGTCCAGGCGTCCTCGTGTGCTCGATAGACAACATGCCAACACAGTTGCCGCGGGAGTCTACTGATTTCTTCGGTGACCTGCTCTATCCTTACGCGGAAGATATTATGAAGTCTGATGCTACCAAACCATTGGAGGAACACAAGTTCTCGTCTGCAGTGCAAGGGGTTAGTCTGAGTTTTACCTCCTAAGTCCATACCTACTCATAGTGCAGTGACTTCAGGGAGCCCTACAATCAGCTAATGGCAGTGATAAAGTAGTCTTAGTATTAAGTTGGAAAGAGACGTAGATATACGCAGTTAATAGCTCCGTTCCTTTCTCTTACGAAAATAAGATTACAATAATTATAACTGTTCGAACAGACAGATGGTGGTAGACCCCCTAGCGTAAATAATAATCCGTAGTCATTGGATATCATCGATATACTATACCAACTAGATTTGCTGTCACGACCCGAAAAGTGGTCACGAAAATAAGAAAATAAGAGCTACGGAGACGGCTGTCGCTCAATTGTCTGCAATTATTATTGAACCTTATTTTATAGTATGTAAGTCATCTTTTTATATGAACATATTATTGTTTTGCGTGTACGTGTATAGTTGTGTAGGTATATGTAACCGCGACCACATTTTCGATGTCATTTTGTTCGTGACAGCTAATCTTGTTGGTATAGTATATCGATGTTGGATATTTAAGTTTCATTGGGATAACTACATATTTTCTCTCACGGAAACAAGTGACAATCTTTATCACCCGTATTAAAATTTCTTCTTACCGAGGAATAAAGGGCGCACTGATAACCACCGTCGGGGGGCTACATCATAAATCCTGCGGTTTGAGCTGAGTAGGTACGTCCTTTTGTGGTGAATATTGTAGTTTGTGTGTTTCTTTTTGTAATTATATTGATATTTGTTTGTACCTACTTATATCATCACAATAAAATTTACTTTCTTTCTTTTTTAACCGACTTCAAAAAAGGAGGAGGTTCTCAATTCGTCTGTATATAGGTATATTTTTTTTTTCTTTCAAAAATTATTACTGTTTACGTACTATTTTTTTTTATTTTTATTTATTAAAAAGGTACACCAACAGAAATTATATCGTAACTTACAATATCAAATAATGGTAATGTCAAATAATGTTACTATTGTGCCGAAAACTTAATTCAATCGAATTACCTATGTACTTATTGCGTTTATTCAATATCGATAGTCAGGCAAGTTGACTATAGTGTCCTTGCACTGCTATATTAGGGAGCGAACAGAAACACAGGTTAGGTGAACAACGATATATTCAAACTGCCGGTCGGTGGCTCGAGGGCGGCCGCCCTACCCCCCGCCGCTGTATAATAATATTGGTAGGTAGGTACCTACATACATCACATTCCTCCAGACTTATCTTAAACTTATCCTAATACTTACTAAGTTAAATAAACAATTAATACATTAAAACATTGCGCAACAATTTTTAACCAACTGCATACAATCAATAACCTATCTCAATCACAATAGGATTACGACTTAGGTTTATTTAGTCGACATTGACGAACTGGCCGTGGCTTTAACAAGGTCTTTGTAGGCGGAGTCTGAACAGATACACTGGGTTCAGGTTCGAGCGTTGCGAACTCCGGTTTCTCCTGGTTGGTGGAGACAACTGGTTCAGATTGCTCAGACTGGGTCCTGTCCACTAGTTCCTCTGAGCCTGAATACCGCACTCGTCCGCTATCCTCTCCACTAGAATCTTTAGTGCCCTCAGGGTTTGGTATAGCCAGCGAACTCCTACTCCTACGTTTCAACTGGTCTATGTGACGATGTACTGAATGGCGGTCCTGATTTACAATTGTATAATCGGATGGTCCTAGACGGGATTCCACCGTCCCCGGGAGCCACTTTTCACCCTTAAGGTATTGGCGATACCATACGTTTTCTCCCGGGTCTATTTTCCTGTTACCCCCCGGTGAAGAATCCACCTGACGCTGTTGAGCTTCCGTGACCCTCGACTCCCGATCCGGTTTTAATATGTCTAACCGTGTGCGCAGACGCCTACCCAATAACAACATAGCGGGGGTCTCGCCCGTCGAGGCATGTTCCGTATTTCTATAATATAATAAGAACGTATGCAAGGCTTTCATAACGTTTTCCTTTTCAAAACTAGCTTTCTTAATTACTCTTTTTAACGTCTTTACTGCATTTTCTGCGGCGCCGTTTGACGATGGATGATAAGGTGCGGTGAAAATATGCTCCACCCCGTTATATTTAATGAACGTCTCAAATTCTCGGCTAGTAAAAGGTGGACCGTTGTCCGTAACTATTTGTTTGGGTATACCCCATCTACTCCATAGCTCATCCAATTTCGCTATGGTGCTACCGGCCGCAGTACTGGCCACACAAAAAACTTCTATCCACTTGGACATGGAGTCAATGACCACTAGGTACATCTTACCAAATATAGGTCCCATAAAATCTAAGTGGAGCCTAGTCCAAGGTCGTGTCGGCCACGGCCACGGGCGCGGCGCTTGTCGCGGCGGCGCGTCCGCGTGCGCCGCGCACGCCGCGCACTCGCGACACATCCCCTCGACAGCCTCGTCGATCCCCGGCCACCACACGTAACTTCGAGCTAATGCTTTAGATTTAACCATTCCCATGTGAGGCTCGTGTAATATTTTTAAAACTTTTCCCCTGCACGTTTCCGGAATGACTATTCTGTGACCCCACATAATGCAACCCAGTTCTTCATAAAGTTCATTTTTTCTATTAAAATAGGGTCGTAAACCCTCGATTTCACAATGTTCAGGCCACCCGTCCCTGATATATGCTAATAATCTACTTAAAATTGAATCTTTAGACGTACCATTTTTAATATCCTTATAATCTAAAAGAAGCGCATCTTGTGCAAAATGCAAATGCGTCTGTTCGGGAATCTTAAGCGAAACCGGTTTCTTATCACACACCGGTAGCCGAGACAATCCGTCCGCGCTATTGTCACCCGTTCGAACGAACTCGATATCATAATCATATGCAGATAATATGATAGCCCAACGCTGCATACGACTGGCAGTCATGGTTGGAATACCCCTGTTTGGACCGAAAATAGATACCAGTGGTTTGTGGTCCGTTCGTAAAGTAAATCTTCTACCGTAAATATATTGATGGAATTTTTTCATACAAAATATAATAGCCAATGCTTCCCGGTGTATCTGCGAATAGTTCTTTTCCGCGCTAGTGAGTGTGCGCGATACGAAAGCTACCGGCCGCTCCCGGCCGCCAGCGTCGGGCCCGCTCGGTTGCGAGAGAACGCCGCCAACCCCGGCCGCGCTTGCGTCGCACGTCACAATTAGCGGCTTGCTGGGATCGTAATGAGCTAATACTTCTGAACTTACTAACGTATTCTTGATCCCATTAAATGCGGCTTCGCACTCCCCACACCAAAACCATTCCACATCTTTTCTAAGTAACTTATATAATGGTACTAACTTGTGACTAAAATTTTTAACGAACTTAGCAAAAAAATTAGCCAACCCCAAAAAGGAACGCAATTCCGAGACATTTTGTGGTCTTGGAATATTTATTACTGCGTCTATTTTACTCGGATCCGCTTTAATTCCATCTTTTGATAAAATAATTCCCAAATAAGATACTTCATTTGCTAAGAAAACGCATTTTGACTCTTTTATTTTTAGTCCATTTTCGTGCAAACGTTGAAACACACATTCTAGAGCCCTGAAGTGTTCTGCCTCGGTTTTACCACCGATTATAACATCATCAATAAATACCGCCACATTCGGTATACCCTGAAGCAAATTTGTCATTATACGTTGAAATATACCCGGACTAGAAGATAATCCGAAAACTAGCCGATTATACCTAAACAATCCTCGATGTGTGTTTATAACCGTGTATTTTTTTGATTCGTCTAATTCAATTTGATTATAAGATTGGGAAAGATCAATTTTACTAAAATATTGCGCACCATTTAAAGCTACCAGTACATCGTCCAATCTAGGTAAGGGATAGCGGTCGACCAGTAAAACAGGATTTAACGTGGCTTTGTAGTCTACACATACCCTGAGCGTGCCATCTGGCTTATTCACGGGAACCAGTGGCGAGGCCCAGTCCGAGCAGTCCACGGGCTCGATGACCCCGGCGCGCAACATCGTGTCGAGCTCGGCATCCACGCGCTCGCGCAGTGCGAACGGCAGCGGCCGCGCGCGGTGGAACACCGGCGCGGCGCCCTCGCGGACTCGCAACGTCGCCTTGCCCTCCGTGTACCTGCCCAGACTGCCATCGAATAGCTCCTTATACCTGTCCAAAAGTTCATTAACATTATTAACATTATTCTGCTTAAGGAGATTACAGGAAGTATTTACGGTCATAAGAGGTATATTTAATTCTTTTAACCATTGACGGCCCAGTAGCGAGGTGGTACCGCCGTCGATGACGAATAATTCCAAATTTTTAGATATACTACCATATTTTACCACTGGCTTTATACATCCTAACGGTCTAATACTAGAGCCATCAATAAATTTTAGACACAAATCGTAAGGCTCAACAGCGATGTGACTAAAATACTTATCATACGTATTTTTACTTATACACGAAATGGGTGTGCCGGTATCAATTTCCATACATATAACTTGACCGTCAATACATATCGACAAACTCACCGCCTTATAGTCCTTCAAAGATAATTTGTACAAATCTATGCAGTTTTCTTCGTCAGATGACATAGTTCCCGTCGTCGTTCCAAAGTGGACCCCGCGGCCGCCATCGTCGGTGTCACGTCGCTTTCGTGCGCTCGGTCCAGCGCTCGCGGCCGGACACACTTTTCGTAGATGGCCTTCCCGCTTACATTTACTGCAGATGTAATCACGGAATCTGCAGTTCCCGTATTCATGATCCGTCGCCCCGCATCCTCGGCAGCAGGGGCGCGCGCGGCCGCGCTGCGCGGGTCCCGCGCTGCCGCCGCGCCTGCGCGCCGCCACCGCCGCCGGCCGCCGCGGCTGCAGCGCATGTAGCTCGGAGCTCGGCGGCGCCGCGTCGGGCGAGCCCCGCTCGTCCACCGCTGCCGCGTCACGCTCCGCCGCCTCCAACGAGGTCGCGATTTTAACCGCGGTGACAAAATTCAAATTCTCGTCCTCCGCGAATAACCGTTGACGCATGACGTCATTTCTGAGGCCACACACGAACTGATCCCGTAAATTCTCGCTCAGATCGGCATTGAATTTACAATTACGTGCTAACCTCTTCAGTTCGGCCACATAATCGTTGACCTTTTCCTCTGTTCGTTGCCTTCTTTGACGAAATCGGTACCTCTCCGCGAGCACTGACGGTAATGGCTGCAAATGTTGACTTAACAGTTTCGCCGCCTCACTATACGTTAATTCAGACGGTTTCTTCGGACTCGCCAAATTTACCAGCAGCTCGTATGCATCGTCTCCCATAACGGCAATCATCGTTGGCAATTTAAGGTCATCCTTGATATTGTTAACCTTAAAATACATCTCCAATCGATCCGCGTATGACGACCACGTACCATTTTTGATGTCAAAATCACAAATTTTTCCGATCGACATTATTAAAATGTATTAGTTACTAATGTGTATGTAGCACGCACAATCCAAATTCAACTTGTCGCCAATATAGTGTCCTTGCACTGCTATATTAGGGAGCGAACAGAAACACAGGTTAGGTGAACAACGATATATTCAAACTGCCGGTCGGTGGCTCGAGGGCGGCCGCCCTACCCCCCGCCGCTGTATAATAATATTGGTAGGTAGGTACCTACATACATCACATTGACCATACAAAAGATATATGTATTTTTATCTTTCAGGCTATCATAACAAGCAACGGCAAATTAACGCCGCCTTTTGAGTACATCAACGAACTGCGAATGGCCAACACGTGAGTAGCGCTTTCTCTTTAGAGACGATACTTTATAATCTTCAAGTAGAAATTATTCATAATCTTACTACAATTATAAAGAGTATTTTAATCATATAAGTAAGCAGTTTAGTGTCCAAGATATTTACCTACATAACGGTTTTTGTGTGTCGAGTAAGATTTATTGAAGCTTTTTTTTTATTTGTTTAGTGCATTAGGTATATATTTTTTTCTTCTAATTTATTATTATCAATGGTTTTCTTCAATTGTTTATAACAAACTAGCTACGCATACGGCACATTATCGGGCGACTATTCGAGACACCTACTTATTCCTAAGTTCAAATAATAAAAAAAACATGTTTCAGTCGCTCTCGGCACAAGGTGGAGGGCAATGACCAGCAGGCTCCGGTCGTGATCCTCGGCAGCGGTCTGGTCTCTGCACCTGTGGTTGAATATCTGGCGAGGGACAAGCATATTGCTGTCACTGTAGGTGAGTTAATAAAGATAAGCCGCCGGGGGGGCCGTGCATCTCTGCTAGAACCCCCCCCCCCCTTACTAGGACGTGCCATTAAATATCCCACAAACCCGTCCTCCGGCATTACGGAGACCGAGTAGGTACCCTTTAGGTACGATAATAGATAGGATACAGTGAGAGATTCACCCCTTTCGCAGCCAGATGAACCTTCTGTGACTTCAACGATAGTAATTTCTGCCCTAATATGGCAAATCTATGGCGACTTTATAGCTTACTGTTCTCGCGGGTGGAACCTCCTCCTCAACCGGGGTATGTGCGATTCTTACCCACTAAAACCCCAGTGGCTTTTGCATTGTCACATGAGACTTGAGCCCTCCAGTTGGTTCTGCACTATTTACCCCTCAGTGCCTTGCCTTTGAGCTCACCGCCCCGGGAGACCTGACAAGATCCTCACGGGGACGAGTGTTACCACTTCGCCGCCGTCCTCCTCGGAGTCGCTGCCGTACTTGATGCAAATCTAAGGCCCACTACGTTAATAAACATAGAGTTCTGTCAGATCTTTTCGGATTTGTTTTGCACCTTAATGTAGAGTTATAGGCTTCGATCAATCTCCAGTAAGGTAACATCTTCAGTCGATCTGCTCTACTACACTTAAATTTAATTTATTTATTATAGCATCAGGGGTAAAAGAAGAAGCGGACGCTCTAGCTGAACGGTACGGCGTGAATGCGGAATATTTGGATGCAAACGACGACGGAGCCCTCAGGTCTCTGACGTCACGGTCGCGTCTCGTGGTATCGCTATTGCCGTACGAGTTGCACGGCGCTGTGGCGAGGGCTTGCTTGAATACCGGCGCGCACATGGTCACTGCGTCCTACGTCAGACCAGAAGTACAGGAGCTGCATCAAGCGTAATTTGTTAATTATTCTTTTATAATTCACAATAATAATCTTTCTGACCGATATGGTCAAAATGGCCTCATCATCATCATCTGCCACCGAATGTCGTCCACCGCTGAACAGTGGCCTCTACCTTAGGTTGCCATAATTCCCACGTTTGGCAGGCGTCTTAGCGATAGCAGTATAGGTGGTATGTAATCCAATAGAAAGACGCTGCTGCCCGTCTTCTTGTTTTCTTACGGACACCCAACGGGAGGAGATGAGAGGGTGGGGATGAGATGATAACACGGGCAGTGTTATACTTAAGAATAACAAAACATTCTTCTTCTTGTAATCTTCGTTACCAAAGGTAGGCGATCATTGTGACAGTTTAAACCTTTTACACTGTTGTGAAAAGTGTAAGTATGTGCGCTTTTGCCAAACCACGGTCGAAGATTTTTCAACTAAGATGTTCTCCTTTTTCCCGGCTTGCGAGCTCCTTGAATATTTCCTTGGAAAATTAGTTGGAAACAAAATATTAATCTATCATTAATTATTCGTGTAATATGCTAGACGGTATTTTGTTTTTTTTTAGGGCAAAGGACGCTGGGCTGACCTTCCTAAATGAAGTGGGTCTGGATCCTGGCATTGATCATCTCTTAGCATTGGAATGCATTCATGACATCCAGAACCACGGCGGAAGAATCGACTCGTTTGTTTCATATTGCGGAGGTTCGCATATAATTCTATCCATAATATTTTACTACAATTTGTCTTGGTTTGCGATATAGTGATATGGTGATGAGCAGAGTGTATATTTTATAGGTTTGCCAGCACCAGAATTCAGTGACAATGCTCTTCGGTACAAGTTCTCTTGGAATCCCCGCGGTGTTTTACTCAACACGATATCTGCAGCGAAATATCTAAGTAAAGGACAGGTAAATACACTTTTATATCCGAGTTTAGATTTTAAAGAACACTTATAATTGAAGAAGCTATGCTCTAATAATGAAATATTTTTTTGTTTAATATTCTGGTACATTCCACACACGCTTATCCGATCACAAACTAGGCAGAGTCTGTACTATGGAAACCAGACAACTGATACTCATATTGATACTGTTTTTGTAAATACATACTTATATAGATAAAACAACCAGACACTTGTTGGGAATCGAACCCACGATCTATTGGTTACTAGATCAACAGGACCGCCTATAATGATTAATTAGAGGACTTATCAAAGAAGTTAATGACCAGACGAGCAAAACGTTGGTCTGTCTGATGGTACAAGACTGGCCCATAGAGCTATTGAGATCAGTAATTTCACCAGCTACCATTATGCTGCCTTTCATGCCAGAACAGAGACTGCTTACTCTGCGGCTCTATGGCAGAATATCTGGTTCTGCAGTGTAACCTAGCTGGGCAATTTCTTGCACTAAGGACACACCACCTAGCATTAAATCCAATTTGGTGTTGTTCCAATTTTGAGCGAGTGACCTTGTTGCACCCTCCCTCTCATTTTAAGGAGATAAAGGTCTTAAAAACTACTATATTAAGCTGACAATTTATGATATTTGCAATATCTTTAGTGGAATTTGTGTGTTTCGAACTACTTGACTAATTTTCTAATTCGATTTGATGAGTTTCAAGACAACTACTTAGTGTTTCCCTGAGAATTTACAAGAGTCAAACCTCAGTATATTCACTGGTGACCATCTGGTGACCACTGTAAATATTTTTTTACAGGAGTCTAAAAGTACCGTAAGTTAATATGATCAATATTTTCAGATAGTAGAAGTGTTAAGTGGTGGGGAGTTGATGTCTGTAGCTCGTGAATTAGATTTCCTGCCAGGCTTCGCTTTCGAAGGGTTCCCCAATCGGGACAGCACGAAATACGCTGCTCTGTACGGGATTGAGGATGCTCACACTATGTTCAGAGGGACCATCAGATACAGAGGTAAGCGAGATAGCAACGTCGTTAGACCGGAAACTGGGCTATTACAGAATTGCCGTGGGTAATTTGCCATAATTATCAGTGATGTTTTCTTGATGCGATTACTAGATATTATGATGAGTAGCTAGAACGCATTGAATATGCTTATTATGTTTGAAAAACAGTTTTTTTCCAAAATCAAGCACATATTTAGGTAATTATTGATTGATTGACGATTGTCGTATGGTTAGTGGCCAACCCGGTGTCAGAGTTTTCAAGCTGCCCTTAGGCCTCTGACTTAGCTTAACGACTGTCGTCTAGATGACAATAGCCGGGACCGACTTTTGACGTGCCCTCCGAAGCACGGAGACGCTCAGTTGAAATGCCACTAAACGGTCACCCATCTGAGGACTGAACTTGCCTGACTTTGCTTACCTAACTGATCGTTTACCGAACAGTGGTTACAACTGGCTATGAGCGTCTCAGATAATTATTATTTGCCAATAACTAAAAACCAGCATTACTATTATTTTGCAATACAAATTTTGCGCAAGTGGTAACTTCCGATAGATAGGCTCTCTAAAATCAAAAACAGTACCTAGTAGATCGACAATATTGGCCCAAATCGAGTTATTTTTATGGACACAAAATAGTAATTTTATTTTTTGTCGAACAGGTTTCGCGGAAACCATGAAAGCAATGCAGCTGTTTGGTTTAGTTGACCCCAGCCCACATCCGTCTCTACACCCTGATGGACCCAAGATTACATGGGTAAGTTTTTATATGGCTCAGTTCATACGTACTTGGCCACTATTTCACCTATGGTATGATCCCACGTTGATATGTTGTGATGAATTAGCTGTCGATAATAGCGCTATAGGTTATTAAACTATACACGCATAGGAAGCGTAGCAGCAGTATTTCGTCAACCCAGCTAGAAGATTTTGCTGATAGATAAATCATTCCACTACGACATAAATAATCGCGTTACCTATTCATTTCGACACAGAAAAGAACAATGGTTGACATAAAAAATATTTATTTAAAGACTTTCCACCGCACTCAGGTTACGTTATTTTTTTTGGGACTAATCCTACCTATGTTACTCCTATAAGCTGGGGTCTACAGAGGTCACCACGGTTTGCTCCTCGGCGTGTCCCTGTAAAAAAGTAGATTAGAAGATATGCGGGAACAGATGAACTTACATTCTTGTTAAAATCATAACCCTCCCTCCGTTCCGTAGTCAGGTAAAAAGGTAGATTGGAGGAGTTGGAAATACATAAATTCCATATCCCTCCTTTGCAAAGCGGGAGACAGGCAATACATTAACAGAACGTCGATACAACCTTAAAAAGGAAGACTCTTACAGGCGGACCAATGAAGGCTAGTCCACCCGTAAGGCACCACGATTGCTGCTAATATTTTAAGGGTTACGTTAATTAATCACTATTGTGTCTAACATTGTTGTGTAGATTTCAATACTTAGAAAATTAATACTGTGTGTGTGTGAAATAGCGATTCGTTAACGAACTGACTATTTATCATCCATGAATGTTTGTGCAGCGTCAATTCGCATGCGAGCTAGTGGGCCTGATGGACTCGTCGATATTCTATGAGAATCTGAAGACGAGGCTGGCGGAGCACATCGGCAGTACAGGAGCGCAGGCACTGGAGTCACTGGGCCTGCTCAGGGATGACGTCATCGTCAAGTGCGGCACGCCACTTGACACTATCAGCCATTACCTTAGCAAGAGGTTACAGCTAGGTAAAATTATTAACAAAAAGTAATTTAATCAAAACTTAATACATTACTACCGACTTTTATTACTAACTGCCGCACTCACATACCCCAATTAACTTTAATTCTAATTAAGTCACATTTTAAAATCTATTTATTTCGACTGTCGGAGCAGTTTATGACGATTACTGAACACGAGATAATTGATATCTCTACTCATTATCTGAGTATTAAGTATTAATAATAATAATAAATAATAAAATGTTTATTTATTGAAAAAGAAAAATTGTACATTGAACAGCATGCTCGATAACGTCTACATTAGTATACACTGTGTCGTAGACGCTAACATCAAATGAATAGTAGCAATATTTTCATTTAGTAACAATAAATTATACTGAAACAGAATGTTGTTTTCATCTTTAATTAAACAAAAAAATACAAAAAAAATTTAACTATTGAAAAAATTAATGTTATTATAATACCAACGTAGAAAGGTATGTTCCTGGTGAATGTGTGTTTGTGTGTGTGTTTGAAGGTGTATGCGTGTGTGAGGGTGTGTTCATGGTGTGGTGTGTATGCATTCTTGCTTGTATGTGGTAGATGAATTTATTCGCAAGTCCATTAGTTTCGGTGTCATCATATGTGAGACTTAATAACCATTTGGTAATTATTATTTTGCATTCACGTAGGGTATGGGAATAAATATTCAGTATTTTGTTTGCTTTATTGTAAATTCTGGGAGCAAGGCAGTAAAAGTGTTGATTAAAGAGAATTGTTCTACTAGTTTCTGTTTTACAAACTAAATCGGCTCGTCGTTTGTTAATAATGTGAAGGAAAGGCAATTGTGAATGTTTTCGAAGAATTAGATGCATTATAAAGAGTTGTCTTACAGTTAATACATTTGCTATATTGAAGAGTTCTGTAGTAGGGAATAATATAGGTTTAAAATAAATGATTTTTAATACTGCTCTCTGGGCTCTTTCTAAACTTAATATTTTGGTTTTACCTGTGCTACCCCAAACAGTGATACAATATGATATGACTGATTGTACTAATGTAAAATAAACTGTTTTAAGAGTTTTTTGGTCAAGAATAGGTCTAAGCTTTTTAAAAACATACATTAATTTTCTGGTCCTATTTGTAGTTACTTTTAGTTGTTCATGCCACATTAAATGATTATCAATCCATACTCCCAGATATTTGATTTTCATAGTAGGTAGAATTTGTGAACATTTACAGATTGAGCTTGAGTTACAATTTTCATGAGCAATTAGCGTAAACGTAGTAGGCAGTGTTGAAGATTTAAGTGCAAAAGACATGTATTTAGTTTTGGATAAGTTTAAGGTCAGTAAGTTGTTTGATAACCATTTTAGGACTATTGAAAGAGCTAATTCAGCATTTGTTTGAGGTTCTTGCCAGTTCTTTCCATGAACTAGTAAAACTGTATCATCAGCATATCTTATGATTTTACAATGGGGTAAAGATAGTTGGCAGAGATCGTTTATATAGATATTAAATAAGGTCGGACCAAGTACACTGCCCTGAGGGACTCCAAAAACTATCGACTCATCTTGACTAATTAAATCTCCGATCTTGACACACTGTGTACGGCCACTAAGGTAGCTTTTGAAGATATCGAGGGCAATGCCTCTGACACCTACTATTTCTAGTTTCCTAATAAGGGTAGGAATAGAAACCGTGTTAAAAGCCTTAGTTAAATCAAGAAAAATACCTACAGTTCTTAATTTATCATCAAATTTTTTTACTATTGCTTCGGTTAAGTTTAATACAGCGTGTTCAGTTGATCTACCCTGTCTGAAACCAAATTGATTATTGGAAATTATATTATTTAAGTTTAGGTATTTTATTAGTCTATTATTGAGTATTTTTTCTAGAATTTTTGACAGTATGGTGAGAACAGAAATAGGTCTATAGTTGTTAATATTATGTTTATCTCCAGACTTGTATATTGGATGAACAAGACCTTTCTTAAAGACATTAGGGAATACTCCAGAGGACAGGCAAAGATTAAACACATGAACTAATATAGGTGTTAATTTATGTCTAATAGCTTTTATAATTGAGGTAGGTATCCCATCCCAACCAGTAGAAGAGGTATTTTTAAGGCTAAGAATGATTTGTTCTACTTCTAAGTTATCAGTGTCAAAAAGTGACATAGAGGTTAAGGTAGGAGATGATAAAGAATTTTTTAATATAGTCTCATATTTATGGTCTTGAACGGGTTTATTTATTTGTGTCGCCAATTTTTTTCCTATATTAGCAAAATGGTTATTAATCGAATTTATGACAGATGATGAATCATTGGCCTCAGCTATAAGGTCGGTGGGAGAAACATATGACTTAGGAAGGTTACCCAACTTTTTAATAAGATCCCAAGTGGCTTTTGGACATTTGTTTACTTTAACGAATTCTTGACGTTCATATTCCCTTTTGAGTTTTTTGAGAAGATTATTACAGAAATTTCTATAACGACTGAAAGTAACTCTAAGCGTTAAGTTATCGGGTTCTTTCTTTGCTTTATAATTTAGTTTGTCACGATGTCGTAAACATCGTAGCAAACCGGGTGTCATCCATGGTTTGAGATTTTTTTTTAACTAGAAATAACTAATTTGTATGTGTGGTTATTGATAACAGTTGATATAGTATTTGTTAATAAAGTTGCAGCTTGATTTGGATCTTTACACATTAAAATGGACGAATAATCAGTATTATTAAGAACTTTGATACAAGTTGCTTCATTAACACGTTTTGTCAAACGGTTAATTTTCTTACTTATTATTTTTGTGTCAGACAGAAGAAGAATTGGTGAATGATCAGTTATGGGGGAATCTAAAACTAAAGTAGTAGCAATACATTTTGTTTTCAAAATTATATGGTCAAGACAATTTGTATTTCGTGTTGGTATTGTATGAGCTGGTATTAAGCCATGAAATGCAAGTATGTCTAAATACTGGTTACAATTTGGATCATTATTATTATCCTGCATAATATTAATGTTAATGTCTCCAATTACGGCTATATTCTGAAAGTTACTTAAGTTTTGTAAAGTGTAATTTAGGGAAGTCATAAAATTGTCTAAGTTTTTATATGAAGGTGAGCGATAAAGTGCAATGTAAGCTATGTTCTGTTTATTCTTAAGGATTAAACAATTAGCGTCCAAGAAATTAGGGGTCTCAACTATAAAATCCAATTCCTGTTTTATATAAGCCACAACACCATCATTTTGATTACTATAACTTGATGCAAAAACATTATAGCCAGGCAATTCAGGTACATATGGACACTTACTTAACCAGCATTCAGATAAAATTATAATATCTACTTGAATTTTAATTCTGTGTAATAATATCTTCAGATGATCAAAATTATGATTTATACTTCTTATGTTAGCATGGAGTACATTTAAAGAGTCTGTGTTATTTAAGACATGTAACTTACATTGTTCAGGTGTGCATATATAGGGTAAGCGGGCCCAACGCGGGTATGCTAACGACGGAAGTCCTAAAAACCACAATTTTATAGAAGTACAGTAACAAATTGTACGTCATTTGAAAGGATATTTATTTGGCCTGAATATACAACATCAGTTTTTAAGATTGGTAGTGAGATTTTTATACAATAAATAAACAACAAAAGGTCTTCTAAAACCCGCTTTGCCCAGACATGGGCCTAAAGTGGGTAGGTGCTTTGGGCAAAGGGTGCTTTGGGCAAAGGGGGTAATTTCAAAATTAAATACAAAACATATAATTAAAGCAAATATTTAATGTCAAAAATGTAACATAAACCATGTACTATTTTAATCTTTACAAAACAGTACTTACATGTAAATAAAATTTAACAGGAATTAAATGTACTAACCTATACTTTTAAAATGTTTCATTACTTTGGAATTGGAACACGTATCATCCTTCGATCATAATATAATAGTCTAAGGTATCATCATTAACTTTCTTAAATATTACTAAGACATATTATTAATTATAGTCTCTTAAGCAGTCTTTACAGTTATTTTAGAGATCTTAGATCAATACAAATGTAGTAACAGTAAACTTATCTGTTTAATTAAACTTCAATAAGGATTAACAACAAAGTATCATCTAATCATTGATGAAAAATAATATCATAACTATTTAGTGTCAAGATGATGTTGTTGCAGGTGGCTACCCACTTTGCCCTACCCGCTTTGCCTAAACACACTCGTTTCAAATTGACAAAATATAACCTTGAAATACGAGCGGGAACTTGAATGATTCCGATCTCATTGCAATGCTAAACAAAGGTGAAAATACATGGTAAGACTATTAACTAGTGTTATGGACAGGTATTCGACTAATCACATAACATTTACCTTGAATTTTTTTTGTAAAAACACCAAAAAACTTTGATTGCACACTAAAAATCATCCTCTTCACAGTGCCGCTCGCTCGTGACTAGTTGAAACTCGTTGGCATTCGGTCACTCGCGGCGCACGCACACATTCACAATTATGTTTTAAATAATGATATACAAACGCCTACCTGCTTTGGGCAGCCTACCCGCTTTTGGCCTGGTTACCCTAGGCTTTCGAAACCTCTATTTGTTCAATTTCGTTTATATAATTAATATTACTCATCATAATGTTTTAAAAGTTTTAAAATATGAACATGGTTTAAGACTTCAAAAAATTAGAATAATAAATATCATTTGTTAGGTTATATTAGAATTTATAGAAACATTTAGAAGAAATATTATTATATCCACAGCCACTTTAAATATATTATGAGTAGAATAGAAACTTGCTATGTGTATTTCCAATATAGTAATTAAGGACAAGCTGAAGAATGCCGTATGTATGTGTGTTTTATATGTGTATTTGTATAAAGTGGGGTATAGTGTATGTGTATTTGATTTTTGAAATGGTAATTTTGTTATGTTTACAAAACATATTAAAAAATACTTAAATGAAATTAAACATTTCTTATTAAAATATATTGATAACAACAAGTAAGTATGAACTATTGCATGATGTCGACATTGGTAGTACAAATAAAAAGTCAATAAAGATAATAACTTATATCTAAAGTACATGGCACTTAAGGACCTGTAGAAAAATAATTTTTGTATATGTTTTAGATAGGAATCATAAGTATTAAAGGATGGAAGTAAATTATTATATTCTTTGACAAAAAAATATATTTTGTTTAAACTAAAGGATATTAATTTGAGATCAAAACAAAAATAAATCATGAAAATCAAATATGTCTTTTTGATTACTATTAATAGTGTCCAATAAGTATTTATTACAAGTTGCTGATTTAAGCAGTAGTAATGTCGGCTGAAATAATAATAAAATAAAAGTAATATACGCTTAATGTAATCTGAAACTAAAAATATTTTGGAAAGTAAAAGAAGTATAATTAATGTATTTAAACTGTGATGTTTTTTATCAGATGTACTTGTTATATTATTATACAATAATATCAAATTCAATGACATCAGACAATTTATTATAATTAAACTTAATAATAGCAAGTAATTCGGCATTTCTACATAAATCAGATATAAGCAGAAATGTTTGCTTAAATTATCAGTAAATAAAAGTAGTAAAAAGTATTGAAAGCAATAGGTTATCAAAAAGACAATAAAACCAAGAACAGAAACTGAACCTTTACATAACTGAGTATATAGTCAACCTCCATTTATACTTTTCAAGTCATTCTCACATTTAATTAAAAATAGTGGAGAACCATCAAATGTGCTTCGAGTGACGAAATAATCTAATTTCAAAAAATGGATTAATGATCATTAACTTTAATTGACGTTTGTAGGTTCGGCAGTTAGAAACGCAATGTACTCGACAACGTCACATCTCGAAACTATACATACATGCTTTACATATAGTGACGCTCATAGCTAGTTGTAACCACTGTTCAGTAAAAGATGGGTTGGGCTTACACAACGAAGTTGCTTACAACTTCAGGCAAGGTCAGTCCTTATATGGGTAACCGTTTAGTGGAATTTATACTGGGCGTCTCCGTGCTTCGGAGGGCACGTTAAAAGTCGGTCCCGGCTATTGTCATCTTGACAGCAGTCGTTAATCTAAGTCAGAGGCCTAAGGGCAGCTTGAAAACTCTCAACACCAGGTTGGCCACTAACTATACGACAAAAAAAATGCCTTACCTTAATAATCACAGTCACGTTCAGAAACCTTCACATTTGATCTTAACCTACATCTAGTGTACCTCAACCTGCCCTTTCCAACCACCCCTGACCACACAACTGTACCTACCCTACGCACTACTACAAAAACGCTATAGAAATTCACCAGGAAATAGAATTTTACCAAGGATCTATCAATTTCCAAAATAAAAGAAACAGCATTATTGTATTTCTTGGTCTCTCCTTAATTCATTGACCGTAAACTCTAGTTCTGTAATCTGTATGTAAAAGAGTTTATACTTCAACAGAAAAAGACGAAACTGACTTGGTGGTGCTACGACATGAATTGGGTGTTACGTGGACTGATGGCAGGAGGGAACGACGCGAGGTCACCATGGCTGTACGAGGAGACCCTTCTTCACACACCGCTATGGCTAGGACTGTTGGCTTGCCCACTGCTATCGCTGCTAAAATGGTCCTAGACGGTAAGATATAATTTGGATGGTTTTTGTTTAAAGGCCGTTTTCCAAGAATGTTTTTCATTTTCTATTTAACATCATTATGAATCTTTTATATTTGTTTTAAAAATACCAATAAACTAAGCATCGTTATATACAGGGTGGCCAGAACAGAGACGTCATAAAATTTTTTTTAGGTGCCTCGTGTTGAGAGGTATCTGAATCACCCCTATGTATGTTCTACGATTTTTCGTAGTTTTCGAGTTACTATTTTATTTATGAATTTTTGCAAAATTGCGACCGCATCAGTTTGAAACACTTCTAAAAAAGAAGTAGAAGGTTTCTTCGATTTTTTTTCTTGCAGCTAAATCTCTATGAACTGTACATTTATGCATAAAATAAACAGCCTCATAACTTTAATGGAAGTTACTATAAAATTGAACTAAAATTGAGAATTTATGTTAAGTGAGTTATCATTTAAATATTCAACTGAAAATTAAAAATCTAAACTGATAATTTCTTAGTTTCTAACTAGCTTCAGAGAATGCGCTATCAGTTTAGATTTTTAATTTTAAGATGGAAATTTAAATGGTAACCCACTTAACATAAATTCTCAACTTTAGGTCAATTTTGTAGTAACTTCCATTAAAGTTATGAGGTTGTTTATTTTATGCATAAATGCACAGTTCATAGAGAATTAGCTGCAAGAAAATAAAACGAAGAAGCCTTCTACTTTTTTTTAGAAATGATTCAAACTGAATTTTACAAAAATCTATACCTATAATAAAACTGTAACAGGTCCAATTCTGTACATTGAAGATATTTTTAAAATTATATTTGGAGGGCATTCTATAACCGACACTGAGGCCGAAAATGTAATTTTTTTAATTTTTGTCTGTCTGTCTGTCTGTCTGTCTGTCTGTCTGTCTGTCTGTCTGTCTGTCTGTCTGTATCACGGCTGAGCATCACGCCGAAACTACGCTGAATGGATTCAAATGAAACTTGGCATGATTTGAGATCTTACTACGAGGTAGGACATAGGATACTTTTTATCCCGTAATATAGCACGGTTCTTTTGGGAGAGGGGATTAAAGTCAAAACGGGTTGGTTATACGCTTGGTCCGTTTTGTCAATTTTTCTTTATAATATAATAAATATTAGTAAGGGAACACTCATAAAGAGTTGTTATCAAGGTTTTGTAATCGATCGGGTTAAGCAACGTTAGGTAAGGTCATTAAATAGATGGGTGACCGTTTAACGCCATTTGAACTAAACGGGTCCGTGCTTCGGAGAGCAAGTAAAAAGTGGGTCCCAGTTTTTAACCGACTATAAAAAATGAGGTTATGTATTCGATGCGAATGTCTGTTGTTCAAAGTGTCTGCGTGGGTCAGCTAGTTCATAAATAAAATCGTAACTCCAAAATTACGAAAAATCGTA
This sequence comes from Furcula furcula, assembly GCA_911728495.1. Lineage (NCBI taxonomy): Eukaryota > Metazoa > Arthropoda > Insecta > Lepidoptera > Notodontidae > Furcula > Furcula furcula. The sequence continues at coordinate 21,096,682 of OU452248.1, forward strand.
GAACATACATAGGGGTGATTCAGATACCTCTCAACACGAGGCACCTAAAAAAAAAATTATGACGTCACTGTTTTGGCCACCCTGTATATACCGGACGGACGGTTCTAGGACTCAAATTTGAACTATGGTGAATTAATGGTTATTTCGTATTTATGAGACTTTTCTTCAAATAATTTTCTCTTATCTTCAAGTTCTAGATATTATATTCTCATACTTAGACGTGTTTTGTTTTCTACATCTCTGTTTCGCTCTTTAAAGATATAAAGAAATGCATTGCAGATTTTGCAAATATTATATGCACATTTCAGGAGAAATTCAAGATCGTGGCGTGGTGTTGCCGTTCTCTCCTGTCGTGTACAAATCCATGCTGTCCAGGCTCCGGAGCGATGGCATCGAGGCCAGGGAGACTACTACTCCACTTAACTAAACAAGAATGAAAACCTAAATTAAAATGATGAGTTAGGAACGGGGGAGAAGAAATCATAGAGTTCACCCCCCGTTTAGCAATTGGATGAAACTCTGGATCCTCCCCAGAAGATAAATCGATGCATTGAGTTATTTTTTCTTACCAGTGATTTGTAAATATTTTTGGAATAGTTTAGAGTAATAATAACATCGATATGTTATTGATAGAACGATAAATAAATGATAAGTAATTTTCGTTATTAAAAAATATGTGTGATGTGGTTAAAAATGGATGGAAAATGATGTTTGTGAGAATTTTATTAAGTTAATAAAAACAAAAAGAGACCATTTGTTTTTTCTTTAACTTCCAATAAAACCTCATATCGACTAACTTTGTGCAGATCTCGGATGCCTTTATGTTTATAAAACATATTATAAACGTTTTTGATTTCAGCAAGGCAACCGCTGAAAATGAAAATACTGTTGTCCAGTAATGTCATCTGGAAAAAAAAGGTGTGACATGTTTGTCATTCTTATATCATTTTTTTGCTAACCTAAAATGTTTTATCAAATGACTTGATTCTGCTATTTTGAGTTATTTTTTACAGTTATTTTTATAAATTTATTTACCCAAATCTCGATTGTGTCGCGGCACGTACATTTCGCACTTAAGATTTTTTTAACGCGTGACAATTTTGTAATGATGGCTTTACGTTAAAGTCATACTGAAATGGAAAACGACCCGAATAACACTGTAAGTACCAGCATAATAGAGACATGAGGAGCTCTGATCGTCTGCTCGACCGCTGCAACAGCATGCGCGGGAGTCGTCGATTCAACAACACAGTTTCCTTTATACTACATACATACTACGAAGAATATGTTATGTATACAAATATTAGTTGGTAACTTCATATTTACTTTGGGATCCGTTGTAAACTCACAAGTAGAGTCACAGCGATCTGAAAGAAGTGTAGATTCCAAATTATAAACAATCAACAAAATGCTGTTTTAACTGGGAATACCTGGTCTAAAGTGTACAAAAAGTGAGGGCTACCATGAGTTTATAAAGATATCACTATGAAAATGTAAATCCGCTATACAAATCTCCGACACAAAAGAACAATTTACAATATAGAGCCGAACAGATTTTTCAATGAAACATATTTAATAACTATTCTAATTAACTAAAATAAAAACTAATTCAAATCAGTCCATTCATTTAGGTACATAGTATATTTCGCTAAGCTTTGTAGTCGCACAAACTGATACAGAAAGACAGACCTATGCCTGATAGGCGTCAAACTTATAACACCTTTACTTTTTGCGTCGCGTTGGGAGCTGAAAAAAGTAGTTTCTGAATATTTTACTTTTAACTAACGAGGTGGTGAAGAGTGGGTTTGAGGGCCATAACACTTAACAACCGATGATCCTATCGACCTTCCATACCAAAATAAAAGCTCGTGGTAACGTTTTAGGGCACATGTGTAACAGACCCACCATCTTCACCGATCGTGGGCTGGCATTTGAAAGAATAGGACCCTCTAGCATTCCAGTCTTTCGAACCGAATCACGGGACAGGCGCCTACGCCGTCGCCTAGGGATAACCAAGTTAGGAGTAGCGCTGATATCGATGGTTGGGTGTTGTCCAGACGGCGGGTCGCGAGACGGGGCGGTGCATGTCGGTGGCGGCGATGCAGGCGCTGCACCGTCTGCGCGAGTGCCGGCTGCTCTGCGACGCCATAGTGCGCGCGGACGACGGCGCCGCCTTTCCAGTGCACCGGGCCATACTTTCCGCCTGCAGCCCATACTTCTTGTACGAATGCATCTTTCCTAATTCACTATCCCATTGCTGAACCAAGGTCTCCCCTATGAATATTCCACATCTTCATCCATTACTTTAGCCCTAAGTTTATTCTTGGCCCATATAGGGTCTGGCTACCCGTGGGGTGCCGGGTTAGAAGAGCATCTCCCCATCTCCTCTCGTTGGGTGTCGTAAGAGGCGACTAAGCGATAACAGGAAGACGGGCAGCAGCGTCTTTCTTTTGGATTTATCTTCCACCTATACTGCGATCTCCAAGCCGCCTGCCAAGCGGCTATGGCAACCCCTCCCTTTTAAAGGAGAGGCCTTTGTTCAGCAGTGGATGTCTTTCGGCTGCTAATGACGATGATGATAGGGTCTGCGCGTAAGATATAGAGCGAAACTATTTTTTAGCTTAGTTGCAATGTCATTTTCGCTTTGATGGTAATTCGCTTCAAAACATTATGGCTCTTGTACCAGACGTCGTCCCGGTAGAACACCGTAGTGTCAGTCAGGTATTCTATCGCAATGCAGCAGTGTGTAGAAATCGCTTTGTTCCTGTGTGAAGGGCACTTTAGCTGGTGCTCAAGTTGAAAAGCGGCAGTACAAGACCACCTATCGCTCACCGATGAATGGTGATAGGTTTGCACGTATCGTCGTCGCGTCGTATCCTTACTGTTTTAAAATCGAACTGACTAATTAATCCGTACGAATTAGAAGTTTAAATGGAAATTATACATAGCCTCATTATGGTTCCGTACTCTTCTTAAGCTCAAGTTGTAGAATACTGAAGGTCAGGTGTTGTCAGGGCACTATTCACAACAACACTTCACTCGCGGGAGCAAAGCGACGTGCAGATATCGGGCGTGCGCTCCGAGATCCTGCTGCTTCTCATCGAGTACGCGTACCTGCGCCGAATCGATGTTACCGACACCAACGTCCACGAGCTGCTGATGACCGCCGACTACCTGGCTTTCCTTGGTGTCCTTCAGCTGTGTTGCGATCATCTCAGAGCTTCGCTGAATCCGAAGAATTCTCTTGGTATTATGATGTTTGCTAGGTAAGTTACTACACACATTTTCCAGCATCTCTCTATTATTTACTTTGACTGCACTGTTCGACAGATTAGTTTCTACAGCTACTAGAACATACTTACATAAAGATAGATAGATAAATAGAGAACTCTTTATTGCACACCAAAAAGTACAGAAAATAGAAGTAAAGAAATCCTTTTCATCTTGCTAATCCTGCATTTTAATTGATGTAGAGCAAAAATTAAGCAACGCAACTTCGTACGTACACTCAGTTTCTATTGAGCTTGTAAACGATTACAAGTTCGTTTGCGGCTCAATAACTACATAACGCATACATTGTCAACTAGGCGCGTCAGCAAAAACAGCTTTGTATTACCAACCTTTTTTTGCTGCCGCGTTAACGGTCTAGTATACAGCGAGGATGTTTTATGACTGCATAATGAAGTTGTAATCGCTTTCAAGCTTATTTGGTATGGAGTATAAGTTTCCCTATGCTAGCTCCGCCTCAGGGGACTCGTATACCTCAAAGAGTCCCCCTAGGCGGGTGACGGCGTACCCTGCATCGTAGCTAGCACCGCGGTCAAACACCAACTAGTAGTGGTTTTACTTAGAAATGGTCTTGAAAAACATGAAAATTCTAGACGCGTATTCTGCTATAAGCTGGAAGCCGATGCAAGACGATATTTACTGCGTTATTTTGTGACTGTGGCAACGCAAAGCGATGAATTTCTCCATCTGCCTATCGAAGAACTGAACTCTATTATTCTGGAGGACGAGCTGAATGTGAAAAGTGAAGAAGCAGTATGGGAGGCCGTGCTGCGGTGGGTCAATTATGAACCTGATAGTCGTTGGCAGCATACCGTAAAGTTGATGGGCAGCATTCGACTCGGATTACTGGATACACAGGTGAATTAACATTTAACATTTCCTTTAACATTTTTGGACATTTCAGGTCCTTTAACATTTTTGGAGTTATATGACGACCAAAAGGCCAAGTTTAGACTAGCCACGATCCTTAGGATGCAATCTAATAAGATGTTTAAATTCTTTTTATCTAATCTGTTTGGGTAGGAATACAATATGCATGCACCTATTGTACGTATGATATAAAAAAAAGCCAAAACTTTATTGGAATTATTGTCTGTCTGTCAGTCAGGGTTTTTTCTATAGGTTGACTGGTGTTGGGGACCAACGACATCAAAGTATCTTTAAATAGTGTGAAACAAAGTCGCTATCCGAGTCTGTCAATATCGAATAGCAACTCCTAAACCACGCAGCGATTTTCACCATCGGTTAGATAATTTTTCATTGAAGGTTTTAAGTTTTATCTAAGTAAATAAACTTACATAGCTTACATTGACTAAACCTAAAGAGATACATAGTTAACAATCAAGTACTAGAGAATTTCATTAATTCCATATATTATAAAGTACGTAAATATCCGGGATATAATATACCCGCCCCCCAGTGGCGGACTCAAAGGCAATGCACTGAGGGACAGCTGATGCAGATCCCACCCGAGAACCCCCTCTCATGTGCCGATGTGACAGCCACGAGAGTTTTAGTGGGTAAGAATCCCCCACAGGATCCCAGGGACATATTAAACGTGCCACCACCCCTTTAACTGTGACAACGGTGACAGATTCCCGGGGGGCTATAATGCGCCCCCGGCAGCGGCTTCAAAGGCCCTTGCTTTGCACTGAGGGGTACCCGGTGCAGCCCCATATTTTTTGCGGACAGCCGTGGGGGGTTTAGAGGGTAAGAATCCCACACACCGCGGTCGACCGCCTGCAGGATCCTGGAAGCCTATTGGAGGTCTACCCGTGGTCCCCGAAACTTTGAGCACGGTGACAGGTTTTTGAAGTGAAACTTCTTATGCGACTTCCTATGTCATCCGTGAGTGAGTGAGTGGGTGAGTGGGCGAGCGGGCGAGTGGGCGAGCGGGCGAGTGGGCGAGCGGGCGAGTGGGCGAGCGGGCGAGTGGGCGAGCGGGCGAGTGGGCGAGCGGGCGAGTGGGCGAGCGGGCGAGTGGGCGAGCGGGCGAGTGGGCGAGCGGGCGAGTGGGCGAGCGGGCGAGTGGGCGAGCGGGCGAGTGGGCGAGCGGGCGAGTGGGCGAGCGGGCGAGTGGGTGGTACGGTGTGGTACGGTGTGGTACGGTGTGGTACGGTGTGGTACGGTGTGGTACGGTGTGGTACGGTGTGGTACGGTGTGGTACGGTGTGGTACGGTGTGGTACGGTGTGGTACGGTGTGGTACGGTGTGGTACGGTGTGGTACGGTGTGGTACGGTGTGGTACGGTGTGGTACGGTGTGGTACGGTGTGGTACGGTGTGGTACGGTGTGGTACGGTGTGGTACGGTGTGGTACGGTGTGGTACGGTGTGGTTCGGTGTGGTTCGGTGTGGTACGGTGTGGTACGGTGTGGTGTGGTGTGGTACGGTGTGGTACGGTGTGGTACGGTGTGGTACGGTGTGGTACGGTGTGGTACGGTGTGGTACGGTGTGGTACGGTGTGGTACGGTGTGGTACGGTGTGGTACGGTGTGGTACGGTGTGGTACGGTGTGGTACGGTGTGGTACGGTGTGGTTCGGTGTGGTACGGTGTGGTACGGAGTGGTACGGTGTGGTGTGGTGTGGTACGGTGTGGTACGGTGTGGTACGGTGTGGTACGGTGTGGTACGGTGTGGTACGGTGTGGTACGGTGTGGTACGGTGTGGTACGGTGTGGTACGGTGTGGTACGGTGTGGTACGGTGTGGTACGGTATGGTACGGTGTGGTACGGTGTGGTACGGTGTGGTACGGTGTGGTACGGTGTGGTACGGTGTGGTACGGTGTGGTACGGTGTGGTACGGTGTGGTACGGTGTGGTACGGTGTGGTACGGTGTGGTACGGTGTGGTACGGTGTGGTACGGTGTGGTACGGTGTGGTTCGGTGTGGTACGGTGTGGTACGGAGTGGTACGGTGTGGTGTGGTGTGGTACGGTGTGGTACGGTGTGGTACGGTGTGGTACGGTGTGGTACGGTGTGGTACGGTGTGGTACGGTGTGGTACGGTGTGGTACGGTGTGGTACGGTGTGGTACGGTGTGGTACGGTGTGGTACGGTGTGGTACGGTGTGGTACGGTGTGGTACGGTGTGGTACTCGGACTGACCGGGACTGAGTGGGACTGAGCGGGACTGACCGGGACTGACCGGGACTGACCGGGACTGAGCGGGATTGACCGGGACTGAGCGGGACTGACCGGGACTGAGCGGGACTGAGCGGGACTGACCGGGACTGACCGGGACTGAGCGGGACAGACCGGGACTGACCGGGACTGAGCGGGATTGAGCGGGACTGACCGGGACTGAGCGGGACTGACCGGGACTGAGCGGGACTGACCGGGACTGGCCGGGACTGACCGGGACTGACAGGGACTGACGGGACTGACCGGGACTGACTCGGATTCAGCCAGTCCGAGTCAGTCAGTCAGGGACACCTGGTGCAATCCCACCCGAGAACCCAGGTTTCCCTATCATGTTCCGATGTGATAGCCACGGGAGTTTTAGTGGGTAAGAATCCCAAATACCCAGTTTGACTTCCCCACGGGATCCCGGGGACATATTGGATGTTTCCCCCGCTACTCCCTTAAACTGTGACAACGGTGACAGATTCCCGGAGGGCTATAATGCGCCCCCGGCAGCGGCTTCAAAGGCCCTTGCCTTGCACTGAGGGGTACACGGTGCACACTCTTTTGTGTGGACAGCCGTGGGGGACACATACTGCAGTCGATCGCCCGCAGGATCCTGGGGCCTATTGGAGGTTTCCCCCGCGATCCCCGTATCTTTGAGCACGATGATAATTTCCCGGGTGGCTTTATTGTGCCAGTGGCTGGCTCAAAGGCAAGCCACTGAGGGATCTTGGTGCAGATCCCACTGGATGGCCCAGGTCTCCTACTTATGTACTAATTTAACAGCCGTTGGGGGTTTCGTGTATAAGAATCCTACATAACCCGGTTGACCGCCAACAGGGTCCCGGGGACCAATTGAAGGCTTCCCCCGTGACCCCTGTAACCGTGAGCACGGTGAAAAGTTCCCAGGTGGCTTTATTGTGCTCCCCGGTGGCGGGGTCAAAGGCAAGCCACTGAGGGTATAATGTTGCAGATCCCACCGGATAGCCCAAGAAGGGGTTCTTATGTGCTGATTGCACGGCCGTTGGGGCTTTAGTTTATAAGAAATCTACATACCCGGTTGACCACCAACAGGGTCCCGTAAATCCCATTACAGGCTTCCCCGTGATCCCTGTAACCGTGAGCACCAGGACAGGTTCTCGAGGAACTATAATGTGCCTCTCCGGGTGCGGGTTCAAAGTCAAGGCACTGAGTGGTATCAGCTGGTGCAGATCCCGACAGATAGCCCAGGTCCGCCCTCTAATGTGCCGACGTGTTAGCCGCGGGGGTTTTAGTGGGTAAGAATTCCCCGGTTGACCCCCGTTTACGTCTTAACGATGAAACCGAACAAGGAAACCCGTATTGCTTCCATAAATTGGTTTCAAAGAAATGGTGTCCTTAATCCACCCAAATTGTGCACCCGTACACGTCTGCAGTTTCTAAAATTATAAATACAATTAACAAATCACAAGCTCAGAGATTCAACGTTGCAGGCTTAAACCTAAGCGTTGAGTACTTTGCCCATGGACAGGCAGCTATACGTAGCCCTTTCACGCGTCACTTCTATACAAAATTTGTTCATATTGCGTTACGAAAAGTCAGCTACAAACTGATAAATAATTCCAAGAAATTCTATAATCAAAGGCAGTAGCTTTAAATTATTCACTTCTTTTTTTTTCTCAATTACACCCGTGCGAAGCCGGGGCGGGTCGCTAGTATTTAATAAGCTAGTTGGCGGATTTAAAATATGGCTAGAAGCCAAGAAATTGCGGTTTTAATATTTTTAATGGTGGACTGTATGAGGTGTATTAAACTAGTAGGTATTGAACGCTACTCGACGCTGTAATACGCAGGTAAAAGTCAAGGAAAAAGGCAGGAAACAGCTAGCGCCACTCACCTGATGATTAGCTGGTACCAGGCACAATGTGTCGACACAAAAGTTCACAAAACTTCACAATTATAGGCAATAGAAGCACTATCGCGAACGGCGGCGGTGTGCTGTAGGTCTCGTGGTTAAACGGTAACTAAGCGGATATAGGCCACTCAAGGAAGAACGGGATTGGTTGATTTGGAAATACGTCATTTACGTCACAAGAGAGCGTTCAGAAATGCATGATTAATTTAAATACCAAACAACCTCCCGGCTTTGAGGTAACCTCAAAAACAAAATAAAAATAAACCCAAAAAGGGGGAAAACATATATAAGAACATCACCATTAAATTAGGTGTATGCGTGCGGTAATATAATCTAATAATGCGGAATATAAACTAAGTTATAAGGACATAAATTAGAGCGAAGGATAGTGCTTATATTAATACTACTTAATTGTAACTTAAACTAGCGATAACATAAAGAAAACTACTGCGTTGGTAGCGGACAAAGTCGCACTACAGGACGCTGCAGGATGCCACTTTTGGTTTTCACTTCAGCAACTCGAATTACACCGTCTTTGCCGGGAAACAATTTAGTGATAACCCCAAGCGGCCAACGTAATGTCGGACAGTTCTCTACAATGATGAGAACTACTGTACCTACAGTTACAGGATTTGCAGGTGTGTTCCACTTTTCTCGCGACTGCAGATTATGTAAATATTCCGTGCGGAATCTCTTCCAAAACGATTGGACTAATGAGTCCATTAACGAAAAGCGCGTTTGAAGAGTCATGCGATCATTTTCTAACGTAGGAGCGGGTAAACATTCCAGCGGAGCGGTATGTAAAAAATGGGCAGGTGTCAAAGCGGACGTCATAGGAAAAGTAGCTTTTGGTTTTAACCTAAAACATGCGTTACATTTATGTATGCGGGAACGAACAATACGGCGGGCGGATAAAATCCAAAAACGTTGTCTCAGTATTGAAAGTAGTAGTTGCGGACCAGCGTGAAAGTTTTTCTTATGATAAAAGTCAATTATCAAATTAATTATGTGACCATTTTTCGGCAACAATATGGGATGTTTATGTAATTTTTCTAATGATGCGTTATCTAACCGACCTCCGACATATAGAATGCCATCATTCATGTATGGCGTTAATTTGCGAAGAGCTGAGGAACAACCTTTTCCTTTATCTATAAGTTTAATATCATCAGCGAATGAAGCGTGTTGAACGGCCTTTATTATAACAAGTTCAGCAGCGTCTAAATCTTGCGCGGTTATTACATTATTGCGGGGCAATTTTCTTAGAAATCTTAACACATACACTACAGTGCAAAGTAACTTATTCCACGAGGATACTCTATAACTTAATGTCAGAAGTAGATGCTCAGTTTGCGCGGCGGCGGCGTCGCAAGCGACGTGAGATAATGTTTTTTCTTCAGGTAAACATGAGCTTTGCGGTGAAAATTGCTGAATTGGCCATTCACTAATAGGAAAAGACATCCAAGATGGGCCTTGGAACCAGAGATTATTCTCTATTAAGCGTGAGGGAAGCAGCCCGCGAGATACACAATCCGCGGGGTTTTCTACTCCTGCGACGTGATAAAAATGATCACTTGGCAATAAAGATTGACATTGCGAAATTCTATTGGCGACGAAAGTATTAAATCTGTGTGGGGAAGAGTGAACCCAGCACAGAGCGACTTCAGAGTCAGAAAATGCGTAAATATTATTTATTGGGTGTCTTATTGACAATGTATTGACCACTGAACGCACTAACTTAGCGAGCAGTGTTAAGGCGCAAAGTTCAAGTCTCGCTAAAGTCACGGTCTTTACAGGAGAAACGCGGGATTTTGAACAAACTAACGTGACTATAGGGGGAGAACCTTCATTAGCTACGTGAAGGTATATAACGCAGCCAAAACCTTTTTCGCTAGCATCAGCGAAAGCGATTAGCGAAACGACAGAAGAGTCCTTAATACCCATATGACGCGGGAATTGAAGACCCGAGATTAGCGGTAACTCTGAAATATATTGTTGCCACAACTTGACAACAGAAGAAGGCGGAGACTCGTCCCAATCAATTTTGAGGAGCCATAGTTCTTTTATTAATAATTTAGCGAATAGCGTTATGGGACCGACAAGACCCAATACATCATAAAGTTGTGCGGTAGCGGATAGCATAGAACGCTTTGTACAAATAGCGGGCGGTTGAGATACAGTAAAAGTAAAATTATCAGTAGCGGGATGCCAGCGAAGGCCTAAAATCTTATGAGTGTCATTATCGTTAAAAGAAATATATTCTTGTTGACGATGACTTGCGGGTATGTGTTCCAACAATTCGTGGGAATTACTCGTCCATTTAACTAGATCAAAACCACCGGCTTTGAAAAGTTGGATTAATTGTGTTGCTGTCGCTACAGCTTCATCCAGCGTTGAAGCCGTGGAAGCAAGGTCATCCATGTATATATCGAGCTGTCTTTCAATAAGACTAGCTGCGAGAGGATAGTTAGCTCCTTCATCTTTTGCTAACTCACGCATGACGCGAAGAGAGAGAAAAGGTGAGGCACGAAGACCAAAAGTGACACGAGTAAATTCATACGTTTGCAAGGGTTCGCCATCAGAAAAGCGAAATAAAATTCGTTGGAACTTGCGGTGCGAATCTTGTACATGTATGCAAAAATACATTTTACGAACATCAGCGAAAAAAGCAATAGAATATATTCGTACATTGAGTAAAATATTGAAAATATCAGTTTGTAAGTTTTCACCGGTATGCAAAATATCATTAAGTGATAAACCGTTATCCGACTTACAACTGCCGTCTATTACTACACGGAGCGGTGTGGATGATTTATCCTCCCGAATAACCGGGTGGTGAGGTAAGTAAAAACAAGGCACATCAAACCTTATCATTTCTTGCGGAACAAGTGTTAAGAACCCTTTATCTAAATATTCCCTAATGACGTCATTGTAACGCGCGCGAAGTTCAGGATTTCTACTAAATCTTCTTTCAAGAAGAGAAAATCTTTTTTCAGCGATTTGAAGCGAATTACCTAATTTTTCTGGTGGATCCTTAAATGGCAAAGCGACAACGTAACTGCCATCAGGATTGCGAGCGGTATTAGAGGTGAAAATATTTTCACACTCATTATCTTGCGGACTTATATACTTGGTAGAAGGCAATTCTTCCATTATCCAAAATTTTTGAAGCATGTCATTAAGCGGTTCTTGATTAATTAAATGAAAAGAATGCGATTTATGAGTAGGGGACTCAACATAAGCGTCGCCCATTATTACATAACCTAGCGTTGTTTCTAGTGCCATAGGCGCGTGCGGCGTAATTATTTTATTTGACAGTAATATTTTACAATAGGTATTTACCCCCAAAAGTAAGGAAATTTCCCCAGGTACAAAGAACTGGTCATCAGATAAACGTATCGAAGATATATAATTAATCTTATTTAAATCAATCTTAACGTCCGGTAATTTCCCGGTAATGTGAGGCACTACTAACGGTTCGACTTCATATACGAATTCATTATCGAAGCGAGATGTGAATTTAACGTGAGTAACGCCTAATATTTTTTGCGATGAACCACCAATGCCATGAACTTCGGTAAAGCGGTTTTTTCCCGATATGGGTAAAGATAAACGTTTGCAACAATCAAGCGAAATATAGTCACTTTGTGACCCTGGATCTATTAAACATCTTACATAATATTCACGTCCATAATTATTTATTACTTTTATTTTTGCGGTCGCTAATAAAGCAGCGGTTTGAGTGTGATTAATATCATTGTTAAGGTTTGTAATACTGAACGACAAAATCGTAGTAGACTCCAAGCCCTGAGTGCATACACTATCACCCGAGTTGGACTGCGGATTAATTTCGATCTTATTCGTAGAAGGATTAGAGGTTAAATTACAGTGAGCATTACGAATACCCGAGACGGCCGGCTGGGAAACCGGTTTTTGATTTAGCGCTTGCGCTTCATATTTAATTGTAAAATGTAATAAGGAATGGTGGCGTTGATTGCAATGTAAACATGTACGTTGCGAATTACAAAAACTGGACTTATGTTTATTACTTAAACAATTCGTACAAAAACCATTTTGTTTTATGTAGTTATACCTTTCCTTAGGCGTTAATTTAGAAAAGCGCGGACAATTAAACAAGTGTGTGTGTGTCTTATCTTGACACATAACGCACGGTTGATTGTTGTCAGTATTAATAAAAGTTCTAGTAGGACCACTGTTAGGTCTAGGTATATTATGTTTTTTATTATTATTAGAAAGTTTGTTTGCGGTAGGTTCAAATTGTTTTTGTATATTATTAAGTATCTTACTTTGCTCTTGGACGAAACTGATAAGACTCTGATATGTAGGTATATCAGTTTGACGTTGCGACAATTCAAAGGCTTTAACAGTATCTGCATCTAATCTCTGCAATGCTAATTGCAAGCACATAAAGTCTGTTAAGTCATTTAATTTTAACTGTTTTAGCGCTTTAATTGAGGAATCAAAATTATTAATAAATGATTCTAGATTTGCGGCGGAGCTAGAAGTAAGCGGTTTAAATCTTAACATATGATTAAAATAAGAGACAGCGAGTGAACGAGTATCGTTATATTTTTGTATAAGATTATTCCAAATTATGGGATAGTTTTCTGGCGTAGCGGACAGCCCAGCGCAAATTGCTTTGGCTTTATCAGTAAGTTTACCAACTAAATAATATACGCGTTCAGTATCCGTTAAATTCGGATTATCATGAATAATACTTTTAAATTGTTGATGAAACATAGGCCAATGACGAATATCGCCATCAAACGATTGTAATTCAATAGGCGGCAACTTATTGTGGTAAGAAGAAGGCTTGGATTCAGTCTTTATCGGAATATTAGAGTCTTTCTGTAACTTAGAAAGAACTCCCTTTATATGACAGTATAACTCTTCAAATGCGATCCAGGTTTGATAATCAACGGAACTGGTGGGGTTGGCTTGTAAGTAGACATTATTATAATCATCAACAACCTTTTCGAAATCAGTACGTAACGTATCTACATTACTAGCGTTTAACAAGAATGTATCACGCTGTTGTTCATCAGCGATAGCTGATCGCGACAATTCGTAAATTTTTTGCAAACGCGAGAACATTGCTTCTCGTTTTGCTCGAAGAATGACAACCTTTGGGTCCTCCCGGCATGGCGACCGTTCTTCACCCCTAGATTTACTCATTATTCAGCGGATTAATTTAATAAAAGCAGGCGATAATAAATAAAGTATGCGTTTGTTGGTTTTAATAGCTTAAAAACCAATTGCTATTAAATTAAAGCGGTACCTAAGTATTTATAAACGATTAAGTACAACTAAGCGAATGAGTTACCCTAACTACCGAGATATGCACCTATGAAATTACTTAATTAGCTTTAATAACCTATAACCAATTAAATAATTAGCGAGCGTAAAATATAATATTATTAATAACTTAGCGTATTGTGAAGTGAAAATGAGCGCGTTAAGTAGGTAGGTGGCACGTATTAACTGCGACGCGAGCCAAGCGGGGCACAGAATGCTACCTGCATACAGCGTATGATTGTAAAGAAAATAATTTTAAGTACGTAATTACGATTATCAATCTATAAGCACTGTCCTTCAACACAAATAAATGCCTGCGAATTAGATTGCAGAAATCTAGAAGCGATTGAATATACTTATGACTTATGTATATTATCAAAGCGGGCGGGAATAATTTATAATTAAATAGGCTTTTAATTGTTATTTCACAGACAGATAGATAATTATAGCGATTAGATAATCGAATAATGAAACCATTGGATGGGACCAAAAAAGGTATCAAATCCGGCTCGAAGGACCAAAAAAGGTGGCGGATTTAAAATATGGCTAGAAGCCAAGAAATTGCGGTTTTAATATTTTTAATGGTGGACTGTATGAGGTGTATTAAACTAGTAGGTATTGAACGCTACTCGACGCTGTAATACGCAGGTAAAAGTCAAGGAAAAAGGCAGGAAACAGCTAGCGCCACTCACCTGATGATTAGCTGGTACCAGGCACAATGTGTCGACACAAAAGTTCACAAAACTTCACAATTATAGGCAATAGAAGCACTATCGCGAACGGCGGCGGTGTGCTGTAGGTCTCGTGGTTAAACGGTAACTAAGCGGATATAGGCCACTCAAGGAAGAACGGGATTGGTTGATTTGGAAATACGTCATTTACGTCACAAGAGAGCGTTCAGAAATGCATGATTAATTTAAATACCAAACACTAGTTCTTACTACTACAATTCCACCTGATAGTCTGTGGTGATGCAGCTATAGATGGAAGCTTTCAAGATTTTTGACAAGTAAAACGAACCTGTCACAGGTATCGTAGTGTCGAGAGCATGCACAGCGCAGCGGAGCGCATCTACTTTTGATATTCTTTTGAATAAAGGTATACATTATTACATAAGTACATTATTTTTTTTAAGTACGGTCGGTTCAAATCACAGCCTCAACTGAGAATGTACGCCAAGAAACAGATGACGTGAAATGTTTTCATTTATCATGTAATTGCTGGAGGTACTTCCCCAGTTGGGGTGATCTAGCTCCAGAGCGGGTGTTTCCACTGTGGCCTCCTGCCTATCTGAAAACTCCACACATATTTTTCTAATTTCTTATGTTTTGTGTCTTGACAGTTTTTCTTGGAGAACGTCAAAGACCACCCGTACGTTACTGGCAACGAAGGATCACGACCTATTATTATAGAAACATTGAAGTTCTTGTACGATTTGGAGATGATTGCACAGAGAGATGGCGAAGTTGCTACGCCGGAAATTGCCCGCCCTAGAGTTCCACATGAGGTAATGTTCCTTCTTTTGCTTCACACACATCACAAATATCACTTACGCTTACGGATAGGTGAAACTCAACTACTGTAAAATTTTCAACGATTTTTATGTCTTAAGATAGCTAGGTACTAAAATTCTACGCCTAATCGTTTTAGTAGAATTTACCTTGTTTGCTGGATTTACCCCCAAAGTCACGTAGCTTAGAAAATATTAATTGCTGTTTGAAATCGTTTTCTTTTTTAGTACTTATTGTTTCTTTACCCCAGGTCCTGTTCGCAATCGGTGGTTGGAGTGGCGGTTCACCGACAGCATTTATTGAAACTTACGACACCAGAGCCGATCGTTGGATAAAAGTATGTATTGCATTGTATACTGCAGCAGCTGCTTAGCCAGGATGCAAGCAACCATTCTTGCCCCTGGTTGATATAGTTTTTGAGATTTAATTCTTTAAATTCCAATTCAAAAAATATTAAACACTAGCTGACCCGCGCAGCTCCGCCCGCGCTTTAATTACATTTTGCTCCCCTTTGCTCCCTACTCCCTTGATTTATCTCTCTCCATCTCTCTCTCTTATAAGAAAAATCTAATTCTATGCTCTTTCTCTCCCCTCCCGCTTCGGTCCCCGTCATACTTCCCCTCTTCCTCTCCACGTTGTCCTCTCTGAACCTTCTCCCTCCTCTCTCTTCTCCCAACTTGCTCCCTCTCACTCCCCCCCCCCCTTGCTCCACCTAACTCCTCCGATCACTCACTCCATCACCCTCCCCTCTCCTTCTCTTGCACCCTCTTCTCGTTCTATATATCCTCGTCAATCATGGTATCAGCGTCATAAAATATACTTTATAACCTATTCTCAGACCTACCCGCAAAATTTCATACATATCGGTTCACCAGACTCTCGTGCACGTAACTCAGAGGTTCTCAGATTTTGTTGTGCAAGGCGTTGCGAACGTTCGACACTCGACTCTCGTGCGCGTACCTGAGAGTTTCTCTGATTTTGTTCAGCAAGGGGTTGTGCAAGTTCAGGTGAAGATTCTCCCATACGACGTATTCTTGCTGCCCGTGCTTGATAACTATGTTTAGAAAGTTGAGACCTGGCTCTCTTAGGCATTTTCAAATGTTTAAGAAAATGCTAATAGCGTGTAATATTCTAGCTTTGAAAAGAACTGTTGTTTAGCCCTGAAAAGAACTGTTGTTTAGCCCTGAAAAGATCTGTTGGTTAGCCCTGAAAAGAACTGTTGGTTACCCCTGAAAAAATCTGTTGGTTAGCCCTGAAAAGAACTGTTGATTAGCTCTGAGAAGAACTGTTGTTTAGCTCTGAGAAGAACTTTTGCGTAGGTGTAGTTTTAAGAAAGAAATCTAAAAAAAATCGCACGAAAATTATTAGAATTCGCGCACGACCGCTCCGTAGGGAGCCGACCTCGCGTTTGAGCCGCGCGGGTACCTTACTCATAGATCTAAACTCCCCTCCCGCATGCGCACCCCCGCCTTGGTGATGCTCACTTCGCAACGGGCCGTGCAGCAGAAATCTTTTAATTTGTATGCAGTAATATTTTAATTTCGCCATAACTTCAAAACCAAATGTCCAATTTTAATCATTCACAGACCAAATATTATCTACATAAACTGTACTTAATGATGAAATAATTTATTTTGATAAGGATTAATAGCATGAGTAAAATAAATGCGTTTAAATGTAGTCCAAACAAAATTCAAGATTTTTAAATAAAAAAATGGTTGTTGGGTCTCACTCGACATAGATACGCGCGTGTGCCGCGGACTTTTTTGTAGATATTTATAAGATCTACAATTAATTAGAACATTTTATGGTTATATCTTTTATAGTTTAGGCAGCGTACGCAAAATAAGTAACTTTTCTGGTTGATTTTTTACACCTTGTGTCCGAAAAAACCCAAATATCTTACGGAACCCTATTTTTTTCCAAAATAAAATTTAGCCTATGTTACTCGTGGATAATGTAGCTTTCGAATGGTGAAAGAAATTTTAAAAACGGTCCAGTAGTTTTTGAGCCTATTCATTACAACCAAACAAACAAAGTTTTCCTCTTTATAATATTAGTGTAGATAAAATCTTTAAAAAAAACTTCAATATCAGTGAAAAGTATAAAGTAATTTAAATATTATTGAAGTTGGTGTTAGCTTACCTGCTGTATATATTTGGCACCAACGGATCTAGGTAGATTATGATCACATTATCGTCTACATAGTTTTACATAATTCATGTTTCTTCAGAAAAAAATATCCGGTCGTAATGAAATTTGCATGGAATCATCATAGTAGTTTACTCTCTCGAATAAAAAAAGAATCATCGAAATCGGTTCATATTTGTCAGAGTAATTTAATGGAGATCATCAGTTTTATGGTTTTTACCAGATAAATTCCTCCACATCGTTCATGGTCCTCCAGGAAGTTCTTATCCGGTTGTGATAAAATTCATTCTGATTTATAACAGTGGTTTCTTCTTTCGAATAAAAAAAGAATCATTGAAATTGGTAAATATTTGCCAGAGTTATTACCATTTTTGTCCAAAAAGCGACATAAAGTCATCTTATAGGCATTCCTGCAGCTTTCCAGCGTAGTCGCCATTCTTGTTTTTTCAGGAACTTCTTATTCGTAAGCGATATTTTTTTTATGGGACCCAATCAATGGTTTGAAGAATGGATGGAAGAAAGATTTTTTCAAATCGGTTCATAATTGCCAGAGCTATGCGCGAACATACATAAATATATATATATATATATATACAGACGAATTGAGAACCTCCTCCTTTTTTGAAGTCGGTTAAAAATACAATAAACGGATGGACAGCCTCGAGGCTGGCGTCTTCTCCCTTTACAAAATTGCTTGTTTTCAATATGAGAATGAAACAGTACCTAACAGGTTTTCTTTATAGGTGGAAGAAGTGGATCCTGCCGGGCCCCGAGCCTATCATGGTACGGCTGTCCTCGGCTATTGCATTTACGTTATTGGTGGCTTCGACGGTATGGACTACTTCAATTCCTGCCGATGCTTCGATGCTGTTACCAAAACTTGGCGTGAGGTAAGAACATCTTCTTTATAATGATTACAGCTGTTTTGTATTGTCACCAATGACGTTATCTGGTTGTCATATTATCCAGGTAGCACCAATGAACGCGAGACGTTGCTACGTATCTGTAGCGGTTTTGGGAGAGACGATATATGCGATGGGAGGTTACGACGGCCACCATCGGCAGAATACGGCCGAGAGATTCAACCACCGAACCAACCAGTGGTCGTTGGTCGCGCCGATGAACGCCCAAAGATCAGACGCCAGTGCTGCAGCGCTTGACAGTGAGTTTGAAGAAGATTTTTAATGTACTTACGGTGTAGTTTAAATTTTACATATCGCACAAATTTATAACCCCAGTATAAGGTACTTAAAATCTACGTCCACAACAAAGCTTCTAAAGCAAGTGACCTAAGTAGTCGATAATCGGGGGTATCTAAGTTTTATTCACGATGGCAAGAGTTAAGCAGCAGCGCGGCTGCAGCGTTGCAGTCGCTACCTTATCTTAGTAAGACTCCGGATTCTATCAAAAATTTACACCTCATACCTCCTACCAAAACTGCTTCCTTGGACAATATCGTGGATCCACTGCTAGTGCTAAGTATATAATTTATTTCAGATAAGATATACATAACGGGTGGCTTCAACGGCCAGGAGTGCATGAACAGCGTCGAAATGTTCGATCCCGATACTAACCAGTGGACGAACCTCGCACCGATGCGCTCGCGCCGCTCCGGCGTCTCCTGTATCGCCTACCACAACAAGGTATTTAGGTACATTATTTGTTGTCTTCATCTTTTAATTTGCTTTTTGCACATGTAAATCGAATGAGTACAAGCTTTAAGTTTGATGCGTATTCTGAAAGGCACTTTTACTCCAATAGGCATGATGACTAATTTTGAAAAAATACTCTATAATGTACTTACGGGTCTACTATTGCCGAAAATAATCATATTTTTGTAATAAATATACAATTAATAGCAATATTTTCAATTTTTAAAATAGAGTTTGAATTTCGTTCCAAAACGATGGCCGGTGCATGGCGCCATTTTGTGACGTCACTACGGCGGTATAAATAAACATCTGTCTAGGGGTCTAGGATAAAAGTGAATCATTGTATGAAAGAAAAAGTTGAGATGACAGTTTGACAGTTGTTTATTTACACAGGATTGACGTCATTCACTCTGATCAGCGTTTATTACAAGATGGCGATTAGCTGTATTTGAGTAATTTATTTGCTTAGATATCACGAAAATCTCTCTATTATTATGAAAATGAGATGCATTTTTGGAATCAGTGCAATCTGTTCTAATATTTAAAACCACAGATTTATTGGTATTGTGTTGCAGTCATCATGCCTATTGTTGAAGTGCTTTTCTACTACTTGGACGTAAGAGTAGAGACAAATGCCTCTGATCGCGAGCGTAAAATTAAACTTTCAATTCTGCTGGTCGTGGGTTTAAACGCGGTAGTGGCGGTCAACCACTTTGTGTAGTTTTCCTTAAGCCGCTTCCGCTGCGCCATGTTTTGACTGAACATTGTTCGAAAACATTAGATAAGGGGCACGCCCCTTGAGTGTTTTGTCAAACAAAACCTCTCGAGCATTTTGTCGGAGCTTGTGGAAAATATCCCCACGTACGCCTGCGGGAGGGGCGGGGAGGGCTGATCGTTCATTTTATGTTCGATTTTGACGGAGGAAGACGTTTCGCCCGGCATTTTTTTTCGCGCGTTAAGTGGTTTGGTTTGATAAAGAATCTTATTTTCCGAACAATATTAAAATAAAAAATACAAGTAAACAATAAGCTAGCGGGACGAGAAGTTAATTGTGACATGTTTTGAACAAAACATGGTTCAGTGAACATTGAACATCGAACATTTTTCATCACGAGAGGTTTTGCTCGAAAAAACACTCAAGCCACGCCCCTTATCTAATGTTTTCGAACAATGTTCATTCAAAACATGGCGAAGCGGACGCGGCTTTCAGCTGCACCATGTTTTGAACAAGTTTTTATGTACGATTTTGACGGTGGAAGACTTTTCGCCCGGAATATTTTTTTCGCACGTGGACATCCTTTTGGTTTGACTATGGAGTTGAATCCAGATACTATATTGTTATTAATTGCGTTGATATGGGAAAGATCCATGATTTGGGATGCTACCTCAAGTGTAAATAAAGATAAAATTGAAAATTCGGATCGAGATGTTCCAAAAACATTGTTTACTGAACATGTCGCAGCGGACAGGAAATGTTCGATTTTCAATGTTCGCTGAACATTGTTTTGTTCAAAAATTGGCGCAGCTGACGCGGCTTTAGGATGCAGACCGATTGTCTGAAAACTAAGACAATCCACGCGTCGAATGGGCGGGCATGTAATAAAAAGTCGATTCTGCGCCAGACCTCTCCCCGGTCGTGTCGAACTACCGTCACATCGTAATCAGTACAATAAAGAAATAGTTCCTGCATAGATGGCTGATCTTGTGAGAGATTGGCTGCTGCGGTGGTATCGAAGGGCATTATTATTATTTATCATACTGCTAGATCTACGTGATCGGCGGTTTCAACGGCATATCGAGAATGTGCAGCGGCGAGGTGTACGACCCGGCCGCGAACACGTGGGCGCCGGTGCCTGACATGTACAACCCTCGCAGCAACTTCGCCATCGAGGTGATCGACGACATGATCTTCGCCATCGGAGGGTTCAACGGCGTCACCACCATCTACCACGTCGAGTGCTACGACGAGAAGACCAATGAATGGTGAGAATAGCGTCTTAATATGAATAAAATCTTTAAAAACAAAATTGAACCGACTTCAATATCACTGAAAAGTATAAAATAATTTAAATATTATAGAAGTTGGTGTTAGCGTACCTGCTGTGTATAATTAGCACCAACTTCAATAATATTTAAATTATTTTATACTTTTCAGTGATATTGAAGTCGGTTCAATTTTTTTTTAAAAGACTTTATATTATACTTTTTAGTGAAATTTATAAATAATGATTGAACCATCGAAGACGGTAAAATGATCTAGGTAGGTTATGATCACATTATCGTCTACATAGTTTTACATAATTCATGTTTCTTCAGAAAAAAATATCCGGTTGTAATGAAATTTGCATGGAATCATCATAGTAGTTTACTCTCTCGAATAAGAAAAGAATCATCGAAATCGGTTTATATTTGTCAGAGTAATGTAATGGAGAACATCAGTTTTATGGTTTTTACCAGATATATTCCTCCACATCGTTCATGGTCCTCCAGTAAGTTCTTAGCCGGTTGTGATAAAATTCATACAGATTCATTACAGTGATACAGTCTTTCGAATAAAAAAAGAATCATTGAAATTGGTAAATATTTGCCAGAGTTATGACCATTTTTGTCCGTAAAAAGCGACATAAAGTTATCAATATAGGCATTCCTGCAGTTGTCGTGCGCAGTCACCATTCTTGTTTTTTCAGGAACCACTTATTCGTAAGCAATATTTTTTTTATGGGACCCAATTAAAGAAAGGATGGACGCAAGATTATTTCAAATCGGTTCATAATTGCCAGAGTTATGCGCGAACATACATAGAATATATATATATATACAGACGAATTGAGAACCTCCTCCTTTTTTGAAGTCACTAAAAAGTTTTTAAATAGTTTATTTTTGTTCCTAAAAAGCGACATACTCGTAAAGTCATCTTTTAAGCCTTCCTGCAGGTTTCGTGCGCAGTCGAGATTCTTGTTTTTTCAGGAACTACTTACTCGTAAGCGATAATTTTTTTATGGGACCCAATCAACGGATTGAAGAAAGATTTTTTTCAAATCGGTTCATAATTGCCAGAGTTATGCGCGAACATACATAAAAAAAAACATATATATATATATATATAAAGACGAATTAAGAACCTCCTCCTTTTTGAAGTCGGTTAAAAAACCACAAACAACTGGAAGTATTAATACAATGCTGCACTAGTAATGAATAAAGGATACCTTTCCCAGGTACGAGGCGACGGACATGAACATCTATAGGTCGGCGCTGTCGGCGTGCGTGATCATGGGCCTGCCCAACGTGTACGACTACATTCACAAGCACCGCGAGCGTCTCATGGAGGAGAAGCGACAGAAGATCCTGCTCTCGGAGACGGCGCGCCACGGCCAGCATCGCACCGCGCTGCCCGACGTTAGTCCTCACACCTTTTTTTATGTCGGGGTAGAAACCTTCAAAATTTACCCGGTCACCTTAGAGCCGGAGGCCGGGTTTTGTTGGGCTTTTACCCACTATAACCTCCCAGGTGACCTTCATCAACGCTGGGGAGAGTCACTGGACACTCCGTTCAGATCTCGCCAGAATCTCTCCAACTCCGGAAGCACGGTAGAGCACGTCCCGGGGAGGAGCAGAGAAAGCACGCTTCTCACGGCACCCTCGCAGTGATCGCGACAATGCATGCCTACGCGTCGTCGCCCGCCTCGGGGTTGCGATATTCGTAGGGACATACGAGTCCCCATTCTGTGCGTCTGCGACCTAGTCCTTACACCTGCCTAATTGTCCACGTCTTAGCCGCCAGTCGCAAGCGCGTTATCGTCGCGTGACCGATGTGTGGGCAAAGCAAACCTGCTTTGCCCACACATCGAACCAAACGAGTGGCAAACGAGTCGAAGGTGACCATAAACGGACTTGTACGGGTTTTAATAGTTATCGAGCCTCGACCAAACTGTCAGTATTTCCCGTACATTTTACTAGTGTTTTTTTATAGTTCTGCTAGAGGCGCTAGTGTAGAATGTATGGACTAAAATTGAGAGTTCTCTCGATCTCGATAACTATCAAAACCCTTACCAGACCTCAAGTGTAAACCACGGGTCGTAACATTTCTTTGAATAATAATTTAAGCGTTGAAAATGTCACCGTAGGCAATACGATATAAAGCTCATATTTAAATGCGTTACTGTGAGTCTAGTAGTATCTAATCTACTCCGACATGACTATAGGTAGTCATGTCGGAGTAGATTTGATGTAATGTGCGAAGATTTTATGAATATCCCAGCAGTCTTGAGAGATCATCATCATTTTCAGCAGCCGAAAGACGTCTTCTGTTGAATAAAGGGGGAGGCCCCTTAGAAGGGAGGGTTTGCCATAATCCCCACGCTTGGCAGGCGGCTTGGGGATCGCAGTAAAGGTGGTAGGTAGCTCAATAGAAAGACGCAGCTTTGTGTTTTTGTTTTCCCTTATTCGCCTCTTACTGACACCCAACGGGAAGAGATGGGAGGGTGCTATTCTTACCCGGACACCCCACGGGGGTCTTGAGAGATAATAATAGTATTCTGCGACGCTTTTTTTGTAATTAGCTGTGGGTCGAATCTATTCCGTGATTAGGATGTCTGGGCGTCTTTAGTGCTCTGACAGTTGTTCCTTTATCACCTTCATGAATTGTTTATTTATAGATAGTTATGAATGTAAAACTATTTCATCATATAGCAGGCTAAAGTATGATAAGAGAGAGGCCAAAGGCCTGTTAAATAATCGCAAACGCGTAGAATCGCGTTTATCCCCCGAGCCAATAATAAAGTCGTTTTTTTCGTAATAAACATCAACATTTCGTTATTTTTATATCTAATATTTTAATTAGACTAATTAAAAGTAGCTTGATATCTTGACATGAATTTGGTAGGTACTTTAAGTGACTAACTGCCTCATTCACAAACGTCAGTTATCGTTAAACCTAATTAAGGCATTTTTTAAATCTAATCTATAAAATCTTATTTTCACTCTGGAGTCGTTTATGCTTATTTTCCAATATTGAGTCAAAGCTAAAAAATATTTATTTCAAATAGGCTAAACGCCAAGCAATTTAGAATGGTCAATTTTTTAAAACCTACTCCTGGATCACAACGCGGCCTCAACTGAGAAGATCCGCCAAGAAACTCAGCGGGCCTGTAATTTTTTCACTTTTTTTTTAAACCTTGTTTGTCTTGTTACAATTGGATCAACATTACCTATAGAGTAAGAGATTATCGATAATTCTATTCACTATCGCAGTATGAAGTATTAATTGACTGCGACTGCTGCGAGTGTCGAAATAATCCGATTACAAAAA
Source organism: Furcula furcula (assembly GCA_911728495.1). NCBI lineage: Eukaryota > Metazoa > Arthropoda > Insecta > Lepidoptera > Notodontidae > Furcula > Furcula furcula. The sequence continues at coordinate 21,120,917 of OU452248.1, forward strand.
CTAAATTAATGACCTAATGTCTAATGGACGTTTGTGGGTGCGGCAGCAGGAGTCGTTATTTTGGTGATTATAAGTTAATGTCAATCAGGCCGGTGTTATTGGTTCTTTTTTGTCAGGAAGTTTTCTGTCACTTTGATATGAAGACCCTATGCGGCAAAACGCCACAACAGTACATTTTGTGGTTTTAGACCATTATTTTCATCTGAGTTAGAACTACGTAAGGTTTCAAATCGTCTAGGCTTCGCCAACTTTTCCCTAGGGAGTCGTTTTCCGTCGTGGATCTTGCAATTTATCTTTTCAGAGTAACCGGCCCTGGTTGATGCAGGTCCATCTCATGGAGGATAACGACGACATGCTGGAGCAGCTGGGGCTGATGGAGAACCCGGCGAACAACGAGCCGCCCCCGCCACCGCCTCCGCCGCCGCTACCGCCGCATCCCATGGAACAGGATTAGCACTGCGCTATTGGCCTTGGTAATAACTGTATATCACACCCAAGATACGAAGACTAGGTAGGTAGCAATACCATCGGCAACTTACCTCCAAGTAGCTTAATGTTCATTGTCAAACATCGATATACTATTTCGATGTTTTCAAATTTGAAGTAGAACGGGAGCGCGGAATGTTCGATAAGTGGAGAGGCACCGATTAGGTCGCTCGCCAGTTTAGCATTATTTATAATCGGCACCGATTGGGTCGCTCACCAGTGAAGGGGCTAAGTTCATAGGAACTTTCCAAAGTAGGTAACAGCCTTAGTACAACATTTAACTAAAAATATCTGATATAATAATAGGTTAATAATAAGTAATAACTGGTTATTCGTTGTGAAAGGTTAATAATTAATAAAGTCAGTAATTATAACTAATAAAGTATTAATAGTTGCGAATTAAGTACATCTAAGCAGATGTTTAGAATGAAAACAAAACTGTCTATGTAAACATGTTGTCAGCAAATGCCTAACGAGTTGATGAAATGTAAATAATATAATAATGACGTGTGGTGTTTTGTTTTACAGGTCCCACTGAATTTCTGATATTCGAAAAAACCATTCCGTATAATCAATAAGATGACGACAACTAAAAAGTCTTAGGAAAAAGTATAGTGAAGTTAATAGTATGTAAAATTATTATGTAACAGTTCTTTTATTTTTAAAATATTTTACATTTATTATAGCAATTTTGGCATATTTATAATGTTGTGATATTTTCATAATGTGAATCATTCCTGTATTTTTGGAATATTTTTGAAAATTGTATTAAATTTTTCAGACAAGTATATGAATACTTAATAAGAAATGCTTTGTTTTTATTGCGCCGGTTTTTCTTTCTTATTTTTAACGTAGTGTTAAGTAAAAAGTCATTGATTATCATTAGTAGTTAGTCATTTTGAATCTCCTACAGCGCATCGCATCCAAATTATTATAACTTTTCAATCTGGTCTTATAGATTCTTGAGTTCTAGGAGTCGATGCGGGCGAGTTTTACATGCCCATCTGACGAGTGGATCATCTCAATTTTCCTTTAATCGGCTTGTAAGAATTTGAACGCGTCGCTTTCGAGTTTGCAAAGCCAGCAGTTACCCGCTGCGCTACGGAGGCTAGTAGGTATACAATAATATTCTGGGACAATCCACACAGTCACCTGATCTCAAACTAGGCAGAGCCTGTACTATGGTAGCCAAACAACTGTTAGGTACTAATACTTAATTTATTTTTTTGTAAATACATACTTAAATAGATAAATAATACCAGACACTTGGTGGGGATGGAACCCACGACGTATTGGGTAGCGGCCAGGAAGTCTAACTACTAGACCAACAGGCCCGTCAATACAATATAAATGAAAAATGAAAATATCTTTATTCAGAAAAAAAAAATTAAATTATTTCAATGAGAGACATGCTCTTCCATAGGTACAAGTAAATAACTTTTACTGAATAAAAATAATGTAGTAGGTAATCTCTTATGCTTGTATGTGGTGTGTATGATTTGTGCAGTGTGTCAGTGGGTGTGTACGTGTGGTGTGTGGAGTGTGTGTGTGTGTGTGTGCGAGAGTAAATTTATCTTACATTCGTTTGGCGTTTAACATAGATTAGCTGTGACGACCCGAAAAGTGGTCACGAAAATAGAGCTACGGAGACGGTTGTGTCGCTATTTCAAATTAGTACGAGCCGACATCAGCTAGCGTAAGGACGTATCGAAATTCCTTATTGCGCGTTTATAAACTGTCCAAATTGTTAAGAACCTGTCCTAACGCACGGGAGGAGACGCGCGGGCGGGGAACATCGCACCACCACCGGCAACGTACCTGAGACCGTCGGCTCGCCACTTGCGACGCACTGGGCCATTCGCGACTAACGACTACTTAATTTTATTTTGAATTATTTATATTTCGTAATATTCACGGCATTAAACCAGCCCTATTATAATACAGTCCGCGATTTTTATTTACGTCCACTAGGACCCTAATGGTGGTCCTTCGAGCCGGATTAACAAAATACTTATCGTAATACTAAAATTGCAGATGGAGAATTTTTTTTTCGTTTCGTGTTCTTATTACTACTAGTTTAATTAAATAATAAATATAAGTAAGATATCATTATGATACGAAATAAAAATTATTTATTTGATATTTTCTCCGCTAGTAGTTCGCAACTGCCATGCCGAGACTGACAAAACTAATGTTGCCGATAGGAGTGTCACCACTGTCTATACGAAACTGTCATACTACACGTCATTACCATAATAAAAAAGTTAGTTCTCATTTTTGCCACCAGCACGGATAAGTTGGTCAAGTCAGTACACACACAATTGTTTTGAACCTTATTTTATAGTGCTTAAGATTTTCTTTTAAATGAATATATTTTTCTTTAAGTCAAAACAACTACTTTTTTTCGTATCGCGTTGGTGATTTTATTGATTTTTCTTTATCTACGATGTAAAGGTTTTATGTGCCAACATTACTGCATACAGAATTAGACTTTATTACTACATGTGAAGGCTTCTATTAGTCCGACGTTCCGAATTATTTAAAACTATTTTCTACAATTTCTAGCTACGTGTATAGTTGTGTAAGTATATGTAACCGCGACCACATTTTCGATGTCATTTTGTTCGTGACTGCTTATCTTGTCTATAGTATATCGATGGCGTTTAATAAGCTAAGTGTGTTGTTAAACACCAAGAATTTTAGTCAAACTGGAACACGCAATTACTTACTTAGGCCATCGGCATTTAATTTAATTTATAATTTACTAGCTGACCCGTGCAGCTCCCGCCTGCGCGTTTATTGCCTAAGTACATTAAAAATGCTCCGATGTCCAAATTTTCTCGACTTCTCATTCTTCTTCTCGGAAAAAGACTCTTTTTCACATTTGTTTCCCTATTTTTTCTCCTCCTTTAATTTATTTCTCTCTCCTCACTCTCTCTGCCCCTTCCTACCTTCCCGTCACATGCCGCTCTGGTCTTCGCCCGAACTCTGCCCTTTTCTAAACCACTCCACCCTATCGCTCAACCCCTCTGTCGCACTAAATTCTAGATCATTATCCTAGATAAGCGATCAGCGGGACACCGCTTACTTTGCAATACGAAGGTCACAGGTTCAACTGTTTCATACTGGTTATGACAATGATGGGCGACATGTCGAAAAACCTTACCTTAGATTTTTGATATTTATACGTTATTACGTATTTTAACCGGAAACATTAACCGGAACCATATCGTACATCGCCATCTACTGAGCGGAATTGTATGCATTGACTAAAATCAGTTTGGTTGCAAAAGACAACATAAATAATCTTAAGTAAAGATTATACTTATATAGATTGTGTAGAGAATAAAATATGTTTAATTTTATATTTTTAAGTGGTCATTAACTTCTTATATATTTTTGTATACTTACAAACCTATATTTTGAATTTTAAGATTTACTTCAATGATGTTGATTTAAATAATAATCATGAATCACATCAACATAATATCTACAGAGGTTTGAGATTTCATAGAACCATTATATTTTTTAACACTACGACGCCATCAATAAATTGAAACCACCACCTTGTGTAAAATAGTAAAAGCAAAAAATCCAAAATGGGTCATAAACAGAACATCTGAAAAAACTGTGCTTTCGATGAAATATAATCACAACACTCTTTTTACATTATAATTTTTTATGAAATATATAGTTTTATTAACATTATTTTAGTTTACCTACCGATTTTTATTATAAAAAAAATTTGCATGTTAAAAAAGAAAAAAAACGAGGTCCTTGTGTCCCCTTCCGTGGACCGTGTCCAACCTATGCTCAGAAGTTTAAGTAAAGATAAAAAAACTTAAACCTATATTTTGAATATATTGTTTACTTCTTTTACTTACTTACCTCTTATAGATTATATTAAACGTTATTTAGTAATATTTACACGCAATAAACGGGAAATACTAGATATAAACACCCTGTTACCAATACCCCCTGTGTCCCCTTCTGTGGTCCACCAAAAATTTATACACAATGCTTTATAACTTGAACGCAACCTATGTTTATTTCATTTAACTGGCAACATTATATAACTGACAGTTGAAACTCAATGGTCGCCGTGGTACGTCTGTTCTGTATGAAAATTAATCAAATTTTTTTTTACGTATGTGAAGTGAAGTTGTTTTTGTCAAAGATCGTTGCAACTTTTCTGTTACGTGGATATTTCGCTAAGTATTATCATAAAAAAATCATAGATCAATTAACTTGCTGGAACGTGGGAGGCAATTGCAAAGTAATATTTGTGCTTTTTTTCTAAACTCAAAATTTTATGTTTTATATGTATTTTTTGGCATGTTTTCCCTTCCGTGGACATTCTTTTCTGTGGACACTGTGTCCACGGAAAAGACAATGTCCACGACAGTAACCCCCTAATGATCTGAACTTTTTGCACAAATCTATTTAATAGATTATTACTATTGAGCACGTGTTGCTTAGCTAATCTTATATTATATCTACGATGTATTTGTTTATTTGGCGTGATTTAATTAGAATTGTTAAATAAAACCATTAAGTACAATGTTTTGCTTTTTAGCAACTATGATCTTGCTATGCTTGCATCCGGTGGGTATGGGCTATTTCTATCACTGTTTCAGTTCATAATGCTAATAGGAAGTAGGTCTAAGCAGCAGCTTAGTGGTGAAGATAAAAGATTAGACGTGAAAAAAAAAATAGTATTCGGCGAGCGCATAAAAAACTAAACGAAATGGAACTTGAAATACGCAAGAAAGATAGAGAAGAAGAAGAAACGTTTATTTGTGACACGTAGAAATAAAACAGTGAGTAAGTACAATGAAAAAGGTCGTGTCACAAAAAGGTCTAACTAGGTCTAATATTGCTAGTTGCAGGAGAGAGGTACCATAAGAAGAAAGAGGCGGAATCAAGACTATTGATCAATATTCAATAGAAGAGATTATCCCAAACTTAACAGAGTTATATATACTAAGTGATGGTCCAACTACGCAGTATCAGAACAATTTTTTTTTTATAGGTAATGAATTAAAGGATGTAAGGAATATTTTTTGGCACTACTGTCAAAAAGGGCTTGGAAAAGGTGCCCCTGATGGAGTAGGTTGATGCGTCAAAAGGGTTAGGGCCAACTCGTTAGTAATGGGCACGGATATTTCTAATTACGATTGTCTTTTATCATGTGTAAAACAAAATTGCAAAGGTATAGAGATTTATGGAATTGGTGACCCGAATGTTCAAAATATTCAAGATATTATGAATAAGTACACAATGAGACCTTTTAAAGGTTTGTCAAAATACACTAACTATCTTGGACTCGAAGTGAATCAAATATTTTACATGCTAGAAGATTAAGTCGTCTTTCTTGTGCAGCAAATAAGATTTGTCCACATTTCGAAATTGGACAGATGAACGAAAATACACGATCAAATAGTCCTTTAAGTGTAATTTCTGATGTAGGAAGCTTGTCTCCAATAATCGTAGCCACACCAGCTTCTGCTTCTACAGTATCGTATAGGTCAAGTCCAGGTACACCTGAATATTCCCGAGATTCCCTCCTCGTCCAACGAAAAGATAAAGACTCGATTCAAATTCATATTCAGATGATTCAGATATTATTTTTCCTCCGCGAAATTTAATAAAAAATCCCTTAACCCTTACACCGATAGTGACGATGAATCATTTTTTTTTAATAATATATTTAGGCACAGAGTTAAGGACCTAGGTAAAACTTTTGTGTTTTATTTTTCTTCTTTTCATTTATCGTAATTAAGTCAACGGAAGAGAAGTCACTTCTGTTGACATAACTGTTTTTATTTTTGGTTATGTAACGTTTTAATATTTTATTTGGTTTTTATTACACGTTAGTTCATTACAGCGTAATTATTAAAATTCTGAAGCTTACAGAGTTTTTTAGTTAGGATTGTGGATTATAATCCTAATTTTAATCTTTTCCGTGGAATTGAGTGTCTTTTCGGTGGATACAAAAAAATTAAAAAATGATATATTTAAAAAAAAAAATGGTTTTGATCTCTGATTTTATTATTAATATGATTCTATTACTATATTGTAATAATAAACACAAAAATTCAAGTAAAGAAGTGCCTTTTATTTATTTTTAATTTTTAATTCACCATTTGTTTATGACCCAAATAACATCTAAATTGTTTAAAAATAACTACTTAAGTAATTACTTTTTTTTTAAATATTGCTAAAAAATATAAAATTATAAAAGAACACGCGTCGGACTCGAACTCGGGATCTACTGCGCTGGCAAGACGCTTCCGTAACCACTTGGCCACGAATCACATACGATACATTGCGAAATACCATATCTTATACAAACTAAATGTCTGCTCAGTCCCTATTATATATAGCGTAATAATACATATCTTAATGATTAACTGATCAGTTTATAATTACTCTATTCACATACAAAGGAAATTACGTGTTAATATGTGCAAGTAATGTTTCACATGAAACATAGCGTGATGTTTTATATACCAATTTATACCCTGACTTCTACACAACACATCAGTGAAAGTCCTATCAAAATCCATCCACAGGTTTTCAAATGATACCTGGACGAACAGAACGACAGTAAGACAGACAGACAATAATTCCAAAAAAAATTGTTTTGGCCTCTATGTCGATAGTAGCCATGCCTCTACTCTATCCCCACATAGAAATTTTGGAAAAATATTAAATGTACAGAAAAGTGCTCTTTGAGTTTTATTATAGTATAGATAGATATAATATATTTTATTAATTGTTCAATTTTATCGTAATCTAATTTTAGTAAATAAATACTTATAAGGATATCCGTGACAGACACCCGGTACCTATGAAAAGTGTGAAAATCAATCATTGTAAACGGATTGTAAAACAAAAGCTTTTGTTACAGTCACAGTCATTATTTATTTTATTCTTATATTTAGGTAGGTTCGTTGTAAAATAATTGTTACATAACCGATTAATCAATACACAATTATGCTAAACGTCATGATATCGAAGCTGACTCTATTGAAAGGTCAGGCTGGTACAGCTGACAACTGCGTGGGTAACTACCCCGAGGAAGATGAATGACCATTTTATCCGTGATACGAACTATAAACGGTTATTTATACCCTATTACTATAGCTGGTGAAATTACCGGGCTAAATGCCTCGGGTACTATCAGCATTTGCAATTAACGTTCTTTCAGTCGGGCGAACTTACACCTGCTCGATCTCTAAGCTTTAGACCTGTTTCTCTAAAAAAAAAGAGTACAAAGGTCCATGAAAATAATCGATCCTCTCAAATTAGAAAGAAATTTAAATTAATTTAAAAATATATATACATCTATACAAGTGTTACTAAAACTGCATTATACGTCGAAATGCCGTTCGGCACTGTCATGGCATACAGCCTCACTTATAGCAGCTGCCTGCACTAATGACTTGACTGTAGAGTCCGCGGACGATATCCGCTGCCACGCTCGTTCCGTCCACGCCACAGCCGTAAAACACGCCCCGTTACTTATAAACGCACGTAAGACAACGGCGCTCATCCCCCTACCCATACACCGCCACCCATCCTTTCTCACAGACTGCACGAAGCAGTCCCAAGCACCCGCATAGCGTCCAATCACGTCTCCTTGAATCCTTGACTTCACAACGTCTATCGGGTACAGCAACACCCACGATAAAACCCCTGCTAATCCTCCCGCCATGAATACTCTAGTTACTGTCAGATCTCCTCTTGTCATCGCTTCGTATGAACTGAAGTAGATCGCGAACGCGGGGCTATCGCGAGCTATCGTAACCCCGAGACCCCGGAATAGCCCTCTGTATCCGCCGGTACGTAGGACATGTCGGGCTCCAGCCCACGCTCCTGACGGCATGCCATCTCCGGGCTTTGCTAGTTGTTGTCTAGTTTTGACTAATTCCACCGGAGAGCATGCGAAGCTTTGAAGCACACCGGCGACTGCGCCTGCTGTCGCGTGAGAAGACAACGAATTTGGATTTGGTAGTGACCGCCTCGTGTTTCCATAAGCTCCGAACACGATAGCGTTTATAGCCGATATTCCTCCTAACGGTGCTCCCACTCCACGGTACGCAGATGATAACGTTCCACCTTTAAAGAGCGCTTTCGTAACTTCCAACGCACTGCCTCTACCTGATTGTATGTGTACTTTTAGTGTGTCCAAAGGATGCCCAGCTATAATTCCAGCACAGCCTGAAATCCATAATATTTGGTAAGTTTTCCCTATGTAAACAGTTAGCTTTTTTAAATCAAATCATACAAGTACGGGGTGTCAAAAAAAAATCGCTCACCTCCAACACATCCAGCTATGAAATCTAACGCCATATTTGTAAATGGATAATATTTCTTTCACTGGGTTGATCTGAAATAAAAAATATAGCACTCGGAAACTGAAAACTTTATGAATAATGGTACACCATTTTTATCTTTGTTTATTTCGGCTGTTTTTATTAACCGAGTGCTTCAGAGGAGAGACTCAGTCCCGGTCTTCATCGCGAATACCGAACAGAATCGGCACCAGAGCACGGGTCGCGCTATCAGTAATCACGTATTTATGTAAACTATTGTTAAGGCCGGGTACCGGGTAGTTTGACCTTCGATAAGTTCAATTTAACAAAATGTAGCTCACCTCTCCGGCGCTCAAATCAGGTAGTCGTAATGGGAATTCACGTCTTCTCCACTTGAGGTGACGCCAATAAACATATTGGTAGAGAGTAGCACAGTAATTCGTCTTGTAACGGTCCAGTCTCCAGGGTTCGCGGTTCTGATGTGCGCCCGCGCAGCGCCGCCGTTCGGCCGCGCGCCTTCTGTGCCTCCGCACTCATTATCTCCTACTTTGGGTTATCCTTATCACATAGGTCAGACGTCTACGTCTTCATAACAAATTAACTATATACATACGCCCATGAGTTACAGTGCAAATTTTTCCACTTACAAATGTAATTAATTTTTAATATTTTAATGCATTTTTTATCTCTGAGATGCATTCTTGTAAACCACGTTACTTCGCTAAAGTTTGCTAACTTTGCGTTTACATTCGCAAATAGCTACCTAGCTACTTGTAGGTATTGTAGACACACAGCCGCAAAATTAAGTCCATCGCCATTCTTTAGTATTTTCATTCATGTTTTCAATACATAATTGTAGCAAACAGTACATGTTATGTATACACACACGCAAACGCACAGGTACACACTTACAGCAGTTGTACATAATCTTCGTAGTTATCTTTCGACGACAAATCTAGTAGGTTATTCCTTCAGCCATCAGCTAACGAAGGGGACTTCACACCAAAATATCGCAATGTTTTCACAATGCTAACAATACTTTTAATTAACTTAATGAATGAGATAAGAACACACATTATATAAAACGTGATGTTTAACGTCGAGATATAAAATGTTCTTTTACGGGAATTTTAACAGCACACACTTAGTTTACTAGATGTATGGCTATGGATGAATGACCGATCCTCGTGGGTCGTCCAGGTAAGAACAGCACCCACCCAACTCCTCTCGTTGGGTGTCACACGAGGCGACTCGGGGAAAACAAGAATTTGGGCAGCAGCGTCTCTATTGGATTACCTTCCACCTGCAGGCCTAGCACGACTTGCAATCTTGACAGCTCGGCGTGGAGTATGACGTAGTTTTCATCCCCGAAACGTCAATTCTCCATACAAAAATGTGAAATACTACGTTATAGTGACCTCATACTCTTGTCTGTCACGATTTGCACATAATGCTAAGCCTGCTGTACTGCGATCACCAAGACGCCTGCGAAGCGTGGTGATTATAGCAACCCCTTCTCTTCTAAAGGGGAGGCCTTTGTTCAACAGCGAACGTCTTTCGGCTGTTGATGATGATGGTGATAAATATGTTTGTTACGCGACTTTTAACAGCACGCTCAGTTAACTAGATGTATGCAGATCGGTGCTCGTGGGGTGTCTGGGTAAGAATACCAAGCACCCACCTCCTCCCATTCAGACACCGGTCTCGCCAGCGAGGCCGAAGGGTCGTACGTATGCGACCTCAACGACGTGCATCACCCCACTGAGTTTCTTGCCGGTTCTTCTCAGTGGGGGCGCGTTGTGAACCAGTGGTAAACTCAGCCCTCTCTTAAGCGACAGCCCAAGCCGAGGCCGTGCCTCCCTGAGGTGCCCTTGAGCTCGTCGCTACTTCTGCCGTAAAGGCTAGAGCGCTTCAAGCGCTCGCCTCCTATTGTCCGGTGAAGCTGTAATGGCCATCTGTGGCCAACAGCGTCTACTATTCCCAAAAAAAAAAAAAAAAAACTCCCATTGACTGTCGTACGAGGCGACTCAGGGAAAACAAAGAGTCGGGCAACAGCAACTTTCTATTGGATTACCTACCACCTATTACTGGTACCACCTCCCCAAGAAATATGCCAAGCGTGGGGATCATGGCAAGCCCTCCCTTCTAAGGGAGAGGCCTTTGTCCAGCCGTGGACCTCTTTTGGCTGATGATGATGATGCAGATCGTAGAAATATATGAGGGTTAAGACCAAATTCATGCATCGAACGGTTGGTGTCCCGCCATATGGTGGAATTTTAACTCCTTTGTAGTAAGAATACCGACCCGTCGATCTTCATGCTGCTCAGAGGTCGACTACATGACACCGTGCACGACTCAACGACTCTTCGTGTCACTAATTAGTAATTCAATCTATCTTACTTCTTACTAATATTATAAAGAGGTAAAGTTTGTAAGTTTGGATGTTCAGGGTATAAACTAATCTCCGGTACTTACTAAGTACCTAAGGTAAAACCCCCAATCATCGACACTTTAAGGACCGAAAGTGAACATTTTTTAAAATATCTAGTTTATTTATGATATTATATACGATACTTTCATGCACTAGGTATAAGTTTAGGGTTCATTCCATATTATCTTAAAGTAAAAACGAGTGTAATACCAATAAGTAGATCAATAAATCAAATTAGATTTAGGCTGTTTTTGGCCTAGTTATATCGACAAGGAAATTCTATATACACCCAGTAATCGACATGATCCAATAATCGTGATCTAGTAATCGACATGTTCTATTTATCGTCACCCAAATATCGACCGAATCTTAACACCATGCCCAAAAAAGTCTTATTAAGTACATTAATTATTTTAATTATAATAAACAAACAGGGACATGTACATGTGAGTGGCATGCTTAAACTCATCTAAAGTTAAGTAGGTAATGACTTTTTAATGCTATTATAACAATATTTTTTTATTAAAAAATCGTAATTATGTATCCTGTTACGTACTTCCACTATTTTTTGTCACGTATGAATTATTTTAATTAATCAAATATTTAACATAAATTGTATAACTGTTTTCAATTAATTGGTATTCATCATCATCATCACCAGCCGGAAGACGTCCACCGCTGACTATAGGCCTCACCCTTCGAACGCCACAATGATCGACAAATGGGTATTATAATAAAGATAAATAAATATCGTCTGTCCACCTAGTAGGAGGCCTACCTACGCTGTGTCTTCCGGTTCGTGGTCGCTACTTGAGAACCTTTTTTCCCCATTGGTTGTCGGTTCTTCGAGCGATGTTGCCTACCCATTGCCACTTTAACAAGCAGATTCTGAGAGCTATATCGGTGACCTTGGTTCTTTGTCAAATGTCCTTATTACGGATTCTGTCACGCAAAGAAACTCCGAGCATAGCTCTCTCCGTAGCTCGTTGTGTGACTGAGCTTCTCTAAAAGGCCAGCTGTTAAGGACCACGTCTCATTACCATACTGTCATCACTGGCAACATACATTGGTGAAAGAATTTTGTCTTCAGGCACTGCGGAATTTCAGATGAGAAGATGTCATCAAGTTTCCCAAACGCCAAGTTGGATTCTTCGAGCGACCTCTTTGTCGAAATTGAACCCACTAAATGTATCCAAGGTAGACATAGCGATCAACAACTTCGTGTGTATCGTTGCCAACGACTATCAGTATGAATGCAACATGGACATTAGACATATTCTTCGTCTTGTCCATGTTCATTTTAAAGACCCACCGGTTGGGTTTAACGCTACTGAGGTCGCTGAGCATCGTATTGAGGTCCTTCAGCGATTCTGCCGTAATTACTATATTATCGGCAAAGCGAAGGCGAGTGATGTATTCGCCATTGACGTTGATGCCGAATCCATACCAGTCCAAGAGGTTGAAAACGTCCTCCAATGCGTTCGTGAACAGTTTCGGAGAAATAACGTCTCCCTGTCTCACGACTCTCTTCAATCGGGTTGATTTTGTACTCTCGTCCTGTAGTCGGATCGGCATGGTGGTCGTTGCAACACTTCGATACCTATAGTGAATATGGCATCGCTGGAGGGACAGCAATACTCCCAGGTCTCGATTAAATCGAAGGCTTTTTCGTAGCCCACAAACGCTAGACATAATGACCGATTATACTCCTTAGTCTTCTGTATCATCTGACGGATTGTATGAATGTGGTAAACAGTGCTAAAGCTTTTTCGGAACCCGGCTTGTTCGGTAGGCTGGAAACCATTACACCTGCGTTCGAGACTGTTTCTATTCATTCGTTTCGAAAACAGCTTGTACATATGGCTCAGGAGTGAGATATGTCTATAATTTTTCGATAAGGTGTTATCACCTTCTTGAAGCGAAGCACACTACCACACTCCTGTGCCATGCTTCTGGCGTAGTACCTTCGAGTAAGACGGAATTGAATAACTTCTGGAGGACTAACAGTACCGGTTTTCCATCCGCTCTCAGAAGTTCTGTTGTGATTCCGTCTTCACCCGGCACCTTTATGTTTTAAGCTGTTTGAGAGCCATTCCAATCTAGTACAGGCTGATGTATGGGATGTCCTCAGAGTAGTGCCGGGTTAGTTTAACTCTGGTGTCCGTGTACATTTTAAACACATTTCATTTGGTCAAACTATTTTTGAAAACATGGAACAAGGACCTGATTGGTCTAGATTGGTCTAAGGGCATTTTTTTCACGTGCAGGTTATAAGCTATGACGGTCTCTTCCGGCCCCTTAAATGTCATGACAGTAGCCATATTATCTCAGTGACCGCAGTTGAGAGCCGAACTTCACGAATTTTATCATGGAGTGGCGGCCTTGATCAAACTCTGCGTACCAACGCATTACGGTGCTCAAATGACGTGCTTTCCACCCAATAGCATTTTGAAGTCGAGCAGACTGACTGCTTCTATCGCCTGTGCTATTTGAAAAGGCGTGTATCTTTTTAGGCGCTATTTTTGCAAAATATGTCGGTTACTGGAACACATGGAATATCCAATCATCGACACAACTGTCGATCACTGGATGCAGTTTGATGTTTTAAATGAAATAACTATATTTTAAGAGTGCTGAAGAAACATAGCCAAATAATAAAATAAAGTGCAAATAATAATAAACAAAGAACTTTCGACATGTGTCGAAATTTGGAACAAGCGACGAAAAAATCTCCAATTACCGACAGGCGTATTTTCTTATTTTATTATAACCACACCCTTGTCAAACAATTATTAAAAACTAGTCAATTTATGTCTTAATTTTATAAATAAATAACATTTTCGATACAGCAAAACAATTAAAAGTTATGAGCAATAAATCTTACTCACCTCCTTAACAATTTTACTAGTAAAACTAGACTTACGATGGAGGATCACTTGCGGTCGAAACTTATACCAAGCCATTTTCTTAAAAATGGCCGAATGTGTGAAATGTCATTTCCAATGACAACTAGATAATCCGCGTTTATTGTTTATTCTTGAAATCCATTCAGAAAGGAGAAACTACTCTTATTTTTTTTAATAAACTTTATAAATGTCGGACAATGGTGCGTTGTCGGACACTGGGTGTTTTACCTTACTGATCCGATTTTGAAAATTCTTACACTCACAATTTCACTTTCAATATATTCATATAAACTATTTTCAAAAAAATAAAAACCAACTTCCAAGTAAGTTATCTTATGCTTTTTAACCGGCTTCAAAAAGAAGGTTCTGTATTCGACGCGTATGTATGTGATATTAATAAAAATGCGTAATATTAATATATTATGTTAGTCTATGTGGGCTTCTAAACAAAAGAGATGTTTCAAAATGTATGGAGCCTGGGCTAGGACTTTGTACACTATACTCTAAAATAGGGAAACACACATAAAACAGTTTTTAACTGTCCATTTACTTTAATTTGGCTTTATTTGCGTGTAAAACTTAAGAATTTTTACTTAAAATTGCAACACATAACATAAAACTGGCATGGCGGAAAAGTGTCATTGTCATGTGTCATTTTTATTATCAATGGCGTTATAAGTATTTTTACTAGAGTACTCTTTTTATTTTTGTTTCTGTTTCCTCATACCAGTGGCGGTCCGAGAGGGGGGGTCGTAGGGGTCATGGCCCCCCCCCAAAATCCCAAAATCGAACACGGCGAATTGACAAACTTAACTTCCTGCTTTAAAACGTCTAAACAATTATGTTAAAAATAGGTTATCATAATAATAATGAAAAATTTGATTGAGAGCAAGCACGTTAGAAGGGAGACTGAAAGGTTTAACTCATCTAAATATTCTTCTCTGGAATTCTTTCTTCTAAATAGACCTCTTTGTTGAAGTTGGACAGACCATCTCTACACTAGTATGCCTGTGGACCGACCTAACTGGATAGTCTGTCCAAGGTAAATCAAGGATATAACAGCAGTCAACAACTTTCAGTGTATCGTTCCCATCAACTACCGGTACTAGTGTAATAGAGATATTAGATAGCATGATATTCATCGTCTTGACCATGTTCATTTAAAGACCGAACGCTACTGAGGTCACTGAGCATAGTATTGAGGTCCTGCAAGGTCACTGCCATAATTACTATATCATTGGCATAACGAAGTTAAGTGATGAATTTGCCTATGTATGTTGATGACCAATCCGTTCCAGTACTTCCAGCCTAAGTGCTTACAAAAGGCCTCCAATGCGTAGTCGGATCGACATGGTAGCATTGCTATACAAACACCTCAACACTTCGATATGCCTATAATCAGTGGCGTGCACAAACTTTTAGGCATAAAAGCAAATTTCTTAAGTTTATATAGCATGGATGAATGAATGTAATATAGTTATAATAATTATAATAACCATTGGTTATAATAACCATTTTGAGATGTTGTAGGGTAGGCAAAGTCTTTTGCCTATAATATAGGCTGCACGCCACTGCCTATAATCAATGTGGCATCGCTGAAGGGACTACAATTGAATACAGATCTTTTTCGTAGTCCACAAACACCAGGCATATTTGCCGATTATACTCCTCGGCCATGCTATAGCCATTTCGATATCTGACTTGTTCGGAAGGCTGAAAGTCATCAAACTCTGGAAAACAGCTTATACGCGTGGCTTAGGAGTGAGATAGGCCTATAATTCTTCAATAAGGTGCTATCGCCTTTTTTGAAAAAAAAACCTTGAGTTTGACGGAATTAAATAACTTCTATGGGACTATAAGTAGGGGGACAGGCTGATGATATCTCTGATGACCTGGGATATCGGTGTAGTGTCGGAGTCGTTCGGCTCTGGGGTCCTGAGCGATGGGTTTCTGTGTCGAGGTGCAAAACCTCTCAAGCTCTCTAATTATCTCCAGTTTCTATGAGATGACAATACCGTTATGATCTGAAGATCATAACCCAACCTGAAGGTTGGTCATTTGGCTTCGCTCAATAGACGAATTCTTCGCAAATACTTTAGATCCTTGGTTTTGTTCAATTGCGTTCTCAATACATGCTGTATTATTGAAAGGCTAGTCGTCTCGCAGTAATTTCGAGGTTGATCTATTGACTTCAGCATATTCCGGCTTATAAACTAAAGATCTCAGTCCAGTTTACCATTAATTTATTAGATATTTTTATCGGAGAGCATCTGAGGCTTTTTACCACGTGGAGTCTTTGATGCCACTGCGTGGACAGTGTTCACCAACTCCATAATTGTACCCCAACTCCATAACTCTTCCGCAGTTTTGCATTCAACTAGTCACTGGAAGCGAATGTGAAGTTTATGTAAAGTTCAAGTTCGAATACTGGATTTAAGCAGATCCCGGTCAGAGCGTGGACTTCACCAGACGAGACTTCATAAAATTAACATTGATATTCAATATGCCTCTAACAATAACAGTTTTCATCATGCCGATCACTGAGACATCATTGAATAGAAGTATGCGTTTTGGTCGTCATATTAAAGTTGATCTCATTTTTGACTGTCCACTTCCTAGATTGTCGTTCGGCGTCGTCTAGAAGAGAAGAAGTTCAGCGCATAGAGTCCTCCTTCTCCATGAAGTCGACCAGCCGCTGGCTCCTTTGGTTTCGCTGCCTCTATCCATACGACCTCACTCTCAACTCATCGCCATTCTAGGTGTGTGCTGATATGTCCTCATATAACTTGTACTCTACCCTAAGTTGAAAAATGCTCTAACTATTGAAAAAAGAATTTTTGAAATCGGACCTGTAGTTTCTGAGAAATCCGCGGACAAACCTACATACATACACTCATAAAATTTGGTAAATTTGTTTAGAAGCCGACATAGACTAACATATAAGTATTAATATTACGCATTTTTATTAATATTACATACATACGCTCGACGCGTATGTATGTAATAGTATAGAGAACCTTCTTTTTGAAGCCGGTTAAAAGGGCGCGGGCGGTAGCTGCGCGGGTCAGCTATAGAGCGTCCAACCGTTTATTTTCTTTTTGACAGCACCAATAGAACGTAACTGCGTCATGTTACGCAAAAGTTCACTTTTAAAAGTTCACTTACAGTGAAGTTCACTTGTAACATGACGCAGTTACGTTCTATTGGTGCTGTCAAAAACAAAAACGGTTGGACGCTCTATAGTCTTTATATATCTATACCTACTTATAATAAAACTGTAACAGGTCCATTTTAGTACATTGAAGATATTTTGAAAATTATCACCGAACACCGACGACGTAACTACTCAATGGATTTGAACGAAACCTGGCATGATTTGAGGGACATACGATACTTTTTATCCTGTAATCCAACACGGTCGGTTCCCTTGGGAGAAGAGACTTGGTTAAACACGTGGTCTGATTTTATACATTTTTAATTATAATTATTTATAATAAATAATAATAAGCAGACACTCATAGAGTGTTATTTTTATTAATGTTTCGCAATCGAAAAGGTTAAGCAACGTGAGGCAAGGTCATCACATAGATGGGTGACTGTTTAATGCCATTTGAACTGAGCGTCTATGTGCTTCGGAAGGCACGTAAAAAGGGAGTCCCAGTTTTTAACCGACTTAAAAAAGGAGGTTATGTATTCGACGCGAATGTACCTATCTACTTTTATTACTATCTATAAAAAAAAATAAAAAATCAATTTAAAGAAAAATAACTTTTTTTAAAAACAAGCTTTTATTATTTGTTAATAAAATGAACTAAAAAGTTAAAAATAAATTAACTATAATAAATCGTGTTACATTGTGATAGCAAGAGGAAAAAGAAGGTGCTAAATGTTCATAATTATACCATCAAAATGTATCACGCTAATTTATTTAATTTTATTTTAACTTTTTAGTATTTTTAATTTGAGATTTACTACGACGTAGTTCGTTTGTTGGAGTTGCATATTCACGCCAACCAAGATATTCGTCAAGACGAATCAAACGAGCCCAAACTCGACGGGGTTGCGTCGTTTAATTGCGGAGTTGCTATGGCCAGCTTCCAGGTCCATCATCAGATCAGCTCTATGTCACAATAATATTGCATTGTCATACACAGTCCAACCAATATACCAAGTAAAGTAAACGATTATAAAATGAACAAAAATAATGAAATATTTAAATCTAATTAATGTATCTCTGGTGGTACCACGGAGTTGTCCGTAGTATCCCCCGTGGTACCACGGACAAAAATAATTATCGGTGGTACCACTGGTGGTACTACTGGTGGTACCACGGACAACAAACGCAATTTATGCATGCAAAATTTCAGTTCTGTGGTGTATCTATACCGACATCCAACCATCTAGATTTGTTAGGTCTCAATTTATCCTCGATCCATTGAGTCAAAAGCCAAAATATCTGCTAAAAAAACTTGGTATCTTGAATAAGGTGAGGCGGTATTTCACAAAGGAACAGCTTTTGATTCTTTACAAAGCTCAGGTTCGACCCTGCATGGAGTACTGTTCTCACCTGTGGGATGGCTCTGCCAAATATCAACTTGTCTCTTTGGATTCGCTAGACAGACGCGCTCACAGGATAATTGACGATAACGACCTAACAAATGAAAAACTGCAACAATTGGATCATCGTCGCCTAGTTGCATGTTTATCGGTTTTTTACAGATTGTTCCACGGTGAATGCGCTCAAGCACTTTTTGACCTTGTACCACCATCCCCTTTCTTTTACCGGACTACCAGGCGCCGGCAGGGTCTCCACCGCTTTGTCGTTGATACTCCAACTTGCCGCACTAAGCGTTTCGCTTCTTCTTTTCTCATGCGCACGGCCAAGCTGTGGAATACCCTCCCGGACAACGTTTTCCCTGATAAATATAAGTTGGGTGTATTCAAGTCTGGAGTGAACAGGCGTCTTATGGGTAAGCGCGGTCCATCCTAGACCACATCTTCACTTACCATCATGTGAGATTGTGGTCAAGAGCAAACCTATATATTATAAAAAAAAAGCTCAATCGGAAACCGGCAAGTGAATCAAATTTAACTTGCAAGATTTGATTACAGACAACGGGACAGGTTAAAGTAAATAAAAGCTTGTAATACACTCATAGACAGTCCACATCGCTCGAAGAACCGATAACCGATGGGGAAAAAGGTTCTAGACTGGTGACCAGCTCGTCACGTCAGGCTCTTCAGGCGGAATGGTTACCAATAAGTAAGTCCAGACCACCCGTTGGGTTCCCACTCGTCCCGCTTACCACCGGATAAATAAAAAGCGAATGATGAAAAACTGCCTTTAAACCAAGTATTGTGGGTTGTTATTTTTTAACATAGTTTATTAAGAAGAAAACAGTGTATCATACTAGGCTAAAAGAGCGTTAAGTGAGGTTAGCGGCAAATTAGTTACGTTTTATTTGAAAACTGATTTTTTGTGTATCTATACTTCTATACTAATATTATAAAGAGGAAAACTTTGTTTGTTTGGTTGTAATGAATAGGCTCAAAAACTACTGGACCGTTTTTAAAAATTCTTTCACCATTCGAAAGCTACATTATCCACGAGTAACATAGGCTAAATTTTATTTTGGAAAAAAATAGGGTTCCGTAAGATATTTGGGTTTTTTCGGACACAAGGTGTAAAAAATCGACCAGAAAAGTTACTTATTTTGCGTACGCTGCCTAAACTATAAAAGATAGAACCATAAAATGTTCTAATTAATTGTAGATCTTATAAATATCTACAAAAAAGTCCGCGGCACACTATGTCGAGTGAGGCCCAACAACCATTCTTTTTATTTAAAAATCTTGATATTTGTTTGGACTACATTTAAACGCATTTATTTTTCTCATGCTATTAATCCTTATCAAAATAAATTCCATCATAATTTCATCATTAAGTACAGTTTATGTAGATAATATTTGGTCTTTGAATGATTAAAATTGGACATTTGGTTTTGAAGTTATGGCGAAATTAAAATATTACGATTTCTGCTTAGACTATAGTTATATGATCTAAGGATTTCTGCTGCACGGCCCGTTGCGAAGTGAGCGTCACCAAGGCGGGGGTGTGCATGCGGGAGGGGAGTTTAGATCTATGAGTAGGGTACCCGCGCGGCTCAGACGCGAAGTCGGCTCCTTCCTTACGCAGCGGTCGTGCGCGAAGTCTAATAATTTTCGTGCGATTCTTTTTAGATTTCATTCTTAAAACTACACCTACGCAAAAGTTCTTTTCAGGGCTAAACAACAGTTCTTTTCAGGGCTAAACAACAGTTCTTTTCAGAGCTAGAATATTATACGCTATTAGCATTTTCTTAAACATTTGAAAATGCCTAAGAGAGCCAGGTCTCAACTTTCTAAACATAGTTCTCAAGCACGGGCAGCAAGAATACGTCGTATGGGAGAATCTTCACCTGAAAGTTCACAACGACTTGCTGAACAAAATCAGAGAAACTCTCAGGTACGCGCACGAGAGTCGAGTGTCGAACGTTCGCAACGCCTTGCACAACAAAATCTGAGAACCTCTGAGTTACGTGCACGAGAGTCGGGTGAACCGATATGTATGAAATTTTGCGGGTAGGTCTGAGAATACGTTATAAAGTATATTTTATGCCGCTGATACCATGATTGACGAGGATATATATATATTATAAAGAGGAAAACTTTGTTTGTTTGGTTGTAATGAATAGGCTCAAAAACTACTGGACCGTTTTTAAAAATTCTTTCACCATTCGAAAGCTACATTATCCACGAGTAACATAGGCTAAATTTTATTTTGGAAAAAAATAGGGTTCCGTAAGATATTTGGGTTTTTTCGGACACAAGGTGTAAAAAATCGACCAGAAAAGTTACTTATTTTGCGTACGCTGCCTAAACTATAAAAGATAGAACCATAAAATGTTCTAATTAATTGTAGATCTTATAAATATCTACAAAAAAGTCCGCGGCACACTATGTCGAGTGAGGCCCAACAACCATTCTTTTTATTTAAAAATCTTGATATTTGTTTGGACTACATTTAAACGCATTTATTTTTCTCATGCTATTAATCCTTATCAAAATAAATTCCATCATAATTTCATCATTAAGTACAGTTTATGTAGATAATATTTGGTCTTTGAATGATTAAAATTGGACATTTGGTTTTGAAGTTATGGCGAAATTAAAATATTACGATTTCTGCTTAGACTATAGTTATATGATCTAAGGATTTCTGCTGCACGGCCCGTTGCGAAGTGAGCGTCACCAAGGCGGGGGTGTGCATGCGGGAGGGGAGTTTAGATCTATGAGTAGGGTACCCGCGCGGCTCAGACGCGAAGTCGGCTCCTTCCTTACGCAGCCGTCGTGCGCGAAGTCTAATAATTTTCGTGCGATTCTTTTTAGATTTCATTCTTAAAACTACACCTACGCAAAAGTTCTTTTCAGGGCTAAACAACAGTTCTTTTCAGGGCTAAACAACAGTTCTTTTCAGAGCTAGAATATTATACGCTATTAGCATTTTCTTAAACATTTGAAAATGCCTAAGAGAGCCAGGTCTCAACTTTCTAAACATAGTTCTCAAGCACGGGCAGCAAGAATACGTCGTATGGGAGAATCTTCACCTGAAAGTTCACAACGACTTGCTGAACAAAATCAGAGAAACTCTCAGGTACGCGCACGAGAGTCGAGTGTCGAACGTTCGCAACGCCTTGCACAACAAAATCTGAGAACCTCTGAGTTACGTGCACGAGAGTCGGGTGAACCGATATGTATGAAATTTTGCGGGTAGGTCTGAGAATACGTTATAAAGTATATTTTATGCCGCTGATACCATGATTGACGAGGATATATAGAACGAGAGGAGGGTGCAAGAGAGGGAGAGGGGGGTGATGGAGTGAGTGATCGGAGGAGTTAGGTGGAGCAAGGGGGGGGGGGAGTGAGAGGAAGCAAGTTGGGAGAAGAGAGAGGAGGGAGAGGGTCCAGAGAGGACAATGGGGAGAGGAAGAAGGGAAGTGTGACGGGGACCGAAGCGCGAGGGGAGAGAAATAGCATAGAATTAGATTTTTATTATAAGAGAGAGAGATGGAGAGAGATAAATCAAGGGAGTAGGGAGAAAAGGGGAGCAAATTAACGCGCGGGCGGAGCTGCGCGGGTCAGCTAGTATACTATAAAGAAGTTAAAGTTTGTTTACGTCTATTAAGTCAAGGATAATCGGATAACATTTTTTTAGTTAAGTATTATACCAGAAAATAATCAACACATTTGGCAGCTAAGGTATGTTAACGTACATCAAACGAAGGAATGTAGGGTAGTGTCTTTCAAGCGAAGGACTCATCAATAAATGAGACAATTAACGGCCTACAATTTTTTTATATCTCTGGAACTATTCACAATTACGAAACGATTCTTAGATGGAAATGTAGAGAATTTTGCGCTGTATCGCTTTCCATTTTAAAGTCAAAATCGACAGTTTGAGGGTTAACGGCCTTTTCGTTAAAGGACGGCAGTCCGATGACCATGGATGCTTCCAGAACGCCGGGAACGAAAACATAAATGCCCTATAACCCGCAAAACTGATTTTATTACAATCTATATCTTATACTTATAATAAAACTGTAACAGGTCCAATTCTGTACATTGAAGATATTTTGAAAACTATATTTGGAGGGCATTCTATAACCGATACTGAGGCCGAAAATGTTTATTTTTAATTTTTGTCTGTCTGTCTGTATCACGGCTGCGCATCACGCCGAAACTACTGAATGGATTCAAATGAAACTTGGCATGATTTGAGATCTTACTACGAGGTAGGACATAGGATACTTTTTATCCCGTAATCTAGCACGGTTCTTTTAGGAGAGGGGATTCAAGTCAAAATGGGGACTTGGTTATACGCTTGGTCCGATTTTATCATTTTTTCTTTATAATATAATAAATATTAGTAAGGGAACACTCATAGAGACTTGTTATCAAGGTTTTGTAATCGATCGGGTTAAGCAACGTTAGGTAAGGTCATTAAATAGATGGGTGACCGTTTAACACCATTTGAACTAAACGGGTCTGCGCTTTGGAGAGCAAGTAAAAAGTGGGTCCCAGTTTTTAACCGACTATAAAAAAGGAGGTTATGTATTTGATGCGAATGTCTGTTATTAAAAGTTTAGTTAACGTAAAAATAGCGCAGGCGGAGCTGCGTGGGTCAGCTAGTGTGTAATATTCGCGTAAACATCAATTGCTTAATCGCATAGGACACATGGACCTTTCGCCCTCAAATAGATGTTGTTGACCGAAATGAATAACAATGCGTGTCAATCCAGTCATTCAGCTGTTTAATTTAACTAACTACATTATTACAACTTACAAGTATGTTCAACTACCTACCTACTGTAATCGAGTCTCTGTTATCCTAATGAAACTATTACAAGTCACCAGCAATTATAGGACTTTATAACAATTCGATTCTAAAGAGGCAATATTAAAATAACTTTTCTACTTATGTTTCATTTAAAAGAAGAACTTACCTTACTTACTTTTACTTACTTACTTACTTACTTATGAAAATCTTATCTAGGTAGATAAGATTTTCAATCAATCAATAAGTACTAAACTTACTTACTGCTATTACTTACTATGATTAAATTATCTTAAGTAAACTCATACAAATGAAAAAAAAAATTCTTTAATATAAGTACTTACTTAAATTGCGGTAACAGCTCAGTGGGCGAGCGCTTGCCTTGGAAACAAGGTGCGCAGGTTCAAACCCGGCTCTCACCTCTGATTTCTTCAATGAATCATGTGCGAATCGTCTTTGTGCGATTGTTACTTGCTTTCGGTGAAAGAAAACATCGTGAGGAAACCTGCATGTCTGAGAAAGCCTAACTAGCTCTCGAATGACGTGTGAAGTCCGCCAACCCGCACTTGGCCAGCGTGGTGGACTATGGCCTAAGCCCCCTCATCGCCGCCGCCGATTACGCCGCTAGTCCTTCTGACTCGCGCCGCAGACCACGGCACGTACTGCTCGACCCTCCTGACCCCATGACGGTCCTATTGGACCGGGATGCGCCGACCCCTCCCCGACAACCGTATGCTACACTAACTATCAGACACTGGTCTCGCCGGCGAGGCCGAAGGGTCGTACGTATGCGACCGCAACGACGTGCATCACCCCACTGAGTTTCTTGCCGGTTCTTCTCAGTGGGGGCGCGTTGTGAACCGGTGGTAAACTCAGCCCTCTCTTAAGCGACAGCCCAAGCCGAGGCCGTGCCTCCCTGAGGTGCCCTTGTGCTCGTCGCTACTTCTGCCGTAAAGGCTAGAGCGCTTCAAGCGCTCGCCTCCTATTGTCCGGTGAAGCTGCAATAGCCATCTGCGGTTAACAGCGTCTATCATTCCCAAAAAATTAAAAATGCCCCCTCATCTTGAGGGGAGGCCCGTGCCCAGCAGTGGGACATAAACAAGGGCTGGTATTATTATTATTATTGTTCGGAGCTACGCAACCGAACAGCTAAGCAGTTTAATTTCTGCACTTTTAGCATATTTCGCGCACGACAGTTTTCCTTGCCTGTTTTAAGGCAGTACGCAATCAACTACCAAGCAAGCGACACTAATTAATAACCATCCGCGTACCACCAAAACTAACCAGTATAAACCATTATAGACCATTGCAAACAGTGCATTAACCATTACCATTAAATAACCATTTTTAGCTGCATAGTGATAAGTGTGTGTTACCGTTAAGAACCATTGTATTTTTAGACCATATTATACTATTAAAACTAATAAATCTCTCTTATAATAATTAACAATAAAACCATTAATAACCAGCGGGAACAGTGGTTCCCGCTGGTTATTAATGGTTTTATTGTTTTATTAATGGTTTTATTTGCCCTCCGAGTGCAACCCGCTTCATGGTCCTTCGACAAAGGGCCTCGGTTCGCGAGTGAAAAACCAACCAGTGTTTTCGTTAGTCGAGGTTCTAGATACCAGTGCCTATTGGATACCAGTGCCTATCGGATACCAGTGCCGATTGAATACCAGTAATCTGCAGACCGAGCTATACCGTAAGGAGCTAACCAGGTCAGATCAAACCATTATTATTATTTTTAGTGTCTTGATATTTCGTAATAGTCACGAAAATGGAGAACTATTTCCTTAACCAGACTGAGATTTACGAGGCGTTAATGAAATCCTTAACCAATTTTAAAAAGGATGGCGCCGATCGAAAAACTTTTGATTATTGTAAGCGTAAGTTGGATATGTTGGAAGCTTATTGGAGAGATTACCAGAATAACCATAGTAAGATGTGTGAGCTTGCGGAATTTGACCATGTTTATTTTAGGAAAAATTGTTACGAAACCGCGGAAGAACTTTATGTGACCATTAAAGAATTAATCGGATCTACGATGCAGCAACTATCTTTAAAACCAAAACCAGGTAAACCAGAACAACCAAAGCCTAGAACACCCAGTAGCAGTAGACCAGAGGTGGAACCAGGGACCTCGTCTCGTGTTGAGACAGCTCATCGTCAGGAAAATATTTCGATACCAATAAGTAGAAGAAGAGTAGAAGACATGCTGAAGAAGCAGACCATTAATTTTAAAGCTTTTATGCGTACAGTGAACACCATGAATATAGACCAAATGCAAAACAAGTGGGAATATGAGGATGCTCTGAAGAATTTGCAAACCCGTTGGACTGTCATTGATAGCCTACATTGGGAAATAGAAGGAGAAAATGAAGAAGATTCATGGTACCAATCGGAATTTAGTAGATATGAGGAAATGTTTAACGAATTGAAGAAAGCTATCAATACCAAGATGTGGTCAGTATCACATCGTGAAAAGTCGACACCGCAGATGGATATTCCAGTTTTCAGCGGCAATTATCACCACTGGACTTCCTTTAAAGATTTATTTAGCGAGATCATACATAAAAATCCATCACTCTCAAAAGCGCAAAAAATGCAATTTTTAAAGGGAAAAATTACCGGCGAAGCTGAGCGTCTAATTCATCATCTTCAAATAAGCTCTGATAATTATGATGTGTGTTGGGATCTACTTAACCAACGATTCGGCAACAAGAAGCTGATTTTCACGTCTCACGTTAACATTTTATTGAGTCTTCTGAACATGCAACAGCAATCAATGAGCATGATGAAAAAATTGCATGACGTAACCAAAGAGAGTCTCTATGCGATAAGAAATCTAGGAGTTGACATAACCACTTGGGACCCATTACTTGTTCATTTATTGGCGCAAAAATTAGATAGCGATTCGTTTGCTGAATATGTCGAATCAGTAAAGAAACCCAGGGAATTACCAATATTGCAAGAATTCTTGGACTTCTTAGAAAGTAAATTTACCACATTAGAGGCTTCGCGGCGCAAACATGAGCCTGTGAACCAAAAACCAACCATACATCCCCACGCTTCACATCAGCATCCGCATCAGAACCAGAGAAGATACCCAAACCATTATAATAAATTTACTAATAATGAAAGACCTAATTTGAAGTCATTGCACGTGTACAGGTCACCGACTTGTATATTGTGCAACGCTGACCACGGCTTATGGAAATGCAGCAAGTTTTTAGAATTGTCGGACGAGCAAAAATTGAAATTAATTTACCAACGCAATTATTGTACAAACTGCTTAATTAGTCATAACAACCAAACATGCTATTCGAAAAAGCGATGTCGCAAGTGTCTTAAACAGCATAACAGTTTATTACACGAGGCATTGACTGACCGAAAAATAGGTCATAGAAATGCGCCCAACGTCACCACGCACACCACAAAAGACCATGCACCAACTTCGACACATGTATCCTCAAATGAATTTTGCGAGATATTATTGGCCACCGCTATAGTAAAAGTCACCGGGGCAGATGGTACTCAGCACACCATGAGGGCTTTAATAGACCAGGGCTCTCAGATTTCTTTAATCAGTGAAAATGCCGCACAAATATTAGGATTAAAAAGGAACCAGTGTAAAGGGAAGATATATGGTGTCGGGGAAAAAGAAAACCAATGTAAGGGAATGATTCACATTAGAATAGGGTCAATCTATAACGATTTTAATTGTGAAACCAACGTACTCATAATGAACAACCTGATCAAAAGTTTACCAAATAGATCATTTATTAAACCAGTATGGACACACACTCAAAATATCAATTTAGCTGACAAGGACTTCTTCTTAAGTCGATCCGTGAATCTGATCTTAGGAGCAGAAATATACAGCAAAATCATGCTAGGAGGTATTTTAAGAGGGGAGACAGAAGACCAACCAATAGCACAGCAGACGCAGTTAGGCTGGCTGCTCAGTGGGTGAATGAATACATCATACCAGTGCAACGTTGTTCTACAAAACACTGACGACTTAAGAAGATTTTGGGAAACTGAAGAAATAACCACCCAAGACTCTGAACTGTCATCAGAAGACCAAGAATGCTTACAGTACTTTCTATCGACCACAAAAAGACTTGAAAACGGAAGGTACGAAGTAAGACTTCCTTTCAAGTCTGATCTCAAAGGAAAGTTGGGGTCAACCAAACCATTAGCCCTCGCACAGTTTCATAACTTAGAAAGGAAATTGGATAAAAACTCAACCTTAAAAACAGATTACCAGCAATTTATGAACGAATATTATAAATTAGGTCATATGATACCATCAAGAATGAATGAGACACCGGAGTGTTATCTACCTCACCATGCGGTAATACGATCGGAGTCAATGACCTCAAAAGTTAGGGTTGTGTATAATGGATCTGCGAGATCATCCACGGGGGTTAGTTTAAACGATACCATGCACAGAGGTCCTAATCTTCAACAAGATTTACAGGAACTCATTTTAAAATGGAGGCAATACCAGTTTGTCTACACTGCAGACATCGAAAAGATGTATAGGCAGATTATGGTACACCACGAAGACCAGGCTTACCAAAAAATATTATGGAGAAATACCGCTGACCAACCAATTAAAGCGTTCCAGCTAACAACCATTACCTATGGCACAAAACCAGCACCATTCCTAGCTATGATGTGTTTAAAACAATTAGCCAAGGATGAGAAACACCAGTACCCTGAAGCCGCAAAAGCCTTAGAAGAGTCCTTTTACATGGATGATTTTTGTGGCGGAGGTCATTCCTTAACAGAGACGAGAGACTTGCGTAACCAGCTGATCGAACTTATGCAGTCAGGAGGTTTTAATCTTAGAAAATGGGCAACCAATCACCCGTACCTCTTAGAAGGCTTACAAAAAGACCAATGTAACCAACAAACCTATGAATTTAAGCAATCAGACTCAACCAAAACATTGGGGCTGGGATGGAACCCTCAAAAATACACTTTCAAATTCGATATCAAAATAGAACCAGCATCGCCAGCAAAACCAACTAAGCGATCACTACTTTCCGACATATCGAAGCTGTTTGACCCCTTGGGGTGGCTAACCCCACTAAGTATCACCATGAAGATACTATTTCAAAACGTTTGGGAGTCTAACCTAGATTGGGATGACACACTACCAGTAAATATTACCAACAAATGGCTAAAATTGAGAGAAGAATTGACGGAAATAAACACCATAGAAATAAAAAGATGGCTTGGAATAGGGCAAAACCAAAAAATAGAGTTGCACGGGTTCTGCGACGCTTCAAATAAGGCCTACGCGTGTGTAATTTATTGCAAAATATGTAGCGAACACAGCACCACCATCACGATAGTAGCCGCAAAGGCTCGATTAGCGCCCTTAAACAAGGTGATATCCGTACCCAGGCTGGAGTTAATGGGTGCTCACCTTTTATCGCAATTAATGCAAAAAGTACAAAGTTGTCTTGCAAATTATGAACAGATAGATATTTACTGCTGGACTGACTCTGCTGCAATACTTGGCTGGCTTCACAGAGAACCATCACGTTGGAAGACATTCGTTGCGAATAGAGTAAAGTCAATTACTAAAATAATACCATCAGAGTGCTGGCAACATGTAAACACCAATGATAATCCCGCTGATTGTGCAAGTCGTGGATTATCTACCACTCAATTAAAAGACCATGAGTTATGGTGGCAAGGCTCGAAGTGGCTGCCGTCATTTAGTAAACCATCAATCGAACAAACCATATACGAAACCAACTTAGAAACCAAACCAGTGATTTCAAAACAAATTTGTGTCGTAACCAACCAAATAGAACCAAATAAAACCAATATAATCGACAATTTGTTAAATAAGTATAGTTCGATTAATAAAATTACTCGAATATTGGCCTGGATACTACGAATGAATACATACAATAAACGAGTTCATCAACCCTATCTCACCTTACACGAGTTACGACGAGCGAAACTGCTGATCATCAAAAATGTTCAACAATCATTATTTTCCGACGACCTTAATTACTTAAGAAAACATAATAAAGTACACTCAAAAAGTAATATTTTAAATCTAAATCCGATCATAGATCAAGACGGAATTTTACGCGTGGGAGGAAGACTGAAAAATGCGGAACTGTCTTTATTAATGAAACACCCCATCATTTTACCACATAACCATCACCTTACCACTCTTTTGATCCTAGAGGCGCACGAACTTACTTTTCACGGAGGAGCTCGCCTTACTTTGGCACATCTGCGTCAAAAGTATTGGATCATCAGCGGATACATAGCAACCAAAAAATTCTGCAGACAATGCGTCTTATGTAAGAAAAGGGATCCCGTGAAGCAGTACCAGCTCATGGGAGACCTACCAGCTGCCCGGGTTAATCCAGAAAAGGCGTTCTACCATTGCGGCGTGGATTACACCGGCTTTGTAGAAGTGAAGGCTAACAAGGGCCGATGTATAAAAACAACCAAGGGGTATATAGCGATTTTCGTGTGTATGGTCACGAAGGCTGTTCACATAGAGCTTGTGTCCGACTTAAGCAGTTCAGCTTTCTTGGCTGCTTTGATGAGAATGGCAGCCAGGCGAGGGGCACCACGTCACATCTACAGTGATAATGGAACCAACTTTGTAAAAGCGAACAGAATGTTACAAGAGGAATATGACCAGCTCCAACAAGTATTCAGCAATAGTTTCTTGAAGGAAATCACAGAAATGGGTATTGAATGGCATTTTAATGCACCATCATGGCCGAACGCAGGAGGACTTTGGGAAAGAGCTGTCAGAAGTCTGAAACACCATTTAAAAAGAGTGATTGGTCATCAAAAACTGACGTTTGAGGAGTACACGACTCTTCTCACGAAGCTGGAGGCGTGCCTAAATTCCCGACCTCTATATGCCTTGTCTGAAGATAGTGAAGACCTTGATTTTGTCACACCAGCTCATTTCTTATCAACACGACCAGGGGTGACAGTGATCGAAACTGAACAAGATGCGAGGACCAGATGGCATCTTACCACAAAATTGTTTCAAGATCTATGGAAAAGATGGAAAACGGAATACTTGACCCAATTATCAGCTCGAACCAAATGGAAGACACCTAACGAAAATATTAAGATAGGTGACTTAGTAACCATCCAAGACGATAATTTACCAGCAGAAAAGTGGGCTATGGGACGCGTAATTGACACGCACCCAGGTGACGACGGATTAATACGAGTCGTTACCCTAAGAACCAAAAACGGCATTATGAAGCGACCAATTGTTAAGTTATCAGTATTACCAGTGAAGAAAACCAACCTACCAGAACCAGAACACGAAATACTGAACCATTCGAAAGAAAACACCAAACCAGAAGATAGAAGAAGATGCCCAAAAAGGTCAACATTTGTCGCGATAGCGACCGCACTTTAATTTTTTATGTTGACATTAGTACCATCTGCTCACGGATCGCATACCATTTACGAACTGCCCAGTAATCAAACATTATACTTTGATCCAATCGCCAATATGCAACATATTCGGGACAAGTGGAATTTAATTGTCTATTATGACATGGAACCATACTGGGCTGGTGTCCACGCATACAATAAAATAACTAATTATTTAGAAAAACTTTGCATGACCATTGAAACACATTCACCATGTCATATGATAATATCACAAATGCGTCACGACGACCAAGAAGTGAAATACTACAATGAACTTTTGATGTCTCAGCATTTTAACGTCCACGATAGACAGCGTCGGCGCCGGGGGCTTATCGACGGTGTCGGATATCTGGCAAACACTCTGTTCGGTGTATTAGACTCTCGTTTCGCCGAACAATATACAAAAGACATCGAAACAATTAAAATGAACGACAAGCATTTATTCAACCTATGGAAAAACCAGACGTCCGTAATTGAGTCGGAATTCAACCTGATGAAGAAGTTAGAGGGTACCATGGATATGCAGCTTAAGTTTATTAATAAAAAATTTAACAGTTTAAAAGATAATACCAACCTTGTCCAAAAAGAAATCCAGAATATGTCCTATGTACAAGATTTTACACTATCAGCTATGCTAAGCTACAAAGTTTAAAGAGACTTCAAGATACTCTGCTTGATACTATCACCGATATCTACCATGGCCAAATTAGTTTACATCTACTAACACCAGCGCAACTTAAGGCAGAGTTGCAAACCATACAGGGGCAAATTATAAATGATTTAAATCTACCAATTAACAACCTCGAGACAGACCTTCAGTACATTTACCAGTTACTGAAAGTAAAAGCGAGAGTGACACCAAAGTTTGTTATTTTTGAAGTAACTTTTCCTCTTGTCAGCAGGGAAAGCTTCCAATTGTATAGAGTATTACCAGTTCCACATCAGATAAAAAACAAAATGGTCAATATAGTACCAATATCAGACTATGTTGCAGTAAACCTCAAAAAAGATGCATACATTGTTATTACCATAGGCGACTTAAACAGTTGTTTACGTCACGGAGAATCTTACATGTGTCAGCTGCTCAAACCAATTCTTACACTAGAAAACGATGAGAACTTCTGTGCTAAAACCATGCCGGAAAATAAATGTGAAATTCAGCAGAGTTCATGCACCAATCGATGGGTCGAATTACACCAGACTTCACAGTACCTATATTACTGTTGTGACACATCGCTCATTTGCGATTAGGTCGACATTTCTCAAAAAATATGATTTTACAGGAGAGCAATTTTTAAAGTTGTAGGTTAAAATATACTATTATCGTAAATTTTTCAGGTAACTTATTGAGACAAAAATGTAGTGTGATTAGTATAGTTTTCTGACAAAATCTTAAATCTTGTATAAAAAGCATGCACGACATGCTATGTAACTTTTTTCGCACCTAGGAAACTCTTATGTCATTGTTGCTGATAAATATATAAATATTTCTGTAGTATTTTGATTTATGACGTTATCCTTAATAATTATTTTATATTTTAAATTAAACTTAAAGTAATAACAACTAAATATGTCTATATTGAAAAAACATTTTATTAATATAGAAATCAAAATAAACTACAACAAAGTCAGATTTACGTCTTTATATTATTTAAACCTTACTAAGAATTGTAAAACCCAGCATAGAACTGTGGAATTAAGTTTCTGTTTAACAAGTCCAACAAATCTGCGTTATTTCTGTCTGATAGGTATACCTCGTTTACAATCATAAGCTTTCTTGACATTTATGTAAATTTTTTTCTTCTTTCTGGTAATTTCTGCTTTTTTAAATTCTTCATCTCTGTAAGAGTTCTTGTAAAATAATAAGCGTGGCTTATCCTTTTTCCGCTTTACCGCGTTTGTTATCAGCTAAGACAATTTGCTACTTCTTTTTCTAAAATGGTGTTGGCCGATCATTAATTCCTAAGGTGTTCTTAAATAATATTTTACAAAATATCACCAGCTTATCGGGCAGCTTGAAATGAAATCCAGGATTCATTTTCTTAGCGGTTTTCTTATTCCTCCTTCACGAACGTAACGATATTATGGTGTAAAGATTCTTCGAAATTTATTCCCATTGTTTTTGTTATCACCTAACGCATAATCATCATCAGCAGCCAAAAGTTATCCACTGCTGAACAAAGGCCTCTCCTTTAGAAGGGAGGGGTTGTTATAATCCCCACGCTTGGCGGCTTGGACATCGCAGTATAGGTGGTAGATAATCCATTAGGAAGACACTGCTGCCCGACTTCTAGATTTCCCTTAGTCGCCTCTTATGGACACCCAACGGGAGGAGATAGGAGGGTGCTATTCTTACCCAGACACCCCACGGGTACACAATAATTCCTAAATAATAACTTCCTATCATCTTCAAATAGTTTAGATTTACGCTGTAACCAACATTTATCTCCGTATGCTTCTTTAAATTTTCTTTCTTCTTTCATTTTCTTGCTAGCAGTTTTATAAGCTTTTCCAGTATTCCGCAGTATTTTCTTTACATTTCTGTACCAATTTGCTTGATTCCTTTTGGGATTTCTTCCTTGTTTTGCCTTGGGACTAGCAGGAGACGAAGTTAGTCTTCTATTTTCTTTAAAGTTGAATTAATCTTTCCAAATTAGTAGTTGCAAAAATTTACATTTGTCTATTCAGCTCTGAACTGTGCTGCAGAGAAGAGGATTTGAACATAGTTATGATTGTTTCTGCTGTTGAAGTAGATGGTAATGGAATTGAATACTCTTCTCTTCTTCTTGGAATAATATTGTCTTGATCAAGTCAGCACTATTCTGCTGAAGAAGTTGCTCAGGTGGACTATACATCGGATCTTTGGCAAAATCGTCACTATCTGCAAAATAAGTGTAAATATTATATTTATTGTTAGGATTTTCATAAGCAAAATCGATTTACTACAATAACAAATAACTTACCTTCAATAAAAGTGTCATCTGATGAATCCGAATCAGATAATGAGCTGGAAGAAAAGCTACTCTCATTTGTTAAACATCTCATTTCGTGTGATGTTTGGTTCACTGTTTGTTTGACTTTCACTTTGATTGCCTAAAAAGTTAGCGCAAGTTATTAAAATAAACATGTTTCATTTTATGCAGATACGTGAAGTAAAAAATATATTTACAAGAGAAAACATAAGTGCATACTGCTTTCATTAGGCGTAACATCTTCATTGGGTGAACTATTATGCTTGCCAATCAATGCTATTTTTTTTGCCTCTTGAGTTATGTGGAAACACCATAGTTGCCTAAAAATGCAAGATAAAAAATCCAATGAAAAATACATAACTAAAAAAACGTGTCTTATATTATTGTCTAAAACGTATAATTACAAAATGTTGCAATATTTTACCACAAATAACGTAAATTATTTTTAAGTGTAATGACATAAGTGTAGATATTTTTTTTATAATATTAATTCATTGTTTTCTTTGTTAACAACAACGTCCTAATTCGTAATAATATTCGTGATGGTTGTTAATTTTTCAGCAATATCGTCATAACAACAAATATGCTGTTACGTTGACAGTGCCAACTGTTACGTTGGGTGCCAACTGTTACGTAGACAGTACGTTGGACGTTACTGTTACGTTCGCCTGACGGCTAGGTACAAGAATAAAAACAACCAGTAAAATTACAAGTTGTTTATTGAATCGAAAATAAAAACATATACGTTAACCCGGCAGGAATTAAATTTCCACTAATAAAATTAAAACTCTAAAGTCTCTAAAATTGCACTAGAACCGATATCTAAGGTCTCTAAAACTAAGACAAAACACACGGGTGTGGATTCGCGGCACAGGGAAGTTATCTGGTCGGAACAAAATAAAAGGGCTGGGGCTTAACTTTTGGCCGTCCGTGTCTTCGACGCTTGGGGGTCTTCGGTAGTGCCTTCAGCTGACACTCGGTTACTTGAAGGGCACCGGTGGCTCGGGTGTTACAGTGCAGCCTGAAGCGTCGCCGCTTGTACAGTCAATCTGTACGGTGAATGGTGGAGTTCCAAGGGTGAACGGTACAACGGGAACTCCAAGCGGGCACGGTGCAGTCCCAACAGTGAATTTCAGCGGGGAACGGTGAACCCCTAGCGGTGCAACCCTAGCGGTGCAGCCCTAGCGGTGAACTCCAATGGGTACGGTGAACCCCCAATCCAGGGGGTTCCAACCGCCTAATCACAACACTATCACAATTAGATTACATTTTTTGCAGCACTACACTGAACAAAGAATAAACATGATAATGACCGCTTCCCGAGTCAGCTACCCGAATATATATTCAGACGATAACTTACGGCGCGGACGACGCGATCTAGAATGGAATTCCGATCCATCCCTTCTATCCGCCAACAAAACGAGTGCGACAGAGATACGAAATGGAAAACACTAATGCTTCCGAGCGAGAAGGAGCATACATAGAAGAATCTCGACGGTGAAGGTGTGAGAATTGTAGACATGATTTCTAGACTGTTCCCGATGTTGACACTGAATAGCGCTGTGAGCGCTAATACTAGTTGCGTCGCGCGGGTTCCGTACGATAATAAAAATATTTATTGCAGTTATTTGTTCGTAAATTTTTTATTTTACAATTTTAATGAATTTACGTTGTTACAACGTAACAATGCGTATACTGATTTATTCAAATATTATCTGCACTAACGACACATTTATGCTAAACATGTGAGGGTCGGTTGACCCTTCGTTATTTATCTGCTCCAATAAGTAAGACGTATGAGGTTCCAAACATTTATTATCCTGTAAAACACTGAAGGCACTGATCCTTTACATTTAGGACAAGTGATTCCACGATCACTAACTATATGTACATTGACTATATGTCTGTAAGCAGCACGACCGTTCTTTACTAGATTTATAACATGAATGTATTAAATATATACAAGGAATATTTTCACTGTTGACACGATTAAACAATAACAAAGAATGTGTCAAATACTATTAGACAGCACGTTCTAAACTGAGCTGTTCACTATTCAAAACACATAGAAAATACAACAAGTGGCAAAGAGGTTCTAGTCGCCACATCACCCCCCCACGCAGAGAGGAAACCCCCCCCAAACATGGGGCAGGAGCCTGAAGTTAAATTATAAGTCAAGAATATCTCTGAACCTAACTTTACGACCGGACCGAGTGACAATGGGGGCAGGAGGGGAAAAGGAAGCTGGCGGAGCAAGCTCAACGAACGGATGATCCGAATCGTTGCTCGACGGAACACTAGCTGGACCGTCCAACATTGATCCTCGCGAGGCTGGCAACTCGTGATGCCCTATCTCTAAATCAGCCTCAATAAAAGCAGGCTTAACGCGATCAATGCTAACTGTAACCTCACGCCCCTTAACATCTAAGGTTAAGGTTTTGTCCTTACGCCTAATTACCCTGTATGGACCGGAGTACGGTGGTTGAAGTGAACGCCTAACGGTATCGTCCCGTAGCCAGACGTGAGACGCTGATGCTAGTTCTTTGAAAACGAAAATTGCTGGTCGTGCATGATTCGAAGCTTCGACTGGACGCATTGCTTCCATTCGCTTCTTAAGATCTGATACAAAATCAATGATCGAATCAGGGCTACCCGAGGCATCAGCGGGTACAAGGAACTCTCCTGGCAAACGTAACGATTCGCCATACACGAGCTCGGCTGAAGAAGATTTGATATCCTCTTTAAAAGCCGATCTCATACCAAGGAGAACTAATGGCAGTGCCTTCGACCACGTTTCAGCATGGCACATTAATGCCGCCTTAAGCTGGCGGTGCAACCGCTCGACCATGCCGTTTGCGCATGGGTGGTAGCTGGTGGTACGAATCCTCTTGGTCGCGCAAACACACATAAGGCGCTGAAAAAGGCATGATTCGAATTGGCGTCCCTGATCCGATGTTAAAATACTGGGAACGCCGAAGCGAGACACCCAGCCGTTCACGAAGGTGTCTGCGACTTCTTCGGCAGTAATGGATGACATCGGCCAAGCTTCCGGCCACCGCGTGAACCTGTCAATCGCGGTGAGGCAGTAATTATGACCGTTAGAGTGTGGAAGCGGGCCGACGATGTCGATGTGGACATGTTTAAACCTGTCCGACGGACTACTGAAGTTACTCAACGGAGACTTGACATGTCTTGTCACTTTGCAACGCTGGCAATCTAAACATGAACGAGTCCATCTGTTACAATCTGCGTTGATACCGGGCCAAACGTATCTCTCAGCCACCATGCGTGCAGAAGCCTGCGCACCAGGATGGCTAAGGTTATGGCACTTGTTAAATACTGCTTTACGAAATGGTGGCGTTAGGTATGGACGAGCTTTACCAGTCGACATGTCGCAAGTGATGCTTACATTAGTGCCGGGAATTAATACATCCTCCAGCTTAAGCGAAGAACTCGCGCGAGCGTGTGCTAATTCTTCATCAGAACGCTGTGAAGTAGCAAGTGCGGCGTAGTCTGCTTCCAAGGAAATACCCTCGATACGAGACAATGTATCCGCTACAACGTTATCGACGCCCTTGATGTGGACAATGTCTGTGGTAAATTGGCTGATAAAAGATAATTGATTCAGCTGTGCAGGCGGAAGCTTTTCTCTTCGCTGGGCGAACGCGTAAATCAACGACTTATGATCCGTAAAAATTGTTGCGTGCTGCGCTTCGAGAATATGCCTAAAATGCTGAACGCTCTCATAAACGCCGAGGAGCTCTCTGTAGTAAGCTGGCCATAATGTTTGTTTAGTGTTCAACTTTTTGCTGAAGTAAGCGATGGGCTGCCAATCATCTGCTTCGGTACGACGCTGTTGCAGGCAAGAGCCTACGTGAGTGCTCGATGCGTCAGTGAAGAGACCGAGTGAGGCGCTGCAGTCTGGATGCGCCAGGATCTTTGCAGAAGTTAAACTTTTCTTGCACTCTTCGAAACACGACAAAAGCTCGGAAGTCCAAACGAAAGGCTTGGCACCTTTACCCTGGATAGCAGCTACTGCGTCAATTAACGGTGCTTGAAATTTGGCGGCAGCTGGAATGAATCGCTGATAAAAATTGGCCATGCCAAGGAATCTACGCATTCCTTCAACAGTCTTGGGGGGAGGGAAATCCACTAAGGCTTGGATTCTGTCGACGGGGGGTCTAGCACCCGCCTCGTCGATGTGATACCCCAAAAAGGTTACCTCCTTAGCCCCAAAAACGCTCTTAGCAGTATTGATAACGACTCCATACTCATGCAACCTTCTGAAAAGAATCTCCAGGTGCTGAGCATGCAGGGAGCTGGAATTTGAGTACACCAGGATATCGTCCACGTAGGCATAACAGAAATCAAGGCCACGCACGACTTCGTCGATAAAACGTTGAAATGTTTGGCCTGCGTTTCTAAGTCCAAAACTCATGTATGGAAATTCGAACAACCCGAATGGTGTGATTATTGCGGTTTTGCAAATATCGGTAGGATTTACCGGAATTTGTTGGTATGCCTTAACTAAGTCAATTTTGCTATAAATGGTGCTTCCAGCAAGGTTCTGGCAAACGTCACCTATGTGCCGAACCGGATATCTGTCCGGAACAGTGCGTGCATTCAAGGTGCGATAATCGCCGCACGGTCGCCACGTTGAATCTTTCTTTTCCACCAGGTGTAAAGCTGAAGACCAAGGACTAGAAGATGGCCTGGCTGTCCCAGCCTTGACCATGTCCTCAAACTCTTTCTGTGCAGCGCGAAGCTTCAATGGAGCCAGACGACGTGGCCGCGATGATACCGGAGGGCCATCAGTTGTCTTAATATAATGTACCGTTGAATGTTTGGGCTCCTGAAGTACACCAGGGGGGCGCGTGATACTCGGGAATTTCTGAAGGATCGCCGAGAAAGGCGATTCGGGGATGGAAATAATTTTAATGCTGGACTGGCTAACGTCTTGGAGTTCCGCGAAAGATGACAAACCTGTCGTCCCGTCGCGAAGCTTCCCATGAGTGCAGTCAGGAAGTAGGTTATACTGCGACAAAAAGTCTGATCCTATTATTCCAGTTTCTACATCCGCAATTATGAAATTCCAAGATAAACTGCGCCTAAGACCTAAGTTTAAGCATAGCGTGACTAAACCGTAAGTTTGAATTTTTGATCCGTTTGCTGCCACTAAATCGTACGGCTGCGGCTGGCTTTTCAGCTTGCTAACACTACTAACTGGTACGCAGCTTACGTCTGAACCAGTATCCACCAGAAATTTCCTGTTGGTATACCGGTCAGTTACGAAAAGACGGCGACTCGTGGCTGAGCGTTGGGCAGTCGCCAAAACCGGACGCTCTATATGTTTTCCGACGACTGGTTGCAGCCACCAGCCGCTGAAGGTGGAGGGCCAGACCATTTGCACGGTTGGACGCACTTCCTAGCTTTCGTTTCGAATCGGTCATGGTAATAGCATAGCTCGCTATTGCGCGAGCGTGATCGGTTCCTAAATCTACCTAAGCTACGTTCTCGCGAGCGGCCCCGTTGGTCAAAACCTCGGTTGGCTAAAGAAGCCACTACGCGAGTAAGTTCCTCTATTTTGTGGTTCAGCTCTGCAATCCGCG
The DNA here is from genome assembly GCA_911728495.1 of Furcula furcula. NCBI lineage: Eukaryota > Metazoa > Arthropoda > Insecta > Lepidoptera > Notodontidae > Furcula > Furcula furcula. Next base: position 21,160,467 of record OU452248.1, read on the forward strand.
TATCGTTGGTGGAGGTAGATGGTAGCGAGGTCGACGCACAAGCCATGTGTTGAGATGGCTGAGCATTGATTTCCATCAGCTGGTCAGCCAACTCGCTAAGTTCAGGCAAGTCCTGAAGACGCTGCGCCGTGAGCACGGTTTGAAGATATCTGGGTAGTCTGCTCATCCAGTTGGTCTTCAAAACATCCTCGGGGAATGTAGTACCTGCTAGGGACCTAAGATACCGCAAGAAAGACGATGGCTTGCGGTCGCCCATCTGCTCCTTCTCTAGAAGACACCTAATTTTCTCCTCATGGGAGACCGAAAACCTGCGTATGATAGCGTCTCGCAAGGTGTTATAGGGATCCTTTGCTGGGGGAGACAGGATAATATCCTCAACCTCTCTCGAACAGTTCGTGTCTAAATGGGCCACTGCGTAATGGAACTTCGTTATTTGGTTCACCAACCCGTTAATGCTAAATTGCGCCTCCAGGCTCGCGAACCATAACGCTGGACGGTCTTTGCAGAAGGGCGGGGTGCGGATGGACACACGGTTAACGACTACCTTTTCGCCTGCTGCCTCTCCATAGTCACTTTCGCTCTCAGCCATGTGGATGGTGGTGCGGATGGCGCGGAACCCTAAATTTAATCAAAATAAAATTTCCCTACGTGGGTTGGTGGTGGAACGACCAGGACCTTTACAAAATTTATTTAAATATTTTATTTGTTGTTTTAAAATAAAAACCTTCAAATGTTTCACTAAATGTCATTGCGAAACAAAAAAACGATCGCCGAAAATTCGCAGGCAGGAACCACGACGAGCACGGCGAACACGGCGAAAAACGAGCTGATTGCTCGTAGAATTCCACTATGTCGCTCCACGACGAATGTTTTCGTTATTTATTTTTCAATATTTAGACAAAATAAAATTCCGTTGTATAATGGCCGACGTAAATTCCGATAAATAAAACGAACACCGTTTCTTTTCTAATTTTTCATCTTTTATTGATAGGTACTGTGTTGGTTACCTTGTTATCCTTTTCTTGTCTAAGTGCTTAACGTCTTACGTGTAATCCTCTAGTTTCGGTGTCACCAAATGAGGGTCGGTTGACCCTTCGTTATTTATCTGCTCCAATAAGTAAGACGTATGAGGTTCCAAACATTTATTATCCTGTAAAACACTGAAGGCACTGATCCTTTACATTTAGGACAAGTGATTCCACGATCACTAACTATATGTACATTGACTATATGTCTGTAAGCAGCACGACCGTTCTTTACTAGATTTATAACATGAATGTATTAAATATATACAAGGAATATTTTCACTGTTGACACGATTAAACAATAACAAAGAATGTGTCAAATACTATTAGACAGCACGTTCTAAACTGAGCTGTTCACTATTCAAAACACATAGAAAATACAACAAGTGGCAAAGAGGTTCTAGTCGCCACACATGTTATAGTGGAAATGATATTAAAATAATTTATACTTAACTTACCCGCAAGAGCGTTGTTACGCAAAAAATGACGTTTTTCAAGAGCACAAGTTCAACGTATCGCTCGCAATGTTACATCGCAACTAAATAATGACGATACTGCCGCAAGTCACCAAAACGCAAGAGATCGTACTTTAACGGCACAACTGTGAAGATTTGCTCTCTCTCCCTTATTAAAGCACTTAGAGTAATGACGTTTTTACAGTAAACGGGGCGCAACATTTTCAACATAACTGTATTATTATCTTAAAAATCATCAATTTTGAGAAATGTCGTACTTGTAGCAAATGAGCGACATATTCAATTAAAATCATATGTGAAGATCAAATTACCATGCGCCAGCTGATTCGGTCGGGGATCATTGACTTGGGTCAGAAATGTATTATCAAAGGAAAGGAATTTGTTATTTACTCTTTACAACACCACTCCAACCAAATTAATAATATTATGACACCAGAAATTTATATACCAAAAATTGACCAGATAAACCACATAGTTAATATAAAAATGCCTGTCGTGGAATTACCAGAGAATACCAAAGAAATTAACTCGTCATTTACCAGTATCAGCAACCAAATACAGGACATGAAATCCATGGAAAGGATACAAGAGGAAGAGATGTCCGCACATGATATCCACCATTATACCATTAGCTACATCTTGCTGGCTGCAGTCTTGTGTGGAGCACCATTTTTAGCTGCATAGTGATAAGTGTGTGTTACCGTTAAGAACCATTGTATTTTTAGACCATATTATACTATTAAAACTAATAAATCTCTCTTATAATAATCTATACTTATAATAAAACTGTAACAGGTCCAATTCTGTACATTGAAGATATTTTGAAAATTATATTTGGAGGGCATTCTATAACCGATACTGAGGCCGAAAATATTTTTTTTTTAATTTTTGTCTGTCTGTCTGTCTGTCTGTCTGTCTGTCTGTCTGTCTGTCTGTCTGTATCACGGCTGAGCATCACGCCGAAACTACTGAATGGATTCAAATGAAACTTGGCATAATTTGAGATCTTACTACGAGGTAGGACATAGGATACTTTTTATCCCGTAATCTAGCACGTTTTTTTTGGGAGAGGGGATTAAAGTCAAAACGGGTACTTGGTTATACGCTTTTTCCGATTTTATCAATTTTTCTTTATAATATAATAAATATTAGTAAGGGAACGCTCATAAAGAGTTGTTATCAAGGTTTTGTAATCGATCGGGTTAAGCAACGTTAGGTAAGGTCATTAAATAGATGGGTGACCGTTTAACGCCATTTGAACCAAACGGGCCCGTGCTTCGGAGAGCAAGTAAAAAGTGGGTCCCAGTTTTTAACCGACTATAAAAAAGGAGGTTATGTGTTCGATGCGAATGTCTGTTATTAAAAGTTTAGTTAACGTAAAAATAACGCAGGCGGAGCTGCGTGGGTCAGCTAGTTAACAATAAAACCATTAATAACCAGCGGGAACCACTGCCCTCCGAGTGCAACCCGCTTCAATTATTATATACTTACTTAAGTACTTACCTACTTACTTAAGCATAGTAAATTCCATCGGCTTAAATATTAGGTTTGTTTTAATTAATTAAGTAACATTACTTAAAATAGGTAAAAGACGATAGTGACATTATTATTACTTAAATTAAAAATATTTAACTATCCAACATATCTAAGAACCATCCGGATTAAACGAGCTTTCATCTATACTATAATAAAACTCAAAGAGCACTTTTTCTGTACATTGAATATTTTTCCAAAATTTCTATGTGGGGGTGTGGGGTGTACTATACTATCGACATAGAGGCCAAAACAATTTTTTTTGGAATTATTGTCTGTCTGTCTGTCGTTCTGTTCGTCCAGGTATCATTTGAAAACCCGTGGATGGATTCTGATAGGACTTTCACTGATGTGTTGTGTAGAAGTAGGGGTATAAGTTGGTATATAAAACATCACGCTATGTTTCATAGGGGCTAAGCAGTGAAACATTACTTGCACATATTACCACGTAATTTCCTTTGTATGTGAATAGGGTAATTATAAACTGATCAGCTAAACATTAAGATATCTATTATTACGCTATATATAATAGGGACTGAGCAGACATTTAGTTTGCATAAGATATGGCAGTGGCGAAGGGTAAATTTTTGTAAGGGGTAAGCCGGTCCGGTACACCCAGGACATTTTCATTAGATTTCTGTATTGTTCTAAGTACTTTGCTGATAGCAATATGACATTATATCTTTGAAAAATTCATGAAATTTTAATGAAACTCCCCAAGTCCAGGTAGTGTATAGGTATTGTAATAAAGTCGCAAGAATAAAAGATGCAGAAAACTTAAAACTTTCATTATCGAATATCATTAGACAGTGATTTACGATGTTAGCGTGATTTACATTATGAACAGCGCCATCTATCGGTGAAAATGAACATACAATCACTAAAGAACTTTAATATTTTTACATAATTATAAAAAAAAGTCGTGTTAGTTACACTATTTATAACTCAACAACGGCTGAAACGATTTGGCTGAAAATTGGTGAGGAGGTACCAGGAAACGGACATAGGATACTTTTTATCTCGGTAAGTTAAGGTTAAGCAACATAAGGGAAGGTCATTAAATAGATGGGTTAACCGATTTGTATGAAATTTTGTGTGCATATCGGGTAGGTCTGAGAATAGGTCGTAAAGTATATTTCATGCCGATAGGTTACGGTTAAGCAACATAAGACAAGTTCATTAACTAGATGGGTGAACCGATCGATATGTATGAATTTTTGTGTGCTTAACGGCTGGTATAGTTATATCGATGGCTTAACGGGTAGGTCTGAGAATAGGTCATAAAGTATATTTTATGCCGCTGATAATATGATTGACGAGGATATATAGAACGAGAGGACATGAGAGGAGGAGGAGAGCAAGAGAGGAGAGAGACTGAGAGGGTATTTGAGGAGGGGGTGATGGGGTGAGGGATCGGGGGAGTTAGGTGGAGCAAGTTGGGAGAAGAGAGAGGGAGAGGGTTCAGAGAAGGGACGACGGGGAGAGGAAGAGGGGGAGTGTGACGAGGACCGAAGTGGGAGGGAAAGAGAGACGAGCAAAACGTAATAAAAGCGCGGGCGGTGCTGTGCGGGTCAGCTAGTATAAAATAAATGCGGCCATTTATTTGTGAGCTACGATGTCACGATGTCCAGATTATACATGCGCAGCATCTCTAGTACGTCTGTGAATTATAAAAATAGATAACATAAATCGCGGTTTATTTTAGATTTTAATTATATTGGATATAATCCGTAAAATTAGTTTCATTTCAATTAGTATCAGTTGTCCGGGTTCCATAGTACAGGCAAGATCAAATGACCGTGTGTCTTAGAGGAGATATAGATTGTAGAATGGGGTAAAGTGGGGTCGTCCGCCTAAAAGTTGAAGCAGCTGACTGCAGCCTCCTTCGGAGTCACTGGACGTTCGGGGTGTGGGCCCTTTGGATGGTGCTTAGGTGGACGTTCCATTGAGTACGGCGGCGACTCCGAGGAGGACGGCCGCGGGGTTGCGACCCCCGTCCCCGTGAGCACCGTGTCAGGTTCCCGGGGGGCCCCCCGGCTGTGGGCTCAAAGGCAAGGCGCTGTGGGGCCCCTGGTGCAGATCCCACCGGAGAGACCTGAGTCCCCCTCTCATGTGCCGATGTGACAGCCGCGGGGGTTTAAGTGTGTAAGAATCCCACATACCCCGGTCGAGCCCCACAGCTCCCGGGGATCTTTTGAAGATTTCCCCCGCGTCAAAAAAAAAAAGAAGCTGAATGCAGCGTAGCATAATAACGCTACTGTTGGTTAGCGTTATAAGTATCTACAAATTGTAACCGCTCCAAACTGTAGGCTATGCAGATGATAGTCATACAAGTGAAAGGCCAATTTCGAAACGTAGTACTTCTTGGATTGCTGCAAGGGTGCTTTGGTCAGGGTGGAAAGATGGTGTAAAATCGACAATCTTTCCAAACTGTCATAGCACCGTTCAAGAAGAAATAAGTGTTATTTCTTCTTGAACGGCGCTATGACAGTTCCCAGTGACCCTTCCAAAGTTTTTGCCAGCACAATAGTGGACTTTGGGCTTAAATTATTTAAACCTAACTAAACCGATCACGAATTAGGCACTTATTGGATGGATGCACTCACTTACGGGCCATTGTGATACCAACGAGCACCTACACAGAATAAGGCTAGATAGGTACCGTAGATACTTGCAGATTCTGTGAAGATGAAAAAGAGTCAATGTTACACACACTGTGGTGGCTGAGACGCTCTTGCAAGAGCTTACAGCTTCAAGCTGGTGGAATCGTGGGGAACTCTTCGATAGTCATCAACAGCGTCAGGCACAATGGATCCAGCTGGGTCGAAGTGCGTTCCGGTGCCCACCTGGCCTAATGGAGCCACCATACAGGACAATTGAGCCACCACACAGAACAATTGAGCCACCAACTCAGCACCAACAACAAGAATAGAATTACGTAATAGATACTCTTTGGTTGGAATAGAATAGAATAATGTCACTGTCATCAATCAATTCTACTGTCAAACTGTCAATCAATTGTCAATGTTGTCATATTATTATTTTCACAAACGTCGAAGAAAGATTTTTTCATTTTATTTATTTCTTGTATGTTATTTATTTAAAAAATAACGAACTGAATACCTGTGTTAATAATTCGCATACTAACATGAAAACTAAACTGCTAGCGTTTAGTATCCTGAAAAAATGATGCTGAGCAGAACAACTTGTTTTAAATCTTGATAGACACTCCTGTACATATTATTTCTTTGTACCAGGATGGAGAAAATAAACGAAGAAACTGGAGAAAATTTGAAGAACGAAGATTTTACTGAGATAGAAATACCTTACAATTTGTACCAGTATATTAGTTCAGGCGAATGTAACCTTCAAAGTATGTGCCGAATATGTCTATCTACAAGCAACGAAATGATGTATCCCTTAATAAGTGCTAAAGAAAATAGTCTATTAGCGATCATGTTTACTGAATTATCGTCTGTACAAGTAAGTTCTTATATCTATCATTACTTTGACTCTCATTCTCAATTTCGCAGTACCCTATAGATATAGTTGATTGGTTATCCCTTAGAGAAAGAAACCAATAGAGAGCTGGCACTTTCTTTCTCATTCGCGCAAGAAAAGAATGCATTTATATATATTATATGTGATAGAAAGAAACAGAGCATATGATTTTTTGTCCTTCAGCATGTGTTCAGCACCGGGCGCACCTCCTGTGCGGTTTTCTTCGATACTCATGAAATTTTCTCGTTCACTATGTAGCTTTGGAGTTTTAAATTGAATTGCATTATGAATTATCGTTTAAACTACATAATAGGCGCATTTGAATAAATATCCATAACATGTGATGTGTACGAAAGATTATTTTCTGTCCTTATCGGCAGCACGCTAGCTAGATGTCTTGTTATATTCTACGGGTTATCCCATTGTACACATAACCTAGTGGATAAATATTTCAATATACCCTCATATATCAGCCGTAAGTGATGATGCTCATTCCAATGCTGTCTTGTTCCCTCGCTGCTTACCTAACACTCTTCCTTCCACCTGTAATTGTTCTTTCCAATATTGTCAATTTTCCTTAAAACAATGAAGACTAATTTCAAAAGAGCCAATGCATTCTGCAGATATAGTGTTCACTCTAAGGATCTCCTTTGCAAAATTTCATGCTGCTAGACCTATGGGTTTGAGTATGTATGTGTAATGTCTGTCAGTGTTAAAAATATGTTTGTCAATTTAAACATTTCTATCAGAAAATCTTTCTATTACTTTGTACAGTAATACCAATCAACTTTTGTATAATTACTAATGAACATTTTTTTATGTTATCAGCTGGCTGAGGATGGCCTCCCATCATGTATCTGTGAATCATGTCAGATTCAGGTGGTACAGTGCTATGAATTCAAAAGCAAATGTATGAAATCTGACTGCTTGCTGAGATCATTACTGAAGAATGAATTTATTGCAAAAGAGGAACAAACCAATGATAGTGTGTAGGTAATTTTTTAATTACAGATACAGATATTAGTAGATAAAGATTTTTATCTCTTAGTCTATATTGCTTTATTGATTTTGATTTATATGGCTATGGTCAGTGCTCATGTACAATTTATAGTGATATATTCCAAATGTGTCTCTAAATAAGATTCTTTGTGCATTTCAGAATAACAAAAGATGAGGCAAGAATACAGAGTGTTAACAATAATGATGAAGAACATGAAACAGACTTAATTGAAGGTATATTCCTGTATAATAGGAAAATAATTAATTAAGTATTAGGTATACTCCTGTTTAATAGGAAAATATTTAATTACAGGAAAAAGTATACTAATATTTGCTTAGGGGTAGCTTCTTTACATTGTACTAATATTAGTTAGGTATACAGGTGTTACAAAATACCCAGTAAAAAATGTAATTAATTATCAAAGCCAAAAATGTTGTCAACCCTTGTAAGCTGTCATGTCAGGGAACCAGATTATTTAACAGAAAGGCCTATGTACCTATTTTACCTAATAATTGTCTACTTTAATAGTTTTCTATTTTTAACCGACTTCAAAAAAGGAGGAGGTTCTCAATTCGTCTGTATATACTTTTTTTTTTTTGTATGTTCGCGCATAACTCTGTCAATTATGAACCGATTTGAAAAAATCTTTCTTCCATCCATTCTTCAATCCATTGATTGGGTCCCATAAAAAATTATTGCGTAGTAATAAGTAGTTCCTGAAAAAACAAGAGTGGTGACTGTGCACTGAGAGCTGCAGGTAAGCCTATATCGATGACTTTATGTCGCTTTTTAAGGACAAAAATGGTCATAACTCTGGCAAATATTTACCAATTTCAATGATTCTTTTTTTATTCGAAAGAAGAAACCACTGTATTAAATCTGTATGAATTTTATTACAACCGGATAAGAACTTCCTGGAGGAACATGAACGATGTGGAGGAATTTATCTGGTAAAAACCATAAAACTGATATTCTCCATTACATTGCTCTGACAATTATGAACCGATTGCGATGATTCTTTTTTATTCGAGAGAGTAAACTGCTATGATGATTCCATGCAAATTTCATTACGACCGGATATTTTTTTCTGAAGAAACATGAATTATGTAAAACTATGTAGACGATAATGTGATCATAACCTATCTAGATAATTTTACGGTTTTCGATAGTTCAATCTTTATATATGAAAATATCACTAAAAAGTTTAAAATAAAATCTTTTTAAAAAAAAATTGAACCGACTTCAATATCACTGAAAAGTATAAAATAATTTAAATATTATTGAAGTTGGTGTTAGCTTACCGGCTGTGTATATTTGGCACCAACTTCAATAATATTTAAATTATTTTATACTTTTCAGTGATATTGAAGTCGGTTCAATTTTTTTTTAAAAAGATTTTATTTATTCATAAATGTTTGCTACCTCAATACAAGGATGTCATTATACTCAAGTACTGGCTTCAAAAAATGACAAATTGTTTTGTTGATGCTTATTATGAAAAAGTAAGTGATCCTTGAGGTTGTTTCGTCTTTTAAAATTTTTGTCATTCCGCGAATTAGGTAGAAATGTAGGTACATTCTGCATAGTTTATTCTTTAATTTTACTGAAATAGGGCTTGCACATCAGTGAAAATAATAATATAATTAATTACATTTTCACGTGGTATTTTGTAACATGTTGTATATCATCATTAACATCAATGAAAATATTTTATTTATTTTGCAACCTTAGAAATACCTAATAGACTTTAAGGGGGAGGCCTTTGTTCAGCAGTGGATGTCTCTCGGCTACTGGTGATGATCATGATGATAGACATATTGGCCTTTAAAGCAAATAATTACAAAATGTTTTTTTTAAGGCTATACTAATTATGAATTATGAACTGATTGGTATGGTAGATGATAAAGAAGATATCTCTAAGAGGTTATTAGTATTTTTAATTTAACCCTAGTAATAAATTTGTAAGTAATACATTTTTGCAATGTTTAAATAATTGAAATCAAACCACTTACGGATTTTATCGCGGTTTATTTTTGATTTTACTATCCCGACGTTTTGAATGCTTTGCAGCACCCATGGTCACAGGAGGACTGAGATGTTGAACGTCCTCATGTCACAATTATGCCGGTGTACCCTCAGGTCTTCTTAGTTATTATTGTTAGTCCGATCTATGCAGTAACAGCTTACATTATCTTGAGGCTGTGCAGTGTTTTGCTTGATATTGGATTTAATTATATTTATAACAGGATCCCAAGCCAGTGGTAACACCCAACCATCTTCTCTATTGAAATTAGGATGTTTTTTGATTTCAATAGTCTCACGAATCATCCTAGGTAGGAATCGGTGTTCTTTTGCGAACTTTATTATTAATAATACTGATATATAAAAAAAAAAAACTAAAAAAAAAATTCAATTCAAAATTCAATTAATTATAAACAATTAAAAATTGATGAAATTTCACGTGACTATAAACGCGCCATGATTGGTCACCATAGTCGTGACGTCATAATGTTAAAGCTATTTAATAACGTCACTGAACGACACTGAACGTCACTGAATGACACTGAATGACACTGAACGACACGTGTCGTTCATTGTCGTTCAGCGTTGTTCAGAGTCGTTTTTTAGCAATAAATTTTCAATATTATTGTCTAGTCAAGTGTATAAGTTGACGCTGTACTGTTATTAAATAGCTTTAACATTATGACGTCACACCCGCTCGGGTTTGTTCAGAAGCTGTCGGCGTGTTTCCGGTACCTACTGGATACAAAAATTATATTTTTTATTTTGAAATAGCTTTTGAATTATTGCGCAAAAAAAAACAAAATATAGTTTTATTATAAAACTTATATTATGATCTATCCATATATCACAAAAAAAAAATTAAAATACCCAATTTTGACATAAGGATGTTCAACATCTCAGTCCTCCCGTGACCATGGGTGCTGCAAAGCATTCGAAATGTCGGGATAGTAAAATAAAAAATAAACCGCGATAAAATCCGTAAAAGTGGTTTGATTTCAATGTGTAATATTCGCGTAAGTAAGAGACAACATTATGTTTAAATAATTTCTTATCTGACGTTTTTTCTTTTTGAATTTCAACAGATGTGCAATACTTGGAAGATTTTAGTGATGATGCTTTTCAAAATGATAACCTACAGATAGAGAATAGAACGAAAAGAAAAAAGTAGGTGAAAACTTTTTTAATACCTACTAAGTTATCAGCTAATTAGATTCTTAATTAACTTTTTTATTTAACAGGAAAAAGGCGAAGGTTTCTATAACGGGTATGTTTTATTTATTTTTAATATCATTAATTTAAAATATTCGTAATGTGACTGTAATATTTTCTTTTTTTTTTTAGATTCTGATAGCCTCCTCAAAGAAGTTATTTCAGCCAAGAAATATGCAAGTAAAAAAAATAAAACTTATAGATGCATTTATTGTTCTAAGGTAAGCGGACGAAATATCTTACTATAAAGGTCACTTATCACAGGTTATTTGTCCCTGTACTGTAGAAACTAGCCAAAGGCAGCCAGTCAACAGATACCCACAGAGACTAGCCGAAGGCCTAAGCCGGTCAACTAATACAGTAATACCCCGCTTAACGCGATTCTTAAATTTCGCACTAATTTACCCCGCTGTACGCGGTTGCACTGATTGGTCCATACCGCGTTTCGTGTGGGTAGCGTGATTGCTTGCGCTAACCAATAGCAACGCGAATCGTAGTATATAAAAGTTAAATTGCTATTATTGTCAGTTGCCTTAACCGTTTATATAATAGTTTTCTTTTGATTTGTTGCCTAATTTTGTAAATGATACTGTTTCTTTGTCAATAAGTTACGCAAAACTAATTACCTATACATATTACGAATTAGAATGGCGCCGATGCGTAAGAGCTTGAGTTTAGAGACGAAGATGTTTCATTTTTGCAATAAAAACCCATTACTTATTTATTTGGCGTGTTATTTCGTCATACCCCATTATACGGTAATTTCGCTTCACGCGTTTTTGTCCGGAACGTATCCCTCGCGTAAAGCGGGGTATTGCTGTACTAAGGTTCTGTCATTTTGATAGATCGTCATTATAATATGGAACGAACCAACTGCAAACAAATATGTCTTAAATTTTATAATATTTAAGACAACGTGACTGAACATAGGCCTCCCCCTTAGAAGGGAGGGGTTGCCATAATCTCCACGCTTGGCAGGCGGCTTGGGGATCCCAGTATAGGTGGTAGGTGATCCAATAAAAAGACGCTGCTGCCTGTCTTTTTGTTTTCCCTTACTCGCCTTTTACGCACACCCAACGGGAGGAGATGGGTGGGTGCTATTCTTACCCGGACACCCAACGATTATCGTCCTAAAGCTGTCGAAAAAAACCTTAATCAAGTGTTCGCCTAAACCTAATTCAAACCATAACTGTTATTGAAAAAACCCCCTCACGAATAAATGCGACAGATTTAACCAATTCATTTATTACAGAAATTCTCCAAAGCCAAAACATTCCATGCACATGTTAAAAGCAACCACGGTGATACTAAGAGTGCACACCCGTGCACGCAATGCAAGGAGTCATTTAACTCAGAACATGATCTGCTGATACACTCTGCGTTACATGTCAAAGGATCAGCACTGAAGTGCAATATTTGTCACAAGGAATTTAAAGGTATTGGAACTTTTTTAAGGGCAGCGTCTTTCTATTGGAATATCTACCACCTATACTGCGATCCTCAAGATGCTTGTCAAGCGTGGAGATTATTCCCCCCCCCCCCCCCTCTTCTCTTCCTGCATTTGTTAAGCAGTGGCCGTCATTCGGCTGATTATAATGATGTTTGTGCGTGTGCGCAGGGCGAGTGCCGTTCCGTCGCCATATAAAGCGGCATATGGAGTGCAAGCGACACGCTTGTGATTTGTGCGGTAAATGCTTCACCGAAATATACGCGTTGCGTCGACACCTGCGCGTGCATACCGGACAGCGGGTGGAGAAGAAGCACGCCTGCCATATGTGCGATAAGAGGTTTCTATACTTTTATATTATATTGCTGTCTCTCTCTATACTAAGGTGAGCTAGTATTTAATAACGCGAGTGAGCGGCTCGTTTCTTTGTCGTATCAAAGAGATACTATATATATATATATATATAGCGTGCGATGCAAGACACGTTACATGCGTCCTACGCTAGCCGTTTGTGAGCGAAATAAAATATAACGTCTTAGTAAACTGTAATTAGAAAGTAACCATATTCAATTTTGGTGGAAATATTTCGTACGTAGTACGTAGAATATGAGGACGGAAATGCGACATGCGCCAATAAGTTGCAGATATTATCTTGTCTCTCGCACTATGCTCAATTTATAATGTTTATTTCAATTAAAACCTAAGAATGCCGTATTTGTCTCTCGCACTATGCTCAATTTATAATGTTTATTTCAATTGAAACCTAAGAATGCCGTATTTGTCTCTCGCACTATGCTCAATTTATAATGTTTATTTCAATTGAAACCTAAGAATGCCGTATTTGTCTCTCGCACTATGCTCAATTTATAATGTTTATTTCAATTGAAACCTAAGAATGCCGTATTTGTCTCGCACTATGCTCAATTTATAATGTTTATTTCAATTGAAACCTAAGAATGCCGTATTTGTCTCTCGCACTATGCTCAAATTATAATGTTTATTTAAATTGAAACCTAAGAATGCCGTATTTAAAAATTAGAATGTTGGAAGTTCTTTTTTTATTAACGCCTCAGAGACCATGACTGTGCTATGAACGTGCCAGTCACAGAAAAAATGTACGCCCCACTCCATAGATGATACTGTCCGCTCCACTATCCGTCCGTGTTGCCGTCAGGTACAGTTCAAGTGCGCTTCTAGCGGCGCACGAGGCGCGGCACGCGGGGCTGCGGCCCTGCGCATGCGCCGCCTGCGGCAAGACGTTCCCTTCGCCGCGACTACTGGCCTCGCACATGCTCGTGCACTCCGACGCCAAGCCCTACGCCTGCAGCTACTGCGACAGACGGTACAGCGGCCCTCATTTTCCTAAATGTTATAAATCTAGACTAGAGCTTTCTTTTTCATATTTTAATTATAGAAAAGTGAAGTTTTTACTCTTTTTGTGCGTAGATTTCGACATGAGTCAACCCGCAACACGCACCATCGGACACACACAGGTGAAAAACCGTACATCTGCTCTGTGTGCGGGAAGAGCTTCATACAGAACTCCAACTTAACACTACACATGCGCACCCACACAGGTAACTTAGTTTATCCATTTAATGTAGATTATTTTTTAACCCGACAATCAAGAAGAAGGCTCGCAGCTTGCAACGGCTCGATGGATTTGAATATAGTACGACGGCCTATATGATCATCTATGTTCGCCTTGTACCCTTATCTACGGCTTTTACGATTTCTATTATTGGTCCTTCGAGCCGATTCGCAAAAGTGCAATATCCGTGAGAATGATTTAATATTTTTTATTTATTTATGACCTTTTTTATGAGATCGTAAGTTTTGGAAGCTTCTTAGGGCACGTAAAAAGTCGTTCTCTTTGTTGTCATCTAGCTAGACAGACAGCAGTAGTTAAGCCAAGTCAGAGGCCTAAGAGCCGTTTGAACTCTGGCACCACGCTGGCCACTAATCAGACAACAAAAAAAAGTTATGAAGGTATAGTTTACACATTGGATATGTGCAGGTGAGCGGCCATACTCGTGCTCGATGTGTGAGAGAAAATTCACATCTGGATCGTCGCTTAAAAGCCACGAGCGCGTTCATACTGGCGAGCGGCCGTACAGCTGTAATATTTGCGGGAAGAAGTGAGTAAACTGATATCCAATCACATGTAATACTCGTATAACCCCTAGATTCATTTACGTTATTACTTTTAATATTATACTTATTTTAAATTAAATCCTATTTGGGGTAATTTGGCTTCAGGGTATATAAGAGTAAAGGCCATACAGCTGTAATATACGTGGGAAGAAGTGAGTAAACTGATAGCAGATTACTCACTTCTTCCCGCAAATATTACAGCGAGTATTATATGTGATTGGATAGCCAATCACATATAATACTCGTATAACCCCTAGATTCATTTCCGTTATTACTTTTATACTTTAAATTAAATCCTATTTGGGGTGTTTTGGCTTTACGGTATATAAGAGTAAAGTTGTATACATGGTGTTGTATATTGGCTTACTTGATGGTCAACCGATTTGTGAAATTTTAGAAGCACTGGTCACCTCAACAGTTATTTGCAGCTATTTAATCGACTTGGTGTCACATTGTCGGATGCACAGCAAGACTCAGTCAGGAAACGGAAATTTGTCATCATTTCACTTTGACTTTTATAATTTCATTTTGATTCGTTCAACAATAGGGGTGGGGTGCGTTATGATACACCGTCGCGCCGTAAATTCGTGGTTGTATGTTGTGCAGGTTTGCGCGCATGAACCTGAACTTGCACATGCGCCTTCACACTGGAGAGCGGCCCTACGCCTGCACCGTGTGCCCCAAGAAGTTTGTCAACGCGTCCCGACTGCGAGACCACTGCCGCATACACACAGGTACCATATTGTGACCAATATCTAAAAGAATGAAAAAAAACGCGAACAGGTTTGTTTTTTAATTTTAAAGAGTACTCAAAGTCAAAATCATTTATTTCAAATAGGCATATTTCAAACTCTAGCACTTTTGAACGGTCAATTTTTTTTAAAGCTACCACCGGATCGCAACGCGGCCTCAACTGAGAAGATCCGGCAAGAAACTCAGCGGGCTTGTCATTTTATCACTTTTTTTTAAAACAGTGTTGTTATAATTAGATCAGCATCAGCGACAGTGTGACCTGCCGTTCAAAAGACCAAATAAGAGAGAAAAAAAATACGACGAAAATACAACAAACTAAAAAGGCCAAAGGGATAGTAGTAGGACCAAACAGCACCCGCGCAGTGAGTTTTTATCACCGCGTTCACATTCACTGTTATTATTGAATGTTGAAACATAACCGCTCCTTGCAGACTTCAAGCGTCCGAATATTGCTGACTTATGATGAAAATATTGATCAGTAAGATCTATGAATGAATCATTCTAGTCTGAGTATCCAGGGTGCGCCACACTCCAAAAATAATTGACTGTGCATTCATTTTTTTAAATTAATTTTAGTTTATTTTTCTATTGTCAACGATAAATGTATCTGATTAGATTTAATAAATCATTCAAATCGTAATAAAATAATCATTATAATTATTCATCAATCATTTTGCCCCAATTGATTCGTGTAATGACATTGCGTTCGTTTTTACAGGAGAAAAACCATTCGGGTGCGCCGTATGCACGCTGAAATGCGCAACGAAGGCTCATCTCGTAAAACACATGAAAATTCACAAACCTAAGAGTCAAAAGAATATGGTGATACAAAATCTAGAACCGGAATTACACACTAATGTTATTTTTAAACCGTACAAAGAAGGTTCCGCTCCGCAATCAATAGAAAATAATCATGCCACCAACGTAATTTTAAATTCCGTACCGATTGAGGTAACTCATGAAGTACCACTAGAGGTGACGGGGGAGTTAGTAGTTCAAGACGATAGCAACGCAAAGACCGAATACCTAGTGGTCGACAATAGCCAAAGTAATAACCAAAGTGACTTATGCGTTAATGATAATAATGTTAATATTATTAGTGATAATGATTTAAACTTGGTCACAGTTAACAAAGGAGAGGTCAGTATATCGACTTCGAACCTCGAAGGCACGACGGTAAAATTATATCAGGTAGACCAAAGTTTATTACAGATTCACAGTTCCGGCGGACAAGTTACTATAAGTAAAATTACTAGTAAAATGACTGCAAACTTTTAAACTATTCCATGTGTTTTGAATAAATGTTGGATGTTTACTGTTTGTTTTTATTTCTATGGTATCCTTACTAGTTTTAACTTTTACGACTTGCGATTAGCTAATATTAGTGAACTAACTAATGTGAACGGAAATTAATATTAATCTTCAAGTAGATTATTGAAGTAATAATAATCTGGGACAATCCACACATGGTCATCTAGGCGTGTGCATTACCCCAGCAAGAAAGATGGTCGTAGAGAAGATTGAGTTAAACGAATAATTAGAGCATAATCTGCTGTAAATGTGCGCGGAATAAATAATTAGTGCATCATTTCGTTTTCGAGAAACATCCGAAAAACGATTCTTGCTGGGGTAACGTTGTTCCAGCAAGAAAATTCTAAACCAATGATCGGAGAGAAACATAAACTTCAGGAAAGATAGCTTATATTTGTGCGTAATTGTGCGCTGAAAATGAAATTTGTGCGTCTTAAGATTTCAGAGTTATTACAATTCCTGCTGGGGTAACGTTTTGCAGAATCGTGTTTCTCGGAAACCAGTAATTGTGCACCTGTAGAATAAACGATTATCAGTAGCTCTTAATTTGTGCGTATTTGTGCATTAATTAGATTTTAAAAATATTTCCCGTTTTAGCGTAATAATGGATTTATGAAAACCAAAAAAAAGGTCCTAGCGCTTAAACGAACAAAAATTCATACACACTGAAAACGGTATTCGGTCCTTTTTAATACTCTTAACATCCACGTAAAGTTTCAAAACATATTATGTACGCATTATTGAATAATATCACTTTGAATCAAAACTGATAATGTCTAGCTTTGACGTCAAAATACAAAAAACAAGACCAACCCTAGAGTTTTTGGTATAAACCAAGATTTAGAGCACTTAATGAAATACATATCCTGAAAATTTCAGCTTCAAATATTTCATAATAAAGAAGATACAAGCAAAAACTAGAACCCCTGTCAGATTACTGGTTATCCGACCAAATTGGAATGAACCCAAAAAAGCGAGGATTTCATACATACTCGTGACCTTCTTAACTTTGCACACAAACAGCTTTGCCTGGGTACACTGAAGTATAAAACTGTTAACGGAAGTTATTTTTATTATAAATTTAAATATAATCAAGAACCAAAGTTGGTGCCTTTCTTTTTATAAAGTATGTACTGTGCGTTTCAACTAAGAATGTGTCCGCCATACTTACTGCGGAACTTCACTCGTTTTTTACGATTTTTGTATCGGCAGCAGAGTAAATACAAAATGAAAAATTCGCCTCGGTTTGTTTATTTGATGTAATGTCTTATTTTGCTATCTATTTTTGTTAAAACATCATTTTTAGTAATTATATATTTGAAATGGCAAGATGGCGGCCACATTCTTAGTTGTAACGCATAGTATCTAGTTACTTATAGTTCATGTAGGTGAAGAGTTCAATACAATGTCAGTTATATTATTACGCAATTAAACTTTATTTTAAAACTAAATGTAGGTTGCCTGGAAGAGATTGGTTTTTAACGATAAGGCCACCTTTGTACATTAATTTCTTCAACGTATTGTTCAATTTACATGTAACTTTTGGTGTAGAATAAAGTGTATTTATTATTATTATTTTAGTTTTATTTTCTCTACACACCCGGACTTTTTAAAGGCTTGCGTGGGGACGAATCCAAGACGTAGAGGTCTGTTGGGTGAAATTAATGATAAGAAAGACACCTGTCAGAATAAACTGCTGGAAATAAGATATAAACAGCAGTTGACTCTGGCAGACTACTCTGGCCTATTATAAGTATAGTGCCTAACCTAGTATGTGGAAAGATTACTATATGTTTTTGAGTGGATATTTGGTTGACTGAACACTGGGCTGTTGTAAAACCTACTCATTATTTTTTGACAAGTGGTGACTTGCCACCCACTAGATGGACTCTCTATACGGCCGTCATAAGACGGCGGAAGGCAACAACGGTGTGGGTGGGTCAACACCCCTGTGTTGAGAGGTATGCTGCGCTTTCTCCGGAGTTACTCGCGGCGTTATGACTTTTAGCACTTCCACCCCTGGAGCATATAGCTCTAACAACTCCTCTCTGGACGGCCAATTAAGGTAAGCCAGAGCTGAGTCCCGCGGGTCCCCTTCGGATTTCACTCGGCCGACGAAGACACGCCAAGGTGGGGGCCCTGACCAACTCGCTGGAGTACTCGGGTCCTTGGTGTCGTTACTCACCAAGACTAGTAAGTAGACTATCTTTCCATACATTTACAATAGTTCCCTTGGCTGCCGAGGTAAACTGTTATTTTTTCTTCAATTAAGTAGTTGACCTCGGTAGATGCCAACCAACCACACACCATTTAATTGTAAAAAGGGCCTCTATGTGTTGGATTCATCCCCACGCAAGGCTCTTAAAAGTCCGGGTAAATCCTGTGAAACAAAAAACATGAAAATAGTAATAATATTTTGGGACAATCGACGAGCGATCTTCTGATCTCAAACTAGGCAGAGCCTTTACTATGGTAAACAGGCAGATGATACTAATACTTATAAGTATATTTTTTTGTCATTGTGCGCCTCGCAGGTAACCAGTGGATGCAAATAGCCAATTGTCGTTCATTGTAGCGTTCGAAGGGGGAGGCCTATGTTCAGCAGTGGACGTCTTCCGGCTGGTGATGATGATGATACTTTTTTTGTAAATACATACTGATATACTTATGACACCCAGACACTTGGTGAGAATCGAACCCGCGCCCCTCGGTTGGTTGCCAGGGTCTCTAACCACTACACCAACGGGCCCGTCAATTGTGAAGTGGAAACCCAGAAATTAAATTAAAACTGCATTGCAAATTCAATATGAGCAATGGAAAACGAAGATTTGCTACAAAATTCTTTGACCTTCTACCTGGATGGACGATCTAGTTACCTTTTTCCTTGTCATTAGATTCTTCAGTGGGCGGGAGTTAAATAGTGTTCTAAGTTCCTTAGTTTAGCCTATAAAATAAGATATTTTTTTTTTCACCCACCAATTTTGTTCATAAAACTAGTTTATCCCATTTTAAAGTTGGCAACACTGATCCCTGTCTAAAAAGTAAGTAGGTTGCGCTCGCTTAGCTCGAGTGCTACGCTAAGAAAAAAAATACGAGAAAATACAATCAAACTGAAAGGCTAAAGGGATAGTAGTCGGAGCAGTCCCCCTAAGCAGCACGCGCGCACGGGTTGACTCGAGAAGCAGCCATCACTCCCGTCAACCATATTGGAGGGAAGGGGGTGACCCGCCACACGAAGCCGCCACAAGCAGAGCGATTCGATAGCGAGTATGACATATTTTTTTGTGATGAAACTGGGAAAGGCAAGGCTTATGTCTTTCCCAGTTTCATCACTAACAAGTATAAATTTTAAAAAATCCCGACATACATAACATTATATCAACTGATCATTATATCAAATAAAATTATAGATTTGTTATAATAATATGTTGTAAATATTAGAGATTTTGTAATTAAATCAAATATTACTTACCCCAATTTTATGGTCTTTACTAGATAAATTCCTCCAAATAAATCATGGTTTTCCAGGAAGTTCTTAATCGGTGGTGATCAAATTTATACAGATTCATTATATACAGGTTCCTTCTTTCGAATAAAAAAAGATTCATTGAAATTGGTCAATATTTGCCAGTGTTATGACCAGTTTTGTCCTTAAAAAGCCATAAAAACATCAACCTCCAGCATTCCTACATTTTTTACAGAGTCGCCATTCTCATTTTTTCAGGAACTACTTACTTATTCGTACGTAATAATTTTTTATGGGACCCAATTAATGGAGCGGCCTAACCGTACAATTCGAATTCGAATTGAGAACCTCCTCCTTTTTTGAAGTCGGTTAAAAAGTAGGAAGTTCTCAATTTAATTGAATTGTATGTATTTTTAACACGCTTTTACTTGCTTGAGCTATATGTATGATGGTAATGGAATCTTGCAATGCAATTTTGATTTTGACTCAATGTAGTCTCGCGGTCACGAACGGTGTCGGTCGATAATCGCTTGCACGAGCTAGCTGCGAAATACATGCGGGCGGGGTAGGAGCACGTACGTTCGTTCAAACGATTCTATTTGAAAACTGGTACACCGTTCGTGTCCACGATAGTTCGTACACAAAGGTCAGTGAACTTTCCCGGAGAGCGGTTTTTATTATAAGTATTGGAAATATAGATTTTTTATTGCAATGCGAATCATTGCTATTTACACCTATAAACTTGCAATGCATTCTGTGGTTATCGTAATTAAATAGTAATTAACAGAACTGTAACAATATATTGTAAAAATAATGACAAACTATAACCACCTGACGGACTATTAAGATAACCGCGATTGTTGATAAACATTATGAACGTAACTGTACAGACAACAGCTTCACATAATACTGTCATTTAAAGAAGGTCACGAGTATGTATGAAATCCTCGCTTTTTTGGGTTCATTCCAATTTGGTCGGATAACCAGTAATCTAACAGGGGTTCTAGTTTTTGCTTGTATCTTCTTTATTATGAAATATTTGAAGCTGAAATTTTCAGGATATGTATTTCATTAAGTGCTCTAATTCTTGGTTTATACCAAAAACTCTAGGGTTGGTCTTGTTTTTTGTATTTTGACGTCAAAGCTAGACATTATCAGTTTTGATTCAAAGTGATATTATTCAATAATGCGTATATAATATGTTTTGAGACTTTTCGTGGATGTTAAGAGTATTAAAAAGGACCGAATACCGTTTTCAGTGTGTATGAATTTTTGTTCGTTTAAGCGCTAGGACCTTTTTTTTGGTTTTCATAAATCCATTATTACGCTAAAACGGTAAATATTTTTGAAAATCTAATTAATGCACAAATACGCACAAATTAAGAGCTAGTGACAATCGTTTATTCTACAGGTGCACAATTACTGGTTTCCGAGAAACACGATTCTGCAAAACGTTACCCCAGCAGGAATTGTAATAACTCTGAAATCTTAAGACGCACAAATTTCATTTTCAGCGCACAATTACGCACAAATATAAGCTATCTTTCCTGAAGTTTATGTTTCTCTCCGATCATTGGTTTAGAATTTTCTTGCTGGAACAACGTTACCCCAGCAAGAATCGTTTTTCGGATTTTTCTCGAAAACGAAATGATGCACTAATTTTTTATTCCGCGCACATTTACAGCAGATTATGCTCTAATTATTCGTTTAACTCAATCTTCTCTACGACCATCTTTCTTGCTGGGGTAATGCTCACCATCTAGGCCTGTACCATCACCTCTAATAGCAATATTATTTACCTTACTTTCTCGTTAGAAAGTGACAGAGCTATAAACTGCGTATATTGACGTCTCTTCCTCATGTCAAGTAAGATGATATAATACTGCTAATAGAGGCCCTACCACCAGGTAGGGCCCCTGATTTCAAACTAAGCAGAGCCAGAAACCATACAACTGATAGGTACTAATACATATATATATACATCTATACTTATAATAAAACTGTAACAGGTCAAATTCTGTACATTGAAGATATTTTGAAAATTATATTTGGAGGGCATTCTATAACCGATACTGAGGCCGAAAATGTATTTTTTTAAATTTTTGTCTGTCTGTCTGTCTGTATCACGGCTGAGCATCACGCCGAAACTACTGAATGGATTCAAATGAAACTTGGCATGATTTGAGATCTTACTACGAGGTAGGACATAGAATACTTTTTATCCCATAATCTAGCACGGTTCTTTTGGGAGATGGGATTAAAGTCAAAATGGGTACTTGCTAATACGCTTGGTCCGATTTTATCAATTTTTCTTTATAATATAATAAATATTAGTAAGGGAACACTCATAGAGTTGTTATCAAGGTTATGTAATCGATCGGGTTAAGCAACGTTAGGTAAGGTCAATAAATAGATGGGTGACCGTTTAACGCCATTTGAACTAAACGGGTCCGTGCTTCGGAGAGAAAGTGGGTAGTGGGTGGGTGGTTGGTTGTTTTTAACCGACTATAAAAAAGGATGTTATGTATTCAATGCGAATGTCTGTTATTAAAAGTTTAGTTAACGTAAAAATAGCGCAGGCGGAGCTGCGTGGGTCAGCTAGTATACAATATATTTATTTTCGTAAATACATATATATATAAAACACCCAGACACTTGGTGGGAATCGAACCCACGACCTATTAGTCAGCGGCCAGCGTATCACTACTAGACCAACACGCCCGCAAAAATTAAACAAATCTGAAATTAAACCCGTCTATTTCGACACTCGATGTTTTTTTTCTACTACGAAGGTGGTAAGTGGCGCAAGCGTGCGGCATACCTGATGGAAAGCAGTCACCGCAGCCTATAGACGCTAGCTACTTTCATCCTACACCAGAAGGATTACTAGCGCGTTGCCGTTTAAGACATTATTGTATCAAAAATATCAATAATAATGAAAAGTGGAAATATGTATGTATACTTAGGCAGGTCGCACACGCAGCAGCATGTGTATACATTTTATGTATGCATAATGTAGTTTTAGACCATTTTGTTCGTTTGCAGTCGGGGTTTTTGTTCTTTTATAAAAATGTATACTGTTTGATCACATTAAAATGCAAATAAGTGAAAATAATAATATTTTTTTATTTACTTAAATAAAAATACTTTGGAACTATATTCATACTACGTAAATGCCTTATTTAGAACCACGAGCTCTTGTTTGCCACTTCATATTTCTTGATGTTCACACGCATTGATTCGTGAATTTCTTTTGCATTCCTATTCTGGCCATAATAGTCAACGAATTCACCATCTGGATTCACCAAATATATGATGATTGTATGGTCCACCTATAAAAGATTTATTTTATTGTTATATAACAATGATTTCTTTACTACTAGCTGGAATAAAAATATAAAATATTGTATGTAGAAATTACAGATCTCGTAATATTAATATAATATTCTGGGCCAATCCACACATGGTCATCTGATCCCAAACTAGGCAGAGCATGTACTATGGCCAACAGAAAACTGATACTAATACTTGTATACCATTTTTGTAAATACATACTTAAATTTACAAGAATCTACTTGGTGGGAATCAAATCCACAATCTATTGGGTAGAGGCCTGGGTGTCTAACCACTAGAAACAAGCCCATCGAAATATTTTATGTTAATGAGCATTTAAGCAGTTATGGCAGATTAAAACTGAAAAATATATTTAAATTAAGTATGTCACTTACAATATAATCATTGTCCACATCCTGAGGACCTGCACTGAAGTAAACTCTGTATGACTTGCAGGCTTTTTGCACCTGTTCTTTGGTACCAGTGAGACCAAGAAAACGTGGTGAGAACTCTTTGCAGTACCTAAAAAAACGTAACAATGAGGATGCTGTCAATTGTTAATTTAATAATTAATTCCTTTAAATCTCAGACAAAGAATATGTGGATATCATGTGGTTCCACTATTCAAGTCACTAACAGGCTGTGTGAGGCATGTGGCACCTCTGCTGCTGTGGAATTCACAGGCATTGACTCAGATTATTTTATAACACACCTATAAAATAATCAGGATTTAACTTCTATTCCTGTTTGGCTGACACTTTGAACAAGAAAATTCTTTTGTCACACTTATGTTTTAAAAGAAACTTATGGTACACAACCATAACCACTACTATTAATGAATTATTATCTCCTTACTACCCTTAAGTAAGATTACATTACAAGATCTAATCTAAATTAATCAAGCAAGCAAATAAGATGCAGTATAAAAACTTACTTTCCTACTATTTCAGGTGTATCCCTCTGAGGATCCACAGATATGAAAACAGGCTGAAGTGGTGGCATAGAAGGATCACTTTCTGGAAATGATATTTAATACAGCTTATTAAAATAAGCAAGATTATCACCAAATGGTAAGAGTATGCTAACAGTTGCATTGCATTGCTGGTGGTCACCTAGGATCAGTGGCGTAGCTTGCCTTAGATGGGCCCCGTATCAAAATTTGTTGGGGGCCCAAATGATGGTACGGCCTAAGAGATTATGTGAGAACATGGATTTTACGAATTGTTGCTTACACATGTTCGAGGCCCCTGTAGCCCGGGGGCCCGGTATCATTGATACGGCGGTAGGTACGCCCCTGCCTAGGATGTTAGTTAATAAATCCCTTAAGCCCAGTAACATTTATATACTGCTAATTTGAAATAGAATATCACAGTGAAATATGAATATATACAATAAAATATATGTGTATATGTGTGTGAATATGACAATGTTATTTTATGGTAATGGTTTATGGTGAAGGTATTGTGGTTTGTTTTTGATTAAATAATCCTTTTCCTTTCAAACTCTTTACAGCAATCATGGTCACGGGCACACTTGGAGTGTAGTTTGATTTCAATCTGTTATATACATGTAAATATTAGAAATAATTATGAATAAGACATGTCATCTGTGCATAATTAACAGGGTGTGTTACATAGACATCTGACATCTGACCATAGAACAATAACATCTGCTACTAGGTACAACCATCAATTTACTAAATAAAAAGTTAACATACCATGCATGTTTACAACTTCAGCTAATTTTTCCAATTCATCTGGACAAACATCAGGGCAATGTGTGAACCCAAAGTATATTAACAGCCATTTGCCTAATAAGTCTGCACTTTTAACCAGTTTCCCCTAAAACAGAATATTATTAACAACTTGATTTAAATAATTTTGGGTGCTCCAATGCACACTACTGTTTTTGTGCGCACTATTTATTAAACTTTTCTTCATTGTGTGTTCAGTGAAATACACCATGACGTGGAGGGTCAGATTAGAGCCGAAACAGCAAGGCCAGTGTCCATTTTTTTAGAACTTGCCACTGGCAGACGTTAAATTTCTCACATTTCTTGCATCGCACATCCACCATCATTGATTGCCACTGGTCTCTTCAATCAGGTGTTAATTCCAGTCAAACACTTCATAAACAATATAAGCTATATTATAGATTAAAAAAATATATATTGAGTATATTTGGAACAAACTTACCTCTGTGTCTATTAACTCAAAATCACCGCCTATCTTAGCCTTACCAATCTGTCGTTTTCTCTCACGGTCTATAGCCTCCTGCTTTTCCTTTCTCACATACATCATGAATGCCGTGAGTCCGCCTCCAGCCAATGCGGTTACCGTCATCGACTTCCATGTTATTGCTGATGTTATTCGGTTTATCGGCTTCTTAGGGGGCATCGCACATTGCCTTACAGAAGAAGTGTTGAACGCACGACACAGAAATCGAGAGCTACTCCTCAATAAAGAGTTCATTTTTGTTAGTAATATTCTTGTTCTGTATCTCCAATTCAGTGGCTAAATAATAATTTCATAGTTATATTCTTTAGTTTTTTGGAGTTCGCGTGGATCAGCGGATCTCCGATTGATAAAAAGTGACATTTGTTTGATTGAACTATTGAAGTGAAGTGTGATAAGTGACAACTGACAACTGACTGACAATTTGAAAGTAGGATTGCCAACTTCTTAGCTTCCTCCTTAGAGAAATATTCTGTTGTCGAAATCTCAATTCGAAGGTCGAAATAACCTCACAGTAACCCAAAAATCGCGATTGCGATAACAATCAGTTGCGGATGAGTTGGGTATTTAATCGGATTGCCTAGCGAAAAGAAATAATCGTCAACTAGTCGATAAGTCTTATCAATTTTATTCAACAATTGACAAGACTTTTATATAATAACCTGATAAGTTTGTAGGGGCGTAAGCGCCATACATTATTGTAATTACGCGCAGGTTATGTAGGTAGCTAGTAAGCTCCGCGCCTTTGTATACTAGCACGTTCCATAAACGTATGCCAACTTATTTCGGACTTATTATTTATATGGACACTACCAGGGTAAGCGGGCTTACTCAATATTGATGACCCCGGACGCTCAGAGAAAGTACCACCTCTAAGCCCCGACGTGATTTGAACACGCAACCTTCTGATGTGTACTATTGTACTTAGTAGGTACTGTATTTTTAATTTTTATTTTCAGTCGCTTATTTTTATTGCGTTTAGTAAGTAATTCCAATAATTGTAATAACTTTTTTTAAGAAATTTTATTTTATTTTACATTTTCCAATACTACTTATTGTCTTCATTTTTTTGGAAGTGGGATGATGTAGGGGCGTAAGCGCCATACATTATTGTAATTACGCCGTTACGCACAGGTTAAGTAGCTAGTAAGCTCCGCGCCTTTGTATAAGCTAGTTATACATTCAATAAACGTATGCCAACTTATTTCGGGCTTACTCAATAAGTTCATCACTATTTCTGTTTTACAAAATATACTCGTAACGATGTACTTACTTACTTAAGTATTTTTAACCGACTTCAAAAAAGGAGAAGGTTCTCAATTCGTCTGTATATATATATATATATTCTATGCATGTTCACGTATAATTCTCGCAATTAAGATCCGATTTGAAAAAATCTTTCATCCATCCATTCTCGAATCCAATGATTGGGTCCCATAAAAAACTTCGTTGACTTCGTTGACTTCGTTGACTTCGTTGACTTCGTTGACTTCGTTGACTTCGTTGACTTCGTTGACTTCGTTGACTTCGTTGACTTCGTTGACTTCGTTGACTTCGTTGACTTCGTTGACTTCGTTGACTTCGTTGACTTCGTTGACTTCGTTGACTTCGTTGACTTCGTTGACTTCGTTGACTTCGTTGACTTCGTTGACTTCGTTGACTTCGTTGACTTCGTTGACTTCGTTGACTTCGTTGACTTCGTTGACTTCGTTGACTTCGTTGACTTCGTTGACTTCGTTGACTTCGTTGACTTCGTTGACTTCGTTGACTTCGTTGACTTCGTTGACTTCGTTGACTTCGTTGACTTCGTTGACTTCGTTGACTTCGTTGACTTCGTTGACTTCGTTGACTTCGTTGACTTCGTTGACTTCGTTGACTTCGTTGACTTCGTTGACTTCGTTGACTTCGTTGACTTCGTTGACTTCGTTGACTTCGTTGACTTCGTTGACTTCGTTGACTTCGTTGACTTCGTTGACTTCGTTGACTTCGTTGACTTCGTTGACTTCGTTGACTTCGTTGACTTCGTTGACTTCGTTGACTTCGTTGACTTCGTTGACTTCGTTGACTTCGTTGACTTCGTTGACTTCGTTGACTTAGTTGACTTCGTTGACTTCGTTGACTTCGTTGACTTCGTTGACTTCGTTGACTTCGTTGACTTCGTTGACTTCGTTGACTTCGTTGACTTCGTTGACTTCGTTGACTTCGTTGACTTCGTTGACTTCGTTGACTTCGTTGACTTCGTTGACTTCGTTGACTTCGTTGACTTCGTTGACTTCGTTGACTTCGTTGACTTCGTTGACTTCGTTGACTTCGTTGACTTCGTTGACTTCGTTGACTTCGTTGACTTCGTTGACTTCGTTGACTTCGTTGACTTCGTTGACTTCGTTGACTTCGTTGACTTCGTTGACTTCGTTGACTTCGTTGACTTCGTTGACTTCGTTGACTTCGTTGACTTCGTTGACTTCGTTGACTTCGTTGACTTCGTTGACTTCGTTGACTTCGTTGACTTCGTTGACTTCGTTGACTTCGTTGACTTCGTTGACTTCGTTGACTTCGTTGACTTCGTTGACTTCGTTGACTTCGTTGACTTCGTTGACTTCGTTGACTTCGTTGACTTCGTTGACTTCGTTGACTTCGTTGACTTCGTTGACTTCGTTGACTTCGTTGACGTCGTTGACTTCGTTGACTTCGTTGACTTCGTTGACTTCGTTGACTTCGTTGACTTCGTTGACTTCGTTGACTTCGTTGACTTCGTTGACTTGAAAGAGACAGAGCGAGAATGAAGTTTCACTTCTTCCGCGTGGAGGGACTCCACGCACGCACATTTTTCTTTTTTTTATGGTTTCCACTACTTCTAATTCTTTATTAATTATTTGCAAAACTTTGACATTTGAAATTTTATCAGTCCATTTAATTTTGAGCATTCTACCACAGTCTATAAAATACTGTGATTCTACGGTAAACCCACATTACAAAAGCGCTCAGCTTACCAATTAACTTTTGTTTTAGTGTCCAACTTTCGGAACCAATCATAAGAACTGGGAGAATGTAACACTTCACCATTCTCCAAATCTTAATTCGAAACTAATTTTTATGTTAGTCAACAGTTTCTTCATATTCTGAAAGGCGTTTCTGGCTATTGCAATTCTTGTTCTTATAAATACGGGAAGCACAATGAAAGGCGGTTTATAGTAGACTGACTTTATTAAATTATGACGGTGGCACCGAGTAATGTTTTACGCACTACCTACAATTATAATATTATTAATTAAGACCATAAACATACATTACATTTCTCTCCTGAGATGTAAACATTGCATAGGTATGTTTTGAATATACATGTAATACAACAGAACTAATAATAACTAGGTGCCTTTAGAGCACTAGTACTAAGTATGAAAGTATATACCAATTGATACACATATAGTAACAGGAAACAATTTATATTTTAAATAATGTTGCATACTCATGGCTATAGCGTAAGCGTAAGTAAAACATGTTTTTTAAAAGTATGTTTAAACTTTATAATTAGGCATAATCACACGGGGGCGTAAGTTATATGTTTTCTTTTCTAAATTTTTTTTTTTTGGGGGGGACTTTTCGTGGCAGTCAGTGGATGGTGCGATTTCATCGGCCTTATCTTCTTTTCCTTCTGTGCTCGTTGATGTGGACGCTGCTGCCTGGGGAGTCTCTAACTCTGTATGAACATTCTCGGTGTCTCGGTGGCAGCGAGAATCGGCTACTTTTTCGTAAGGGCAAGATTTGATCAATATGTTTACTAGTCAAGCTGTCGGCAGTTTGCACCTTATATGTACTTGCCCCTGTGCGTTCAAGCACCATTCCTGGTTTCCATTTGTTAATGGTATTCCTAGAAAAGTCTCGAACAAGGACGTCATCCCCCTCATTGACCTGCCGATGGGCTGTAGCCTTAGAGTGAGTAACTTGCGACTCATGAGCCGCTTCTACAACATCAGCAGTGTTAACTCGCAATAAGTCTAACCGTGTTCTAAGAGTACGCCCCAGCATAGCGACAGCAGGTTCACGCTGTGTGCTCGAATGTGCAGTGTTCCGGTACTGTAATAAAAATTTTGACAGTGCGCGCTCGCAATCTTCTCCCTCCATGGCAGCCTTTTTAAGAACTTTCTTGACAGTCTTTACAGCGTTCTCTGCCGCACCATTGCTTGAGGGATGATACGGGGCGATCAGCAAATGTTTCGCTCCGTTACGTTTCAAGAACGTTTCAAATTCATGTGAAGTAAAGGGAGGTCCCCCGTCTGTTACCACCTGCCTGGGAACGCCGAACCTCGCAAAACATGCTCTCAGTTGAGCAATAACCTGAGCCGCCGTAGTGCCCCCTTTCATAAGAAATACTTCGAGCCACTTAGAGTGAGCATCTATTATAAGAAGGAAATATTTTCCATCGTGCTGCAAAAAGTCAGCATGTATTCTTGACCACGGACTGGCGGGCCAGACATACGGCACAGGCGCGGAGGCGGGAGGCGCGTCGCGCACGCTGTTGCAGGGCGCGCACGCCCGCGCTTTGGCTTCTATGTCTGCGTCAATGTTCGGCCACCACACGTAGTTTCGCGCTATTTGTTTCATGCGGACTACACCCATGTGCCCTGTGTGTATTTCATCAAGGATTTGTGTATGTAATATTTTGGGAATTACAATCCTGTAACCCCATACGATACATCCATGATCTATATGCAAATTTTCTTTTCTGCTGAAATAGGGTTTTTCGTTTTCTATCTCAGTATCTGTAGGCCAACCACTCATTACATAGCCATAGATCTTACTCAGTGTGATATCCTTTCGGGTTTCATTCGCGATGTCTCGGTGATTTAATGGAAAG
This sequence comes from Furcula furcula, assembly GCA_911728495.1. Taxonomy (NCBI): domain Eukaryota; kingdom Metazoa; phylum Arthropoda; class Insecta; order Lepidoptera; family Notodontidae; genus Furcula; species Furcula furcula. The sequence continues at coordinate 21,190,789 of OU452248.1, forward strand.
GTGTCTTCTACGAAATGTAAATATGCGGCGTCATCGGCTTCATGGTCAGAACGCTGTCTATGTAACGGCAGGCGCGAAAGCGCGTCTGCGTTACTATTGCGCTCCGTGGCAACAAATATGTCGAAGTCGTAAGCAGCGAGTCTAACGGCGCGCCGTTAGAGCGCGTTACGCCGCGGCGTAACGCTGAAGTCGACTAGCTGCGGTTTGCGGAATGCCTTTTTTAGGCCCGAATATGTAGCTCAGAGCCATATGATCCGTTTTCAGAGTGAAACGGCGACCGTACACATATTGATGATGACGTGTCACTCCGTACACTATAGCTAATGCCTCCTTATCTATTTGACTGTATCGACGCTCGGCTTCATTAAGGGTACGCGAGGCGCAACACACGACCCGCTCTGCTCCGTCAGGATAGACTTGCGACAGTACTGCACCCAATCCATATGAGCTGCTGTCAACTGCTAGAACCAAGGGAAGAGATGGATCATAGTGTGCTAGCACGGGCTCACGTGTCAAGATGCTTTTGATAGCTTGAAAGGCTTCTTCACACTCACGACTCCATTGCCAACGAGCCCCCTTTTTAAGTAAGGTGTACAAAGGTTGTAACAATGTACTCATATTTTGAATAAAACACGCGTAATAATTTATGAGCCCCAGTGCTGCCCTCAGTTGAGAAACATTCTGAGGAACAGGTGCATTAACTATTGCTTCGACTTTGCTGCTATCAGTATGCAAACCAAACTTATTTATTTTATAACCAAGGTAGCAGACCTCATCTTTAAAAAATTCACATTTTTCAAATTTAATTTTTAAATCAGCATTCTGGAGACTACATAACACAGCTCTCAAATTTGACATATATACACTTCTGTTCGGTCCAGTAACACAAATATCATCTTGAAAAGCCACAACGCCCACCCCGCCTACCTCACTACAACATCCGCTCAATGTTTCTTCGATTAATTTTTGGAACATTTCTGGCAAGCATTTTAAACCAAATGGTGCTCTACGATAAACAAAAGTCCCTTCGTGAGTAGTAATCGCAGTTAAGGGTTGTGAGCTTTCATCAAGATTACACTGAAGGTAAGCATGCTTCAGATCAAGTTTGGTATACTGCTCCCCCCCGCTCAACGCAGCAAATAGCTGCTCAATGCGTGGCAACGGGTAATGGAAATCTTTTAACACTTTATTTATCGTGATTTTGTAGTCACCACAAATTCTAATAGATCCATCGCGCTTGATAACGGGCACAATAGGTGTGCCGTAGTCAGACCTGTCTACTTTGTAAATAACATTTTCACGCTGTAGACGGTCTAACTCTTGTTCGACGGCGGGGCGCAAAGCGAGGGGAAGCGGACGGGCTTTGCAAAATATTGGCGTGTCGTCCTTTAAATGTAACTTAATTTTAGTTTTACAACAACCTAAGCCGTCTTTAAATACATCCGGAAACTCTGATTTTAATTGCAAAACTACAGCGTCATCATTTGTAGACAAATGGTGTAGATTAATGGATGTTAGTTTTAATTTGACGGGCCCGTTGGTCTAGTTGGCAGACACCCTGCCTGCTAACCGATGGGTCGTGGGTTCGATTCCCGCCAAGTGTCTGGGTGTTGTTTATCTATTTAAGTATGTATTTACAACAAAAAAAGTATATAAGTATTAGTATCAGTTGTCTGGTTTCCATATAGTACAGGCTCTGCCTAGTTTGGGATCGGATGACCGTGTGTGGATTGTCCCAAGATATTATTATTAAATTTACGTAGCCAGCGGCGGCCGAGAAGCGGCGGCCCGCCGTTATCAATAACAAAAAGTGGCAGCGACGGCACGGTCAAGTCACCGCAACGCACGGACACATTCACATAGCCGAGCGGAATTATCGCGTCAAGTCCGTATAAGAGTGAAACTTATTACTATCGCGAATAATAATCTCATCGGACAAATACTTGTCGTAAAAGGATTTATTGACTGCCGATATTTTGCTGCCCGTATCAATTTCAAACAAAACTTTTATGAACTAGAATCATTAATAATACAATTTTGGTAGGTACCTGGTTCTCCGAGCATCCTTTTCACCTTTGTTACACATTACCGATAGGTGCCCTTTAACTCCGCACTTATCGCACACATACGATTTATACTTGCACTTGTTCGGCGCGTGAGCACCCTTCCCGCAGCGCCAGCAGGCGCGGCGGCGCGCGGTCTGATCAGCCACACGGTGCAGCGCCCCAAGCCCGGCGAGCCTGGCGCCGCCCGACGGCGCGGCCCCGCCGGCCGCGGCCTCCACCGCGTGCCGCTCGGCCGCCTCCAGCGCGAGCGCCAGCTCCACCGCCTTTTTATAATCCAGCGACTTCTCGGCGAAGAGCCGCGAGCGCACGTCGTCGTTCCGAAGTCCCGAAACAAACTGGTCTCGTATGTTTTCCTCGAGATTTGCTCCAAAGTTGCAATAAGTCGCGAGGTGTTTCAGGCACTGCAGGAACGCGCCGACCGACTCGCCCTCGGCCTGACGTCGCTGTCGAAATGTGTGCCTCTCCGCTATTTCTGATCGCCTGGGTTCCAGATGGCCGGTCACGAGATCGACGAGTTGATCGAAGGTTTTGTCCTCGGGAAAATTTGGTGCACACAGGTCGCACATAAGTTGATAGGTTTGCGAGCCTACGTGCGTCACCAAAGTTGCAACATGTAGTTCGGACTTTATATCGTTCAACAAAATGAATTGTTTCACTAATCTCACATATGCCGCCCATGTTTTGCCTTCGTCAAGGCAGAATTCAGGCAGCTTACCGAACGGCATCACGGTAAAATCCACAAAATCGTCGCCACTATAAATACGGGAAGCACAATGAAAGGCGGTTTATAGTAGACTGACTTTATTAAATTATGACGGTGGCACCGAGTAATGTTTTACGCACTACCTACAATTATAATATTATTAACTAAGACCATAAACATACATTACAGTTCTAATCTCATGTACTGGTTTCCATGTTTCATCTAACCAACAACTAAGGTATTTATATTTTCATATTTACTTTTGTAGCATAGCTACATTGTTTTAAACTCATTTCGTTAATAAATAAGTAAAAGACAGCTGTTTTAACAGGACGTTGAATTACGCCTATAATGGTAGTAATAGCAACACATAGTAATCTTACTTATAACTAATAATTTTTGACGAGGCGTTTATATTAATATACGACCTGTTTACATTGATTGGGGAATACTATGTTCTTATTTTAGTTATTTCTGGTAATAGGCGATGAAAGCTGCATCAGGCATTCCTATTATTTTCATTGATAGAACCATAGGTAAAATTTAGATACCTAGGTAAGAATCACTTTTTAATAGAGGGTATTTGATTTAAAATAGGCGGAGTCTACCGAGGGCGAGACGATGCGATAAATGCTCAGTACCCGAAGTCTAAAAGTGTCGACCAATCGTAGGCGGCCACCGAATTAGGTACTGGCTTTTCTAGACGGTTCGACGCCATCTCCACTCGAGAGGTTTCGTTTTTGACTCAGAAGTTGAGCGAGCCACTGCCATCTCAGCTGAGCTACGATCATCACGCCTCATTATCGTGTTAGTCCAATACTGCCAGCGGGTTCTACGGAATTCTTAATTGCTAAAGTCTTTATAAAATTCTATTTCTATTCTAATCTATTATTAAAGTGAATATCAACCAGAAAACCCAGTATTACTGGTAAGTTGTTTAAATTATGTAATCGCTGCTGTAGGATTTTTTAATTGTAATCCTTCCATATGTGAATAGGTACTATTAGGCCCATGTTTTACTTTATATTGTTAGGGTGTACCTTTTATTCCTGTAGACGTCTCCATAATGAGGCAGCCTCCACCAACTGAAAGCTGGTTTGGAGGGTGTCGCGTTAGGGAACGGCGTCTACAGGAACGCTTATGTGGCGTTCCAGGGTTTCTTCCTTCGGGTGAAAAGTTTCTCCCTTCGGGCGAAGAGTTCTCCCTTCGGGCAAGAGTGTTCCCCCTTTCGGGCGAAAGGCTTCGCATTTTTGCCGGCCACAAGTTCGTGGCTGTGTTGCTGACGACCGGGTCTAGTCCAGACTCCGCATCCGTGGCGTGCCTGGCCACTCCAAGGAGAAGGAGGACGCCGAAGACCGCGGGAATCGCCGTTGCGTTCCCTAACGACCCCTAGTTAAGTTACAGCTATTTTTGTTATACGTGCGAACAAGCTAACTAGTAATCGACCTCCCCCTGTAACGTAACTTTCTTCTCGTTTCTATTATTTAATAAATTTGTGTAGCCCTCTTTTAGTGTATTATTTCTTGTGCTCGCCGACTAGGCTACACTTTGTCCAAAATTTTATTTCCTAATTGCAATGTAGCCGTTGGAATTACATTTTGACTTACAATCATGAATTTTGTTTTACTAGTGCCCATATTCTACAAGCGCATGATTTAATTTTTCAAGCATAATTTGAAGGTCATTAAGATTATCAGCTAAAAGAACGGTGTCATCAGCATATCGTATGTTCTGTATCAGCTGACCGTTCACCCGGATGCCCAGGTCAAGGTCTTCGAAGGCTTCTTTGAAAATAGTTTCCGAGTAGGTATACAATAAATAAACTAGGAGAGAAGATACAACCCTGTCTCACGCCCTTTTCTATTTTTATTTCCCTTGTTAAGATGTTATTAAACTTTACCTTTGCTTTTTGATTCCAATATAATTTTTCTATAAATCTAATATCATTCTGATCTATTCCAATTGATTTTAAAGTGTTATTAACTTATTACGTCTTACATTGTTGAATGCTTTCTCAAAATCTATAAAACACATTACACATTCTTACATCCATACGACGTTGAACTAAAACTTTAGTTGCAACCAGAGCATCTCTTGTGCCCAATCCTGGTCTGAAGCCAAATTGTGTTTCACTTGTATAGGTATATTCATTAGTTTTTCTATAAATTCTGTTTTTAATTATTTTCAGAAATATTTTCTAGAATTGGCTTATGACACTAATCATCCTATATTCTCCACAACATTTGGCTTTAGCCTTTTTTGGTATAGGCGTAAATACTGATAAGAGCCAGTCTTCGGGGAGCATGTCGTCAGAACCATAAAAATTGTTAAATATTGAAACCACATCCCTTATATTACAAACATGCATTAATTTTAGTATCTCCACAACTACACCATTACGGCCCACTGCTTTTCTTTCCTTTAAATGACGTAATGCAAATATGTACTCAGATTTTAATATTTCAAGGCCATCCACTTTCTTCATTTTGCCTCTCATTTTTATACAGATTTTGGACATGTTCTTCCCAAATCTCACAAGCTTCTTTTTCGTCAGTACATGTAAATTCTTTAACCTTTTAGTGTAAATTTAAATCATCATGTTTATTAAGACTTACAAGTATTCATTTTCAATACACTTGTTCGTTAACCATTTTTCTCTCGCTACTATTATCTTGGAGTTTAAATCATTAACTACTTCTATTCTATTCTATTGTTGGCGGCTATGAATCGGGCCCGGTAACAACCGGAACGCATTGCGACCCAGTTGGATCCATTGTGCATGCCCTTGCCCTTACTCAGTTTCTGGCGTGCCGAAGAGTTCCCTCAGGTATGCAACGATTGCGCCAGCTTGGAGCTGTACATAATCATCTGGTGTAGGATAAGCTACTCCCAGATGACTAAACCTACGTCTTGCAAGAGCGTCGCAGCCACACAATATGTGTCGCATTGATTTTTTTTTCATCTTTGCAAAATCTGCAAGTACTTAGCCTCATTCTGTGAAGGTGGTCATTGGTACCAAACTCAGGTACCAAAATGTCCCGTGAGTGCACTATAGGTGCCTTATTTGTGATCTGTTAAGTTTCACTATCTACTTCATTATATTTCTCTATATTATTTTTGCACTGTCTACGCACATCCATTAATTGTATTATTTCATCTGTCATCCATCCTTGCCGCTTTTCCGCTGTGTTGCTACCAAGGGTCTTTAGTGTTACTTATATCCTTAATTTTGGTCACAATCGCGTTATAACTTGTAATAGCATCATCTTTATTAACACAAATACTCTCAATGCAGTTATTTAATATTCTAGTAAAGGATTCTTTTATTTTTAAGGCGTTCTAAATCATTTTTTACAAATTTGGACTAGGTTTTATCTTTTTTAATTTGATTGTCATTTTTGCAACAACTGGATTGTGGTCTGATTTTACGTCCGCGCCGGGATAGGTTTTCACGTTTATAACTGAATTCTTAAATCTATCATTAATCATATTAAGTATAATCAATTTGATTTCTTACAATGTGCGATGAATTATAGTACACCGCTGCCTATTTTTTCCGATAGCGTTTCTCCTGTAGAATGGTTGTCTGGAAGAAATTGCTTATAGCGATAAGACCGCGATTTGTACATTCTATTTATTTATTTATTTATAAACTCTTTATTGCACACATAGATAGTAATAAATGTACAAGTTTAGCAAGTATAAAAAGTACAATGGGCGGTCTTATCACTCATGGCGATCTCTTCCAGACAACCCTTGAATGGACAGAATGAAAATATATTAAATGCAATGGGCAATCGTGGTGCAACAAACTACATAAGTAAACTAAACTTAAACTACCTTCTTAAATAAGAATATAATTTACATACTAATACTTAAATAATTTCTAGGATATACTAATACATAACATATTATATATAAATACAAATTAGAAACAGATACTGACAGAATTAAATTAGAATTAATAATACAATTAGAATGAAAGGGACAGATAGTGTTCCTTTAAAAGAGATTTGAAGGAAATGACAGGAGTTGCTTGTCTTATTGGTGTCTAGTCTTCTATGTTTTAGTTCTAAGTTTTTATTGTAAATGTCTTCTTGGTGTACAATAAAGAGTATTCTATTCTATGAATTATCTGCTGGTAAGCGCCAAGTAAGTATATAACCGTCTCATGGGATGTTCAAACCAAGTGTTCGCAATAAACAAATTGTTTTCTGCATACAGTTCACGAGCTTGTCTCCTCTTTCTTTTCTTAATCCACACAAAATTTCCAAATAATTTTACCTTCTCTTCCAATCTTTGCGTTTAAATCCCCCATTACTATATTAATATCTTGTGATTTTGTTAACTTTTATAGGTACTACTGTTCTTTGTACCACTGCACCTAGATAAAAAATGGTTTATCGCTAGTTTCTCGAAAATTTATACAATAAATTGTGCTCAATCTATCGAAGAGATGACATATTTATGGTTGAATGACAATTAATTTCTCACGTGTTAATAAGTAATTAAATATTTTTTTACGTTCAGAGAAAAATGAGTAATGTAACCCTTCAGCGAACCGTTGAACCTATGCAGGCTAAATACGTCCAGTAACCCTCGATGCGCGTTATTTTTCTAAATTACACCGGTGCGAAACAGGGGCGGGTCGCTGGTACAATTATAACCGTATTGTAGCCTCCGCGGCAAACCAGGGTTCGCGGGTTCAAATCTAACTTTGTGTAGAAGTTATTCCATACTATAATAGATCCAACCATTTATTTTCTTTTTGACAGCACCAATAGAACGTAACTACGACATGTTACGCAAAAGTTCACTTTTAAAAGTTCACTCAAAGTGAACTTTTAAAAGTGAACTTTTAGAAACTTTTTTTAAGAAAATAAACGGTTGGATCTATTATAGCTACGACAATGCAGGCTGATCACCTGATCGTCTGGAAAGTAAAATGACATTATTATAGCCGTATTGTATGTAGCCTCTGCGGTGCAGCGGGAAACCGCTTGTATTGCAAACCAGAGGTCGCGGGTTCAAATTTAACTTGTGTAGTAGATTCCTTAATCAGTCTTATGCGTGACCTCTCCGGCGGTTGTGTCGGTATTCCGTCATATCGGATTGTAAGATTAAAGGAAGAGATAGAATGGACTTGTGTCCACGTAAGTACTAGTTCTATAATATCTCCCGCGTATATGGTATCCTGTAAAAGATATGATTTTTGTTGTAGATAAAACGCGAGCGCAGTGCGCGTGTGCGCTATGTCAGATAAATTTTTGGTACAACAACATGCTGAGGCATCATCCTTTTTGACCCCACACAACTTCTGTTTTTGTTTTCCTTTCTGTTAATTTTTCCCTATTTTGTTATTTTGTGTGTCAAATAAATGTATTTCTTCTTCTTCTTCTATAAAAGTGGCGTTCCTATCTCGCAAGGCATTTTGCGTAAAAACATTTGTGTAGGAATTTTGAAAATACGATTCACAATACTTTGACATCTGCGAATCCTTTCACGGGGCCTGCTAATTTAGAGATAAGTAAGTTTCGAAATGTCCGTAGATCGTGCACTTTGCTAATGAAAAATGCAATGGAGGCGGTGCGGTTAAACCGCAGAGCAACTGCCTTATAAACATCTTAGCACCCAACAACAGCCCCAAAACAAACCTGATCCTGGGACGCGAAGGATCTCGTATCGTAACAATTAAAATGTGGCGAATTATTTGTGTGAGTGTTACTGTTTAAATCTAATATCGCAATTTGTAATATAAAACTACTGTAGGTATATACTAAAGATATTTGCTGAATTTCAGGTTTCTATATTAGCGATCTCATTATGGGCGAATACGTTTGCTGAAGAATATCTACCACCTAAAATAAGCAGTGGCAAGAAGCAAATACCGGAGCCAACGGTAGGTACTCGCACATGTTATACAGATTAACTTATATAAAGCGTACTTAAGCGTATTTTTGTCCGAATGCCCCAGGAAAAGTGTTATGGTTTTCAAGAGTATGTATGTACCTAAGTATGTCTATTTCTTTGGCACGGCCTACAGCCATAATGGCTCGATGGATATTGACTTTTAATATGTCGTTAGATTCGTCGTAGTTGTGGGAGTGACTTAAGCTATATTTAAACATCTTATAGTTTATATTTATTTATTTTTTGCTACCAAAAACATCAATATAGGTATCAAATGAAAGGTCTTAATGAGACGAGTTGAAAACTTGAAATATATAGGGTGAGTGGGGGAAGACGAAAAACGGGGTAACGCAAAAAAGTCGCCTTTAAGCAACTTACCTTATAGGTGACTTTTTGTGTTAAGTACGTACCCCGTTTTTCGTTCGTTCGCTCGCCTTTCGTCTTTACCCCACTCACCCTATACCTATACCTGTACCCTATACCTGTGTATACGTATTATGTACTTATGTATAATGTAATTTAAGCCAATTATGTATGTTCGCTGTCGAGCTTTTTATGCTTTTATAATTGTTGTCCTTGTTACTACCAACGTCTAATAACTCACTTATGTTTTTACGCCAGCTTAAAATTGATATACATAACATATCCTCCCATAAAAAAACAAATTGTTCGCTAGTTGCCAGCTAACTACGACTTCTCTTACGACGTGCAAGACAATGCTGTGAGCCTTGACTTCGGGCACAATGAGAAGAGGAAGGAAGACCACGCTAGCGGCTCATACCATGTTCTACTGCCGGACGGTAGGATGCAACTAGTAGAGTACGAAGCCGGCCCCGATGGATATAAGCCACAGGTAAAATAGATATTATTCCTATTCTTCGTAGGTCCAAAATCCTAAATGACATCATTTACAAACGATCACAAAAGAGGTAGTAACTTTTGTCACAAAAGTTACTACTTCCCGCGTGGGGATCCTTCAAAAGGTCCCCGGGACCAGAAACCGGGGTATGTGGAATTCTATTTTAACCCCTAAAATCCCCGAGGCTGTCGCATCGGCCTTTGAGTATTAATACTCAAAGGCATCGGCCCATGAGAAGGGAACCTAGGTTCTTCGATGGGATTTTCACCTGGTCCGACTGCATACCCAGCCGAAAAGAAGCTGGCGTATTTCCAAGTGCCTTTCGGGATATACAGAGAAAATTACGTGCCGAATAGGTTTTATAATTTTTACCAATCTTAATTAAGTAGGATTTCGACTCTAATAACCCTCCGCTTCACTCTGGATTCAAAATAGTGCCCTAGCCGTAAAAATATTATTTTGCTCTCTTATGATACAATCTAAGTACTATTTCAGGTAATGTACATGGGCACGGCGACGTTCCCACCAGCAGGGTCTGGCGACAAGTTCGACGGCTACCACTACAACGCGGCGTCGAACCGACAGACCGTCCGGCAGCCGCCACCGCGCGGCAGCCCGCGAGCCTCTCCCGCGCCCGCTCCGCTACCCGCGCCGCCACCGCACTCAGCCCCGCCTAACGCTACTCAATGAAGACTATCCCTTACGTATAGAAATTAAATGAATCGCCACTATTTTGTGAAATGAAAATGATGCATGTAAAGTGAGTGACAATATGCTTCGAATTCGTTGTCGCTCACAGATATTTTGTAAAAAGTTAAATAATGTAGGTAAATAAAGTACTACATTATGTACAGAATAATATTTTATTTTCAATCCCGCATAATTTAAGTATAAGTAATATACTTATGCATATTATAATGCACTTTATTCGACTTTTCTTTTAGAGAACCGTAGGAACATTATATCACTTGAAGGTGGTGACGACTATGGTTCTTGTAAGGAGATAAGTTACTGCTGCTCCGTTACCTCTCATATTGCTGCACACTGAGTCCGTGGATCAGTTACCTCGTAGGTTAGATTTTGTATTGAAAACTACAATGACGAGATATGAATCATTATCTAACGACTTACGGCAGGTCGTTTTCTGTACCTTAAGATTTTGTAGTGCAATAGATTTCATGGCTAATAAAAACAACGTAATACATAAAATAATTTATACATTTAATGTAATAATACACACAAAAACTTACAGCACTATTTACATATCCACGTGCTTCAAATTCCATTTCTAAATTATTCGAATCTAAATACCTATAAACTAAAGTTCAATTCGTACAATAACAAATCTAACCGGACGCGGACGATGCCTTGCCTAGTTTCAGCCCTCCATCACAAAATACTATCTCAGTATTTTGTGCCTCCATTAGATTAACCAATGTACCTACCACGAATGTATTATAGGCTCTATGTTTTCTAAAATTAACTATTTCGTTTAGATTTAGTTTTTATCAAAATCTACCTCGAGGTTCGTTTTAACATTTTTCGAATTTCTTTAACATTTTTCGAGATTTCGTTAAACGTCCTAAATCTATGGATTTCGTAGAACGCCTACTTACAAAAATTCCCAATTTCAAATTGAATGTTTGTACAACTTTGTACAGTAAAAAAATATCAAAATAGGTTAAGTAGTTTTGGAGAAAATCCGTGACAAACTTACACAAGGGTCTAATTCGGAACTCCATTTTGCAATCTTGTTTTGTTTGGGTACCTATAATATCGTTGCATATAAATAGAGGCAATTACTGCCTATATAATGATAAAAAAGTAGGCACAATGGAGTACAACTCTTAACGACTATACTTATAAAGTTATTTTTGGAATTTTCTCAGTAAAAAATCTTTTCGGTCGTCTATGTGGCGTGGAGTATATCGATGTTTTGATCCGGCCAATGAACCCGTCTGTGTGTGGAGCCCGTGTCGAAGCCCACGTTGTCGAATGAATGGTAGTCCTTCTGCATGCTCAGTTCAGCCAGGTTGCGGTACCTAATAAATAAATAATAATAATGTAGGACTGGAAATGTAAGCGTGGGGTGCCGGGTTAATTCAGATTCAAAATATCTTTATTATGCATAGGCCTAACGAGGGCACTTACATATTGTCAACTTTTTTACAATTACCACCAGATCACAACGCGGCCTCTACTGAGAAGATCTGGTTAGAATTGCTTCCCCCCATCTCCTCTCGTTGGGTGTCGTAAGAGGCGACTAAGCGAGAACAGGAAGACGGGCAGCAGCGTCTTTCTTTTGGATTTATCTTCCACCTATACTGCGATCCCAAAGCCACCTGCCAAGCGTGGGGATTATGGCAACCCCTCCCTTCTAAGGGGGAGGCCTTTGTTCAACAGTGGACGTCCATCAGCTGCTAATGAATGATGAATATAGGAAAATCCACACGCGGTCATTTGATCCTAAGCTAGGCAGAGCCTGATGTACTATGGAAATCAGACAATTGATACTTACTAATATAGGTACTTTTTCTGTGTAAATGCATAGTCAAATAGATAAATAACTCCCAGACACTTGGCGGAAATCGAACCCATGACCTATCGGATATAGGCCAGGGTGTCTAACCGCTAGACCAACAGGCCCGTCAACCTGCCTAATGGGTTTACATATTCATTTAGACATCAAAATAGCTGTAATTCGATGTAACCAGCCACCCGCAGGATCAGGGTCTGCCAGTGCGCCCCTTGCAAGTAGCACCCCTTGAAGTTTATGTCTCTTGAGGTTCGCGCCCCTTGGAAGTTTTGACCCTTGTGGTACCCTTCAAGAGAGGGCCCTTTGAGGTTTAGGCTCTTTTAAGACTGCGCCTTTTCAGGTTTGCGCCGCTCAAAGTTTGCAGCCCTTGTAGTGCCGCCCTTGGGGTTGGTTTGGTTAGTTGGTGGTCCCCAGCATGCCTCTGACTACCACGCAGGCTAGCTTACTTAATTAAGTTCAGAGCCTCATTTTGTAGGATACGCAGTTTACTTTTATCCGTTATATTTATCAATTAAAGTCACAAACTGATTGAGTACCTACCTACAATGATGAATGTGAAAAAGGCTTTCTTTTTTAGTACGTCTATGATTAGGTACAACACACCCATTTTCGATAGGCCCGTTATTTTCTAGTGGGTACTTTGGCCATCGATATATTTTTTTTTTCAGGATAATCCTGATACAAACCCCAACCGTCATCTGATTATTAAAATTATTACATTTTTAAGACTCAAAGCTGTAGTGGATGGATATAAGAATCCACATATTATAGCTATTTCCTTTTCATAATTTTTTTCTAGGTACCAATTAAATAAATCACGGTTGAAACAGCTTAGTAACCACGAATTTGCACCTGCATATACCGATTTAATGCTAGAGAGAGGTAGATTACCTTTTAACCAGAACACAGCATCCTAGTAATAGCAGCACTTGCACCGCGAGCCAGGCGAGCGCTAGAGCCACAAGCAGGAGTTCATGGACGCACACCATTGCGCCCTCATTGTCTTGGATGTCCTCCGCTATGCAAACATAAGTGTCAATGTCCTACATTATATACATATGCTTATGCTATTGTCACTTGAATGTATAGGCTAAATATATAATTGTTAGTTTATTATATTTTGGGTTAATACTTCGTTGTCATCGGATTTATAGAATGTACAAATTATTCCAACGAATAAAAGTATAAAAAATGTCTCTCGGGGTCCTATGAGATATTATTCAAATGGGTGAATAAAACTGCCAAGTTACTAAAATATCGCGGACATTATCTGGAAACCTCATAATACGATTCTGTGTAATAATATAGTCATGCGGACTGATACAGCCACAATGTCCAATCTTTCATAACATCAGCCAAGTACGCAAAAGATAATATATATATAGTGCACAGTTGCTTACGCAAACACAGACTTTGTGCACTTTCTCTAGCTAAACTCTTAATCCGATAAGGGACCGACACGATATAGAGCTCCATGTAATTATAGACTTACGTAAGGTAAACCGGTGGTCAGCCCTCACGAGTGTGTCGGTAGTGATTACGGCCTTAGAGTCGACGACCATGTCGAGGACCAGAGATACGGAGCCGTCGGTAGGTGCCGTGCACCCGGCTGTGCCCACAGCCACGACGCCCGGTGGGGCCCCGTCCACGCCGCTCGGGGCCCCGTCCTCGCCCCACTGGTATAAAGTCTCGTTCGTCTGTCGAGCGCTCCTACCCTGGCTTCTACTGATACACTCCACCTAAAACGATTGCAAAACATCTTGTAGTGATTGGGTGACATGCATAATATATTGGGTGATAAGGGTATCTACATGCATGGATGTAGTATAAATGTAAATAACTAGTGTAAATAAAATTTGCTATCCACCTCATCCTATTTTTTTGCTTACCTGTAAACTACAGATTGAATTTAGATCCGGTTTTTACATGACTGAGTATTCCTACCAGAAGTGTTATGTGTCTAGGCAAATCATCTGAAGATTACGTTTAAAACCTTTAAACGCCATGTGAAGCCAGGGCCACCCGCTAGTAGGTATGATATATATTCGGAATCTTCGACTATATATACCTACATGTCATTAAAACATATAATAACCTAAACCATAATAACCGCTTCACCTTGTGCATAATTTGTAGTTTATACTAAGTATATACTACTTTGATAATAATATTTAATGCCACTGACCTGCGGACACCTGTCATCGCAGAATTTGACCATGATTGCAAATCGTACGATATGTGAGGTAGGGAACCGGAAGGCTTTGAACCGCGATGACAACCGCTGTGTGCCTCCCAGCCACGACCTGGTGAACTCTGGGAAATCCACCTGCACAAAGTTTGACAACTAATCAAAATAATAATATAATATTCTGGGAAAATTCCACACACGGTCATCAATCAGATGACCGTGTGTGTAATTTATAGATTACTAGCTGACCCGGCAAACGTTGTTTTGCCATATAAATAATTAAAAAATAAGGGTTGATCGTAGAAGGGTGAAAATTGAGGATTGTATGTATTTTTGTATGTTGTATCATAAAAAAATAGAAATTAAAAATTTTGTCTAAAAAATATAAATAAAAATTTAGGGGTGGACTACCCCTAACATTTAGGGGGATGAAAAATAGATGTTGGCCGATTCTCATAGATACCGGATAAGCACAAAAAATTTCATCAAAATCGGTCAAGCCGTTTCGGAGGAGTATGGCAACGAAAACTGTGACACGAGAATTTTATATATTAGATTTTTTTGTAAATACATACTTAAATAGATAAAACACCCATACTCTTGGTGGGAATCAAACCCAGTAGCGGCCAGGGTGTCTAACCACTAGACCAACAGGCCCGTCGACGAAATAGGTCACCGAACATATGCCGAACATAGATACTTACTAATCATTAACTTGGGGGGACTGGTCCGACTACTATCCCTTTGGCCTTTTAGTTTGTTGTAATTTTGTCGATATTTATTTATTTCTCCTTTTCTCCCTTGTTTTATGTTTCGAACGGCAGGGCGCACTATCGCTAATGTTGATCCAATTGTGTTGAAACAATGTTTAAAAATAGTGAAAAAATGACAAGCCCGCTGAGTTTCTTGCCGGATCTTCTCAGTTGAGGCCGCGATGTGATCCGGTGGTAGCTTTTAAAAAATTGACCGTTCAAAAGTTCGTTTTTTTATTTTTTTTTGACGCGGGGGCTTCCAAAGATCCCCGGGAGCTGTGGGGCTCGACCGGGGCATGTGGGATTCTTACCCACTAAAACCCCCGCGGCTGTCGTATCGGCACATGAGAGGGAGGACCCCAGGGCTCTCCGGTGGGATCTGCACCAGGGGCCCCTCAGTGCCTTGCCTTTGAGCCCGCCGCCGCGGGGCGCATTGTAGCCCCCCGGGAACCTGACACGGTACTCACGGGGACGGGGGTCGCAACCCCGCCGCCGTCCTCCTCGGAGTCGCCGCCGTACTCAATGGACGCTCAAAGGGCCCACACCCCGAGCGTCCAGCGACTCCGAAGGGAAGGAACACCCCTATGCCAATTGGTTCGATATACAGGTTATTATTATTATTTTTTTTTTATTATTAATAATAATGGTACAATATTATGCATACTGAATGTAACATAAACTCATTAGAATTTATCCGTACATCCGCCGTCGTCATCTATGTTAGTCTATGTTTAAAATTTACATATTTTCATAATGCTATTAACAGTACGAAAACAGATAGAAGTGGAATCATCAATCATCGTAATAATTATATTGATGAGTTAAGGATGAGTTGAATAAACAATATAATTATTATAATGAAGGTAGTCACAAACAATTAGTTAAAAATTATACATGGAAATTCATTTCACGACAGTGAGTTCCATGCAGGTAGTTTTTAATGGTTAAATACAGGTTGAAGCTAAATTTTTTGTAGTAATAATGTACATAAAATACTTAAGTGTAATTATTGTCTGACTGTCTGATTGTTATTTGGTAGTATGTATATATGAATATATGTATTATATATGCAAGTATGTATGTATAAATGTATTATGTATGTAAGTATGTATAAACATACAATACCTATATCTATTTCTTTGGCATGGCCTACCAGTCAGCTGGCCAGGAATTTATACGTGTTGTTGTAACAAATACTTTTTAAATATGTACTTTATATTTTTACTTGTGATTTTATTCTTTATAGAGTTTGGAACCTGATTAATCAAATTTGGTATTATATACTGTCGCGTTCTTTTGCCATATAAATTTGTATATCTTGGTAGTAACAATTCGCCGTTTTTACTGATTTACTGATTTTAATCAGTGCGTATATTTTTATCACGTAGGTAATCAGTATCGTTAATAGATCATATTCAAACTATTTAAAAAATCACTTATTGCATCTATTGAATTATCCATCACAAAATTACGTAATGTATTCACGAATACATTACGTATTTTTGTAATGGATATTATTAAATTTGTCCCCGTGACCACGATTCATCATTGCGCTTCTTGTTAGATACTTACAAGTGAAGTTCTTTTGTACCAATGTGGGTAACACCAAAAGTCATCTTTAGTTTTCAACAATCTACAAGTACTTTAAAAAAAAGTTAATCTGTATCTTAAAGACAATGGTTTCACAGTAGGCATTTATAATATACACTACCTGTCCTGTTGAACAACCCCTGCTGTCCAATAGCAGCACGGAACTGTCCCCGAGACGGGACGACGCGACCAGATGATACGCCTTGATCTCATTCGTGTCTGCAATCAACCGGAACATCAATATAAACATCGCATAATGAGACATGACATTACTTGGTAGCCGTAATCAGTTTTTACAACTGATTGTCCGTCTACATGAATCATCATCATTGCATCATTCGATGGAAGCAATTATTGTAAATGAGTTTAATTCTTTTGTTTGAGTCAGTTTTGCGATTTGGTATTCACGTTGCCGAATGACGGTTGCGGTTCCATTTTCCTGCAGATAACCTTCTTATTGCCCGTAGGGTGTCCGGATAGGAAAAGTACCCATTCCTTCCCCCTAGGTATCTTAGGAGGCGACTAAAGGAAAACAAGAAGACGAGCAGCAGCGTTTTTCTATTGAATTACATGCGATCTATTGAGATCCGCACGCCGCCTGCCAAGTCTAGCCTAAGAAGTCGGTCCTTCGCCTGACCTATCCCCCAGACAGTCTTTCGTCACAGTTAAGGTAGAGAGAGCGCAAGCCCTTATGCACAATAGGTAATGTCATTGTAAAAGATTGGCCGCTGTGGATGTATCGTTCGGGAGGACATTATTATTAGTACTTTTTACCAGTGGTCTCGATTCGCAACTCCAGCGGTTCACCAAGCGAGACTGCGCCCGCGCCGGTGTCGTCGAGCGCTCGCACTACGTACATAGTGACTGGCGTAGTGCTTGCACTGTACACTGCGCTCGCGGCCGCAGGCAGAATTGCGACCGGGGTCCCATTGTCGGTCATCGACGATGGTTGCCTGTACCCACTTCTGCAATAGGTAATGGGAAAATATTGAATTACTGGGCAAAGCTGATCGATTGATGAAAAGTTCAAAATGATTATCAAACCCGAAACGAAGTGAAGGAAAATAAATTACGAATTGGAAAGTTGAAAGTGTGAAATAACGTAATAAGGATGCTAATCATGGAGCTAAAAATAAACTACTTACTACCTAGTTTATTTTTGCCTCCATTATGGTACCTACAGTGGGAAGCCACTTGCTTTGCAAGCCGGAGAAAGCGGGTTAAAATCTTGGGGTGATCAACAATGTTGTGTTGCTGTTCTGCTTCTTACTTTAGAATTAAATAGGCCTACGGTAGGCAGAGGACGGAAAATTGAAACCATGGGGATAGCCCCATGGTTTCAATTTTCCGTCCTTACGCAAGTTAACGAAGACAGAATGCACCTACTGTGTATGCGCAAGAACTTGTGCATTTTTACGTGGTAGGCTAATAATAATAATATTCTAGGACAATCTACACACAAACTAAGCAGAGCCAGTTCTGTGCAGTGGCGGTCCGAGAGAGGTCGTAGGGGGTCATGACACCCCCCCAAAAACAAACTCAAATTGTCATTCTTACTTTAAAACGACTATACAATTTTATCCAAAATAGGTTACGCACTTGAAACACTCAGTCGCAAGGTGGGAATCGAACCCACAGCCTATTGGCTAAAGCGGCCAGGGCACTAGACCAACGGGCCCGTCAACTATGACCGAAAAATCGTTGACTGTGACCGCACCTGGTTCTGTGGAAACCAGACGACACTATTTAGTGTAGGTGGTTACCCTATGTCTCGGACAGCGAAGGTGGCGTCCACCTGTGTGGCTGTTCTCGAGACGCCCGGCGAACAGCCCACGCGTACCCAGCGGTCCCCCGCCGTCTGGATGATGGGGTTGTTCTGGACCATCACCATCACGTACGCCATCGTTCTAAACATTACAATATAGTTTGTCGTAACCAGTGGCGTGCCATAACCAGCTGCCTTAGATGGGCCCTGTATCAAAATTTGTTGGGGGGGCCCAAATTATGGTATGGCCTGAGATCATGGATTTTACGCATTTTTGGTTACATATGTTCGGGACCCCTGTAGACCGGGGCCCCGTATAATTGATACGGCTGATACGGCAGTAGCTACGCCCCTGGTCATAACATTCAATGGTAAGTTTTAAGTAAACATTAAAAAGGATAAAATATTTTTGATCGGCTTCGACACGATTTACTGTTTTAATCAGTTGCAACCGAAGAACCTTCCGTGGGGTGTCCGGGTAAGAATAGCACCCCGCCCCCATATCCTCCCGTTGGGTGTCGTAAGAGAAGACTGGCAGCAGAAGACTGCTACCACCTAATACTGCGATCCTCAAGACGCCTGCTAACCGTAGCGATTATGGCAACTCCTTCTAAGAGGCCTTTGTTCCGCCGTGGACATCTTTCGGCTGATGATGAAATTGAAACCTACTAATTGTTTACTCGAACAGCTTTTTCACTTTTGTTTATTTTGAAAATAAATACAGTTGAACCTACTCATACTTGCCATCGAATAAACATCGGTAAGGGCTTAAAGTTTTTGAGTAAAGATGATGAAGAAACATTAAGAGTCAATTGTAATATTTTTTGCAAGGGTTGTTGGCAGGTACTGGATGCCAAACTTGGGAGATCCAAGGCCGAAGACAGTAGCTAGTGGAAGGCTCTAGGCTGATCAAAATGCGACATATTAACACAAGTACTTCAAAATAGACCGGTTTTTTTTGACGCGGGGGAAATCTTCCAAAGATCCCCGGGAGCTGTGGGGCTTGACCGGGGTATGTGGGATTCTTACCTACTAAAACCCCCGCGGCTGTCGCATCGGCACATGAGAGGCACTCCAGGGATCTGCACCAGGGGCCCCTCAGTTCCTTGCCTTTGAGCCCGCCGCCAGGGAGCGTATTGTAGCCCCCGGGAACATGACACGGTACTCACGGAGACGGGAGTCGCAACCCCGCCGCCGTCCTTCTCGGTGTCGCCGCCGTACTCAATGGACGTTCTAAGGGCCCACACCCCGAACGTCCAGCGACTCCGAAGGTTCAAAATAGACCTACCTGTTGATTACTCCATTAGGGCCTTTCGAGATGCCATAAGCAAAGTTGACGTCGCAGTCTCCTTTAAGCGGCAGTGATAGTCTGACGGTAGAGCCGGAGGCGCGCGCGCTACATCGCTCACCGCGGCCCGGCACGTACACACGACCACGGAACACGCCGCGCGGTCGATAAGTCACAATCATATTTGTCCCTTCACACTCCACGGATACTGGGGAAATTTCATAATAAGTACCGAGGTATTTGCCCGGCTGCCTCAGAGGAAGGGTTATGTTTTTCGGGAGTATGTATGTGTGTAATATGTGTTGCCGACGTTCGGGCTGTTTATATATTTACTTTTTTTATATGAATTTTTATATTTAAATTGTTTGAATTTTATACTTTTGTTTTAAGAATGTCCAACATTTGTAGTGGAAGCAAACACATTTAAGTTCCACGAGTTTGTAGTCTAAGAAGTCTTCAAATAATATTTCTTTGGCACGGCCTAGCCTAAACCGGCTTGATGGATTTGACTTATAATACCTATGTCTTTAGATTCGTTTCAGTTGTGGGAGTGATCGGCTATATATTTTTAAAAAAAAGTCAAGATGGCAGCTGTCAGTCGTCGTTTTGTATTTTTTTTTAACAAAAACATGATTATGGGAATCAAACGAAAGGTTAAACACATGAACATGACGTGTAGGTATACTATGTGTATATCTACAGGGTGTAAGGGACTACGTACCGAAAACTTTTTTATAAGATCTCTCATATTGTCCGTTACAACATTACAGAAACCATTTATATACCATTTATATTTATTGACGGGCCCGTTGGTCTAGTGGTCAGACACCCTGCCTGCTAACCGATGGGTCGTGGGTTCGATTCCCGCCAAGTGTCTGGGTGTTGTTTATCTATTTAAGTATGTATTTACAAAAAAAAAGTATATAAGTATTAGTATCAGTTGTCTGGTTTCCATAGTACAGGCTCTGCCTAGTTTGGGATCGAATAACCGTGTGTGGATTGTCCCAAGATATTATTATTATGATCCAAAATACATTGGCGACACAGCAGTACCTAAACTATCTATAAACCCACGTTTACACTTATCACAGACAAGTTGTTGTGTCCCAAGATATTATTATTATTATATGGAAAATGACAAATGACTAACTCGTTAATTTTTGAGCATGTAATGAATACGTGCGGAATAATATTTATTTTTCAAATTACATTGCTAATTTCAATCAAGCCGCCTGCCAAACGTGGAGATTATGGCAATCCCTCCCTTCTAAGGGAGAGACCTTCGTTCAGCAGTGGACTTTTCGAAAAATCATGATGGCTAATTTTGCACAAATAAGTAATTTATTGTTTTTAAATGGAAATTAGGCTTTATTGAATGATGTTATCCTAATTTTATTTTAAAAATGCGGCATTTTTTTTTGGAAATTCATGAAAAGCCGATGAAAAATTTCAACACTAGAATGTTCAGTTCAGAATCATGTACTCCTACCTACTGGATCCCTGGTATTGGTTTTCGGTACGATGTCCCTTACACCCCGTATAATAATATTTAAGGCTTTTTATGAGTTTATAATTTATACATGTTTACAAAGAACCTAATGTTTAGAGCTGGTTGGAAAGATTAAAAAAATATTCTTACTGTTAAGGCACATCACTCGTCTATAGTAAGTAGCTCCAGAAGTGCGGCGAAGTAGCCAGGAGCCAGTAGTGACGAGGTCTTCGCTGTGCAAGTCGCACAGCCCGCGACCCCTGAGCCCCCCATCTCTGCTCTCCCGCCTGCCTTCATTCCAAGTGAACCCTCGGCAAATAAACCGATCGGCCTGTTCACACGATGTCTTGCACTAGCAAAAATATTTAATTACCGTGAGGCGACGATTTTGGCCAAACATAAAAAAGCGGCATGATTGTAAAGCTGGCATCACCGTCGATAATATTGTCAATAAATTTACAATATTATTGACGGTGTGACCCATGCGACTTATTTGTGCACCTAGTGGGCGCTGTGACGTTACATTCCAGCGAGGTGCCTAGATAAGTCGGCCGGTTGTATATATCTATACTTATAATAAAACTGTAACAGGTCAAATTCTGTACATTGAAGATATTTTGAAAATTATATTTGGAGGGCATTCAAAAGTATCAAAGTATCAAAAGTATTTATTGCTTTCATGTATACAATAAAGGTGTTAAATGTTAGTATGTAATAGTAGCGACATGAAACCCTGATAGGGCACAGCAAATTCATAATTGAGTATATATAATATTAATTATTGTTATTAGGAAATTATAGGTACATTATTGCATTTGTAGTTATATTAGAATATTAAATATTTATATTGAACTTATATTGAATTATTTTAATAAAGAAAGTAGGTAACAATACTAGTTATAGTAATAGAAGAACAAAATATTAATTGAAAATAACAATATTGGAAATATAAGAGCACAATCGAATTTATGTTATCTCATACATTTATTTTCGTCAATATATTTTTGTTTTTCCGTCATTTTCGTCAAGATTTCTCTTCGAAAAACTCTTTCAGACTATAATAGCATTTCTGTAATAAATATTGGTTTAAATTGTTTTTAAATTCTTTGTAATCTTGTATACTTGTTATGTTATTAGGTAGTTTGTTATAAGTTTTTATTGCCATGGCATGAGGTCCAGAGTGAACTTGTTTCAAAGTGGAGAATGGTAAAGCTAGTTTTTGCTTATTCCGTAAGTTACGGGGTTGGGTGTAGTGGTCTGAGTTTTTTGGAAATAAAGATAAATTATTTTTCACAAAGAGACTTATTTCAAGGATATACATAGATGTGAGCGTCAGGATCCCTAGTTTTGTAAAATGTGGTCTGCAGCTTTCCGTCACTGGCATGTTAGTTAATATTCGCACACATTTTTTTTGCAATACAAAGACTTTTGTTACATCTACGCTATTACCCCATAGTATTAATCCGTAACGGAGCCAGTAGCCCGATTCTCGTAATCAAAACAATAACGTTAACGTAGCGACTTGGTCGTTGGAACAGTTTTCGTATTCACGTCCGTCAATTTAACTTCAACGGCAACGATTTAAAAGTCGTTCGATTGAAATAACGTTGGAGCAAATTCTGGTATTATAATCAACGTTCAATCGTTTTATAACGTTGACTAAATGGTATTCTCGTATGAAAATGACGTTACTACCGATCGGATGCGGCTCGAATTCGGCGATTCAAGTGTCGTTGAACAAACGTCGGTTAATTGAGACGATTTTTGCGTTTCATATTCTTGTGTGGCGAGTTAAAGTAATAAAATAACTTTAAAATGAGCCACGGACTTACGTATTTACTATTAAATTCGTCTACACAGCACGAAATGCAAAAAGGCAACTGTTATGGCAAAATTTAAATAAATAATATGTAAGATATGGGGTATGGAACGCGCCATTCGCGTTTCATACCCCATGTTACAGTTAGAGATATTGAATGTAGCACAAAGCCGGAACATGAGTGAGTGAGACAGAAATAGGATCGTACGCTGTGAGTGAAAAGAGTAATTAAAGATAGTGTGAGCGAGATGGTTTTAAGGTAATTATAATTAGAGTAAGAGAGATAGAATAAACTAATAAATAGAGAAAAACGTGTGTTTTAATTAATATTCAATTAGTATGTCTGTGGAGGGAACGGAAACGAATCACCCCTGAGTTTCCCAAAACCTAAGCTCTTTGCTCAACTTACAAAACTCCTACCAAGACCAAACATTTATTAGGACGCCATCTATCAGGGAATAGCAAAACATACAGAACAATGAATCGTTGACTAATCGTTTAGTTTCGATCCAATTGAGTTGAAGTCCTATCGAACTACGTATATGGTATACGAGAATACCGATTTTGGCTAGGACTTCGATCGAACGACAACAAAACGTCAACGATATTTGGACTATTTGTTATTACGAGAATCGGGCTACAGGAGTGAGCATAAGCATAGTAGGCAGTAATAGCGGATTTTAAGTCTGTGGATTTTTTTAGTTTTTTTTTTTTTTTTTTTCATTCTATAACCGATACTGAGGACGAAAATGTAATTTTTTTAATTTTTGTCTGTCTGTCTGTCTGTCTGTCTGTCTGTCTGTCTGTATGTATCATCACGGCTGAGCATCACGCCGAAACTACTGAATGGATTCAAATGAAACTTGGCATGATTTGAGATCTTACTACGAGGTAGGACATAGGATACTTTTTATCCCGTAATCTAGCAAGGTTCTTTTGGGAGAGGGGATTAAAGTCAAAATGGGTACTTGGTTATACGCTTGGTCCGATTTTATCAATTTATCTTTATAATATAATAAATATTAGTAAGGGAACACTCATAGAGAGTTGTTATCAAGGTTTTGTAATCAATCGGGTTAAGCAACGTTAGGTAATGTCATTAAATAGATGGGTGACCGTTTAACGCCATTTGAACTAAACGGGTCCGTGCTTCGGAGAGCAAGTAAAAAGTGGGTCCCAGTTTTTAACCGACTATAAAAAAGGAGGTTATTCGATGCGAATGTCTGTTATTAAAAGTTTAGTTAACGTAAAAATAGCGCAGGCGGAGCTGCGTGGGTCAGCTAGTATAATATATATGTACAACCCGCCCGACTTATCTGGCCAATTGACAATATTATTGACCGTGTGCGGCTAGCCTATGCAGTAAACGTGCAGTGACTGGACTAATAACTTACTTCGTCTTTGGTTATGTTTTTGATGGTATACTCGACGTGTTTCAACGTTTGATTATAATATTCCTCGTAAGAACACCTGTCTATCTTTTTTGGATCTGAAACAATCGAACTTATTATAAGTAGGTAGTTATTACGTATACATACATGCATACTTTCAATACAATCGAGTATAATTATCATCCTTATTGCCGCACTAAAAGACGTCAAATAAGTAAGTAGTAGCGTTAATTATCAATAAGCCATAGTCTGACATAGTAAGTAACTTACATTACATACCTACTGTAGGTACATCGATATAATATATAAACTAGATTAGGTGTCACGGTTCAAAAAGTGGTAGCGAGAAATAGCGCCCTTGTGTCGCTATTTCTTTACAAGCCACATCCTGACAAATTTATTTTTTCCGATAGGAGTGTCGCTACTGTCTATATGAAACTGTCAAACTACAAGTCATTATCATAATAAAATCGTTAGTTCACGTTTCCGCCACCAGCACAGATACGTTTACAACCTCCGCGACCACATTTTAGGTGTCATTTTGTTCGTGAATGTTTATCTAGTATAAATATTATATCGATGTGTAGGTACTATGAATTATTATTGCGCAATGATATAGTAAGATATCATTGTTATTGCGTATGTATTTCGTTGCATTCCAGTAAAAAGCGAATACCATTTAAACTAAATAGCCCGCCCTGTATTCCATATTACCAAATTAATATGCATTATTTATGAATACATGAAACATTAGATTAATGACGCGATTTGTAAAAAAATTACATCGGGGTTATTCCATTACAAGCGATGATTGCAAGTTATGCCAAGAAAAATTAAAAGCAATACCATATGAAATATTGATGTAAATGCATTATAATATTATGCATATATCCTTTTCTCATTATTTACTTTTGTACAGTACTTTGTGCATTTTCGAAATACGCATGATGACATTTTACTTGACTTTCAAAAGCACACGTCACGTTCGTTACATTTTACCGACGCGTGACTTACTGCTAGTTCACCCAGTTTGGTTGAATTTCGTTGTTTCACTTTTCGTGCGCTAATGGCATAAGTATCTAAGTACAATGATATTATTAAAATATCATTGCATATATACTTATTGTACAAAATATCATTGGTGGGAATGATATCATATAACCCTCAAATTACATTTAATTATAAATTCTAAGTTTTTTTATACTACCAACGTGGTAAGCAAGCGTACGGCCCGCCTGATGGTAAGCAATCACTGTAGCCTATAGACGCTAGCAAATCCAGAAGAATCACTAGCGCGTTGCCGACTCTCATTAGATATTAAGTCTTTGTGTCCGGCAATTTCACCAGCTACAGTGCCCTTCACGAAGGAACACAGCAATGTTTACACACTGCTGCTTGGCGGCAGAATATCTGACACTGCGGTGGTACCTACCTGTAGCCCGATTCTCGTAATAACAAACAGTCCAAATAGCGGTGACGTTTTGTTGTCGTTAGATCGATCGAAGTCCTATCCAAAATCGGTATTCTCGTATACCATATACGTAGTTCGATAGGACTTCAACTCAATTGGATCGAAACTAAACGATTAGTCAACGAGTCATTGTTCTGTACGTTTTGCTATTCCCTGATAGATGTCGTCCTAATCAATTTTTGGTCTTGGTAGGAGTTTTGTGAGATAAGCTATGAGCTTAGGCTTTGGGAAACTCGAGATTAATTCGTTTCCGTTCCCTCCACAAACATACTAATTGTTTATTAATTAAAATACGTGTTTTTCTCTATTTATTAGTTTATTCTATCTCTCTTACTCTAATTATATTTACGTTAAAACCATATCGCTCACACTATCTTCTAATTACTCTCTTCACTCACAGCATACGATCCTATTTTCGTCTCACTCACTCACTCCTAGCTCTCATGTTCCAGTTTAGTGCTACAATCAATATATCTCTAACATGAGCTCTATCATGCCTAGTCGCGTTCCATATCCCAAATTTTACGTATTTATTTATATTTTACATATTTCGCCTTATCAGCTTTCTTTTTGTATTTCTTGCTGTGCAGACGAATTTGATAGTAAATACGTAAGTCCGTGGCTCATTTAAAAGTTATTTTATTACTTTGACTCGCACCACAAGAATAAGAAAAGCAAAAATCGTCTCAAATAACCAACGTTTGTTCAACGACTCTTGAATCGCGAAATTTGACGCTTACTCGTTGGCATCCGATCGGTAGTGACGTCATTTTCATACGAGAATACCCTGGACGGTTCCTTGCACAAGGAACCTACCACCTAGTAAAAAAAACTATAACTATAGACCACTAAGTTGAGAAATAAAAGCTTTTAAACTTCTTATGACTATCACCTAGGGTTACCAACTCTCAAAAGGACCAACTCGGGAGAATTTTATAAAATCGAATAGAGGGGAGGTGTTAGAATGTTTGTTACGAAAATCTCAATCATTTATTAATTTCTAAATTTATATGTACCTACCTTGGATTCGAGCAGCATCTAATACTAGTCGGTGTTTTTCACCACAAAATCATAAAAGCTTTTTCATGAAAAATCTAAGTATTTGTAACTCTACTTTTCAACTTTTAACACACGTCTCTCGATTTCGTAAAGTCAACCCAGCGTAAATCCACTCGAATTTCTTCAACGAGCTATGGATGCATCTCACGCAAAAGTCCAACCTCATTGTGTTGGATTAAGTACTTAATCGATTGTAGAAACACTATGATAAAGTAGTAAAAGTATGTCTATGACTCTTGTATGCCCTCCACTGTAGAGGGCGAGATGCTACTTACTTTATTGTATTGTGTGTAGAGGGTCTAATGTAGAGGAGAAACCACCGAATTGATCTCCAAGGAATCGACAACGTCGACGGCGAGACGAACAGGTTTACACCGGTAGCGACACGTGCGAGCGACGACTGCGTACATAATATTTAGAAAAACCGGGGAAATGATTGCACTCCGGGAGTTCGGGAGATTAACCATTAATACCGGAGTCTCCCGGGCAATCCGGGAGGGTTGGCAACCCTATCACCCTAGCTTCTTTATCATGATGAATGTCGTTATATAGATGTTATACATATATGTAGATCATCATTGTCTGCGGGGTAACTAAAGCTATACATTCATTATCTGCTACAAATTATTATCCATCGCATTATCCTTATTTCGGAATATGTAGAATAATAGCTTCCGTGAAAAGAAAACCATTAATGAAATGAGTCATAATAGACATAATATGTTAATAGAAATAGACACGAGCGTGGAATTGTGAATTCCACGAATAGCACATGCTTATTAATTAAATATCACAATTGGGTCATCAGTGAGCTTATAGAGAACTAGCGGCCCGCCCCAGCTTCGCACGGGTGGTAAGTAATAAAATTATTTATACTTAATTGGATAAGGATTAATGCTGTATTTTTCATAAAAAGTAAAGGATAAAAAATGGTTATTGTGGGTTATCCCTAAGATATAAACGTATACCATCGCAGACTTTTCTGTAGACTTTGTTATGGTGTACAATACTGTAGTACATTATTTTGATCTATCTCGTAGGGTTCAGCCAGCGTTTGCAATGTAAGCGCAAAAAAATGTGCTTTTTGACGACATCACATTAGAAACCTCTAAAATTATCAGTGTTTCTCTACTATATTATGCATGTATTATAAACATAAACCTTCCTGTTGAATCACTCTATCTATTAAGAAAAAACGCATCAAAATCCGTTGCGTAGCTTTAAAGATCTAAGCATACATAGGGGCAGACAGAAAAAAAAAGAGAGCGGAAGGCGACTTAGTTTTATACTATGTAGTGATAGTGATGACCTGTTCACGATAAATAGCCCGACTGCGAACAAATAAAATGGTCCTAAATTACATAATACATAGATAATATGTATACATACGTAGTGTCAACTCGTCTCGTTTAGACCTTTCATTTGATACCCATATTCAAATATATGGAACTATAATTTTTTTCCATAAATATATAGCCTATGTTACTCCCACAACCAACACGAATCTAACGACACTGTCCATCACACCGTTTAGGCTGTAGGCCGTGCCAATGAAATATACATACATACATACATACCTACTTACATACATATTTACATACATACTCTCGAAAAAGCCTGGGCATTCGGGCAATTATTTTTGGAATGCAACGACTACGTCTTCGATCTAAAACGATACAGCAAACTCAACGCACCTCCGCGCACACACTGACCTCCACCGTTTGATTCAAATCAAATCAAACAGCAAGCAACACCACGGGGTGCCTCATGGATTATAAACTAATTCTCCCCCATGATATCATTGCCAGTAAATAAATTACATTAATTTTTTCCTTAAAAAGACATTTAAATTTAATGTGATCAATACTTCGCCGCGTTGAAGTCTTTCAGGTGACTAAATCGTTTAGAAGGACCTGATGAGGAAATACAATACGCTATGACTAGGTGTTTTATTTGACGTGGAATGGGAATTCCAAATTTCAAGAACTGTGTTCTGGAATATATAACAACAAAATAAAGTATCTTGATTTTGGGTAAAACATACTCACAGTCATGTCTACATTGGTTCTCTATGTAATACGTGAAATAGTTGGAGACTCTGTATGACTCTGGTTCCGTGAATCTGTTCTCCTTGTTGAGAATGCAGTTCCCGACCATAGAGTCTTCAGTAGAGATGATTTCTGCATCGAAAGTGCCCTGCGGGACCACCCACTGTGCTGACCTTTGAGAAAACGTGTACATTTACAGTCAGATAATGTTTTAAAGTCAGACTATCTTATGCATTCAAGTCATTAAGACAGCCACATTATAATCGGGCGAAAAAACCGACGCAGGCAAACTGTTCCAGACCTTAGTTGTCCTTAATATAAATTATGAAGAAGCAAATCGCATAGCCCGGACTAAAGGCAAAACCACATAAGGCTACGTATCTACACGATGTACGTCTCGTTGTTAGATGATAGAAGAGGATCATGGAATCAAGTCATGTAATTCCTGTGCATACTCTCCAAAATGCATCCTATAGAATACCGAGAGGCTGGCTACTCTGCGCCTGTACTCTAGGCTTTGCAGATTGCCTTCCACTCGCCTAGTGTCACCAATTAGCCTCTAAGGAAAGCATTTTGGAGAGTGTGCACACTACTAGTATATATCTTATGGACTACAGTAGAACTCTTATCAACCGTATTTTTTTGTATTTTATAAGCAGCTTACCGGTACACAGCATTTGCGTTGGAAGACAGAATAGCGTCGTAGCACTCGTACACAGTCGTGTTTAGGATCACCTTCAAATGCGAGCTGTCAGAGTGCAGTTGGTATCCTGGTGTATTCTCCAATGCCCACCACCGAGCATTGCACTCTTCTGGCACTAAATAACAATGAATCTGGTTCAATATGATATGTATGTAGCTAATTGGTCTAGTCTGTGTTGGTCTGGTTGTTAGACACCCTGGCCGAACCGTATACGTACGTATCGTTATACCTGTTCGTGAGTTCGATTCCCAACGTGTCTGCGAGTTATTTGTATGTATAAGGATGTATTTACAAAAAAAAAGTATGTAAGTAAGTATTATTTTTTATATCAGTTGTCTGGATTTATTGGGCCGTTTTCATAGTCTAAGGCCGTTTTGTATCCTGCATAGCTAATAGCTTGTTGTTCAAGAATCTTGAAATAAGACCCAACATTAATAAGAAAAGCGCATCAAAATCTGACTGACTGACTGATAGACCGATGCGGATAGAGACTTAGTTTTATAGACACAAGGCAAGCAGACTTGTTCATCCACACTAATAGTGTTTCCCCTGTGTGGGAATCAGTGGCGTAGCTAGCCTTAGTGGTATCAAAATCTGGTAGGGGGCCCATAATGTAAAGTTTTTCTCAAAAGCTCGCATTGAATTAAAGTAATTAAACAGGGTGTTTGGTGCATCGTTTGTCAAATTGATTTGGCCGAAAGAGATCATTTGTTACTTCTTTATGCCATAAAACTCATTACTTGCCACACCAGTTTTTTTATTACAACTTTTAATTTTTTTGAAGTGAAAACTTCTTTAGCGGCGCTGTGTTTTTTCTGGTGGGGACCTGATCGAAAAATCGTAAGGTAAGACGTAGGCGGCGCAGGGCGCTTGCGCGAATGTTTGTGTGTGTTTGTGTTACAGCGTCCCACGCGCATCCCTGGATGGTGACTGCTGATGGCTCGACCGTCTATGTAGTTAATGTAAAATAATTGTAATAGTTTGTCAATAGACAACCTGAACCAGCTGGGGAAAACTTATAGTAGAAAATTATTTTGTTTTATATCATTATTTGTGTAACTTGGTCAGTGAATAAAGGCTATTTTATTTATTTATTATTATAATTGTAATTGTTGTGAGGTGTTATTCATGTGGAGGTGTGTCATTTTCAATGCAATACAAATATGCCAATTTGTACTACTTTTATACTGATAATTAAAGCAATTCGTGCAAAATTATTTCATAACCATTCCAAAATATCATAAATGCACAACCGGCACTCCCGGGTTGCAACCCGTTGTTTTTAATTTTGATAAATTCTAGAATTCAGCATTTTTTTAACAAAAAACTGGTGTGGCAAGTAATGAGTTTTATGGCTTAAAGGAGTAGCAAATGACATCTTCTTTCAGACAAATCAATTTGGCAAACGATGCACCAAACACCCTATATTATATTTACTAGCAGTTTCCTCATGACTTCGTTTGTGCTTAGATGGTTAATATAGAAATAGCCACCTAGCCACATTGCAAAGCATGGGACTGCCGCTGAAGAGGATCAGGAGATATCTGACAGTTATAACCCCAAAAAGACTAACCAACTTGGGACTCAAATTCAGGACCTTGTGATTAAAAGCTACGCTCGCACCTGGATTATGATCCAGTTGGTTACCAGTAGGAATAAAAACAAACATTTAAAAGAAATATTATTTCCCATTACCTTTTAATTCACATCAAACTCGTGTTTAAACTAGTCTCATTTTGGTTTTGTGTCAGATATTATTATACATATACATATTTTCCATGATACAAATCCCATACAGTTTTTCTTTAAAACGAATACTTTTTTCAATTACTTACTTTCTAAAGGACAACACACTCGAGATTTTTTATTTATGGGTCCTATTTAACTAACGACCCTCCAAATATCTCCTCTCTCTACCTTTATTTCGCCTTAATAATACTCTTTTATTTTGTGTCAGAAAACAGTGTTTCTTGTTATGTATAATATAAATAAAATATTACTTTGGAATATTGTGGACATATCACCATCAGGTGGAGAACTCTTGGAACGCTACAATCAACGCGGAATAGGCGATTTGCATTTACCGGTCGCCTTCGACATGCATAATATCGTGATTCCATTTCGATTCGTTGTCGCTACTCGAGAACGTTTCCACCCCATCGGTTACCGGTTCTTCGCGCGATGTGGCCTTCCCTGACTAGATTCTGAGAACTATGTCGGAATTTCCTTATTTCGGATTTTGTCACGCAAAGAAACTCCGAGCAATGGTCTCTATTTAGCTCGTTGTGAACTCGGAGCTTTTCTTAGAGACCAGCAGTTGAAGAGCACATTTCAGTGTATGACACTGAAATGTGCTCAACTGCTGGCAGTCATCACTGGCAAAATACACTGTTAAAATCTTTTCTTTAGGCACAATTCAACTGTGGTCAATTCAATTGGGTTGACACAACACAGCTTCAATTTGGAAAATTTCAAAAAGCCCTTTAAAAACGTAATCGTTTATTTTCTTTTAGCCGTTCAAGGATCTAGTTCCAACAGTTTATGAATTAAACCTTATTTTATAAAATAATATAACTCCCTTTCCATAAAGGGGTCCATAAACCTTAATGCGAATTTCGAAAAGTCCTTGAGTGTGCGTACCCCGTACCTATTGTGACGAATACACCTCCCATATTTCAAGTCTCTGGCTAGATCCAGTGCCTATTAGTACTTGCCTTTTAAATGGTATACAATAGTGGTAGAAAAATATTTAAAAAACTTTTCTTTGATGTTTAGATTAAATCTAAAGCTAAAATACCTTCCTCCATTTTTCTACCAATATTACTTATAGATTACGAAACAAACATTCTACCCCTATTTTACAAACAGATATGTTTTTTCCTGGGATCTACAGCCTAAGTGAGATTATGGATACTGTATAACGAATTTTTGCTTACACACGTTCGGGGCCTTCGTAGCCCGGGGGCCCCATATCATTGATACGGCTAATACGGCGGTAGCTACGCCCCTGGTGGGAATAGAACCTATGACCTTTTGTTGGATGGCAGCCCGTGAATTTAACCATTATATACATCACCTATCGAATAGCAAACTTCACCATACATAAAGCACGAAAAGTGCCTTCATGAATAGTTCAGTTCGCAACTATTACTGTCTTAGGTACTATGTATATTAACTGCATACGCCCTTGACAATCAGACTTAAAGATTTCTCTTCGAAGTCGCTGGATGTTCGGGGCCTGAGCCCTACGACGTCCATTGAGTAGAGTACGGCGGCGACTCCGAGGAGGACGGCGGCGGGGTTGCGACCCCCGTCACCGTGAGCACCATGACAGGTTCCCGGGGGGCTACAATGCTCCCTCAAATGGCTCAAAAGCACGGCACTGAGGGGCTCCTGGTGCACATCCCACCGAGATCCCGGGGGTCCCCTCCAATGTGCCGATGCGACAGCCACGGGGCTTTTAGTAGGTAAGAAACCCACATACCCCGGCCGAGCCCTACAGCTACCGGGGAAATTTTGAAGGATTCCCCGTCAAAAAAAAAAGGTTAACGATTTCTGTTTCCATACCACAAGGAAGATCATACATACGTTCCAGGCAAATCTTCTTGAAATAAGCGACATCGTTATCGGCCCGTAGTTGCATCTTCGTAGCTTCGGCGATACCGTGGCAGTTTCCCCTGCCGTATGAGACGACGACGCCAGCGCAGTCAGCCAGTTCACGGCAGCGTGCCAGACAAGCTCCGGCAAGAGATTCTTCATCACCGGATGCGGAGTACACGAAGACAGGGGCGATCCCCTCGGGCGCCACTCCCGACCACCGGGAGAATGTCATCGTACGCCCGCCACTGCATTGCGCGTTAACGTCTGTGGAATAGGTAACATTGTAGCATCAACATTAAACAGTAATGATAAATTGGTTTAAAGTGGTTTCTTGTTCATGTTCCACAGTAATTTGTTTTAATATTAGAACATCGTAAGGAAACGTGCATGTCTGAGAAAGTCTTAACTAGCTTTCGAATGATGTGTGAAGTCCGTCAACACGCACTTGGACAGCGTGGTGACCTAAGCCCTTTCATCTTGAGGAGAGGCCCTTGCCCAACAGTGGGACAAAACCATCGCCTGTTAAAAAAAACTGCTGGAACTCTTCCTCTGAATCCTAGTGCAGTTTTATTTCCGTCACCACGCACCTTTTGATTGAGACCTTTTCATCTCTACTATAGGGAATACCCATACAACGCTCAAAATCAATTTTCATCTCAATTCGGCAAACGAGCAATGTCACGCAGGGACAGTCTATAGACGCGTGACTATTGCGTGTCCGTTTGACTTTGTCTTGCGTGAGACTTCGTCTGTCTGTCTGTCACATATTTCAGGAACCACTGACGCTATCGATTTGAAACTTGGAATATTTATAGATCTTACTTCGCGAACCACGTCGCAAATGGAAAAAAAATATTTTTTACTTTTTAATGGGGGTCAAAATGGGTCATCTAAAGAATTGAAGAAGAATTTTTGGGTATTTGAAAGTGAGACTACTATATCGAGTAGAGTCTCATATGAAAGGGCTGATACCTCAAATCAAAAACTCAAACAACAACCTCAAAAACTTGACAAACAAACTTAGTTTTGCGGGTTTTTTTTGCTATTTGAGGTGTTAGGTTAGACGAATAGTAAAATAACTTTAATAGGTCCAAAGAACGTATGGAACCCTCGGTGCGCGAGTCCGACTGGCACTGGACCAGTTTTTTCGGGATTTATCCCCGTACTTTACGGTATTTATTCCTTCTGGTCCTGGTTGTTGTTATTTAGACGTAGTCGTTAAGCCAAGCCAGAAGCCAGAAGATTGAACAACTCTGACACTCGCTAACCAAACGACAAAAACTGTGAACAAAAATCAATTCTTGATTAAGCTTTACTTTACGGCCCCTTATGGTCCATTCGTCACGCCAACCTACTTAAAATTTCGGAGTTATGAAACACAGTGCAGCACTCCAAAGCTGTTTCGTCGTATTATAAGTATCTACTGTTCTACATCCATTTGGAAAACCTTGAGGGCGCTGCTGCCCGTCTTCTTGTTTTCCCTTAGTCGCCTTTTACGGACACCCAACGGGAGGAGACGGGTGGGTGCTATTCTTACCCGGACACCCCACAGGGGACTTTTCTTATAGGTAGGTACTCTCAAAATCTGAAGACCGGTACGATAGAGGCATCGTCTTGCTTTTCAAGCAATCAGGTGGTTTGCCTGTATTGTAACCAGCAAAAATCAGTTAATAAAGTTGTTTCTACCCGAAGGATTCAACTCCGCAACCTGCGGGTTGTGAAGCAATCGGCTTCTCGTTGCACAACTGATATTATATAATTACAGGAGGATTATTTAATTCTTAATATTGATCAGTATAAAAATTGAACTAAATATTTTTTAGGTTGATACTATCGTGTCTATGAATCAGTTTTCAACTTTCTACCGATATACGATAATAATATAGAACCAGTTATTTTATAAAAATACATTTATAATATTATGCCCGACGGTCGGTTGGTTATGGTCGAAGGTTTTGACGAGCCCGTTGGTCTAGTGGTTAGACACCCTGTCCGCTAACCGATGGGTCGTGGGTTCGATTCCCACCAAGTGTCTGGGTGTTATTTATCTATTTAAGTATGTATTTAAAAAAAATGTATATAAGTATTAGTTGGCTGGTTTCCATAGTACAGGCTCTGCCTAGTATGGGATCAGATGACCGTGTGTGGATTGTCCCAAGATATTATTATTATGATCCAAAATACATTGGCAACACAGCAGTACCTAAACTATCTATAAACCCACGTTTACACTTATCACAGACAAGTTGTATTTGTATACTTACTAGTTTTCGACAATTTGTCAAAATTTGTCAAAATCATGTTTGGATAAGGTTTGGATCTTAAACTAATTTGTATTGTCAAAAATATGTTAACAATAAATACTCAATAAGTTTTTTTTTATTTTTTTATTAATTTTAAAGAGACTCACAGACTAATAACAGGTGTATAGTTACAAATTAAATTACATAAATTGCTACTAACAAGTCCCTACAGATTGATACAATAATGTGCGATATACACTATAACCAGTGTTGTACTACTGTTTTAACATTATTATACTCGTATAATTAAAAATCCTCTTTTGCTAATAAGCGTCTTGCTGTATTTACATTAGTGCAAAATAAGTCGATATTTAGCTTTCGATGTACGTTATTAAAGTTACGTGCACTTCTAAGTAGGAAGGCATTAACGTCTGTATTTTAAGTTTTAGTTTCAATAAAAGGTACATGTAGCAATGGCCTGTGTCGAAAACCAATTTGGTTAGCGCTAATTGATAGTTTTCCAAGTAGTTCAGGACAGTTGATAGAGCCATTTGCAATTTTCAGCAAAAAACAAATATCATTGATATAACGTCTACGCTCAAGTGGAAGGAAATGATATTTTTTACAGTTTTTGATAAGTTAACACTGTATATTACTATCCTATAGGTACTTCAGACGGTCACGTCTAAACTAAAATAGTGTATAAACTGGATAGTTGTAGAATACTTGTTTACAAACGATTTCTAAAAAAGCAGGAGGAGCTCAATTCACTGTATAATATGTTTTTCTTTTTATGTATATTTTCGCTTATGTCTGGCAATTAAGAACCGATTTGAAAATTCTTCCTTGTACCGATAGTCCTATCCACTGACAGGGTCCCATAAAAAATATTATCTACGTTTATGTAGTTCCTGAAAACAATAATGGCGCGGTAGATTAATTTGCTAAAATGCATTTAAGGATTTTAGCCGGAGTTTAAATTGTTTTACACCTAACCTACAACCGTCAATTAAAGTTAATGATGATTAATCCATTTTTTGAAATCGGATTATTTCGATACTGGAAGCGAACTAATACTTAATTCCATCGATATATTATATCGATGCTTAATACGCTGATAGTGAGTAGAGATAACAATTATCTCGTATTCAATAGAAATTAATAATAAATGGCTCCGACAGTCGAAATAAATAGATTTTAAAAAGTGACTTAATTAGAATTAAAGTTAATTGGAGTTTGTGAGTGCGGCAGTTAGTGTCTATTGCAGTCGGTTTATTTTTTTTATATTATATACTTACTTCGTACGTGTGAACGCGGGTTAAGGACGTCTCGGTTTTTTAAAGCATGTGATACGAGCAGGCCGTCAGTGGTTTCCTATCAAGAGGATGCATCACATGTGTCTGGCTAATCATAAGCAGAGAATATACGTCAGTGAACATTTAGTCTATTCTTCATCTTGTAGAGACCCAAAATTAATAAAAAATTTTAAGGTGCGTACTTACTTAATTATCTTGTGTTTATTTTTTTCTTTACAATTATGTATATCTACTCTTTTGCAATAAAAACGGGTGGTTTGGATTTTTCTACATAGTAATGTTATGGAATAATTTAATTCTAAAGAGGTTTTGACCCTTTGAAAATAAAATAAACTCAATAACACTAAAAAGTATCTAGAAAATAATTTAAATGTTATTGAAGTTGGTGTTGGCGTACCTATTTTATAACTAAAAACTTTTAAAAATATTTTATTTTATACTTTTTAGTGATATTTTCATACACAAACATTGAACCATCGAAGACGGTAAAATGATCTAGGTAGGTTATAATCACATTATCGAATACTTAGTTTTACATCATTCATGATTCATGTTTCTTCAGGAACAATTATCCGATCGTAATGAAAGGAGAATGCCCATCTGTGCCCCAGAAATGCCCAGATAAAGTATATTCAAGATTGCTCTAATAAATAAAAACTAGAATTATGTTGTTAATTTCTTCTTCATCATATTATGAATCACTGGATAAAAAATAATAAAAATAAGACGTTCTGTTGACATTGCAGTACCAGTGCATCTGAAATAAACAGTGTAAACAACTTGGTTAGATACACTGGTAAGTGTATGTAACCAAATTGTTTTCACATATATATTGACACTATACAATGGAGACAGACTAGATAATTCCAAATAACTGACATGTTTATCTGATAACATACAGATAAGTATATAAATAAAAGCTTTTAATAAAATAACACTGATCTGGCTTAGCTTATATGATGATCATGAAGTTCCTAGTGAAAAACTAATAGCAATGCTCTCTGTAAACGATAAAATGTATAAAATACCAGTAGGAAGTTATCATGTTTAATGTCCAATATCTTTTGAACCGGTGCTTTATATGTCAATCTAGATTATGATATAAATACTGTTAAAAAGTTATCATATGACATAGAGCTGCAATTCGGGCATTGCATGGCATTGCTGACTTTCAGCTCCATACTAATATGGGCATGGTCCTTTGCATGGAATCAATAATACTCTCTCGAATAAAATAAGAATCATCGAAATCGGTTCATATTTGAAACACATTACACAGGACACCATCAAAAGCCTCGTTATTAGTTTTTCACTAGGAACTTCGTGATCATCATATAAGCTAAGCCAGATCAGTGTTCTTTTATTAAAAGCTTTTATTTATATACTTATCTGTATGTTATCAGATAAATATGTCAGTTATTTGGAATTATCTAGTCTGTCTCCATTGTATAGTGTCAATGTGTATGTCAAAACTATTTGGTTAGATACACTGGTACTGTAATGTCAACAGAACGTCTTATTTTTTTTATCCAGTGCTTCATATGATTTAAAATTAACAACATAATTTTAGTTTTTATTTATTAGAGCAATCTTGTAATATACTTTATCTGGGCATTTCTGGGGCACAGATGAGCATTGTCCTTTCTAGTCAACTAAGTTAATGATATAATAAAAATATTACTATTATCCCTTTAGTAGCAGTAGTCCGGTTGTTTGTCCGGTTGACCGGACTAGTGCAACTTTTCAGTAGCAGTAGTTCGGTTGAAATATAGCACCGGACTACTGATACTCTTTAGTAGCAGTAGTCCGGTTGTTAGTCCGGTTGATTGAAATAGTGCAACTTATCAGTAGCAGTAGTTCGGATGAAATATATCACCGGACTACTGATAATCTTTAGTAGCAACAGTTCGGTTTGTAATATTAAGAATAAAATTGTACAATACACTTTGTTACTTTATTGTTATTTTAAAATGAACACACAGGAGTTGCATAATCTTGTGACTTGTCTTGTGTGAGCATATGAATATGGTTTAGAGCTAGCATGTTTATAGTAGACGTACCGGGGAAGCATAAGGAAGAGTCTTCAAGTCCATCTCCAATCCAATGTCCAATGTGATTTTTAACTTCGCCCAGGATATACCTACTGAGGATGTGGTACCTATTGAGTAGTAGCTAACACAATTATTTATAGCAGAAGTACCAGGGAAGCACAAGATACAAGGACATCTCGCAACTTGATACATCCTTTACCCTCCCGGCCCTCACCTCTTAATACGCGACACCAATCAAAACCAGTAAGCCAGACTTACTCTGGATATCAAGACTTGAGGACTCTTCCTTATGTCCTATACTCCTTATGTCCTATGCTTCCTTGGTACTTCTTCTATAAACATGTTAGCTCACACAAGATAAGGCACAAGATTATGCAACTCCTGTGTGTTCATTTTAAAATAACAATAAAGTAAGAAAGTGTATTGTACAATTTTATTCTTAATATTACAAACCGAACTGTTGCTACTAAAGAGTATCTGTAGTCCGGTGATATATTTCAACCGAACTACTGCTACTGAAAAGTTGCACTAGTCCGGTCAACCGGACTAACAACCGGACTACTGCTACTAGAGGCTAAAGAGTATCAGTAGTCCGGTGCTATATTTCAACCGAACTACTGCTACTGAAAAGTTGCACTAGTCCGGTCAACCGGACTAACAACCGGACTACTGCTACTAGAGGCTATTATTATCCATAGAAAAGCCGATGACTCTAAGGTGCCCGTTTTTTCGCAAAGGAGTGTGATATTAATATAACCAGCAAAAACCAAACACGGTCATCTGATCCCAAACCAGGCAGAGCATGTACTATGGAAACCAGACAACTGATACTATTACATATATACTTACTTTTATTTCGTAAATACATACTAACTGCTAACGTGTAGGATATATAAAAATCTTTTTAAAAAAGAAAATAACTGACTTCAATATCACTGAAACGTATAAAATAATTTAAATTTTATAGAAGTTGGTGTTAGCGTACCTGCTGTGTATATTTGGCACCAACTTCAATAATATTTAAATTATTTTATACGTTTCAGTGATATTGAAGTCGGTTAATTTTTTTTTAAAAAAGATTTTATTTTAAACTTTTTAGATTTTCATACATAAAGATTGCATCATCGAAGACGGTAAAATGATCTAGGTTGGTTATCACATTATCGTCTACATAGTTTTACATAATTCATGTTTCTTCAAAAAAAAATATCCGGTCGTAATGAAACCTGGAATCATCATAGTTTACTCTCTCGAATAAAAAAAGAATCATCGAAATCGGTTCATAATTGTCAGAGCAATGTAATGGAGAACATCAGTGTTATGGTTTTTACCAGATAAATTCCTCCACATCGCTCATGGTCCTCCAGGAAATTCTTATCCGGTTGTGATAAAAATCATACAGATTCAATACAGTGGTTTCTTCTTTCGAATAAAAAAAGAATCATTGAAATTGGTAAATATTTCCCAGAGTTATGACCATTTTTGTCCTTAAAAAGCGACATAAAGTCATCTTTATAGGCTTTCCTGCAGCTTTCCTGCGCAGTCACCATTCTTGTTTTTTCAGGAACTACTTATTACTAAGCAATAATTTTTTTATGGAACCCAATCAATGGATTGAAGAATGGATCGAAGAAAGATTTTTTCAAATCGGTTCATAGTTATGCGCGAACATACATAAAATATATATATATATATATATACAGACGAATTGAGAACCTCCTCCTTTTATGAAGTCGGTTAAGAACACCTAGAAACGAAGAAGAAGAAACTGTCCTGCGCTCCGCCCGCGTAGTTTTATACGCATTTATATACTAGTTTACACGCAACTTTAAAAAAAAAAATCCGTACATCCTTCTCCTGACAACCACAAATGTAAAAAAAAAAATATCCAATTTGGTGCAGTTGTTCCGTAGATATGCGCGTACGTACATTTCAGCGATTCATTATTATTATATAGATATACTTATTATATTATATTGCCTTTGATGCGGTTTCTCTTAATAAAGTGATTCAAGACGAAGGTTTATATGTTTAATACATGCTTAATACTATAGTAGAGAAACACTGATAATTTTAGAGGTTTCTAATGTGATGTCGTAAATAAACTCATTTTTTTTGCGCGTAAACGCTTTCTGAACCCTGCGAGATAAATCAAAATAATGTACTACAGTATTGTACACCTTAACTAGGTGTACAAAAAAGTCCGCAATGGTATATGTTTATCTTTTAGGGATAACCCACAATAACCATTTTTTATCCTTTAGTTTGCATCCGTGCGAAGCCGGGGCTAGTTATAATATAAATATATAAATATGACGTTGCTTTAGTGGTTGCACAGTGCCGGGAAGTTCCATTTTGGTTTTGATATCATGCAAATGTTTAGCAGCGGAAGTTCTCAAAATGCACATCCAATCAGTTCGTGACAATGGGTTATTGTCTTCGATCATAAGTATTCTATAGTCTAAGGTTATTGTGTGGATATTAATTTATTGCATCTGGGTTATTTCACTAGATTTTCATCGATAGCCCGTCACGGCACAGAGGTCAATCACTGCAGTGTTGGGCATTAATCAATTAATATTTTAATCATCGTAGTAATTGATTGAAAAATTAATTGCAATTAATTTAATCACAATTAATTTAATTGCAATTAATCTGTTAGTTGCATATTGCAATTAATTTATATAAATTAAGTTGTGTTAATTGCAAGATACAATTAAAATAATTCAACTAATATTTTTAATTGTTGTGAGAAACAATTAAAACTAACAATTAATAATCATGTTTCTCTGCACTGCACCTGTAGGTGCACACAATATAAATGATCTTTCTTGTTATCTTACTTATTTCGCCGCGAAACCTTCATTTCTTTTCTGTGTATTTTTCAATGCATTTAAAACTATTGCTACTATAACGAACCAACCAACCAACGGCTTCCTGCTGACTTTGCAAGATCATCAGTCAACCTTGTGAGCGCGGGGGAAATCTTCGAAAGATCCCGGGAGCTGTGGGGCTCGACCGGGGTATGTGGGATTCTTACCCACTAAAACCCCCGCGGCTGTCGCATCGGCACATGAGAGGGGACTCTGGTCTCTCCGGTGGGATCTGCACCAAGAGCCCCTCAGTGAATTGCCTTTGAGCTCGCCGCCGGGGGGCGCATTGTAGCCCCCCGGGAACCAGTCACGGTGCTTACGGTGACGGGGGTCGCAACCCCGCCGCCGTCCTCCTCGGAGTCGCCGCTGTACTCGATGGACGTTCTAGGGTCCACACCCCGAACGTCCAGCGACTCCGAAGAACCTTGTGAGAGACCTACCCTGTGCCACTCCACCATCTTTTTTTATTTCTATTTACTTTATTTAAATTTAATTAAAGTTTAATTGCAGGAACAATTAACAATTGATTAATTGTTAATTGTAAAACTTACAGTTAATAATTAATTGTTAATTGTAAAACTTACAGTTAACAATTAATTAATTGTAAAACTTACAGTTAACAATTAATTATTTGTTAATTGTAACGTCACAGTTAACAATTAATCAATTGTTATTTTTAATTGTACCTTGCAATTATATTTTGCCCAACACTGGGTCAATGTCACCTATGCTAGCTATATCGGTGACTAGTTCTCCGGGAATGTCCTCTTTCTGGGTCTTATCGTGCTAAGGAACTCCGAGCATAGCTCTCCATAGCTCGTTGTGTGACTCTGAGGCCAGCAGTTAAGGAGATTTTATATTATGTAAAATTAAAAGTAGTATTTAGTTAGTATTAGTAGTTAGAATAAAATACACAAATTTTAAATTTTATCATCATCATCAGCCAGAAATACGTCCACTGCTGAACCAAGGCCTCTCCCTTAGAAGGAAGGGGTTGCCAATTTGTCATAATCCCTACGCTTGACAGGGGTCTTGTGGATCGCATTATACATATGTGGTAGAAAGACGCTGCCGGCCGTCTTCTTGTTTTCCCCATAGTCGCCTCTTACAGACACCCAACGGGAAGATATGGGTAGGTGCTATTCTTATCCGAACACCCCTCAAGCAATTTGCCTTTAACTTTATATAGATACCTATATATATTAAATAATTTAACTAACCAAAATGGCGGCGATGTGGTTCGCCACCCATCACGTCTCGTTTCTCAAGCGGCCCATGGGCTCTGCCTACCCCTACGGGAAAAAGGCGTGACTATATGTATGTATGTATATATATATTATATATAAGTGTGTATATATATATGTAGGTATATAAGTAAGTAACAATTAAACAATTT
Source organism: Furcula furcula (assembly GCA_911728495.1). Taxonomy (NCBI): domain Eukaryota; kingdom Metazoa; phylum Arthropoda; class Insecta; order Lepidoptera; family Notodontidae; genus Furcula; species Furcula furcula. Next base: position 21,233,905 of record OU452248.1, read on the forward strand.
GAATTTATTTTGTTACAGATGGATATGAAGATCAGATATTCAATCATGTTGAGTTTGTTGCTGATTCTGATATTTACAAACATAGCACAGACATTCTCGGTCGGTAAACCCATAAAGTGTCCCAGTGGAAAAGTGCTGATTGTATCAAAAGATAACGATAACGATCAAAAGATACTTTGCGTCAGTGAAAATATTATACTTAATGACAGAACTATTACTGATACATATAATTAATTAATTTAAAAGTAAAAATAGCTGCATTCCACCATTTAAAAAAACACGCTTTGGTTTGATTCCCGGCTCAGGCAAGCTTTTTTTTTAAATGTTTGTAAGTGCGGTTAAAAAAATAAATAAATGATTCTTTCAGTGAATTTTAATACCTTCATTATTTAATGTACATACTTCCCCTCCGTGTTCCATTCTGTATAGATATTAGGGCAGAATAGCAGTTTTTGTCAACACGCTGTAACTACTAAGTGAATTTTTATGGTTTTACATATTTAGTACGGATCATTTGGTTACTCTCAGAAGTAGGTATGTAAGACAAGTGGACAAAATTAATAAATATTTTTCTAATTTTTCGACTGATTATAAAAGCACAAAAAGCTCGACTATGAACAAAACAATTGGAAACAAATTACATTATACTTACATAAACGTATACTCACACAAATGGTTATACGAGTAAGTATGTATTTCACCACTCAGGGACCGATGGTGCATATTTCACCATGACGTCTATAAATGAAAAACACTCAGAGACCGATGGTGCATATTTCACCACGACCGTTATACCGTTTTTATTGCGTTTTACCGGTAAAGGAGTTGTTCCAGAAATGTATGGAGCCTGGGCCAGCACCATGTACACTATATGAATATATAACTATGCAATATAGTAACTGTTTTGTAATGTTCTCTTTTTTTAATATTGCTTCGTTTTCTTGTACATTTATGATATCTTGGTCAAGGAGAGCAACACAAAAGAGAATATAATACTACTGTAGCAACACCACACAATAATATGATGGACCGGAAATAGGTAACTTAAATGTAATTTTGACAACAACTGACTGAGTGAACATACCTGCAATTGAACTTGTTGTGAAATAGCACTCATACGACGGATTCCAATCCAAATCACAGCCGATAATCAATACAGTAAAGCCCCGGGCCAAGAAAGAAGCAATCAATTAATGTTCGTAAACTTAAATAATCACTAAAAACACCAAAAATAATATGTACTCGCGTAAACAATCTATTACGAAACGTCATACCTATAGCATAAACTGTCAAGTAGTAAACTAATGTCAAACGCAACTGTCATGGCTGCCCTAAAAACAGGGTGGACATACTAAATAACTCCATAAGTAATCATTTATGTACAATTGTACTCTGCTTCAAATTAATTTACAACTATTTTTATGTAACTCTCCTATGTTTTTACTATTTTTCCATGTAGTGTACATAGTGCTGGCCCAAAATGGAACATCTCCTTTTGTTCTACAGTTATTTTGTCTATGGTTAGCCGAGTGTATTTCCGCCTTTATTGGACCATCAGTCACTTGTCATTTTGACTTTTTAATTCAAACTTCAAGTGGCAAAAAAAAAGAAAAAAGTCGGCGGTAGTAGTCATAATGGCGGCACATAGCGGTCAATGAATGTTTATTTATTTAATGTAAATAGTGTCTTATTTTCAGGTGAATGATATTATTTAGTTGTGTTTAGTATTATGACGTATTAATAATGCAGTGTACACGTTATTTAGACCGTATTTTATCAAAAAATTGGATATTTTCGAACTGAAATCTGACCCGGGTGATTCATTGTTTGTTTGTTTACTTTTGATAAATTTTCGATATTTTTTGTAATGTAATTGTTGTAAATACATCGTAATTACATGATAACGATAATAATTCGAAGATAAAGGCATAAAATCCAATATAACTATCGAAAATTTTGCATACCATGACGTCATAGCGCGCGATGACGTCAGTTGAAAAAAATTTTGATTTCATTTCGATTTTTTTTATAGTTTTATGTTTAAACTTGTATGAAAAGGAGTTTGGATGCAAAGAATGGATCTTTATGAGTGCCTGGGTCAATATTCTATCCTCAAAATCGAGATCAAAAATAGGTAAAATCAACATTGCCAAAAATTCATCTATTTTGACCTTTTTCTTTAAAAAATCGATATTTCTAATTTTAAAAAAGGGTATATATCATAGCTAATACTTTTATAAATAGAACTCAGTTTACAGAACCCAAATCGGTTAAGTATTTATTTTTAGATAACGCTCGTAAGTGGCCCGTAACATGATATCCCGCCGCGCGATAAGCATTGAGCGCTTACATCGATGTGTGCGTAAAATGCCGGTCCTCCAGGGGTTCAACTCACAAATGATTTTTCTTAAAGAGTTCTATTCACTTTACCTAATAACGTGGGCCTGTTGATCGACCCGGGAGGTTGGTAACGGAACCCTTGAATACTAGTTGTGAAGCTATTGTTTTTGCGTATTATCACAAATTAATTAGGATACCTGCGCGTAATATCTACTCATCATCATCATCACCAGCCGGAAGATGTCCACTGCTGAACATAGGCCTCCCCCTTCGAACGCCACAATGAACGACAGGTGGCTATTTGCATCCACCGGTTACCTGCGACGCGCACAATGTCGTCTGTCCACCTAGTGGGAGGCCTACCTACGCTGCGTCTTCCGGTTCGTGGTCGACACTCGAGAACCTTTCTTTCCCAACGGTTATCGGTTCTCCGAGCGATCACAACAGACACGCAGTTCTCAGGTACTTCGGACGAGAAGATTTCCCGTAGTTTCCCGAACGCTGCCCATCCGAGTTGGATTCTTCGGGTGACCTCTTTGTCGAAGCTGGACCGACCTAACTGGATATCTACACTAGTAAAAAATATTTTTGCTACAACCTACGATTCAAGTTACAAATAAATAAAATATGCCAAGTTTATCCGTACTATTTTAAACAAATATTTCTAAGACTAAATAGTGTAAAATAAATTTACCTATAGTTTAAAACTAAAAACACACGCTTTTATAAGGTATACTGCACTACAAAGCAATAAATAAATTGATCGAACCCGTTCTTTCTTTCTACCCCGTGTTGGCATGTAAGCATTATTTTTTAAGTGTAAAAGCGTGGGGCACTATTTCGCTGTAAATGATTACAAATTATTATCATGTGAATAATAATACTTAGGCTTCTTGAAATTGACAGAAATGTTAAGCTGTTATTCATTTATAATACTTTTTTTTTATTTAACCGACATCAATACCACTATCTCCCACATAAACATATAAAATATCTTATCTCCGGAATTTGTAGAGGGAAAAATCTGAAATAATTAGAGGCAATAAATGTCTATCTATATTTTATAGAGGGAATAGAATGATCTTTCTAAGTACTTAGTACTTTTTTAGTAATCCTAAAAAAACCTCGATACACTTAGTTTTGTGGTTCGGTGTTTTTGCTATCTGAGGTGATGACTTTAATAAAAGAAGAAAAAATACGTCCTAAGAAGTTATGGAACCCACAGTGCGCGAGTCCGACTTGCACTTGACCGGTTTTTATATAATATTACTAGCTGACCCGCGCAGCATCGCCCGCGCTTTTATTACGTTTTGCTCGTCTCTCTTTCCCTCCCACTTCGGTCCTCGTCACACTCCCCCTCTTCCTCTCCCGTTGTCCCTTCTCTGAACCCTCTCCCTCTCTCTTCTCCCAACTTGCTCCACCTAATGCCCCCGATCCCTCACCCCATCACCCCCTCCTCAAATCCCCTCTCAGTCTCTCTCCTCTCTTGCTCTCCTCCTCCTCTCATGTCCTCTCGTTCTATTTATCCTCGTCAATCATGTTATCAGCGGCATATAATATACTTTTCACACCACCTGCTCGATAATGTTGCATTATGTGTCATATAAAGATGACATAAAGCCTCATTATGTCCCTATAGTCTAGCCGGGTAATAATGTTGTACTAAACTCCCTTGGGTAATAATGTGTTTGAATTTCGAACGTCAAACGAAAATTCCTCAACACTTTTACCACAGATTTAATATGGCTACTCTAAGCAGAAACCTGCACGAACAAAAACATTTGAAAATCGAACCGGGCGCGACGAGCAGAACCCAGTGTTCTAGAAAAGAAAAAAAAATAGATGTTAACACGTTAACTCTGCAAATCACTATGCTGATATTATTGACAGTCTCGTTGATCTAGTGGTTAGACACCGTGCCCGCTACCCGATGGGTCGTGGGTTCAATTCCCACCAAGTGTCTGGGTGTTATTTAACTATTTAATTAATATCAGTTGTCTGGTTTCCATAGTACAGGCTCTGCCTAGTTTTGAATCAGATGACCGTGTATGGATTGTCCCAAGATATTATTATTATTTTAATTCTAGCAATATGTATTTAATTACCTCGCAGTAGGTGTGAAAAGTAGTGTATTCGCCTCGGGGATAAAGGTGTCTTAGTCTTGGGCGACCTTAAATCCCTCGCTGTACTCAGGATTCCAGTATTAAATCCCTCGCTACGCTCGGGAGTTAACTCTATACTCCCTCGCTGCGCTCGGGAGTTGCTAGAATCCTTCGTTATGCTCGCGATTCAATTTAACGCCCGCGACATAAGACACTACTTTATCCCCTTGGTGCATAAACTACTATTATGACCTATTCTCAGACCTACCTGATATGCACACAAAATTTCATACATATCGATCGGTTCACCCATCTAGTTAATGAACTTGTCTTATGTTGCTTAACCTTAACTTACCGAGATAAAAAGTATCCTATGTCCGTTTCCTGGTTCTAAGCTACCTCCCCACCAATTTTCAGCCAAATCAGTTCAGCCGTTCTTGAGTTATAAATAGTGTAACTAACACGAATTTTTTTTATAATTATGTAAAAATATTAAAGTTCTTTAGTGATTGTATGTTCAATTTCACCGATAGATGGCGCTGTTCATAATGTAAATCACGCTAACATCGTAAATCACTGTCTAATGATATTCGATAATGAAAGTTTTAAGTTTCCCGCGCATTCCGATTTCAAGCGTTCCGCAAAGAAGCGTCGAAACGCTACTTTGAATCCGCGTCTAGGGATGTGAGATTAATGGAAAAGAATCGATAAAATAAAAATCGATTTTTCTTTATTCAAAATTAATCGATTTGCCAAAAATCGATGTTCATAAAAATAAATAATCGATTTTTGCGAAAAAATCGTTTTTTTTTGTATTATAAAAAAGTACATATACTATATGCAAAAAATTTGGATGTACTATCACGGACACGAACGGTAGCCCATTTAGCAAACAGATTTCTTTGAACGGCGCTAAGTGCGTAAGAGCGGGAAAACCCCGCCCACACGTAGTTTGGGCCAATGACAGGTTGGGGTGGGTTCAGGCCAATTGTAAAAGTAACGGGAAATTGTATTATTTAAAAAAATGATGTTTTACTATTCGCTAGTGATTAACAAGTCCGTTTGCGCGATTGTAAATTTTATGAATGAAAATTGAATGAATTTTTATGGTTCGTGTTTTGTTTCATCGGACTGTTGACTGCCTTCCTACTTACTTGTGAGATGTTTTTATGGATGCTAAAAAACCCTTTAATACAAAATAAAAGAAACCAAAGTTTGTTTCTTCACAATCAAGGACTGCAAATAACACAAATATCTTAGAATATATAAAATATACTATTCCTAGTTTTTGAATATTTTTATTTTGTTAATCTACTAAAAGTATTTTTTTATAAAATGCATGTGTATGACTTATTACTATAATAATATCTTCTTTTAATTTTATATAGTATTATGTCTGTATTCCTACCTACTATAAAACTCACCTATTCATAATCTTTTTTTTATAACATGAATATATTTACTTTGATGAACTTGAACTAATCATCGTAATTCGAATCTATTATACTGGTTTTTTTGAGGGTAGTTAAATAAGCAACACGTAAATTTTATAGCTCTATAATTTATTTGATTATTAATTTATATATAAATAATTAGATCAAGAATTTATGGTTAAGAAACTTTAATTTGTACTACCACCAGCTAGCTGAGTTAAAATTCCTTAGCAATATCTTTTTAATCACAATATTACAATGGAGTCTATGAAGGAAACACTGGTGAACATGCAGGATGTGCTTTACAAGCGGATGGCTGACTTTGAAGCTGAGCTGAAGAAGCCATCTGGGTCATCTTCCACTACTGCCAGTTTGGCTGCTGACTTCTCGCTGTTCAAGGCCTTCATGGTGGAATCTCTTGGGAGCTTGCAAAGGCAGCTGGAGATACTGGCCTTGGATATGGATCGGCTGGATATGCGAGGTCGGCGTAAGATGCTGCTCCTTCATGGTGTCCCGGAAGATGATAATGAAAAGCCCGATTTAGTGGTTTTGAAGGTCATTCAAGAGAAGCTTCATATAAGTGATTTCAAACTCTGTGACATAAAGCGTTGTCACCGCATGGGGCGGCCTAGTTCACAGAAACCGCGGCCCATTGTATTTAAACTTCAAGACTCGAATATTAAGGACAAGGTATGGCTTGCCAAAACTAAGCTTAAAGGCTCTGGACTCACTTTGTCCGAGTTTCTTACTAAGATGCGACATAATGTTTTTATGGCTGCCCGTGAAAGGTTCGGAATCACAAAATGTTGGACTCGGGATGGGTTTGTGCATGTCCTGGGTCCCGATGGTTCCCGTCACCGAGTAAAAACCATTGGCGAAATCAACAACATTCCTCAGAGTGTGTCAACAGCAGCGGCGACAACTGCCACTATGCCTAAGCCTCCGAAAAGCAAGCGTACCGTTGCCAGTAAAAAATAAGCATTATCTTTAATATTCACTTCACTTTGGTTTAGTTTAGTACTTCCTTTTTCTTTATTTTAATTATGCTAATATTTATTTTAAGGTAGACAGTCAACAAACACATTCACTTTCATTGAAATTTATTTAAACGACGCCATCTGAATGTCACTGTCAATTTAATTACATGTCATTTTCATTGTCTGTCAGTAGTATCAATATGGTAATCTTAACAGGTTTCATACTTCAGTGATGGTAATGTCTTGTTTGTTCTGTTTTGTGGAAGTCTTGCTTACTTACTTGTCAATTTGTCAATAAATCTATGTATTTTTTTTTAAGTGAAGTGAATTCAGAACTGACTGTTTACGTTTCGTTCGGTAACAGGTTAGTGGTTAATTTTGTAATACCGGTATTTCAGACCGGTATGTTATTTCTATACACATAAATTAAGTTTGTTCTTTTTTCTTCTTTCTGAATACGTAATAATATTGTTTTATTATTTCTACTGCCTGTTAATTGATTTCATTATTATTTTTATTTTGTATTTAATTTATTTGCAGTATGTTCTGTAAACTTGTATGTGATGTTATTTCTACTTTTCTCAGCTGGCGGGTGGAAAATTGGTTATTTTACTCATCCATCCCCAAAAGTAAGATATTTATTGTTAATAGGCTTTTAATTATATATTATTATATTATTATATTATATATTCATATGTATGATAGTGATAATGATAGTTATTTCTCAGCGAATAGCGACACTGATAGCTTTAGTAGTATACCTTCGTTAACTGAAACTCTTAACACCACGTTTTCTGATGCTCCTAAGAACTTTAATGCTGTCCATATTAATGCTCAAAGTGTTCCGGCTCATTTTCCCGATATGCTGACGACTTTTAACTGTAATAATTTACATGCAATACTTATTTCCGAATCCTGGCTGAAGCCATGCCTACCTTCCACTTCTTATACAATTCCTGGATTTAATTTGATTAGAAATGATCGGGCTTGTGGTGGTGGTGGAGGTGTTGCCATATATTTACGTACACACATTCCTTTCTCAATTATTGATATGTCAGCACAGCCACCGCCTCCCAATGCTGGAGAACATTTATTCATAGAAGTGGAACTACACAACTCTAAAATTCTGCTTGGCATATATTATTGTCCCTCTCTACGTGTAGACTACTTCTCATCTTTCGAAAACATCTTAGAGCGTTTTTTGCCTTCTTACAGCCATTGTATAGTTATGGGTGACTTCAACACTTGTCTTTTAAAAAACGATTCTCGTTCTTTGTGTCTTAAATCTGTTGCTCATTCTAATAACTTAGACATTCTTCCTCTCAATGCTACACATAATTTCCCTCATTCAACTCCTTCCCTTTTATATCTTATTCTTGTGTCCTCTAATAGTCATGTAGCTAATCATGGACAGTGTCCTGCAGATATGTTTTCTTATCATGATCTTCTTTTTTTATCGTATAAAGTTCGTCCTCCTAAGTTTAAACCAAAAATTCTTCAGCAGCGCAACTTTTCTGGCATGAATGTTGAACGTCTTCGTGAAGACGCTACAAATGTGGATTGGACCCCTATCTTTTCTAGCGACTGTATTGACACCAAGGTCAGTCTCTTTACGTCATCCTTAATTAAATTGTATGATGTTCATGCTCCTGTACGTGCCATTAAAATCAAACATTTACCTGCACCTTGGCTCACAGAAGAAATAAAGTGTTTGCAGAACAAAAAAGCTTTTGCCAAATCCAGATACAAATGTCGCTCTACAGCTGAAAACTTGGAAAAGTATATTTCTTTAAGGAATCTCTGCAATAAGGTGTGTAGGAAAGCATATCGCCGCCATATTCACAGTTCTGTTGAAGACGGAGATCCAGTTAAAGTTTGGAAATTTTTAAAGACCTTGGGGGTTGGAAAATCTCGTCAAGATTCTGCTCCTAAAAATATATGTTTAAATTCACTCAATCAACATTTCTCCTCTTCTCCTGCCTGCGATAGGGCAGCAAAAATTAAAACTTTGAATGATCTTTCATTACTTCCAACTCCCAATATTTCTCATTTCTTCTTTTCACAATTTGCTGACTGTGATGTAAAGAGGAGTATTTTATCTATTGCTTCCAGTGCAATCGGTAGCGACTGTGTCAGTCGTAATATGATAATTCCTATCCTTGACATAATTCTTCCAATAATAAGCCATATTCTTAACTATTCCATAACCGCGCGCCAATTCCCATCTAGATGGAAGGAGGCTCTAATTATACCTTTACCCAAAAAACCTAATCCTGCATCTTTTACTGAATACCGACCTATATCTATTCTTCCACTCCTTTCCAAAGTCCTTGAACGTCTCATCTCTAATCAATTCAGTTCCTTTTTAAATAAGAATAATCTTCTTAATCCCTTCCAATCCGGTTTCCGTCCTGGTTATAGCACTACTACTGCCCTTGTACATATTACGGATGACATCAGGTCCGCCATGCAGGATGGAAATCTATCTATACTTTGTTTATTAGATTTTAGTAATGCTTTTAATTCTGTAGATTTTGATATCCTGCTTGGTATTCTTGCTTCTCTAAACATATCTCCAGCAGCAATTGAGTGGTTTCATAGTTATCTTTTTGGCCGTCGGTAGCGAATACGCATTGAAGATACTTTCTCTTCTTGGTGTAACTTGTCTGCTCGGCTCGGCGTGCCACAAGGCGGTGTACTATCCCCTCTACTTTTCGCTGTATTTATTAATACCGTTTCCAGTCAACTTGATTCTTTCTACCACCTTTATGCAGATGATCTGCAGATTTACTGTCATACTTCTCCAAGTAGGTTGTTTGACAGCATTAATGTTATAAATGGTGATCTATCTAAAATCAGCACCTGGAGTAATTCTTATGGTCTTAAAGTTAACCCTACTAAGACTCAGGTTATCGTCATTGGTAGTCAGAGGTTGATGTCTAGAGTGGATTGGTCGCAAGTACCTCAAGTTTTATTTAATAACAACATTATTCCAATAAGCGAGAAAGTGAAAGATTTAGGTATATTTATCGATAAAACTTTATCTTGGGCACCACAGGTTCAGGAAATTAGTAGGAAAATTTTTGCTTCTGCTGGCTCATTAAGAAGATTGCGAAACTTTCTTCCAGTTGCCACAAAAGTTGCGCTTGCTCAGTCACTTCTACTTCCAATCCTTGACTATGCAGACGTCAGCTACCTCGATCTAAATGAAGACCTACTTGATAAACTTGAGCGACTTCAAAATTTCTGCATTAGATTTATATTTGGTTTGCGCAAATATGATCACATTTCTATTTTTCGTAAAAAGCTCGAGTGGTTACCTATTCGCCTCCGCCGGAACTCACATATTCTTCATCTTCTCTATAATATTCTCTTTAATCCCATTACACCCCCATATCTTAAAGCTCGTTTCAAATTCCTTCATGAGACGCATTCAAGGAATCTAAGATCGTCAGAAAACCTTGAACTAGCTATGCCCTTACACTCAACAAATTTTTATGGTAAATCATTTTCTGTACATGCAGTACGTTTATGGAATGCCTTACCAGTTACCATAAGGCGAGCTAAATCTTTAAACATTTTTAAAAATCTTGTAAAAGCTCATTACCTTACTTTATAGCTCATTGATACTTTGCTGGTCGTTATTATGATTTCGGAGTGCTATCTGTATATTTATCAGAATTGATTTTTATATATATAATACATATATTTATAGTTCGTATATATATATATATATAAGTATATTGAATATATGTTGGTATGTAAGAAATATTTATATATATCTGTATGTATATTAATATATTATATGTAAATAGGTAAACTTATTATATGTATTTTTATTAGTGTATATTGTCTCACATATTAACTACCCCACTTTTCGTATTCCATGCAATCTTTTTTCCATCCCAAGGTTGCCTGTAAGAAATTGCGGATAGCGATAAGGCCGCCCTTTGTACAAATTTCTTCAAGTCCTTTTTATTTTATTTTTATGTGTGTACAATAAAGAGTATAAATAAATAAATAAATAAATACTGATATTTTTTCTTTTATTAGGTAAATTGAATATTGAGTTTTACTAAAATAAGTAGATCATGTGCTAATAATGGCTTAATTTTAATATGGAAGATAACTAAGAAAAGTAGATAAGGAATTTTAGAACAATAGGTAATAACTATTACATTGAACACGTTTTGCTCGCTCCCATACCTTAATTTTAAGAATTGCTTTGACCAAAACATAAATATTTAAAATAAGTCTTAGTGTGTTGAGATAAGATTGTTTTTTCTTCAATTATTAGCTTGTTGTATATTAATTTACCAGTGCAATAGAAATAACCTTTTTTTGTCGTATGGTTAGTACCCGACCTGTACCCTGATGTCAATTGTTTAAGTTGCTGCTAGATGCTAGACTGCTGTCTAGTCTAGATGATAACAACTGGAACTGCCTTTTTACGCGCCTTCAGAAGCATGGAGACGCTTAGTTCAAATGCCACTGAATGATCACCCATGATCACCCATGATCATTCAGTGGCATTTGAACTAAGCGTCTCCATGCTTCCCATCTAAAGACTGACCTTGCCTGACGTTGCTTAACCAAGTGAGTCGTTTACCGAACAGTTATTACAATTGACTATGAGAGCTTTAGAAATAACCTGAATGTTAATTAATGTATTTACTTGTCTTTCTGCCGCACTCACAGTCATCAATTAACTTTAATCGCATTTAAGTAATTTTTTGTAATCTATTTATTTCGACTCTCCGAGTCTCTTATGATTGTCTTTTAGTATTAATTACGAGATTATTAATATATTATCTACTCACTATCCGCATATTAAGTGTTATTTGGCTTCGAAAGTCGAAATAATCCATTTACAAAATATGACTTAATCACAATTAACTATAATTGACGTTTGCGTACGGCAGTTGGTCTTATACTTGTGTATAATTTAAAAAATGTGAAAAAAACTATTTGAAGGAATTGTCTGGGTATTCATAACTCAAGGTCTGCCAAGTTTGGTACCAGAAGTGTGTAACGCCTCCGATTTCACATTTCATATGATTTAATTATATTTTTCTATTTTATTTAACAGTAAAATAGATGTAATTAAATTAATACGTTGATACTAATACTTACTTATACACTTTTTTTGTAAATACACACTTAAATAGTTAAAACACACAGACAGTTGGTGGGAATCGAACCCACGATCTTTTGGGTAGTGGCCAGGGTGTCTAACCACTAGACCAAGAGGCCCGTCAAATTTTTTTATGGTTCATTTTTTGTTTTGGTCAAATCTATATAATGAAACCAGTTAGTTCATTTTGTTTTTTTTTCTAAAACTTTTAATTTGATTTTATCGTCCAAGCTAAGTAACACATTGTAAATCTAAATACTAATAAAATAACAATATTTATTTTTTTCCTGATAGGAACACATTTATTTATAGATTATTTATCCGTAAACCGGATCTTAGAGAGTATTCTTTGCTTCAATAAAATAAATTGGATATAAGGCAAAAGCTCAATTATCTTCTTTATATATAAAAATGTCTCCAAATCAATCCAAATAGAACTAAACTTATGTTTTCAAAGATCATGTGTTTTTAATTAATTTCTTGTTATCAGTAACTACTTATACATGCCAATTCTAAAGGGTTATCGATGGTATACCGACTTTCATCTAATAAGTAATTAACTACACGACTATGATTACTCGGCTTGTATTTCATTGAATACAGGTAACACGGCGATGCCGGCGCAAGCCTTTCAAAATGCAATAATAACAATGGCATTTATTGCGGCAATACGGGTACGCCCCGCTGCCATAAAACGAGGCGGAACTAGCTCTGCATTTGGACGCACGTGCAAGCGATTATAGCTCTAACAGTGGTACACCGGGAATGTCCGTGATTGTACATATCACATAATATCCATTTTCAAAAACAAGTTTATTAATATTAGTAAGTATCAGTTTTATTTATAAATTAGATAGGTATTAGCCCGTGATACTAAATCAGGTTTCCTCGTAATAGTACTTGCTAAAGTTGAATATAAAACAATTGAGGTAAGCGCAGTTTTAGATTAACACGAAGTTTAAATAACGTAAATAGAAATTGGATTAATATTTAATACTTACGTGTTTTGAGCAACTATTCAAATAAAACCCTGTTAATTATTGTTTATCCCTTAGACCGTTAAATTTCTGCTGAAGTTCATTAGATTCTGCTAAAAACTGCTAAAATGTTCTATTCTGCGACATAATCGGCTAAACCCTAAAATGAGGGTGAAATTCTGCTAATATAGCAGAATTCTGCTAAATCTTGTCACACTGCACTGAAACAACTTTACACGCATACATACCTACAGATGGTGCCGTTTTTATTTAATGAACTTATTTCGAGATTTATCACCCAACGCATAGATGGTCCTGTTTATAAAATTGAAACATAGTGCAAAATTTTTGCATCCGTTTCTAAAAATCGATTTAAACACTACTTAATTTATATAATTATCTTTTTTTACTAAAAATCGATTAATATTATTATAAAAATCGTTAATAAAAAAATCGATTATTAGAAAATAATAATCGATTTATATAAAAGGCGATTATTTTTTAACATCCCTATCCGCGTCCCGTCACGCGAACAGTTTAATCCGCGCCGCCGCCGATTACGCCCCTAGTCCTTCTGACTCGCGCCGCAGACCACGGCACGTACTGCTCGACCCTCCTGACCCCATGACGGTCCTATTGGACCGGGTTGCGCCGAACCCTCCCCGACAACCGTATGCTACACTAGCTCCGGTCTCGCCGGCGAGGCCGAAGGGTCGTACGTATGCGACATCAACGACGTGCATCACCCCACTGAGTTTCTTGCCGGTTCTTCTCAGTGGGGGCGCGTTGTGAACCGGTGGTAAACTAAGCCCTCTCTTAAGCGACAGCCCAAGCCGAGGCCGTGCCTTCCTGAGGTGCCCTTGAGCTCGTCGCTACTTCTGCCGTAAAGGCTAGAGCGCTTCAAGCGCTCGCCTCCTATTGTCCGGTGAAGCTGTAATGGCCATCTGCGGCCAACAGCATTCACAAAAAAAAAAAAATTGTTTTTCGCATCTTTTATTGTTGCGACTGTAATACAATACCTATACACTACCTGGACTTGGGGAGTTTCATTAAAATTTCAAGAACATTTAGAGATTTTACCATTGCTTAGAACAATACAGAAATCTAATGAAAATGTCCTGGGTGTACCGGACCGGCTTACCCCTTACAAAAATTTACCCTTCGCCACTGCCATATCTTATGCAAACTAAATGTCTGCTCAGTCCCAATTGTATATAGCGTAATAATAGATATCTTAATGATTAACAGATCAGTTTATAATTACCCTATTCACATACAAAGGAAATTACGTGGTAATATGTGCTAGTAATGTTTCACTGCTTAGCCCCTATGAAACATAGCGTGATGTTTTATATACCAATTTATACCCCTACTTCTACACAACACATCAGTGAAAGTCCTATCAGAATCCATCCACGGGTTTTCAAATGATACCTGGACGAACAGAACGACAGACAGACAGACAATAATTCCAAAAAAAAATGTTTTGGCCTCTATGTCGATAGTACAGTATCTCCACATAGAAATTTTGGAAAAATATTCAATGTACAGAAAAAGTGCTCTTTGAGTTTTATTATAGTAGGTACTTAAGTATAGATAATTCAAACCGAGCTGCACTAAGTAGGTAAGTATATAAAACACAAATAGGAAATTCATACATTTTATATTTGTTTATTTAATATAATCCTAAATACAAACAAGTACTTACTTACCTACTTACAATTTTTTTTTTAATACCCCCGATATAGGAAACAAACTTCTTCGGAGTCGCTGGACGTTCGGGGTGTGGGCCCTTTGAACGTCCATTGAGTACGGCGGCGACTCCGAGGAGGACAGCGGCGGGGTCGCGACCCCAGTCCCCGTGACTAATTCCCGGGGGGCTACAATGCGCCCCCCGGCGGCGGGCTCAAAGGCAAGGCACTGAGGTGCCCCTGGTGCAGATCCCACCGGACAGCCCTGGGGTCCCCCCTCTCATGTGCCGATGCGACAGCCGCGGGGGTTTTAGTGGGTAAGAGTCCCACATACCCCGGTCGAGCCCCACAGCTCCCGGGGATCTTTCGAAGACTTCCCCCACGTCATAAAAAAAAGGTAAACAAACTCTTAAAATGACTTTCCTGTGCTATTATCAGACCCTGATCAGTATATGTCCAACTACTCGTCAAGATTTAACCATAGATTTATAAGTCAGTGGATCCTACATTTAATGAAGCAGAGTTCCTGTTGCCACCTTCCTGCTTGCTCCCATCACCAGACTCTGATCAAAATTTTTCTACCCCTACTCGCAGCAACCTATCCAACGAATCCAAATTCGGTGGGTCTACGTTTATTAGTGCAAAGATCCCGTGACCACCTTCCTGCTCCATCATCAGACCCTGGTCACCATTTTTCTAGCAGCTACTCGTCGAGACCTACCTGACGAGCCCAAACTCGGTGGGTCTACGTTTATTGGTGCAGAGATCCCGAGACCACCTTCCTGCTCCATCATCAGACCCTGATCACCATTTTTCTAGCAACTACTCGTCGTGACCTATCCAACGAGCCCAAACACGATGGGTCTACGTTTATTGGGGCCGAAATCATGTTACCACCTTCTTGCTGATCATCATCTCATCAGACCCTGGTGACGTTTACCATTTTATTAAGTATCATCGGATTTACATATGTTCTAAATTTCAGATGTTTCGGACTAATAGAAGTCATGAAAAAGGTCTATTGTATAAAATACTGTATTGTACCTATTATACTTGTGTACTAGCCGACCCGCGCAGCTCCGCTCGCGCTTTTTTACGTGAGCTAAATTTTAACAGCATCCATTTGTGTTGAATAAATAACCTTTGTTTAAAGTCGGTTCAAAACTGGTTGCTTACCGTTGCTTAACCTGATCGATTGCCACATTATATTGATAACAACTGTCTATGAGTATCTCCTTAATTTTTAATAGTATTAGATAGATTCGTGTCGAATATATAACCACCTTTTTTATGTCAGTTATAAACTGGGACTCACTTTTTACGTGCCCTCCGAAGCACACAGAGGCTCAGTTCAAATGGCATTAAACGGTCACCCATCTATGTAATGACCTTGCCTAACGCTGCTTAACCTGATCGATTGCCGAACATTAATAACAGCAGTAACTGTCTATGAGTGTCTCCTTATTATTTTTTATTATAGTTCAAATGAAAAATGGATAAAATCGGACCACGCGTATAACCAAGTACCATTATGACTTTAATCTCTTCTCCCAAGGGAACCGTCCTGAATTACGGGATAAAAGGTGCATAGATAAAAAAAATCCTATGTCCTTCCTCGTAGTATTAAGGGGGTAACATGCGCCAATGACCTTGAGAATCTGGCCGCTCCGGCCGAGAGTTGTCATCGTAGAGGGCGCTACCAGCAAATATGAATATTACATTTGAAAAATCATAGACTAAAAATATGCAGATGTGTCGAATGGAGTTTTGTTAATTTTGCCTATTCCGTTATAGAATGAAATGATGCAGTTTAATAACGGTAACCCGCTGTTTTATATCTTGATGTATACCTTGGCGTGCCACCTAAATACAATCTGACAACCCAACCATTTACAGTGGTAACGTAGTTGACGTGTTGCATACGGATTATTGCATTTCATATTCCAAACTTCATATCAAAGGTACAGTCCGTCTATTATAGAATGGCCAATGCCTGACTAGTGAGACTTATACATACTTCTATTCTATTGTTGGTGGTTATTAGGTCCGGTTACAACCGGAATGCACTTCGACCTGCTGAATACATTGTGCCTGCCATTCGGAATCTATATACATTCGTACTACTTATAACACAGTCACAGCGGATTATTGTGTGTCTGAAGTTAGGGTTGACGAACCATTGCGCAAGTACAGTTGTGAGTTCTGAATACATAAACATAAAAATAGCTACTGCGCAGCGTCTTGCCATGACTACTGTAATCGTACTTGGAATGAAACCAAGCACAAAGTTCTAAGGTTTCTGTTCTGCACGTCAAAACGAAAGCGTTTAACAGAACCTTCAAAATATGTATTTTTTTTTATAAGGGATCTTTTTAACATATTTCCTGAATTAGTTCCAAATTCTCTAACCAATAAACATCCATCTGATAGTTGAGCTTTTTGATTCCTGGAAAAATGAACTGAAAGCAAATTGATGATTGATTGCGATGTTCGAGTATGACAAAGAGAGTGACTTAAGATGCTGCAATGCATGCCAGTGGCCCTGATGAGATGCTAGCGGTATTATTAAAGAAGCATGTAATTGTAATGTTTCCTATTCTAATGCGTATATTATCTTTAAGAGGCACAAGTACCCGAATCTTGGAAGCTTGCTAGCTTCCAACCTTACTCAAGACCAGATACCCAACGTCGACCCAAGTCGTGCAGACCCAAAAATCATAAATTATTTTTATTGTGACAATTAGTTCCATGATAAGAATAATAGCACCCATCCATCTCCTCCCGTTGGGTGTCCGTAAAAGGCGACTAAGGAGAAACAAGAAGACGAACAGCAATGTCTTTCTATTGGATTGCCTACCACCTATCTGCGATCCCCAACCGTCTGCCAGGCGTGGGGATTATGGCAACCCCTCCCCTCTATGGGAGAGAGGGCCTTTTTTCAACAGTGGACGTTTCGGCTGCTGATGATGATGTAGATGAGTTCCGTGATCGACTCCGTAAAGGCCATCGAACTGAAACTATGATAAGATACTTAACTTTTTCCATAATTAAGTACAGGTAAAAACGACCCAGACCCAAGACAAACAGATTATGTTCATGCACATGAATGTTTGTCCTGTGTGGGAATCGACCCCAAGATCTTAAGGTCAGCAGCCATTGTAGCAAACTACAAAATGACCTGTGTTGTTATTCAATATACGTGGCTGCCAAAGGAATCCGTAGCACTGTTTGTTTGAACGCACGAATTCAGTAATTCAGTAATTTATGTAAATATGATCACGTGTCAGAGTGTAGATCAGAACTTAAGTGGCTAAATATTCGGCAGCGTAGAATTTTTAGAGCTTTAACTACTCTGTATTCTTTACTTCATTCTAGTTCTCCTCCTGCGTATCTATCCTCACATTTTCAATATTTATCCTCTTTCCATAATAGACACCTTCGCTCTTCTAACAACCTTCTTCTGCAATGCCCCTTACACCGATCTGATTTTCTGCACTCATCCTTTCATATTCAGGCCATACTCCTTTGGAATGCGCTGCCTCAGGATATCAGGATGGCCAAAACCATGTTTTCTTTTAAAAAGCTTTTGCGGGAGCACATTAATAATTTGCCTTTGGAATCATTTCAACACTAGTCTTTGTTATTATATATATATATAGTATTTATTTTTAGTTATGAATTTTATATTTAATATTTATATATTTTTATAAATTACTTAGTTTGTATTAATTATTTATCTAAGTATATTTTAGTTAATAATTTTTATCTTTGTTTTGCCTGATTTATTTTGTTTCTTTTTATTTGCACCTACCTCGAATCTTCTCTGAATCACCCTAAGGTAGACTGGCAGAAAATGCCTAAGGCATTAAGTCCGCCTATGTACAATTGTGCATGAAGAATAAAATAAATAAATAAATAAATAATAGTCTTTTTGGTGTAAGTTTCAGTTTTCAAATGTCAATAGTTTGAACGACGTTCCGGGCGCTTACCCCACCTGCATGTATTTTGGGCCGGCACGTGGAAGCGATTGTCGTCCTAAAGGTGATAGACCGTTCGTGACCGCGAGAGTACGTAACGTAACTTCATCTTGAGTTCTGTACCCATCGCGGGGTTTGAACTACGTGGAGCATTTGACATTTTATTTTATTTATTCTTTAGCACACTTAAATATGTACAAGGCGGACTTAATGCCTTAGGCATTCTCTGCCAGTCTACCTTTGGATGATGCAGAGGGTAATAATGGTAGGTGCATAGGTAATGTAAAATTTAAATAGATATTTAATTTTATTTATTTTATTTTATTTACATTGATTCTAATAAGCAATCTGGTTTTACAGTAACTAACATTTTAACGCGGTGGTATTTTTTCTCGTGCCTGCCTACAACACCATCAGTTTATTGTTACGCAACTTAGTTAAGTAACAAGGTATTACCTGATAGTAATCGAAACACCCACCCACAGAAAAGTCTCTTCCTGTCCCTGTCATCCAAAACTATAATTATAGCCTTTTGGTCCGATAGTTATTTTGCCAGCTACAGTGACCTTCTACTTATGTTACATAGCGGAAGAAATCTAAGATTAAAGTGGCGCCACTTAGATAGCACACGAGTACCCTTCCAACTTAACCATCCAGATGTCTCCAAAGACGAGCAACTGTCCAATGCAACTGTCCGTAGGTAAGCGTGTCGCTCACCACCAAGCCAGCCACCCAGGTACTCGACTCGTTGCTAAGTTGCAAAAACCAACATGATAGTAATAATAACACCGTTAATGTTTTGACAAAAAAAATCATAATGTAAAGGATATCATAATGTATGTCATTTTGTCGACCCACACAGTATTAAATACGATTTCAATTAATAAGATCATATATGACTCTGATACGCTTTAATAGTTAGGCATAATACTCGGCGACGATACTTTCGCATACTCTATGATGAACCAAAAATTTGGTATTACTATAAAAATATCTTTAATTAAATATAGAAGTATAGATTTCATTTGAAATGATTTATAATGTTATAATTATACCATATGTAACATATCTTAATTAAAAATATGTTCAAAATCATTTAAATTAAATTCGTCTTGTCAAAAAAAAATCGAGTACGTGCACCCTCCATAACAGTCCACGAAAGACTGATGAAAGGCGATCGCGGGGGCGCTGCAAGGGGAAATGCATCGCGTACATGGTTTTTCTATAATTTCTTGTAAAACATGAATGAAATTAAGAAATGTAATCAATACAAATTGTAGAATAGGTTATTATGCTTTTTATAGTCCAAGTTTGACGTCTATCCGATGAACGGATATTGAACGCTAACACAATTCATATCCAACGTAGTACATTTTTTAAATACATATTGCTTGAAAACGTTATATTTAATCCAATATCTAATCAATAAAACTATTTGCTGAAGATCTGAGGTATAAGTACATATAATTTTCATAGCTAATGCAATAGCGGATTGATCCATCGAACTCTTTAAACAAAGGCTATTTTTGCAATTTTACCGTTGTTACCCCCTTAACTCAAATCACGGCAAGTTTCGTTTAAATCCATTCGGTAGTTTCGGCGTGATGCGCGGCCATAATACAGACAGACAAAAATTAAAAAACATACAGTTTTGGCTTTAGTATCGGTTATAGAATGCCCTCCAAATAAGTAAGTATATAATTTTCAAAATATCTTTAATGTACAGAAATGGACCTGTTAGTTTTATTATAAGTAAGTACCTATAGATAACTTTATTTACTTGTTATCACCTTATTATACTTACTAGGCTATCCAGAAAACTAACTTTTTAACCGACTTCAAAAAAGGAGGAGGTTCTCAATTCGTCTGTATATATATTTTTTTTTTATGTATGTTCGCGCATAACTCTGTCAATTATGAACCGATTTGAAAAAATCTTTCTTCCATCCATTCTTCAATCCATTGATTGGGTCCCATAAAAAAATTATTGCGTAGTAATAAGTAGTTCCTGAAAAACAAGAATATATACTTAGATAGCTTACAATAAACCTTTCGATATCGATACCTATTTATATTTTCATAAGGTTGAGAGAGGGAATTATTTTCGATAGCAGTACCAAAACAACATAGTACCTACTTACCTAAGTACATAAACCTAAATTCCCATTTTGCGTTCGGGCTTTCGATTATCCTTCCATTGTTAGATAAGTAATAATTATTCGTACACTTACTATAAATAAATATGATTGCAGACAGCACACCGACGACTCCATATGGATGCATAATATTTAATTCAGATCACACACAATTGCACTTATGACTCATTAAATTATTGTCATAACATACACACGACAATTGGCATTAATTGAGAACACTCATAATAATTCTTTCCAACGAGTTACAAATTCACTGATAAGCATTTTAAGGGCCGTTACATTTGAACATGAAAGCGTTGCTGATATGGAGCCAAGGAGTCGTCCCCAGGGTAAAGCACTCTCGCAATTCGACGCACGCCACGAACTAACGCACCTGACCAAACATACCAATATTCTTTACAATTGGAGCACAAAATATTTCAATTTGACAACTAGTGTTGTTTGTAGAAATCTGGAAACACGATGTAGGTACTCGCGGGATATCGACACAGATTTCGATGATGATCACACAAACGGTCGTCACACAGTAGTCACTGAAACTACGATGCAGCCGTCATGTGCCCGCGGCCCCCACTATAGAAGCCAGGTCCGTCGCCGTCACGACCTTGCGGTTTATTATTATGGGTTTACAGACTACAATTTACAATAGAGTGACGAGTAAACACCGAACGATAGTGAAAACGATAATAATGACGTGACGGCGCCCTGAACGGTGTTTTGCAACGATTTCCTATACGGGTGTGGACTCATTCGGAACATGAGAGTATTTGTACCCATCTGAAGGCATGCCATTTCCTATGATAGGTACTTTGGTATATCATTTGAATAATTTGACGGATATTTCGCCAAACATCCGTCTCCAGGATGACTTTTCCGTAATGCATGGGTTTGGACTAGTCACATCCTATTGGCAACACAAAAGGCCTTGAAGAGATACAGGATTTAGGCAGAAGCATATATTAAGTGCAGTCGGTTAGAACCTACTGAAAGTACTTAATAGGAATCGATAGAGTCGATAGATCGATTCGCCCCAACTGATGGGCAGTAGGTAGGTAAGTGTAATAGAATATCTACCCACGTGAACCATTACATTTTACCTGCTGCGCTGGCAAGACCAAAGGTCGCTACAAAATCCATATAGGTACTTATAGATTTTTTTATGCTACCCAGTGATGAGACAAGTGTGACCTTTACCTGACTGTAAGCATCACACCTGCCTATATAATAGACATCTTCACTTCACTGCCACTCGTCACCTAAGCCATTAGTTAATAAGTCTCTTGAGCCCAGTAATTTACCCAGCGAACAGTGACCTTTAGACCCGAATACAGCAAAGCCTATACCTTAGCCGCTTGGCGGCAGAATATCTGACACTTCGGCAGTACCTACCTACTAACCAACCAACCAACCAAGAACCAACACAACCAACCAAGTAACCAATCAATTAGCCAACTAGTAAAATATATAGGTTGTACGGTGCCGTACAATTTGATGCGTATGCATTTTACGCATCAAATTGTACGCGCTGCACCTTACATAGATATTCCAAACATCCCGTTGGCGAACTTAATTTATTTATGAATACATTCTATTAATAACTAAATTACGTAAGCAAATTGTTTTCTTCAAGATTGGAGGTGTAGGTAAATAACTAGACTATGATAATTACATTACAATTTTAAAAAATGCGAAGAAAGTTCACCTTCTAATTGCCGTTTATTCCATCTTAATATGCTGTCGGTAAAGATCCCCTTCACTATAATATATGTATACGTACAGATATGAATCATTACGGACCGACCGAACTAGCCCGCAGTTACCAAGCATTCGAACATTTGTGTATAAGGGCTCCCACACATAACTGCGAATTCGCATCGCATCGCAAATATCTGCGAGAAACAAATGAATGTTTCGATACAAATTCCTACGATGCGGCGCCGCATCGCATCGCATCGCAGTTATGTGTGGGAGCCGTAAGCTAAACTCCTGTCTTGTGCCTGGGTGTTCATAATCTATATATGTATGTTTGTTAGGTGTTATCAATTGCCTAACTGTTCAGCTACGTATACCTAGGTAGTTCACAGTTAGGCAACGACTAAGGTCTATAGAGATAATGGGCTAAGCTTGTTCTTCTAATTGGTGTACTGGTTAAACAAATAGTCTGCATATTCTGCTTAGTTTGGAGTCAGATGGCCGTATGGAAAGTCCCAGTGTAATATTATTTGTATCAAAATTTACAAACTGATATAAGAAAGAATCAAAAGATTCTTATCACCGCAACGAGCAACGGTACCCAAAGGATTTCCCTCAAACGCTGTAACATCTTAAGGAGCAGTTCTAAACTTCAAGCTATATTTTAATGTTTATGTAAATTATAGGTAGGTAATCGAAGGATTTAATATAA
The DNA here is from genome assembly GCA_911728495.1 of Furcula furcula. NCBI lineage: Eukaryota > Metazoa > Arthropoda > Insecta > Lepidoptera > Notodontidae > Furcula > Furcula furcula. The sequence goes on from OU452248.1 coordinate 21,257,096, forward strand.
TAATTTGTAGTTGTATAATAATTTGTTAAGGTGAATTTATAAGATCTTGAGGAATACCCTAGAAATATACATTTTCTTTTTTCTTTGGTCCTCGCCTGCACGGTGGATAACATAAACCTTTTTTCTATCATGTTAGAGAAAAGAGAAGACGCTTGACCAACATTATTCAGCTGTTGGGGGTGCATCCGGAGTTGTCTATAACGTGTACCTAATAGTAAACAGTTGTAAACTTCGATAGTTGTTTGCGTTACTAGGTGCCAGAATTTACGTTCCCCTTATCATCGTTAAGATCATCACCATTGATCATCAAGCTGGCAGCTCAACTATGATAAACAGTCTTAGCAAAGTTTGGGGTAACATAACACTTTGTTTATTTCTTAGATGGTCTGCCCCCAATAACATTCTAACATCTAGATTACATCTGACTGGTCAATGTTGTAAACAGGAAACTAAGCGGACGCTGTCAATTTACAGATAGCCTCGCTTTGCTTGAATGCAGCTGAAAACAGGAACAATGATATTTGTAAAGGTATGATTGGAAGGCCAAAATACAATGCGAAGTATTCTTTTTATGACATAAATAAAGCCAATAATATTGAAGTTAACAGTCTATTCGATACTCAGTCCCATCCTGACCTACAAAACCAATCTGTTATGTATTCATTTCTATTGTTATGTAAATGTAAGTACCAGTCACGGTATCACGGCAACTTGATAATACGCCAAATACGTAACGCATAATGCTGGTAATGACAAACCTGTGCTTCACAATATACCTTGATGATCCAGGCACGCATTGGAATCAAAACTGTTTTAATACGTAGGTAGTTCTTTTGCGAATGAATGTAGGGTGGAGGGTGATAGAAATATACCTGATTTTTTTAAAGTTAATTTATTGCAATACTATCACTTAAGTCATGAATATACATCAATCTAATGAATATGCAAAGAAAAGTTGTATGACCATAGGACCTTGCAAGTTATGCTTTCTAAATGATGATGGATATCATTTTGATGACCGCTGAAAAGGATCTAATCATTCGTAACGGCACTATTCCTAATTCTAAACATATTCTAAAGATTATGTTGGATAGGGCAAATACAGTAATACTTACGTCACTTTGGTGTAAAAAAAAACCACTTAATTTTCTTCCTGTTCACTGGATAAATATTGGACGAGTATTTATTTACAAGTTATTTTATAAATGGCTAAAGTAAATATTGCAAAGTGTGTTTATGTTATTAGCAAAACCGCGCAACGTATTTATTTCCTTGGATTTTTTCCTTCTACATGAAAGATATTTATTACAAAATGTTCAGTGGTAATCAATTTCCTTATCATATTTCAATATCGGGGATAATTCAGGTTGTCCATGGTGTAGGTACAATTAATAACTAAATAAAAAAAACATACTCTTTAGGCATAAATATATTTCAGTAATCACACGATATGCACACAGATTTTCAATGTTTATAATTGTGCTCAATGCATTTATTGTATTGTGCTGTTTTTTCACTTCAATTTCATGCAATAAGCGCCAACATTAGGCTGTGTATACTATACATAATACCTTCAGGTACAAACAATACTTTGGTAGAATTTAAAACCTAGCTTAATTTAACTTTCCGTTAACAGTGAGTTATTTTAGATTTTCAGCTTTAAGATCATTTAGGACCAAATGCGCTAGATTTATATTTAATGGCTAAGTATAAATACGATATTACATTGTGTTTCATAAAATTATTAGGGTGCATACCTACTTACCCGTCTTTTGGATGTATTAGAAAGCGAGCAATCATCGATATAGATAGATAGATAATACTTTATTGTTCCACCATTATAGAAAAACAGTAAATAGAATGAAACAATGGGCGCCCTTATCACTAAAAGTGATCTCTACCAGGCAACCTTTGGATGGAGAGGAACTATGAACTGCAAGGCGGGGTTGTTTATATAAACCATTATCGTAAAAAGAAAGAAAAAAAAAACACAACTACATACAATAAAATACGTGACAGCAAAATAATATATATATTAGTATAATACATAAATGTTATACTCGATAGAAACACATATAAATAACCAACAATAATAAATAAATAAATACAGCCGGCTAATATGAATATAAAATATATAAAATCATTGGGACAAATAAAATGTTTTTAAACGATCTTTAAAGATAGGCAGAGATGGTGCATGTCTAACAGTGACCGGTAAGGCATTCCACAGACGAACAGCTTCTACAGTGAATGAATTACTGTAAAACGAACTTTTATGAGAAGGGAACATAAGAGTGAGATGTTCTGATGACCTCAAACAGTGGGAATCATTGCCGAGAAAAACAAAACGTTCCTTTATGTAACGCGGAGAAAAAGATTTAAATAGTATATTATAAAGAAGAGACAGGATGTGCGTATTCCGACGAAGACGAATAGGAAGCCACTTGAGCTTAGCACGAAATAATAATAAGTAGTCTAATTATATCGATGCGAGCAATAAACAAGTCGATTCGAAAACTTCGCTTTAGTTTTTTTTTTTTGCCAGACGATATGCCGGCTATCTATTCGTCCAAAACGTTGGGTTCCGTACTATTACTAATTGATTTGGTCAGTACGCACCCTTATAAATATAATACAGTCATCGGTGGATTCAAAAGCTTACCACTTATACGCAATAAATAAATGATATTCAGTAAAAGGAACATCAAAAAATATCAAATATTTTTATTCATTTTGGCGATTGACATTTTGCAATCAGTCAACATAAATACTTTTAGTTACAATATAAAAGTTATATTTAATGATGAATTTTACAATATTTGTCAATATTTATTTTCCAATTAGGTACGTCACAACCTATGTTCTGCTAATACCATCGATATAATATATAAACTAGATAAACATTCACGAACAAAATGACATCTAAAATGTGGTCGCGGAGGTTGCAAACTTATCTGAGCTGGTGGCGGAAACGTGAACTAACATTTCTATTATGTTAATTACGTGTAGTTTGACAGTTTCATATAGACAGTAGCGACACTCCTATCGGCAAAAATAAATTTGTCAGGATGTGGCTTGTAAAGAAATAGCGACACAAGGGCGCTATTTCCCGCTACCACTTTTTGAACCGTGACACCAAATCTAGTTTATATATTATATCGATGGCTAATACCATCATTAGTAGATTTTAAACAACAATAACAGTATAATAAAATTAATAACAAAATAATCACAAAACAATGATCACTGCATCTATAACAAAAAAAAACGTTAAATAGGAAATCTGGTAGTCAGGTACACTAAACAAACAAAAATTATATTTGGTTCCAGCAAGCAATTTTATGGCAACACTGTACAAATTAAGGTTCCAATAGATCAACTACAAAATTTGCTGCCACGTATCTACTTAAGCATTAATATGATATTCCATTATGTATATTATTATACATAAATTAAGAGATAGAATTTTTGATATGATCTTTTTGCGTGGAGGCAATAGACCTCTATTAGTAGGTATATGTCAGGTGTACTGAAAGTTTTGCTTAACTCATTAATAAAGCAATTGTTAAGTTATACGTGGTGTAAGGGACATCGTACCGAAAACCGATACCAGGGATCCAGTACATGATTCAGAACATTCTAGTGTTAAAATTTATCATCGGCTTTTTCATGAATTTCCAAAAAAATGCCGCTGTTTTTAATAAAATTAGGATAACATCATTACTGGTATAATAATAAAGCCTAATTTCAATTTGAAAACAATAAATTACTTATTTGTGCAAAAGTCCACTGCTGAACAAAGGCACTTAGAAGGGCGGGGTTGCCATAATCTCCACGATTGGCAGGCGGCTTGATTGAAATTAGCAATGTAATTTGGAAAATAAATATTAATTCGCACGTATTCATTACATGCTCAAAAATTAACAAGTTAGTCATTTGTCATTTTCCATTTAAATTGTTTCTGAAATGTTGTAACGGACAATATGAGAAATCTTATATAAAAGTTTTCGGTACGTAGTCCCTTACAGCCTGTATATATATTACAACACAATGTTAAGGTATATATTTACTGTTTTTCAAAGTATTATCCATAACATTTTAAATATTTTTTACTTCGGTCAAACCATTTTTAAAAACATGAGGACCATTGGTCGAAGGGCATATTCGCGTGCTGGTTTAAAAGCTATCACGGCTTCTTCCGACCCCGTAAAGTCATACTTCTCAACAAATCATTGGAAAAATAAGGAAATCGCATGGTGCCAGGTCTGGACTATGTGCGGGATGGGTCATTAGTATACGTAGGTAATGAGTTGGCTATGCAAACGTGGCTACAGGTCGCTTTATAGATAGGTCAGACTAACTGCCACACTCACAAACGTTAATTAACTTTAATTTAATTAAGTCATTTTTTTAAATCTATAATTTATTTTGAGTCTTAGAGCCTCTTGTGATTATTTTTGATTATTAATTACGAGATCGTTGATATATCTACTCACTTTCAGCGTATCAAGTATTACTTGGCTTCGAGTGTCGAAATAATCTGATTTCAAAGAATGGCTTAATGATTAACTATAATTGAATGCGGCAAATAGTAGACAAAGATTTAATCAGTCGGCGGTCGACGCGTGATCTCGTTTGTGCGGTTCGCGTATTAACATGATGCAGATCGGAATCATCGGCCATTGAGAGCTAGGCGACAAAATTATTGCAGCAAATTGTGGCGTCGATCTAAAGGAACAGTGCAGCATGCAATGACTAAAACTAATTGGTGGGAATGCGGTCTCGCAAGTACGAGAGCACCGAGGCGGTGCCTTTGGCAAGGATCGCGTGTCGCGGCTGGCGGAAGCAGTTGCCCATCAACTCCAATGTTCTGAAAACGATTATTTTATACAGTGAAAAGTGTAAACTCATCTCTATCTCTATGTCAACTAGAGACTATTGTTTATGGTTGCATAGAGCTAGTACTGACAACGAGCGATGGATATTCGAGTTAATAAAATCGAAAATATACCACGATAATCTGTAAAAGTAGTTTTATTTCAATTTGAAGTATTTACAAAAATAATAAATAAATAGATGGATATTTCAGTTTCGCAAAAGAGCTTAGCAGGCGGGGATTCATGATTTTGACCAAACCTGGTGGGTAGGTTAGGTTTCTCAGAGCGTTATAGCGGTGGAGTTTGGAATCGTGAGTCTGCTGAACCCGCGTGATTGGTGGCTTCGGTTTTGTTACTTCTATCTTATTCCATACTAGCTGACCCGCGCAGCTCCGCCCGCTCTTTTATTACATTTTGCTCGTCTCTCTTTCCCTCTCACTTCGGTCCTCGTCACACTGCCTCCCTCTTCCTCTCCCCGTTGTCCCTTCTCTGAACCCTCTCCCTCTCTTTCTCCCAACTTGCTCCACCTAACTCCCACGATCCCTCACCTCATCTCCTCAAATCCCCTCTCAGTCTCTCTCCTCTCTTGCACCCTCCTCTCGTTCTATATATCCTCGTCAATCATGTTATCAGACCTACCCGATATGCACACAAAATTTCATACATATCGATCGGTTCACCCATCTAGTTAATGAGCTTGTCTTATGTTGCTTAACCTTAACCCAGCGGCATAAAATATACTTTATGACCTATTCTCAGACCTACACGATATGCACACAAAATTTCATACAAATCGGTTCACCCATCTATTTAATGGACTCGCCTTATGTTGCTTAACCTTAACCTAGCGGTATGATATATACTTTATGACTTGTTCTCAGACCTACCCGATATGCACACAATATTTCATACATATCGATCGGTTCACCCATCTAGTTGATGAGCTTGTCTTATGTTGCTTAACCTTAACCTAGCGGCATAAAATATACTTTATGACCTATTCTCAGACCTACACGATATGCACACAAAATTTCATACAAATCGTTTCACCCATAAATTTAATGACCTTACCTAACGATGCTTAACCCTAACTTACCGAGATAAAAAGTATCCTATGTCCCAAATCGGTTCAGCCGTTCTTGAGTTATAAATAGTGTAACTAACACGACTTTCTTTTATGTATAGATATTAAAGTTCTATAGTGTATGTTCAATATCACCGATAGATGGCGCTGTTCATAATGTAAATCACGCTAACATCGTAAATTACTGTCTAATGATATTCGATAATGAAAGTTCTAAAGGAGATGTTCCATTTTGGGCCACCACTATGTACACTACATGGAAAAATAGGAAAAACATAGGAGAGTTTCATAAAAATACTTGTAAATTAATTTGAAGCAGAGTACAATTGTACATAAATGATTACTTATGGAGTTATTTAGTATGTCCACCCTATTTTTAGGGCAGCTATGACAGTTGCGTTTGACATTAGTTTACTACTTGACAGTTTATGCTATAGGTATGACGTTTCGTAATAGATTACGCGAGTACATATTATTTTTCGGTGTTTTTAGTAATTATTTAAGTTTACGAACATTAATGGATTGCTATGATGTTCACTCAGTCAGTTGTTGTCAAAATTACATTTAAGTTACGTATTTCCGTTCCATCATATTATTGTGTGGTGTTGCTACAGTAGTATTATATTCTCTTTTGTGTTGCTCTCCTTGACCAAGATATCTTAAATGTACAAGAAAACGAAGCAATATTATAAAAACAGAACATTACAAAACAGTTACTATATTGCATAGTTATATATTCATATAGTGTACATGGTGCTGGCCCAGGCTCCATACATTTCTGGAACAACTCCTTTTTCGCATCTTTTATTGTTGCGACTGTAATACAATACCTATACACTGCCTGGACTTGGGGAGTTTCATTAAAATTTCATGAAACATACCCCCCCCCCCCAGCCCTGACCTTGAAGCGTTTTTTGGGAGCGCTGTTCATTAGTGTGTAGTGTATTATGAATTGTAGTTGTACATTTTATTGCGTTAGATCATTTCGAGTCATTTTAGATCTTTTACCTAAGTAAAAATTTAGCAAATTCGTATTCTCAATTTCTACCTACCTATACAAATGTAGCCTTGGTGGTGCAGCGGGCCTAACCGCTGGCTTTTAAATGAAATGGTATTTTTCCCTTGCCTATTTCTTTCCTAATCTAGTTTGGACTCGCTCGGAATTTACAGATTTTAACTTTTCAAAGATATAATGTCATATTGCTATCAGCAAAGTACTTAGAACAATACAGAAATCTAATGAAAATGTCCTGGGTGTACCGGACCGGCTTACCCCTTACAAAAATTGACCCTTCGCCACTGCCATATCTTATGCAAACTAAATGTCTGCTCAGTCCCTATTGTATATAGCGTAATAATACATATCTTAATGATTAACTGATCAGGCTATAATTACCCTATTCACATACAAAGGAAATTATGTGGTAATATGTGCAAGTAATGTTTCACTGCTTAGCCCCTATGAAAGATAGCGTGATGTTTATATAACAATTTATACCTTGACTTCTACACAATACATCAGTGAAAGTCCTATCAAAATTCATCCACTGGTTTTCAAATGATACCTGGACGAACAGAACGACAGACAGACAGACAGACAATAATTCCAAAAAAATTGTTTTGGCCTCTATATCGATAGTATAGTAACCCCACATAGATTTTGGAAAAATATTCAATGTACAGAAAAAGTGCTCTTTGAGTTTTATTATAGTACCTACTAGCTGACCCGTGCAGCTCCCGCCTGCGCTTTTACTGCCTACATTAAAAATGCTCCGATGTCCAAATTTTCTCGCCTTCTCATTCTTCTTATCGGAAAAAGAGGGGGCTCTTTTTCCCATTTGTTTCCCTATTTTTTCTCCTCCTTTAATTTATTTCTCTCTCCTCACTCTCTCTGCCCCCTCCTACCTTCCAGTCACATGCCGCTCTGGTCTTCGCCCCATCTCTGCCCTTTTCTAAACCACTCCACCCTATCGCTCAACCCCTCTGTCGCACTAAATTCTAGATCATTATCCTAGATAAGCGATCAGCGGGACACCGCTTACTTTGCAAAACGGAGGTCACAGGTTCAACTGTTTCATACTGGTCATGACAATGATGGGCGACATTTAGAAAAACCTTACCTTATGCAAACTAAATGTCTGTTCAGTCCCAATTTTATGTAGCGTAATAATATATATATTTATTAATTAACTGGTCATTTTATAGGTAATCACCCTATTCACATACAAAGCAAATCCTGTGGTAATATGTGCAAGTAATGTTTCACTGCTTAGCTCCTATGAAACATAGCGTGATGCTTCATTACCAAGTTTATACTGCTGACCCGCGCAGCTCCGCCGGCGCTTATGTTATAAGTACTGTGATAAAAATTTTGCAAACATAATATCATGAAACACATTAAGCGAAACCATAATGTGATTTTCAGTATAATAGTATTAACTACATAAGATGTAGTCATCTATTGAGCTGAATCTATATTAAACGAAACCATAACACGATTCAGAAATGGTATAGCGCCATCTAGTGAGATAAATGGTACAGAGTGGCTAAAAATAGTTACAAAATCTTTTATTATTTAAATTTACGGATCCAGAAGGATGTAAGTACCGTAATAAGATTTTTGATATTTATACGTAATACATTAACCGGAACCATATCGCCATCTACTGAGCGGAATTGTAGGCACTGACTAAAATCAGTTTGGTTGCAAAATACAACATAAATAATCTTAAGTAAAGTTTATACTTATATAGATTGTGTAGAGAATAAAATATGTTAAATTTTATATTTTTAAGTGGTCATTAACTTCTTATATATGTTTGTATACTTACCAACCTATCTTTTGAATTTTAAGATTTACTTCTATGATGTTGATTTAAATAATAATCATGAATCACATCAACATAGTATCTACAGAGGTTTGAGATTTCATAGAACCATTATATTTTTTAACACTATGACGCCATCAATAAATTGAAACCACCACCTGTGTAAAATAGTAAAAGCAAAAAATCTAAATAATATCTAAATTGTTTAAAAATAACTACTTATTTTTAAAAAAATATTGCTAAAAAATATAAAATTATAAAAGAATCACGCGTCGGACTCGAACTCGGGACCTACTGCGCTGGCAAGACGCTTCCGTAACCACTTAGCCACTAATCACATACGATACATTGCGAAATACCATATCTTATGCAAACTGGACGGGCCCGTTGGTCTAGTGGTTAGACACCCTGTCCGCTAACCGATGGGTCGTGGGTTCGATTCCCACCAAGTGTCTGGGTGTTATTTATCTATTTAAGTGTGTATTTACAAAAAAAAATGTATATAAGTATAGTATCAGTTGTCTGGTTTCCATAGTACAGGCTCTGCCTAGTTTGGGATCAGATGACCGTGTGTGGATTGTCCCAAGATTATTATTATTATATTACTAGCTGACCCACGCAGCTCCGCCTGCGCTATTTTTACGTTAACTAAACTTTTAATAACAGACATTCGCATCGAATACATAACCTCCTTTTTTATAGTCGGTTAAAAACTGGGACCCACTTTTTACTTGCTCTCCGAAGCACGGACCCGTTTAGTTCAAATGGCGTTAAACGGTCACCCATCTATTTAATGACCTTACCTAACGTTGCTTAACCCGATCGATTACAAAACCTTGATAACAACTCTCTATGAGTGTTCCCTTACTAATATTTATTATATTATAAAGAAAAATTTATAAAATCGGACCAAGCGTATAACCAAGTACCCATTTTGACTTTAATCCCCTCTCCCGAAAGAACCGTGCTAGATTACGGGATAAAAAGTATCCTATGTCCTACCTCGTAGTAAGATCTCAAATCATGCCAAGTTTCATTTGAATCCATTTAGTAGTTTCGGCGTGATGCTCAGCCGTGATACAGACAGACAGACAGACAGACAGACAGACAAAAATTAAAAAAATTACATTTTCGTCCTCAGTATCGGTTATAGAATGCCCTCCAAATATAATTTTCAAAATATCTTCAATGTACAGAATTGGACCTGTTACAGTTTTATTATAAGTATAGATTATTAACTAAATGTCTGCTCAGTCCCTATTGTATATAGCGTAATAATACATATCTTAATGATTAACTGATCAGTCTATAATTACCCTATTCACATACAAAGGAAATTACGTGGTAATATGTGCAAGTAATGTTTCACTGCTTATCCCCTATGAAACATAGCGTGATGTTTTATATACTAACTTATACCCTGACTTCTACATAACATATGAGTGAAAGTCCTATCAAAATCCATCCACGGGTTTTCAAATGATACCTGGGCCTATACCATCACCTCTAATGGCAATATTATTATCACCTTAATTTCTCCAAAGAAAGTGACGGAGCTATAAACTACGTATATTGACGTCTCTACCTCATGTCAAGTAAGATGATAATAATACTGCTAATAGAGGTGGTAGTAGGGCCCCTGGACGAACAGAACGACAGACAGACAGACAATAATTCCAAAAAAAAAATGATTTTGGCTCTATGTCGATACATAGAAATTTTGGAAAAATATTCAATGTACAGATAGTGCTCTGAGTTTTATTATACACACATCAAAAGTGTCTAGGGATCAAGCATTTTTAAGCGGATTTCTTGAGATTGAGATGTGGCTTTGTAATAAATTTATGATTTTATAAATTTATATGGATCCTTTTTGGTGCATTTCATAATTTGAATCAGGAACTGTGAATCAAATTCGAGTAAAAGATGAAAATCAGCTGTCAATATTTTCCCTATAAAAACATACAACGCATTGAAGACATTATTAGTGCTACTGTTTCCCTACTACTGATTAAAACCAACGTTATTATGGAGCGGCGACGTCATTTAAGCAGGGAAGAAATGCTCAGAGCCGTGGGAATGATAGAAGCTGGTTCCCGGCAACGTACTGTGGCTTTAGCTCTGAATACAAGTCAGAGTGTTATCAGTCGACTTTGGACACGTTACCGAAGCACTGGTACCGTGGCTGAGCGCCATGGAGGACGGTATCGCTGCACCACACGGAGACAAGACCGATATATTCAAATCTTAACTCGAAGAGCTCCAACAATAACTGCCATGATGTTAGCCGTGAGGCTTCATCACTCTTCAGGGAACTTAATTAGCGACCAAACAGTCAGAAACCGCTTGCATGAAGTGAACCTTCATTCCCGAAGACCGCTACGGGTACCACCTATAGCAATGCACAATCGTAGGATTCGATATCAATGGGCTCTTGAACACAGAAATTGGGCAGAAGAACAATGGCGTTTCGTGTGCTGTTCTGATGAGTCTCGTTTTGGTATGAGACCGGATACAAGACGTATACGACACTGGAGAACCCCTGGACGCCAACAGCGATTAAAATCCTGCCAGGAAGTCCATCCTTATAGTGGTGGAACCATCATGGTATGGGCGGGTATTTGGATCGGCGGAAGAACTGAGTTGATTTGGATCAGAGGCAACCTCAACGCTCAAATTTATGCTGAGACGATTGTATCAGACGTCATCGTTCCTCTACAAGTGCAAATCGGTCCCTTATTTCAGTTAATGCATGATAATGCACGACCGCACACCGCAAGAGTTGTAAGACAGACTCTCGCCGCAGCTAACATCAATGTCCTGCCCTGGCCTGCTCAGTCGCCAGACTTGAACCCGATTGAGCATGCATGGGATATGCTACAGAGAAGAGCTCTGCCGAATATGGAGGGTATCCAGTCGCAAGAAGACCTTTTTTTGTTGTTGCAACGAACATGGGCGGCCATTCCACAGCGTGATTTGGATAAACTCATTTTGAGTATGCCAAACCGATGTTCTTGTGTTGTTAGTGTTCGCGATAGAAACACGGATTATTAATTGTTTAAGTTACCCAATAAAATTTTAAAGAAAACTGTTATTTCAGTCTTTTTTTCGAACTTTTGTGTTAGTGGTTCAAATGTCAAAAATCCCTTTATTAGGAAAATGGCAAATTTCTTTATTAATGCAAAGGTGACTTGGTTTATCGTTACTGTGACAAACGAAAACACTTTATTTGATGAATCCTTAAAGAAAATTTTAATTAATATCAATCAGGAGAAAAGTTATTGCAATAATATATGTTGATCCCTAGACACTTTTGATGTGTGTAGTATAGATAGAAGATAGATAAAGATACGACATACCATTCTTAAGTAATCCATAAAATTGTTAAACATCTAAAAATGCTATAGACTCAACGAAAGCACTGGGATACAACTAATTCCAACCTTTACACCTCTCCTTTAAAATATATAAAGCCAGCAAGAACGCCAGTCTACAATGGCAATGCTGAGTGCATTGCCATTGTAGACTGGCATTCTTCACCCACCAATTTATTCAACAAATCACAAACAAGATAGGTTGCATACCTCAAGTGTGTGAAGTTCCCCAGCTCCGGTGGTACGGTGTAGATGTTGTTGTTGCTCAGGTCGAGCACCGCCAGTTTCCTGAGCTTGGCGAGGGCATCCGAAGATACGTTGATTTCCTCTATCTTGTTCTCCGTGGCAAGCAGGATCTCCAGATTTTCTAACTCGTACACACATCTTGGTATCTTGGTGAACCTAGTAATATTTACTATACAGATAGAGGTAATCTCGAAAAATTATTTTTTTGGAATTTGGTGAGCTCCAATAATAATATCTTGAGTCGTTAATATAGCATAATATTCTATAAGTAGGTACCTAATTTTATATGAAAATTTAAAAGGTATCATATCTCGATGTCTATAGAGTTCATATTGAATAAGCCAGAATGAAGCAATCTAGTGTGGTACCTTTGGATTAAATCCCTGAAACTTGCAATTTAATTGCTTGCAATGCAAGTTCTTATAACTTTTATTTTTACGATATTAGGACTCTTGACTAGCAAGATACGAGTAACCATTCAGATTCTAAAAATATTAATACACACCAAAAATATACAAAAATAATATTGAAGAGTACTTACTTATTATTAGAAATGACTAGTTCCCTCAAGTTTTTCAGGTCACCCAACTCAAGCGGCAAATCCGTGAGGCCGTTTTTTCCCAAGTCGATATATTGGAGGCGGCTGCAGCGATTTATTTCTGGCGGAACGCTGGTCAAACAGTTCGATGCTAGCATCAACTGAGACAATGTATCACTAACAAGTAATATGCTGAAAACAAAGACAATAATGTAAACGCAACTTTGGCTAAGGATGTAGAAACTTTCTACACCCTTTCTACTAGAAACCCTCACAACTCCTACACCCTGTGCTAAAGGGGTGCGTTGTTATTTTGGGCAATTATATGCAAGAGTATATAAGCCAGTGCTGACTGCAGTCCTATCTCATGGAAAGCGGTGACGAAATCGTGGAAGATAAAGCACACTAGCTTATCGAAAACCTATATATGCACTCTAGCCTTGAAGATACCGACAGATATTATCATCGGACGAAAATACCAAAAATTGGTAGAAAACACACACACACACATATCGCTGCTTTGGATAAATATCTGACTTTACGACTATATGAGATTGCGGCACGAAGACGAGTGGCAAAAAGCACTAGAAACTAACAAGCGGGTGTAGAAACTTATGAGAAAAATCGTCTCCAAAACCTCGAAGCCAAGCGCCTATTCCAAAAATCCCAGCCTAAGCCTACACATGTGTATACTTATAATAGCAACGGGCAGCTCTTCTGAAATCTTTGCGACCGAATTTTTATAACAAAGTTCGGTAACGCTAGTCATGTTCGCTCTCATGCTAGGTCCATTAACTGATAAGGTGTCGCCGTCGACAGATACGTCTAGGAGGACATCATTATCATCACCTATCTGCGCTAATGACCGTTCAGGTCCACCTAGAAAATATGGGGATACCATCATAATATTTTATCGCATCGACATAATAAAATGCAATGTCTGCTACATTGCTGGACACTGGACCCAGGCTTGAATGATTCATTTACTGCTAAACCTACATACGTCAATTATAGTTAATGATGATTAATACATTTTTTGTAATCGGATTATTTCGACACTCTATGCCCATTATTACTTAATACGCTGATAGTGAGCAGATATAATAATTATTTCGTGTTCAATAATCGAAATTAATCATAAACGACTCCGACAGTCGAAATAAATAGATTTTAAAAAGTGACTTAATTAGGATTAAAGTTAATTGAGGTTTGTGAGTGCGGCAGTTAATAGATTAACTTAGTTTTGCGGTCTCTCGAGTCTTATAATTTCACCAGCCCTTTTAAAGTGCTCTTTTGCCAGAATACAGTACCTACGCACTAATTTGCTTCGCAACGGAATATCTAAACACTGCGGTGGTGCCCGAATGATCTCTAGCACAATCCAGCACCTAGAAAATGTGGAATAGAAACAAATATACTAGGTGGTAGGTACCTTGTGCAAGGAACCGTCCAGGTAGGTACCACCGCAGTGTCAGATATTCTGCCGCCAAGCAGCAGCGTGTAAACATTGCTATGTTAAGGTGTGAAGAGCAATATAGCTGGTGAAACTACAAGCCACAATAGACTTAATATCTAATGTCTTTTGGGATCAGCAACGCCCTATTGATTCTTCTGGTGTTGCTAGCGTCCATAGACTGCGGAAACTGCTTACCATCAGGCGGGCCGCCTGTCTGCCTCCTTAGTGGTATAAAAAAATGGGGTAAATATCATCACTCTTACTCGCGTCGACATCGTAAAGTAAGAGGTAGCATGTAATAAGATACAAGATCTTACCCAGACGGCACTGCCGTTAACTTATTTTTGGAGATATCCACAATGTGCACCTCAGCGTCGGCGGCCGCGGCGAAAACGTGGTCCGGCACCTCAGTAATATCACGCGCTGGCACCATCAACGCTTGGCTCTTCTTCAATGTGTATCTGTAAGTCAATTCCGTAATTAACTTAAAATCTTGCAAGGTAAGTTTGCCGTGGCGTGTCTATGTAATATAGCACCCATCTCCTCCTGTTAGGTGTCGTAAAAGGCGACTAAGGAAGAATAAAAAGACGGGCAGCAGCGTCACCTTCCAACTATACCGCGATAACCAAGACCCCTGCCAAGCGTGGGGATTATGGCAACCCCTCCTATCTAAGGGGGAGGCCTTTGGCAGCAGTTGACGTCTTTCGGCTGCTGATGATATAGGTACTTATTAAATTCGACAAACCAACAATCCTCGCAAAAGAACACCGATTGCTACCAAGGATGACTCGTTAGGCTCGAGTAGATGGCTGTTACCACCGGTTAGGATCTTGTGATAATTCTAAAATCAAGCATTCTACTTCAACATGTTAAGAAACTGTAAGTTTTTTCTGTGTAGATCGGACTAACAGTAATAATTAGAAGATATGAGGGTATTCTGAGAGAAATATGAAACTGATATGGACATCTATCAAACCATATCCTGCCGTGACCATGAATGCCAATTTACAAAGACTGGAGCACAGTGGCAAAGCTAACTTCTAGGTTTCTACAGGATACATTTTGGACATCGATATAATATATAAACTAGATTTGGTGTCACGGTTCAAAAAGTGGTAGCGAGAAATAGCGCCCTAGTGTCGCTATTTCTTTACAAGCCACATCCTGACAAATTTATTTTTGCCGCTAGGATTGTCGCTACTGTCTATATGAAACTGTCAAACTACAAGTCATTATCATTATAAAGTCGTTAGTTCACGTTTCCGCCACCAGCACAGATAAGTTTGCAACCTCCGCGACCACATTTTAGATGTCATTTTGTTCGTGAATGTTTATCTAGTTTATATATTATATCGATGATTTTGGAGATTCGGCGCAAGAATTACGTCACATAATTTCACCATCCCCTTCTATTATCGGAGAACGAGACGCACCGCGCTTACACACCCCAATGTGGTGAAGGTGCCTTCAATATGAAATAAAAGAAAAAAGAAGTGCTTCTTCATTTATATTACGGGCATCTAAGGACTCGAATAGTTTGTTTTCCCGTCCGTTTATAAAGGGTATCATCAAGGCTAGAGTGATTACGCTTTTAATAAGCTAGTGTGATTTGCTATCCTCGATTGCGTCGTCGCTTATAATCAGGTGGGACTGCAGTCTTAAATTGAATAGAAAAAGATCTAAAATTTTCGAAATGTCGGGAAGGTAAAAATCATAAATAAATAAGATAGGTAGGTGGTTGGTTCCTTGTGTAAGGAACCGTCCAGGTAGGTACCACCGCAGTGTCAGATATTCTGCCGCCAAGCAGCAGCGTGTAAGCATTGTTGTGTTCCGGTGTGAAGAGCACAATTGCTAGTGAAATTCCCGGACACAAAAGACTTATACCCTGTTTATCCCCTGCCATGTCCCGCGCGCTCCTGCCGTCCGCGTTTTACCGCGCTATTTTTAACAGACTTCAAAAAAGGAGGAGGTTCTCAATTCGTCTGTATATATATACTAGCGACCCGCCCCGGCTTCACACGGGTGTAATTGAGCAAAAAAAAGAAGTGAATAATTTAAAGTTACTGCCTTTGATTATAGAATTTCTTCATAAATAATGTTTGTAGCTAACTTTTTGTAACGCAATATGAACAAATTTTGTTTAGAAGTCACGCGTGAAAGGGCTACGTGTAGCTGTCTGTCCATGGGTAAAGTACTCAACGCTTAGGTTTAAGCCTGCAACGTTGAATCTCTGAGCTTGTGATTTGTTAATTGCATTTATAATTTTATTAGAAACTGCAGACGTGTACCGGTGCACAATTTGGGTGGATTAAGGACAGGAGCAGGACACCATATCTTTAAATCCAATTAATGGAAGCAATACGGGCTTTCTTGTTCGGTTTCATCGTTAAGACGTAAAGAGGGTCAACCGGGGATTTATTACCCACTAAAACCCCCACGGCTATCACGTCCGCACATTAGAGGGCGGACCTGGGCTATCTGTCGGGATCTGCACCAGCTGATGCTGATACCACTCAGTGCCTTGACTTTGAACCCGCCGCCGGAAAGGCACATTATAGTACCCCGGGAACCTGTCACGGTGCTCACAGTTACAGGGGTCACGGGGAAAGCCTTTAATGGGATTTACGGGACCCTGTTGGTGGTCAACCGGGTATATAGGATTCTTATACACTAAACCCCCAACGGCCGTGCAATCAGCACATAAGAACCCCCTTCTTGGGCTATCCAGTGGGATCTGCACCATGATACCCTCAGTGCCTTGCCTTTGACCCTGCCACCGGGGGGGCACAATAAAGCCACCCAGGAAACTGTCACCGTGCTCACGGTTACAGGGGTCACGGGGGAAGCCTTCAATAGGTCCCCGGGACCCTGTTGGCGGTCAACCGGGTCATGTAGAATTCTTATACGCTAAACCCCCAACGGCCGTTAAATCAGTACATAAGAAGGAGACCTGGGCTATCCGGTGGGATCTTCACCAAAATCCCACAGACTCAGGCGCTTGCCTTTGAGCCCGCCACCGGAGGGCACAATAAAGCCACCCGGGAAACTATCATCGTGCTCAAAGATACGGGGATCGCGGGGGAAACCTCCAATAGGCCCCCAGGATCCTGCGGGCAATCGACTGCGGTATGTGTCCCCACGGCTGTCCGCACAAAATATGGGGCTGCACCGTGTACCCCTCAGTGCAAGGCAAGGGCCTTTGAAGCCGCTGCCGGGGGCGCATTATAGCCCCCCGGGAATATGTCACCGTTGTCACAGTTAAGGGGGTGGCGGGGGAAACATCCAATATGTCCCCGAGATCCCGTGGGGAAGTCAACCTGGGTATTTGTAATTCTTACCCACTAAAACTCCCGTGGCTGTCACGTCGGCACATGAGGGGGAAACCTGGGTTCTCCGGTGGGATCTGCACCAGGTGCCCCTCAGTGCCTGGCCTTTGAGTCCGCCGCCGGGGGGCAAGCAAATTATATCCCAGATTTACCTTATATTATATGGAATGAATGATATATAGAAAGAAATTTTGAATTGTAACTGACGTGTAAAACAAATTTACCAATAAATGATTATGATTATGAACTTCTCTAGTACTTGATTGTTAAGTGTGTATCTCTTTAGGTTTGGTCAACGCAAGCTAATTAAATTTATTTACTTAGATAAAAGTTCTAAATAAATTCAGTTAATATATAAACCTTCAGAGATAAAAAAATAAAAAGTAAAAAAGTACACAAAAAAAATCCCAGAGAGAGATTTGAACCCGGACCGCGCTTAGAAGACGCTTCCGTCACCTCCAGACCACAGCTACTCTTATTCTGTTATTCGAATTACTTGATCATATTCTTGTTATATGTCTGCTCAGTCCCTAATACATATAGCGTGATATTTTGCCTTATGTATTAGTTATCAGTACCTAATTTACGTACTAAATCTAACTGGGAATATTTGTACCGCCATCGGTTGAGTAATAATACTGCTTTTTAACCCTGTTAAGGGATAAATTTGAAAAAAGATCCCCTCAGTCGCTTGCCTTTGAGCCCACTACCGGGGAGCACAATAAAAAAATTACCTGTCACCGTGCTCAAAGTTTCGGGGATCACGGGTAGACCTCCAATAGGCTCCCAGGATCCTGCGGGCGGTCCACCGCGGTGTGTAGGATTCTTACCCTCTAAACCCCCCACGGCTGTCCGCACAAAATATGGGGCTGCACCGGGTACCCCACAGTGCAAGGCAAGGACTTTTGAAGCCGCTGCCGGGGGCGCATTATAGCCCCCCGGGAATCTGTCACCGTTGTTACAGTTAAAGGGGTGGCGGGGGACACGTTTAATATGTCCCCGGGTTCCTGTGGGGGATTCTTACCCACTAAAACTCCCGTGGCTGTCACATCGGCACATGAGAGGGGTACTTTGGTGGTATCTGCATGAGCTGTCCCTCAGTGCATTGCCTTTGAGTCCGCCGCCGGCGGGTATATTATATCCCGGGTATTTACCTACCTTATAATATATGGAATTGAGGAAATTCTCTAGTACTTGATTGTGAATTATGTAGGTATCTCTTTAGGTTTAGTCAACGTAGGCTATAAGATCCAATACTACAAAAATCAATTAAGTTTCCACTAATATCTAAATCATAACATTAGAGAAAAGCTAACCACGATATGCATGATTTTAAATTTTAAAAAAGCATTAATTATAAAAAAATATATTAGAGATAAAAAGTGCTGGAGTTAATATGAGTTAAATATTTAAAACATCGAATCTTAATATAAATAAAAAAACAAAGTTTAAAAACACAAAAAAAAATCCATACACGGGAAGCGAACCCGGACAGTCCGTAATTAGAGGACGCTTCCGTAACCACTTGGCCAAGGAACTTTTATTTTTTGTTTCGAATTATTGTATCTTATTGTTGTAATATATTTGTACCGCCATCGGTTGAGTAATAATACTTCTTTTTTACCCTGTAAAGGGATATATTATGAAAAATATGAATTACTAATTCAATTAATTTTCTTAACGAATGTCTGTGCAAAATTTCAAGTCAATAGAACCAAGGAATCACGTTCTCCCATACAAACTTTGCCCCCCTGTTTGACCCCTTTAGAGGTTGAATTTCCCAAAATCCAGTCTTAGTGAGCACCTACGTCTTAAAAGGAACCCCCATGCAAAGTTTGAGACTCCTAGCACTTGTAGTTTCTGAGATTTCGTGATGAGTGGGTTTTTGTCTACTCTTTTATATAATAAGATATATATTTTTTCTATGTATGTTCGCGCATAACTCAGGCAATTATGAACCGATTTGAAAAAATCTTTCTTCCATCCATTCTTTAATCCGTTAATTGGGTCCCATAAAAAAATTATTGCTTAGTAATAAGTAGTTCCTGAAAAAACAAGAATGTTGACTGCGCAGGAAAGTTGGAAGAAAGCCTATATAGATGACTTTATGGTGCTTTTTAAGGACAAAAATGGCAAATATTTACCAATTTCAATGATTCTTTTTTTATTCGAAAGAAGTAACCACTGTAATGAACCTGTACGAATTTTATCACAACCAGATAAGAACTTCCTGGAGGACCATGAATGATATGGAGGAATTTATCTGGTAAAAACCATAAAACTGATGTTCTCCTTTACATTTCTCTGACAAATATGAACCGATTTCGATGATTCTTTTTTTTATTCGAGAGAGTAAACTACTATGATGATTCCATGCAAATTTGATTACGATCGGATAAAATGTTTCTGAGTTTCTGAAGAAACATGAATTATGTAAAAGTATGTAGACGTCGACGATAATGTGAAATCATAATGATGTCATAACCTACCTAGATCATTTTACCGTCTTCGATGGTTCAATGTTTATGTATGAAAATATCACTAAAAAGTATAAAATAAAATATTATTAAAAAAAATTGAACCGACTTCAATAACACTAAAAAGTATAAAATAATTTAAATATTATTGAAGTTGGTGCCAAATATACACAGCAGGTACGCTAACACCAACTTCTTTAATATTTAAATTATTTTATACTTTTTAGTGTTATTGAAGTCGGTTCAATTTTTTTTTTAAATATTTTATAATAAACAATTTTACCTCTCTAAAGTGTATCTGTACTGCTCTAACTTTCAAAAGGAGTTCGTTATTAGATAAGGATGACATATAATATCACTTGTCATAAAAATAGACAACGGAACATCCAACATTTGAATTCTTATTTAACACAAGAGTGACGGCTGACCGGTCTTGTAAAGAAAATCAGGGTAAATTATCTAATGTCTTAAAGATCGGCAACGCGCTAGTGATTCTTCCGGTGTTGCCAGCGTCTATAGGCTGCGGTGACTGCTTAACATCAGGGGGCCGCACATTTGTTGGCCACCTTGGTAGTAAAAAACGGAATATTGCCCCAGATATTAGTTTCATTTAAATGTCTAGTAAGTTGCCGCAACATAACTCACTTATCCGGCCAATCATCTTTAGTGTATTTCGTTTCATTGACTATATCTTCCGTGATACGGTCACGAAGGTACTTCATCATCCTGTCGGTGCCTCCTCGGATCACGTCTTGACGAACGAACGACAACTTATTGCCTTCCATGTTGATGCTTTGCAGCTGCGACAATAGCCCCAGGTTCCTTGGCAGCCTAGAATAAACTTTACGCGTCAAGTAACACGGTTGAATATCGTGCGTCGATGTATTGTGCAAGCTGTGTCAATGAATTGTGTAAATAAGATTTGCGGAGTTACAATAAGCGTTGTAATTTCGTGGTTTTATTGCTTTTCCCGCTGTTTAGAATATTTTAATGTGCAGCTGCTGATCGTAGGTTATTAGGTTTTCTACTATGCATTTCAACTATGAATGTGTCCGCCATCTTGCCATTTCAAATATTTAATTACTAAAAATTATGTTTTAACAAAAATAGATAGCAAAATAAAACATTACAATAAATAATCAAAACCGGGGCGAATTTTTCATGTTGTATTTACTCTGCTGGCGGTACAAAAATCGTAAAAAACGAGTGAAGTTCCGCAGTCGCGATCATCATGGCGGCCACATTCTTAGTTGAAACGCATAATATTAGGAAACATTTAGGTTGATATGACATAGGTAATAAGCTGGCAAATACGTGGTTGTGCAATAAGTATAATTATTACTAATAAATAGTAGGTTAAAGATGCGACTGGGCTACCCCAGCCGCGTTCGATAAAAATTAGGTCAACGCTAGTTTTACCCAGAAGAGTTTCATTTTAATGAAATCGTTTATTTCAAGCAGATTAAAAATAGCAATATCAAATCGGCTTTTCCCATATTATTATAACTAGCATCAGATTGTGATCCGCTACCTGAGAAGAATCCGGCAAGAAACCCAGAGTAAACTAATTTTGACCAAAAATTGTTTCTGAGTTCTGACCAGAAAATGAATTTTGACTTTGTTGATCAGAAAAATATTTGGCAAAATGCCGGATTGACACACATTGATTTAAGAAAAAGCTTCGAATATTGTGCCTGCAAAGCAACACACACCCAAAAGTAAATAATACTTACTTGTTTAAATTATTGTTAGTGAGATCAAGCCTTTTTAGTGTTTGCAACAATGATATGTTTTCGGGCAACACTTCAACTTGGTTGTCCCTAATGTTCAATACGTTTAAATGCTGCATCTGATCACAAAATTCTTCTGTGATTTCCTAAAACCACAGTCAAAATGAATACCAGTCATATTTCCTGGCCCTATGAAAATTCTTGTATAACTAAGTTGTTGTCGTGTATTTAGGTTGAAATCTCTCAAATTATTGGATATGTTAACAAACAAGTAAAATAGCTAAGTATTGTTAAATATGTTTAGTATTATAGCTGTTTAAGTAGCAGTAAGATAGAGCGGAAGCGGTAGAAATTTATGTAGAAATGGAAAGATATAGCAAATACACACATCAAAAGTGTCTAGGGATCAACATATATTTTTGCAATAACTTTTCTCCTGATTGATATTAATTAAAATTTTCTTTAAGGATTCATCAAATAAAGTGTTTTCGTTTGTCACAGTAACGATAAACCAAGTCACCTTTGCATTAATAAAGAAATTAGCCATTTTCCTAATAAAGGGATTTTTGACATTTGAACCACTAACACAAAAGTTCGAAAAAAAGACTGAAATAACAGTTTTCTTTAAAATTTTATTGGGTAACTTAAACAATTAATAATCCGTGTTTCTACCGCGAACACTAACAACACAAGAACATCGGTTTGGCATACTCAAAATGAGTTCATCCAAATCACGCTGTGGAATGGCCGCCCATGTTCGTTGCAACAACAAAAAAAGGTCTTCTTGCGACTGGATACCCTCCATATTCGGCAGAGCTCTTCTCTGTAGCATATCCCATGCATGCTCAATCGGGTTCAAGTCTGGCGACTGAGCAGGCCAGGGCAGGACATTGATGTTAGCTGCGGCGAGAGTCTGTCTTACAACTCTTGCGGTGTGCGGTCGTGCATTATCATGCATTAACTGAAATAAGGGACCGATTTGCACTTGTAGAGGAACGATGACGTCTGATACAATCGTCTCAGCATAAATTTGAGCGTTGAGGTTGCCTCTGATCCAAATCAACTCAGTTCTTCCGCCGATCCAAATACCCGCCCATACCATGATGGTTCCACCACTATAAGGATGGACTTCCTGGCAGGATTTTAATCGCTGTTGGCGTCCAGGGGTTCTCCAGTGTCGTATACGTCTTGTATCCGGTCTCATACCAAAACGAGACTCATCAGAAAAGCACACGAAACGCCATTGTTCTTCTGCCCAATTTCTGTGTTCAAGAGCCCATTGATATCGAATCCTACGATTGTGCATTGCTATAGGTGGTACCCGTAACGCTCAAATTTATGCTGAGACGATTGTATCAGACGTCATCGTTCCTCTACAAGTGCAAATCGGTCCCTTATTTCAGTTAATGCATGATAATGCACGACCGCACACCGCAAGAGTTGTAAGACAGACTCTCGCCGCAGCTAACATCAATGTCCTGCCCTGGCCTGCTCAGTCGCCAGACTTGAACCCGATTGAGCATGCATGGGATATGCTACAGAGAAGAGCTCTGCCGAATATGGAGGGTATCCAGTCGCAAGAAGACCTTTTTTTGTTGTTGCAACGAACATGGGCGGCCATTCCACAGCGTGATTTGGATGAACTCATTTTGAGTATGCCAAACCGATGTTCTTGTGTTGTTAGTGTTCGCGGTAGAAACACGGATTATTAATTGTTTAAGTTACCCAATAAAATTTTAAAGAAAACTGTTATTTCAGTTTTTTTTTCGAACTTTTGTGTTAGTGGTTCAAATGTCAAAAATCCCTTTATTAGGAAAATGGCAAATTTCTTTATTAATGCAAAGGTGACTTGGTTTATCGTTACTGTGACAAACGAAAACACTTTATTTGATGAATCCTTAAAGAAAATTTTAATTAATATCAATCAGGAGAAAAGTTATTGCAAAAATATATGTTGATCCCTAGACACTTTTGATGTGTGTATATAAAAAGCTGAAAGATTTAAAGTCCAGTAAAAAAAAATCTGATTATAACTCTCCAACGAGTTTGAGAGAGATAAAAAGATGAATTCTAGTAGTAGCAATAAGATGAAAATCAATATTATTCTTTTTTCTTTTCTTAAAGGTTCGAAATTTAATTACGATTTCACTAGCTACTGCAAGACTATGGTCGATTACACCAGACTTGCTTTAGTTTTTTAAGAGATTTTTTACCTTGATAAAATTATTAGCCAAATATATCTCCTTCAAAGCAGTACATCCATAGAAGTCGGGTAAAGCTTGTAAATCATTGTGGTTCGCATCAAATACTTCCATTTTCCTCAACTCGCCGAGTGGCGGCAACTTTTTCAAATCGTTATTACTTATATTCATTTTCTTTAAATCTGTGAAATTCCCTTTTATTTTATCACTGGAATTTATATCTTATAGTAGCGCGATAAGGATACATTTTGAATGTAGACGCTATGGATTATTTTTTTAAGGTTATTTGATGAAAATTCGCCGTCCACCTTATGCCGCGATAGAAGATTTATATTTTTAGTCAGCAAATTAAATGCTGTTTAGTGCTGGCAAACTCTGGAATCTTCTAGGGTATAAGCTACCAGCATTTCATTGCAATAATTACTTACTTTTATGCGCATGCGTACAACTTCGTCCCACTAAGGACAATGTATCGCGACCTACTAGATCGCGGCTTAAAAATTAGATTTATAATCTGTTTAATAATAATAATATAATAATAAATCCTTTATTTCAGGCTACTATGGCCCATACAACAAATACCTTACAGACTAACATACATAATTACATATTATATCTAAACATTAATTGACACTTGACTTTAACCGGTAAAAGAATGAATAACTGAAGATTTGACAATATAGTCACAGATAAAAAAAAAGGTGTACTCAGTACACTTTATTTTTTTTTTAAATGTGTGAGTACTGGTTTTGAGTTCATAATTTGAATACCCGTGGGGTTTCCGGGTAAGAATAGCACCCTCCCATCTCCTCCCGTTGGGTGTCGTAAGAGTAGACTTAGGGAAACAAGAAGAGGGGCAGCAGCGTCTTTCTATTGAATTACCTACCACTTATACAGCGATTGCCAAGCCGCCTGCCAAGCGTGGGGATTATGGCAACCCCTCCCTTTTAGGGGGGAGGCCTTTGTTCAGCACGTCTTTCGGGTGTTGCTAATGATGATGATGAATTTGAATATTACGATACGGGTGTAGATAAAATTATCTAATACACTTCAATATTATTATGAATGCTCTGTCGCGTTGAAAGCTTGCAGGTGATTAAATAGGCAATCGGACAGTCAATACCGAAGCGGGTTAAAAATTACGAAGAGTTTCGGTTTGAAGTTAAAAAGCGCGTATCGGCCATCGTTCTACGTCACCAGCTCACTGTCTGAGCTATAAAAGAGATGTTCCAAAATGTATGGAGCCTGGGCTAGGACTTTGTACACTCCTTCGGAGTCGCTGGACGCTCGGGGTGTGGGCCCCTTGAGCGTCCATTGAGTACGGCGGCGACTCCGAGGAGGACGGCGGCGGGGTTGCGACCCCCGTCCCCGTGAGCACCGTGACAGGTTCCCGGGGGGCTACAATACGCCCCCCGGCGGCGGGCTCAAAGGCAAGGCACTGAGGGGCCCCTGGTGCAGATCCCACCGGAGAGCCCTGGGGTCTCCCCTCTCATGTGCCGATGCGACAGCCGCGGGGGTTTTAGTGGGTAAGAATCCCACATACCCCGGTCGAGCCCCACAGCTCCCGGGGATCTTTCGAAGATTTCCCCCGCGTCAAAAAAAAAAAAAAAAAAAAAAAAGGACTTTGTACACTATACTGTAAAATAGGGAAACACACATAAAACATTTTTTAACTATCCATTTACTTTAATTTGGCTTTATTTGCTTGTAAAACTTAAGAATTTTTACTTAAAATTGCAACACATAATATAAAACTGACATGGCGGAAAAGTTTCACTGTCATGTATCATTTTTATTATCAATGGCATTATAAGTATTTTTATTACAGTACTCTTTGTATTTTTATTTCTGTTCTCATACCTACATCATTTTAATAATTAAAATATCAATGATAATCAATTCACTACATACAATACAAGCACACAACCAATTATGACAAGTGTAACAGCAGCAGTAGCTATTGACAGCTGGCTGGCTGACAGTTAAATTCGACATCAGTGAGACGCTATCTTAGGACGCCATGTTGAATATAGATATAAAATAAATGATAATTATAATTAAAATTACAACAAAAATAGTAATTTAAACGAAATATTTATATTTTTCCCGGATTCTATGGATTTTTCTCGATTTTTTGAGGTGGTGTACATATTCCTAGCCCATTTTGCAACAACTCCTTTAAAAAATATAGAAAGAAACAACGGACGTATAACGGTACCTCGTAGGTTCACAATGTCCGGCGGTAGTTCCTGTAATTCATTATGAGACAGATTGAGTTCCACTAAACGAACCAGATACCCCATGCCTGGAGGTAACACTTTCAATTTGTTGTGTGATAAATCCTAAAACAAAAAAGAAAATGCAATAAAATACTATGCATACATCTTTCATCATCTTTGGCTTATAAAACGACTGAATAAGATAAAGTGGTGGTTAAAGGCAATTAGTCCATGCGGTAAACAATTTGTGTAAATATTACACAAAAATATACGGTACGTATTACGTAGGTACCAACATATGACGCCCGCATGTTGCACACGCAAACAGTACAACTGCTTTGCTTATTGTGCAAATTAACACTTCAGGAAAACTTTCGAAAGTTCCAAGAGAAGAGCCATCAGAATTGGCAAGAACCCCGAGTCTTATAAAAGTAATAGTTTAAAACCCTTATGGGTGAGGAGGAATTTTGCTCCCCGTGAGTGTTCTATCGATTGTATAAAGGATAATCTTCTAGCAGGAGTTCCAAAAGTATGGGTCACGACCCACTGGTGGGTCGCGGGAGACTATTGAGTGGGCCCTGAAACATAAGATAACCCGACCTATGGGTTTGGTTGCTTTTTAAGATGGCCAAGAGGTGGGTCCCGAATTTGGCAGTTTTTGTTAGGTGGGTCGGGCCCAAAAAAGTTTGGGAACCACTCTAAAGAATTGGTTGACATGACCCAAGGCGACTTTTTACCATCGCAACTCGCGCCATCGGCAAGGAGTTCATCCCCCACATAATAAAAACAATGAAGGCCGTACTCTTCGGTTTCAGAGCAGTAATCTCCCGCGTACACTTAGATTGTGGAATGAACTGCCCACCGATGTTTTCCGGAATGAATACAGCATGGAGTTCTGAAATAAGGGTGTTGAAAAATTTCTACAGGGTCGGCAACGCGCTAGTAGTTCTTCTGGTTTTGCTAACATTAATAGACTGCGGTGACTACCGTCAGGCAAGACCCATGTTTCTTTCAAACTTTATTCTAATCGGGAATTAACGCGATTTACCTTATATTTTGGCTTGACCATGTTTCTTTGCCACCTTAGAATAAAATCGCAAA
Source organism: Furcula furcula (assembly GCA_911728495.1). Lineage (NCBI taxonomy): Eukaryota > Metazoa > Arthropoda > Insecta > Lepidoptera > Notodontidae > Furcula > Furcula furcula. The sequence goes on from OU452248.1 coordinate 21,284,553, forward strand.
AAAGGGGTGTTGTAAGTATGATGAGTGATTCATATATCTCCCATATAACCAAACGTCATATGCCGCAGCTACCGAACAAAGATCTGTCCACTTGTTCAGTAGATATGTTTAAATGTTTGTTTAATATTTGAAAGGGTCTTAGCTGTTTGAAGAAAATCTACAGTCAGGGCTTTCGTTAATTTAAACTTCATTTTCACGTCATCTCTATCAGTTCATCTTCATTCTTAGTTCACACACCCGATTTTTAAAAGCAGCCCTAGAAAACCTTGCTGCTTCAGTTCGCTGCTTTGATATTTCAGGAATAAAATATATATATATATATATATATATATAGCATTTAGCATCATAAATTGTATTGACTTACCAAAAAATTCAACATGACTAGATCACCAAAGTCTGGTTCAATTTTGACGATCTCATTGTGGGATATGCTGAGCCACCGCAGTTCTGTCAATTTGTAAAACTCTATTGGAAGACCCTTCAGCTTGTTGTGGGATAAGCTTAAGTTGGCCAGGTTACTTAGCTCACCAATCTCCTGGGGTAGGCTTTCTATAGCATTATCGTGAAGCTAGAATACAAACATTGATCAGTATAGAAAAATTAAATATTAATATTCAACATGTTGCAATGTTATGGTTCCCAAAATATAGTTGGTTAGAGTTGTGATGGAAAATTAGCGTCCAAACACAATTGCAGTCTTATCAATACTTTGTGTAGGCAGATTATACCTATTAAAATTAATGTGATAATGTATAATCCAATTTTTATTTGATTGATAACCTAAATATGTCTGTAATTTAGGAAGACTAGAATCATATTGTGACTTTATTTAGCAGAAGGAAAACCTTAGTCATATTCATAAATAATAGACACTTATTCACATAAACCACCCATAATAACAGGTATTAATTTTATTTTTTAATTATTATTATGTACTCACTTAAATACATTTGCATGCCATTAGGCTGAATATGGTGATACAATTTATAATGTCTACTTTAAACATAAGTGACGCATTATGCAAATAAATAATATGATTTGATTTGAAGAAATTCTCCAAATGATAGTAAAAACTGCATCGAAATGTTTTGCAACATGGATAAGGCCAACATAGAAACTTTGTTTTAAAGTTATCAGTAGTTATTGCACAAACATTTCATTTACATTAAATTATTTTTGAAAATACCAATATGTGACATTATTATGGTAGTTTAAGATATATCACTCAATAAAATTCGCAGTCAGATCAAGCTCACCTTGAGTGTGACAAGTTGTTGTAGAAGCTTGACGTTGGGTGATATCACTTTTATGGCATTGGAGCTCAGGTCAAGGGTCTTCAAAGGTTCCATGTTCCACCAGCTGTTACTATCGGACTTGGTGAAGTCCACCTCCTTGGTGTCCTCCATAACCAACTCATCAATTTTCCAGACATTTTCTGGTACTAGAAAATATTAAATTAAAATTATATCTAACTACATACATAATTATTAAATATTCATATAAAATTTACCATTGAATAGGACCATATTGGGAAGTACCAATATGTATAAATAATTGTTATATTATTATATTCACATAAATACATAATAACAGGTAATATTTTTTTATTAATTCAGGTATGTAAAAGTAACAGGTGAAGCATTACTTCAATCCAACAGATTTTTTGTAATTCTTTATGTAATACTTCATATAAATTATTATTATACAACTAACAAAAAGTAAACATAACTATTTGTAATCTTATTATCATATACTGCATGAGTTACAATAAGTTTAGTATCAAGTATTCACCATGTGACGATGTAATTAAATACTTCCTCACCTGAGCCCAGCCCCCTGTTGCACAAGCTGAGTTGTCCTGTCCTCTTGGCGGATTTTATCAAACCAATTGGTAATTCACTGTCCACTGCCTTCTTGTCTTGAAGGTGAAACACAGATTTATTACAAACTTTAATTCTTGACTTAGAGTGAGGTTTGCTGGACATTTTAATGATAACAAGGTCTGTCTGAGGTATGTTTTAATACTGAATTACTGAAGCGATAACATCATTGTTTTTGTTGAGGATGTGATAAAGCAGCCGTCACATTAATATTCATGTTAATAATGTAAACAAGTTTATATCAAAACTTTAAAAAAATAACAATGAATTTAAGTCATAATGTGAAATTTCAGGAATCTGGTAAAATATAAAAATGTTATACTGTAAAATTAGAATATAATTTAAGTTTAAACGTAATTTTTACTCATAATTTGCAGTTTTTCACTTCTATGTGAAAACACCTTTTGAATAAAATGCGACACATCTGTTATGACATCGTCGTATGTCACTGTCAGTCATCATGACACACCGACAGACAGACAGTTTCTTTTTTTTTGACGTGCCTACATGGCAATGGAATTTGTTGCTTACTGCCCAAGGTCCGCAGACTATTATAGAGAGAGGTTTATTAAAATACTTAAACTAATTTTGAGACATTACTGGACCTCACAATATAATTTTTATTCATATAAAATGTAATAATTATATGCTACGACGATACGCACTTGATTATTAAATTATAGAAATCAGAGGTGCGAGCCGGGTTCGAACCTGCGCACCGTGTTTCCAAGGCAAACACTCGCCCACTGAGCTGTTACAACTGCTAGATACAGTATAATATCTACCACTGAGTGAATAAATTCACTACGTAGTATCTACCTTGATTCTCACTCTTCTTACAAAAAGCAGTTTAACGATGGACCTGGGTCTAACCAATTATCGACTAACTGCCGAACCTACAAACGTCAACTAAAATTTAATGATGAGAAATGCATTTTTTTAAATCGGATTATTTCGACACTCGATGCCCATTATTACTTAATACGCGGATAGTGAGTCGATATAACAAATATTTCGTGTTCAATAATCGAAATTAATCGTACACGATTCCGACCTCCGACAGTCCAAATAAATAGATTTTAAAAAGTTAAGATTAAAGTTAATTGGGGTTTGTGAGTGCGGCAGTATGTCTGTGCGCCGGCAGATTTTCATTCCTTAAAATTTAAACCTGGGTCTAAATATAGGTTTTTCGTTAACTGCTTTTCGTATTAAGACGGTTATGGTTTTTTAAGTACCTATTAAATAAGTACAAGTTTTGAAGTACCTATTAAAGGTACTGCACCTTTATAGTTATTTTGTCATTTTGTCTTTTGTCCAGGAGTTTTCAAGAAGCAAGGGACTTATGACGACAGATTTGACCAATAAAGATACCAATTTGGAGTGTAGTCATTCAAACAACGGTTTATTATTTATACAAGGTACATACAATAGATCGATGATTTATAATAAGTTAGGTAATAATAAGGATGATATTTTTTCTTTGGATAGGTAAGTACCTACTTACCGTCAAACGATTTCATAGTAACTAAAGTAGTACAATGATTTTGCGTGTAACTATTTTCCACATCACACATTTTTTCACTCTTCTTTTAATTATTACATGAAAGAAACTTACAAATAGGTATTAAATTGTTATTGTATTTTGTTACATACTAAATGTGTTATCTTGGATTAAAATTATACTTTTAAATATTTTGGCCTTCCTTTCCCTTCGTTTAATCTGTCAAATCAATTTTGGTTTTGATTGATTCTTCACCGGCGATTTTTTTTTTATTATCAACCAGCCATTATTAATCACTGAGTACTTAGATCATGAAGCTAATAGGTTGTTTTCCTATTAGCTTCATGACTTAGATATACCTATAGCAATAATATCATTGACCTTTACATAAAAATACCTATAGATTATAAGTAGATATTAAATACAACCTCATCATCATCAGCTGCCGAAAGACTTCCACTACTGAACAAAGGCCTTCCCCTTAGAAGGGAGGGGTTGCCAATGCCAGAATCCCCATGCTTAGCAGGCGGCTTGGGGATCGCGGTTATCGCGGTATAGATTATAGGTAATCCAATAGAAAGAGTGCTGCTGCCATCGGCTGCTGCCCGGCTTCTTATTTTCCCTTAGTCGCCTCTTACGGACTCCCAACGGGAGGAGATTTGTTATTCGTACCGGACCCCCCACCGTCAACCGGGTTTAAATACAACCTGCTTAGTACAAAGTTACCTAGCATGTGCCCAGATACTATCAGACACCGGTCTCGCCGGCGAGGCCGAAGGGTCGTACGTATGCGACCGCAACGACGTGCATCACCCCACTGAGTTTCTTGCCGGTACTTCTCAGTGGGGGCGCGTTGTGAACCGGTGGTAAACTCAGCCCTCTCTTAAGCGACCGCCCAAGCCGAGGCCGTGCCTCCCTGAGGTGCCCTTGAGCTCGTCGCTACTTCTGCCGTAAAGGCTAGAGCACTTCAAGTGCTCGCCTCCTATTGTCCGGTGAAGCTGCAATGGCCATCTGCGGCCAACAGAGTCTATCATTCCCAAAAAAAAAAAAAAAAGTGCCCAGATCGGAGCTTAGCGTGTGCGTACATTTGCAAAGGGAAATATTGATTTGAATGCATATATTTACTTACTTAGTATCTTTTAAACGAATAAAGCTAAAGTTAATTTATCTTCATTTTATCTTGTATTGTAACCAAATAATTTTTGATGTTTTTTGATTTTATGTCTAAATATACACTGACTAACACTGATATAAGTATATCTACTTATTATTAGAAATACAAAATATATAAATACGCTTACTTACTCAGTTAAAGTATAAATCGGGCTATCAAAATTCAAAATCGTGCAAATCTGAGTGTACTTAACACGATTTTATAGGTTTACTTACTTCGAACCGCGTGGGACCGTGAGGTGCCGTGAGACTGACCAAAATGAGTTTTATTCTAGCGTTATCCCCGGAATGAATCATTTGTTTTCTACAGGTATCGAAAGAGATATTGGCATACCATCAAGTGGGATCGTAAGTAGTAATGCAATAAATAATAATAATACCAGCCCTTGTTAATGTCCCACTGCTGGGCACGGGCCTCCCTTCATGATGAAGGGGCTTAGGCCATAGTCCACCACGCTGGCCTAGTGCGGGTTGGCGGACTTCACACGTCATTCGAGAGCTAGTTAGGCTTTCTCAGACATGCAGGTTTCCTCACGATGTTTTCCTTCACCGAAAGCTTGTAACAATCGCACAAAGACGATTCGCACATGATTAATTAAAGAAATCAGAGGTGCGAGCCGGGGATCGAACCTGCGCACCTTGTTTTCAAGGCAAGCGCTCGCCCACTGAGCTGTTACAGTAATGCAATAGCTTCAACTAATTAAAAAAAAATTACAATATAACTAAACCATGCTGTTTATGCCAATGGGAAACGCAAGTTTAAACAGAGAGCAAAAAAAGTTACAAATAATGTGCTCCTGGCCGATACGACCACAGGCACAGCGGCCAATCTTTTACAAGATCGGCCATCCACGCGGGAGATATTATAGTACAAGCGGTTAGTTTTATTCGCTTTTATTAGTTTTAGTACACTAGTGCTTGCTTGTATCTAACAAGTGCACTCTCTCTTCCTTTATACCTCTTACAATCCGATGGGACGGACGAGCGTCACGACCGGGGGAGAGGTTTGCCGCAGGACCGAGTTTTACATGCCCTTCCGACGGATGTATCATCTTACTTTACAGACAATCAGGTGATCGGCCTGCGTTGTCCTAGCCAGTAAAGAACAGCTACACAAAATTGTTGCCCTCGGCGGGATTCGAAACCGCGACCTCCGGTTTGCAAAGCAAACGGTTTCCCACTGCGCCACGGAGGCTACGTATTTAAACAAGTGTGGAAAGTACTAAATTAGATATGCAAATAGATTCTTAAAGACAATTCTTTGCTATTTTTATCCAGCTTAATTGCGCAATCGCAAAGCTAATGGGTTGTAGTGCCCCATTCTGAGGTGAACTCAAGTGAGAGATATGCGGTGACGTCCACCTCGCTCCTATAAAAACATATTTTTGAGTGGAGATTTGTCAATCAGTTCTGGACTAAGCTTCAGATAAGGTACAAAAGGTGTTCTAGGTAGACTAGATATGGCAAGGACTAGGCTAGAAAAAAATTCTATTAAGCCATAGAACTTTTACAACAAAAAATCGGGTTGTACGCTTTTGTACGGAGATTTTTTTGATGAATAAGTGCAATGGTAGTGCATTCGCCTGATGGAAAGCGACGCTCCTAGATGCCTGCCTATGGATAGTCGCATTGATTTGGCACTCATCACCCGAGTCCTTTGTTATTTTCCTGAGTCCAATGATTTATAAATTTTCCTGTTCAGTTATTTCGTATAGTGAGTCACATTTCTTTTTTAGATTTCATAATGGGGCCCGACCGTATTTCATCTAGTCTCAGCATAACGGCAGTTACTGTTATATTTTGCTGCTGGGTGTTGAGTACCGCTGGCGCAGCGCTGAGCGGACGCTGCAAATTCAAGGTCCACTCCCACAAAGCTGTGCAAACTGACATGGACGGTCGTCGCTGCTGGGACGATGTCAGGATTAAAACATGTTGGGGATACTGCCAGTCTTATGAGGTAAGATTTATATACCGTTTAACCAGTGTCGGTATTAGTTTAGATAATACTCAGTGACGTTACGTCTGTTGATAAGTTGCTTACAACAGGTGCCTAAGAACCTGGATCATTAACTACATAAAAAGTCTCATGGGTCCAGTAAGATCTCCAGATAATTACAGTTATTTCCATACAGAAACAGAGCAATGTTTACACACTGCAGCAGAAGTCTGACAGCTGCGGTGGTGGCTATATCTACCTGTCTATTTATTGCACAAGGATCTACTCAACCGGGGTATGTGGGGTTCTTTACCCACTAAAACCCCCGCGGCTGCCACATAGCATGTCTCGTTCTGTCTTTATTTGATTCGTGGAAGATGGCTATAGGCCGACCGTTTAACTCGCGTATCGCCTGCGCGGTAAGAAGGGAGCGGGGGCGGGTAACGCTACACACGGAGTCAATAATCCAAAGATTTATCTCGAGATAGACATTGTTGGTAAAGAATATAATAATAAGTATCTTTTTTTTAAGTATTTATTTTTAAGTTTTACAAATATTACAACCAACACATTTAATGACGAATTGACATATGTTTCATCGAGGTAAACAATGTTTCTTTGATCTCTTCTGTGCTTCTTTATCGCATTAAGATAACGCCACCGCCACGATACGATGTTTGGTTGTTCAATCAGTAATTTTCTTTTTGATTGACATTTCTTAAATCGAAAGCCAAGTTTATGAATCAATGTTCTCAAATATTCTCGGCCACAATTTAAAATTCCTTCTTCTCTGAGTTTCGCATTCAAGATTTTTAATGTAGGAACCTTCTTATAAACCGTATAAAATTGAGTTATTTTTCTTTTAACAACGCCCTCTGTAAAACTGTCAACTTCAATTTTTTTCTTTCGGATTTGTTTAATTTTTTTTGGTGATTTAAAATTTACATTATTTTGTTCATCTTTCAGTTCATTTCCTTCTTATATTATTTTACATAGTCACCGAAAGTCCTGTAGCTTTAGCAACAAGTTTGTTTAGGTTTACGTCTTCAAGATACTCTGTAGAATTATGATCTTGTTTTCTGGCTTTAAAAAAGGAATATACATTGTATGATATTTGTTTAGCTTGCTTGTTAATTTTGTTCGCAAAACTGGAAGAGCGATTCATCTTGAGATTTATCTTGGCAGTCGTATACCTTGTGCGTTTATCTTAAAGCGTCCGTAACAAAAACACCAACCGCGGGCTGCGAGCACAGCCAGCGCACTGCCGCACTTGACGTAAGCTCTCTGCTCCGCGCACCCCTTTCACCCATCCGTTAACATCTCCCCTCGCTCCCTTCTACCCCCTCAGGCGATACGCGTATTAAATGGTCGGCCTATAGTTTGTCTACTTGTGTATTATTAATTGTATGTAGTATTCAGTTTTTATGAAAGGGAGAGTAAGGGATCAAAACTGGGGTCTGTCTGGGCGACTATCATATGTGCCGTAGAGATAATGTAGGTAGATAGGTCGGCCTTCGGAGTCACTTAACGTTCGGGGTGTGTGGGCCTTAGGACGTCCATTAAGTACGGCGGCGATTCCGAGGAGGACGGCGGCGGGGTTGCAACCCCCATCCCCGTGAGCAACGTGTCTGGTTCCCGGGGGGCTATAATGCGCCCCCCGGCGGCGGGCTCAAAGGCAAGGCACTGAGGGGCTCCTGGTGCGGATCCCACCGAAGAGCCCGGAGGATTATCCTCTCATGTGCCGATGCGACAGTCGCTGGGGTTTTAGTGGGTAAGAATCCCACATATCCCGGTCGAGCCCCACAGCTCACGGGGACCTTTAGAAGGATTCTCCCGCGAAAAAAAATAACAAAAAAAAGGTACGTAGGTAGGTACTAATTTTTAAGTCTTCGAATTGTTGTTACAGATATCTGACTGGCAGTTCCCTTACAAACAGTCAAATCATCCAGTGTGCGTGCACGGAGAAAGAAAGCATGCCTCCGTGAAGCTGCGTAACTGTGACCCTGGAGTCCAGCCCGGCACTGACATTTATCATTATGTCGAAGCTGTGTCTTGCAAGTGCCAGGTTTGTACCTACCTATCTACTTACATCTCTAATCCGTCGGAAGATGTTCACAACTGAACATAGGCTTAGAATGCCAAAATGAATGACGATGGGCTATTTGCATGCACCAGTTGCCCGCGACTCTCACAATGTCGTCTGTTCACCTACCCTACTGCCTACATAAATAGTTTAAACAAAATTCGCAAATCGCATCCATCTGTCTTTGTGTTTAATAGCTTATTTCTCCTAAAATTAGATGCACAAAAGAATTTAGAGAATTTCTTCCAGACGGTTTAGCTGTAAAATACTTATACCATGGCTAAATTCCATACATATACCTATAGGTTTAGAACCTTGAACAGGCAATGCTCAGCCGCAGCGGGTTGCTAGTTTAATTATGGTTTATTTTATGCTTTCACTTCTATCTATCTTGGTTTACGAATGTAAGAATTATATTGTCGCACGCTTAGATCAACTCAAAGTCGTTAGACTTATCTACTGAGGACTATTGGCTCAGCGGGTTCGTGGTCGGAAAATGCGGCTGCTGGTTATTAGGCACCTATTGGGTTCATCAATACTACAAACCCAATAGAATTGTGCCGTTGTGCCTTACTTGGAAGTGTGTGAATGTTAATGGGTTTATTTTAGCAATTGGAAAAATCTGTAGAATTAGGAAATGTGGGCGATAAATAGCAGTAGGCTCGATCATATTACATCTTGTCTAGGGATATGAAATTCCTAATGTTCCTATCGTCTACCCTTTCTCTAGGGTGTCTACCTATTTTATCTATCTATGCCATTAGGTTTTTGTTTGGGGGATGTTCTTATTAAATGCTTTTTCTTCTTGATTGCAGAAATGCTCTTCAGAAGACACGAGCTGTGAGTGGCTGCCACCAGATTACTCTCTGTTAGATGAACTTGTTTTAAGGGATGATATAGAAGAAGAAATAGACGACTCTCTTTGAACAAACTGGCGATTTTAAGCAGTTTAAACGTTGTATATTTATATTTCAGTAAAATGTATATGTAGGTACACCTTAGACACCAACTTTTTGCAACTTATACTTTTGTAATTACTTATATTAAACTTACAAACAGATATGTAACCAAAAGTTTTTATTACTGACTCGTTCGAGGAAATCAAAGAAGGTAACCTATACAGGTAAGTATATTAATTCATCATCATCATCATCAGCGGAAAGACGTTCACTGCTGAATAAAGGCCTCCCCTTTGTAGGGTGGGGTTGTCATAAACCCCACGCTTAGCGGTTTATTCCTCGTAGTTCGATTGATAGTTCGATCATCGAACAGACGGGAATTTTTTCTGCTGTCAAAATTCCTGTCTGTCCGATTGGCTTCCACGATCGAACTGTTAGGAAATAAATTTTGTGTAAAATTCCCAGTAGTTATACCGGCTGAATAAGGTAGCTCCAGACGGAATTTCAAAGGGCATCCCACTATGATGAAATAGCGCGTGGAAGCGCAAAATGCACATTCTTAAACATTTTTAACAGAAGTACTAGGGCAACAGGGGGCACAAGGAGGCTTCCCCTTTCGTGAGTGAGACATCTAGTGTTATCAAACTGTGACTACTTCAATATTTTATACCAGAAGTAGCAGGGTAGCATAGGACATAGTGGTGGTGTCATTATAGTCATGAGTAAGGAACGATTTACACCGACCAGCGGAAGCGCGACGAAGCGCATTTTAAAATACATTATAAAAAAACGCTACGAAGTGGTGATTTAGTTTATAATCATGTAATTTACACAGCTTGGAATCAGGTCGGATACGCGTGCGCCGCCGGTGCTTATGCGGATGGCTACGTAAGCGCGTTTTTCGGCTCTGTTCGCCTCCGTCCCTTGCGCTCGACATTCCAGCCAAGGGGTCAAACTTGGATCATTATACACATAGAACAAGCGTCGAGTCGGTTGATCATCAGCTGTTGAAGACACTATGCTATTCAATAGTTGTCTGGGACTTTTTCCCCAGTCGTTCCATCCGTTTGTTGTATAGAACTACTGACACTTTTACTAGTTGTTCCATTGCTGGTAGCGAGGGCATCCACCTGATTCTACAGGTATACTTACGTGAATAACTTCACCGGAAGATACTAGAATACCTACCACTTGGTCCGCCACTGTTCAACTGCGAAATATCATTGTGGTAGTATGCGTAAAAAAATTACACAGTAGGTTATCAGGTACCTACGCATTCGCATTTAAATGAAGTGTATGAGAGTTTGTGCAGTACCTAACAAATAAATAGACCACTAGGAATGGAATAAAAACAACTCAAACATCAGAAGTATCAGAGAAGCACACACAGGGAAATCTCCACGAAATCTTATGTGTTACATACCCCAGCAAGAAAATATCTCTTAGGCTAGCCACACACGCTCATTTTGCCATTCTTTTACCATTGGTCGTTTTGGTCATTGCGTTGAATATAGAATATAGTCTGTTAGCATCAAACTCTTATAAACGAATTTTGAACGAAAATAGACAGACGAAGTCACACCATAAGGATTCCTTTTTTACCTTTTAGCTACGGAACTCTACTTATAACATCTGTAAACTACTAGTAGGACTTCTTGGAACCAGCTCGATTACAGTTGTAACTGTGCGTGAGCGGTCTCGTGTAAGTGAGCTACAACCTTTACATTGCCGATTGTATTTTTCAAGTTCAATCTCTTTGTGTCCTATGCTTTCCTGGTATTTCTAGAATACAATTTCTGGTTGGTCAAAAACATGTCAAATGAATAATATACCCCAGATTATGCTCTAATTATTCGTTAATCTCAATTTACTCTAAGGCTAGCCCCACACATACATTATTATAGTCAATATTTTTCATCAATATTGGCCCCCGCACACTAAGCAATATTATTGTCAATATATCGTGGTATAATGTGACGCAGTCGTTTATAGGCCGACCATTTAATACGCGTATCGCCTGAGGGGGTCGAAGGGAGCGAGGGGTGATGTTAGCGGATGGGTGAAAGGGGTGCGCGGAGCAGAGAGCTTACGTCAAGTGCGGCAGTGCGCTGGCTGTATTCGCAGCGCGCGGTTGGTGTTTTTGTTACGGACGCTTGAAGATAAACGCACAAGGTATACGACTGCCAAGATAAATCTCAAGATGAATCGCTCTTCCAGTATTGCGAACAATTTTTTATTATTAATTTGCAAGATTCTGACTCCTCAAGCTACACAGACAGTGATGATTCAAGCGATATGAATATTAGTGACGAATAGTCCTATAAAATTTTTATCTGTGGTTAAATATTTCTTAAACGGAGTTAATTATTGTTTTATGATTTTGTACCTATGAAGCTATTATAAAATATTTGTAAAACTTAAAAATAAATACTTAAAAAAAAGATACTTAGTAGAGTAAAGATAGTCGCGCCAGGTAAAGACGTAAAGGAAGCCTCCTTGTGCTCTCTGTTGGCTTAGTACAAAAGTACTAGGGCAACAGAGGGCACAAGGAGGCTTCTTCCCCTTTCGTGGGTCGCGTCAGGTAAAGACGTAAAGGAAGCCTCCTTGTGCCCTCTGTTGCCCTAGTACTTTTGTTAAAAAAAATGAAGAACCATTGAAATGTACCTGATTCATGTAAACTGTCCTTTATAATGTGTGCAATAAAGAATTTATCTATATATCTATCTATTATTATTATTATGAGCTAAAGGCCCAAATTGTAAGTATAATTTGCAATTGCAACGTTTATTAAAATTATAGGGTAACAACATAAGAAAGTTTTTTGAAGAACGCCTTATTAATACTTTGCTTATCAAAATAAACTATTTCAGTATCTCGAGAATTTAATAGCGATAATTTTTGCCTTTTAGATATATTGATACCATAATGGTTCAGAGCATTCTCGATTCAGAGCAATCCGACTCGGATAGGTTAGGTTAGAAGGCTAAGGCGGGAGCGAAGCGCAGCGGAGCTCTCGCCTTAGCCTTCGTGGTTATTTTTTTTATGACCACCCAGAATAATAGGTCTTTACGTCGTGAATTGACGCGTCAGAATAATAGGTCTTTACGTCTTTACCTGACGCGACTCACGAAAGGGGAAGAAGACTCCTTGTGCCCTCTGTTGCCCTAGTACTTTTGTACTAGGGCAAAAGAGGGCACAAGGAGGCTTCCTTTACGTCTTTACCTGACGCGACTCACGAAAGGGGAAGAAGCCTCCTCGTGCCCCCTGTTGCCCTAGTACTTTTGTACTAGGGCAACAGAGGGCACAAGGAGGCTTCCATTACGTTTTAACCTGACGCGACTCACGAAAGGGGAAGAAGCCTCCTTGTGCCCTCTGTTGCCCTAGTACTTTTGTACAAGGGCAACAGAGGGCACAAGGAGGCTTCCATTAATTCTTTACCTGACACGACTCACCAAAGGGAAGAAGCCTCCTCGTGCCCTCTGTTGCCCTAGTACTTTTGTACAAGGGCAACAGAGGGCACAAGGAGGCTTCCATTAATTCTTTACCTGACACGACTCACCAAAGGGGAAGAAGCCTCCTCGTGCACTCTGTTGCCCTAGTACAAAAGTTTTAGGGCAACAGAGGGCACAAGGAGGCTTCCTTTAATTCTTTACCTGACGCAACTAACGAAAGGGGAAGAAGCCTCCTCGTGATCTCTGTTGCCCTAGTACTTTTGTACCAGGGCAACAGAGGGCACAAGGAGGCTTCCTTTAATTCTTTACCTGACGCAACTCACGACAGGGGAAGAAGTCTCCTCATGCCCTCTGTTGCCCTAGTACTTTTGTACCAGGGCAACAGAGGGCACAAGGAGGCTTCCTTTACGTCTTCACCTGACGCGACTCACGAAAGGGGAAGAAGCCTCCTCGTGCCTTCTGTTGCCCTAGTACTTTTGTACCAGGGCAACAGAGGGCACAAGAAGGCTTCCTTTACGTCTTTACCTGACGCGACTCACGAAAGGGGAAGAAGCCTCCTCGTGCCCTCTGTTGCCCTTGTACTTTTGCACTAGGGCAACAGAGTGCACAAGGAGGCTTCTTCCCCTTTCATGAGTCGCGTCAGGTGAAGACGTAAAGGAAGCCTCCTTGTGCCCTCTGTTGCCCTTGTACTTTTGTACTAGGGCAACAGAGGGCACAAGGAGGCTTCCTTTAATTCTTTACCTGACGCGACGCATGAAAGGGGAAGAAGCCTCCTTTTGCCCTCTGTTGCCCTAGTACTTTTGTACAAGGGCAACAGAAGGCATAAGGAGGCTTCCATTAATTCTTTACCTGACGCGACTCACGAAAGGGGAAGAAGCCTCCTTGTGCACTCTGTTGCCCTAGTGCAAAAGTACAAGGGCAACAGAGGGCAAAAGGAGGCTTCTTCCCCTTTCATGAGTCGCGTCAGGTGAAGACGTAAAGGAAGCCTCCTTGTGCCCTCTGTTGCCCTTGTACTTTTGTACTAGGGCAACAGAGGGCACAAGGAGGCTTCCTTTAATTCTTTACCTGACGCGACGCATGAAAGGGGAAGAAGCCTCCTCGTGCCCTCTGTTGCCCTAGTACTTTTGTACTAGGGCAACAGAGGGCACAAGGAGGCTTCCTTTACGTCTTCACCTGACGCGACTCACGAAAGGGGAAGAAGCCTCCTCGTGCCTTCTGTTGCCCTAGTACTTTTGTACCAGGGCAACAGAGGGCACAAGAAGACTTCCTTTACGTCTTTACCTGACGCGACTCACGAAAGGGGAAGAAGCCTCCTCGTGCTCTCTGTTGCCCTAGTACAAAAGTACTAGGGCAACAGGGGGACGTAAGACGTAAAGGAAGCCTCCTTTTGCCCTCTGTTGCCCTAGTACTTTTGTACAAGGGCAACAGAGGGCATAAGGAGGCTTCCTTTAATTCTTTACCTGACGCGACTCACGAAAGGGGAAGAAGCCTCCTTGTGCACTCTGTTGCCCTAGTGCAAAAGTACAAGGGCAACAGAGGGCACGAGGAGGCTTCTTCCCCTTTCGTGAGTCGCGTCAGGTAAAGACGTAAAGGAAGCCTTCTTGTGCCCTCTGTTGCCCTGGTACAAAAGTACTAGGGCAACAGAAGGCACGAGGAGGCTTCTTCCCCTTTCGTGAGTCGCGTCAGGTGAAGACGTAAAGGAAGCCTCCTTGTGCCCTCTGTTGCCCTGGTACAAAAGTACTAGGGCAACAGAGGGCACAAGGAGGCTTCCTTTACGTCTTTACCTGACGCGACTCACGAATGGAGAAGAAGCCTCCTTTTGCCCTCTGTTGCCCTAGTACTTTTGTACAAGGGCAACAGAGGGCATAAGGAGGCTTCCTTTACGTCTTTACCTGACGCGACTCACGAAAGGGGAAGAAGCCTCCTTGTGCCCTCTGTTGCCCTAGTACTTTTGTACTAGGGCAACAGAGGGCACAAGGAGGCTTCCTTTACGTCTTCACCTGACGTTGCCCTTGTACAAAAGTACTAGGGCAACAGAGGGCATAAGGAGGCTTCTTCCCCTTTCATGAGTCGCGTCAGGTGAAGACGTAAAGGAAGCCTCCTTGTGCCCTCTGTTGCCCTAGTACAAAAGTACTAGGGCAACAGAGGGCACAAGGAGGCTTCTTCCCCTTTCGTGAGTCGCGTCAGGTAAAGACGTAAAGGAAGCCTCCTTGTGCCCTCTGTTGCCCTAGTACAAAAGTACTAGGGCAACAGAGGGCACGAGGAGGCTTCTTCCCCTTTCGTGAGTCGTGTCAGGTAAAGAATTAATGGAAGCCTCCTTGTGCCCTCTGTTGCCCTTGTACAAAAGTACTAGGGCAACCGAGGGCACAAGGAGGCTTCTTCCCCTTTCGTGAGTCGCGTCAGGTTAAAACGTAATGGAAGCCTCCTTGTGCCCTCTGTTGCCCTAGTACAAAAGTTCTAGGGCAACAGAGGGCACGATGAGGCTTCTTCCCCTTTCGTGAATCGCGTCAGGTAATGAATTAAAGGAAGCCTCCTTGTGCCCTCTGTTGCCCTAGTACTTTTGTACTTTTGTACTAGGGCAATAGAGGGCACGAGGAGGCTTCTTCTCCATTCGTGAGTCGCGTCAGGTAAAGACGTAAAGGAAGCCTCCTTGTGCCCTCTGTTGCCCTAGAACTTTTGTACTTTTGTACTAGGGCAATAGAGGGCACAAGGAGGCTTCTTCCCCTTTCGTGAGTCGCGTCAGGTAAAGACGTAAAGGAAGCCTCCTTGTGCCCTCTGTTGCCCTAGTACTTTTGTACTAGGGCAACAGAGGGCACGAGGAGGCTTCTTCCCCTTTCGTGAGTCGCGTCAGGTAAAGACGTAAAGGAAGCCTCCTTGTGCCCTCTATTGCCCTAGTACAAAAGTACAAATGTACTAGGGCAACAGAGGGCACAAGGAGGCTTCCTTTACGTCTTTACTTGACGCGACTCACAAAAGTGGAAGAAGCCTTCTTGTGCCCTCTATTGCCCTAGTACAAAAGTACAAATGTACTAGGGCAACAGAGGGCACAAGGAGGCTTCCTTTACGTCTTTACTTGACGCGACTCACGAAAGGGGAAGAAGCCTCCTTGTGCCCTCTATTGCCCTAGTACAAAAGTACAAATGTACTAGGGCAACAGAGGGCACAAGGAGGCTTCCTTTACGTCTTTACTTGACGCGACTCACAAAAGTGGAAGAAGCCTCCTTGTGCCCTCTATTGCCCTAGTACAAAAGTACAAATGTACTAGGGCAACAGAGGGCACAAGGAGGCTTCCTTTAATTCTTTACCTGACGCAACTCACGAAAAGGGAAGAAGCCTCCTCGTGCCCTCTGTTGCCCTTGTACTTTTGTACCAGGGCAACAGAGGGCACAAGGAGGCTTCCTTTACGTCTTTACCTGACGCGACTCACGAAAGGGGAAGAAGCCTCCTCGTGCCCTCTGTTGCCCTAGTACAAAAGTACTAGGGCAACAGAGGGCACAAGGAGGCTTCCTTTACGTCTTTACCTGACGCGACTCACGAAAGGGGAAGAAGCCTCCTTGTGCCCTCTATTGCCCTAGTACAAAAGTACAAAAGTACTAGGGCAACAGAGGGCACAAGGAGGCTTCCTTTACGTCTTTACCTGACGCGACTCACGAAAGGGGAAGATGCCTCCTTGTGCCCTCTGTTGCCCTAGTACTTTTGTACCAATGTATTGGAATAGAAGAGAAGAAAAGATATTCTATGACCAATTAAATCAAATACTCACCTACATAAATAATAAATATATCAAACGTAACATAATTATCGGCGGTAACTTCAATATTGATATTTTAAAATCTAGCACTTTTTTAGACTTCATGTCCGAATATAACTACACGCAACACGTACAACACCCTACACACATAACACAAACTACATCAACATGCCTAGACCTTACATTTACGAATTTCAAAAAACATAGATTTATATACATTTGTAGAAGAACTGGGTTTTTCAGATCATTGTGGGGTAATAGTAAAACTTAAAATTCCACAACGCCCTAAACAATCAACTTGGTATACTGAAAAACGACTGTGCTTCCTTTAATTCTTTACCTGACGCGATTCACGAAAGGGGAAGAAGCCTCCTCGTGCCCTCTGTTGCCCTAGTACTTTTGTACTAGGGCAACAGAGGGCACAAGGAGGCTTCCTTTACGTCTTTACTTGACGCGACTCACGAAAGGGGAAGAAGCCTCCTCGTGCCCTCTGTTGCCCTAGTACTTTTGTACTAGGGCAACAGAGGGCACAAGGAGGCTTCCTTTAATTCTTTACTTGACGCGATTCACGAAAGGGGAAGAAGCCTCCTCGTGCCCTCTGTTGCCCTAGTACTTTTGTACTAGGGCAACAGAGGGCACAAGGAGGCTTCTTCCCCTTTCGTGAGTAGCGTCAGTTAAAGACGTAAAGGAAGCCTCCTTGTGCCCTCTGTTGCCCTAGTACTTTTGTACTAGGGCAACAGAGGGCACAAGGAGTCTTCTTCCCCTTTCGTGAGTCGCGTAAGGTAGAGAATTAAAGGAAGCCTCCTTGTGCCCTCTGTTGCCCTAGTACTTTTGTACTAGGGCAACAGAGGGCACAAGGAGGCTTCCTTTACGTCTTTAACTGACGCGACTCACGAAAGGGCAACAGATGGCACAAGGAGGCTTCCTTTAATTCTCTACCTTACGCAACTCACGAAAGGGGAAGAAGCCTCCTCGTGCCCTCTGTTGCCCTAGTACTTTTGTTCTAGGGCAACATAGGGCACAAGGAGGCTTCCTTTATGTCTTTACCTGACGCGACTCACGAAAGGGGAAGAAGCCTCCTCGTGCCCTCTGTTGCCCTAGTACTTTTGTTCCAGGGCAACATAGGGCACAAGGAGGCTTCCTTTACGTCTTTACCTGACGCGACTCACGAAAGGGGAAGAAGCTTCCTTGTGCCCTCTGTTGTCCTTGTACAAAAGTACTAGGGCAACAGATGGCACAAGGAGGCTTCCTTTAATTCTCTACCTTACGCGACTCACGAAAGTGGAAGAAGCCTCCTCGTGCTCTCTGTTGCCCTAGTACAAAAGTACTAGGGCAACAGGGGGACGTAAGACGTAAAGGAAGCCTCCTTTTGCCCTCTGTTGCCCTAGTACTTTTGTACAAGGGCAACAGAGGGCATAAGGAGGCTTCCTTTAATTCTTTACCTGACGCGACTCACGAAAGGGGAAGAAGCCTCCTTGTGCACTCTGTTGCCCTAGTGCAAAAGTACAAGGGCAACAGAGGGCACGAGGAGGCTTCTTCCCCTTTCGTGAGTCGCGTCAGGTGAAGACGTAAAGGAAGCCTCCTTGTGCCCTCTGTTGCCCTGGTACAAAAGTACTAGGGCAACAGAGGGCATGAGGAGACTTCTTCCCCTTTCGTGAGTTGCGTCAGGTAAAGAATTAAAGGAAGCCTCCTTGTGCCCTCTGTTGCCCTAGTACAAAAGTACTAGGGCAACAGGGGGCACGAGGAGGCTTCTTCCCCTTTCGTGAGTCGCGTCAGGTAAAGACGTAAAGGAAGCCTCCTTGTGCCCTCTGTTGCCCTGGTACAAAAGTACTAGGGCAACAGAGGTCACGAGGAGGCTTCTTCCCCTTTCGTTAGTTGCGTCAGGTAAAGAATTAAAGGAAGCCTCCTTGTGCCCTCTGTTGCCCTAGTAGAAAAGTACTAGGGCAACAGGGAGCAAGACGAGGCTTCTTCCCCTTTCATGAGTCGCGTCAGGTAAAGACGTAAAGGAAGCCTCCTTGTGCCCTCTGTTGCCCTAGTACAAAAGTACTAGGGCAACAGAGGGCACGAGGAGGCTTCTTCCCCTTTCGTGAATCGCGTCAAGTAAAGAATTAAAGGAAGCCTTCTTGTGCCCTCTGTTGCCCTAGTACTTTTGTACTTTTGTACTAGGGCAATAGGAGGCTTCCTTTACGTCTTCACCTGACGCGACTCACGAAAGGGGAAGAAGCCTCCTCGTGCCCCCTGTTGCCATAGTACTTTTGTACTAGGGCAACAGAGGGCACAAGAAGGCTTCCATTACGTCTTAACCTGACGCGACTCACGAAAGGGGAAGAAGCCTCCTTGTGCCCTCTGTTGCCCTAGTACAAAAGTACTATGGCAACAGGGGGCACGAGGAGGCTTCTTCCCCTTTCGTGAGTCGCGTCAGGTGAAGACGTAATGGAAGCCTCCTATTGCCCTAGTACAAAAGTACAAAAGTACTAGGGCAACAGAGGGCACAAGGAGGCTTCTTCCCCTTTCGTGAGTCGCGTCAGGTAAAGACGTAAAGGAAGACTCCTTGTGCCCTCTGTTGCCCTAGTACAAAAGTACTAGGGCAACAGAGGGGATAAGGAGGCTTCTTCCCCTTTCGTGAGTCGCGTCAGGTAAAGACGTAAAGGAAGACTCCTTGTGCCCTCTGTTGCCCTAGTACAAAAGTACTAGGGCAACAGAGGGCACAAGAAGGCTTCTTCCCCTTTCGTGAGTCGCGTCAGTTAAAGAATTAAAGGAAGTCTCCTTGTGCCCTCTGTTGCCCTTGTACAAAAGTACTAGGGCAACAGAGGGCACAAGGAGGCATCTTCCCCTTTCGTGAGTCGCGTCAGGTAAAGACGTAAAGGAAGCCTCCTTGTGCCCTCTGTTGCCCTAGTACTTTTGTACTTTTGTACTAGGGCAATAGAGGGCACAAGGAGGCTTCTTCCCCTTTCGTGAGTCGCGTCAGGTAAAGACGTAAAGGAAGCCTCCTTGTGCCCTCTGTTGCCCTAGTACTTTTGTACTAGGGCAACAGAGGGCACGAGGAGGCTTCTTCCCCTTTCGTGAGTCGCGTCAGGTAAAGACGTAAAGGAAGCCTCCTTGTGCCCTCTGTTGCCCTGGTACAAAAGTACTAGGGCAACAGAGGGCACGAGGAGGCTTCTTCCCTTTTCGTGAGTTGCGTCAGGTAAAGAATTAAAGGAAGCCTCCTTGTGCCCTCTGTTGCCCTAGTACATTTGTACTTTTGTACTAGGGCAATAGAGGGCACAAGGAGGCTTCTTCCACTTTTGTGAGTCGCGTCAAGTAAAGACGTAAAGGAAGCCTCCTTGTGCCCTCTGTTGCCCTAGTACATTTGTACTTTTGTACTAGGGCAATAGAGGGCACAAGGAGGCTTCTTCCCCTTTCGTGAGTCGCGTCAAGTAAAGACGTAAAGGAAGCCTCCTTGTGCCCTCTGTTGCCCTAGTACATTTGTACTTTTGTACTAGGGCAATAGAGGGCACAAGGAGGCTTCTTCCACTTTTGTGAGTCGCGTCAAGTAAAGACGTAAAGGAAGCCTCCTTGTGCTCTCTGTTGCCCTAGTACATTTGTACTTTTGTACTAGGGCAATAGAGGGCACAAGGAGGCTTCTTCCCCTTTCGTGAGTCGCGTCAGGTAAAGACGTAAAGGAAGCCTCCTTGTGCTCTCTGTTGCCCTAGTACAAAAGTACTAGGGCAACAGAGGGCACGAGGAGGCTTCTTCCCCTTTCGTGAGTCGCGTAAGGTAGAGAATTAAAGGAAGCCTCCTTGTGGCCTCTGTTGCCCTAGTACAAAAGTACTAGGGCACCTAGTACAAAAGTACTAGGGCAACCGAGGGCACAAGGAGGCTTCTTCCCCTTTCGTGAGTCGCGTCAGGTTAAGACGTAATGGGAGCCTTCTTGTGCCCTCTGTTGCCCTAGTACAAAAGTACTAGGGCAACAGGGGGCACGAGGAGGCTTCTTCCCCTTTCGTGAGTCGCGTCAGGTAAAGACGTAAAGGAAGCCTCCTTGTGCCCTCTGTTGCCCTAGTACAAAAGTACTAGGGCAACAGAGGGCACGAGGAGGCTTCTTCCCCTTTCGTGAGTTGCGTCAGGTAAAGAATTAAAGGAAGCCTCCTTGTGCCCTCTGTTGCCCTAGTACAAAAGTACTAGGGCAACAGAGGGCAAAAGGAGGCTTCTTCCACTTTTGTGAGTCGCGTCAAGTAAAGACGTAAAGGAAGCCTCCTTGTGCCCTCTGTTGCCCTAGTACATTTGTACTTTTGTACTAGGGCAATAGAGGGCACAAGGAGGCTTCTTCCCCTTTCGTGAGTCGCGTCAAGTAAAGACGTAAAGGAAGCCTCCTTGTGCCCTCTGTTGCCCTAGTACTTTTGTACAAGGACAACAGAGGGCACAAGGAGGCTTCCTTTAATTCTCTACCTTACGCGACTCACGAAAGGGGAAGAAGCCTCCTCGTGCCCTCTATTGCCCTAGTACAAAAGTACAAATGTACTAGGGCAACAGAGGGCACAAGGAGGCTTCCTTTACGTCTTTACCTGACGCGACTCACGAAAGTGGAAGAAGCCTCCTCGTGCCCTCTGTTGCCCTAGTACAAAAGTACAAAAGTACTAGGGCAACAGAGGGCAAAAGGAGGCTTCTTCCACTTTTGTGAGTCGCGTCAAGTAAAGACGTAAAGGAAGCCTCCTTGTGCCCTCTGTTGCCCTAGTACATTTGTACTTTTGTACTAGGGCAATAGATGATGATGCGGATGATCTCCAAATATATACTCATATGCCTTTGGATAAGATGTCGGAGGCTATTGATACCACCAATACGGATCTTATGGAAATTAGTGAATGGAGTAAAGCTAATGGTTTAACTGTGAATCCGTCAAAGACTCAAGTCATTATTGTTGGCAGTTCTAGGATGACATCGCGTATTCAATGGGCACAACTTCCTGCAGTAGTATTTGATGGCACCACAATTCCAGTAAGCAAAAAAGTAAAAAACTTAGGCATTTACATTGACATGAATTTAACCTGGGGCCCACAACTTCAGGAGGTCAGTCGCAAACTTTTTGCATCTGCAGGCTCGTTGAGAAGATTACGTAACTTTCTACCTATTCCCACTAAAATTGCGCTTGTGCAATCACTTTTACTTCCTTTACTTGATTATGCTGATGCCAGCTATCTTGATCTTACTGAAGACCAGTTGAACAAACTCGAGCGGCTTCAAAATTTTTGCATACGATTCATATTTGGTCTCCGTAAATATGATCATGTCTCCGAATTTCGTGCAAAGCTCGGGTGGTTGCCAATTCGACTTCGCCGGAATACACATATTTTATCGCTTTTATACAGTATTCTATTCAATCCCATAACTCCTTCATATCTTAAAGGTCGTTTTGAATTCTTGCATTTAACACATTCTAGGTGCTTGAGGTCATCAGAGAATTTAGAGTTGCAAATACCAGTGCATTCTACAAGCTATTTTGACAAATCCTTTTCAGTTCAGGCTGCCCGCCTGTGGAATGCTCTGCCTGTTCCTATTAGACGTGCTCAGACTCTGTTATCATTTAAACAGATGGTAAAATCGCACTATTCTTCAACTACAAATTAGACATAATTGTTACCATGTTCTACGATTTATTACACATAATTTATATATATACATACATATATATAATATAATGTACTAGAGTAATTAAATATACATATAAGTATAGTATTGAGTTTATGTATAGTATTTGTGAAATCTGTTGAGTATATTTATATATATGCATATAAGTTTATATTTGTGTGTCCTATGTATATGTTTGTAGTACACCACCAGCTGCCCATTTATTCTGATTGTGTTTCTCCTGCAAAATGGTTGTCTGGAAGAAATTGCTTATAGCGATAAGACCGCCATTTGTACATTTTATGTTTTAGTTCTAAGTTTATATTGTAAATATCTTCTTGGTGTACAATAAAGAGTATTCTATTCTATTCTATTCTAATAGAGGGCACAAGGAGGCTTCTTCCCCTTTCGTGAGTCGCGTCAGGTAAAGACATAAAGGAAGCCTCCTTGTGCCCTCTGTTGCCCTAGTACAAAAGTTCTAGGGCAACAGAGGGCACGAGGAGGCTTCTTCCCCTTTCGTGAGTCGCGTAAGGTAGAGAATTAAAGGAAGCCTCCCTGTGCCCTCTGTTGCCCTAGTACAAAAGGACTAGGGCAACAGAGGGCACGAGGAGGCTTCTTCCCCTTTCGTGAGTCGCGTCAGTAAAAGAATTAAAGGAAGCCTCCTAGTGCCCTCTGTTGCCCTTGTACAAAAGTACTAGGGCAACAGAGGGCACAAGGAGGCTTCTTCCCCTTTCGTGAGTCGCGTCAGGTAAAGACGTAAAGGAAGACTCCTTGTGCCCTCTGTTGCCCTAGTACAAAATTACTAGGGCAACAGAGGGGATAAGGAGGCTTCTTCCCCTTTCGTGAGTCGCGTCAGGTAAAGACGTAAAGGAAGACTCCTTGTGCCCTCTGTTGCCCTAGTACAAAAGTACTAGGGCAACAGAGGAAACAAGAAGGCTTCTTCCCCTTTCGTGAGTCGCGTCAGTTAAAGAATTAAAGGAAGTCTCCTAGTGCCCTCTGTTGCCCTTGTACAAAAGTACTAGGGCAACAGAGGGCACAAGGAGGCATCTTCCCCTTTCGTGAGTCGCGTCAGGTAAAGACGTAAAGGAAGCCTCCTTGTGCCCTCTGTTGCCCTAGTACAAAAGTACTAGGGCAACAGAGGGCACAAGAAGGCTTCTTCCCCTTTCGTGAGTCGCGTCAGGTGAAGACGTAAAGGAAGCCTCCTTGTGCCCTCTGTTGCCCTAGTACTTTTGTACTAGGGCAATAGAGGGCACAAGGAGGCTTCTTCCCCTTTCGTGAGTCGCGTCAGGTAAAGACGTAAAGGAAGCCTCCTTGTGCCCTCTGTTGCCCTAGTACAAAAGTACTAGGGCAACAGAGGGCACGAGGAGGCTTTTTCCCCTTTCGTGAGTCGCGTAAGGTAGAGAATTAAAGGAAGCCTCCTTGTGCCCTCTGTTGCCCTAGTACAAAAGTACTAGGGCAACAGAGGGCACGAGGAGGCTTCTTCCCCTTTCGTGAGTCGCGTCAGGTAAAGACGTAAAGGAAGACTCCTTGTGCCCTCTGTTGCCCTAGTACAAAAGTACTAGGGCAACAGAGGGCACAAGAAGGTTTCTTCCCCTTTCGTGAGTCGCGTCAGGTAAAGACGTAAAGGAAGCCTCCTTGTGCCCTCTGTTGCCCTAGTACAAAAGTACTAGGGCAACAGAGGGCACGAGGAGGCTTCTTCCCCTTTCGTGAGTCGCGTCAGGTAAAGACGTAAAGGAAGACTACTTGTGCCCTCTGTTGCCCTAGTACAAAAGTACTAGGGCAACAGAGGGCACGAGGAGGCTTCTTCCCCTTTCGTGAGTCGCGTAAGGTAGAGAATTAAAGGAAGCCTCCTTGTGCCCTCTGTTGCCCTAGTACAAAAGTACTAGGGCAACAGAGGGCACGAGGAGGCTTCTTCCCCTTTCGTGAGTCGCGTCAGGTAAAGACGTAAAGGAAGCCTCCTTGTGCCCTCTGTTGCCCTAGTACATTTGTACTTTTGTACTAGGGCAATAGAGGGCACGAGGAGGCTTCTTCCCCTTTCGTGAGTCGCGTAAGGTAGAGAATTAAAGGAAGCCTCCTTGTGCCCTCTGTTGCCCTAGTACAAAAGTACTAGGGCAACAGAGGGCACGAGGAGGCTTCTTCCACTTTCGTGAGTCGCGTCAGGTAAAGACGTAAAGGAAGCCTCCTTGTGCCCTCTGTTGCCCTAGTACATTTGTACTTTTGTACTAGGGCAATAGAGGGCACAAGGAGGCTTCTTCCCCTTTCGTGAGTCGCGTCAGGTAAAGACGTAAAGGAAGCCTCCTTGTGCCCTCTGTTGCCCTAGTACAAAAGTACTAGGGCAACAGAGGGCACGAGGAGGCTTCTTCCCCTTTCGTGAGTCGCGTAAGGTAGAGAATTAAAGGAAGCCTCCCCGTGCCCTCTGTTGCCCTAGTACAAAAGTACTAGGGCAACAGAGGGCACGAGGAGGCTTCTTCCACTTTCGTGTGTCGCGTCAGGTAAAGACGTAAAGGAAGCCTCCTTGTGCCCTCTGTTGCCCTAGTACATTTGTACTTTTGTACTAGGGCAATAGAGGGCACAAGGAGGCTTCTTCCCCTTTCGTGAGTCGCGTCAGGTAAAGACGTAAAGGAAGCCTCCTTGTGCCCTCTGTTGCCCTAGTACATTTGTACTTTTGTACTAGGGCAATAGAGGGCACAAGGAGGCTTCTTCCCCTTTCGTGAGTCGCGTCAGGTAAAGACGTAAAGGAAGCCTCCTTGTGCCCTCTGTTGCCCTAGTACTTTTGTACTTTTGTACTAGGGCAATAGAGGGCACAAGGAGGCTTCTTCCCCTTTCGTGAGTCGCGTCAGGTAAAGACGTAAAGGAAGCCTCCTTGTGCCCTCTGTTGCCCTAGTACAAAAGTACTAGGGCAACAGAGGGCACGAGGAGGCTTCTTTCCCTTTCGTGAGTCGCGTAAGGTAGAGAATTAAAGGAAGCCTCCTTGTGCCCTCTGTTGCCCTAGTACAAAAGTACTAGGGCAACAGAGGGCACGAGGAGGCTTCTTCCCCTTTCGTGAGTCGCGTCAGGTAAAGACGTAAAGGAAGACTCCTTGTGCCCTCTGTTGCCCTAGTACAAAAGTACTAGGGCAACAGAGGGCACAAGAAGGTTTCTTCCCCTTTCGTGAATCGCGTCAGTTAAAGAATTAAAGGAAGCCTCCTAGTGCCCTCTGTTGCCCTTGTACAAAAGTACTAGGGCAACAGAGGGCACAAGGAGGCTTCTTCCACTTTCGTGAGTCGCGTCAGGTAAAGACGTAAAGGAAGCCTCCTTGTGCCCTCTGTTGCCCTAGTACTTTTGTACTTTTGTACTAGGGCAATAGAAGGCACAAGGAGGCTTCTTCCTCTTTCGTGAGTCGCGTCAGGTAAAGACGTAAAGGAAGCCTCCTTGTGCCCTCTGTTGCCCTAGTACAAAAGTACTAGGGCAACAGAGAGCACGAGGAGGCTTCTTCCCCTTTCGTGAGTCGCGTCAGGTAAAGACGTAAAGGAAGCCTCCTTGTGCCCTCTGTTGCCCTAGTACTTTTGTACTTTTGTACTAGGGCAATAGAGGGCACAAGGAGGCTTCTTCCCCTTTCGTGAGTCGCGTCAGGTAAAGACGTAAAGGAAGCCACCTTGTGCCCTCTGTTGCCCTAGTACAAAAGTACTAGGGCAACAGAGGGCACGAGGAGGCTTCTTCCCCTTTCGTGAATCGCGTCAGGTAAAGAATTAAAGGAAGCCTCCTTGTGCCCTCTGTTGCCCTTGTACAAAAGTACTAGGGCAACAGAGAGCACGAGGAGGCTTCTTCCCCTTTCGTGAGTCGCGTCAGGTAAAGACGTAAAGGAAGCCTCCTTGTGCCCTCTGTTGCCCTAGTACTTTTGTACTTTTGTACTAGGGCAACAGAGGGCACAAGGAGGCTTCTTCCCCTTTCGTGAGTCGCGTAAGGTAGAGAATTAAAGGAAGCCTCCTTGTGCCCTCTGTTGCCCTAGTACAAAAGTACTAGGGCAACAGAGGGCACGAGGAGGCTTCTTCCCCTTTCGTGAGTTGCGACAGGTAAAGAATTAAAGGAAGCCTCCTTGTGCCCTCTGTTGCCCTAGTACAAAAGTACTAGGGCAACAGAGGGCACGAGGAGGCTTCTTCCCCTTTCGTGAGTTGCGACAGGTAAAGAATTAAAGGAAGCCTCCTTGTGCCCTCTGTTGCCCTAGTACAAAAGTACTAGGGCAACAGAGGGCACGAGGAGGCTTCTTCCACTTTCGTGAGTCGCGTCAGGTAAAGACGTAAAGGAAGCCTCCTTGTGCCCTCTGTTGCCCTAGTACATTTGTACTTTTGTACTAGGGCAATAGAGGGCACAAGGAGGCTTCTTCCCCTTTCGTGAGTCGCGTCAGGTAAAGACGTAAAGGAAGCCTCCTTGTGCCCTCTGTTGCCCTAGTACAAAAGTACTAGGGCAACAGAGGGCACGAGGAGGCTTCTTCCCCTTTCGTGAGTCGCGTAAGGTAGAGAATTAAAGGAAGCCTCCCTGTGCCCTCTGTTGCCCTAGTACAAAAGTACTAGGGCAACAGAGGGCACGAGGAGGCTTCTTCCACTTTCGTGTGTCGCGTCAGGTAAAGACGTAAAGGAAGCCTCCTTGTGCCCTCTGTTGCCCTAGTACATTTGTACTTTTGTACTAGGGCAATAGAGGGCACAAGGAGGCTTCTTCCCCTTTCGTGAGTCGCGTCAGGTAAAGACGTAAAGGAAGCCTCCTTGTGCCCTCTGTTGCCCTAGTACAAAAGTACTAGGGCAACAGAGGGCACGAGGAGGCTTCTTCCCCTTTCGTGAGTCGCGTAAGGTAGAGAATTAAAGGAAGCCTCCCTGTGCCCTCTGTTGCCCTAGTACAAAAGTACTAGGGCAACAGAGGGCACGAGGAGGCTTCTTCCCCTTTCGTGAGTCGCGTCAGTTAAAGAATTAAAGGAAGCCTCCTAGTGCCCTCTGTTGCCCTTGTACAAAAGTACTAGGGCAACAGAGGGCACAAGGAGGCTTCTTCCCCTTTCGTGAGTCGCGTCAGGTAAAGACGTAAAGGAAGACTCCTTGTGCCCTCTGTTGCCCTAGTACAACAGTACTAGGGCAACAGAGGGGATAAGGAGGCTTCTTCCCCTTTCGTGAGTCGCGTCAGTTAAAGAATTAAAGGAAGTCTCCTAGTGCCCTCTGTTGCCCTTGTACAAAAGTACTAGGGCAACAGAGGGCACAAGGAGGCATCTTCCCCTTTCGTGAGTCGCGTCAGGTAAAGACGTAAAGGAAGCCTCCTTGTGCCCTCTGTTGCCCTAGTACTTTTGTACTTTTGTACTAGAGCAATAGAGGGCACAAGGAGGCTTCTTCCCCTTTCGTGAGTCGCGTCAGGTAAAGACGTAAAGGAAGCCTCCTTGTGCCCTCTGTTGCCCTAGTACAAAAGTACTAGGGCAACAGAGGGCACGAGGAGGCTTCTTCCCCTTTCGTGAGTCGCGTCAGGTAAAGACGTAAAGGAAGCCTCCTTGTGCCCTCTGTTGCCCTGGTACAAAAGTACTAGGGCAACAGAGGGCACGAGGAGGCTTCTTCCCCTTTCGTGAGTTGCGTCAGGTAAAGAATTAAAGGAAGCCTCCTTGTGCCCTCTGTTGCCCTAGTACAAAAGTACTAGGGCAACAGAGGGCACAAGGAGGCTTCTTCCACTTTTGTGAGTCGCGTCAAGTAAAGACGTAAAGGAAGCCTCCTTGTGCCCTCTGTTGCCCTAGTACATTTGTACTTTTGTACTAGGGCAATAGAGGGCACAAGGAGGCTTCTTCCCCTTTCGTGAGTCGCGTCAGGTAAAGACGTAAAGGAAGCCTCCTTGTGCCCTCTGTTGCCCTAGTACAAAAGTACTAGGGCAACAGGGGGCACGAGGAGGCTTCTTCCCCTTTCGTGAGTCGCGTCAGGTAAAGACGTAAAGGAAGCCTCCTTGTGCCCTATGTTGCCCTAGAACAAAAGTACTAGGGCAACAGAGGGCACGAGGAGGCTTCTTCCCCTTTCGTGAGTCGCGTCAGGTAAAGACGTAAAGGAAGCCTCCTTGTGCCCTATGTTGCCCTAGAACAAAAGTACTAGGGCAACAGAGGGCACGAGGAGGCTTCTTCCCCTTTCGTGAGTCGCGTCAGGTAAAGACGTAAAGGAAGCCTCCTTGTGCCCTATGTTGCCCTAGAACAAAAGTACTAGGGCAACAGAGGGCACGAGGAGGCTTCTTCCCCTTTCGTGAGTTGCGTAAGGTAGAGAATTAAAGGAAGCCTCCTTGTGCCATCTGTTGCCCTAGTACTTTTGTACAAGGACAACAGAGGGCACAAGGAGGCTTCCTTTAATTCTCTACCTTACGCGACTCACGAAAGGGGAAGAAGCCTCCTCGTGCCCTCTATTGCCCTAGTACAAAAGTACAAGTGTACTAGGGCAACAGAGGGCACGAGGAGGCTTCTTCCCCTTTCGTGAATCGCGTCAGGTAAAGAATTAAAGGAAGCCTCCTTGTGCCCTCTGTTGCCCTTGTACAAAAGTATTTGGGCACCCGCGGGCACAAGGAGGCTTCTTCCCCTTTCATGAGTCGCGTCAGGTAAAGACGTAAAGGAAGCCTCCTTGTGCCCTCTGTTGCCCTAGTACAAAAGTACTAGGGCAACAGAGGGCACGAGAAGGCTTCTTCCCTTTCTTGAGTCGCGTCAGGTGAAGACGTAAAGGAAGCCTCCTTGTGCCCTCTGTTGCCCTAGTACAAAAGTACTAGGGCAACAGAGAGCTCGAGGAGGCTTCTTCCCCTTTCGTGAGTCGCGTCAGGTAAAGACGTAAAGGAAGCCTCCTTGTGCCCTCTGTTGCCCTAGTACTTTTGTACTTTTGTACTAGGGCAATAGAGGGCACAAGGAGGCTTCTTCCCCTTTCGTGAGTTGCGTCAGGTAAAGAATTAAAGGAAGCCTCCTTGTGCCCTCTGTTGCCCTAGTACAAAAGTACTAGGGCAACAGAGGGCACAAGGAGGCTTCTTCCACTTTTGTGATTCGCGTCAAGTAAAGACGTAAAGGAAGCCTCCTTGTGCCCTCTGTTGCCCTAGTACAAAAGTACTAGGGCAACAGAGGGCACAAGAAGGCTTCTTCCCCTTTCGTGAGTCGCGTCAGTTAAAGAATTAAAGGAAGTCTCCTAGTGCCCTCTGTTGCCCTTGTACAAAAGTACTAGGGCAACAGAGGGCACAAGGAGGCATCTTCCCCTTTCATGAGTCGCGTCAGGTAAAGACGTAAAGGAAGCCTCCTTGTGCCCTCTGTTGCCCTAGTACTTTTGTACTTTTGTACTAGGGCAATAGAGGGCACAAGGAGGCTTCTTCCCCTTTCGTGAGTCGCGTCAGGTAAAGACGTAAAGGAAGCCTCCTTGTGCCCTCTGTTGCCCTAGTACAAAAGTACTAGGGCAACAGAGGGCACGAGGAGGCTTCTTCCCCTTTCGTGAGTCGCGTCAGGTAAAGACGTAAATGAAGCCTCCTTGTGCCCTCTGTTGCCCTGGTACAAAAGTACTAGGGCAACAGAGGGCACGAGGAGGCTTCTTCCCCTTTCGTGAGTTGCGTCAGGTAAAGAATTAAAGGAAGCCTCCTTGTGCCCTCTGTTGCCCTAGTACAAAAGTACTAGGGCAACAGAGGGCACAAGGAGGCTTCTTCCCCTTTCGTGAGTCGCGTCAGGTAAAGACGTAAAGGAAGACTCCTTGTGCCCTCTGTTGCCCTAGTACAAAAGTACTAGGGCAACAGAGGGGATAAGGAGGCTTCTTCCCCTTTCGTGAGTCGCGTCATGTAAAGACGTAAAGGAAGACTCCTTGTGCCCTCTGTTGCCCTAGTACAAAAGTACTAGGGCAACAGAGGGCACAAGAAGGCTTCTTCCCCTTTCGTGAGTCGCGTCAGTTAAAGAATTAAAGGAAGTCTCCTAGTGCCCTCTGTTGCCCTTGTACAAAAGTACTAGGGCAACAGAGGGGATAAGGAGGCTTCTTCCCCTTTCGTGAGTCGCGTCAGGTAAAGATGTAAAGGAAGACTCCTTGTGCCCTCTGTTGCCCTAGTACAAAAGTACTAGGGCAACAGAGGGCACAAGAAGGCATCTTCCCCTTTCGTGAGTCGCGTCAGGTAAAGACGTAAAGGAAGCCTCCTTGTGCCCTCTGTTGCCCTAGTACTTTTGTACTTTTGTACTAGGGCAATAGAGGGCACAAGGAGGCTTCTTCCCCTTTCGTGAGTCGCGTCAGGTAAAGACGTAAAGGAAGCCTCCTTGTGCCCTCTGTTGCCCTAGTACTTTTGTACTAGGGCAACAGAGGGCACGAGGAGGCTTCTTCCCCTTTCGTGAGTCGCGTCAGGTAGAGAATTAAAGGAAGCCTCCTTGTGCCCTCTGTTGCCCTAGTACAAAAGTACTAGGGCAACAGAGGGCACGAGGAGGCTTCTTCCCCTTTCGTGAGTTGCGACAGGTAAAGAATTAAAGGAAGCCTCCTTGTGCCCTCTGTTGCCCTAGTACAAAAGTACTAGGGCAACAGAGGGCACGAGGAGGCTTCTTCTACTTTCGTGAGTCGCGTCAGGTAAAGACGTAAAGGAAGCCTCCTTGTGCCCTCTGTTGCCCTAGTACATTTGTACTTTTGTACTAGGGCAATAGAGGGCACGAGGAGGCTTCTTCCACTTTCGTGAGTCGCGTAAGGTAGAGAATTAAAGGAAGCCTCCTTGTGCCCTCTGTTGCCCTAGTACAAAAGTACTAGGGCAACAGAGGGCACGAGGAGGCTTCTTCCCCTTTCGTGAGTCGCGTCAGGTAAAGACGTAAAGGAAGCCTCCTTGTGCCCTCTGTTGCCCTAGTACAAAAGTACTAGGGCAACAGAGGGCACGAGGAGGCTTCTTCCCCTTTCGTGAGTCGCGTAAGGTAGAGAATTAAAGGAAGCCTCCCTGTGCCCTCTGTTGCCCTAGTACAAAAGTACTAGGGCAACAGAGGGCACGAGGAGGCTTCTTCCACTTTCGTGTGTCGCGTCAGGTAAAGACGTAAAGGAAGCCTCCTTGTGCCCTCTGTTGCCCTAGTACATTTGTACTTTTGTACTAGGGCAATAGAGGGCACAAGGAGGCTTCTTCCCCTTTCGTGAGTCGCGTCAGGTAAAGACGTAAAGGAAGCCTCCCTGTGCCCTCTGTTGCCCTAGTACAAAAGTACTAGGGCAACAGAGGGCACGAGGAGGCTTCTTCCCCTTTCGTGAGTCGCGTCAGTTAAAGAATTAAAGGAAGCCTCCTAGTGCCCTCTGTTGCCCTTGTACAAAAGTACTAGGGCAACAGAGGGGATAAGGAGGCTTCTTCCCCTTTCGTGAGTCGCGTCAGTTAAAGAATTAAAGGAGGTCTCCTAGTGCCCTCTGTTGCCCTTGTACAAAAGTACTAGGGCAACAGAGGGCACAAGGAGGCATCTTCCCCTTTCGTGAGTCGCGTCAGGTAAAGACGTAAAGGAAGCCTCCTTGTGCCCTCTGTTGCCCTAGTACTTTTGTACTTTTGTACTAGGGCAATAGAGGGCACAAGGAGGCTTCTTCCCCTTTCGTGAGTCGCGTCAGGTAAAGACGTAAAGGAAGCCTCCTTGTGCCCTCTGTTGCCCTAGTACAAAAGTACTAGGGCAACAGAGGGCACGA
Organism: Furcula furcula; assembly: GCA_911728495.1. Classification (NCBI taxonomy): domain Eukaryota; kingdom Metazoa; phylum Arthropoda; class Insecta; order Lepidoptera; family Notodontidae; genus Furcula; species Furcula furcula. The sequence goes on from OU452248.1 coordinate 21,316,446, forward strand.
GGAGGCTTCTTCCCCTTTCGTGAGTCGCGTCAGGTAAAGACGTAAAGGAAGCCTCCTTGTGCCCTCTGTTGCCCTGGTACAAAAGTACTAGGGCAACAGAGGGCACGAGGAGGCTTCTTCCCCTTTCGTGAGTTGCGTCAGGTAAAGAATTAAAGGAAGCCTCCTTGTGCCCTCTGTTGCCCTAGTACAAAAGTACTAGGGCAACAGAGGGCACAAGGAGGCTTCTTCCACTTTTGTGCGTCGCGTCAAGTAAAGACGTAAAGGAAGCCTCCTTGTGCCCTCTGTTGCCCTAGTACATTTGTACTTTTGTACTAGGGCAATAGAGGGCACAAGGAGGCTTCTTCCCCTTTCGTGAGTCGCGTCAGGTAAAGACGTAAAGGAAGCCTCCTTGTGCCCTCTGTTGCCCTAGTACAAAAGTACTAGGGCAACAGGGGGCACGAGGAGGCTTCTTCCCCTTTCGTGAGTCGCGTCAGGTAAAGACGTAAAGGAAGCCTCCTTGTGCCCTCTGTTGCCCTAGTACAAATGTACTAGGGCAACAGAGGGCACGAGGAGGCTTCTTCCCCTTTCGTGAGTTGCGTCAGGTAAAGAATTAAAGGAAGCCTCCTTGTGCCCTCTGTTGCCCTAGTACAAAAGTACTAGGGCAACAGAGGGCAAAAGGAGGCTTCTTCCACTTTTGTGAGTCGCGTCAAGTAAAGACGTAAAGGAAGCCTCCATGTGCCCTCTGTTGTCCTTGTACAAAAGTACTAGGGCAACAGATGGCACAAGGAGGCTTCCTTTAATTCTCTACCTTACGCAACTCACGAAAGGGGAAGAAGCCTCCTCGTGCCCACTGTTGCCCTAGTACTTTTGTTCTAGGGCAACATAGGGCACAAGGAGGCTTCCTTTACGTCTTTACCTGACGCGACTCACGAAAGGGGAAGAAGCCTCCTCGTGCCCTCTGTTGCCCTAGTACTTCTGTTCTACGGCAACATAGGGCACAAGGAGGCTTCCTTTACGTCTTTACCTGATGCGACTCACGAAAGGGGAAGAAGCCTCCTTGTGCCCTCTGTTGTCCTTGTACAAAAGTACTAGGGCAACAGATGGCACAAGGAGGCTTCCTTTAATTCTCTACCTTACGCAACTCACGAAAGGGGAAGAAGCCTCCTCGTGCCCTCTGTTGCCCTAGTACAAAAGTACAAATGTACTAGGGCAACAGAGGGCACAAGGAGGCTTCCTTTACGTCTTTACCTGACGCGACTCACGAAAGTGGAAGAAGCCTCCTTGTGCCCTCTGTTGCCCTAGTACTTTTGTACTAGGGCAACAGAGGGCACAAGGAGGCTTCCTTTAATTCTTTACCTGACGCAACTCACGAAAGGGCAAGAAGCCTCCTTGTGCCCTCTGTTGCCCTAGTACATTTGTACTTTTGTACTACGGCAATAGAGGGCACAAGGAGGCTTCTTCCCCTTTCGTGAGTCGCGTCAGGTAAAGACGTAAAGGAAGCCTCCTTGTGCCCTCTGTTGCCCTAGTACTTTTGTACTTTTGTACTAGGGCAATAGAGGGCACAAGGAGGCTTCTTCCCCTTTCGTGAGTCGCGTCAGGTAAAGACGTAAAGGAAGCCTCCTTGTGCCCTCTGTTGCCCTAGTACAAAAGTACTAGGGCAACAGAGGGCACGCGGAGGCTTCTTCCCCTTTCGTGAACTGCGTCAGGTAAAGACGTAAAGGAAGCCTCCTTGTGCCCTCTGTTGCCCTAGTACTTTTGTCCTTTTGTACTAGGGCAATAGAGGGCACAAGGAGGCTTCTTCCCCTTTCGTGAGTCGCGTAAGGTAGAGAATTAAAGGAAGCCTCCTTGTGCCCTCTGTTGCCCTAGTACAAAAGTACTAGGGCAACAGAGGGCACGAGGAGGCTTCTTCCCCTTTCGTGAGTTGCGACAGGTAAAGAATTAAAGGAAGCCTCCTTGTGCCCTCTGTTGCCCTAGTACAAAAGTACTAGGGCAACAGAGGGCACGAGGAGGCTTCTTCCACTTTCGTGAGTCGCGTCAGGTAAAGACGTAAAGGAAGCCTCCTTGTGCCCTCTGTTGCCCTAGTACATTTGTACTTTTGTACTAGGGCAATAGAGGGCACGAGGAGGCTTCTTCCCCTTTCGTGAGTCGCGTAAGGTAGAGAATTAAAGGAAGCCTCCTTGTGCCCTCTGTTGCCCTTGTACAAAAGTACTAGGGCAACAGAGGGCACGAGGAGGCTTCTTCCCCTTTCGTGAGTTGCGACAGGTAAAGAATTAAAGGAAGCCTCCTTGTGCCCTCTGTTGCCCTAGTACAAAAGTACTAGGGCAACAGAGGGCACGAGGAGGCTTCTTCCACTTTCGTGAGTCGCGTCAGGTAAAGACGTAAAGGAAGCCTCCTTGTGCCCTCTGTTGCCCTAGTACATTTGTACTTTTGTACTAGGGCAATAGAGGGCACAAGGAGGCTTCTTCCCCTTTCGTGAGTCGCGTCAGGTAAAGACGTAAAGGAAGCCTCCTTGTGCCCTCTGTTGCCCTAGTACAAAAGTACTAGGGCAACAGAGGGCACGAGGAGGCTTCTTCCCCTTTCGTGAGTCGCGTAAGGTAGAGAATTAAAGGAAGCCTCCCCGTGCCCTCTGTTGCCCTAGTACAAAAGTACTAGGGCAACAGAGGGCACGAGGAGGCTTCTTCCACTTTCGTGTGTCGCGTCAGGTAAAGACGTAAAGGAAGCCTCCTTGTGCCCTCTGTTGCCCTAGTACATTTGTACTTTTGTACTAGGGCAATAGAGGGCACAAGGAGGCTTCTTCCCCTTTCGTGAGTCGCGTCAGGTAAAGACGTAAAGGAAGCCTCCTTGTGCCCTCTGTTGCCCTAGTACATTTGTACTTTTGTACTAGGGCAATAGAGGGCACAAGGAGGCTTCTTCCCCTTTCGTGAGTCGCGTCAGGTAAAGACGTAAAGGAAGCCTCCTTGTGCCCTCTGTTGCCCTAGTACTTTTGTACTTTTGTACTAGGGCAATAGAGGGCACAAGGAGGCTTCTTCCCCTTTCGTGAGTCGCGTCAGGTAAAGACGTAAAGGAAGCCTCCTTGTGCCCTCTGTTGCCCTAGTACAAAAGTACTAGGGCAACAGAGGGCACGAGGAGGCTTCTTTCCCTTTCGTGAGTCGCGTAAGGTAGAGAATTAAAGGAAGCCTCCTTGTGCCCTCTGTTGCCCTAGTACAAAAGTACTAGGGCAACAGAGGGCACGAGGAGGCTTCTTTCCCTTTCGTGAGTCGCGTCAGGTAAAGACGTAAAGGAAGACTCCTTGTGCCCTCTGTTGCCCTAGTACAAAAGTACTAGGGCAACAGAGGGCACAAGAAGGTTTCTTCCCCTTTCGTGAATCGCGTCAGTTAAAGAATTAAAGGAAGCCTCCTAGTGCCCTCTGTTGCCCTTGTACAAAAGTACTAGGGCAACAGAGGGCACAAGGAGGCTTCTTCCACTTTCGTGAGTCGCGTCAGGTAAAGACGTAAAGGAAGCCTCCTTGTGCCCTCTGTTGCCCTAGTACTTTTGTACTTTTGTACTAGGGCAATAGAAGGCACAAGGAGGCTTCTTCCCCTTTCGTGAGTCGCGTCAGGTAAAGACGTAAAGGAAGCCTCCTTGTGCCCTCTGTTGCCCTAGTACAAAAGTACTAGGGCAACAGAGAGCACGAGGAGGCTTCTTCCCCTTTCGTGAGTCGCGTCAGGTAAAGACGTAAAGGAAGCCTCCTTGTGCCCTCTGTTGCCCTAGTACTTTTGTACTTTTGTACTAGGGCAATAGAGGGCACAAGGAGGCTTCTTCCCCTTTCGTGAGTCGCGTCAGGTAAAGACGTAAAGGAAGCCACCTTGTGCCCTCTGTTGCCCTAGTACAAAAGTACTAGGGCAACAGAGGGCACGAGGAGGCTTCTTCCCCTTTCGTGAATCGCGTCAGGTAAAGAATTAAAGGAAGCCTCCTTGTGCCCTCTGTTGCCCTTGTACAAAAGTACTAGGGCAACAGAGAGCACGAGGAGGCTTCTTCCCCTTTCGTGAGTCGCGTCAGGTAAAGACGTAAAGGAAGCCTCCTTGTGCCCTCTGTTGCCCTAGTACTTTTGTACTTTTGTACTAGGGCAACAGAGGGCACAAGGAGGCTTCTTCCCCTTTCGTGAGTCGCGTAAGGTAGAGAATTAAAGGAAGCCTCCTTGTGCCCTCTGTTGCCCTAGTACAAAAGTACTAGGGCAACAGAGGGCACGAGGAGGCTTCTTCCCCTTTCGTGAGTTGCGACAGGTAAAGAATTAAAGGAAGCCTCCTTGTGCCCTCTGTTGCCCTAGTACAAAAGTACTAGGGCAACAGAGGGCACGAGGAGGCTTCTTCCCCTTTCGTGAGTTGCGTCAGGTAAAGAATTAAAGGAAGCCTCCTTGTGCCCTCTGTTGCCCTAGTACAAAAGTACTAGGGCAACAGAGGGCACGAGGAGGCTTCTTCCACTTTCGTGAGTCGCGTCAGGTAAAGACGTAAAGGAAGCCTCCTTGTGCCCTCTGTTGCCCTAGTACATTTGTACTTTTGTACTAGGGCAATAGAGGGCACAAGGAGGCTTCTTCCCCTTTCGTGAGTCGCGTCAGGTAAAGACGTAAAGGAAGCCTCCTTGTGCCCTCTGTTGCCCTAGTACAAAAGTACTAGGGCAACAGAGGGCACGAGGAGGCTTCTTCCCCTTTCGTGAGTCGCGTAAGGTAGAGAATTAAAGGAAGCCTCCCTGTGCCCTCTGTTGCCCTAGTACAAAAGTACTAGGGCAACAGAGGGCACGAGGAGGCTTCTTCCACTTTCGTGTGTCGCGTCAGGTAAAGACGTAAAGGAAGCCTCCTTGTGCCCTCTGTTGCCCTAGTACATTTGTACTTTTGTACTAGGGCAATAGAGGGCACAAGGAGGCTTCTTCCCCTTTCGTGAGTCGCGTCAGGTAAAGACGTAAAGGAAGCCTCCTTGTGCCCTCTGTTGCCCTAGTACAAAAGTACTAGGGCAACAGAGGGCACGAGGAGGCTTCTTCCCCTTTCGTGAGTCGCGTAAGGTAGAGAATTAAAGGAAGCCTCCCTGTGCCCTCTGTTGCCCTAGTACAAAAGTACTAGGGCAACAGAGGGCACGAGGAGGCTTCTTCCCCTTTCGTGAGTCGCGTCAGTTAAAGAATTAAAGGAAGCCTCCTAGTGCCCTCTGTTGCCCTTGTACAAAAGTACTAGGGCAACAGAGGGCACAAGGAGGCTTCTTCCCCTTTCGTGAGTCGCGTCAGGTAAAGACGTAAAGGAAGACTCCTTGTGCCCTCTGTTGCCCTAGTACAACAGTACTAGGGCAACAGAGGGGATAAGGAGGCTTCTTCCCCTTTCGTGAGTCGCGTCAGTTAAAGAATTAAAGGAAGTCTCCTAGTGCCCTCTGTTGCCCTTGTACAAAAGTACTAGGGCAACAGAGGGCACAAGGAGGCATCTTCCCCTTTCGTGAGTCGCGTCAGGTAAAGACGTAAAGGAAGCCTCCTTGTGCCCTCTGTTGCCCTTGTACTTTTGTACTAGAGCAATAGAGGGCACAAGGAGGCTTCTTCCCCTTTCGTGAGTCGCGTCAGGTAAAGACGTAAAGGAAGCCTCCTTGTGCCCTCTGTTGCCCTAGTACAAAAGTACTAGGGCAACAGAGGGCACGAGGAGGCTTCTTCCCCTTTCGTGAGTCGCGTCAGGTAAAGACGTAAAGGAAGCCTCCTTGTGCCCTCTGTTGCCCTGGTACAAAAGTACTAGGGCAACAGAGGGCACGAGGAGGCTTCTTCCCCTTTCGTGAGTTGCGTCAGGTAAAGAATTAAAGGAAGCCTCCTTGTGCCCTCTGTTGCCCTAGTACAAAAGTACTAGGGCAACAGAGGGCACAAGGAGGCTTCTTCCACTTTTGTGAGTCGCGTCAAGTAAAGACGTAAAGGAAGCCTCCTTGTGCCCTCTGTTGCCCTAGTACATTTGTACTTTTGTACTAGGGCAATAGAGGGCACAAGGAGGCTTCTTCCCCTTTCGTGAGTCGCGTCAGGTAAAGACGTAAAGGAAGCCTCCTTGTGCCCTCTGTTGCCCTAGTACAAAAGTACTAGGGCAACAGGGGGCACGAGGAGGCTTCTTCCCCTTTCGTGAGTCGCGTCAGGTAAAGACGTAAAGGAAGCCTCCTTGTGCCCTATGTTGCCCTAGAACAAAAGTACTAGGGCAACAGAGGGCACGAGGAGGCTTCTTCCCCTTTCGTGAGTCGCGTCAGGTAAAGACGTAAAGGAAGCCTCCTTGTGCCCTATGTTGCCCTAGAACAAAAGTACTAGGGCAACAGAGGGCACGAGGAGGCTTCTTCCCCTTTCGTGAGTCGCGTCAGGTAAAGACGTAAAGGAAGCCTCCTTGTGCCCTATGTTGCCCTAGAACAAAAGTACTAGGGCAACAGAGGGCACGAGGAGGCTTCTTCCCCTTTCGTGAGTTGCGTAAGGTAGAGAATTAAAGGAAGCCTCCTTGTGCCATCTGTTGCCCTAGTACTTTTGTACAAGGACAACAGAGGGCACAAGGAGGCTTCCTTTAATTCTCTACCTTACGCGACTCACGAAAGGGGAAGAAGCCTCCTCGTGCCCTCTATTGCCCTAGTACAAAAGTACAAGTGTACTAGGGCAACAGAGGGCACGAGGAGGCTTCTTCCCCTTTCGTGAATCGCGTCAGGTAAAGAATTAAAGGAAGCCTCCTTGTGCCCTCTGTTGCCCTTGTACAAAAGTATTTGGGCACCCGCGGGCACAAGGAGGCTTCTTCCCCTTTCATGAGTCGCGTCAGGTAAAGACGTAAAGGAAGCCTCCTTGTGCCCTCTGTTGCCCTAGTACAAAAGTACTAGGGCAACAGAGGGCACGAGAAGGCTTCTTCCCTTTCTTGAGTCGCGTCAGGTGAAGACGTAAAGGAAGCCTCCTTGTGCCCTCTGTTGCCCTAGTACAAAAGTACTAGGGCAACAGAGAGCTCGAGGAGGCTTCTTCCCCTTTCGTGAGTCGCGTCAGGTAAAGACGTAAAGGAAGCCTCCTTGTGCCCTCTGTTGCCCTAGTACTTTTGTACTTTTGTACTAGGGCAATAGAGGGCACAAGGAGGCTTCTTCCCCTTTCGTGAGTTGCGTCAGGTAAAGAATTAAAGGAAGCCTCCTTGTGCCCTCTGTTGCCCTAGTACAAAAGTACTAGGGCAACAGAGGGCACAAGGAGGCTTCTTCCACTTTTGTGATTCGCGTCAAGTAAAGACGTAAAGGAAGCCTCCTTGTGCCCTCTGTTGCCCTAGTACAAAAGTACTAGGGCAACAGAGGGCACAAGAAGGCTTCTTCCCCTTTCGTGAGTCGCGTCAGTTAAAGAATTAAAGGAAGTCTCCTAGTGCCCTCTGTTGCCCTTGTACAAAAGTACTAGGGCAACAGAGGGCACAAGGAGGCATCTTCCCCTTTCGTGAGTCGCGTCAGGTAAAGACGTAAAGGAAGCCTCCTTGTGCCCTCTGTTGCCCTAGTACTTTTGTACTTTTGTACTAGGGCAATAGAGGGCACAAGGAGGCTTCTTCCCCTTTCGTGAGTCGCGTCAGGTAAAGACGTAAAGGAAGCCTCCTTGTGCCCTCTGTTGCCCTAGTACAAAAGTACTAGGGCAACAGAGGGCACGAGGAGGCTTCTTCCCCTTTCGTGAGTCGCGTCAGGTAAAGACGTAAATGAAGCCTCCTTGTGCCCTCTGTTGCCCTGGTACAAAAGTACTAGGGCAACAGAGGGCACGAGGAGGCTTCTTCCCCTTTCGTGAGTTGCGTCAGGTAAAGAATTAAAGGAAGCCTCCTTGTGCCCTCTGTTGCCCTAGTACAAAAGTACTAGGGCAACAGAGGGCACAAGGAGGCTTCTTCCCCTTTCGTGAGTCGCGTCAGGTAAAGACGTAAAGGAAGACTCCTTGTGCCCTCTGTTGCCCTAGTACAAAAGTACTAGGGCAACAGAGGGGATAAGGAGGCTTCTTCCCCTTTCGTGAGTCGCGTCATGTAAAGACGTAAAGGAAGACTCCTTGTGCCCTCTGTTGCCCTAGTACAAAAGTACTAGGGCAACAGAGGGCACAAGAAGGCTTCTTCCCCTTTCGTGAGTCGCGTCAGTTAAAGAATTAAAGGAAGTCTCCTAGTGCCCTCTGTTGCCCTTGTACAAAAGTACTAGGGCAACAGAGGGGATAAGGAGGCTTCTTCCCCTTTCGTGAGTCGCGTCAGGTAAAGATGTAAAGGAAGACTCCTTGTGCCCTCTGTTGCCCTAGTACAAAAGTACTAGGGCAACAGAGGGCACAAGAAGGCATCTTCCCCTTTCGTGAGTCGCGTCAGGTAAAGACGTAAAGGAAGCCTCCTTGTGCCCTCTGTTGCCCTAGTACTTTTGTACTATTGTACTAGGGCAATAGAGGGCACAAGGAGGCTTCTTCCCCTTTCGTGAGTCGCGTCAGGTAAAGACGTAAAGGAAGCCTCCTTGTGCCCTCTGTTGCCCTAGTACTTTTGTACTAGGGCAACAGAGGGCACGAGGAGGCTTCTTCCCCTTTCGTGAGTCGCGTCAGGTAGAGAATTAAAGGAAGCCTCCTTGTGCCCTCTGTTGCCCTAGTACAAAAGTACTAGGGCAACAGAGGGCACGAGGAGGCTTCTTCCCCTTTCGTGAGTTGCGACAGGTAAAGAATTAAAGGAAGCCTCCTTGTGCCCTCTGTTGCCCTAGTACAAAAGTACTAGGGCAACAGAGGGCACGAGGAGGCTTCTTCTACTTTCGTGAGTCGCGTCAGGTAAAGACGTAAAGGAAGCCTCCTTGTGCCCTCTGTTGCCCTAGTACATTTGTACTTTTGTACTAGGGCAATAGAGGGCACGAGGAGGCTTCTTCCCCTTTCGTGAGTCGCGTAAGGTAGAGAATTAAAGGAAGCCTCCTTGTGCCCTCTGTTGCCCTAGTACAAAAGTACTAGGGCAACAGAGGGCACGAGGAGGCTTCTTCCCCTTTCGTGAGTCGCGTCAGGTAAAGACGTAAAGGAAGCCTCCTTGTGCCCTCTGTTGCCCTAGTACAAAAGTACTAGGGCAACAGAGGGCACGAGGAGGCTTCTTCCCCTTTCGTGAGTCGCGTAAGGTAGAGAATTAAAGGAAGCCTCCCTGTGCCCTCTGTTGCCCTAGTACAAAAGTACTAGGGCAACAGAGGGCACGAGGAGGCTTCTTCCACTTTCGTGTGTCGCGTCAGGTAAAGACGTAAAGGAAGCCTCCTTGTGCCCTCTGTTGCCCTAGTACATTTGTACTTTTGTACTAGGGCAATAGAGGGCACAAGGAGGCTTCTTCCCCTTTCGTGAGTCCTCTGTTGCCCTAGTACAAAAGTACTAGGGCAACAGAGGGCACGAGGAGGCTTCTTCCCCTTTCGTGAGTCGCGTCAGTTAAAGAATTAAAGGAAGCCTCCTAGTGCCCTCTGTTGCCCTTGTACAAAAGTACTAGGGCAACAGAGGGGATAAGGAGGCTTCTTCCCCTTTCGTGAGTCGCGTCAGTTAAAGAATTAAAGGAGGTCTCCTAGTGCCCTCTGTTGCCCTTGTACAAAAGTACTAGGGCAACAGAGGGCACAAGGAGGCATCTTCCCCTTTCGTGAGTCGCGTCAGGTAAAGACGTAAAGGAAGCCTCCTTGTGCCCTCTGTTGCCCTAGTACTTTTGTACTTTTGTACTAGGGCAATAGAGGGCACAAGGAGGCTTCTTCCCCTTTCGTGAGTCGCGTCAGGTAAAGACGTAAAGGAAGCCTCCTTGTGCCCTCTGTTGCCCTAGTACAAAAGTACTAGGGCAACAGAGGGCACGAGGAGGCTTCTTCCCCTTTCGTGAGTCGCGTCAGGTAAAGACGTAAAGGAAGCCTCCTTGTGCCCTCTGTTGCCCTGGTACAAAAGTACTAGGGCAACAGAGGGCACGAGGAGGCTTCTTCCCCTTTCGTGAGTTGCGTCAGGTAAAGAATTAAAGGAAGCCTCCTTGTGCCCTCTGTTGCCCTAGTACAAAAGTACTAGGGCAACAGAGGGCACAAGGAGGCTTCTTCCACTTTTGTGCGTCGCGTCAAGTAAAGACGTAAAGGAAGCCTCCTTGTGCCCTCTGTTGCCCTAGTACATTTGTACTTTTGTACTAGGGCAATAGAGGGCACAAGGAGGCTTCTTCCCCTTTCGTGAGTCGCGTCAGGTAAAGACGTAAAGGAAGCCTCCTTGTGCCCTCTGTTGCCCTAGTACAAAAGTACTAGGGCAACAGGGGGCACGAGGAGGCTTCTTCCCCTTTCGTGAGTCGCGTCAGGTAAAGACGTAAAGGAAGCCTCCTTGTGCCCTCTGTTGCCCTAGTACAAAAGTACTAGGGCAACAGAGGGCACGAGGAGGCTTCTTCCCCTTTCGTGAGTTGCGTCAGGTAAAGAATTAAAGGAAGCCTCCTTGTGCCCTCTGTTGCCCTAGTACAAAAGTACTAGGGCAACAGAGGGCAAAAGGAGGCTTCTTCCACTTTTGTGAGTCGCGTCAAGTAAAGACGTAAAGGAAGCCTCCTTGTGCCCTCTGTTGTCCTTGTACAAAAGTACTAGGGCAACAGATGGCACAAGGAGGCTTCCTTTAATTCTCTACCTTACGCAACTCACGAAAGGGGAAGAAGCCTCCTCGTGCCCTCTGTTGCCCTAGTACTTTTGTTCTAGGGCAACATAGGGCACAAGGAGGCTTCCTTTACGTCTTTACCTGACGCGACTCACGAAAGGGGAAGAAGCCTCCTCGTGCCCTCTGTTGCCCTAGTACTTCTGTTCTACGGCAACATAGGGCACAAGGAGGCTTCCTTTACGTCTTTACCTGATGCGACTCACGAAAGGGGAAGAAGCCTCCTTGTGCCCTCTGTTGTCCTTGTACAAAAGTACTAGGGCAACAGATGGCACAAGGAGGCTTCCTTTAATTCTCTACCTTACGCAACTCACGAAAGGGGAAGAAGCCTCCTCGTGCCCTCTGTTGCCCTAGTACAAAAGTACAAATGTACTAGGGCAACAGAGGGCACAAGGAGGCTTCCTTTACGTCTTTACCTGACGCGACTCACGAAAGTGGAAGAAGCCTCCTTGTGCCCTCTGTTGCCCTAGTACTTTTGTACTAGGGCAACAGAGGGCACAAGGAGGCTTCCTTTAATTCTTTACCTGACGCAACTCACGAAAGGGCAAGAAGCCTCCTTGTGCCCTCTGTTGCCCTAGTACATTTGTACTTTTGTACTACGGCAATAGAGGGCACAAGGAGGCTTCTTCCCCTTTCGTGAGTCGCGTCAGGTAAAGACGTAAAGGAAGCCTCCTTGTGCCCTCTGTTGCCCTAGTACTTTTGTACTTTTGTACTAGGGCAATAGAGGGCACAAGGAGGCTTCTTCCCCTTTCGTGAGTCGCGTCAGGTAAAGACGTAAAGGAAGCCTCCTTGTGCCCTCTGTTGCCCTAGTACAAAAGTACTAGGGCAACAGAGGGCACGCGGAGGCTTCTTCCCCTTTCGTGAACTGCGTCAGGTAAAGACGTAAAGGAAGCCTCCTTGTGCCCTCTGTTGCCCTAGTACTTTTGTCCTTTTGTACTAGGGCAATAGAGGGCACAAGGAGGCTTCTTCCCCTTTCGTGAGTCGCGTAAGGTAGAGAATTAAAGGAAGCCTCCTTGTGCCCTCTGTTGCCCTAGTACAAAAGTACTAGGGCAACAGAGGGCACGAGGAGGCTTCTTCCCCTTTCGTGAGTTGCGACAGGTAAAGAATTAAAGGAAGCCTCCTTGTGCCCTCTGTTGCCCTAGTACAAAAGTACTAGGGCAACAGAGGGCACGAGGAGGCTTCTTCCACTTTCGTGAGTCGCGTCAGGTAAAGACGTAAAGGAAGCCTCCTTGTGCCCTCTGTTGCCCTAGTACATTTGTACTTTTGTACTAGGGCAATAGAGGGCACGAGGAGGCTTCTTCCCCTTTCGTGAGTCGCGTAAGGTAGAGAATTAAAGGAAGCCTCCTTGTGCCCTCTGTTGCCCTAGTACAAAAGTACTAGGGCAACAGAGGGCACGAGGAGGCTTCTTCCCCTTTCGTGAGTCGCGTCAGGTAAAGACGTAAAGGAAGACTCCTTGTGCCCTCTGTTGCCCTAGTACAAAAGTACTAGGGCAACAGAGGGCACAAGAAGGTTTCTTCCCCTTTCGTGAGTCGCGTCAGTTAAAGAATTAAAGGAAGCCTCCTAGTGCCCTCTGTTGCCCTTGTACAAAAGTACTAGGGCAACAGAGGGCACAAGGAGGCTTCTTCCACTTTCGTGAGTCGCGTCAGGTAAAGACGTAAAGGAAGCCTCCTTGTGCCCTCTGTTGCCCTAGTAATTTTGTACTTTTGTACTAGGGCAACAGAGGGCACGAGGAGGCTTCTTCCCCTTTCGTGAGTTGCGACAGGTAAAGAATTAAAGGAAGCCTCCTTGTGCCCTCTGTTGCCCTAGTACAAAAGTACTAGGGCAACAGAGGGCACGAGGAGGCTTCTTCAACTTTCGTGAGTCGCGTCAGGTAAAGACGTAAAGGAAGCCTCCTTGTGCCCTCTGTTGCCCTAGTACAAAAGTACTAGGGCAACAGAGGGCACGAGGAGGCTTCTTCAACTTTCGTGAGTCGCGTCAGGTAAAGACGTAAAGGAAGCCTCCTTGTGCCCTCTGTTGCCCCAGTACATTTGTACTTTTGTACTAGGGCAATAGAGGGCACAAGGAGGCTTCTTCCCCTTTCGTGAGTCGCGTCAGGTAAAGACGTAAAGGAAGCCTACTTGTGCCCTCTGTTGCCATTGTACAAAAGTACTAGGGCAACAGAGGGCACGAGGAGGCTTCTTCCCCTTTCGTGAGTCGCGTAAGGTAGAGAATTAAAGGAAGACTCCCTGTGCCCTCTGTTGCCCTAGTACAAAAGTACTAGGGCAACAGAGGGCACGAGGAGGCTTCTTCCACTTTCGTGAGTCGCGTCAGGTAAAGACGTAAAGGAAGCCTCCTTGTGCCCTCTGTTGCCCTAGTACATTTGTACTTTTGTACTAGGGCAATAGAGGGCACGAGGAGGCTTCTTCCCCTATCGTGAGTCGCGTAAGGTAGAGAATTAAAGGAAGCCTCCCTGTGCCCTCTGTTGCCCTAGTACTTTTGTACTTTTGTACTAGGGCAATAGAGGGCACGAGGAGGCTTCTTCCCCATTCGTGAGTCGCATCAGGTAAAGACGTAAAGGAAGCCTCCTTGTGCCCTCTGTTGCCCTAGTACAAAAGTACTAGGGCAACAGAGGGCACAAGAAGGCTTCTTTCACTTTTGTGAGTCGCGTCAAGTAAAGACGTAAAGGAAGCCTCCTTGTGCCCTCTGTTGCCCTAGTACATTTGTACTTTTGTACTAGGGCAATAGAGGGCACAAGGAGGCTTCTTCCCCTTTCGTGAGTCGCGTCAGGTAAAGACGTAAAGGAAGCCTTCTTGTGCCCTCTGTTGCCCTAGTACATTTGTACTTTTGTACTAGGGCAACAGAGGGCACGAGGAGGCTTCTTCCCCTTTCGTGAGTTGCGTAAGGTAGAGAATTAAAGGAAGCCTCCTTGTGCCATCTGTTGCCCTAGTACTTTTGTACAAGGACAACAGAGGGCACAAGGAGGCTTCTTCCCCTTTCGTGAGTCGTGTCAGGTAAAGACGTAAAGGAAGCCTCCTTGTGCCCTATGTTGCCCTAGAACAAAAGTACTAGGGCAACAGAGGGCACGAGGAGGCTTCTTCCCCTTTCGTGAGTCGCGTCAGGTAAAGACGTAAAGGAAGCCTCCTTGTGCCCTCTGTTGCCCCAGTACATTTGTACTTTTGTACTAGGGCAATAGAGGGCACAAGGAGGCTTCTTCCCCTTTCGTGAGTCGCGTCAGGTAAAGACGTAAAGGAAGCCTACTTGTGCCCTCTGTTGCCCTAGTACAAAAGTACTAGGGCAACAGAGGGCACGAGGAGGCTTCTTCCCCTTTCGTGAGTCGCGTAAGGTAGAGAATTAAAGGAAGCCTCCCTGTGCCCTCTGTTGCCCTAGTACAAAAGTACTAGGGCAACAGAGGGCACGAGGAGGCTTCTTCCACTTTCGTGAGTCGCGTCAGGTAAAGACGTAAAGGAAGCCTCCTTGTGCCCTCTGTTGCCCTAGTACATTTGTACTTTTGTACTAGGGCAATAGAGGGCACGAGGAGGCTTCTTCCCCTTTCGTGAGTCGCGTAAGGTAGAGAATTAAAGGAAGCCTCCCTGTGCCCTCTGTTGCCCTAGTACACTTGTACTTTTGTACTAGGGCAATAGAGGGCACGAGGAGGCTTCTTCCCCATTCGTGAGTCGCATCAGGTAAAGACGTAAAGGAAGCCTCCTTGTGCCCTCTGTTGCCCTAGTACAAAAGTACTAGGGCAACAGAGGGCACAAGAAGGCTTCTTCCACTTTTGTGAGTCGCGTCAAGTAAAGACGTAAAGGAAGCCTCCTTGTGCCCTCTGTTGCCCTAGTACATTTGTACTTTTGTACTAGGGCAATAGAGGGCACAAGGAGGCTTCTTCCCCTTTCGTGAGTCGCGTCAGGTAAAGACGTAAAGGAAGCCTTCTTGTGCCCTCTGTTGCCCTAGTACATTTGTACTTTTGTACTAGGGCAACAGAGGGCACAAGGAGGCTTCTTCCCCTTTCGTGAGTCGCGTCAGGTAAAGACGTAAAGGAAGCCTTCTTGTGCCCTCTGTTGCCCTAGTACATTTGTACTTTTGTACTAGGGCAACAGAGGGCACGAGGAGGCTTCTTCCCCTTTCGTGAGTTGCGTAAGGTAGAGAATTAAAGGAAGCCTCCTTGTGCCATCTGTTGCCCTAGTACTTTTGTACAAGGACAACAGAGGGCACAAGGAGGCTTCTTCCCCTTTCGTGAGTCGTGTCAGGTAAAGACGTAAAGGAAGCCTCCTTGTGCCCTATGTTGCCCTAGAACAAAAGTACTAGGGCAACAGAGGGCACGAGGAGGCTTCTTCCCCTTTCGTGAGTCGCGTCAGGTAAAGACGTAAAGGAAGCCTCCTTGTGCCCTATGTTGCCCTAGAACAAAAGTACTAGGGCAACAGAGGGCACGAGGAGGCTTCTTCCCCTTTCGTGAGTTGCGTAAGGTAGAGAATTAAAGGAAGCCTCCTTGTGCCATCTGTTGCCCTAGTACTTTTGTACAAGGACAACAGAGGGCACAAGGAGGCTTCCTTTACGTCTTTACTTGACGCGACTCACAAAAGTGAAAGAAGCCTCCTTGTGCCCTCTGTTGCCCTAGTACTTTTGTACTAGGGCAACAGAGGGCACAAGGAGGCTTCCTTTACGTCTTTACCTGACGCGACTCACGAATGGGGAAGAAGCCTCCTCGTGCCCTCTATTGCCCTAGTACAAAAGTACAAAAGTACTAGGGCAACAGAGGGCACAAGGAGGCTTCCTTTAATTCTTTACCTGACGCGATTCACGAAAGGGGAAGAAGTCTCCTAGTGCCCTCTGTTGCCCTTGTACAAAAGTACTAGGGCAACAGAGGGCACGAGGAGGCTTCTTCCCCTTTCGTGAGTTGCGTAAGGTAGAGAATTAAAGGAAGCCTCCTTGTGCCATCTGTTGCCCTAGTACTTTTGTACAAGGACAACAGAGGGCACAAGGAGGCTTCTTCCCCTTTCGTGAGTTGCGTCAGGTAAAGAATTAAAGGAAGCCTCCTTGTGCCCTCTGTTGCCCTAGTACAAAAGTACTAGGACAACAGAGGGCACAAGGAGGCTTCTTCCACTTTTGTGAGTCGCGTCAAGTAAAGACGTAAAGGAAGCCTCCTTGTGCCCTCTGTTGCCCTAGTACAAAAGTACTAGGGCAACAGAGGGCACAAGAAGGCTTCTTCCCCTTTCGTGAGTCGCGTCAGTTAAAGAATTAAAGGAAGTCTCCTCGTGCCCTCTGTTGCCCTAGTACAAAAGTACTAGGGCAACAGAGGGCACAAGGAGGCTTCCTTTACGTCTTTACCTGACGCGACTCACGAAAGGGGAAGAAGCCTCCTTGTGCCCTCTATTGCCCTAGTACAAAAGTACAAAAGTACTAGGGCAACAGAGGGCACAAGGAGGCTTCCTTTACGTCTTTACCTGTCGCGACTCACGAAAGGGGAAGATGCCTCCTTGAGGCTTCTTCCCCTTTCGTGAGTCGCGTCAGGTAAAGACGTAAAGGAAGACTCCTTGTGCCCTCTGTTGCCCTAGTACAAAAGTACTAGGCCAACAGAGGGGATAAGGAGGCTTCTTCCCCTTTCGTGAGTCGCGTCAGGTAAAGACGTAAAGGAAGACTCCTTGTGCCCTCTGTTGCCCTAGTACAAAAGTACTAGGGCAACAGAGGGCACAAGAAGGCTTCTTCCCCTTTCGTGAGTCGCGTCAGTTAAAGAATTAAAGGAAGTCTCCTAGTGCCCTCTGTTGCCCTTGTACAAAAGTACTAGGGCAACAGAGGGCACAAGGAGGCATCTTCCCCTTTCGTGAGTCGCGTCAGGTAAAGACGTAAAGGAAGCCTCCTTGTGCCCTCTGTTGCCCTAGTACTTTTGTACTTTTGTACTAGGGCAATAGAGGGCACAAGGAGGCTTCTTCCCCTTTCGTGAGTCGCGTGAGGTAAAGATGTAAAGGAAGCCTCCTTGTGCCCTCTGTTGCCCTAGTACTTTTGTACTAGGGCAACAGAGGGCACGAGGAGGCTTCTTCCCCTTTCGTGAGTCGCGTCAGGTAAAGACGTAAAGGAAGCCTCCTTGTGCCCTCTGTTGCCCTGGTACAAAAGTACTAGGGCAACAGAGGGCACGAGGAGGCTTCTTCCCCTTTCGTGAGTTGCGTCAGGTAAAGAATTAAAGGAAGCCTCCTTGTGCCCTCTGTTGCCCTAGTACATTTTTTTTTTGTACTAGGGCAATAGAGGGCACAAGGAGGCTTCTTCCACTTTTGTGAGTCGCGTCAAGTAAAGACGTAAAGGAAGCCTCCTTGTGCCCTCTGTTGCCCTAGTACATTTGTACTTTTGTACTAGGGCAACAGAGGGCAAAAGGAGGCTTCTTCCACTTTTGTGAGTCGCGTCAAGTAAAGACGTAAAGGAAGCCTCCTTGTGCCCTCTGTTGCCCTAGTACATTTGTACTTTTGTACTAGGGCAATAGAGGGCACAAGGAGGCTTCTTCCCCTTTCGTGAGTCGCGTCAAGTATAGACGTAAGGAAGCCTCCTTGTGCCCTCTGTTGCCCTAGTACAAAAGTACTAGGACAACAGAGGGCACGAGGAGGCTTCTTCCCCTTTCGTGAATCGCGTCAGGTAAAGAATTAAAGGAAGCCTCCTTGTGCCCTCTGTTGCCCTTGTACAAAAGTACTAGGGCAACAGAGAGCACGAGGAGGCTTCTTCCCCTTTCGTGAGTCGCGTCAGGTAAAGACGTAAAGGAAGCCTCCTTGTGCCCTCTGTTGCCCTAGTACTTTTGTACTTTTGTACTAGGGCAATAGAGGGCACAAGGAGGCTTCTTCCCCTTTCGTGAGTCGCGTCAGATAAAGACGTAAAGGAAGCCTCCTTGTGCCCTCTGTTGCCCTAGTACAAAAGTACTAGTGCAACAGAGGGCACGAGGAGGCTTCTTCCCCTTTCGTGAGTTGCGACAGGTAAAGAATTAAAGGAAGCCTCCTTGTGCCCTCTGTTGCCCTAGTACAAAAGTACTAGGGCAACAGAGGGCACGAGGAGGCTTCTTCCACTTTCGTGAGTCGCGTCAGGTAAAGACGTAAAGGAAGCCTCCTTGTGCCCTCTGTTGCCCTAGTACATTTGTACTTTTGTACTAGGGCAATAGAGGGCACGAGGAGGCTTCTTCCCCTTTCGTGAGTCGCGTAAGGTAGAGAATTAAAGGAAGCCTCCTTGTGCCATCTGTTGCCCTAGTACTTTTGTACAAGGACAACAGAGGGCACAAGGAGGCTTCCTTTAATTCTCTACCTTACGCGACTCACGAAAGGGGAAGAAGCCTCCTCGTGCCCTCTGTTGCCCTAGTACTTTTGTTCTAGGGCAACATAGGGCACAAGGAGGCTTCCTTTACGTCTTTACCTGACGCGACTCACGAAAGGGGAAGAAGCCTCCTCGTGCCCTCTGTTGCCCTAGTACTTTTGTTCTAGGGCAACATAGGGCACAAGGAGGCTGCCTTTACGTCTTTACCTGACGCGACTCACGAAAGGGGAAGAAGCCTCCTTGTGCCCTCTGTTGTCCTTGTACAAAAGTACTAGGGCAACAGATGGCACAAGGAGGCTTCCTTTAATTCTCTACCTTACCCAACTCACGAAAGGGGAAGAAGCCTCCTCGTGCCCTCTGTTGCCCTAGTACAAAAGTACAAATGTACTAGGGCAACAGAGGGCACAAGGAGGCTTCCTTTACGTCTTTACCTGACGCGACTCACGAAAGTGGAAGAAGCCTCCTTGTGCCCTCTGTTGCCCTAATACTTTTGTACTAGGGCAACAGAGGGCACAAGGAGGCTTCCTTTAATTCTTTACCTGACGCAACTCACGAAAGGGGAAGAAGCCTCCTCGTGCCCTCTGTTGCCCTAGTACTTTTGTACTAGGGCAACAGAGGGCACAAGGAGGCTTCCTTTACGTCTTTACCTGACGCGACTCACGAAAGGGGAAGAAGCCTCCTTGTGCCCTCTATTGCCCTAGTACAAAAGTACAAAAGTACTAGGGCAACAGAGGGCACAAGGAGGCTTCTTTCACTTTTGTGAGTCACGTCAAGTAAAGACGTAAAGGAAGCCTCCTTGTGCCCTCTGTTGCCCTAGTACATTTGTACTTTTGTACTAGAGCAATAGAGGGCACAAGGAGGCTTCTTCCCCTTTCGTGAGTCGCGTCAGGTAAAGACGTAAAGGAAGCCTTCTTGTGCCCTCTGTTGCCCTAGTACATTTGTACTTTTGTACTAGGGCAACAGAGGGCACGAGGAGGCTTCTTCCCCTTTCGTGAGTTGCGTAAGGTAGAGAATTAAAGGAAGCCTCCTTGTGCCATCTGTTGCCCTAGTACTTTTGTACAAGGACAACAGAGGGCACAAGGAGGCTTCTTCCCATTTCGTGAGTCGCGTCAGGTAAAGACGTAAAGGAAGCCTCCTTGTGCCCTATGTTGCCCTAGAACAAAAGTACTAGGGCAACAGAGGGCACGAGGAGGCTTCTTCCCCTTTCGTGAGTCGCGTCAGGTAAAGACGTAAAGGAAGCCTCCTTGTGCCCTATGTTGCCCTAGAACAAAAGTACTAGGGCAACAGAGGGCACGAGGAGGCTTCTTCCCCTTTCGTGAGTTGCGTAAGGTAGAGAATTAAAGGAAGCCTCCTTGTGCCATCTGTTGCCCTAGTACTTTTGTACAAGGACAACAGAGGGCACAAGGAGGCTTCCTTTAATTCTCTACCTTACGCGACTCACGAAAGGGGAAGAAGCCTCCTCGTGCCCTCTATTGCCCTAGTACAAAAGTACAAATGTACTAGGGCAACAGAGGGCACCAGGAGGCTTCTTCCCCTTTCGTGAATCGCGTCAGGTAAAGAATTAAAGGAAGCCTCCTTGTGCCCTCTGTTGCCCTTGTACAAAAGTATTTGGGCACCCGCGGGCACAAGGAGGCTTCTTCCCCTTTCATGAGTCGCGTCAGGTAAAGACGTAAAGGAAGCCTCCTTGTGCCCTCTGTTGCCCTAGTACAAAAGTACTAGGGCAACAGAGGGCACAAGGAGGATTCTTCCCTTTTCGTGAGTCACGTCAGTTAAAGAATTAAAGGAAGTCTACTAGTGCCCTCTGTTGCCCTTGTACAAAAGTACTAGGGCAACAGAGGGCACAAGGAGGCTTCTTCCCCTTTCGTGAGTCGCGTCAGGTGAAGACGTAAAGGAAGCCTCCTTGTGCCCTCTGTTGCCCTAGTACTTTTGTACTAGGGCAACAGAGTGCACAAGGAGGCATCTTTTCCTTTCGTGAGTCGCGTCAGGTAAAGACGTAAAGGAAGCCTCCTTGTGCCCTCTGTTGCCCTAGTACAAAAGTACTAGGGCTACAGAGGGCACGAGAAGGCTTCTTCCCTTTCGTGAGTCGCGTCAGGTGAAGACGTAAAGGAAGCCTCCTTGTGCCCTCTGTTGCCCTAATACAAAAGTACGAGGGCAACAGAGAGCTCGAGGAGGCTTCTTCCCCTTTCGTGAGTCGCGTCAGGTAAAGACGTAAAGGAAGCCTCCTTGTGCCCTCTGTTGCCCTAGTACAAAAGTACTAGGGCAACAGAGGGCACAAGGAGGCTTCTTCCCCTTTCGTGAGTCGCGTCAGGTAAAGACGTAAAGGAAGACTCCTTGTGCCCTCTGTTGCCCTAGTACAAAAGTACTAGGGCAACAGAGGACACAAGGAAACTTCTTCCCCTTTCGTCAGTCG
Source organism: Furcula furcula (assembly GCA_911728495.1). Taxonomy (NCBI): domain Eukaryota; kingdom Metazoa; phylum Arthropoda; class Insecta; order Lepidoptera; family Notodontidae; genus Furcula; species Furcula furcula. The sequence goes on from OU452248.1 coordinate 21,336,685, forward strand.
CGTCAGGTAAAGAATTAAAGGAAGCCTCCTTGTGCACTCTGTTGCCCTAGTATTTTTGTACTAGGGCAACAGAATACACAAGGAGGCTTCTTCCCCTTTCGTGAGTCGCGTCAGGTAAAGACGTAAAGGAAGCCTCCTTGTGCCCTCTGTTGCCCTAGTACAAAAGTACTAGGGCAACCGAGGGCACAAGGAGGCTTCTTCCCCTTTCGTGAGTCGCGTCAGGTTAAAACGTAATGGAAGCCTCCTTGTGCCCTCTGTTGCCCTAGTACAAAAGTACTAGGGCAACAGAGGGCACAAAGAGGCTTCTTCCACTTTCGTGAGTCGCGTCAGGTAAAGACGTAAAGGAAGCCGCCTCGTGCCCTCTTTTGCCCAAGTACTTTTGTACTAGGGCAACAGAGGGCACAAGGAGGCTTCTTCCCCTTTCATGAGTCGCGTAAGGTAGAGAATTAAAGGAAGCCTCCTTGTGCCGTCTGTTGCCCTAGTACTTTTGTACAAGGGCAACAGAGGGCACAATGAGGCTTCCTTTAATTCTCTACCTTACGCGACTCACGAAAGTGGAAGAAGCCTCTTTGTGCCCTCTGTTGCCCTAGTACTTTTGTACTAGGGCAACAGAGGGCACAAGGAGGCTTCCTTTACGTCTTCACCTGACGCGACTCACGAAAGGGGAAGAAGCCTCCTTGTGCCCTCTGTTGCCCTAGTACTTTTGTACAAAAGTACTAGGGCAACAGAGGGCACAAGGAGGCTTCCTTTACGTCTTTACCTGACGCGACTCACGAACGGGGAAGAAGCCTCCTTGTGCCCTCTATTGCCCTAGTACAAAAGTACTAGGGCAACAGAGGGCACAAGGAGGCTTCCTTTACGTCTTTACCTGACGCGACTCACGAAAGGGGAAGAAGCCTCCTCGTGCCCTCTATTGCCCTAGTACAAAAGTACAAAAGTACAAGGGCAACAGAGGGCACTAGGAGGCTTCCTTTAATTCTTTAACTGACGCGACTCACGAAATGGGAAGAAGCCTTCTTGTGCCCTCTGTTGCCCTAATACTTTTGTACTAGGGCAACAGAGGGCACAAGGAGGCTTCCTTTACGTCTTTACCTGACGCGACTCACGAAAGGGAAAGAAGCCTCCTCGTGCCCTCTGTTGCCCTAGTACTTTAGTTACTTTTTTACTTTCGTAAATCGCGTCAGGTAAAGAATTAAAGGAAGCCTCCTTGTGCCCTCTGTTGCCCTTGTACAAAAGTACTAGGGCAACAGAGGGCACGAGGAGGCTTCTTCCCCTTTCGTGAGTCACGTCAGGTAAAGACGTAAAGGAAGACACCTTGTGCCCTCTGTTGCCCTAGTACAACAGTACTAGGGCAACAGAGGGCACAAAGAGGCTTCTTTCACTTTCGTGAGTCGCGTCAGGTAAAGACGTAAAGGAAGCCTCCTTGTGCCCTCTGTTTCCCTAGTACAAAAGTACTAGGGCAACAGAGGGCACGAGGAGGCTTCTTCCCCTTTCGTGAGTCGCGTCAGGTAAAGAATTAAAGGAAGCCTCCTTGTGCCCTCTGTTGCCCTTGTACAAAAGTACTAGGGCAACAGAGGGCACGAGGAGGCTTCTTCCCCTTTCGTGAGTCACGTCAGGTAAAGACGTAAAGGAAGACACCTTGTGCCCTCTGTTGCCCTAGTACAAAAGTACTAGGGCAACAGAGGACACAAAGAGGCTTCTTTCACTTTCGTGAGTCGCGTCAGGTAAAGACGTAAAGGAAGCCTCCTTGTGCCCTCTGTTTCCCTAGTACAAAAGTACTAGGGCAACAGAGGGCACGAGGAGGCTTCTTCCCCTTTCGTGAGTCGCGTCAGGTAAAGAATTAAAGGAAGCCTCCTTGTGCCCTCTGTTGCCCTTGTACAAAAGTACTAGGGCAACAGAGGGCACGAGGAGGCTTCTTCCCCTTTCGTGAGTCGCGTCAGTTAAAGAATTAAAGGAAGCCTCCTAGTGCCCTCTGTTGCCCTTGTACAAAAGTACTAGGGCAACAGAGGGCACAAGGAGGCTTCTTCCCCTTTCGTGAGTCGCGTCAGGTGAAGACGTAAAGGAAGACTCCTTGTGCCCTCTGTTGCCCTAATACTTTTGTACTAGGGCAACAGAGGGCACAAGGAGTCTTCCTTTACGTCTTTACCTGACGCGACTCACGAAAGGGGAAGAAGCCTCCTTGTGCCCTCTGTTGCCCTTGTACAAAAGTACTAGGGCAACAGAGAGCACGAGGAGGCTTCTTCCCCTTTCGTGAGTCGCGTCAGGTAAAGACGTAAAGGAAGCCTCCTTGTGCCCTCTGTTGCCCTAGTACTTTTGTACTTTTGTACTAGGGCAATAGAGGGCACAAGGAGGCTTCTTCCCCTTTCGTGAGTCGCGTCAGATAAAGACGTAAAGGAAGCCTCCTTGTGCCCTCTGTTGCCCTAGTACAAAAGTACTAGTGCAACAGAGGGCACGAGGAGGCTTCTTCCCCTTTCGTGAGTTGCGACAGGTAAAGAATTAAAGGAAGCCTCCTTGTGCCCTCTGTTGCCCTAGTACAAAAGTACTAGGGCAACAGAGGGCACGAGGAGGCTTCTTCCACTTTCGTGAGTCGCGTCAGGTAAAGACGTAAAGGAAGCCTCCTTGTGCCCTCTGTTGTCCTTGTACAAAAGTACTAGGGCAATAGAGGGCACGAGGAGGCTTCTTCCCCTTTCGTGAGTCGCGTAAGGTAGAGAATTAAAGGAAGCCTCCTTGTGCCCTCTGTTGTCCTTGTACAAAAGTACTAGGGCAACAGATGGCACAAGGAGGCTTCCTTTAATTCTCTACCTTACGCAACTCACGAAAGGGGAAGAAGCCTCCTCGTGCCCTCTGTTGCCCTAGTACTTTTGTTCTAGGGCAACATAGGGCACAAGGAGGCTTCCTTTACGTCTTTACCTGACGCGACTCACGAAAGGGGAAGAAGCCTCCTCGTGCCCTCTGTTGCCCTAGTACTTTTGTTCTAGGGCAACATAGGGCACAAGGAGGCTGCCTTTACGTCTTTACCTGACGCGACTCACGAAAGGGGAAGAAGCCTCCTTGTGCCCTCTGTTGTCCTTGTACAAAAGTACTAGGGCAACAGATGGCACAAGGAGGCTTCCTTTAATTCTCTACCTTACCCAACTCACGAAAGGGGAAGAAGCCTCCTCGTGCCCTCTGTTGCCCTAGTACAAAAGTACAAATGTACTAGGGCAACAGAGGGCACAAGGAGGCTTCCTTTACGTCTTTACCTGACGCGACTCACGAAAGTGGAAGAAGCCTCCTTGTGCCCTCTGTTGCCCTAATACTTTTGTACTAGGGCAACAGAGGGCACAAGGAGGCTTCCTTTAATTCTTTACCTGACGCAACTCACGAAAGGGGAAGAAGCCTCCTCGTGCCCTCTGTTGCCCTAGTACTTTTGTACTAGGGCAACAGAGGGCACAAGGAGGCTTCCTTTACGTCTTTACCTGACGCGACTCACGAAAGGGGAAGAAGCCTCCTTGTGCCCTCTATTGCCCTAGTACAAAAGTACAAAAGTACTAGGGCAACAGAGGGCACAAGGAGGCTTCTTTCACTTTTGTGAGTCACGTCAAGTAAAGACGTAAAGGAAGCCTCCTTGTGCCCTCTGTTGCCCTAGTACATTTGTACTTTTGTACTAGAGCAATAGAGGGCACAAGGAGGCTTCTTCCCCTTTCGTGAGTCGCGTCAGGTAAAGACGTAAAGGAAGCCTTCTTGTGCCCTCTGTTGCCCTAGTACATTTGTACTTTTGTACTAGGGCAACAGAGGGCACGAGGAGGCTTCTTCCCCTTTCGTGAGTTGCGTAAGGTAGAGAATTAAAGGAAGCCTCCTTGTGCCATCTGTTGCCCTAGTACTTTTGTACAAGGACAACAGAGGGCACAAGGAGGCTTCTTCCCATTTCGTGAGTCGCGTCAGGTAAAGACGTAAAGGAAGCCTCCTTGTGCCCTATGTTGCCCTAGAACAAAAGTACTAGGGCAACAGAGGGCACGAGGAGGCTTCTTCCCCTTTCGTGAGTCGCGTCAGGTAAAGACGTAAAGGAAGCCTCCTTGTGCCCTATGTTGCCCTAGAACAAAAGTACTAGGGCAACAGAGGGCACGAGGAGGCTTCTTCCCCTTTCGTGAGTTGCGTAAGGTAGAGAATTAAAGGAAGCCTCCTTGTGCCATCTGTTGCCCTAGTACTTTTGTACAAGGACAACAGAGGGCACAAGGAGGCTTCCTTTAATTCTCTACCTTACGCGACTCACGAAAGGGGAAGAAGCCTCCTCGTGCCCTCTATTGCCCTAGTACAAAAGTACAAATGTACTAGGGCAACAGAGGGCACCAGGAGGCTTCTTCCCCTTTCGTGAATCGCGTCAGGTAAAGAATTAAAGGAAGCCTCCTTGTGCCCTCTGTTGCCCTTGTACAAAAGTATTTGGGCACCCGCGGGCACAAGGAGGCTTCTTCCCCTTTCATGAGTCGCGTCAGGTAAAGACGTAAAGGAAGCCTCCTTGTGCCCTCTGTTGCCCTAGTACAAAAGTACTAGGGCAACAGAGGGCACAAGGAGGATTCTTCCCTTTTCGTGAGTCACGTCAGTTAAAGAATTAAAGGAAGTCTACTAGTGCCCTCTGTTGCCCTTGTACAAAAGTACTAGGGCAACAGAGGGCACAAGGAGGCTTCTTCCCCTTTCGTGAGTCGCGTCAGGTGAAGACGTAAAGGAAGCCTCCTTGTGCCCTCTGTTGCCCTAGTACTTTTGTACTAGGGCAACAGAGTGCACAAGGAGGCATCTTTTCCTTTCGTGAGTCGCGTCAGGTAAAGACGTAAAGGAAGCCTCCTTGTGCCCTCTGTTGCCCTAGTACAAAAGTACTAGGGCTACAGAGGGCACGAGAAGGCTTCTTCCCTTTCGTGAGTCGCGTCAGGTGAAGACGTAAAGGAAGCCTCCTTGTGCCCTCTGTTGCCCTAATACAAAAGTACGAGGGCAACAGAGAGCTCGAGGAGGCTTCTTCCCCTTTCGTGAGTCGCGTCAGGTAAAGACGTAAAGGAAGCCTCCTTGTGCCCTCTGTTGCCCTAGTACAAAAGTACTAGGGCAACAGAGGGCACAAGGAGGCTTCTTCCCCTTTCGTGAGTCGCGTCAGGTAAAGACGTAAAGGAAGACTCCTTGTGCCCTCTGTTGCCCTAGTACAAAAGTACTAGGGCAACAGAGGACACAAGGAAACTTCTTCCCCTTTCGTCAGTCGCGTCAGGTAAAGAATTAAAGGAAGCCTCCTTGTGCACTCTGTTGCCCTAGTATTTTTGTACTAGGGCAACAGAATACACAAGGAGGCTTCTTCCCCTTTCGTGAGTCGCGTCAGGTAAAGACGTAAAGGAAGCCTCCTTGTGCCCTCTGTTGCCCTAGTACAAAAGTACTAGGGCAACCGAGGGCACAAGGAGGCTTCTTCCCCTTTCGTGAGTCGCGTCAGGTTAAAACGTAATGGAAGCCTCCTTGTGCCCTCTGTTGCCCTAGTACAAAAGTACTAGGGCAACAGAGGGCACAAAGAGGCTTCTTCCACTTTCGTGAGTCGCGTCAGGTAAAGACGTAAAGGAAGCCGCCTCGTGCCCTCTTTTGCCCAAGTACTTTTGTACTAGGGCAACAGAGGGCACAAGGAGGCTTCTTCCCCTTTCATGAGTCGCGTAAGGTAGAGAATTAAAGGAAGCCTCCTTGTGCCGTCTGTTGCCCTAGTACTTTTGTACAAGGGCAACAGAGGGCACAATGAGGCTTCCTTTAATTCTCTACCTTACGCGACTCACGAAAGTGGAAGAAGCCTCTTTGTGCCCTCTGTTGCCCTAGTACTTTTGTACTAGGGCAACAGAGGGCACAAGGAGGCTTCCTTTACGTCTTCACCTGACGCGACTCACGAAAGGGGAAGAAGCCTCCTTGTGCCCTCTGTTGCCCTAGTACTTTTGTACAAAAGTACTAGGGCAACAGAGGGCACAAGGAGGCTTCCTTTACGTCTTTACCTGACGCGACTCACGAACGGGGAAGAAGCCTCCTTGTGCCCTCTATTGCCCTAGTACAAAAGTACTAGGGCAACAGAGGGCACAAGGAGGCTTCCTTTACGTCTTTACCTGACGCGACTCACGAAAGGGGAAGAAGCCTCCTCGTGCCCTCTATTGCCCTAGTACAAAAGTACAAAAGTACAAGGGCAACAGAGGGCACTAGGAGGCTTCCTTTAATTCTTTAACTGACGCGACTCACGAAATGGGAAGAAGCCTTCTTGTGCCCTCTGTTGCCCTAATACTTTTGTACTAGGGCAACAGAGGGCACAAGGAGGCTTCCTTTACGTCTTTACCTGACGCGACTCACGAAAGGGAAAGAAGCCTCCTCGTGCCCTCTGTTGCCCTAGTACTTTAGTTACTTTTTTACTTTCGTAAATCGCGTCAGGTAAAGAATTAAAGGAAGCCTCCTTGTGCCCTCTGTTGCCCTTGTACAAAAGTACTAGGGCAACAGAGGGCACGAGGAGGCTTCTTCCCCTTTCGTGAGTCACGTCAGGTAAAGACGTAAAGGAAGACACCTTGTGCCCTCTGTTGCCCTAGTACAACAGTACTAGGGCAACAGAGGGCACAAAGAGGCTTCTTTCACTTTCGTGAGTCGCGTCAGGTAAAGACGTAAAGGAAGCCTCCTTGTGCCCTCTGTTTCCCTAGTACAAAAGTACTAGGGCAACAGAGGGCACGAGGAGGCTTCTTCCCCTTTCGTGAGTCGCGTCAGGTAAAGAATTAAAGGAAGCCTCCTTGTGCCCTCTGTTGCCCTTGTACAAAAGTACTAGGGCAACAGAGGGCACGAGGAGGCTTCTTCCCCTTTCGTGAGTCACGTCAGGTAAAGACGTAAAGGAAGACACCTTGTGCCCTCTGTTGCCCTAGTACAAAAGTACTAGGGCAACAGAGGACACAAAGAGGCTTCTTTCACTTTCGTGAGTCGCGTCAGGTAAAGACGTAAAGGAAGCCTCCTTGTGCCCTCTGTTTCCCTAGTACAAAAGTACTAGGGCAACAGAGGGCACGAGGAGGCTTCTTCCCCTTTCGTGAGTCGCGTCAGGTAAAGAATTAAAGGAAGCCTCCTTGTGCCCTCTGTTGCCCTTGTACAAAAGTACTAGGGCAACAGAGGGCACGAGGAGGCTTCTTCCCCTTTCGTGAGTCGCGTCAGTTAAAGAATTAAAGGAAGCCTCCTAGTGCCCTCTGTTGCCCTTTTACAAAAGTACTAGGGCAACAGAGGGCACAAGGAGGCTTCTTCCCCTTTCGTGAGTCGCGTCAGGTGAAGACGTAAAGGAAGACTCCTTGTGCCCTCTGTTGCCCTAGTACAAAAGTATTAGGGCAACAGAGGGCACAAGAAGGCTTCTTCCCATTTCGTGAGTCGCGTCAGTTAAAGAATTAAAGGAAGCCTCCTAGTGCCCTCTGTTGCCCTAGTATAAAAGTACTAGGGCAACAGAGGGCACAAAGAGGCTTCTTCCACTTTCGTTAGTCGCGTCAGGTAAAGACGTAAAGGAAGCCTCCTTGTGCCCTCTGTTGCCCTAGTACTTTTGTACAAAAGTACTAGGGCAACAGAGGACACAAGGAAACTTCTTCCCCTTTCGTCAGTCGCGTCAGGTAAAGAATTAAAGGAAGCCTCCTTGTGCACTCTGTTGCCCTAGTATTTTTGTACTAGGGCAACAGAATACACAAGGAGGCTTCTTCCCCTTTCGTGAGTCGCGTCAGGTAAAGACGTAAAGGAAGCCTCCTTGTGCCCTCTGTTGCCCTTGTACTGTTGTACTAGGGCAACAGAGGGCACAAGGTGTCTTCTTCCCCTTTCGTGAGTCGCGTCAGGTAAAGAATTAAAAGAAGCCTCCTTGTGCTCTCTGTTGCCCTAGTACAGAAGTACTAGGGCAACAGAGGGCACGAAGAGGCTTCTTCCCCTTTCGTGAGTCGCGTCAGGTAAAGAATTAAAAGAAGCCTCCTTGTGCTCTCTGTTGCCCTAGTACTTTTGTACTAGGGCAACAGAGGGCACAAGGAGGCTTCTTCCCCTATCGTGAGTCGCGTCAGGTAAAGACGTAAAGGAAGCCTCCTTGTGCCCTCTGTTGCCCTTGTACAAAAGTACTAGGGCAACAGAGGGCACAAGGAGGCTTCTTCCCCTATCGTCAGTCGCGTCAGGTAAAGACGTAAAGGAAGACTCCTTGTGCCCTCTTTTGCCCTAGTACAACTTTTGTTGCCCTAGTACTTACTAGGGCAACAGAGGGCACATGGAGGCTTCTTCCCCTTTCGTGAATCGCGTCAGGTAAAGATGTAAAGGAAGCCTCCTTGTGCCCTCTGTTGCCCTTGTACAAAAGTACTAGGGCAACAGAGTGCACAAGGAGGCTTCTTCCCTTTCGTGAGTCGCGTCAGGTAAAGACGTAAAGGAAGCCTCCTTGTGCCCTCTGTTGCCCTAGTACAAAAGTACTAGGGCAACAGAGGGCATAAGGAGGCTTCTTCCCCTTTCGTGAGTCGCGTCAGGTAAAGAATTAAAGGAAGCCTTCTTGTGCCCTCTGTTGCCCTTGTACAAAAGTACTAGGGCAACAGAGGGCACATAGAGGCTTCTTCCCCTTTCGTGAGTCGCGTCAGGTAAAGAATTAAAGGAAGCCTTCTTGTGCCCTCTGTTGCCCTTGTACAAAAGTACTAGGGCAACAGAGGGCACAAGGAGGCTTCTTCCCCTTTCGTGAGTCGCGTCAGGTAAAGAATTAAAGGAAGCCTTCTTGTCCCCTCTGTTGCCCTTGTACAAAAGTACTAGGGCAACAGAGGGCACAAGGAGGATTCTTTCCCTTTCGTGAGTCGCGTCAGGTAAAGAATTAAAGGAAGCCTTCTTGTGCCCTCTGATGCCCTAGTACAAAAGTACTTGGGCAAAAGAGGGCACGAGGAGGCTTCTTCCCCTTTCGTGAGTCGCGTCAGGTAAAGAATTAAAGGAAGCCTCCTTGTGACCTCTGTTGCCCTAATACTTTTGTACAAGGGCAACAGAGGGCACAAGGAGGCTTCCTTTCGTGAGTCGCGTCAGGTAAAGACGTAAAGGAAGCCTCCTTGTGCCCTGTGTTGCCCTAGTACAAAAGTACTAGGGCAACAGAGGGCACGAGGAGGCTTCTTTCCCTTTCGTGAGTCGCGTCAGGTAAAGACGTAAAGGAAGCCTCCTTGTGCCCTCTGTTGCCCTAGTACAAAAGTATTAGGGCAACAGAGGGCACGAGGAGGCTTCTTCCCCTTTTTTGAGTCTTGTCAGGTAAAGAATTAAAAGAAGCCTCCTTGTGCTCTCTGTTGCCCTAGTACTTTTGTACTAGGGCAACAGAGTGCACAAGGAGGCTTCTTCCCCTTTCGTGAGTCGCGTCAGGTAGAGACTAAACTATATTGAAATTTTGTACAAAAAAATACACGTGATTTTGTATAGGGGGGGGGGGTAGTTTAAAAACCTCACCACATATCACCAGGAGGGGGGAGGGGTTAAAAAGTTGCTAAAAAACATCACGTGATTAATGCACGACCCCTAGACTAGATAGACACTTGGAACGCGACATGACATTGACAATGACAATCGAAATGTTCTGCGTGATTTTTCGAATTAAAATCAAGCAAAGGTATCGACCACATACTGCCAAACACAAACTCGTATCAAGAAAAAACAATGTATAGTGCATTCCTGTGCCTAAAACTGAAAGTATTATGTTCATTGAACCATCTTTTGCATCCAGAAATTTTATTATTGATGGCATTTCCATTAGAATCGTGTTTAAAATAAAAACCGATTTTTACCGAAAAAAACTTTGTGCAGTCCTTAACTCGCCTTAGATAACGGCGGCGAACGGCACGGCCTCCAGTTCTTCGTCGAGCCGAAATGTGATAGAGAATGCGGATTTATGCTCGACGTCGAAATGAAGACTAATTCGACATCGAGCTTGCTGTCGAGCGTAGTCACGATTGGTTACTTTAATGAATTGCATAGCAGGTCCTGCATGTGAAATTTCCCCAAATCAGGTTTTATTTTTCCCCAAAAAGATACATTTTTGTACAATTTTCCCCAAATTAATTTCGTATCTAATCCTTCCTTAGCTATACCTAATAATTTTATAAAACTAAAAACGACAGTTTATTTGTTACGTATTTGGCTAAATTTTTGTCATATAGAGATAGATGGGAACTTGTACGTTAGAGGCTACTCTTTGGCAAAGAATTATTAAACTGTTCCAACAGGAACCAAAATTCACATATCTATACTACTACTATGAGATGAAACTATAGCGGAGATTATTAAAATAAGATCTCTATCCACCAAAAAACACACCTTCGCCCGCCATTCTGACCATTAGCCATGAGTATTTTATTGTTTTACGTGAGATTCTGAAATATGTTTGATGAAACAATTTAAAATGATTTAACCTTTCTGAATTAGACTTTTGTTTCTCCACAAGCTTTCGCCAAACAAAAATGTGTTCACCAAAATTTTCCCCATAGTTTTCGTTTCGCCAAAAGGACAACAGAGGGCACAAGGAGGCTTCCTTTAATTCTCTACCTTACGCGACTCACGAAAGGGGAAGAAGCCTCCTCGTGCCCTCTATTGCCCTAGTACAAAAGTACAAATGTACTAGGGCAACAGAGGGCACCAGGAGGCTTCTTCCCCTTTCGTGAATCGCGTCAGGTAAAGAATTAAAGGAAGCCTCCTTGTGCCCTCTGTTGCCCTTGTACAAAAGTATTTGGGCACCCGCGGGCACAAGGAGGCTTCTTCCCCTTTCATGAGTCGCGTCAGGTAAAGACGTAAAGGAAGCCTCCTTGTGCCCTCTGTTGCCCTAGTACAAAAGTACTAGGGCAACAGAGGGCACAAGGAGGATTCTTCCCTTTTCGTGAGTCGCGTCAGTTAAAGAATTAAAGGAAGTCTACTAGTGCCCTCTGTTGCCCTTGTACAAAAGTACTAGGGCAACAGAGGGCACAAGGAGGCTTCTTCCCCTTTCGTGAGTCGCGTCAGGTGAAGACGTAAAGGAAGCCTCCTTGTGCCCTCTGTTGCACTAGTACTATTGTACTAGGGCAACAGAGTGCACAAGGAGGCATCTTTTCCTTTCGTGAGTCGCGTCAGGTAAAGACGTAAAGGAAGCCTCCTTGTGCCCTCTGTTGCCCTAGTACAAAAGTACTAGGGCTACAGAGGGCACGAGAAGGCTTCTTCCCTTTCGTGAGTCGCGTCAGGTGAAGACGTAAAGGAAGCCTCCTTGTGCCCTCTGTTGCCCTAGTACAAAAGTACTAGGGCAACAGAGAGCTCGAGGAGGCTTCTTCCCCTTTCGTGAGTCGCGTCAGGTAAAGACGTAAAGGAAGCCTCCTTGTGCCCTCTGTTGCCCTAGTACAAAAGTACTAGGGCAACAGAGGGCACAAGGAGGCTTCTTCCCCTTTCGTGAGTCACGTCAGGTAAAGACGTAAAGGAAGACTCCTTGTGCCCTCTGTTGCCCTTGTACAAAAGTACTAGGACAACAGAGGGCACAAGGAGGCTTCTTCCCCTTTCGTGAGTCGCGTCAAGTAAAGACGTAAAGGAAGCCTCCTTGTGCCCTCTGTTGCCCTAGTACAAAAGTACTAGGGCAACAGAGGACACAAGGAAACTTCTTCCCCTTTCGTCAGTCGCGTCAGGTAAAGAATTAAAGGAAGCCTCCTTGTGCACTCTGTTGCCCTAGTATTTTTGTACTAGGGCAACAGAATACACAAGGAGGCTTCTTCCCCTTTCGTGAGTCGCGTCAGGTAAAGACGTAAAGGAAGCCTCCTTGTGCCCTCTGTTGCCCTAGTACAAAAGTACTAGGGCAACAGAGGGCACAAGGAGGATTCTTCCCTTTTCGTGAGTCACGTCAGTTAAAGAATTAAAGGAAGTCTACTAGTGCCCTCTGTTGCCCTTGTACAAAAGTACTAGGGCAACAGAGAGCACAAGGAGGTTTCTTTACATCTTTACCTGACGCGATTCACGAAAGGGGAAGAAGCCTCCATGTGCCCTCTGTTGCCCTAGTAAGTACTAGGGCAACAAAAGTTGTACTAGGGCAAAAGAGGGCACAAGGAGTCTTCCTTTACGTCTTTACCTGACGCGATTCACGAAAGGGGAAGAAGCCTCCATGTGCCCTCTGTTGCCCTAGTAAGTACTAGGGCAACAAAAGTTGTACTAGGGCAACAGAGGGCACAAGGAGGCTTCCTTTACGTCTTTACCTGACGCGACTCACGAACGGGGATGAAGCCTCCTTGTGCCCTCTATTGCCCTAGTACAAAAGTACAAAAGTACTAGGGCAACAGAGGGCAAAAGGAGGCTTCCTTTACGTCTTTACCTGACGCGACTCACGAAAGGGGAAGAAGCCTCCTCGTGCCCTCTGTTGCCCTAGTACTTTTGTACTAGGGCAACAGAGGGCACAAGAAGGCTTCCTTTACGTCTTTACCTGACGCGACTCACGAAAGGGGAAGAAGCCTCCTTGTGCCCTCTATTGCCCTAGTACAAAAGTACAAAAGTACTAGGGCAACAGAGGGCACAAGGAGGCTTCCTTTACGTCTTTACCTGACGCGACTCACGAAAGGGGAAGAAGCCTCCTCGTGCCCTCTATTGCCCTAGTACAAAAGTACAAAAGTACAAGGGCAACAGAGGGCACTAGGAGGCTTCCTTTAATTCTTTAACTGACGCGACTCACGAAATGGGAAGAAGCCTTCTTGTGCCCTCTGGTGCCCTAATACTTTTGTACTAGGGCAACAGAGGGCACAAGGAGGCTTCCTTTACGTCTTTACCTGACGCGACTCACGAAAGGGAAAGAAGCCTCCTCGTGCCCTCTGTTGCCCTAGTACTTTAGTTACTTTTTTACTTTCGTAAATCGCGTCAGGTAAAGAATTAAAGGAAGCCTCCTTGTGCCCTCTGTTGCCCTTGTACAAAAGTACTAGGGCAACAGAGGGCACGAGGAGGCTTCTTCCCCTTTCGTGAGTCACGTCAGGTAAAGACGTAAAGGAAGACACCTTGTGCCCTCTGTTGCCCTAGTACAACAGTACTAGGGCAACAGAGGGCACAAAGAGGCTTCTTTCACTTTCGTGAGTCGCGTCAGGTAAAGACGTAAAGGAAGCCTCCTTGTGCCCTCTGTTTCCCTAGTACAAAAGTACTAGGGCAACAGAGGGCACGAGGAGGCTTCTTCCCCTTTCGTGAGTCGCGTCAGGTAAAGAATTAAAGGAAGCCTCCTTGTGCCCTCTGTTGCCCTTGTACAAAAGTACTAGGGCAACAGAGGGCACGAGGAGGCTTCTTCCCCTTTCGTGAGTCACGTCAGGTAAAGACGTAAAGGAAGACACCTTGTGCCCTCTGTTGCCCCAGTACAAAAGTACTAGGGCAACAGAGGACACAAAGAGGCTTCTTTCACTTTCGTGAGTCGCGTCAGGTAAAGACGTAAAGGAAGCCTCCTTGTGCCCTCTGTTGCCCTAGTACAAAAGTACTAGGGCAACAGAGGGCACGAGGAGGCTTCTTCCCCTTTCGTGAGTCGCGTCAGTTAAAGAATTTAAGGAAGCCTCCTAGTGCCCTCTGTTGCCCTTGTACAAAAGTACTAGGGCAACAGAGGGCACAAGGAGGCTTCTTCCCCTTTCGTGAGTCGCGTCAGTTAAAGAATTAAAGGAAGACTCCTAGTGCCCTCTGTTGCCCTAGTACAAAAGTACTAGGGCAACAGAGGGCACAAAGAGGCTTCTTCCACTTTCGTTAGTCGCGTCAGGTAAAGACGTAAAGGAAGCCTCCTTGTGCCCTCTGTTGCCCTAGTACTTTTGTACAAAAGTACTAGGGCAACAGAGGGCACAAGGAGGCTTCTTCCCCTTTCGTGAGTCGCGTCAGGTGAAGACGTAAAGGAAGACACCTTGTGCCCTCTGTTGCCCTAGTACAAAAGTACTAGGGCAACAGAGGACACAAAGAGGCTTCTTTCACTTTCGTGAGTCGCGTCAGGTAAAGACGTAAAGGAAGCCTCCTTGTGCCCTCTGTTGCCCTAGTACAAAAGTACTAGGGCAACAGAGGGCACGAGGAGGCTTCTTCCCCTTTCGTGAGTCTTGTCAGGTAAAGAATTAAAAGAAGCCTCCTTGTGCTCTCTGTTGCCCTAGTACTTTTGTACTAGGGCAACAGAGTGCACAAGGAGGCTTCTTCCACTTTCGTGAGTCGCGTCAGGTAAAGACGTAAAGGAAGCCTCCTTGTGCCCTCTGTTGCCCTAGTACAAAAGTACTAGGGCAACAGAGGACACAAGGAAACTTCTTCCCCTTTCGTCAGTCGCGTCAGGTAAAGAATTAAAGGAAGCCTCCTTGTGCACTCTGTTGCCCTAGTATTTTTGTACTAGGGCAACAGAATACACAAGGAGGCTTCTTCCCCTTTCGTGAGTCGCGTCAGGTAAAGACGTAAAGGAAGCCTCCTTGTGCCCTCTGTTGCCCTTGTACAAAAGTACTAGGGCAACAGAGGGCACAAGGAGTCTTCTTCCCCTTTCGTGAGTCGCGTCAGGTAAAGAATTAAAAGAAACCTCCTTGTGCTCTCTGTTGCCCTAGTACAGAAGTACTAGGGCAACAGAGGGCACGAGGAGGCTTCTTCCCCTTTCGTGAGTCGCGTCAGGTAAAGAATTAAAAGAAGCCTCCTTGTGCTCTCTGTTGCCCTAGTACTTTTGTACTAGGGCAACAGAGGGCACAAGGAGGCTTCTTCCCCTATCGTGAGTCGCGTCAGGTAAAGACGTAAAGGAAGCCTCCTTGTGCCCTCTGTTGCCCTTGTACAAAAGTACTAGGGCAACAGAGGGCACAAGGAGGCTTCTTCCCCTATCGTCAGTCGCGTCAGGTAAAGACGTAAAGGAAGACTCCTTGTGCCCTCTTTTGCCCTAGTACAACTTTTGTTGCCCTAGTACTTACTAGGGCAACAGAGGGCACATGGAGGCTTCTTCCCCTTTCGTGAATCGCGTCAGGTAAAGATGTAAAGGAAGCCTCCTTGTGCCCTCTGTTGCCCTTGTACAAAAGTACTAGGGCAACAGAGTGCACAAGGAGGCTTCTTCCCTTTCGTGAGTCGCGTCAGGTAAAGACGTAAAGGAAGCCTCCTTGTGCCCTCTGTTGCCCTAGTACAAAAGTACTAGGGCAACAGAGGGCATAAGGAGGCTTCTTCCCCTTTCGTGAGTCGCGTCAGGTAAAGAATTAAAGGAAGCCTTCTTGTGCCCTCTGTTGCCCTTGTACAAAAGTACTAGGGCAACAGAGGGCACAAGGAGGCTTCTTCCCCTTTCGTGAGTCGCGTCAGGTAAAGAATTAAAGGAAGCCTTCTTGTGCCCTCTGTTGCCCTTGTACAAAAGTACTAGGGCAACAGAGGGCACAAGAAGGCTTCTTCCCCTTTCGTGAGTCGCGTCAGGTAAAGAATTAAAGGAAGCCTTCTTGTCCCCTCTGTTGCCCTTGTACAAAAGTACTAGGGCAACAGAGGGCACAAGGAGGCTTCTTTCCCTTTCGTGAGTCGCGTCAGGTAAAGAATTAAAGGAAGCCTTCTTGTGCCCTCTGATGCCCTAGTACAAAAGTACTTGGGCAAAAGAGGGCACGAGGAGGCTTCTTCCCCTTTCGTGAGTCGCGTCAGGTAAAGAATTAAAGGAAGCCTCCTTGTGACCTCTGTTGCCCTAATACTTTTGTACAAGGGCAACAGAGGGCACAAGGAGGCTTCCTTTCGTGAGTCGCGTCAGGTAAAGACGTAAAGGAAGCCTCCTTGTGCCCTGTGTTGCCCTAGTACAAAAGTACTAGGGCAACAGAGGGCACGAGGAGGCTTCTTTCCCTTTCGTGAGTCGCGTCAGGTAAAGACGTAAAGGAAGCCTCCTTGTGCCCTCTGTTGCCCTAGTACAAAAGTATTAGGGCAACAGAGGGCACGAGGAGGCTTCTTCCCCTTTTTTGAGTCTTGTCAGGTAAAGAATTAAAAGAAGCCTCCTTGTGCTCTCTGTTGCCCTAGTACTTTTGTACTAGGGCAACAGAGTGCACAAGGAGGCTTCTTCCCCTTTCGTGAGTCGCGTCAGGTAAAGACTAAACTATATTGAAATTTTGTACAAAAAAATACACGTGATTTTGTATAGGGGGGGGGGGGGGTAGTTTAAAAACCTCACCACATATCACCAGGAGGGGGGAGGGGTTAAAAAGTTGCTAAAAAACATCACGTGATTAATGCACGACCCCTAGACTAGATAGACACTTGGAACGCGACATGACATTGACAATGACAATCGAAATGTTCTGCGTGATTTTTCGAATTAAAATCAAGCAAAGGTATCGACCACATACTGCCAAACACAAACTCGTATCAAGAAAAAACAATGTATAGTGCATTCCTGTGCCTAAAACTGAAAGTATTATGTTCATTGAACCATCTTTTGCATCCAGAAATTTTATTATTGATGGCATTTCCATTAGAATCGTGTTTAAAATAAAAACCGATTTTTACCGAAAAAAACTTTGTGCAGTCCTTAACTCGCCTTAGATAACGGCGGCGAACGGCACGGCCTCCAGTTCTTCGTCGAGCCGAAATGTGATAGAGAATGCGGATTTATGCTCGACGTCGAAATGAAGACTAATTCGACATCGAGCTTGCTGTCGAGCGTAGTCACGATTGGTTACTTTAATGAATTGCATAGCAGGTCCTGCATGTGAAATTTCCCCAAATCAGGTTTTATTTTTCCCCAAAAAGATACATTTTTGTACAATTTTCCCCAAATTAATTTCGTATCTAATCCTTCCTTAGCTATACCTAATAATTTTATAAAACTAAAAACGACAGTTTATTTGTTACGTATTTGGCTAAATTTTTGTCATATAGAGATAGATGGGAACTTGTACGTTAGAGGCTACTCTTTGGCAAAGAATTATTAAACTGTTCCAACAGGAACCAAAATTCACATATCTATACTACTACTATGAGATGAAACTATAGCGGAGATTATTAAAATAAGATCTCTATCCACCAAAAAACACACCTTCCCCCGCCATTCTGACCATTAGCCATGAGTATTTTATTGTTTTACGTGAGATTCTGAAATATGTTTGATGAAACAATTTAAAATGATTTAACCTTTCTGAATTAGACTTTTGTTTCTCCACAAGCTTTCGCCAAACAAAAATGTGTTCACCAAAATTTTCCCCATAGTTTTCGTTTCGCCAAAAGGACAACAGAGGGCACAAGGAGGCTTCCTTTAATTCTCTACCTTACGCGACTCACGAAAGGGGAAGAAGCCTCCTCGTGCCCTCTATTGCCCTAGTACAAAAGTACAAATGTACTAGGGCAACAGAGGGCACCAGGAGGCTTCTTCCCCTTTCGTGAATCGCGTCAGGTAAAGAATTAAAGGAAGCCTCCTTGTGCCCTCTGTTGCCCTTGTACAAAAGTATTTGGGCACCCGCGGGCACAAGGAGGCTTCTTCCCCTTTCATGAGTCGCGTCAGGTAAAGACGTAAAGGAAGCCTCCTTGTGCCCTCTGTTGCCCTAGTACAAAAGTACTAGGGCAACAGAGGGCACAAGGAGGATTCTTCCCTTTTCGTGAGTCGCGTCAGTTAAAGAATTAAAGGAAGTCTACTAGTGCCCTCTGTTGCCCTTGTACAAAAGTACTAGGGCAACAGAGGGCACAAGGAGGCTTCTTCCCCTTTCGTGAGTCGCGTCAGGTGAAGACGTAAAGGAAGCCTCCTTGTGCCCTCTGTTGCACTAGTACTATTGTACTAGGGCAACAGAGTGCACAAGGAGGCATCTTTTCCTTTCGTGAGTCGCGTCAGGTAAAGACGTAAAGGAAGCCTCCTTGTGCCCTCTGTTGCCCTAGTACAAAAGTACTAGGGCTACAGAGGGCACGAGAAGGCTTCTTCCCTTTCGTGAGTCGCGTCAGGTGAAGACGTAAAGGAAGCCTCCTTGTGCCCTCTGTTGCCCTAGTACAAAAGTACTAGGGCAACAGAGAGCTCGAGGAGGCTTCTTCCCCTTTCGTGAGTCGCGTCAGGTAAAGACGTAAAGGAAGCCTCCTTGTGCCCTCTGTTGCCCTAGTACAAAAGTACTAGGGCAACAGAGGGCACAAGGAGGCTTCTTCCCCTTTCGTGAGTCGCGTCAGGTAAAGACGTAAAGGAAGACTCCTTGTGCCCTCTGTTGCCCTTGTACAAAAGTACTAGGACAACAGAGGGCACAAGGAGGCTTCTTCCCCTTTCGTGAGTCGCGTCAAGTAAAGACGTAAAGGAAGCCTCCTTGTGCCCTCTGTTGCCCTAGTACAAAAGTACTAGGGCAACAGAGGACACAAGGAAACTTCTTCCCCTTTCGTCAGTCGCGTCAGGTAAAGAATTAAAGGAAGCCTCCTTGTGCACTCTGTTGCCCTAGTATTTTTGTACTAGGGCAACAGAATACACAAGGAGGCTTCTTCCCCTTTCGTGAGTCGCGTCAGGTGAAGACGTAAAGGAAGCCTCCTTGTGCCCTCTGTTGCCCTAGTACTTTTGTACTAGGGCAACAGAGTGCACAAGGAGGCATCTTTTCCTTTCGTGAGTCGCGTCAGGTAAAGACGTAAAGGAAGCCTCCTTGTGCCCTCTGTTGCCCTAGTACAAAAGTACTAGGGCTACAGAGGGCACGAGAAGGCTTCTTCCCTTTCGTGAGTCGCGTCAGGTGAAGACGTAAAGGAAGCCTCCTTGTGCCCTCTGTTGCCCTAGTACAAAAGTACTAGGGCAACAGAGAGCTCGAGGAGGCTTCTTCCCCTTTCGTGAGTCGCGTCAGGTAAAGACGTAAAGGAAGCCTCCTTGTGCCCTCTGTTGCCCTAGTACAAAAGTACTAGGGCAACAGAGGGCACAAGGAGGCTTCTTCCCCTTTCGTGAGTCGCGTCAGGTAAAGACGTAAAGGAAGACTCCTTGTGCCCTCTGTTGCCCTTGTACAAAAGTACTAGGACAACAGACGGCACAAGGAGGCTTCTTCCCCTTTCGTGAGTCGCGTCAAGTAAAGACGTAAAGGAAGCCTCCTTGTGCCCTCTGTTGCCCTAGTACTTTTGTACTAGGGCAACAGAGGGCACAAGGAGGCTTCCTTTACGTCTTTACCTGACGCGACTCACGAACGGGGAAGAAGCCTCCTTGTGCCCTCTATTGCCCTAGTACAAAAGTACAAAAGTACTAGGGCAACAGAGGGCAAAAGGAGGCTTCCTTTACGTCTTTACCTGACGCGACTCACGAAAGGGGAAGAAGCCTCCTCGTGCCCTCTGTTGCCCTAGTACTTTTGTACTAGGGCAACAGAGGGCACAAGGAGGCTTCCTTTACGTCTTTACCTGACGCGACTCACGAAAGGGGAAGAAGCCTCCTCGTGCCCTCTATTGCCCTAGTACAAAAGTACAAAAGTACTAGGGCAACAGAGGGCACAAGGAGGCTTCCTTTACGTCTTTACCTGACGCGACTCACGAATGGGGAAGAAGCCTCCTCGTGCCCTCTATTGCCCTAGTACAAAAGTACAAAAGTACAAGGGCAACAGAGGGCACTAGGAGGCTTCCTTTAATTCTTTAACTGACGCGACTCACGAAATGGGAAGAAGCCTTCTTGTGCCCTCTGTTGCCCTAATACTTTTGTACTAGGGCAACAGAGGGCACAAGGAGGCTTCCTTTACGTCTTTACCTGACGCGACTCACGAAAGGGAAAGAAGCCTCCTCGTGCCCTCTGTTGCCCTAGTACTTTAGTTACTTTTTTACTTTCGTAAATCGCGTCAGGTAAAGAATTAAAGGAAGCCTCCTTGTGCCCTCTGTTGCCCTTGTACAAAAGTACTAGGGCAACAGAGGGCACGAGGAGGCTTCTTCCCCTTTCGTGAGTCACGTCAGGTAAAGACGTAAAGGAAGACACCTTGTGCCCTCTGTTGCCCTAGTACAACAGTACTAGGGCAACAGAGGGCACAAAGAGGCTTCTTTCACTTTCGTGAGTCGCGTCAGGTAAAGACGTAAAGGAAGCCTCCTTGTGCCCTCTGTTTCCCTAGTACAAAAGTACTAGGGCAACAGAGGGCACGAGGAGGCTTCTTCCCCTTTCGTGAGTCGCGTCAGGTAAAGAATTAAAGGAAGCCTCCTTGTGCCCTCTGTTGCCCTTGTACAAAAGTACTAGGGCAACAGAGGGCACGAGGAGGCTTCTTCCCCTTTCGTGAGTCACGTCAGGTAAAGACGTAAAGGAAGACACCTTGTGCCCTCTGTTGCCCCAGTACAAAAGTACTAGGGCAACAGAGGACACAAAGAGGCTTCTTTCACTTTCGTGAGTCGCGTCAGGTAAAGACGTAAAGGAAGCCTCCTTGTGCCCTCTGTTGCCCTAGTACAAAAGTACTAGGGCAACAGAGGGCACGAGGAGGCTTCTTCCCCTTTCGTGAGTCGCGTCAGTTAAAGAATTTAAGGAAGCCTCCTAGTGCCCTCTGTTGCCCTTGTACAAAAGTACTAGGGCAACAGAGGGCACAAGGAGGCTTCTTCCCCTTTCGTGAGTCGCGTCAGTTAAAGAATTAAAGGAAGACTCCTAGTGCCCTCTGTTGCCCTAGTACAAAAGTACTAGGGCAACAGAGGGCACAAAGAGGCTTCTTCCACTTTCGTTAGTCGCGTCAGGTAAAGACGTAAAGGAAGCCTCCTTGTGCCCTCTGTTGCCCTAGTACTTTTGTACAAAAGTACTAGGGCAACAGAGGGCACAAGGAGGCTTCTTCCCCTTTCGTGAGTCGCGTCAGGTGAAGACGTAAAGGAAGACACCTTGTGCCCTCTGTTGCCCTAGTACAAAAGTACTAGGGCAACAGAGGACACAAAGAGGCTTCTTTCACTTTCGTGAGTCGCGTCAGGTAAAGACGTAAAGGAAGCCTCCTTGTGCCCTCTGTTGCCCTAGTACAAAAGTACTAGGGCAACAGAGGGCACGAGGAGGCTTCTTCCCCTTTCGTGATTCTTGTCAGGTAAAGAATTAAAAGAAGCCTCCTTGTGCTCTCTGTTGCCCTAGTACTTTTGTACTAGGGCAACAGAGTGCACAAGGAGGCTTCTTCCACTTTCGTGAGTCGCGTCAGGTAAAGACGTAAAGGAAGCCTCCTTGTGCCCTCTGTTGCCCTAGTACAAAAGTACTAGGGCAACAGAGGACACAAGGAAACTTCTTCCCCTTTCGTCAGTCGCGTCAGGTAAAGAATTAAAGGAAGCCTCCTTGTGCACTCTGTTGCCCTAGTATTTTTGTACTAGGGCAACAGAATACACAAGGAGGCTTCTTCCCCTTTCGTGAGTCGCGTCAGGTAAAGACGTAAAGGAAGCCTCCTTGTGCCCTCTGTTGCCCTTGTACAAAAGTACTAGGGCAACAGAGGGCACAAGGAGTCTTCTTCCCCTTTCGTGAGTCGCGTCAGGTAAAGAATTAAAAGAAGCCTCCTTGTGCTCTCTGTTGCCCTAGTACAGAAGTACTAGGGCAACAGAGGGCACGAGGAGGCTTCTTCCCCTTTCGTGAGTCGCGTCAGGTAAAGAATTAAAAGAAGCCTCCTTGTGCTCTCTGTTGCCCTAGTACTTTTGTACTAGGGCAACAGAGGGCACAAGGAGGCTTCTTCCCCTATCGTGAGTCGCGTCAGGTAAAGACGTAAAGGAAGCCTCCTTGTGCCCTCTGTTGCCCTTGTACAAAAGTACTAGGGCAACAGAGGGCACAAGGAGGCTTCTTCCCCTATCGTCAGTCGCGTCAGGTAAAGACGTAAAGGAAGACTCCTTGTGCCCTCTTTTGCCCTAGTACAACTTTTGTTGCCCTAGTACTTACTAGGGCAACAGAGGGCACATGGAGGCTTCTTCCCCTTTCGTGAATCGCGTCAGGTAAAGAAGTAAAGGAAGCCTCCTTGTGCCCTCTGTTGCCCTTGTACAAAAGTACTAGGGCAACAGAGGGCATAAGGAGGCTTCTTCCCCTTTCGTGAGTCGCGTCAGGTAAAGAATCAAAGGAAGCCTTCTTGTGCCCTCTGTTGCCCTTGTACAAAAGTACTAGGGCAACAGAGGGCACAAGGAGGCTTCTTCCCCTTTCGTGAGTCGCGTCAGGTAAAGAATTAAAGGAAGCCTTCTTGTGCCCTCTGTTGCCCTTGTACAAAAGTACTAGGGCAACAGAGGGCACAAGGAGGCTTCTTCCCCTTTCGTGAGTCGCGTCAGGTAAAGAATTAAAGGAAGCCTTCTTGTCCCCTCTGTTGCCCTTGTACAAAAGTACTAGGGCAACAGAGGGCACAAGGAGGATTCTTTCCCTTTCGTGAGTCGCGTCAGGTAAAGAATTAAAGGAAGCCTTCTTGTGCCCTCTGATGCCCTAGTACAAAAGTACTTGGGCAAAAGAGGGCACGAGGAGGCTTCTTCCCCTTTCGTGAGTCGCGTCAGGTAAAGAATTAAAGGAAGCCTCCTTGTGACCTCTGTTGCCCTAATACTTTTGTACAAGGGCAACAGAGGGCACAAGGAGGCTTCCTTTCGTGAGTCGCGTCAGGTAAAGACGTAAAGGAAGCCTCCTTGTGCCCTGTGTTGCCCTAGTACAAAAGTACTAGGGCAACAGAGGGCACGAGGAGGCTTCTTTCCCTTTCGTGAGTCGCGTCAGGTAAAGACGTAAAGGAAGCCTCCTTGTGCCCTCTGTTGCCCTAGTACAAAAGTATTAGGGCAACAGAGGGCACGAGGAGGCTTCTTCCCCTTTTTTGAGTCTTGTCAGGTAAAGAATTAAAAGAAGCCTCCTTGTGCTCTCTGTTGCCCTAGTACTTTTGTACTAGGGCAACAGAGTGCACAAGGAGGCTTCTTCCCCTTTCGTGAGTCGCGTCAGGTAAAGACTAAACTATATTGAAATTTTGTACAAAAAAATACACGTGATTTTGTATAGGGGGGGGGGGGTAGTTTAAAAACCTCACCACATATCACCAGGAGGGGGGAGGGGTTAAAAAGTTGCTAAAAAACATCACGTGATTAATGCACGACCCCTAGACTAGATAGACACTTGGAACGCGACATGACATTGACAATGACAATCGAAATGTTCTGCGTGATTTTTCGAATTAAAATCAAGCAAAGGTATCGACCACATACTGCCAAACACAAACTCGTATCAAGAAAAAACAATGTATAGTGCATTCCTGTGCCTAAAACTGAAAGTATTATGTTCATTGAACCATCTTTTGCATCCAGAAATTTTATTATTGATGGCATTTCCATTAGAATCGTGTTTAAAATAAAAACCGAGTTTTACCGAAAAAAACTTTGTGCAGTCCTTAACTCGCCTTAGATAACGGCGGCGAACGGCACGGCCTCCAGTTCTTCGTCGAGCCGAAATGTGATAGAGAATGCGGATTTATGCTCGACGTCGAAATGAAGACTAATTCGACATCGAGCTTGCTGTCGAGCGTAGTCACGATTGGTTACTTTAATGAATTGCATAGCAGGTCCTGCATGTGAAATTTCCCCAAATCAGGTTTTATTTTTCCCCAAAAAGATACATTTTTGTACAATTTTCCCCAAATTAATTTCGTATCTAATCCTTCCTTAGCTATACCTAATAATTTTATAAAACTAAAAACGACAGTTTATTTGTTACGTATTTGGCTAAATTTTTGTCATATAGAGATAGATGGGAACTTGTACGTTAGAGGCTACTCTTTGGCAAAGAATTATTAAACTGTTCCAACAGGAACCAAAATTCACATATCTATACTACTACTATGAGATGAAACTATAGCGGAGATTATTAAAATAAGATCTCTATCCACCAAAAAACACACCTTCCCCCGCCATTCTGACCATTAGCCATGAGTATTTTATTGTTTTACGTGAGATTCTGAAATATGTTTGATGAAACAATTTAAAATGATTTAACCTTTCTGAATTAGACTTTTGTTTCTCCACAAGCTTTCGCCAAACAAAAATGTGTTCACCAAAATTTTCCCCATAGTTTTCGTTTCGCCAAAAGGACAACAGAGGGCACAAGGAGGCTTCCTTTAATTCTCTACCTTACGCGACTCACGAAAGGGGAAGAAGCCTCCTCGTGCCCTCTATTGCCCTAGTACAAAAGTACAAATGTACTAGGGCAACAGAGGGCACCAGGAGGCTTCTTCCCCTTTCGTGAATCGCGTCAGGTAAAGAATTAAAGGAAGCCTCCTTGTGCCCTCTGTTGCCCTTGTACAAAAGTATTTGGGCACCCGCGGGCACAAGGAGGCTTCTTCCCCTTTCATGAGTCGCGTCAGGTAAAGACGTAAAGGAAGCCTCCTTGTGCCCTCTGTTGCCCTAGTACAAAAGTACTAGGGCAACAGAGGGCACAAGGAGGATTCTTCCCTTTTCGTGAGTCGCGTCAGTTAAAGAATTAAAGGAAGTCTACTAGTGCCCTCTGTTGCCCTTGTACAAAAGTACTAGGGCAACAGAGGGCACAAGGAGGCTTCTTCCCCTTTCGTGAGTCGCGTCAGGTGAAGACGTAAAGGAAGCCTCCTTGTGCCCTCTGTTGCCCTAGTACTATTGTACTAGGGCAACAGAGTGCACAAGGAGGCATCTTTTCCTTTCGTGAGTCGCGTCAGGTAAAGACGTAAAGGAAGCCTCCTTGTGCCCTCTGTTGCCCTAGTACAAAAGTACTAGGGCTACAGAGGGCACGAGAAGGCTTCTTCCCTTTCGTGAGTCGCGTCAGGTGAAGACGTAAAGGAAGCCTCCTTGTGCCCTCTGTTGCCCTAGTACAAAAGTACTAGGGCAACAGAGAGCTCGAGGAGGCTTCTTCCCCTTTCGTGAGTCGCGTCAGGTAAAGACGTAAAGGAAGCCTCCTTGTGCCCTCTGTTGCCCTAGTACAAAAGTACTAGGGCAACAGAGGGCACAAGGAGGCTTCTTCCCCTTTCGTGAGTCGCGTCAGGTAAAGACGTAAAGGAAGACTCCTTGTGCCCTCTGTTGCCCTTGTACAAAAGTACTAGGACAACAGAGGGCACAAGGAGGCTTCTTCCCCTTTCGTGAGTCGCGTCAAGTAAAGACGTAAAGGAAGCCTCCTTGTGCCCTCTGTTGCCCTAGTACAAAAGTACTAGGGCAACAGAGGACACAAGGAAACTTCTTCCCCTTTCGTCAGTCGCGTCAGGTAAAGAATTAAAGGAAGCCTCCTTGTGCACTCTGTTGCCCTAGTATTTTTGTACTAGGGCAACAGAATACACAAGGAGGCTTCTTCCCCTTTCGTGAGTCGCGTCAGGTAAAGACGTAAAGGAAGCCTCCTTGTGCCCTCTGTTGCCCTAGTACAAAAGTACTAGGGCAACAGAGGGCACAAGGAGGATTCTTCCCTTTTCGTGAGTCACGTCAGTTAAAGAATTAAAGGAAGTCTACTAGTGCCCTCTGTTGCCCTTGTACAAAAGTACTAGGGCAACAGAGGGCACAAGGAGGCTTCTTCCCCTTTCGTGAGTCGCGTCAGGTGAAGACGTAAAGGAAGCCTCCTTGTGCCCTCTGTTGTCCTAGTACTTTTGTACTAGGGCAACAGAGTGCACAAGGAGGCAACTTTTCCTTTCGTGAGTCGCGTCAGGTAAAGACGTAAAGGAAGCCTCCTTGTGCCCTCTGTTGCCCTAGTACAAAAGTACTAGGGCTACAGAGGGCACGAGAAGGCTTCTTCCCTTTTGTGAGTCGCGTCAGGTGAAGACGTAAAGGAAGCCTCCTTGTGCCCTCTGTTGCCCTAGTACAAAAGTACTAGGGCAACAGAGAGCTCGAGGAGGCTTCTTCCCCTTTCGTGAGTCGCGTCAGGTAAAGACGTAAAGGAAGCCTCCTTGTGCCCTCTGTTGCCCTAGTACAAAAGTACTAGGGCAACAGAGGGCACAAGGAGGCTTCTTCCCCTTTCGTGAGTCGCGTCAGGTAAAGACGTAAAGGAAGACACCTTGTGCCCTCTGTTGCCCTAGTACAAAAGTACTAGGGCAACAGAGGACACAAAGAGGCTTCTTTCACTTTCGTGAGTCGCGTCAGGTAAAGACGTAAAGGAAGCCTCCTTGTGCCCTCTGTTGCCCTAGTACAAAAGTACTAGGGCAACAGAGGGCACGAGGAGGCTTCTTCCCCTTTCGTGAGTCTTGTCAGGTAAAGAATTAAAAGAAGCCTCCTTGTGCTCTCTGTTGCCCTAGTACTTTTGTACTAGGGCAACAGAGTGCACAAGGAGGCTTCTTCCACTTTCGTGAGTCGCGTCAGGTAAAGACGTAAAGGAAGCCTCCTTGTGCCCTCTGTTGCCCTAGTACAAAAGTACTAGGGCAACAGAGGACACAAGGAAACTTCTTCCCCTTTCGTCAGTCGCGTCAGGTAAAGAATTAAAGGAAGCCTCCTTGTGCACTCTGTTGCCCTAGTATTTTTGTACTAGGGCAACAGAATACACAAGGAGGCTTCTTCCCCTTTCGTGAGTCGCG
This sequence comes from Furcula furcula, assembly GCA_911728495.1. Lineage (NCBI taxonomy): Eukaryota > Metazoa > Arthropoda > Insecta > Lepidoptera > Notodontidae > Furcula > Furcula furcula. Next base: position 21,362,949 of record OU452248.1, read on the forward strand.
TCAGGTAAAGACGTAAAGGAAGCCTCCTTGTGCCCTCTGTTGCCCTTGTACAAAAGTACTAGGGCAACAGAGGGCACAAGGAGTCTTCTTCCCCTTTCGTGAGTCGCGTCAGGTAAAGAATTAAAAGAAGCCTCCTTGTGCTCTCTGTTGCCCTAGTACAGAAGTACTAGGGCAACAGAGGGCACAAGGAGTCTTCTTCCCCTTTCGTGAGTCGCGTCAGGTAAAGAATTAAAAGAAGCCTCCTTGTGCTCTCTGTTGCCCTAGTACTTTTGTACTAGGGCAACAGAGGGCACAAGGAGGCTTCTTCCCCTATCGTGAGTCGCGTCAGGTAAAGACGTAAAGGAAGCCTCCTTGTGCCCTCTGTTGCCCTTGTACAAAAGTACTAGGGCAACAGAGGGCACAAGGAGGCTTCTTCCCCTATCGTCAGTCGCGTCAGGTAAAGACGTAAAGGAAGACTCCTTGTGCCCTCTTTTGCCCTAGTACAACTTTTGTTGCCCTAGTACTTACTAGGGCAACAGAGGGCACATGGAGGCTTCTTCCCCTTTCGTGAATCGCGTCAGGTAAAGATGTAAAGGAAGCCTCCTTGTGCCCTCTGTTGCCCTTGTACAAAAGTACTAGGGCAACAGAGTGCACAAGGAGGCTTCTTCCCTTTCGTGAGTTGCGTCAGGTAAAGACGTAAAGGAAGCCTCCTTGTGCCCTCTGTTGCCCTAGTACAAAAGTACTAGGGCAACAGAGGGCATAAGGAGGCTTCTTCCCCTTTCGTGAGTCGCGTCAGGTAAAGAATTAAAGGAAGCCTTCTTGTGCCCTCTGTTGCCCTTGTACAAAAGTACTAGGGCAACAGAGGGCACAAGGAGGCTTCTTCCCCTTTCGTGAGTCGCGTCAGGTAAAGAATTAAAGGAAGCCTTCTTGTGCCCTCTGTTGCCCTTGTACAAAAGTACTAGGGCAACAGAGGGCACAAGGAGGCTTCTTCCCCTTTCGTGAGTCGCGTCAGGTAAAGAATTAAAGGAAGCCTTCTTGTCCCCTCTGTTGCCCTTGTACAAAAGTACTAGGGCAACAGAGGGCACAAGGAGGATTCTTTCCCTTTCGTGAGTCGCGTCAGGTAAAGAATTAAAGGAAGCCTTCTTGTGCCCTCTGATGCCCTAGTACAAAAGTACTTGGGCAAAAGAGGGCACGAGGAGGCTTCTTCCCCTTTCGTGAGTCGCGTCAGGTAAAGAATTAAAGGAAGCCTCCTTGTGACCTCTGTTGCCCTAATACTTTTGTACAAGGGCAACAGAGGGCACAAGGAGGCTTCCTTTCGTGAGTCGCGTCAGGTAAAGACGTAAAGGAAGCCTCCTTGTGCCCTGTGTTGCCCTAGTACAAAAGTACTAGGGCAACAGAGGGCACGAGGAGGCTTCTTTCCCTTTCGTGAGTCGCGTCAGGTAAAGACGTAAAGGAAGCCTCCTTGTGCCCTCTGTTGCCCTAGTACAAAAGTATTAGGGCAACAGAGGGCACGAGGAGGCTTCTTCCCCTTTTTTGAGTCTTGTCAGGTAAAGAATTAAAAGAAGCCTCCTTGTGCTCTCTGTTGCCCTAGTACTTTTGTACTAGGGCAACAGAGTGCACAAGGAGGCTTCTTCCCCTTTCGTGAGTCGCGTCAGGTAAAGACTAAACTATATTGAAATTTTGTACAAAAAAATACACGTGATTTTGTATAGGGGGGGGGGGGGTAGTTTAAAAACCTCACCACATATCACCAGGAGGGGGGAGGGGTTAAAAAGTTGCTAAAAAACATCACGTGATTAATGCACGACCCCTAGACTAGATAGACACTTGGAACGCGACATGACATTGACAATGACAATCGAAATGTTCTGCGTGATTTTTCGAATTAAAATCAAGCAAAGGTATCGACCACATACTGCCAAACACAAACTCGTATCAAGAAAAAACAATGTATAGTGCATTCCTGTGCCTAAAACTGAAAGTATTATGTTCATTGAACCATCTTTTGCATCCAGAAATTTTATTATTGATGGCATTTCCATTAGAATCGTGTTTAAAATAAAAACCGATTTTTACCGAAAAAAACTTTGTGCAGTTCTTAACTCGCCTTAGATAACGGCGGCGAACGGCACGGCCTCCAGTTCTTCGTCGAGCCGAAATGTGATAGAGAATGCGGATTTATGCTCGACGTCGAAATGAAGACTAATTCGACATCGAGCTTGCTGTCGAGCGTAGTCACGATTGGTTACTTTAATGAATTGCATAGCAGGTCCTGCATGTGAAATTTCCCCAAATCAGGTTTTATTTTTCCCCAAAAAGATACATTTTTGTACAATTTTCCCCAAATTAATTTCGTATCTAATCCTTCCTTAGCTATACCTAATAATTTTATAAAACTAAAAACGACAGTTTATTTGTTACGTATTTGGCTAAATTTTTGTCATATAGAGATAGATGGGAACTTGTACGTTAGAGGCTACTCTTTGGCAAAGAATTATTAAACTGTTCCAACAGGAACCAAAATTCACATATCTATACTACTACTATGAGATGAAACTATAGCGGAGATTATTAAAATAAGATCTCTATCCACCAAAAAACACACCTTCCCCCGCCATTCTGACCATTAGCCATGAGTATTTTATTGTTTTACGTGAGATTCTGAAATATGTTTGATGAAACAATTTAAAATGATTTAACCTTTCTGAATTAGACTTTTGTTTCTCCACAAGCTTTCGCCAAACAAAAATGTGTTCACCAAAATTTTCCCCATAGTTTTCGTTTCGCCAAAAGTTCCCCGAAGTTTTTATTTTTCCCCAAAATGGGAAAAAAACCCCCAATCTGGAGACCCAGTACCTAGACTAGATAGACACTTGGAACGCGACATGACATTGACAATGACAGTCGAAATGTCCTGCGTGATTTTTCGAATTAAAATCAAGCAAAGGTATCGACCACATACTGCCAAACACAAACTCATATCAAGAAAAAACAGTGTATAGTGCATTCCTGTGCCTAAAACTGAAAGTATGATGTTCATTGAACCATCTTTTGCATCCAGAAATTTTATTATTGATGGCATTTCCATTAGAATCGTGTTTAAAATAAAAACCGATTTTTACCGAAAAAAACTTTGAGCAGTCCTTAACTCGCCTTAAATAACGGCAGCGAACGGCACGGCCTCCAGTTCGTCGTCGAGCCGAAATGTGATAGAGAATGCGGATTTATGCTCGACGTCGAAATGAAGACTAATTCGACATCGAGCTTGCTGTCGAGCGTAGTCACGATTGGTTACTTTAATGAATTGCATAGCAGAGCCGAAAAACGCGCTTACGTAGCCATCCGCATAAGCACCGGCGGTGCACGCGTATACGACCTGATTCCAAGCTGTGTAAATTATATAATTATAAACTAAATCACCACTTCGTAGCGTTTTTTTATAATGTATTTTAAAATGCGCTTTGTCGCACTTCCGCTGGTCGGTGTAAATCGTTCCTTACTCATGACTATAATGACACCACCTTATGTCCTATGCTACCCTGGTACTTCTGGTATAAATATTGCAGTTTGATAACACTAGATGTCTCACTCATGAAAAGGGAAGCCTCCTTGTGCCCCCTGTTGCCCTAGTACTTCTGTTAAAAATGTTTGAATGCGCAATTTTGCGCTTCCACGCGCTATTTCATCATAGTGGGATGCCCTTTGAAATTCCGTCTGGAGCTACCTTATTCAGCCGGTATAACTACTGGGAATATTTACACAAAATTTATTTCCTCGTAGTTCGATTGTGGAAGCCAATCGGACAGACAGGAATTTTGACAGCAGAAAAAATTCCCGTCTGTTCGATGATCGAACTACCAATCGAACTACGAGGAATAAGCCACTGGAGAAGAATTGGAATTATTAACGTCTGACCTAGTTTTTAAAGTATCCGAATATGGTCTTTGGACTGAGGCATGAAGTTTCGATGCCTCCACGATGCCTCCACGTAAGAAATGCAACTGTGCGCCATTGATTTCTTAATGTTTAACTGTCTATTATATTCGGGACATATTTTATTTATTGCAGAGTGATAGCCTGAACATATACAACAAACAGCATCCTCGTCATCAATGTTACAAGAGGATCCTGTGTGTTCTTGACCACACTTGTAACACCGAGGACGTGACCTACATTTTGACTGTGTATGGCCTTATCTACAGCATTTGTAGCATTGTATAGTAGTATAAATATATAAGTCTACAGGCAGTGCAGTGTAGCACAAGTATACTTTTTTGGGTAAGACCTGTCCATCAAAGGTGAGCACAACAGTTTGAGATGGATTCCATTTTGGTATGTCTCCTGTTACCGGAACTTTGTAGTTAAGACGCCTAGTTTTTACAATTTTACCACAACTGACTGGAAGAGAAATGTTGGAAACAATTTCATTATCAGACATGTCCGTTGGGACACCACGAACGAGACCCATGCGTGTAACATTTGATGTAGGAATGAAAGCTTTAAGATTGTCTGAGGCTAGGCGCGAATCAGAAATAAAATTGTTGGCGTCAATAAAATGTGAAAAAGATAATGTTAATTTATTTCTACCAATTTTTTTTAACTCCCATTAACTATATTTGAAAAATTATATTTTTTTAATAATTTACCAAATGAAACCGGGTGAAAGCTGGTATTTTCGGGCATCAATGTCTTAATCACGTGAACAACATATGGAGCGAGATCTGTTCTTTCATATGAAGTTCTGCCAACATTGAAGGTGGACTCTGAGGATACTGGTGGCGGAATGGTAGGTATCTCTGAGGCTTTCAGGGAAGTATTAGTAGTTCCCCGGGAAGTCTCAGAAGGCAAAGTAGTGCTATAGACAACTGGTTGTTCACTAACAGTAGTGTTTTTATTTAATTCCTGGTCAATGCAAATACTGCTCAGATAACAAAAGGCACACAGGCCACACGGCCACAGCAACAGGCACAGACACAACATACATCCCATTTAGATGAAAAACTAAACAAAATCTTAAACGCCATTACATCATTCGACGAAAGGCTTAAAAAACTAGAACATAGCACCAAAGTAGCTATTACTAAACAAAAATGATGGATACCTCTCTAAAAATTATGGCATGGAATGCTAACGGATTACGTCAGCATCAACATGAGTTAGAAGTCATCCTAAACACAAAAGATATCGATGTGTGCCTTATATCCGAGTCACACTTCACAAACGAAACCTCTATACAAATAAAAGGATATAAAATCTATCATACACTGCACCCGGACAATAAAGCTAGAGGAGGCAGCGCCGTCATAGTAAAGGAAGGTATCTATCATTATGAGATGTATAAACACGAACAACGTGAAATTCAAGCTGTGACCGTATGTGTCAAGACAAAACGGTATCCGGTCACCATATCATCTATATACTGTCCACCACGGTACTCAATAAAAGCAGCGCAGTATGAAAACCTTTTAAAACAACTTGGCAACAGGTTCGTCCTTGGAGGTGGTTTCAATGCGAAGAATACCTATTGGGGATCTAGACTTACTACAACTAAAGGTAAAGAACTATTGCATGCAATTAGAAATACGAAATGTGACACAATATCAACGGGGAAGCCAACCTACTGGCCTACAGATCTACACAAAATTCCTGATTTAATAGATTTTTTCATTTATAAAAACATATCGTTAAACTATCTTTCTATTGAAGATGGTTACGATACGAGTTCAGACCATTCACCTATTATAGTAACTATTCACGAGAACATTATATATAGAGAAAACCATGCAACTTTAGTCAATAAATATACCGACTTTAGTTTGCAGTTCCAATGATAACGCTCAATTCTGGGTGCAGACGTTTAATCTCCATATGTGTGCCAACAGATTTTTTTTTTTTTTTTAATTTAGTTGACCCTAATGGGAAGGCAAAGGGATCTAGCCCATACAGCCTCGTCTTAAATAGTTAAACAGTCAATCAATTTGTATAATAGATAGGCATAAGCCAAGTCTTCATTTTTAATATATATTTTCAGGCCTAAGCCAATTCTTCATTCAATTATTGTCTTTTTTCATTTATGTTTTCAGGCCGAAGCCAATTCTTCATTAGAGTGTTGTCATTTTCCATATTATTTTTTCAGGCCAAGGCCAAGTCTTAGATTGGAGTAGTAGTCCATTCAAATTTACAGGTCTTAAACTCTGTTTTCCGTTAAATCCAGTAGCGTTTAAATATCAATTACAGTATTATTTACAAATTCGTAAATAGCATTATATGTCTCTGTTTCTTTAAGTAAGTCTTCAATAGAGCGCGGGACAAGCTCAGTTTTGCCGTAGATATCAATTAACTTGTCGATAAGCATAAGTCTTTGTACATTGTAGGCAGGGCATTCAAATATAATGTGATTTATTGTTTGATCTACATTTTGATTGCATTCTGTGCATAAGGGGGACGAAATAATGCGCATTCGACTGAGGTGGGCTTTAAAACGACCGTGACCAAATCGGAGTATGTTCATTATAGTATAGAATTTGCGATGCTTGTTGGATTTGGATGTAGAAAACCAAGGACACTTTCCCACATGGTTATTTATTGTTGCATAGTGTGTACCTTTTGTTTGCAATGAACTTAGCCAATATTCATTCCATTCATTAAGCAAAGACTCTTTTAAGATTGAATTTATGTCGGAGAATGGTATGGCAACATCGTCAACAGGACTGCCGCTGTCACTGTCAACAACTGACTTTGCCAAAAAGTCGACTTGCTCGTTTCCTGTCACTCCCACGTGCGCTGGTGTCCAAAGGAACTGTACTTCTTTGCCTTGATTCTTCAATTGAAGCCAACGACTCTTGATATTATATAAAATATAGTTAGTCTTGCTGTTCAAGATATTATTCTGCAAAGCACTTAAAACACTCATGCTGTCTGTTATAACGAGCCAACGTTGATCATTTGCTTGAGTAATATATTGAAGTGCAGCCAGGATAGCCAAAGCCTCGGCAGAAAAGATACTCAACTCACTTGGAAGTTTGCGGCCAAATCCAAAACGTAAATTAGGAATGTAGAAAGCCATTGATACATTTTTGAACTTGGAACCATCGGTAAATATTTTACTGTACCCATTGTATTCAGACATAACAGCATCCACCTCTTCTTTATTCTTCATATCTCTTTTTATATTAATTGGTATCAAGCTAAATTTGCTTTCGTAACTGCCAGTATAGCAAGCCCAATTCTCATCTTTATTAATATTGTATTGCTGATCAAGATGTGATGTGAATGAAAAATCATGAAGAACATATGGCAAATTACTAGTGGGAACATAGGGATTGTGTTCATGAAAGTGTTTTAACTTTTTTAATAATAAATTATTAACATTTGATAATAACTTAAGAATGAAACAGTATTTGAGATATTTAAATCTCAATAACAAAGGAGGAGTGTTACACTCTACCTGTAGTGAATTTATAGGAGTGGTCCTCATAGCACCAGTGACTAATCTGAGATTTTTATTTTGCAAGATATCCAATTTCTGAACTAGCTTTCTATCAGATGCAAAGTAAAGAAAACCATATTCAAAATGACTACGGACTAGTGATTTATATAGCATAAGCAAAATTTTTGGATCAGATCCCCAATACATCCTTGCAAGTGATTTTAGAATATTGAATGCCTTGCCTGCCCTTTCCATTACATAATTAACATATTTATTCCATGAAAGATTATTAGTAAAAATAACTCCTAAGAATTTGACTTCTGATACTTGTGGAATCTCCTTCTGATCATAAAGAATTTTGACTTTAATGGAACGATTTTTAGTGAATACCATCATTTTTGTTTTATCAACATTAATATCAAGGTTAAGGTACCTAAAATAACTGTGAAGTTTGGTCAAAGCTCTACTGAGTATACTAACTATGCTATTTAAATCATGACCTGATGCATAAACAACAAGATCATCAGCGAACTGTAAATTGCTAACATCTGAACCTAATATTAAATTAAGTCTATAAATATAGAGTATAAATATTAAAGGACTTAAAATTCCACCCTGACATACTCCTTTAAAAGACATCCTAGGTCCAACGAGCTGATTTTGAAATTTTACATATACCTCTCTACCATGTAAAAAGTTAAAAATCCATTGCACAATTTTTTCAGGAATACCTATGGTCAACAACTCGGATGCTAAAATATGATGATTGACATTATTAAATGCCCCAACAATGTCAAAAAAGATACCTACTAAAATATGATTGTTCTTGAATGCATTGAAAATGTCAAAATGTAAGTGAGAAATACTTTCACGACATGAGCGACCTTTACGGAATCCAAACTGGTTTGAAGGTAAAATATGATTACTTTCTATAAAAAATTCAATTCTTTGTTTTAACAGCTGTTCAAAAACTTTACCCATGCATGATGTCAAAGCTATTGGTCTATAAGAATCAGCCTGTCCTTTAACTTTGTTAGGTTTTAAAATTGGCACAAGACAATCTGTTTTCCAACTTTGTGGTATGATTGATTTATTCCATAACAAATTGTATATATTTAATAAAACATGTTTTGATTTGTCTGACATATGTTTTAGAACTTTATATGGAATACCATCGAGGCCAAAGGCTGTATCTCGTCTAGATGAAATAGCTGAAATCAACTCTGCAAAAGTAAATGATTTTGTAAGATAATCACAATTGGAAGCAGCAATGGAGTTATTATTTAAATTTAATTCAGCCTCAACAGTAGAAGGTGTGTATTTTCTAATAAAATCAAAAATCCAATCTAGTCTACTACAGGAACTATAGTTAGAATTTACCCTTTTAAAAATTTTCATATAATACCAGATTCTAGATAATGGAGTAGTTCTGTTAAAACTTTCACATAAATTCTCCCAACTTTTTTGTCTTTCTTGTTTCAGGGTCAACTTTTTAATAGCCTGCAGCTTTTTGAAATTTATATAATTACTCTCAGATGGATCATTCCTAAAGTTTATATAAGCAAGTTTGGACTGTTCAACAGCAGAAGCACATCTGGCATTCCACCAAGGAAGTGGTCTCCTATTTCTTTTAAAACGAGTGTCGGGTTTATTCTGTGAGCCATGACTACTATGACCAGCTGGCATCGACAACTGAATAGCTATATCTAGCAAATTCATTAATTCCTCATATGAATTTATAGGATTTTCATGATCGTAATGAAAATCATGCAACAAACTATCTGTTGCCATGCAAAATCTATCCCAATTAATAATACGATAATTATATTGGTGTGGATAAGGTTTACTGTCGGGCAATATGCTTTGATTATCATTAGAAGCATTACTAACAAAAACTTTGGTTATTACAGGTAAGTGATAACTTCCCAGAGGGTCATCATGCACATACCAATCACAAGAAACTGCTAAATTAGGAGAAACTATTGTCAAATCAAGAGCATTTTGTCGCCATTTATTAGAACCTACTGTTGTCATTTGACCATCGTTTAGAATAACTAATAAGTTATCGTCTATGCATTCTAATACATGTGATCCACGAGTATCAGAAGTCATGCAACCCCAGTTATGATGAAGAGCGTTTAAGTCTCCAGCAATAAGCAAGGGCTCAGACAGACCTTGAACTAAATTATTAAATTTCTGTTTAGTAAAAGATGGAGTACATAACTTGGGACTGTAAAGACTTACTATTGTAAGTTCCTTATTATTACCATAATATAAACGAATAGCAACGTTTTGAATAGAATTATCGCTAAAAGTATCTAATTTCTTAAAATTAAGGCTTTTGTGTATTAGAATGGCAACTCCATTGTGGTCGTTGCCACTGTCTAATCTTACCATTTCATAATTTTTAAAACTAATATGATGACGCGGCTTAAGCCATGTCTCACATAAGACTGCTATATGAATATTATTCTCATAAAGAAAATGTGAAAAAATATGTTGATTACTTCGTAAACTCTGGGCATTCCATTGTACAATATTTAAATAATCCATAAAAAAAAAATTAATGGGAAGCATTATGTTCATGTTGTATGTTTTGTATGAGAAAGTCTTTAATAGTTTTACTACAGATGCTAGTTTCTTTAGTTTTGCTCATAGTGATAAGTTTTATGACAGAATCAACTAATAACTTTAAAATGTGATCAGAATCTAATAGTGATACAAAAAGTTCAGAAGGGCTTTTTTTCCTGCCACCTAATGAAGGATATGATTTTTCGTTAACAACATCAGCAAATGATTTTTTAATTAACTTTTCTTTGCATTGTTTTATTTTTTCTTGCTTTACAGGGCACTCTGAGGAAATTGCGATGTGATTACCTTTACAATGATAGCAACAGGCACTAGTTGGTGCAATAGTACAATTCTTATAGTTGTGACTGTCTGCACAGATTGAGCATTTTTCTGAGTTTTTGCAAAACTTAGCCAAGTGTCCATACCGGAGGCAACGTAGACACTGCTTGACTGGAGGAATGTATGTTGTGACCTCAAACCGCCAACTGTTCAGGTCAACACTATCTGGTAGGCTCGGACAAGAAAATGTTATACATACAGTTTTTGTGGGTTGCAGCTGAAAAGTGTTGTCATCATTCTTGACTCTCCTCATTATTCTACGAATAGAAATTATATTTTTAGTGCTAGTCAGTGCAGTGTAAATCTGTTCATTTGATAAGTCCGTTGGAACATGTTGTATGACACCTGTAGTTTCAGTAGCGGCAGCTGGGATACTGGCTTTAAGTTTGTTCATATCGAGGAATTTCTTGTTGGCAAGCGCAGCATTTGCCATACCTGCACTCTCGAAAATGACACCCACCTTATATTTATTCATGCGCACTAGTTGTTTAATACCTTTATTATATCTTTTTAAAATATTAGCTAAAGACATCATGTCTCTATCTCCTAGAGGTTTGTTAATTTCTATACTTTCAACAAAAACAATGTACTCAAAATTGCCCCCATTTTCAGGATACAATCTATGATAATTAGGTATTTGAAAAGTCTTATACTTATCTACGGCATCAACAGACTGAAATGAAGAAGAATCAGATCCATCTAACTCCGTATCATTATTCCCTGGCCCATCTTTTTTCTTTCGTTTTCTTATCTTCCCCATCTTTACATTTAAAACTTTTATATGTACACAATATATGAATATGTACAAGCTATTTACACTTTTTATACAATATTTTACAAATTATTTTAAATAAATATTTTAACAATTTAAAATTTGCGCCTTTTTCTTTCGAAGGTTCCCGCGCTTCCCCTGTGCCAACAGAATTATTTTACATTTTCCGCCATGAGCGGTGTGCATAGACAACAGAACCTTCCTCTATAAAACCTACTGTATTATATAGGACTATACTCTAAACATAAGTAAAGATTACAACATAGGGTATATACCAATTCCTCCACTCTTAATCTAACAATAATATAATAATTAAATATAAACAACATAAAATAGAGAAACAATATCATGAATAAAACTATATCAGTACATGTATGGTAAGAACACAAGTCACCAATTAATCACTGTCAAAACCATAACGTTTGACGGGTTTGCGCGAGCGTTTGGGTGCACGTTCAGAGGGCGATGGAGCGGGATTAACTTGACCACGAATAGACTCTTTGCACGACTGACCAACATCATCCAGGCGGGGCTGTGATGTGGAACCCGAATGCTCTACCCTCTCCAACAACCTGTCTGTGTCTACACTGGCTAGCGAGTCACGCACTTCAACTACCGGCTCTAACACTGTTTGCTCCGACTGTACGCCACCAGCCTCAATGCGATCCGTTGCCTCCGGATATACACAAGAGCTGCTTCTCGAACGCCGTTTTAGGTGATCAATATGGCGGTGAGTAGGAGATCCGTCACAAGTCTCAACAGTGTAATTGTTTTTCCCCCATCGCTCTAGGATCTGCCCTTGAGACCATTTTGTACCACGTCCAAAATTCCTATACCATACCTCTTCTCCAGGATCTACACTTCTAGGGGCCACTAAATTCTCGCTCCTATACTGATTTTTTTTATGGACATGTTGTGTTACATCAGGTTTTAATACGTCAAGTCTAGTTCTCAAATTTCTACCCTGTAGTAAACGGGCAGGTGTCTCCCCAGTAGAGCTATGAACGGTATTATGATAGATTAACAGAAATCTACATATAGCTAACTCAACATTAATACACTGACGACGGGCTTTTTTAATGACATTCTTGATTATTTTTACAGCGTTTTCAGCCGCATCGTTAGACGCTGGATGATAAGGAGGGGTAAACATCTGCTCAATACCATTTTTACTAAGGAAGTTCTTAAATTCTACACTAGTAAAAGGGGGCCCATTATCTGAAACAACCTGCCTAGGTAGTCCCCATCGCGACCATGATTCACGGAGTTTACCGATTGTGGCATCTGCCGTTGTTCGACCCATTTTAAAAACTTCAATCCATTTCGAATTAGCGTCTATTGTTACTAAATAGGTATTTCCATCAATTGGCCCTAAAAAATCTAAATGAAGTCTTTCATACGGGCGCTGCGGGAAACGCCATCGCCGCGGCGGAGCTGCCGCCGGCGCGGCCGCGACCTCGGCGCAAGTGCTGCACGCTCGACAAGTCGCCTCAACTGCCTCATCTAACCCAGGCCACCAAACGTAACTACGCGCTAACGCCTTTGTTTTTACCATGCCCATATGTGAATCCTGGAGCTCTTGCAGCACCCTCGCTTTACAAGATTGCGGTACTACCAAACGATATCCCCACATAACACAACCTAACTCAATATATAGCTCATCCTTGCGGGCATAAAAGGGTTTCAATTGAGCTATATCTAAATCCTTAGGCCAGCCGTTTGTAATATAAAAAGATACACGACTCAATGTAGGATCACGTGCTGTCTCTTTTTTTACAGTTGCATTGTCCAGTAACATTGCGTTAGTCGCAAAATGTAGATACGTTTGCTCCGGTGGATCTAGTTTGTCATCGTCATCGACTGGTAAGCGGGACAAAATATCAGCACCGTTATCGCTTGAGCTAACATACTCTATATCGAAATCGTAAGCCGCGACAATAAGTGCCCATCTCTGCATTCGACTAGCTGCCATAGTCGGTATGCCTTTGTTAGGTCCGAATATGCTAACTAAGGGTTTATGATCAGTTTTGAGAACAAATCGTTTACCATACAGGTATTGGTGGAATTTACCTATACAATAGACGATAGCTAATGCCTCACGATGTATTTGCGAGTACGCTTGCTCTGACTTTTTGAGTTTACGTGATACATACGCAACTGCCCGTTCCTGCCCTGTGGTTGTATCACGCTGAGATAGTATACCACCAATACCACGTGCACTGGCGTCACAATATGTTAGCACTAACTTTGCCTTCGGATCATAGTGTGCGAGTGTTTGGCTACTTATCATCAACTTTTTAACCGCCTCGAAAGCGGCAGCCCTCGTTTGGTCCCACTGCCAACTTTGCCCTTTGCGTAACAGTTCATGCAGTGGAAACAGGAGATCACTAAGTTTAGGTACAAATCTTGCATAAAAATTTATCATCCCTAAAAATGATTTTAGCTCAGAAACATTTCTTGGTATCGGCATATCTCTAATAGCGCTAATTTTACTTGGGTCTGCACGTATACCCTGTTTGTCAACTACAAAACCAAGGTATTTAATCTCTTTCGATAAAAATGAACATTTGTTTTTATTTATTTTAAGGCCTGCCTTGTCAAGACTCCGAATTAACATCTCTAGAGATCTTAAATGTGACGCTCTATCCTTTCCAGTAACTATTATATCATCACAGAAACATTGAGCTTCAAGCACGATTTGGATTCCGCAGTGATCCTAAAAGTGCCCCTGAAAACCCCACAACAATTAGAATTAGAAGTAAGGAGTTTTGTAACAAATATCCAACAGTGTGCTTGGAAAAACACACCCGATTTAAAAAAGAAATCTGAAATCATTAATTACCCAATAGAAATCCGAAACCTTATAATTGAAAAGAGAAGACAAAGGCAGAGGTGGCAACGGACTAGATATCCACTCGACAAAACAGTTTTAAACAAACTAACAAAGCAGTTAAGTAGGCAAATTCAGAAATTTCGTGATGAATCCACTCATAGTTACCTTATTCAGCTAACGAGTGATCGTACAACCGATTATTCACTGTGGAAGGCCACTAAAAGTTTAAAAAAACCCATCACGCAAATTCCCCCAATTAAGGAAATGAACGGGCAGTGGGCTATAAATAATCAGCTAAAAGCAATTAGATTTGCAAATCATTTAGAAGAAATTTTTCAACCAAACCAGCCTGAAAATGAGATTACTCTTGATGCAATAATAGAAGACGATGATACCGATTTGAGTCTCACTACACCAAAAGAAGTACATAAGGAAATTCAACTTCTAAACAAGAAAAAATCCCCAGGTTATGATCTCATCACCGGGGAAGTCCTCAGCAATCTTCCTCGTAAAGCAATAGTGAAACTCACAACACTTATAAATGCTTCGTTTAGATTATAAAATCTTTTAAAAAAAAATTGAACCGACTTCAATATCACTGAAAAGTATAAAATAATTTAAATATTATTGAAGTTGGTGTTAGCGTACCTGCTGTGTATATTTGGCACCAACTTCAATAATATTTAAATTATTTTATACTTTTCAGTGATATTGAAGTCGGTTCATTTTTTTTTTAAAAAGATTTTATTTTAAACTTTTTAGTGATATTTTCATATATAAAGATTGAACCATCGAAAACCGTAAAATTATCTAGGTAGGTTATGATCACATTATCGTCTACATAGTTTTACATAATTCATGTTTCTTCAGAAAAAAATATCCGGTCGTAATGAAATTTGCATGGAAACATCATAGTAGTTTACTCTCTCGAATAAAAAAAGAATCATCGAAATCGGTTCATAATTGTCAGAGCAATGTAATGGAGAACATCAGTTTTATGGTTTTTACCAGATAAATTCCTCCACATCGTTCATGGTCCTCCAGGAAGTTCTTATCCGGTTGTAATAAAATTCATACAGATTCAATACAGTAGTTTCTTCTTTCGAATAAAAAAAGAATCATTAAAATTGGTAAATATTTGCCAGAGTTATGACCATTTTTGTCCGACCGAGCGAGTCCGAGCGACTAAAACGTCATCTATATAGGCTTTCTTGCAGCTCTCAGTGCGCAGTCACCATTCTTGTTTTTTTAGGAACTACTTATTACTAAGCAATATTTTTTTTATGGGACCCAATCAATGGATTGAAGAATGGATGGAAGAAAGATTTTTTCAAATCGGTTAATAATTGCCAGAGTTATGCGCGAACATACATAAAAAAAATAATATATATATATATATACAGACGAATTGAGAACCTCCTCCTTTTTTGAAGTCGGTTAAAAATACGTACCCGATATGTGGAAAGTGGTTGAAGTTATTATGATACCAAAACCTGGTAAACCACCAAATGAAGCAACTTCATACAGGCCGATTTCGCTGTTGCCAGTAATGTCAAAATTATTCGAAAAGCTATTATTGAGACGTTTAAAACCAATTATAGAAGAAAAAGATCTTATTCCTGACTATCAGTTTGGCTTCAGGGCAAAGCACTCAACTATAGACCAAGTTCATAGAATTACAAATATTATTGAAAAAACGTTAGAAGAAAAAAAAGTTTGCTCTACAGTTTTCCTAGATGTAGCCCAAGCATTCGATAAGGTGTGGCATCAAGGTCTTATATATAAGTTAAGAAAGATGTTACCAAAGAATTTCTCCGATATCTTGGAGTCTTACATATCAGAAAGAATGTTCAGAGTAAGACAGGAAGAGTCTTATTCTGATCTTAAGCACATCAAAGCTGGAGTACCACAAGGAAGTGTGTTAGGTCCGGTCCTGTACTTACTATACACCTGTGATATTCCAACGCTAGAAAACAACACCATTGCAACCTTTGCTGATGACACGGCCATTATGGCTACAGGTGTTACACACGCACGCGGAAGCAGTGGAAAAAGTTCAAATTGCCGTAAACACCATATGTAGCTGGACAAAAAAGTGGCGAATAAAACTCAACGAATCCAAGTCAGTTCATATTGATTTTACCAATAAAAAATCAATCTATCATCCGGTATACATAAACAATCGTGTTATACCCTATGAGAATACCGCCAAATACCTTGGCATGACACTCGATACAAAGCTTCGCTGGAAGGCTCATGTCAAAAAGAAACGCGAAGAGTTAGGCCTTCGCTACAAGAAAATGCACTGGCTTCTCGGTAAACACTCCGTGCTGTCAGTGCAAAACAAAATACTCCTGTACAAACAAGTCCTACTGCCAGTATGGACTTATGGTATACAGCTGTGGGGCTGTACCAAACAAAGCAATGTAAACACAATAGAACGGTTCCAGAATAAAGTACTCAGAGGAATTGTAAATGCGCCCTGGTACATAAGAACAAACGACCTCCATCGGGACCTCAAATTGGATTTCGTAGCCAAAGTTATCAAGGACTACGCTGAAGCTCATGAGCGTCGGCTTCATCATCATGTGAATGTCGAGGCTATCCAGCTCCTCGACAACACGGACATAGTGAGAAGACTGAAAAGAACAAAACCTTTTGAGTTAGTTTAAGTGTTAAATTAGTGCAGTATAGTGCAGTGTAGAACACAATAACAAAGTGTCTTCGCCTTAATAGAGACAATAAGAAAAGTGCCATTGGACACATTCTTAATCTAATATAATTTATTCGTTTAGGTTAAAGTAAAATTGCTGATTAGCCATTAAGCTAGATTGTAATTTATATGGTGCTACCACAAGGGAACATCATTAAGAAGAAAAAAAAAATGCAAATACAATGTGTCCGTCAGGATGACCGGACCACAGCACGGATTCACGTGAAACTTTGCCAAGATTTAGTACCTATTTTGTACTATTTTTTACCTATGTTTAAATATTTTGTACCTCAGTAATAACAAAGTTATTTAATAAATAAAGTGGGAAGCCATTCTGACGTCAGGATGGCTTCCCACTTTTTCCTTTGGGTACTTACGGTCCATATATTGCTGAAATCTTTGCATAATAATTTAGTACCTTTTTTGTACCTACGATAAATATATGAATACTTAATGTATTTCATTTAAAAATTACTTTTATTTCATTATAAACAATTATATATGGAGCATCATTCATCTGACATTTGTCTGACATATTATAATGTAACATGTAGTCCCCTATCCTGCGAAACAGAGCAAGTATTCAGTGCATATTTTCTTTAGGATATTCCTACCCCGCTTAGCGTTTCATAATTCTCCATCACGGCAAACATTCATGCAATAACAATCATGTGCTACATTCGACCCTCTCTGATGAAATTTAATAGATCACTTTTGAAACTTCATCAAAATTTAACAACGTAACCTGGTAACGGCGGGCAAATAATATTATTAATTGTTTTTGAAGTTAGAACTGCACAATTTCTTAACTTTTTTCAATTACGATTACATATAATAATATAATATTCTGGAACAATCCACACACGGTCATCAGATCCCAAACCAACACGCCCATCATACATATTTATTGTAATAATGACAAAAGAGACTGACAGATATTAAATGTGATCTATTAAATTGGCCCTACTTTAGGTAAGTTTTGCACTTCCGAGGTGCTAGGAAATTTCGAGTGTGGGTCCTAAACGTCCATCAAATACGGCGGCAAGTCTTTTTTGTAGTCATAAGCAATCCCACCTGATCGAAAACTTATTAAAAGGATATTTATTCCCTTGAAGACATCCACAGTACATTATTATGAGGCGAAGAATCTTACGAATAATTTTTAAAAAAAGTAAATTAGTTAATTAGTTGGGCTGAGCTGCACGGGACAGCTAGTTTTATATAAATAAAAGTACATAAATAAAAAAATATAATGTATAAATTAAAAATTATTCACTATAGAATAGCATTTTATACAGAATATATTATAGAATTCTAGCAATATAGTATATAATCTTATACGATCTGTAAAGGGCACATTCTCATAAAATATGCTTGTAAACTTCAGGAAATTATTTTTAAAAATATTACTAGGAAAAAATCAACAAAACATTTATTTAATAACAACATAAACTAGTACACTTATATTGACTTACAATAACTATGGCTGGCTATGACAGAGTAATTTACTGGAAACTTAAACAGTCTATATCTCTTAAACTACTGAACCGATTTTGATATCACTCGATCGCAATAGGATTTGTAGCTTCTGAGAAATACGAGGATAAACCTACATACATACGCACACTCATGATATTGGGTAAATATTGGTTTAGGCCCACATAGATTAACATATTAAGTAAATATTACTTATTTTTATTAATATTACATACATACGGGTCGAATACAGAACTACTCATTTTGAAGTCGTTTAAAAGGGAATCCTTATGGTTGTGCATGGTATGACTTCGTCTATCTGCCTGCCACACCTATATATTTCAGGAACTACTGGTGCTATCGATTTGTAATTTCGATCGTACTTACCCAATCTCAAAGCAAATAAAAAACATTAAATTATTTTCAATGTATTAAGATTTGATGATAAATTATATTATAACTTTACATGTTCGAACTTTTTTTATAGAGCATAGTGTAAGATATTTTTATATTTAAAAAAGGTCTTGTCAGAACTTGTGTGTCATTGAAAATTAAAGAGTCGTGTCTATCCTAACTTGTTATTATTATTAATTAAACTATAAAGAATCTGCGCATCTGCTGAATTTCGGTAGAATTTCTAAAAGGTTATGTCCCAGGATACGCATAATCGTTTAAAATAATAGGAATAACAAGTCGTATATCGTCGGCAAAAGGTAAAATATTAAAGATGGATCTTGCCGGTATGAAGATGAACGTAGAACGTTTCGATGGAAATAATTTCCGACAGTGGAAGTTTCAGATCAATTGTGCCTTGAGAGCTAAAGGCATAGATATTAATAAGCAGAAATCTGAATCTGATGATAGTGTAGAATGGCTGAAGAATGATGGTATGGCCATGTTCATAATTACGTCCGCTATGGATTATAGACAAATAGCGTTGATAGAAAATTGCGATAGTGCCGCTAATATAATGGAGAAATTAGAATCCATATATGAACAGAAGTCCGATTTTAACAGATTGATTATTCATGAAAAGTTTTACCAGTATAAGATGAACCCTTCAGATAGTATGGCACAATATATTTCTAAAGTCGAGAACCTAGCACAACAGTTAAAAGATTGTGGTGAAACTATTAGCGATGTGGCTGTCATTACAAAAATAATAAGCACATTACCATCAAAATATAGATCAGTACGACAAGCCTGGATGTCACTAGATTCATCTAAACAAACGATACACAATCTTACAGCTCGACTGATGAATGAGGAAGCTAGTTTAACATCTGAAGAACAGAGTGACGTAGCACTTGTAACCGATCAAAAGAAAGAAAAGACCGGAGTAAATTACTCTGGTTATGAAAATAAAAACGCTCAGAATTAGCGATATCGTATTGTTTGCTATAATTGCAAAAACCGTGGACATTTTGCAAAGGAATGTCGCCTTAAGAAGCGTAGAGACGACAAACATGACAATAATGGTTCATTTGCATTTCACATTGAAGGAGATGCAAATATGACTGTCGAACCTGATGCTGTGTGGTTGCTGGACAGTGGAGCTTCTGCACACATGACATTTAGAAAAGATTTTTTTTTGGATTTTGAAGAGTTTGATGATGACAGCAATAGGTTTGTAAAATTAGGAAATCAACAGAATCTAAAAGTTTGTGGAAATGGTACAGTATTGATTAAGAAGTATTTAGATGGAAAGTGGGAAGAAAATATTCTGACAGAAGTTATTTATGTACCTGAATTACGCCGAAACCTATTTTCGGAAGGAGCTGTCATGCGATTAGGCTATGTTATAATAAAGAAGAATGTTACAGCCTTAATATACAAAGAGAAAAATATTGTATTAACTGCAACACAAAAGATGAATAATTTGTATGAAATGAATTTTAAGACATTAAAAAGCGTGAGCTGCAACGCAGTACAAGTATTGCCTAAAAGCAATTTACACACATGGCATGAGAGACTTGGGCACCTGAATATTCAAGAAATCAAGAACATGATTAAGAATGGTCAGATAGAATGTAAAGAAACAGGAGATGAAAAGTTTATTTGTGAAGCATGTATGCTTGGGAAGCAGAGTCGACTTCCGTTTCATCCCTCGCACCGTGGCGTGCTGAGCCCTGGTCATCTGGTCTACAGCGACGTCTGCGGTCCAATGAGTGAGTCCTCTGTCCAAGGTATGAAGTATTTTGTTTTATTTAAAGATGCTGTTTCAAGTTACTTGAATGTTTTCTTCATGCGTCACAAAAGTGAAGTACTAGACCACTTTAAAACATTTAACGCGATGGTGTATAATAGATTTGGTCACTGTGTACGTATATTACACACTGATAATGGAGGAGAGTACGTAAATAATGATTTTAAGAGTTTCTTGCAAAGAAACGGGATAACGCATGAGTGTACAGTGCCGTATACGCCTCAGCAGAATGCTCGTGCAGAGAGAGAGTTACGCACTATTGTTGAAAGTGCTTGTACGATGCTTTATGGTCGCGATCTGCCATTAAAGCTATGGGCTGAGGCAGTGGGGTGTGCTGTATATCTTCTTAATAGGACCACCTCTAGTCAAACTCCAAATAAGTCTCCATATGAAATTTGGACAGGAGAAAAACCTAATTTAGATCATCTTAAAATATTTGGTTCGTATGGCTATGTTCATGTTCCTGATGCATGTAGAAATAAACTAGGAAAGAAAAGTAATAAAATGGTTCTCGTTGGTTATGACAACCAAAATTATAGAATGTGTGACTTGATTACTTACAAGGTGAAGGTATCGCATGATGTGGTTTTTGATGAGACAGATAAGTCTACTCCTGATACGAAAACTGTAGCTGTTTTTGAAATTAGTGAGTCAAGTACTGAACAACGGCCAGCTGCAGTCTCTCAATCACCTGTGAGGATGACATCTACTCCGTTATCCACTCCCTTATCCACGCCACAGAGAGAAGAAACTGCTAGTAGTGAGAGTTTAAGGAGCTGTGAGAATGACGAAGATAATCGTAATTGTGAGCAGTCAGGAGAAAATAGCAATAGTTTCGATTCGACTAACATGAATTTACGATCAAGGACGATAAGAAAATATCATGTTAACGTAACTGAATGTAAGCCGTGTAGTTACAAAGAAGTGCTAAGTAGCCCAGGGCATGATAAATGGCAAGAGGCTATAGAAAAAGAACTAAGGTCTCAGAAAGAAAATAATTACTACATTATTGACAAGACTAGAACAGACAAGAGGTTTATAACGTGGGTATCTAACATTAAGAAAATGAATAATATGTATTATGATAACGCTTTTTCTACTCCCAAAGATACCTTTTGTCGTCATATACGAGTGAACTGTCTAAGTAATGTGTATAGTAAGGCAGATGAACGTAATAGAAAATACATATTTGGAACAAAACGTGTTAAATACAAGTTTAAACGTGAATAGGTAGAGACAGATTCAGTTATTAAAGCTTGATTTAGATTACTGATTTTCTTAGTAAATCTCTACCGTTACAGAAATTTTCCTATGACAGTCAGATACTTTGTTAAGTTTTTAGTTCTATAATGTTGTTATTGTTTTTGTTTTGTTCCATTTGTAATATATAATGA
This sequence comes from Furcula furcula, assembly GCA_911728495.1. Taxonomy (NCBI): domain Eukaryota; kingdom Metazoa; phylum Arthropoda; class Insecta; order Lepidoptera; family Notodontidae; genus Furcula; species Furcula furcula. The sequence continues at coordinate 21,384,661 of OU452248.1, forward strand.
GTTAGTGGGAGCTTTATAAATAAACATGTAAATGTTATAATAGTGGGAGTATTAAGATTTGATGATAAATTATATTATAACTTTACATGTTCGAACTTTTTTTATAGAGCACAGTGTAAGATATTTTTATATTTAAAAAAGGTCTTGTCAGAACTTGTGTGTCATAGAAAAAGAGAATTAAAGAGTCGTGTCTATCCTAACTTGTTATTATTATTAATTAAACTATAAAGAATCTGCGCATCTGCTGAATTTCGGTAGAATTTCTAAAACAATGGAGGTCAAAATGGGTTGTCAAAATTTCAAAGTGTGCATTCTATATCGAGTTCATCGATATGCATCGATAATGACCAAAAATGTTCGTCCCTCGATAGGGCCCAAAAAATCCATGTGTATGCGAGCCCAGGGTTTCTCTGGCCATGGCCAGAGACAGGGCATGGGCGGCGCTTTACTCTCTGCAATGCAGATCCAACTATCGCAACAGATTCTTTCGATAGCTTCGTCAATACTTTGCCACCACACGTAGCTCCTAGAGAAAGATTTCTTTACTACAAGTTTCTGGCACAACAACCCTATAGCTCCACATCACCACTCCACACAACCTAATTCTTCATACAGTTTTTTCCAGCGATTGAAGTAAGGCCGAAGAGACATTATTTCATTCTCAGTGGGCCCTTCGTCCGGTATGTATCTTAATATTCTGCTTGCTTATTAACTGATCACGGCTTGTTTGCTGTTTTATATCCTTATAATCTAGTAACATGGCACTTTGCGCAAAATGTAAATAAGATTGTTCCTGAACGCAAACGCTTTGTGTAGTTTTAGTCAAAGCTGGCAATCGTGATAACCCATCTGCTCTATTTTCTTTTGACTTTACATATTCTATGTCGTATGTATGTGCTGATAATTTAATAGCCCACCGCTGTAACCGACTCGCAGCCATCGAGTGAACCCCTTGCTTAGGCTCAAAAATTGTCACCAACGGTTTGTGGTCGGTACGCAATTTAAAACATCTCCCATATAAATACTGGTGCAACTTTTCTAAACAAAACACTATAGCCAGCGCCTCGCATTCAATCTGAGAATAGCGTTTTTCAGCTGCGGTAAGTGCCCGCGACACATACACAACCGGTCGCTCACGCGCCCCGCGGCCGTTCACGCATCCGTCCCAAACTGTAGCCAAAGTTTAAGTTCCCAGAGAAACAGGTGGCAGAAGTTGTTATCGTCAATGTTAGAACTAACAAATGTACGGGTTTACTCCTCTGCCTGGATGCAGGAAAGGGGACTACATGGTTTCTGAAATATAATATGTCAGATGAATGATGCTCCATATATAATTATTTATAACGTTATAAAAGTAATTTTTAAATGGAATACATTAAGTATTTATATATTTACCGTAGGTACAAAAAAGGTACTAAATTACTATGCAAAGATTTCAGCAATATATGGACCGTAAGTACCCAAAGTAAAAAGTGGGAAGCCATCCTGACGTCAGAATGGCTTCCCAATTTATTTATTAAATAACTTGGTTATTACTGAGGTACAAAATATTTAAACATAGGTACAAAATAGTACAAAATAGGTACTAAATCTTGGCAAAGTTTCACGTGAATCCGTGCTGTGGTCCGGTCATCCTGACGGACACAAATACAATCAGAACTATTTGTAATTTCAGAACTGGTACTTTTCCTTTTCTTTTTGTTGCAATGCTTGCAGATTTTATTTAACAGACTGCGTTTTAATTTTCGAGAAGAAATGTCACGGCTACGAGTTGAACAATCAGTATCCATCTCTGATTCTTTTGAAATGGTGATAAAGCATGACGCCGCGCGCGCCGGGGGGGCCGTGCCCCCCGGGTCCGGAGGCTCCATGGAAAGGGACAATAAATAAAAGAAATAAAACTTACCACTAAACTGAAGATATATACACGCTAACTATACTAAACACACACACATACACACACATACATACATACATATATACTAAATGAATAAATACTATTATACAATACCTAACTGATCTATATTACAAGAATAAAATTAATTTTAAAAATTCTGTTTAAAAAACGCGCCTGCACTTTTCAACGTTTCCCGCGTTTTTCCGTGATTCAAGTTAGGCAATACCAAATGAATCATTTGATAGTTATTTAATAGTCACTTTGCTTTATTGATCATCACTTTAGTTGTCAAACGAGATAGGTACATAATAGGGGGGCAAATGAAACAAACTATTCAACGTCGGTACTATTTATTTATAATTCAGACAAAGGAGTTGTTGCAAAATGGGCTAGGAATATGTATACCACCTCAAAAAATCGAGGAAAATCCATAGGCTAGCCGCACACGCTCAATATTATTGTCAATATAGTGCATATTGTCAATAATATTGTGTGTGTGCGGCCCGTATTGTGGTATTGTTCAATATTATTGTTGATTTCCAGATATTCTGATTTTGTCGCGACAATATCGGGGGGAGGCAGGGGTATTGTCAATAATATTGACGTGTGCGGGCGCGCGGCAATAATTTAATTGAAGAAACGATTTCTAAGCAAGCAGACGTAAGTGTTTTTGTTCAAAATGGAGGACGAAAACAGTAAAAATATTGTAGATTCTACTCCCACCCAAAACTAATATTTATCAGAATTTATAAAACATTCCCCGTGGGATATCCGGGTAAAAATAACACTCTTTCCTATCTTCCCGTTGGATGTCCGTTAGAGGCAACTAAGGGAAAACGAGAAGACTGGCAGCAGCGTTTTTCTATTGGATTACCTGCCACCTATACTGCGATCCCCAAGACTCTTGCTAAGCGTAGGAATTATGGCAATCCCACCCTTCTAAGGTCCCCCTTAGAAGGGTGGGATTGCCATAATTCCTTAGAAGGGTGGGATTGCCACTTTTAAACAAAGGGAGGGCTCCCGCCCTCCCTTTGTTTAAAAGTGGCCGTCTTTCAGCTGTTGAAGATCATGATGATAAAACATGGGATACTTTCCCAAAAACATGGAATCATATTTTTTCAAATAAGGTGATACTAAGGATAATAGTTTTTGAAGGTTGCTCTCTCTCTGAAATCTCTCATTCTCATGTATTTTTTAAAATTATGTTCTGCTGTAACTCGCGGTTCATTTATATTGAAATGATTTAACTTATATTATCTTCTCAAACATCTTTAATCCATCGTTTCTTTCTGGATTGATTTTTTATATAAAAAACGTGCGCACACGAATCTGGCTACTAAACGACTGCGTCACATTATACCACGATATATTGACAATAATATTGCCTAGTGTGCGGAGGCCAATATTGATGAAAAATATTGACAATATAGTTATACACCACCAAACCCCTAACATAGTACTTGTTAGGAATTAATTGCAAACGTTGCAATAATACCTATTATAAATATATGGAAAGCTCTAGAAGATTTATTAATAACAATATAAAGTACATGTGTTTACTTCATATCATGTATCAAGTACTTTAATTTTTAGTCTCAACATTTGATGTTTATAAAAGATTAAATTAAAATAATATCCGAGTACATCATTTTAATAGAAACATTTGTTGTTTATTAGCGATCATGTTACCGAATGATCTAGAATAAGTCTGATGACGTATGTGTCTTTATAAAAACTAATTGCTTAATTAAGAGATGCATTACATTTCTGTATTTCGAAGTGTCTGTATCACTTTAAAGTAATAAAGAGCATGCAATTCTGCTCTATTACTGTGTTTTAATTTTAAATAAAGTTTTTAAAAACACATAAACCGCTCCCCTAAAGTTGTTTGGCGCAGCCGGATCGAACGCCTCGGGCCGTAAAGCTGTTTAGCGCAGCCGGATCGAACGCCTCGGGCCGTAAAGCTGTTTGGCGCAGCCGGATCGAGCGCCTCGGGTCGTAATATTTGGCGTAGCCAAAGCTAGCGCCCCGTGCTGATAAGCAACCGCGTCGCGAATTCGCGAATCAAAATCTTCGCATCGTGATATCGCGGAAGGCGTTCGTCGAACCAAAAAAATTTAACAACTGGAGCTATGCTGCAGACAGGTTGGTGAGTAAGCCTTTTCACCTTCCTTGTCATTCCTTGTGGTTATATTGGGATTGGCCGTCTCTCATTATAACTGTTATCTGGTTTTCATATGAATTTTTGTGAAAACTATATTTTAAGTAATTTTTTTAATGAATATGTGAACTAATGATTAATTAATATATTATCAATGAAGTGATTTAAAAAAAAAAAGAAGTATTATAGTTGATTGAAATCTTTATATTATTAAAGAATTATTTTATTTTTGGGAATTTAATTGATTAATTGTGTTACTTGAATATTTTTATTTTCTGTATTTTAATTGTGTCTTTTTTTATAGGACTGTGTTTAATTTTTTTTTGTATGGTGGTGATATATTGTGCGTAATTTTGTGATTTTTTTTTAAAATATTAAAAATGAAGCGATCAAATATCGAACAAATATTTCTAATACCTAATGAAATGTTAGACTTAATACCAGTTTTTAATGGTGATAAACGACTATTAAATTTATTTTTACGCAAATGCGAATATGTGATTGAAAGATATAAAGGCAGTCCGTCTCAAAATTTATATCTTATGCATTCTATTACCAGTAGGTTAACGGATAACGCCGCCGCTCTTATCAGTGAGCGCGAAGATATAGAGACGTGGGATGAATTTAAAGAATTATTAATCCAACACTTTGGAGATCCGCGTAGTGAGGAGACTATTTTAATTGAATTAGAGTCGATAAAAATAAAACCGTATGAAAATTATCTTGATTTATGTAATAGAATTCAGTCAGTGCGTTCGGTTCTCATATCTAAAGTGAATCAAATAAAGGACCCTGCATTAAAACAAAGTAAAATAATTATTTATAATCATACATCATTAAATGTATTTTTATATAATTTACCCGAACATTTGGTACGCATAGTACGCTTAAAACCTCCCAGCACATTGGAAGATGCCTTAAGTATTGTTATGGAAGAAGTAAATTTTCATGAACGATATACAGCGCGAAATAAAAGTATGTCTAATACTTTTTCTAAATCAAATCAAATGTTAAATCCAAATACAGGATACAATTTTGATAATTCTAATATGTCACATAAATTTAACTTTGGTGTTCAAAATCATTTTTCGAATTTTGCGAACCACGGTCAAAAATATAATCTTAATACGCCACAATTTGGCATGCGTCCTCAAAACTTTAATTATGTTCAACCACCGTTTAGTATGCATTCTCAAAATGTTAATAATGCACAGCCACAGTTTGGCATGTATTATCCAATTTTAAATATTAGCAATTTACCATTTGGCCATCAGGCTTATAATAATTATAATATGCGTCCACAACATTATGGACAGCAACAATTTGGCTATAAACCATATTTAGAACCGCAAAATATTAAACCGAATTATTCAAACGATGTCTCAATGCGAACTGCGACATCTTCGAAACCTAAAGAAAATTTTGATTTAAATGAAACGGAAGTAGAAGAAAACTGCATACATATTTTTTATGATCCACCGGATTACGATGCTTTAAATTATGATATTGATAACTCATGTTGTAATGATCAGCATAATTATGAAATAAAGATGCCTAATTATGATTGTAAAATCGATGATCCAAATGATTTAAACATTAATAATAAAGATATAAAAATAGATAGTAATGATATAAAAGAACATAAACCGGAAGTAGTAAAAGTGAATTTTTGCGATACTAATCTACAGTTGCCTACTAAAAATGAAGAAAATTCTTCAGATATATACAGTGACACACAAAGAATTAATAAACCTTTCAAATATATTAAAAAAGAAATTAATATAAATGGTGAAAACAGTGCTATTTCTCTAAAAAATTAAATTTGAATAAAAAAGCAAAAAATATTTCACAAAATGATAAACTGGATCTACCTGTAAAAGAAAATAGTATTATAGGTGTTAAGTCTAAAACAAAAAATAATTTATCAAATTTTAATAAAAGGAAAGTTGACAGTCGTAATAATAATAAAATTAAAGAAAAGCAACATTTTAATAATTCTGAAACTATTATTAAAACTGATTCCCCCGCGATTAAATCAAATGACAATGAAATTAATCAAAATGTAATAGATATAAAACGTAAAAAGATTCCTGTTAAAGTAAGAAGTGAAGTAATAAATATTAAACAGAATAAAATGTTAAGAGAAATGAAGCAACTTAATGAAGATAAAGAAATAGGAAATAAGAACTATATAAGGATAACTAATAAAAGAAAAATAAAAGATATTTTTTTAAATAAGAAAATGATAAATGAAATTAAACAAAACATGGTAGATTTAAAATCTAAAAGTATACCTGTTGAAGTAATATGTAAGGTGTTAAACATAAAATCAAATAAAATGTTAAAAGATGATAATAATTTTAAGGAAAATAAAGATAAATTAAAAATGTTATATAAAAGAAAAAATAATAAAATAAAAAGAAAAGATACATTTTTATATAAGAAAACTGTGAAAGACAGATTTAAGCACAATTTAGTATTAAATAAAGTACGTAAAAAAAAATCAAAACCCTACTTAAAAATGTTAAACGTCCGCCAGATAATTCTTGATCATACAGACTGCACTGCATCACTGATTCTTGAAAAAATTTTTAATATTAAATAAAAAATAAAATAAAGCCAATCTTAAAATTTTATCGAATATTAAATGATAAATATTTAATATGCAAGATAAATGAATAATAATTGAGCCGTTTAAGTATAAATAATTTCGAGCCTAGATCTTAATATAAAAAAAATAGAATTTTTAAGAAATTACTTTTAACAAATAATTAATTTAATCATGAGTTTAAACTATAAGGAAACAAACAGGATATTCTATTTATTACAAAAGATTTTTTTTAATAAGTTTTACCTGTATTAACAAATTATTAAAAATAAGTCAAAAGAGGAATTTTGTACCCTCTTGGTTCCCTAAGAAAATTAATTACTTACTGGAAATTTGTAGCATTTTCGTGATATACTAATCGATATGATAACCTAACTGCACAAATTAAAGATGATCAAATCTTAACCGATAAAAAATAACAGTAATCTCCCAAATGTTGGATAGAATTATAATTAATACTGGGACATTACAAGAAAATATTGAAATATTAGATACTAAATTAAGAGTAATTCAAGAAGTTGTAAAGAAAATAGAAAGGAATGAGGTTATAGCAATATATTCAACACATATTCTTATAATGTTTGAAATTTTTGAAAATAATTTTAGATCAATTTTTATGTCTTTGAGTGAAATTGAAACAGCATTAGCTTTAAGTAAAATTTCTGTATTACATCAGTCAATTATTAATTCAACTGAATTGTTAACTATTTTGCAATCCATAGATAAGACAGATAATCTTATGTATCCAGCAAGTTTAAGTAATTTAGTTAAATTAGAAAGAACTATGATAGTTAAAGCTTATGTAAAAGGGGACCAGATAACATTTATTTTAGAGATTCTTTAACGGATAATATCTCATATAATTATTTTACTCTATTTGTTTCCAATTTTTCATAAATCCTTAAATAAAACTCTTGTTATATTTCCTAAACATCCTTTTGGTGAAAGGCTTGAAATTTATACCAATTACACACCCGTGTGATGAAATTGAGGAAAATCATTTTATATGGTCCGAAAACAACATTGCTCAGTATTCTGAAGAAACATGTGTTGAGCAACTTATTAAAATGGAGAAAAATGTATCCAATTGCACACCAGTTCCCATTGCAATTGAAGATGTTCGAGTTCAACGAATTAAATATAATAGTTGGATAATTTTTACAAAAGAAAATTCTGTATTGATGGAGAAATGCGGAGATGACACTTCGTATGCCGCTTTACATGGCTCCTACATCATCCACATGGAAGAAAATTGTGAAATAAACTTGGACGATTTAAACAGTTTATCATATGTGCTAAAATTAATGAAAAATAAGAGTAATATCAGTGAAAGTGCAGTGAAAATTAAAAGTGTTAGTTTAGCCACGATATTGTTATACGTAATTATAAGCATTATTATTGTATCTTTAATATTATATAAGTATAAAACTTATTTCATAGATTTTTTGCGAAATAATCCGAATCCACAATCTTCGGATAATTTCGCACTTGAGGGGGGAGGAGTTATACACCACCAAACCCCTAACATAGTACTTGTTAGGAATTAATTGCAAACGTTGCAATAATATTATAAATATATGGAAAGCTCTAGAAGATTTATTAATAACAATATAAAGTACATGTGTTTACTTCATATCATGTATCAAGTACTTTAATTTTTAGTCTCAACATTTGATGTTTATAAAAGATTAAATTACAATAATATCCGAGTACATCATTTTAATAGAAACATTTGTTGTTTATTAGCGATCATGTTACCGAATGATCTAGAATAAGTCTGATGACGTATGTGTCTTTATAAAAACTAATTGCTTAATTAGGAGATGCATTACATTTCTGTATTTCGAAGTGTCTGTATCACTTTAAAGTAATAAAGAGCATGCTATTCTGCTCTATTACTGTGTTTTAATTTTAAATAAAGTTTTTAAAAACACATAAACCGCTCCCCTAAAGTTGTTTATATTGTATTGACAATAATATTGTATGTGTGCGGCTAGCCATAGAATTCGGGAAAAATATAAAAATTTCGTTTAAATTACTATTATTGTTGTAATTTTAATTACAATTATCATTTATTTTATATCTATATTCAACATGGCGTCCTAAGATGGCGTCTCACTGATGCCGAATTAAACTGTCAGCCAGCCAGCTGTCAATAGCTACTGCTGCTGTCACACTTGGTTGTGTGCGTGTATTGTAGGTAGTGAATTGATTATCATATGATTATCATTGATATTTTAATTATTACAATGACGTATGAAACAGAAACAAAAATACAAAGAGTACTGTAGTAAAAATACTTTTAACGCCATTGATAATAAAAATGACACATGACTGACACTTTTCCGCCATGCCAGTTTTTTGTTATGATGTGTTGCAATTCTAAGTAAAAATTCTCAAGTTTTACAAGCAAATAAAGCCAAATTAAAGTAAATGGAAAGTTAAAAACTGTTATAAGTGTGTTTGCCTATTTTAGAGTATAGTGTACAAAGTCCTAGCCCAGGCTCCATACATTTTGGAACATCTCTTTTACCAATAAATTGTAACCAACAACATACATACATATATTTAAACAACATGCATATAGTAAAAGCACGAATAAATGTACAATGACCATTGTGCCTATAAATAACGAATTTATACGTCCTGCGCAGCCTTGTACGAATTACTTGAGCGTTATTTCTGAATATTTAAGCATTCGGGAATAACTTTTAGCAACCTAATTAATTATTTTTGTTGCTGCTATCCACAGTATACAAATATCCATATTTTCAGGAAATCATGAAAATAAATTCGGGAAATCTGTAAATTCTTCGATGCACCCAGCATGTGGGATCGTGTATGATGCACCTAATAATAATTTACCACTTATTTATCGTAGTCTCTCTATTATACACTGGCAACACTGATAATGGCGATCAATAAACTGAAAATTTTAGGTTATGGATGAAAAACAAGAATTTATCGATCTTACACGTAACTTTCAAGTAAAATAGTAACTAATTTAGAGCAATAAGATCTAAATAAGTCGTTTACATGTATTAGTTTCTAAATGTAATATCTAAATTGGCCATAATAATTCACGTTTGCCTGTGAAACGATATTTCACAAATTTTACGTTCACTGTTAGTTTTACAGCCTTTATTACTGCACTGCACCATTCTTAAAATATTTCCACAAAACATAGTAATTTCACAGTTAGTTTTTAATTGTATTATAAGTAATTTATTTAATTTTAAAAGCACGTTAACCCCGGTGGTGGGGTCCTGGAGCAAACGTCAAATTTGTTCCGCACCCACGGTGCGGAAAAATCGAACACATGCTGAGGGACAAAAAATCATATACACTGTTTCTTTCTATCACACGTAACCTACTTAAACGCATTCTTTTCTTGCGTGAATGAGAAAGAAAGTGTCCGAGCTGGACACTTTCTTTCTGGTATTCTATTGGTATTCTTCCTCTAAGGCTAATTGCATGCGCCGACGTAACTCTTCTTCTGACGTTATTGGTTGCTTGGAGACCATGTCTTTTAAACATCCTCAGTAATGATTTCTGATATTTACGCGAATATTACACATTGAAATGAAACTAATTTTACGTATTATATCGCGGTTTATTTTTGATTTTAATTTCCCGACGTTTCGAATACTTTACAGCATTCATGGTCACGGGCGGACTGAGGTGGTAGCTGTCCATATGTTATAGTTGTCTTAGGGTACCCTCAGGCCTTCTAATTATTATTGTTAGTCCTCCTCAGTGTAGTGAGTTATCCTCAGTAAAAAAAAATCTAGGGGATTTAAATCCGGAGATCGTGGAGGCCACAAAATTGTTCCTAATCGGCCGATCCATCTGTCTGGATAACTTTCGTGAAGGTGTGCTGTCTACACCTACTGCTGTCGCTTAGTGAGCGGGGCACCTGTCATTTTGCAACCACATTGCCTGCCTTACGTCTTCTGGAACGTTTTCTAATAACGTTGGCAACTCATTCCTTTCAAAGAAATGTCCGAACATTACATTGAAAAAGCATGCGTCCACCCAAACCCGCTGATCGGCGCCGCTGCCGACTATATCCTCGACCCCGACCCTGGTCCCTCAGATCGTCGAACTCCCGTACATCGCCGCCATCCGCGGCATGTACTGCTCGACCCACCCGACCCGATGTCTGTCCTCCTGGACCATGACACAACACCAACACTGACAACAACGTCACGAGTCGTAAACAAATCTACACACAGACACCGGTCTCGCCGGTGAGGCCGAAGGGTCATACGCATGCGACCTCGACATGCATCCCCTCGCTGAGTTTCTTGCCGGTTCTTCTCAGCGTGGGCGCGTTGTGAACCGGTGGGGCTCACTTTCTCTAAGCGGCAGCCCAAGCCGAGGCCGTGCCTCCCTGAGGTGCCCTTGTGCTAGTCGCTACCCAAACCCTTCTGGCTGGAGCGCTTTAAGCACTCGCCCTCTTGTCCGGTGAAGCTGTCATGGCCATCTGCGGCCAACAGTACTACTCCTACAAATTTGCCCATTGATTATTCCCGCCCATAAATTTATTTTAAATTGATGTTGACGCCTGTCCATCAAATGAGGGTTTACCAGCTGCCAACTGTGCAAATTATGTAGATTTAAATATCCATCTCGGCGTAGATTTAAATATCCATCTCGGCGGCACACTGTGGACTGGATTCCGGCTTTCATCAGGCACCCGATGAGTAATCTCGAAAACGGTGACTTTTTTTTTTAACCCCTGGTGGTCGGGTCTTGGAGCAAACGTCAAATTTGTTCCGCACTCACGGTGCGGAAAAATCGAACACATGCTGAGGGACAAAAAATCATATACACTGTTTCTTTCTATCACACGTAACCTACACGCATTCTTTTCTTGCGTGAATGAGAAAGAAAGTGTCCAGCTCTCTATTGGTATTCTTCCTCTAAGGGGTTAGCGCATCATTCTCTCTCGAGTGGTATCTCCTCTAAATCAACAGTATTTAAAAGTCTTCTCCAAATTCTCCATCACTCAAAGGTTAGCTTTCAGAAAACTCAATGTTTGGATTAAGCACGCCTTCGTACACTAATTTTCTGTATTTTAGAATATGGTATAATATTATTGTGTGCAATAAAGAAACCCCTCAATGTTTTTGTGTCTTGAGTTTAGGGGGATTATTGGAACACCTTGCTTTAGTTTATGGTTCAATCCATCCCTCCCTGAGTTCATGTTAATATTGTTATTACATCTGTGGTTCAATCATTTAAATAGACTCAGCCGAACGAAAACCAGAACAAGAAAGAAAGAAAGAATAAAAATAAATATTCGGTGGTACTGGTCTGTTTAGGGAAATAATCGTATTAAATATGGAACCGGCACTAAATCTTTAGATGCTAATGTAGATAGAAGGAACATCTGTGTTTCAGCTGATTAAAAACATTTAAATAGTGCTGTTACAGTTAACAGGCACATTATAAATTATCAGTGTTATGGGCACTAATGGGCAGTGATCATGAAACCTTTGGATGTATTTATTGTTTTGTGCCTCTGTTTATGGGAAAGTAGATGCATAAGCTCGGATAAACCAAACTCGTTAACAATACTGAAACCAAACTCGACGTCCGAACAGAAAGTATGGAATATAAAACTCGATATTTTCTTCTCAAAAACATTGCCTCCTGTTATCACGAGAGCACCCAAAAGCGATGTCAGATTCAAATGCGAAGCGATCATGAATTACACAAAAGTTGAAAAATACACAAAGAATAAAGAAGGCGTTGAAACTTCTCAGAAAGAGTTTCCTCCTGAGCACATACAAAAAACATTGTTGGGCAACGTAAAAGTGTACTGGTTGAAAGACAACAAAGTAATTGAGGACAGTGCTACACAAAGATTGCGAATATCAACAAAAATTGACAAGACCAACGGTACAATAGGCACCAATTTAAGGATAAAAGAGATTACAGTAGCCGATGGAGGTAATTATACTTGTGTAATTAAACAGAACTATGAAAAGAAACAAACTTCATTGTTAAAAGTTGAAGAGAATGTTGAGAACTATGAAATTCCGACGTATGCATCCTTATTTCCTAATACAGAGAATAATAACCAACTGGAAATTGATATTCCATCTACACCATATTTGCTGTCTGAAAGTATCCGAACGCCAGGTACAGTCAACTCAACATTTACACGTAAGTTAGAGCCAATATGCCAGGAATATTTGGGAAAAGTGTGTGCTGAACATTTAAAGGGGCAGTTTGTTTACATACCATATGAAACAACACAGGCAGCTCTTGAAGAAAAACTGATGAAAGCATTTCAAGTCACTAAATACTCAAATGACATCAGCCCTCGCTGTGAAGGGTATGCGGTGCCTAGCCTATGCTATTCTACATTTCCTATATGCAGGGATCCTTTTGTTACAAACAGCAATTTCTACAGAGATGCTAAACAATATTTTACGCTATCTCTGGATTCAACGAGTAAAACAACTGATGATGAATTGCCGCAAATAGTGTTTGAAAACCTACCTGATGGAAAATTTCCTGACTTGTATTTAAAATCTAATAATGACACTATTTCATCTATGTTTAACTATCGCCGTAATTCTACTGTACTTATACGTGTTTGTAGACAGGATTGTGAGATACTGGAGAATGAGTTATGTCAGAAGGAGTACGCTATAGCTAAGAGGCACCCACATATTGGTCAGCAGTTAACCCTAGAGGAGTGTCAGGACTTGCCTGAAGATGACCCTGACTGTCTGGAGATTAGTATAGGTGCTGTAATGGTCTCTGATGATGAGTGCTACTGGGAAAATGGTAATGGGTATTTAGGACGAGTAAGTGTGGCAAACAATGGTGTTTCCTGTGTGGAATGGTCTAAACAACTCCACGTTAAAGTTTCGGACTTCCCTGAGTTAGCTGGCAGGCATAGCTACTGCAGGAACCCTGGAGGAGTGAAGGAACAGCCTTGGTGCTTTATAGAAAAAGATGGAAAAAATGATAAACATCTCTGTGACATTCCAAAATGTGCTCATAAAATATGGATATATATTGTCATTGTTTTTCTTATACTCACACTCACAATAATTGGATTCATCATTTGCTTGTGTTATAGGCATAAAAATAAGAATAATGCAGCTACCATAAGAGATATAAATCTGCCAAATGCAGATAAAAATATATATGGTAATTCAAGATTAAATTCTCCAATAGAAATGAATGAATTACTTACTAATAATATGGGCAATCAGCCACACTTGACGAGAAACACCCGTGGTGGCGGTGTGCTAAGAATACCACAGTATTCCCTGTCACAAATAAAGTTTTTAGAAGAATTAGGCGAGGGAGCTTTTGGGAAAGTATACAAGGGGGCCTTGAAAAAGAATGGAGAGACACAATTTATTGCAGTAAAGGCACTGAAAGAAAATGCATCAGCTAAAACCCAGGCAGATTTCAGAAGGGAAATTGATTTGATCTCAGAGTTGACACATGACAATATTGTTTGTATAGTTGGTGTAGCTTTGAGGGAAGAACCACTCTGCATGCTGTTTGAATTTATGGCTCGAGGGGATCTCCATGAGTTTCTGATGGGGAGGGCACCACCTTCAGGGAAAGGGCTGCCGCCGATGAGACTTTTGAACATTGCACTCAATATTGCATCTGGCATGCAGTATCTTGCATCACACCACTATGTGCATAGAGATTTGGCAGCTAGAAATTGTTTAGTCTCTGATGATTTTGTTGTCAAAATATCAGATTTTGGTCTTTCCAGAGACATTTATAGCTCAGACTACTATAGAGTGAGTACATTTCAAAGTTATTAAACTTAAGATTTAATGTTTCAGAGACAAGCCTTATGAATTTCATGCCCAATCTTTTCTTTGGATGACACAACATTAATTCAGCTTGGTAGGCTACCTGACACCATATTGCTTTCGAGCTTGCTAATGTTACCAGCTACAGTATCCTTCACACTGACAATATTTATATATTGTTGCTTGGCGTACACAATATCTGACAATGCATTGCATTGATACCTACCTAGACGATACCCTGAACAGGGAACCTACCACATACTAGAAAGAAAAGTTATTTTGTTTCACTGTTGCTGTCAGCTAGACTATTTCAATTTCATTGTTTACTCAAGTTCATAGGATCAATATGATTTTGTTATCCTTGAGACTTGTTTGAAATTAAATTCACTAATATTAGTTGTGTGGCGAAATACATTAACCAGCTTTTGCGGTTGTTGCATGTTATAGGTTCAATCGAAAAGTCTGTTGCCAGTCAGATGGATGCCTCCAGAATCGATTCTTTACGGAAAATTTACAACCGAAAGTGACATCTGGTCATATGGAGTTGTCTTGTGGGAGATATACAGCTACGGGTTACAGCCTTACTATGGGTAAGTTAATACATTGTTACAGTTATTTCACTGAGCTATTCTTTGTTTGAGACAGCTAATGCGAAAACATAATAGAATTGAGATTCAAGATTGTTCTTTTGTATTGAAGCAGAACATGCTATTATGATAATTTGCGAGACTCGTGTGAGCCGCAAAGTGACGTAAAAGTTATGACTGAACATTTAGAATGTATCTATCTACGGTTTGCACATAGCGCGGAGTACTACTTGCACGTTTAAATAAGACATTTGTTTATAGATTTACATCCTGCCATTGTCTTCGTCTACCGGCATCGTTTTTAGGGTTCCATACCTAAAAGGTAAAAAAGGAACCCTTATGGTCTGACTTCGTCTGTCTGTCACAAACCTATATATTTCAGGAACCACTGATGCTATCAATTTGAAACTTTGAATAGTTTTAGATCTTAATTACCCAACTCCATCGCAAGTGAAAAAAATATATTTTTCCTTTTACTTTTTTTTATAATGGGGGTCGAAATGGGTCATCAAAATTTCAAAGTGAGACTACTATATTGAGTGGGGTATCATATGAAAGGGCTTCATTTGCACATCTCAAAACAGATTTTTATTTTGGTTTATGTCACGCAGTTTTTGGCTGATAATCAAAAATGTCAAAAAAAATACCGTTCCCCCTCCCCTTATCTCCTCCCCTCCCTTATCTCCGAAGTTTGTGGAGGGGAAAATCTGAAATAATTATGGGTAATACATGTCTATCTATATTTTACAGGAAAAATTAAATGATCTTTCTAAATAGTACAGTTTTTTAGTAATCCTAAAAAAACCTCGACTAACAAACTTAGTTTTGCGGTTTGTTTATTTTGCTATCTGAGGCGTTAGACGTATAGTAAAATGACTTTAATACGTTCAAAGATAATATGAAATGCTCGGTGCGGGAATCCGACTAGCACTTGACTGGTTTTAAAAGTATATTTACACTTTACGAAGTCGTCGCACTTTAACTTCACAAACAAACAATTGATAACAACCGAACTAAGAGATACTACGATCAACAACCAATTGGGATAAAATCACTATGCCGACAAGATAGTATATCTCAACATCACTACAACTTTAAAAATACGAACAATCAAATTTAACTTTTTATAACCTTTCGGGCATACTACAAACTTTGCTACAAACATAATCGTAAATATTCTGTGAACATATGGTATTTTTATTACACCTCGCCGAAAGACAGGCAAAGGTACTCATACCATACAGCCTTGTTTATTTTTGCCACAGTTAGATCGCAATTCGCCAACGAATCGAGGTAGCGATATTTTGTATACAATAGATATTTTTCATTACTTCTATTAGTCTGAATGATCTGAAATTTAGAACATATGTAAATCCGATGATATTAAATAAAATGGAAACCTTCACCAGGGTCTGATGATGATCAGGAAAAGGTGGTAACAGGATCTCTGCCCAAATAAACGTAAACCCACCGACTTTGAGCTCGTTGGGTAGGTCTCGACGAGTAGTTGGTAGAAAAATGGTGATCAGGGTCTGATGATGGAGCAGGAAGGTGGTCACTGGATCTCTGCACCAATAAACGTAAACCCACGGAGTTTGAGCTGGTTAGGTAGTTCTTGACGAATAGTTGCTAGAAATATGGTGATCAGGGTCTGATGGTGGAGCTGGAAGGTGGTCACAGGTTCTCTGCACCAATAAACGTAGACCCACCGAGTTTGGGCTCGTTAGGTAGGTCTCGACGAGTAGTTACTAGAAAAAATGGTGATCAGTCTGATGATGGAGCAGGAAGGTGGTCACGGGATCTCTGCACTAATAAACGTAGACCTACCGAATTTGGATTAGTTGGATTAGCTGTAGGTAGAAAAACTTGATCAGAGTCTGGTGATAGGAGCAGGCAGGTAGGTGGCAACAGGGATTCGGCTCCATTAAATGTAGGACCCAGCGAATTATAAATCTATGGTTAAATCTTGACGAGTAGTTGGACAGATACTGATCAGGGTCTGATAATAGCACAGGAAAATCATTTTAAGAGTTCGTTTACCTATTAAATTTATACTTGTAGTACAGTTACTAAAGTACAAATAAAAGTAAAGCATGCCGTAATAATAGTCAAATTACAAGAACCATCTTCCAAACACTTTTATGGTTGCCTAGCAACCTTAACAAATATTTATTTTGAAAAACATGCCATGGTTATTTTTTAATAGGGGCTGAAATGTGGTCTTAAAATATCAAAGTGAGGCTACTATATCGAGTGGGGTATTATATGAATGGGCTTTATTTGCACATTTTAAAGCAGATTTATATTTTGGTTTTTGATAAGTATGTAGTTATTGGGTTTTTTTATACGACCAAGGTGGCAAGCATGCGTACGGCCCGCCTGATGGTAAGCAGTCACCGCAGCCTATAGACGCTAGCACAACCAGAAGAATCACTAGCGCGTTGCCGACCCTCAAGACATTAGATGTAAAGTCTTTGTGTCCGGTAATTTAATCAGCTTAAAATCAAAAATGTCAAAAACATTAAATAAAAAATACTCGTCTCCGACTTGTCTCCGAAGTTAGTGAAGGGAAAAATCTAAAATAATTATGAGTAATACATGTCAATAGATATTTTACAGGAATAAATCTAATTCTAATTATTAGCTTTTTAGTAATCCTAAAAAACCTCGACAATCAAACTTATTTTTGCGGTTTGGTTAATTTTTTTTGGAAATCTAACAAATTCAGCAGATGCACAGATTCTATATATTTTAATTAGTAATAACAAGTAAGGATAGACACGTCTCTTTATTTTTCACAATGACAGAATGTACTGACAAGACCTTTTAAATATAATACATCTTACGCTATGCTCTATAAAAAGTTCGACCATGTAAAGTTATAATAAAATTATCAAATCTTAATACTTTTGCTATCTGAGGTGTTAGATTAATTGTAAAATAACTTTAATACGTCCAAGGATGGTATGGAACCCTCGGTGCGCGAGTCCGACTCGCACTTGACCGGTTTTTTAACGATGTTCGCACACAGTACAAAGTTTCCACAGTACAAAGTCTACCGGACTCGGTGTCTGGGGCTTTGATTATATATACGTCTAGATACCTATTAGTCTTGTAACGTTACGTTAATTAGCATAACAACCTCATTATTCGTGTGTGCGTGCAGGCCGCGTTGTACACTCGCGTCATCTGTGGTTGTGTGCGTGTTTGGGGATCTTCAGTTATAAATATTTTTCCCATAAATAGCCATAGCGTTATCGAAATAAAATAAAATAAAAATAAAAGATTTGATTTGATTCGATTCGATTCGATTCGATTCGATTCGATTCGCCTCATGACCAGGAAGAAAATATACTTCTAAGTAATTACCTATATAAAAGTAATTAATTTATCAAAAAAATAAATTAAAATTATTATAGTTGATTTATTTCATGTGTTGGTCACTAACTACGTATTAAGTTTCATTGAATTCATTTTTGTCAAAAGAAAAATTACTCCAGACTTAAGATAATATTCCCCCATTATTACCTAGCCACACCAGTCTAGTCGGACAATGTACAAATTATCGTAAAAAACAATCGAGTTTTTATAATAATCCCTCACAGAATCTTAAGACTTATGAATGGAAAATTAAGTTAGGATCTTTATTAATTTTACTTAGTTAATATTTTCACGATTTGATTACACAATTCGGCAAAAACTTTTTTTTTTGCGAGCACAAACCATCGGTAGAGTTCAAGTGATACTAAACAACCAAGTATACCAATTTGATGTTTTGGTATACTTGATATTGTCAAGTGTTTGAACATCGAACACGCTATCTAGACGTATATATAATCAAAGGTCTGGGGTATATACAGAATCCTATCAAATATTGCCCCATCTCAGCAAATTAGCCAACATACCTACCCCTTTCCCTAGGGAAATTTGAAACCCCTTTTGATAAAATTCGCACAATACTATTTAGACGACTTAAAAAAATTAGGACATAATTAAATTGGACACAGCAAATTTGCCATAATAGATATTGGTTCCCCTTTTGGGAAAATCCTGCATTTTGATGATCTTAAGCGAGTCGAGGTTCTTTAAATGTTTCACTTAGATAGTAGCAAATTTTATGCCCAATAAAGACACAAAGATCTGACGAATTTTTTGGGCCTGTCAACGATCAGCCAGCATACCTATGATAAGATAGTAATCCTTGCCAAGTAATCCTTGTCATGTTGTTGATAGCAATAAATAATAATGCTTCCTGAATATGGTTTGGTTATGATTCATAAATCTGCTGGTTTTCTTTTCTATTTGCATTTAAAACCAATAAATAAATCACCTTTCCTTTCGTGTATGATTATACTCTTAAATTTTTCTATCATTACGCTAGCCAGTATAAAGAAAGCATGATTAAGCTACCTATACTCTGTCCATTTTATTATTGGTTTTTTGACAGCTGACGCCCATAAAGTTTCGTATTGTTAAAGTTACAAATTCACAGAAATTATATTGTACTTAATGGACGCGTACCGCACTTTAGTGAGTTGCCACACATAACGATTACTACGATTGTGCCACAGATTACAAATAATCGATAGAAATAAATGCTAATATGTAAATAAGGTGTAGGGCATCATGCATAATATAACAAAGAAAGACATATTTTCATGAGTCGTCAGAATCAAAAAAATATTTAATCGAATGTACATTTTTCGATATCGATTCGTTTCTTTACTATATATATTATTTTACTTTATATTCGTTTACTTACTATGTTACGTTCCTATAAACTTCAAACGTCGAATTGTCAAAAAACCGATAGTAAAATGGACAAAGTATAACTTACAGAAGAACCTACTTCTGACAAGGCATAGAAGTTCAAGTTGAGCTAAAACTTTACTTGCGGAACTTACAGACGCTATAATATTTTTTAATTACATACGTACTTTCCCGGTCGGCGAGTCTTAACCATATAGAGTGGAGGATACGTGGTTTACATCGGTTCACAGCAATGTTTACCCACTACTGCTTAGAACCAAATATATATCTAACACTGCAGTGTCACCTATCAAGACGGACTGTAGCACAACGTATCTCTACCTTTTTTTGCTGAGGATACCTTCAAAAAGTCCCCGGGACCCTGTGCAAGGTCAACCAGGCTGTCTGAGATGCGGCAGCCGCGGGCGTCTTACCGCGCTAAAACTCCCGCGGCTGTCGCATTGGCACATGAGAGTAGCTGTCTCCCATGGGATCTGTATCACTACAAACATCCAACGATTCCGTAGCATGGATCCAGTGAAGATATGATAAATCCATCAACTCTCAATTGTGATCCCCAAGGTACAGCAACCAGGAGGTGATATCGATGGTGCGCGGCGGTGAACTCTTGGCTGCGCCGTCTGCGTGTCCACCCCCCATGTACTCTCTCATGCGCGACTGTTGGAAGCACCAGCCACAGAGAAGGCCCAACTTCGAGGAAATCGTCCAAAGGTGAGCGGAGACACATGTTGCCATAAGATCTTGTTAACACTTCAAATATTAGGTTAGTGAGGAACCCAAGCCGTAGTGGTGGGAGCCATCCTTTGAACAAGTTTAAGAATGAAGGAATGAAACGCAACACCTGTCTACAAATAAAATGGACCCCTAATTTTACATAAAATCATCATTATCAGGCGAAAGACGTCTACTGCTGAACAAAGGCCAAAAACCCCACGCTTGGCATGCGTCTTGGAGATCGCAGTATAGGTTGTAGGTTATCCAATGGAAAGACGCTGCTGTCCGTCTTGTTTTCCCTTAGTCGCCTCGTATGGAGACCCCACGGGCAGAATAATAGAGCAATGAGTACTATCGCGGACACGAACGGTGTACCAGTTTTCAATCAAAATAGTTTGAACGACGTTACGAGTGCTTACCCCGTCCGCACGTATTTTGGGCCGGTTCGTGAAAGCGATTATCACCCTAAAGATGGTACACCGCTTGTGACCGCGAGAGTACAAGCAGTAGATTGAAAAGTACGAATAATATATCTATGAGTACAATAATATATATAAATCAGAACTCGTCTCCCGGTGTTAACATCTAGATCGTCGCTTACGCTTCCCGTAACACCTAGTAAATATTAATTAAATTTATGAGGATTCACTTGTTCTAACAGCATCACTTACAGTTGAGCTGTACTGTGAAGTCTTAATAATCTGCTTTACTTATATTATAATTCGATGAACGTTTTCACAATTCGCAGAATACAAGAATGGATCCAGATGGGTGGGTGTCCAGACGTAGCGCCTTCAGATTCTGGTAGCAGCAGCTTCGGACACCGGCCAGGCAGCTCGAACAGAGACCTACAAGAACGAGTGCCACTGCTGCCTCCGCATTGCTCTTCCTCTAACGGCTCCCTGGCAACAGGTAGCCTGAAGAAATTCAGTACACCCGGATCAAGTTCGAAGGTCACTGATGACAATTGCTCAACATGCAGTGAGGTACCACCCTTAGTTCCTAAATCGAAGAAACTTAGCTCGGGCTCCCTCATCGATTCCGATAAAATAACAAAAGAGACAGTCGTCAGAATACCGAACACTCAGTATGGCAACGAAATATAGAAGAGAGTTAATAGATAGCCAATAATGAATTGTCTTTTCCAAGATACTTTGTGCATTTTTCTATTTGAGCGTTCTAGTTTTAACGTATGTATAAAAGATGTAGTTTTTGTAACGTTTTAGTCTGCTCGATTATTTATTGGGAATGTTAGTTGAGAGTGTGAAAGAATTTCTAGTATAGGCCATTTCAGCAAAAGATTCGGTTCGATTTTCGCATTGAGTGGTCTATACTTGAATTTGAGAGCTGAAGTTAAATTATGCTTCATTCCATAGAACTACAGAGTCCAATTAGTGTGTAGGTAGAAGGTACTTAAACTAGATCTTAGGCTGCAATCTGTAATACAACATTTGACAAAGTTTGGCTCATTATTGTATAGAATTAATTTTATATTTTTGCAAAGGAAATAAAAGTTTTAGTTGTTCAGTATTATTATTAAGGCGTGTCTAAACATAACGCGGCGAGCGCGCAGTTGTATTGTAATAAGCCGCCAGATGTTCTTTATCACAAGACTATACAGTACAAGAAGATACAGTACAAGAAGATACAGTACAAGAAGATACAGTACAAGAAGATACAGTACAAGAAGATACTGTACAAGAAGATACAGTACAAGAAGATACAATACAAGTTTGCTGGCGGTATGCACGAGCAGAGTGTGGCGTTTGCACAGAACGTCACATTCTCCATCCATGTTTGGATAAAACTTTATAAAACATGGACTGTTAAAGTTTGCTTTACAGATCTCAACCTTAGTGTTTCCTCTTCTCTATAAATTCTTTTGAATTACTTAATTTGTAAGTGTAGTTTTTGTAACGGTTGTGTATTATATTAGCAAATAATTATGTACTTACTTATTGTTCTTGAGTATTCAGTGGAAGTATATTCAATTGGCTTTACTTATAATTACAAGTAGGTAATTAATTACTTATGATGAAACCGTCAAATAGCTTTTATTTATTTGTTGTCAATTATTTATTTTTAATTACTATTAGGTGTAAAATATATTTATAGTTAGATTACTTAGAATTTTGCTAAGTTTAACTTATTATTCAATTGCCAATTTTGAGAGTATTCGAAAATTAGGTGAAATTATTTTCTTGTGACATAACAATAACGTACCTTCTCCGTTTATGATGGTATTTATTATAAAAAAAAAGCTTTTTGACAATTGAGAGTTAAGTTTTCATATCATCATTAGAGCGGAAATGCACTGGCTAGACTAAAACTGTCTTTGTATATTAAATTAATCGGAAAAAGGCCCTGAGTCAGTGTTGGCATTAATAGGGACAAACAATGTGTCCCTTGATACTCGGCGCGCACGCACGCACGCTGCAGGCGCATAGGGGGGCTGTGCGCGTTTCCTTATAAAGACTGTTTGTATCTGGTATTTTTAATAATTCCTGATTTTCACTATAAAACTGATCACATATTGATGCAATTTCAATTTCTAATTATTTTTAGTTTTGAGAAGGAATGGTTAATATGAATGGTAGGTAGCATAGGTACTTTTTGTTGCATTCTATACCTTATTATAAGTTTAATCGAATGAAAACTCAAAAGACTTAGAATTTAATATCAGTATTAAGAATTTGCGACTCCTATATTTTTGTTTAACCGTTTACGATTATACAGGATTTTTTACTGCACACAAGTAGGCACACTAGGCTCTAGTGACTAGCATATAAGACTGAATAATTACATTTTAATTATATTAATTAGAAGAGTCATACTTCGTATGACATTTTCAAGTTTGTCGAAAATATTGTTTCGTTTTTGAACACCTCGGTAACCAGTTTTCTAAAATTACTGCTAAAAATAAATAGTGTTGGCACGTCAATCTATACTGTGAGAATGTCAAATAAGTCTATTTCCATAATTTAACTGTATTTGGTAACTGTTAGTTATTCCTATGGTTAAAAAATATGACAAAACGCTTACGCAAAAAACCATTCCGTCGTCTCGTCTAATACCGTATCGTGCTATGATGGGACCGACAGCAAATTTACAGGAACGTAGTTTGAGGCTTGCTATAAAATACCCTGCAGTGAGCGAGATAATTACAATTAACTGACTAATATTTCTTAAGTCAAATGAATTGTCAACTGACTAGTATTTCATTAGTCAAAATCAATTTGTCACAAAATTAGATGTGTTTAGGTATAATACGGTTTTTAAACACGTTTTTAAGGGGATGATGACTTAATACGTTTTGTGTGCGTATTTTCCAGTTTTTTCGCTTGTCAGTATGGCTCAATTCACGCCGCTCGAGGCCGCCCGCGCGCCGCGTTTTTCGAGCGATATTGGTATTTTACGTATTGTAGATAAAGTTTAAAATTCTTCACACTGAAAGCGCGCTGCCGGCCGCTGCCATTTTGGTGTGAATTGAGCCTAAATGCTATACAAAGTTCCTTATGATAAGTTCATAGCACAGTTCGAGGTGGACAGATGCCTTTAACCCTTTGACCGCCAACGACGTCTTAAAGCGTCAATGATAAACTAGGCACCATCGCCGATCACGACTTAAGACGTCAAAATATTTGACAGTCAAATACATAAAAAAGGAATTGATTTTTAAACTTGATTTTTACATACATAGACGTATTAACTTTTCCTTATTAATTTTCAGTTAAATATAAAGTATTTTGGCCGTAGTAGGTTGCTGTTTGCCGCTGCTGAAGTGGTCCCGATGCGTCGAAGGTAAACAGGGCACACACAATAAACGTTCAGTCTTGTAATAACACTTTATTTGCGTTCCTGAGCGTTCAGTACATAAAACTTCCACATACACATACGAGTACATAAACATTAACGTAAACAATGAAAAAGTGCAGTCCGCGGCTGAGCGTGCTATGCGCGTCGTGATCGTATCCTCACTGGCGCGGGCCGCGGGGGTGGCGCACGAGTCCCGGTATGCGGCGGCCGGCGGCTCGCTCGCGCCGAGAACAATAGAATGGAATGTCGGCGCATGCTCACTGCGCCCAGGTGATACGTGCGACGATACGGGAAATATAGGATGTATATACTAGATTTATTTTAGGTTTAGATTAAGACTTCGTTAGTGTTAGGTTTTGGTTA
The DNA here is from genome assembly GCA_911728495.1 of Furcula furcula. NCBI lineage: Eukaryota > Metazoa > Arthropoda > Insecta > Lepidoptera > Notodontidae > Furcula > Furcula furcula. Next base: position 21,409,379 of record OU452248.1, read on the forward strand.
GTGTTAGATTTAAGTTAGGGTTAGAATAATGTTAGGTATTGTGTGTGTGTATGTATATAATATGTGTGTATATAATGTGTTTGTATGTATGTGGAATACTGTGAGAGTAGCCCACATCACTCCCCTCCAGAGACACGCCTAGGGTCGATAATAATCCGGAAATCGGACATGTCGGCCGGAACGGGTGGTTTTAGGTGGAACCGAAGGCGGTTCGGGAACATGCGAGTTGGTAGGTGAAATAAGTGGAGCTGTGGGATTCTCTGTCTCGGATTCATCATCGGCAAGTATATAAGCAGGCTTTAGCCGCTCAACTGTTACAACGACTGGTTTGCCTTTTAAAAGTAGCTTATAAGTTTTATCCCCTCTTTCTAGGACTTTGTGAGGACCTGTGTATACGGGCCGAAGTGGCGGACGCGAAGAGTCATCACGAAGGAAGACATATTCGGCGTTTGCTAATTCCTTGAACACGAATATTTTGTGTTTATCATGGCGTGAGGCTGGCACAGGTTTTATTTTTTCAGCGAACGAGCTTAAACGCGCGGAGAAATCTGTTAAATCCGTGGTATCAGATGTGCTCGGATCGAAGAATTCTCCAGGCAGCCTTAGCGATTCACCATATAGTAATTCGGCTGATGAGGCTTGTAGATCCTCCTTAAAGGCGGTGCGAATTCCTAGCAGCACCAAAGGCAAAATCTCAGACCAGCTGTTGTGAGCATGACAGGTAATTGCTGCTTTGAGCTGTCTGTGAAAACGTTCAATAAGGCCATTGCACGCTGGGTGGTATGCGGTTGTGCGTTTATGCTGAAACCCGATTGTCTTAGATAGATAACTGAACAGAGCAGACTCGAACTGTCGCCCGCGGTCAGTCACAATATCTATAGGGCATCCGAATCTGGATATCCAGCCGGATAGAAGTGCTTTAGCAACAGTTTCTGCGGTTATGTCGGGTATAGGTATGACCTCTGGCCAGCGAGTAAACCTATCAATGGCTGTCAAACAGTACCTATAGCCTTGTGAGATCGGTAGAGGGCCTATTAAGTCAATATGGACATGTTTAAAGCGCGTTCGGGGCAAGTCAAAGTTTCCTAACGGTGCAGAGACGTGTCGGCTCACCTTTGAGCGCTGACATGCCAGGCAAGTCCGTGCCCATTCACGGCAGTCCTTTCGGATTCCGGGCCAGACAAATCTTTGAGCTACCAATTTAGCAGTTGCATTGGCCCCTGGGTGACTCAACGAATGGAGGTTACTAAAAACGGTTTTCCTAAAATGTTTAGTGATGAACGGCCTGGGGGTCGACGTACTGACATCACAGTACAGAGAAATTCGATCCTCAGGGAAATTTATTTTTCTGAGTCGAAGAGATGACTCATCGTTCAGGAGTCGAGATAGCTCAAGATCAGACTCCTGGGCTTTGGCTAAATCAGCAAAGCATATGGGTGCGCTCAGTTCACCAACCCGAGATAAGGTGTCGGCGACGACGTTATCTTTGCCTGAAATGTGCCTTATGTCGGTGGTAAACTGAGCAATGAAATCCAGGTGTCTGAACTGCCTCGGCGAACAATTATGTTTCCTTTCGTGGAAAGCAAAACTTATTGGCCTGTGGTCAGTGTAGACTATAAAATGCCTCGCTTCCAGCATGTGTCGAAAATATTTAACAGCTTCGTAAATTGCGAGCAGTTCCCTGTCATAAGGCGAGTATTTTTGTTGGGACGGGCTGAGTTTCCGCGAAAAGAAGCCTAACGGTTGCCATACGTTGTCTTTTAGCTGTTGTAACACAGCCCCAATAGCCATGTCAGATGCATCGGTTACTAACGCCAACTTGGCTCGACAGTCAGGATGGGCGAGTAGTGCGGCATCTGAAAGGCTTTCTTTGGTTCTTTCGAAAGCCTCTAGAGCCTCGCCGTCTAGGCTGACCGGTGTTGAGCCTTTAACCGACCCCATAAGCAGAGCATTAAGTGGTGCTTGCATTTTAGCAGCGTTTGGTAGAAAACGCCGGTAAAAGTTGGCCATGCCGAGAAAGCGCCTAAGGGATCTTATGTCTTTGGGTACGGGAAAGTCGCGTATGGCTTGTACTTTGGTGTCCAGTGGCTTAGTTCCTCTCTCCGAAATGGAATAACCTAAGAAAGTTACTTCGGGAGCTCCAAAGACACACTTAGACACATTTATAACCATTCCATAATCGCGAAGTCTGGTAAATACTTGCTTCAGGTGCTCCTCATGGGTAGACTCGTCCTTGCTAAATATAAGATAGTCATCAAGATAACAATAGACAAAATCAAGGCCGCGCATCATTTCATCAACGAAACGTTGGAAGGTTTGACCTGCGTTTCTTAAACCAAAGGTCATATATGGGAATTCGAACATACCAAAGGGTGTAGTAATGGCCGTCTTTGGTATGTCCTCCGCGCATACAGGAATTTGGTTATAGGCCTTGACTAAGTCGATAACACTAAAGACCTTACATCCTGCAATATTATGTGCAAAGTCATGTATATGACGGATTGGATACCTATCCGGAATAGTGCGGGCGTTGAGCTGTCGATAATCCCCACAGGGGCGCCATCCATTGTCTTTTTTGGGCGCAAGATGTAGGGGTGATGACCAGGGACTATCCGAGGGCCTAGCCGTTCCGTTGGCTAGCATGGACTCGAACTCTTCCTTTGCTACCTTCAGTTTGTCGGGAGCTAGACGTCGAGGCGGGCAGGCAACTGGAGGACCGGGAGTTGTGCGAATGTGATGTTGTGTATTATGTGGTATATGTCGCACAGTACCAGCTGGTCGCGTAATTTCTGAAAAATCTTTAGACAGTAAAAGATGGTAACGCGAATTACCAGTGAGAACTTTCACCGAGTATACATTTTTAACATTACAAGCCGTTTTAGCTGGAGCAGACAAAGTTGTTACATTATCAACTAACCTTTTATTTTTACAGTCTACCATTAAATTATAGTGACATAAAAAATCTACGCCTATAATGGGCTTGGTAACATCTGCCACTATAAACCGCCACGAATAATCGCGTCGAAGTCCGAGGTCTATCTTGAGATGCGTATAACCATACGTGTTTATTGTTGTACCGTTGGCTGCGGTCAGCTGATAGCCCGTAGGTGCACGTCGCTCTTGTAGTTGAGACAGCGGATACACGCAGAGGTCGCTGCCGGTGTCCACCAGGTACTGTGTGTTAGTGCAGCGGTCCGTTACAAAGAGGCGACCTGGAGAGGCGGGGCAATCATCCGTCGCCATTACAGATTGCCCGCATCGTTTCCCGACTTGAAGGTGCAAGGTTTCTGGCATTTATGTGCCTTGGTGCCATATCTTGCGTGATACTTGCACATAGGGTAACGTCGACAGGTTGATTGCGACCTAGATCTGGGTCGCGGAGGAGTACGATGGTATTGTCGTGCGTGGTCCCTGGAATGCCGAGGTTCGCGGGTGTACTCGTCCAGCTTGGTAGCCAGGCGCTCGATCATTTTTCTGAGCTCTGCGATTTCGCTCGAGCAGTTTCCGCAGCTAGCTGTCCCCGATGACGTAGTGGCCGCGACGTCGCCAGGCACAATGATTTCCTGGATACGATCTGCCAGGTCCGCCAGTTGTTCTAATGAATGGGTTGGCTGTGACGCTAATACGGTCTGAATGTTGTTAGGCAAGCGGTTACTCCATATGGTACGGATAAAGTCTTCTGGAACAGACGGTCCGGCTAGATCCAGCAGATGACGAAGAAATTGTGACGGTTTTCTGTCGCCTAGTTCTTCGTGGGTGAGCAACCGTTTAACATTCTGCTCATGAGAGGCTGAGAGGCGTCGAATCAGTTCGGACTTAATGCGCTTGTAGCGATTTGTTGCTGGAGGATTAATGATTATATCCTTCACAGCTTTTGCATGCAGCATATCCAGGTTTGTGATGACGCTCGTGTACTTAATGGAGTCTTCGGTAATAGCTAGGCTGTCAAATTGACCTTCTAAAAGTGCGAACCATATTTCGGGATCGTCCGGAGAAAACGGAGGTACCTTAATGTTCAATTTATAAATGTCGGATGACGGCGGTTCAGTGGGAACGCACATTTTTCTCGGGCGCCGCGTGGTAACATTTTTACCGTCATTCTTCGGCGAACCAACAGTTTTAGCAGAAGCATCGCTACTCGAATCACTCATCGTACTACAAGTACTATATTGAGTACTATAGGGTTCGTGTATATATATGGAAGTCACCTGGTATTGCGATGTTCCTTAGATGTTGGCGCTGCAGCGGTATAGCACTGGCCTGATAATGTTCGACTCGATCGTCCAGTAGTGTTCACAAGGGTCACCAGTTTGGCCGTAGTAGGTTGCTGTTTGCCGCTGCTGAAGTGGTCCCGATGCGTCGAAGGTAAACAGGGCACACACAATAAACGTTCAGTCTTGTAATAACACTTTATTTGCGTTCCTGAGCGTTCAGTACATAAAACTTCCACATACACATACGAGTACATAAACATTAACGTAAACAATGAAAAAGTGCAGTCCGCGGCTGAGCGTGCTATGCGCGTCGTGATCGTATCCTCACTGGCGCGGGCCGCGGGGGTGGCGCACGAGTCCCGGTATGCGGCGGCCGGCGGCTCGCTCGCGCCGAGAACAATAGAATGGAATGTCGGCGCATGCTCACTGCGCCCAGGTGATACGTGCGACGATACGGGAAATATAGGATGTATATACTAGATTTATTTTAGGTTTAGATTAAGACTTCGTTAGTGTTAGGTTTTGGTTAGTGTTAGATTTAAGTTAGGGTTAGAATAATGTTAGGTATTGTGTGTGTGTATGTATATAATATGTGTGTATATAATGTGTTTGTATGTATGTGGAATACTGTGAGAGTAGCCCACAGTATAAAAAAATGACATTTAACTCCGCAGAACCTTTAACATAAACTCTGAAATTTTAAGTAAAAAAAGATGTACTCTCAACGCCACGGACGTCTTAAAGAGTCGACTAGTGATGGGAATAAAGTGGCTAGATGATTATTTTTTACCTAGGTACTTACCTAACTAAATTCTCGAAAGTTCTTACTATCTTGTTTTAATAGTGAGCATTTGTGAGATCGTTACAAATAATTTGTGAAAAATAATGGATAAACTAATTCCTTTTGTATGCCTACAATGGGTTATGTACATTCATTATTTAAACTAATCAATAAAAAGGTATTTGTATTTAGTTATTCTGTTAATCATAAAGTTAAACTACCTTTTCTTTATCTAACAAAAATAGTATTTTTTTAAACTGGTGTATAAATAAATAGGTTAATTAAGAAAATATCGATATAAGTGTCAAATATTACTATGTCCTAGACACTTATCGTACCCTCGATCGCCATGGACGCCTTAAGGCGTCCGCTTGTGACGTCATATGCGCATTTTAGATCCTTACTAGTGTTGTGACATGTGGGTTGATTTCTAATTGTATTTACCTTAAAATTTAATGTCTGCCACCCATATCCTATAACTAAAATAGACCGTTTAGACTATTTGCTGCTGTTACCATTACTGTGCGTCACGTTGTTTAATTGTAACATAAAATTAACCCTGATATGCATTTCATTTCATGTAATAATAACATCATTGACTTAATTGACCGAGATGTTGTGCTGATATATCTGTCTATTATATTAATTAAATTAAATAATACATTCATATAATAGTCGATAGCTAAAATTCACAACACCAGTAGTTTTAAGTAAATCTCATAAAAATACTTGTTGCTGCTGCCAATGACGCTTTAAGCGTCCAATAGTGCCAAAAGTTCGATGCTTTTAAAAAAACGTTACTAAAATGTTACTTCGAATTTAAAAGAAAAAGCAACTTTCTTGTTATAGGTCTCTAAAACTATAAACACAATGTTTTATTTCTTAATAATAAAAGGATTAAAAGTAAGTTAACCATCAATTCACTTCAAAATATTTAATATTACTACATTCTATCGAGGACTGTATATTTTACGTGACACATTTATTTATTTATTAATCCAAAAATACATTTAAGTACATTAAACATAATGAAGATCAATGATCATCACTAGGCAATCGTACGATAAATGGTTTGTAATACGGTCGCGGCGCTGGGGGCACGGCAGATAATATTTTACATGGCGGTCAAAGGGTTCATGGTCTCAGAGTGCGGAAATTCGTTTAGGATTTTAGTACATAATCTGTAATAAGGGAGGAGATAATTAAAATACCTCAAACTCTGTTAATTACACCCTAAGGTGCGCCGGAGTAGGTTTTTATCTCGTGCGTTCAGACGTGTATCGACGACGTGCTATTACTATGTATCATTTATATAAAATACTTAAGGTATTGAAATCAAACTACTTTTACGGATTATATCGCGGTTTATTTAGATTTTACTATCCCGACGTTTCGAATGCTTTGCAGCAGGTATGTTGCGGATGCCGATTTTTTCACATCCGCGGATGTGAATGCGGATGCGGATTTTTTAAGGCTCACATCCGCGGATGCGGAAGTAGAAGTATATGAATGAAGAATTAAAACAAATTTAAAGTCATTATTAACATTTTTATTAATGAGTATTAAGTAAAATACTCCGATTTTTATTTAAGTACTAACTTATTGGCATTTACCTGAAGATTTCCCAATAAATAATTATTTAAGTACACACACAATGATCACTGTATCACAATAACATTCAAAATCTTATAATATAAACGTTATGATTTATTTACAATAAACAAATTATGCACCAAAACAAATGCGTCGGATCTTGTCCACCAATTTCTTCGCTTCCATTGGTCATTCATTGTCACGTGCGAACGGCACGCGCCACTCGGCGGCCCTGCCCATTTCTTTCTCGTCGCAACTTGTATTACATTCGCATGAAAATCCGCATTGATTATTGCGGATGCGGATGCAGAAGTCCAATAATATGCGGAAGATCCGCATTTGCGGATGCGGATGCGAATATTCGCAACATCCCTGCTTTGCAGCACCCATGGTCACGGGAGGACTGAGATGTTGAACGTCCTTATGTCACAATTATGCCGGTGTACCCTCAGATCTTCTTAGTTATTATTGTTGCCCCCCGCAACCGCAACCGCGATATAATCCGTAAAAGTAGTTTGATTTCAATGTACACATTGAAATCAAACTACTTTTACGGATGTTCGCGTAAGTAAAAGACATTACTTTTTTTTTTTTTTTTTTGACGCGGGAAATCTTCGAAAGATCCCCGGGAGCTGTGGGGCTCGACCGGGGTATGTGGGATTCTTACCCACTAAAACCCCCGCGGCTGTCGCATCGGCACATGAGAGGGGAAACCCCAGGGCTCTCCGGTGGGATCTGCACCAAGGGCCCCTCAGTGCCTTGCCTTTGAGCCCGCCGCCGGGGGGCGCATTGTAGCCCCCCGGGAACCAGTCACGGTACTCACGGGGACGGGGGTCGCAACCCCGCCGCCGTCCTCCTCGGAGTCGCCGCCGTACTCAATGGACGCTCAAGGGGCCCATACCCCGATCGTCCAGCGACTCCGAAGGAAAAGACATTACTTAAGGTATGGTTAAACAATGGAATCAATTTTCAGATTTTTTGTTCCTTACAAATGCGACATCTTCCCTAACCTGCAAATTGTACCTAATAATTAAGTAGAACGTAAGTTTCGGATTGGTTAATATTACTCGCGAATTTAAGCCTATTATTTTTAAACTTTTTATAAATGTTTACATTCTGTACTTGCCAAAGATATTATTTTGTATGTGATACATTAAGTTTTTTAGAGGTAGTTTTCTACAATGAAACAAGAAATGTTCTAAAAATATAACTTTAATTATATAACTATGTTTCTTTTTTTATTAATTAACAATTATAAATTTTATTAAAAGGCAACTGTTCTATTTATGAGTTGGTAACATTAGTTATTTCTTCTTTTTCACTATTCTTCTTAACAATCAAATATTCGCCGTGGACCTTCATGTGCACCTTGAGATTGTTATTACCCGTGAAACCTTTGTTACATATTTTACATACATATGGTTTTTCACCTGAAATAAATAACAAATTTTCAATACATATGTGTTTTATTATGTACTATAGAAACCACGGAATAGATAGAAACTATGCTAATATTTCACACGTTCATACTTCAATTAAGAAAAAGAGAACACAAAGTCCGTTAAATAGTAAATTAATAATTTATCGTAAGTAATAAAAATACAAATTAGATGGGCAGATGTATCGGTTTACATTTGGAGCGCAAGTGATATGTTAATGAGTACAAATAATAGATCGACGAGTTGAAATAATAGTCCAATGAGTAGAAATAATAGATCAATGAGTACAAATAATATATCAATGAGTACAAATTAATAGAACAAAGAGTACAAATAATAGATCAATGAGTACACATTATTAGAATGAAGAGTACAAATAAAAGATCGACGAGCACAATTAATATATCAGTGAGTACAAAAAATATATATATACGTACTTATAGATATATTTTTATAATAGACCAATGAGCACCTACAAATAATAGCTCGAAAAGTAAAAATAGTAGATCGAAGAGTACCAATAATAGATCGGTGAGCACGATTGATAGGTCGACAGTTGATAGTAAGCGGTGGCGCACCTGTGTGTATCCGGCGGTGTTTGATGAGTACGGGTGCGCTGTAGAACTTGGCGGCGCAGAACTCGCACTGCTTGGTGCGGTTGTTGTCGTGGCGGTCGGTGTGCGCCAGAAAGGCGCCCCGCGACCGGAACTTGGCCGGGCAGCGCGCGCACGAGAACCGCGCCACCGCGCTGTGCACGCGCATGTGCCGCGACAACTGTGACAACGTGCACACGGTGAGTAAATGCCGTTCAGTATTTTTTTTTATAATGTCTTCCTCCTGGCCGATACGACCACAGCGGCCAATCTTTCACAAGATCAGCCATCTACGCAGGAGCTATTATAGTGCACAAGCGCTTGCACTCTGTTCCTTTATACCTCTCATAATAGGCATGATGACTGTAACACAATACCAATAAATCTGTGGTTTTAAATATTAGAACAGATTGCACTGATTCCAAAAATGCATCTCATTTTCATAATAATATAGAGATTTTCGTGATATTTAAGCAAATAAATTACTCAAATACAGCTAATCGCCATTTTGTAATAAACGCTGCTCAGAGTGAATGACGTCAATCCTGTGTAAATAAACAACTGTCAAACTGTCATCTCAACTTTTTTCTTTCATACAATGATTCACTTTTAACTTTTATACCTAGACAGATGTTTATTTACACCGCCGTAGTGACTTCACAACATGGCGCCATGCACCGGCCGTCGTTTTGGAACGAAATTCAAACTCTATTTTAAAAATTGAAAACATTGCTATTAATTGTAAATTTAATACAAAAATATGATTATTTTCGGCAATAGTAGACCCGTAAGTACATTATAGAGTATTTTTTCAAAATTAGTCATCATGCCTATTCCTTCGGACGGAAGACCGACACGACCGCGCAGGACCGACTTTATACATGCCCATCCGACGCATGGATCATCTTACTTTCCAGACAATCAGGTGGTCGGCCTGCATTGCCCTAGCCAGTACGGAACAACTACACAAATTTGTTGCCCCCGCAGAATTCGAACCAGCGACCTCCGGTTTACAAAGCAAGTGGTTTCCCACTGCGCCACGAAGGCTTTTTTTATAGTACCAAATCGCTAGCAAGAATGCGGCCCGCCTAGCACCACCAGAAGAATTACTAGCTCGTTGCCGACTTTTAAGACATCAGATATTAAGTCTTTTGTGTCCCGTAATTTCACCAGCTACAGTTCCCTTCACACTGGAACACAGCAACCTTTACACACTGCTGCTTGGTGGCAGAATATCTGACACTGCGGTGGTACCTACCTGGACGGTTCCTTGCACACGGAACCTACCACCAAGTAAGGAAGGTATCATACTAGGGGGTAGAATAGACTACACATATTTGCACACCAAAGTAAAACATATAGAAAACTTAGAAAATAACTTAAATTTGTTACATGGCTGGCTTATCGCTAATAACGATGTTTCCCCGACAACCAAAACTTTAAAAAGAAGTAACTGAAGTGAAAGTTTTTAACAGATAAAGCTTATTATAATTGGGAATTTTTAGATGATAAAATAGCTTAGTAACTAGTATATCTTACTTCTGTTTTTGAAATATTATATTATATTTTTAAGTTACGTTCTGTAAATATTTGTACGCCTAAGCGGCTAAACATTTTAATTTACCACCAACATAGTTATATGTCTACTCATGTTTTTTACAAATAAAGTTTATCTTATCTTATGGGTAGTTGGTTGGTAGCCTACCTAGTATGATGTAAAGAAGTTACCCTTATAATATTCTTTACGTACCCTGCACCCGAGTACCCGCACACCACACACAGGACAAATGCGTTCAGCATTCTTACACATGTGTTTGTCGTGTTTTTCTTGATTCGCGAACGGCCTCTTACAGTTTTTACAATATACTTTTTGTTCAGAGTGTTTCCTTACTTTATGGTCCTGCAAAGATAACTTGCTCTGCTGCATGCTCACTCATACCCGTTATGTTTAGTTCTCAAGAAATCAGGTCTTATAAAAGTGGAGGATTGAGTGAGCATAAGTTTTTAATTGTAAAAAAATAAATACGGCACTAGGCAATCTGTAATTAAAGGTCGTTACTTAACAAAACTTTTACTAAATCCTAGTATTCAAATATTTTACGTAAACATAATACATTTGGAGATCTGAGTGGGCGTCTGTGAGAACTGAGTGAGCATACGTTATTGGATATACCTTTTGTTTTATCTTTTTACAAATTGCGAGATCGGTTTTACAAATTGATTTAGAAGTTTTACTAAATGATTAGCATTTTTTGAATAATTTTCAGAGGGAGCTCACTCAATCCACACAGACTGAATTTAGGGTGTTGCTATATTAGAATGTTTTGAGTTAGAAAAGGAAATGTTCGTGAGAAAATTGAAAAAGAACCCCCTATTTAACATAAGATATTCGTGTGGTCGTATGGACTGTAGTGTCGAAGATACATCGCAGCCTCGCAGGAGTGTTGCCTTTTTCCCTATGAGATCGCTTTTTAGTCAGCTATCCTGCTGATATAGAAAATACCCCCTGTCAGGCATCTTGGGGTTCGCAGTATAGGTGGTAAGTTATCCAGTACAAAAACGCTGCTGCCCGTGTTGTTTTCCAGGCATGCGTCTTGAGAGTTGCAATAGTTATAGTTACAATCTGTAAAGGGAATAAAATATACCTATTCTGTTAAAAATTATAAAAGAAAAATTACTTACTTTTAAACCACCGCTGTGTTTGCATGAGAACCCGCACAAATCACAAACATACATCCTTGTCTCACTGTGGTTTCTTATATGCGATTTTAAATTAGATTTGCTTGAAAACCTGCAAATAAAAAAAAAACTGTTGATGGTATGTACTGAATCCATATTGAAAATGCAATACGTATTCTATATAATTAATAATTATGACCATCCATTAAGACTAGGTTGTAGGCATCTTTAGGATTAGGTGGTAGATCCCTAATACTGATCCAGTATAGGAAGGTCTCTTTAAGACTAATTAGTAGGTCTCAAAGACTAGGTTCTCTTTAAAACGAGGAGGTGATAGGTCCCTTTGAGACTATATGGCAAGTCCCTTAAAGACAAGGTGGTAGGTCTCTTTGAGATTATGTGGCAAGTCTCTTTAAGACTAGGTGTTTTGTCCCTTTGAGAATATGTGGCAAGTCTCAGACTAGGTGGTAGGTCCCTTTGAGCCAATATGGCAAGTATCTTTAAGACTGGGTGATAGGTCCCTTCAAGACTAGGTGGTAGGTCCCTTTGAGAATATGTGGCAAGTCTCAGACTAGGTGGTAGGTCCCTTTTAACCCTATGTGGAAAGTATATTTAAGACTGGGTGATAGGCCCCTTTACGACTAGGTGGAAGGCCCCTTTGAGCCTATGTAGCAAGTATCTTTAAGACTAGGTGGTACCTAGGTCCCTTTAAGACTAAGTGGGAGGTCCCTTGAGGCCAGGTGGTAGGTTAAAACCAACAGTGTGTGGATGAATTAAGCAAGATTTTACTATGAATTATTAAAATGGCTTTAACAATCTGGGTCCCAGTTCGATATTTCTCATAACTACATTCAATGAACTGCTACATACCCTTTAGAACATACATCACAAATGTACCTTGCACCAGAATGTTGATTTATCATATGACTATTTAACTTTCTTGGTGTGCTACACTTTACTGAACAATGTTTGCATGACAGATAAGGTTCCTGAAAATAATACAGCAAGTTAATGAAACTTACTACATCATACACTAAGTTTTATAATGTAGACCGGATTTATGTGTATTAAAAATTCCAAAATATGTACAAGTACATATAATATGGACTAAAATTCCGAAAATATGGAAAAAATGTGGAGTTAAAAATAACCATAAGTTTCAGACATATGGCAGTACTTTTCAGTATTTGTGTTGTTGCAGTACACAGATCTCATGTTCTGTAACCCCCAATGCAAAAAAGGCATGTTCAAGTTTGTATGCCAATGTCTGTCTGTGGCATCGAAGCTACCAAACAAATGGATGGATCAAAATTCAACTTTGAAATATGCCAAATATGGAAAAAAAAAAATTTTCTCGTTCCAAATATCATGATTTGTATAGAAAACAACATACTGAGCAAAAATGATTGAAATGGAAAATATGTATTTACATATAAATCTGGTCCTTAAAGATAACATTACATATGACTTTGAATGCACCATGTCACAGATAAAGCTTCTTCTGAGTTGTGTGAGTAAGATATTTCTATAGACCTTTGCCCAGTAGTTGCACAGAGAATAGGCAAAAACATCTGTGAGTTATTAAAGCTTAACATATTTGTTTGTTGCCAACTATAATTATTTCAGACATACTCGTCCTCATTTAGAACATAACTTCAATACATGCTGATAATTAAAGTTATATAATTATGATTATTCAGAGAAGTTGTAGGGTATGCATAATATTAATATTGTTTTTAGGTGCAAATTAATGTCTAGTATCTATTTACATATTTGAAATGGAACTTACATCTCCTTCAATATGTATGTTCCGATAGTGATGTTCCAAATACATACATGACTTATATCTCTTGCCACATATGTGACACTTGTATTGCTTCATCGGGACATGTTGTAATCTATGGGCTAGGAGCTGAGAGAGGCTGTTTAAATCTTCTCCACATAGCCTGCAGCGTCTATCATCTTTATGAGTATCAAGATGAGTAATCAATTCCATATTGTCATCAAAATTTTTTGGACATAAGCCTACGATAAATTTAAAAAGAGTTATCACACAGGTAAAGACTTAGAAGGATTCTAAATTGAAATAAAAAATATTACCACATAACAGGTCTTCAATGGAATTCAATTTTTTTATTATATTTTCTGCTTTCATTATTGGATTTTTAACTTTCTTTTTTTTAAATCTCTTTGGTTTTTTATCTGTAACTAACAAGGCTAATTTAAAGTTTGACTTAAATTTTTAATGTACAACCTAATTATGTTCATTATTTTGACAAATTATAGTTAAGAGTAAGCAAATGAAATTACCATACTCATCTCTCTTTATAATCAAATCTTTTAAGTCCTCATAATTGTTATATTGAATTCCCAAATCGAAGTCCAACAAGTTGAAGTCATCTGTCTCCTCCTTGACTTCAATTTTGATGTCTTTTTTAGAATTTGATGTTGGGATTTCATTTTCCAAAATATGTTCTGATTTAACATTCTGAAATAACAATAATTAAATATAAAATAAACAATCTGTTACTACGGCTGGTATTGTAAACATTAAGTTACTTAAGAACTACCTCTGACACTATTTCCCTCAAAGTCGTCTCAGAAGTAATACATTTCTCTCTAAACTCTATATAGTATTTTATTGTATCTGCACACGTCTGACATGTTAATTGAGGCATACCATCCATTAAGGCAATCTAAAATAATAAAAAAAACACACTGTTGACACAATAACTGATTAAATTTAACAATTTTATCATAGTCAAAAAAAATTCATACATTGAGACTTGTTAATAAATTATAGTTGTTTATAAAAGTTTCATCTAACTCAATCATTTTCTTTTCTGTTGCCAAACACACTCTACACATCTCCATAACTGAACGATTAACTAATGGAATTATATTTTCGGTAAATTCATTTGTATTTTTAACAAGTTTCAAGATAGGATTCGCACTGATTCTTTAGTTACTGTTTAATTTTATTGGACAGTTTTTATTTTATTTAAACTGGCGATAGTATTGTATATTTCACGTTTTATTTATTTGAGGAACTGAGGTTGTTAAATAAACAAAAGATAAAGACAACGACGAATTCTATACGTGTTAATACCCACGAATTAAATTACAAAATATTTGTTCCTTCCTTTGATTGAATTAAATAGTGAGTGACACTGACAGATGACAGCTGACCTCGGCCGATCTTATTTTAATGATGGAACCATAGAGTATAGCAGGGTGTTGCAATCATTTTAAAAAAAAAACCCCTAAACTCACGTCTGAATACTCCTAAATCCTAAGGCCGCGCGCACTTTGGACACGTTTTCGTACGAATTTTACTCGTGCGGACACATACGAACACGTACGAACGATCCCGACATTCCAAGTACTTGGGAGCGCGCAGACTGGGTGCGAGTTAATCGTGCGTATACGTACGTGTAGTTCAGACGTCCGAATACAATCCGAACTTGCTGGGATTTCAAACACGTTCGTACGTTAAAAATTAAAAGTGGATGGAGAAAAAATTATTAACTTGGTTTACGAACGTGAAACAGTATGTGGTCATTATATATCTTTCATAATATGATGGTATTCACTGAATTCACGTCTTTTTAAATATATTTCATGCACCGATAGATATATTTTTCTACGACAGCGATGACGCTGCCGCATTCTGCGAGTTATAAGAGAATTACCAGATACAGGTTATTCATGGCGCTTCAAAGAGGACTTCACGAGTACGATATAACCGGAAAAAATTCAATTCAATTTATTTGCATAAATGTGGTACGTACGTACGTAAACGTATTCAATGTGCGCATCTAATTCGTACGACCACGATCATACGTTTACGTACGATACAAATTCGTGTCCAAAGTGCGCGCGGCCTAAAAGCCCACAACAAACATTTTCGTTGGAGTAATTTTAATACTGCAAGATTTTAACAGATTTTAACTGTTAAATCTGATCGATCGCAATAGTCTTGGGCTCATGTTACTCGTGGCCAAAGGGCCACAAGTAACAAGGCAATTTCTAAAAGTAGAACTTGACTTTTATATCTGTAAATTATCGTTTGATAAAAAATAAACATCGGAATATGCTCTGTTCAAATCTTAGATAATAATTATACTCTATTGTTCAATCATTAAAATAGACTCTGTTCGGTTCGGCCCGTGGCCCATAATCAGTGTGACCAGATTTAGCAGAATTCTGCTATTTTAGCAGAATTGGGCCCCTGTTTAAGGGCTTAGCAGATTATGTCGCAGAATAGAAAATTTTAGCAGAATTTAGCAGAATTTGGTATTCAGTATAAATAATAAACAAAATTTCACTTGGTGGATAGTTGCACAATACACGTAGGTATTACATCTACCACTCTATTTATGTCTGACTTTTATTGTTGTTGTGGCAACCCTTTACTATATTTTTAGGGGCATACCGACTGAATACAGATTGACCAACTTATCTGTATGGGTGGAAATAGGAACTAAAATATTCTCATGAAAGGAGTTGTTCCAGAATTGTATGGAGCCTGGGCCAACACCATGTACACTATATGTATATATAACTATTCACTATAGTAACTGTTTTGTAATGTTATCTTTTTTTAATATCGCTTCGTTTTATTGTACATTTAAGATATCTTAGTCAAGGAGAGCAACACCAAAGAGAATATAATACTACTATAGCAACACCCCACAATAATATGATGGGTCGGAAATACGTAACTAAAATGTCATTTTGACAACTGACTATACCTGCGATTGAACTTGTTGCGGATTCCAATCCAAATCACAGGCGATAATCAATACAATAAAGCCCCGGGTCAAGAAAGAAACAGTCAATGAATGTCCGCAAACATAAATAATCACTAAAAACTCCGAAATACATTATGTACTCCACGCGTAAATAATCTATTACGAAATGTCAACTATAGCATTAACTGTCAAGTAGTAAACCAACGTCAAACGCAACTGTCATGGCTGCCCTAAAAACAGGGTGGACATACTAAATAACTGCAAAAGTAAGCATTTTTGTACAATTGTACTCTGCTTCAAATTAATTTATAAGTATTTTTATGAAACTCTCCTATGTTTTTCCTATTTTTCCATGTAGTGTACATAGTGTTGGCCCAAAATGGAACATCTCCATTACGATCAGTTTGACGTATTTGCATAGACAGTGGTGACACTGACAGCTTACAGGTAAGTTGGGTAGGTACACTATACGACAAATTGTTCTCACTTATATGTGCTCAGATAATGTACTATAAGTACTCAAGTCGAGTAGACTTGAGTAGAGTACATTATCTGAGCAGTTGTTGGCTGGGATATATTCGAGATCTATCTATTTACGCCTATGAATACGGAAATGTTTTGGGACCATATTTCAAAAATGACTAAAGCAGATGGAACTAAAAAGTATCCATACTTGGTTGATTTCGCAAAGGCCTGCGAGCGAACATTTTCACAAATTAATAATATAAAAATAGACTTACGAAATAGATTTCAAAACGAACATGTTTCTGCAATTCTGCCGTCATAAGGAAAAAAGACGTATCTGACATTTTTTTCATAATTGAGTTAAATACGCCATCGGGATCAGAAAAAAATGACGCATCTACCAGTATTTTTTTATTCTGGCTTTAACAATCAGAACCATATAAATCTCACTATTAATTAAGACGCTTTTGCTGCAAGTCATAATGTTTACGAAGTAAGAAAGTCATTTCTGACATATAATAAGTTGAAAAGACGCATTTACGTAGAACCGTCTTATTTGTTTGCACAATAATGTATTTAATCATAAAATGAAAAGACGTTACTGCATCTATTTTATCTACGGTCTATATTAAAAACTCTACAAATCATGTGATTACACTATGAATTCTAACATTAATGTTATAGCCTGTTTTGGTACTGTCTATACGAGTGCAATGTGGACATAAGAGTACCAGTTACATAATTGTATTGCATTTAGGAGGGTGGCCTGCTCTAAATCGCATCCCACTTAGCATCCAATACATGCCTCCTTTTCTCCTCGAACACCTGCACCAGGCCATGTACTTTTTGTCTTCATGTACTTCGTTGCTTAGCCAAATTTTCCTAGTGAAGGTGATCCACTATACATCCCTTCATGTTTTTTCAGACCATCTTTATACCTGAGAAGTTAGCCACATTGTTTCCGCTTACCTTCCTCTAGTTCAGAATAAATGATGCGTTTTACTACTCTATCGTCCGACATCTTAACTACGTGGCCACTCCAGCGTAAATGACGTTTCATTAGATACGCCTAATCCCGTAAAATTTACCTCGACGCAAAACATTGGTGTCTCAAACGATAAGACCAATGAAAGTTCATGATTTCACGGAGGTACTTGAGATGAAATCTATCCAATGTTCGTATGTCTGCAATAAAGTATCCACGTCTCCGACGAGGGTAAAATTTAAGAATTGTGGCGTTGAGCCGTATATACGGCTATGGAGTAGGAACTTCTGTGTCCATAGATATAAATTCTATCTTTGTTATACTTACCTACTTTTAAGCCGAATCTACGAGTCGAGAGATTTCGTTTTTCCATCAAATCTTGAAAGGCATTCGAAGTTTCCGCCACAAAAGAAGGATCATCCGCATACCAAATCTTTCTGTCTGTGAATATATCATGGGACACCATTCTTTGAGGTTTTAGCAGGGATAAATAAAAAAGTTTGCCATTAGTAAGCACGATATCAAATGTGTGTATTGTTGGCTGTTTTTAATGTATCTACCACTACCACTAAAAAGTACACTGCAAATAGTATTAGTGCCAAAACGCAACCCTGCTTCACTCCACAACTCACGGGGAAAAAATCTGTCCACTCACCGTTTACATAAACACAGGTTATGTTATCATGTAATAGTCTTAACATCCGTGCAAACTTTTCTGTACAACCAAGTTTGAGTAGCAGAATCCAAAAAGTGACACGACGCACACTATCAAAAGTCTCGAGGTCTACCAAACTAAGAAATACTGCTCGATGTTGTTCTTTTCTCTTGTAATTGACCAATCGAAATATTTCCTCTATTTAGACGAAAGCCAAATTGAGGTTGGGGAAGAATATTTTCTTTTATTTTATCATTTATGAGACGGATGGGGAGTACTCTGGCCAAGGCTTTCCCGAAAGTCGTGGGAAGTGAGGTACCTCTATAAGAATTTCAATCAGCCGAGTTACCTTTATTTTCATAGAGTGCAAAGATTTTTAACTCTGTGAAGTCTTTGGTAACTAGTTCAACATGCCACATTTGCTTTAAAAGTTTTTGTAGCTGAATGGCGGCAGTAATTTCGCTGATAGAAATTGGTTTGTCTAGAGCTATATCTATAGGAAATTCAGATATTTGTTTTATTGTAATCAAAATCAGCTGAGCAATCAATATTAAGAAGTTTACTACAATTTTCTGCCCAGAACCTTAACATTTCACGTTTGTTGGTGCCTTGGTGGTATGAATGAGTACCATCAAAAGTAGTTTTATATTTCATTTTTATTTTATGATTAAATTTATTTCAATTTATATATGGGCTGTTAATTATCGGACAGTTAATTATGCAACATTGGCGTTTCTACAGGTACTATTGTAAGTTCACCGACTGTAGGTAAGAATCACTAAGTTGAAAAGCAGTAAATGGCTAAATACGTCTATTTTATTTAGGTAACGACAACCTAGTTACCCATTATCGCTAAGTAAAAAAGACGTTTCATAAATTACTAAGTTGAAAGGAAGTATCTAGCCAGAAACGTCTTTTCATTGCAGTATCATGTATATTCTTGTAATTTTTTTACTAAGCAAAAAGGGAAAATGTTATTTATTTAATATATAAAATCTATTTTAATAATATTTGCATCTTTAATTCAATAGACCAAACTTTAATTCATACTTTTTCACAGAAAAAATATTATTTTTATTATTTTCTTGAGCACAGCGAATTTTTCACTTTCAAAAATACTTTTTATTTTATTTCTCCGTTTCGAACTTTAGGTAGTTCGAAACGGAGAAATAAAATAAAAAGTATTAGTCCTTTCGTTTTATGACGGCAGAATTCTACACGTGAAACAAGCAGTAAAAGAACAGTAGCTCGATTCTCGTAATCAAAACAATAACGTTAACGTAGCGACTTAGTCGTTGAAACACTTTTCGTATTCGCGTCCGTCGATTTTACTTCAACGGCAACGATTTAAAAATCGTTCGATTGAACTATCGTTGGAGCGTATTCTGGTATAATATTCGTCGTTCAATCGTTTTATAACGTTGACTAAATGGTATTCTCGTATGAAAATGACGTTACTACCGATCGGATGCCAACGAGTAAGCGTCAAATTCCACGATTTAAGAGTCGTTGAACATACGTTGGTTAATTGAGACGATTTTTGATTTTCTTATTCTTGTGGTGCGAGTCAAAGTAATAAAATAACTTTAAAATGAGCCACTGACTTACGTATTTACTATTAAATTCGTCTGCACAGCAAGAAATTAAAAAATAAGGCCGTTATGGCGAAATATAAATAAGTAGGTAAGATATGGGTTATGGAACGCGACCAAGCATGTTAAAGATATTGGATGTAGCACTAAGCAAGCATGAACGTCACAGCTGAGAGTGAGTGAGACGAAAATATGATCGTACGCTGTGAGTGAAGAGTAATTAGAAGATAGTGTGAGCGAGATGGTTTTAAGGTAAATATAGTTAGAGTAAGAGAGATAGAATAAACTAATAAATAGAGAAAAACACGTCTTTTAATTAATATACAATTAATATGTCTGTGGAGGGATTTGAAACTAATTAACCCCTAGTTTCCCGAACCCTAAACTCTTAACTCATCTCACAAGATTCCTACCAAGACCAAAAATTTATTAGGGCGACATCTATCAGGGAATAGCAAAACGTACAGAACAATGAATCGTTGACTAATCGTTTAGTTTCGATCCAATTGAGTTGAAGTCCTATTGAACTACGTATATGGTATACGAGAATACCGATTTTGGATAGGACTTCGATCGAACGACAATAAAACGTCAACGAAATTTGGACTGTTTGATATTACGAGAATCGGGCTACTGGATGGTTGCATAAATTTTAAGCCCATTGTAGCCTAGTCGGCGAGCATGAGCTATTAAATAAAAAAAATAAATAGGACTACACAAATTTATTTACATAAAATTAATTAATTACAGAGAAGAATACAGGGAGATTCGTTATTTGGTTTATAGCTTGTTCGATTCTACAAATGGTTGGTAACTCAACTAAACAGTTGGAGGGCGCGAGAACGGCGAGCCCTCGGACGATGTCTTCGGCTGGCTGAAGCCTGGAGTCCTCGCAGGGAGGAACCGGACTATCGTCCCGGTCGCAGTAGCCGGGCGTAGACCCGGAAACGGAGAAACTGATCAACCTTGATCAGCTCGGCGAGACCTCAACTCGGAGGTGGCAACCCTCTAACCAGAGGAAGATTCTTGCCGTAGCAGTAAAACCCTGGAACGCCAGATATGCGTCCCTGTAGTCGCCGCTCCCTTACCGCGACCCTCTCCCGACCAACCTCAGTTGGTGGAAGTTGGCGCAAAAGAGCGACGATTACAAGAAGGTAAAACACACATAAAAGGCCAGGAGAATATAGATTCTCCTGGTATAAAAAGACTAAAACCTAACAGGTAGGAGATGCCTATTTAAAACAAGAAAGAATTTACACAGTTATTAACCTACATTCTTATAACTAAGTACAACTTACCAGTTAATACTGGGTATGTTCACTGAATTTATTTATTAATACAGATTCTGATAAAAATAACTTATATGGAATAAACTATTCTTCACGATTCCAACTCAACTGTGGAACGTGTGTTCCAGGCAAAGACTATTTGATGTGTGTGAGACCTATGCGCTGCATTAAAAATATCGAGTTACAAAAGAAGGGATGGAAAGGTCTAGAAGACTCCGCCCACATTCTGCCTAGCAACTCGATTTCCTTTGTCTCTCGTTGAGACACTATTTTATTTGCAGGTATTAAAAGAAATGATGGCACAAGCGAGCGGCTATACCACGCCCCTTAATAACTAAATACCTTCCTACGTGAAAATTGTAAAAGAACAAAGAAATATATAAAAGTTTTATTCTTTTGGTGAAAAGAATAGCAGAGAAGCTTGCTGCAGCTTCCATCAACCCCAAGCTACCATATTATATAAACTATCTAACGAATTTATAGCGAATCTAAAAGATATGGAAACTACTCCACTAAGCGCCTGACCTAGTTATCTGAGCACAATGTCTTGTACCCTTGTTTTATTAAAACGAAATAGGAACTATAATATATTTCTTAATAAGTCTGTTTTTCGTAATCATTTGTTATAATATAGTGAAAAACAATGTAGCTATGCTACATATCCCCCTCGCTTAGTAAGAGTTTTGTTCTCTACTACCTAAAGAACAAAACTCCCGAAGGAAATTACCCTGATAGCTTACTACAATCATACATCACTTTCATACAACCAATCATTCAAGGTAGCGGCAGCAATCTTTATAGAAGCGATTCCTGTCGCCTGCATGCGAAATAGAGATCACAATCGTATCAGATTATGCTCTCATACTATCAGTGCAAGATGTTAAATGTTTTGGAGATAAGCAGCTAACTAAACCTACACAATGAATATTGACTATATATTTTTCTCAACGTAAATGGTACAACAGTATAATGCCCTAAAAAGAACTGCGTCGACACAGCGCGACACAGCAAACGGTGTATACAAGACACCAACACGGTGTATAAAAGACACCAACACGGTGTATAAAAGACACCAAAACGCTGTATAAAAGACAGCAAAACGAGTTTAGATACACAGCGATCTAAACTCATCAACTAAGACACCAATAAAACTGTTGACCGATTCAAAAGAATTGAAAAGAAAAAAAATATGTAGTCAATATAGGTAATTTACGATAGCTTCTTCATTAATATAAGTAAACCCCAAGAAAAAAAAACCCTAATAAAAATAAACATAACCTACGGCCTAAGGCTTATTTAAGAAGTGGCCTAACCCCGCTTCCGTACTTTTCTTGTGGCACGAACACACTGAAAAAATAAATATATATATGTCCCAATAGTATAAGTACAGATGAAAAGAAAAGTTAATATTGGCTTGTTTATACAGTTATTAAATCCGCTGTTTAGAAAAGACGTTACGACGGCTTATTTTTTGGTTGGAGTCCGTAACCCCCGCTCCAGAAAAATACAAAGGACAGTATTAAGAGGAAGAAGAAAATCATAATAACCTCGTTGATTTATTGAAAAAAAAAACTAATAAAAAAAATTGTTTATGAGTAATGACTCGCATACAAACATACAACTTACTATAGTATTAATCACCCATGGATATAAAATACTGAAAAAAAAATTTTGTTTCTGAGAAACAACTAACAGACATACTAACATACTACAGAATATCGTATCATATTCTGCTAAACGGATACTAGTTAAAAAAAAAAAAAAATATTTAGTAAAATAAACTAACAGACGGACATACATACTGCCGTAGTAACTATCTAAATCTACTACTTAGCAAATAATATTTTCTAAAAAAAAATTTTTTTTTTGTTTATAGGAATTAACTACAAGACGAACATACATACTGTATAGTTTCGCAATTCACCGCAGTACCGAATGAATTTAAAAAAAAATGAGTGAGAAAAAAAAAATATTTTATGAGATAAAACAAGAAAACATACATACGGAATGGCGTAGTATTAACACCCCGTTATGTGTTCAGAATACTAATAAAAATTATTAAAAAAATATTTTATGATCTGAAACTAAACAGACATACATACAAAATAGGTACATACCTAATTATCCATACTGCCGTAAAACAAACAGCACGAACACTAATAAAAAAAATGTTTTATAAAAAAAAATCGAAAGTATCAACCCTATTTGTGAATCACTATGTGTGTGTGATTCGTACTGCGGCTAGCGTTAAACATTTCTGATAAGCGATATCAAAAATATCAACTATATTGGAGGTAGTTCTGTGACAACCACATTCCTCTACGGCCGAGACGCACGGCGATGTACCATAATGGCAGGAACACATCGATATAATATAATTATTATATCGATAATACAATTAGCTAAAAAAATTTTTGTTTTATGATGGTTGATGGAAAGCTGACTGGTAAATCATAGTAGAAGTTACAATATAGAAATAGATGTGCCCATAGTACAAGTTTTGTAAAAAAAAATACCTTAAAAAAATTATATTTCAATATTACGCTCATTAATAGTCTAAAGTTTGATATTAATTATGTCAAGTTTAAAAATTAATAATTATCCATTTAAGTCAAAAAATTTCATGAAATATTGAAATATTGCCGAATTAATTATTCTGGCTCTAAAAAAACTACTATGTATACTACTAACTTGACCTTATATGTTTTAACTTGCACTTTACCCGATAAAGAAAACTACTATAAATCATTTTGATTCTGTAAGTATAAATTATGTTAAAAAAATGTGCTGGCGACTGAACCCGCCATTAGGCAATTTATATTGCTAGAATAATAAAAAAATATCCCGGGTAAAATCTTTGCGTTGGAATCGTGTAAAATAGACCTATACATGATAATACCTATACAGGATTACACAAAACACACAATACACAACAGAATTATCGGTCGTGGCTGAAAATACACATAAAATAGTAAAAAATAAATAGGCCAGGAATAATTACGTATAAAAAAGTTTTGGAAGAAAGAAAAATACACAAAACACAGCGTTGGTGGTATGCTGTGGTGTCACTAGGCCCCCTATCTAGTGACCCTAGATCTGCGGCTGAAGGCCTACAGACCTAGTTTACGAAAAACCTGCCACGGAATTCGCTCCGTGGTTCCTTTAATCGCCTCTTACGATACCCTAGGATGAGTAGGGGTGGACCGATTCTGCAAAGTAGGCCGGGTACCACACGGCGGAGGGCAGCGAGAATGAAAAAATCTTCCAACCACGACACGAAATAAAAAAAAAACACGCCAACCACCACCAAAAGAAAAAAAAAACGAACAAGCTATAAAAACCACGTTGGCGCCAGTGTAGCCTAGTCGGCGAGCATGAGCTATTAAATAAAAAAATTAAATAGGACTACACAAATTTATTTACATAAAATTAATTAATTACAGAGAAGAATACAGGGAGATTCGTTATTTGGTTTATAGCTTGTTCGATTCTACAAATGGTTGGTAACTCAACTAAACAGTTGGAGGGCGCGAGAACGGCGAGCCCTCGGACGATGTCTTCGGCTGGCTGAAGCCTGGAGTCCTCGCAGGGAGGAACCGGACTATCGTCCCGGTCGCAGTAGCCGGGCGTAGACCCGGAAACGGAGAAACTGATCAACCTTGATCAGCTCGGCGAGACCTCAACTCGGAGGTGGCAACCCTCTAACCAGAGGAAGATTCTTGCCGTAGCAGTAAAACCCTGGAACGCCAGATATGCGTCCCTGTAGTCGCCGCTCCCTTACCGCGACCCTCTCCCGACCAACCTCAGTTGGTGGAAGTTGGCGCAAAAGAGCGACGATTACAAGAAGGTAAAACACACATAAAAGGCCAGGAGAATATAGATTCTCCTGGTATAAAAAGACTAAAACCTAACAGGTAGGAGATGCCTATTTAAAACAAGAAAGAATTTACACAGTTATTAACCTACATTCTTATAACTAAGTACAACTTACCAGTTAATACTGGGTATGTTCACTGAATTTATTTATTAATACAGATTCTGATAAAAATAACTTATATGGAATAAACTATTCTTCACGATTCCAACTCAACTGTGGAACGTGTGTTCCAGGCAAAGACTATTTGATGTGTGTGAGACCTATGCGCTGCATTAAAAATATCGAGTTACAAAAGAAGGGATGGAAAGGTCTAGAAGACTCCGCCCACATTCTGCCTAGCAACTCGATTTCCTTTGTCTCTCGTTGAGACACTATTTTATTTGCAGGTATTAAAAGAAATGATGGCACAAGCGAGCGGCTATACCACGCCCCTTAATAACTAAATACCTTCCTACGTGAAAATTGTAAAAGAACAAAGAAATATATAAAAGTTTTATTCTTTTGGTGAAAAGAATAGCAGAGAAGCTTGCTGCAGCTTCCATCAACCCCAAGCTACCATATTATATAAACTATCTAACGAATTTATAGCGAATCTAAAAGATATGGAAACTACTCCACTAAGCGCCTGACCTAGTTATCTGAGCACAATGTCTTGTACCCTTGTTTTATTAAAACGAAATAGGAACTATAATATATTTCTTAATAAGTCTGTTTTTCGTAATCATTTGTTATAATATAGTGAAAAACAATGTAGCTATGCTACACCATGAGAGTTATGGTAAAAGCCGCCCAAAACTCTGCAGCTCTTTATACAAATATTGATTCATCTAATTTTCTTTCATCATCATCATCAGCAGCCGAGATATGTCCACTGCTGACAGTGTTGTTCCTGACAAATTTTGGGTTGCCGTATTCTAATTCTAAAATTGCCGGATTTTTAGGGAAATCTAAGAAAAATGCCGTATTGTACAAAATATGTATTAAAAACAAAAAATACGTGTGATGTATGTACTATGCGTGGACAGTTGGCAACAGAGATATGAATATATATATCTCTATATGTATATACATATCTCTACATGTATATACATATCTCTACATGTATATACATATCTCTACATGTATATACATATCTCTGTTGCTGACTGTACTACTTTTATTCTTACTTATTTTATTCTTCACCATATAGGTTTTGAATAGTTTCTAGTACTTCTGATTCTGTCGCATGTGGGTCATACTGGTTTTTATCTTTCATTTTATAAATCATTTCATTTGGTACTTGAAATTTTGTACAATTACCGTGATTACGGATTGTTTGTCTGGCTAGAAGAGTTCCATTAATGGTTGGAGTAATTAACTTATTTCGATGTCTCGTTTTCATATTATTCACCTCACTGAAGATAGAGAATCACAATAGGTACAGTACAATAACAATTATTATTCCGGGGATTCCACACACATCCTAGAACCTACCAGAATAAGGAACTAACATCCCTAATACGTCTGTGAATTAAAGAATTTAGACATTAACATCTCTTAGATAAGGTTGTATTTGGTTTAATCCTGTTGACGTTTCTTTTTTCGTGGCGCTTCTACTTATCTATGGTTTACAAGTTGGTGCATTCCATTTTATACGAAATATTTTTTTTTATTAACTTTAGGCAATTACCGTATATTTTAATACGGTAATCAAAGAGCTGCCGTATACCGTATATATGATGCCTAAGATGCCTGAATGCCGTATATTACGGCAATTGCCGTATCAGGAACAACGCTGACTGCTGAACAAAGGCCTCTCCCTTAGAATGAAGGGGTTGCCATAATTCCCACGATTGGCAGGCGGCTTGGGGATCACAGTATAGGTGGTAGGTAATAAAAAAAAGACGCTGCTGCCCATCTTCTTGTTTTCCCTTAGCCGCCTCTTACGAACACCCAACGGGGGGAGATGGGTGGGTGCTATTCTACCCGGACACCCCCCTGGAAAATTTTCTTTAATTAATAAATAATTGAATGTTTTTTTTTAGCAGAATCTTAGCATTATTTTCAAAAAGTTTAGCAGAATTTGGCACAGTGGCTAGCAGAATTGTCAATTTTAATCTGGTCACACTGCCCATAATTCTATCCACAGACGTATTAGGGATGATTCTATCGATTGTGCAATATTGAATACGAAAATAAAATAAATATTGTTATTGTTTTACCTAAGAGTAAGAAGAATACTGTGAAAATGAGATAAAGTTTACTTCAAGTCTTTGTAAACAAGTTTCCAGATAGACATCACATTTTAGACGTACACTCTTTTGTTGTGAAACCATTAAACATAATTTAAAAATTATGGTGGAAAACGGTGCATCCAGTGGGGGCAGCGACAGTCCTAGTGCAACATGCACACGTTCTGGTTTGCTCGAGACCTTAGTGCGAGGAGTCTGGTACAGAGTTCACTGCACTCTAGAGGAGGACTATCTGTGCGTGAGTCTTGACGATGGGTACGATGCGACGACCACCCTGAACGGCTCCCTGAACAACAACAATGTTGAAACCCCGAACAGTGACTTCACAGAAGTGCCCGAAGCGATAGCAAACCAGAAACGTTTAGTGCAAGTAGTAAAATCAGACAATAATGGATTGGGGATATCAATCAAAGGTGGGATAGAAAACAACATGCCTATATTGATATCAAAAATATTCAAAGGTATGGCTGCAGACCTTACAGAACAGTTATATGTTGGTGATGCAATATTGTCTGTGAATGGAGAGGATCTAAAGGATGCCACACATGAAGAAGCTGTAAAAGCATTGAAAAGAGCTGGAAAAATGGTACAGTTAGAAGGTGAGCAACTATTTTCTATTAGCAAGTGAAGCTATGAAACATCATTCATATAATTGAACATGATCTCACCTAATTGACCTTAATTAGTGCATTGGACTGCTATTGTTGTGCTATTTATAGGTTCATTTATTGAGATGGTTCTGCTTAAATCATTTATGTACAATACTTTACTCATTATTCTAATGTTTCATCAATACTATAGATTTGTCTCTTTCCCTGTATATAATAATATGTTACAACCTTTTTTCTATTAATATTGGCTTGACAAAATCCACACAGTCACAGAAGTTAAATAGTTATGTAAATTTTTAATTTTTGGAGTTTATTTTCATTTGTTTGACATGAACACAGACTTATTCATGTTGTATTGGAAAAATATACAAACTCAATCAGATTTTCTAGGAGATGCTAGGATGCCTCCTCCTCAGTCGGTCCCCCATTGCTGAGGATCGTGACTCCTACCGACTGCTATCTCTGTCGAGGTCCTCCACTGTTGTCGGTCTTCGGCTGTGTGGATCGCCGTACTCAAGGGAATGTCCAGATGTTCGGACAATTGATCTGTCCATCTCATAGGACTTCTACCCCTCGATCTCTTCCCCTCTACCTTTCCGGTAACTAGCAGCTTCTCCAGATTGCCAGGCTCCCTTCGGGCTATGTGGCCAAAGTATTGGAGAATCCGCTTCGTGCTAGGATGCACCAAATGGTCATTTATTACATCTGAATGTCCTACATATGGACAGATTATGATAACAAGAGCCAAAATTTGCAGAGGCTCTTTTGATAACACAAAATTTTTGCTTCATAAAAGGATTCAGTTTTTACGTTTCGATACCTAAAAGGTAAAAAAGGAACCCTTATGGAGCTTCATATGTCTGTCTGTCACACCTATATATTTCAGGAATCACTGATGCTATCGACTTGAAACTTGGAATAGTTTTAGATCTTACTTACCCAACCTCATTGCAAATGAAAAAAAAAATTCTATTTTCAAAACACATTTCTATTTTGGTTTATGCCACATAGGTTTTGGCTTATAATCAAAATGGTCCAAAAACAAATACCCCAACTTATGTCTGAAGTTGAGAACCAGTCATAACGCACGGGAGGAGACACGTGGGCAGGGAACATCGCGCCACCACCGCCGGCAACATACCTGCAACCATCGGCTCGCGGGACGCACTGGGCCATACGGGACGGCCCTTTAACTTGGTTTCTTATTATTTAATTTTTATATATTACAGCATTAAACCAGCCCTAAATTTTTATATAGTCTGTGCTTTTTTATTTTACGTCTACTAGGATCCTAAAATGGTCCTTCGAGCCGGAACATTGTTAGGGTCCTAGTGGATAGTTTTATACATGTTTTGTTTGTATCTTTTACAGTTAAATATCTACGTGAGGTGACGCCGTACTTTCGAAAGGCATCTATCATCAGTGAGGTGGGTTGGGAGCTGCAGCGTGGCTTCATGGCTGACGTGCCGCCTTCCCCGCCTTCACCGCGTCGTCGACGCGCCGACACGCGCTATGTACCTCTACTGATGGCATGCATTGCTAAGAACCTGCGCCACCGTGACCCAGGTAATGTTGGAGTGTTGACATAAACAACATTTATTGTACAATCTTATTGTAAAACAGTATTTTAAGTATGTAATGGTTACAAATGCTTGAAAGCAAGAAATTTTTTCTTAGTTATTCAGGTTATTCAGGTCGCGCAAGTGAAGTTTCAAAGTACATTGAGTATATATACAACATCCATTGGGGGCTTCGGCCCTGGCCGAGCATCACACCTCGCTCGGTCGAAGGATTCTCCCTTTAGCATCGCTCCGCGATAGGCCTTTGACTTGGCTTAACAACTGCTGCCTACATGACAACAACCGGGTCCGACTTTATACGTGTCCAACTGCCACTAAACGGTCACCCATCTAAGGACTGACCTTACAGACATTGCTTAATCAACTTCTCATTTACCGAACAGTGATTACATCTAGCCATGAGCGCCTGTATGGTGTCTGGGTAAGCACATACCCATTTCTCCCGTTAAGTGTCGCAAGAGGCGACTAAGTGTTTTTTATTGTTGTTTTACTCCGATCCCCAATACGCCTCCCAAGCGTGAGGATTATGGCAACCCTCCCTTATAAGGGGGAGGCATGTGTTCAGCTGTGGATGTACTTCGGCTGTTGCTGATGATGAAAATAAGCACCTAACAATGTGTGGTGGGTGTAGAGGAGCGCACGATCGAGATATACTCGCCGGACGGTGTGCACGCGCTAGCACTACGCGCTAGTAGCGCAGCGGCGGCGGCGGGCTGGCATCGCGCGTTGCACGCGGCCGCGCGTCGGGCAGCACGCGCCGCCCTCGCTCGCGCCCGCCCGCGACTGCGCGCGCTCGTCGGCGATGTGCGCTACGCCGGCTGGCTCGCAAGACGACCGCCCACAGAACACGTAAGCACACACCTTTATTACTTTATGGTTCCGTAATCATTACGTAATTACATGGAAGGGATCGGTGCAAATAAATATACTTGGTCAGTTACAAGAGTGATGTAGATATTTTTATATTTCTTATTTGTCGCTTTACGCGTATAAAACCAGTCTGCCACGCTACTCGAAATTTCATGTTTTATAACTTTATTTTGACTATAAAAAGAATGCAGTTTTTTCACAATCAGTCATTATAGTATATTGATGCAATCAGTAATATAACCGATTACAAAGGTTTTCAACCTTTTATATTCCAAATGTTTACCTCTAAAGTGGTTATTCATAATTGGTTCCTAATGCAGTTATTTATTTATTTATCCAAAAATACATTTACATTAAACATAATGAACGTCAATAATAATTATAATTAGCATACGTGAGCGAGTGACTGTAGTATACATCTTCCATGCGTCTCTCTTGTGCTCTACAAGTTTTATAGCATGAAGTGAGTTTTCGTTATTATGGCCTTTATGTTATGTTTTTTCTGACTTGGGGTGATTTAGGGTAGGTACAGAGAAACTAGTGTTATCTACTTTCTATTATTCATGAATTGTGAAAACTTTGCAGCTAAGTGCGTCCGGTGGATCAGATAGCTCCGACGAAGCTGAAGGATGGCAGCCGACGTTCGTCGCCATCACAGATCGTGAACTTAGGTAAGCACAATTACAAGTAGGGATGAGCGTTAATCGAAACCTGTTTCTAATTTAATTGAGTTAGTCAATATAATTAATTTATGTTATGCGATTTTATCTGTGAAGAAATGTTTGATTAAACACAAATTCTATTTTCCTAAAGTCTTACAATCCGATGGCACGGAAAATCGGCTCAAACAGACAATAGGCATGATGACTAATTTTGAAAAAATGCTCTATAATGTACTTACGGGTCTACTATTGCCGAAAATAATAATATTTTTGTATTAAATTTTCAATTAACAACAATATTTTAAATTTTTAAAATAGAGTTTGAATTTCATTCCATAACGATGGCCGGTGCATGGCGCCATTTTGTGACGTCACTAAGGTGTAAATAAACATCTGTCTCGGTATAAAAGTGAATCATTGTATGAAAGAAAAAGTTGAGATGACAGTTTGACAGTTGTTTATTTACACAGGATTGACGTCATTCACTCTGATCAGCGTTTATTACAAAATGGCGATTAGCTGTATTTGAGTAATTTATTTGCTTAATTATCACGAAAATCTCTCTCTTATTATGAAAATGAGATGCATTTTTGTTCTAATATTTAAAACCACAGATTTATTTATATTGTGTTGCAGTCATCATGCCTATATTAGGTGATTGTATTGTCCTAACTGGTAAAGATAAACTACACGAATTTCTCGGATGTAAAGCGAGCGGCTTCACATGTCAGTCGAAAGCTAGTTATGCTTTCTCAGACATGCAAGTTTCCTCACGATGTTTTCCTTCACCAAAAGCTAGTGACGATCGCATAAAGACGATTCGCATATAATTAGAGAAGCAACCTCCAAGGAGCAGTGTGTAAACATTGCTGTGTTCCGGTGTGAAGGGCACTGTAGCTGGAGAAATTACTGGACACAAAAGACACAATATCTAATGTCTTAAGGGTTGGCAACGCGCTAGTGATTTCTCTGGTGTCGCTAGCGTCTACAGGCTGCGATGACCGCTTACCATCAGGCGGGTCGCATGCTTGCATGCCACCTTGGTTGTATTAAAAAAACGTGCGTGCGTGGAGTCTCTCCGCGCGGAAGAAGTGAAACTTTCCTCTCGCTTTGTCTCTTTCTATTCCCCCTCCCCGCGACTGAACGACACTGAACGACACTGAACGATACTGAACGACACTGAACGGCACTGACCGACACTGATCGACACTGAACAACACTGATGGACACTGAACAACACTGATGGACACTGACCGACGCTGATCGACACTGAATGACACTGAATGACACTGAACGACACTGATGGACACTGAACAACACTGATGGACACTGACCG
This sequence comes from Furcula furcula, assembly GCA_911728495.1. Lineage (NCBI taxonomy): Eukaryota > Metazoa > Arthropoda > Insecta > Lepidoptera > Notodontidae > Furcula > Furcula furcula. Next base: position 21,441,585 of record OU452248.1, read on the forward strand.
ACGCTGATCGACACTGAATGACACTGAATGACACTGAACGACACTGCACGACACTGAAAGACACTGCACGACATTAAATGACCGACACTGATCGACACTGAATGACACTGAATGACACTGATCGACACTGAATGACACTGAACGACACTAAATGACACTAAATGACACTGAATGACGAAATGACTGAATGACTGCGTCACGTGAGCATTTTCATACCCCATGGTAGCGTTAAACGTTTAACGCAACCTTGTTGGAAGTCGCATAAGGGTCGTCCATTAATCACGTGATTAATGGACGACCCCTAAGAAGTTTCACTTCAAAAAGAGATCAGCCCCGGGGCCTAGTTCGCCGCCGCTGACTCGTGGTCGGTACGTCAGGATGTACGAGGCGGCGCCGTGGTCGGGCGCGGCGTGGTGCGCGGCCGGCGAGTGCGTGAGCCTGGCGGCCACGCGGCTGGCGTGGTGGCGGCGCGCGGGCGGCGGCGCGGCGCTCGGCGTGCGCGCCGGCACGCCCGCCGGCCTGCTCACGCGCGCGCTGCGGGCCGACACGCCGCACGACCTGGCCGCCGCCGCCGCCGCGCTCGTGGACGGCGCGCACCGCGCCGTGCGCACCATGACCGACTTCACCTTCAGATGCAGGTACCGATATACCCCCCGCCATTGAGGCGCTGTTCTATTGTCGTCGCTCTCGTGATGATGCGTTACGTCCGACGAAAATGGTCGTGAAGTGGTCATCCTATTTACGATAGCAGAAATATGTCTGGACAGTAGAAACTGTACAACGCAGTTAAGATCTATTTCTAATGTGATCGCATTGGTCGCATCGCTCTAAAATAGGACACATGATTTCGTATCGTACGAGCGCATCGCATCATCGCGATGCGATTACATCGCAGCATAAACGAAGTTCATATAATATGGATATTTCTGTTGGTGGTCTTAGCTATTGATTATTTTTCCTATTATTTGATAAATGGTTTATTCGGGACGGTTCTTAACTGCGATTGGAATTTCTGTAACCGTTTGTTACGAACACGTTTTCTTGTGACGGGCAATCAAGTTATAAGCTCTGCTTCGATTTGCTTAAACACCGTCCGGCCGAAAAGTTCTTTCGATTTCTTTTGGAACATTATATAACCTGTAACTTGTCTTTATTATTTGTCTGTGTGTACATAAATAAATAAATGTTTCAGTCGATCTGCGCATATGCATCGGTGTAGGCCCTTCGAAGCATAAATATTTTATTGGAATATTTCAACTGTAGATTTCATACTCGCATTAATTAGGAGTTACGTTGACGCATGTGTCTATAGGACCGTCTTAAACGACCGTGGTCCTTCGAGCCGTCCGTGCGGCGGAGACCGCGGAGAGTGTAGTATATGTGTTGTTGCGGCAGGTACCAGGGCGCGGTGGCGCGGCTGGCGCTGGGCGCGGGCGGCGTGTGCGTGTGGGAGGCGGCCGGCTCGCTGGGCCGCGGCGCCGCGCGCGCGCTCTACCGCCGCCCGCTGCACGCCCTGCGCGCCTCCGCCGACGACGACCGCGCCAAGCTCTGGCTGCACTTCGCCGACGACGACACGCTGGTACACACATTTGAGAATATAACGTGCCAGTTGGACAGTCGACCACTATATTGTGTACTGCGTTAGGTACTCAATGTTTATCATAGCATTTCTTCCCAATGTAAAAGTGTTGACGCTCACTTTTGTACCAATCGCTCGCTCACTTTTGTACCAATCGTTCGCTCACTTTATAATAATATAATAGGTTCTTCATAACTTTAATTCTACATTTCCCTTGAGCCTAGTCTTTAATTGTACATGGTCCTCTTCTCTTCCATGACAGTAGCAATAATTGTGTAACCAATCACTCGCCATTCACCCTGCTGTGGCAAAATCCATGCTCTCTTCTATCATAAAAGCTAAGGCCATATAAGTCTGATCCGTTGATTCTCACCCCCGCATGCAGTAGAGCCTAAACCCTCAGTTTAGCTTTAACGATAAAATATAGGAGACCATAGTAAAAAACTGTTGATGGCAAAGAAGTTGCCATAGGCAATCATCAACAATATTTCAATAATGTTAAGGATTTCAACGAAATCTAAAAAAATAACGACTTCGTTTATAATTCAAACCCAATCAACAGGAGCTGGAAATGGATGGCAGCCCGAAGCCAGCAGTGTTTATTCTCCACAATCTTCTCTCTGCCCGCGTCCATTCCCTCCCTGGGGAAGGGGAGACCCCGCCGCTATAACCCGAGGACGTTCGTGGGGAACCAGACGTCGGCGACCCAACGCCAACCTGCCTGTAAGCTACATGGCCTAATATTATATAGATTATAGACGGATTTAGGGACTTCTTGATGTTTCTGTGTCGCTTATTTTTACTAAACTAGAAACCGAAGATACCGAAGTAAGAAAAATTTGCAAGGACTAAGAATTTCTAAGAATATATCTGCGCCGAGCAGAATCTTCATATACAACGTGTTAAAATACCCCGTAAAAATAAATAAAAAAATATTATTATTTTCACTGATGTGCAAACCCTATTTCAGTAATATTAAAAAGTAAACTACGCAGAATGTACCTACATTTCTACCTAATTCGCGGAACTGCAAAAATTTTAAAAGACCTAACCTTACTAGATTTGACAACATTTTTGGCTTTGATAATTAATTATATTTTTTACGGGGTATTTTGTAACACCATGTATTTGCGTGGTGTAAATGCCACAACTGCAATAATTTAACCTGTGATTATTTATTCATTACTTTACGCATTTTGTGGCCTCCTATATGTAAAGGAGCACGTAGATACTGTTTATTTTTATGTAATGTGTGTTTTGTTGGAGACTATAATATAATAATTAAAATTTACTAATTTAAGACAATACAGAATTGTTAAGCATATATTCGTGTAGATTATTCTTTGTAAAACGCTCTTATAGGCGACTCGACTTTGAAATTAGTCCAAACTACTATATTAGATGTGATGGACTTAATTAAGATGGGGAAAAGGTTGAATTGTATTGCTGCATACTAGCGAGGTATGCTCCAGTAAATATATGCTTCAAGAAAGCGATGTTGTATATGCTACGAATATATGTGAATGAATTGTAGGCTTAGATTCACCTTCATATAACTTCTATTTATTTCTGTTGTAGCGACATCACATTATTTTTAAACTGACAATCGGCATCTACACTCATTCTCATTGAATCTCTTACAACTGACGTATCTGTGATGTTTGATATTGTATCAGGTATTTCCCTTTATATTTGAAATCTTTATCGTTATCAGAACTTTTTCTAATAGTGAATTCATTTAGTGACTGATGTAGTTAGTAAAAATATTTACAGAAGTTTAGATTTTTACCTAAATAGTCTGAGTATAGTGATTGATAGCACGCTGCTGTTTAATTCGACAAAATGTCGAAGAGCTCTATTGTCAGGGTAAGTTGTATTTTAAAACCACCTTCCTATTTTACATCTTTATAGTACGTTGTATATAAATTCTGTCTGTAGAACTAACATTGCCAAAGAGTTCAAAAAACACAATCGACAATACTTCAAATGGTGACGATTATTTTATATCTGCAAATCGTTTTGAACCCTAAACTCATCGTGATAAGCTTCGCAATAGCAGGATGTTCTGTCGCTTGAAGTGTATGTGGCTGTTGTTGCTCTTCCAAAGATCCGTTGTCTTTGTACATTTGTTTTGTTTGTTATGTAGTAGTAGCGTAGCGTAGAATATTTATAGTTGCTTCACGAAAGGGTTTCCTACGTCAAGAGTTCGGTAATATGTACTATTATAGAGGAGTACTGAAAATTTGTGGCTGAAACTTACCAAAGTTGCGAAGTACCTAGAACATAACAGATAATAAATTGATGATAAAATTGTTGTTACTTACATAATGCTATTTTTTTGTATTAAATTTGACCAATTTGATAAAGGCAAGGCTGTCGTTCGAAACGCAAGGGGCAGGGTTGCAGTACGCAAATCGGTTTGTATAACATTATTTGAACAGTATTTTCTCCTAATTGTCCTACGAGCCCAGGCACTGATTGAATTGTCTCCGTATCAGATCCCAGATGACCAATTCCCAGGTTACCCATTGGGGATGTCTCAAGAAATTTCCATTAGCCGCTCGGAGTTTGAAACTGTTCCGTAACAGTGACATTTTTCAATACAATTTAGTCACGTGGGTGCATTGCATACCTATTTTTAAATATTTTTTTATTGGTATTTCAGCATTGATCCCATAATAAAAGTTTCTCTAGGTGGAGATCTTTTTCATTAGAAAAAACTTGACATGTGACCAAATTGTCACCTTGTATCTGTGACTGCTTAGCCAATATCCTCAGACGAAGGAAGCTCATTCGTGAAATTTATTAAAATATTGTTTCGTTTCACATCGATCATGATGTATTTATATAATTTTAGTTGTAAATAAGATGTATGTATACTGTTTTAATAAAGTGAACATTCCCAGAATGAAGATGATTACATTTGCTTTAAATATTTGTAGCGATTAATCTCAAATAAGTTAGTGTAAGGTTTCAATAATAATGTATATTGTGTAGGGAATATTGCAATGTAACATTTAGGGCAATATAGTGAAGTGATAATACATTTAAATGGTAGTTATTTATTTTAATATTAAAAGCATCTGCTCATTACCCCTCATCATACCTTGGGATTTTTTTTCTTTGTATAAATTTATATGACACAACGCTCACAAGGCCGTGCTTTGACCGGAGTGTTCGTATTAAACGCGTTAATCCTTTTTTGTGACTGGTACGTTCGTACTACGGTCTTTGTATGGTACGGTTCGGGGTAGTGGGTAGATGCCTTAAATTCTATGAATATTCTTCATTACCATTTACCAGTAACATTACACGCTTATTTACTTACTGACGACTGATTAATTTAAATAATACATTTTTTTTATATTATATTCTTATATGGAATCGTGTACATTTTTTTAATAAATCTAATACATCACAACTGTATGAATTATATCGACTAACTTTTTCTAATCAATCAAATATTAGTTTCTAAGCTAAGAAGTCTCTTAAAAATAAAGTTACCATAATTATAGCACGTGATAGTGGTGGGGGAATTAAAATTAAAAATGTTGCCATATCGATAAAGTTACGCTAAGGTATCTTGTAATCTCCTAGAATTTCTACTGATGACATTTTTTCGTATTATATAATAGCTATGAAATATATCAAAACATTGATACAACACTGTATATTTTATTCTACTAGTGCATGGTCCGAACAATTTTTTATCGATATTATTTTTAAATCATTCCAATGTAATTAATAATTAAGCGAATAAAGTCATTATTTAATAACTATTGTCATCTATTTACTGCTCTGCGAGACTAATACCTAAGTCTTAGATTTCTAGTCTTGCATAAGTCATAAGACTGATTTTAATTTATTTAATGTCCATATTGTATGAAATAATGGCAATATTTCAAACACCTTTTAATCTAAGGAGAACCTTAGGATTATGTCTCATAACTTCATTTATACTTAGATATGTATTCGTATATTCTACTATCTATATGGTAGTTGTATCTACATTCAAATTGTTTATAAATACGAAATGCTGTTGCTGAAGTGACATAAAATACAAAGTGTTAAAACAAATCATGTCCGATCGCGTGAGAATATTATTCAGTATCGCAATGCAGTCATTCGTATATAACTCATTTGTTGAATATCCCTTTTTTCCTGAATTGTGCAATGCGAATATTCTCCGTAAATATCTGACAGGTTTTTTAACACTTCATTAATAACCAAAGATGAGTAAACTTGGTCTCAAAATATTTACCAGACGGTCTTTAAAGACTTCCGATATAAGATCAACAAGAGTCAATAATGGACTGAAACCGCAAATCGCAGTACATACACCAGAAATTAAAAGAAAAAAAAACAGCGCAGCCAATTAATTATACAATAATATTAGGCAGAATACCGAAAATACCGGTAACCGAAGGGGAAGAAAGGTTCTCGAGTGGCGACCGCGAAACGGAAGACGCTGCATAAGCAGGCCTCCCACTAGGTGGACAGACGACATTGTGCGCGTCGCAGGTAACCGGTGGATGCAAACAGCCAATTGTCGTTCACTGGGGCATTGTGGCGTTCCAAGGGGAAGGCCTATGTTCCTATGGATGTCTTTCGGCAGGTGATGTTGATAATTCGCTAGAAGTCCAGCATAGTTGTACAGAGTGATAGGAACAATCGTACTTTTTCCAAAATAGTTGACACTCCTATTTGCTCTGATTGTTGATAGCTTTAATGTTGATGGCATTGCATTCGGTTACAAACATGGCAATTGGCACTAAAATAACTTTAAGACTTTCTCGTTCCATAATCAATAACAATAATTAACGTCAAACCAAAATATAACGTAAATCGCGGCAATTCCCAATTAAATAATGTTCACTAATAATTCTGTTTTTATAATGATTTTATTATTATTGCAAATATTTCCCGTCTTCATATTTTCCTGCATAACTTCGCCATGAGTTCCAAGAAAATTCTACTAAACTTTTTATAGAAGATCGTCTACAGTTTCAGTAACAAGCAAGCGTGCCGCGTTTTCCTAATTAAGAGGAAATACTAATTATAAAATTTATGAACTTTTTAAAGGCAATGGCATTTCGTTGCTACTGTGGCGACTTGTATATTAAACAACATGTATAATATTTTAAACTACGTATACAATGCTAGTGGACTTGTTATAATATTGTGATCCATTGGTAGCTTAGCGTCGTGCATTATCATCTGTAGTTAAAGAACTGTCATTGAGATGCATTAAAACAACGAAGAAAATATTTTGCATTTTATTTCTTTACATTTCGACTATTCCTTAATTTAAAAACCTTTTTTTCAGACGATAAGAAGGACGGATATAAACGACGGACGGACGATAAAAATAAATTTTACTAATAAGTATAATTAATTAAATTATCCAGGGTATGCAAGTACAGTAAGTACAATGGAAACTAGTCAAATTATGAAAATACATACCTTTCATATTAATATTTTTGTTATAACCAATCTTTCAGACTCAGTGCTGAAAGTTAGCAATGCTTTCAACCTTAGCCTAGACCGATTACTTATTCTGAAAGCCAGAGTGCTTTTATTTAGTGTTATATCCTATGGATCGAATATAGTACACACAGGGTTGGGCAGTATTTGAATTACTTGTATTTGAAATACGTAATTGAAATACAAATACGTATTTGGTATTTGTATTTCAATTACTTCCTTAAAATGTAATTTGTATTTCAAATACCTGACCCCCGAGGTATTTTGTAATTAGTCATTCAAATACTTGAGGATTCAAAATACATTTTTACATTAAAATACATTTAACCCTTTGATTATAATTATACGTCTAGATACCTACTCGTCTTGTAAAGTGCCGTTACAGAGCGTCGCGGCCTCATATTCGTGTTTGCGTGCAGGCCTCGTTGTACACTCGCGTCATCTGTGGTTGTGTGCGTGTTTGGGGATCTCCAGTTATAAATATTTTTCCCAAAAAATAGGAATATAGGCTGGATGGATTCCTAGTGTCATTCGAGACTTGGTCATACCATAGCACCATAAGTCATAATAATATGACTTATGGTGTTATTGCCTGATATTGCGTGTCATTGCGTGTTAATGCATGTCGTTGCGTTGATTGCGTGTCATTGCGTGTCGTTGCGTATCGTTGCGTGTTATTGCGTCTTTTTGGGTCTTATTGCGTCTCATTGCGTGTCATTCCGTGGCATTGAATCTTATTGCGTCTTACCTCATCATACCGCGTCTTGTCACGTCATACCACGTCTTACCGCATTTATCGCTTATTACCGCGTCGTATCGCGTCTTACCGCGTCTTAACGCGTTTTACCGCATCTTATCGCTTATTACCGCGTCTTACCGCGTATTACCGCGTCTTTCCGCATCTTACCACGCCTTACCGCGTATTACCGCGTCTTATTGCAACTTATTGCATCATAATGCATTTTATTGTATTTTATTGTATCATCAGTATATAGGTACAATAAGGTAGATTGCGAAAAATAATATGCAAAATCGTGGGTCGGTATTTCGTGTCGTTTTTCATTGTTACACATTTTTATCCCCTAGACCCTCAGCCGCCTAAAAAATCATAGGCAGGCCTGTCGCTTACCATCAAGCGATGAACTTACTTGCCTCGTCACCAGAATGAAAAAATACTTCTATTTACCACTATAAAAAAAAATCTTAAAAAAATATAATTAAAGTCAGTCAGTCTATCAGTCAGTCTATCCATCAGTCTATCCATCAGTCTATCAGTCAGTCTATCCATCAGTCTATCCATCAGTCTATCAGTCAGTCTATCAGTCAGTCTATCAGTCAGTCTATCAGTCAGTCAATCAGTCAGTCAATCAGTCAGTCAATCAGTCAGTCTATCAGTCAGTCTTATCAGTCAGTCAGTCAGTCAGTCTATAAGTCAGTCTATCAGTCAGTCTATCAGTCAGTCTATCAGTCAGTCTGTCAGTCAGTCTATCAGTCAGTCTATCAGTCAGTCAGTCATTCAGTCAGACACTGAACGACACTGAATGACAGCGTCACGTGAGCGCTTTCATAACCATAAGATTAAGAGCGCTTTCATAACCTTAACAAATTTAACGCTTAACGTTTAACGCTTAACGTTTAACGCTTATCGTTTAACGCTTATCGTTTAACACCTATCATTTAACGCTTTTCGTCTAACGCATAACGTCTAACGCGTTAAATGATAACATTTTTGGAAGTCGCATAAGAAGTTTCACTTCAATAATAATCTTACGTTCCGGACGTTTTTTCCCGGTTAGGGTTTTTTTTTTTTTGGGAATGATAGACGCTGTTGGCCGCAGATGGCCAACATGGAATGCGATTACAGCTTTACCGGACAATAGGAGGCGAGCGCTTGAAGCGCACCTTTAAAGGGCACCTCAGGGAGGCACGGCCTCGGCTTGGGCTGTCGCTTAAGAGAGGGCTGAGTTTACCGCCGGTTCACAACGCGCCCCCACTGAGAAGAACCGGCAAGAAACTCAGTGGGGTGATGCACGTCGTTGCGGTCGCATACGTACGACCCTTCGGCCTCGCCGGCGAGACCGGTGTCTGATAGCTAGTGTAGCATACGGTTGTCGGGGAGGGGTCGGCGCATCCCGGTCCAATAGGACCGTCATGGGGTCAGGAGGGTCGAGCAGTACGTGCCGTGGTCTGCGGCGCGAGTCAGAAGGACTAGGGGCGTAATCGGCGGCGGCGCGGATTAAACTGTTCGCGTGACGGGACGCGGATTCAAAGTAGCGTTTCGACGCTTCTTTGAGGAACTTACGAAGGGGATCTAACTTGAAATCGGAATGCTCCCGGTTAGGGTGGGCACCCCTCCGTCCTTCGGAGTCGCTGGACGCTCGGGGTGTGGGCCCTTTGAGCGTCTATTGAGTACGGCGGCGACTCCGAGGAGGACGGCGGCGGGGTTGCGACCCCCGTCACCGTGAGCACCGTGACAGGTTCCCGGGGGGCTACAATGCGCCCCCGGTGGCGGGCTCAAAGGCAAGGCACTGAGGGGCCCCTGGTGCCTCTCATGTGCCGATGCGACAGCCGCGGGGGTTTTAGTGGGTAAGAATCCCACATACCCCGGTCGAGCCCCACAGCTCCCAGGGATCTTTAGAAGATTTCCCCCGCGTCAAAAAAAAAAAGGGAAATCTAGTGTTCATGAACGGAAACTCTGGTTTTACTGATTAATCTTGCTTTCCTCTACTTTTCTGTTTTCCTCTGCTGGTGTAGAGTATTTTGTAATTTGTATTTTGTAATTTGTATTTTGTAATTTGTATTTTGTATTTCAATTAAAAATAGCTAAAATACTGTATTTTGTATTTTATATTTTAAATACCTTACTTGAAGATATTTTGTATTTCGTATTTTAATTACATGCGATAAAGTATTTTGTAATTTGTATTTCAATTAAAGCAAAGCGTGTATTTTGCCCAGCCCTGAGTACACAGATACCAAAAAATACAGCAAAATATGGTATTATTTGGAATTTACTATAAAGGAGACTTGTGCAAGGTACTGGAAAACCACAGGGGATTTAAAACTTCGTAAACCTTGTTGAATTTCGGTCTGAAGGGTTAAGTTAACGAACACTTAAGTCTCTAGTGACGTGCAGAGTTAAAGCTCTATAAGAACAGGCGTGGCGCTAATCCTGCACAGATATCCTGCTTCTTTCGTCATTAAGTTGCATAATAATACCTGTAAAATTGGCACATTTAACACGCACCCGACATGGTGGTGGTACTAAGGCTGCCTGTCCACCGGAGCGGAGCGAGGCAGCGGAGCGGAGAAACGGAGAATATTAACCAATAAGATTGCACAAAAACTCCGCTCCAAAATCTTAGTTCAATCTTATTGGTTAATATGTATCCGTTTCTCCGCTCCGGTGGACAGGCAGCCTTACGGTAGGTACTATACAGACTCACTTGTACGTAAAAACTCGCTTACATACCAACTGTGAGTAATGTAAGTATCACTGTCGCCTTTTGGAAATGCGGTCCCAAAAGAGTTGCATCGACGTTTTACTACTCAAGATAGTAACAAGTGGGTCGTGTTATTTCGATGGCAGTCTACGTTTCATTAGGTCGAGAGGGCGATGCGCAGGGCGCTGGCCGACAGAGGGCTCTCGCCAGCCTACTTCAGTGGCTTATTACAATCTATACAATAGCTTAGATAGCACAATGCATTATAAACCTTAACAATAAAACCTAAGGAAGAGTTTGCTCTGTAGATGCAGCATGGGTATGAATAGTCCTGTCTGTGCTATTGTCTCGTTTTTCTATCGGAAAACCGACCTGAAGAAATAAGCTACTTACGATGTCAGTTGGTTTTAATGTTCAAATGGAGAATTGTATATCAACTATTGTGATTACCATTATTGGTATATTATGGTATATAAATCAGTGGCAGATTACCTGTTTTTTAGCTTTCAAGATAGGGAATAGTTTCGCCCAACAGTGGGATAATAAGACGAGTGGCCGATAGGGAATTCCACTAGATAGGTAGGTACACGGCAAGAAATAGATTCAATTGTAGTCTGTGAAATAGTCTTAGGTAAGTACCTATGCTAAAGCTGAAGTTGTGCGTTGTCGGTCAGTTAAGAATAAGTAGAAATTAGTATTAATAACTGTAGGTACTAAATAAGCCTGAAGTACCAGCATCTAATATTTAAAAAATCAATACCGGAGCTTATATATCAGAAGTATGTACCTATAGGTATGTTTTAGATGACACCAAAAGTTTTCCGGCACAGACCAAGTAGGTACAGACACACTTCAGAAATAATCGAATTTGCGGATAGGCCTATTGATGGATGGAAGCATCTGTCACTTCGCTTTTGCTCAATATAGTACCTACATTAGAATCTCAACTCATCGGCGAGCGATTCATTTTAGCGCTATAAATTGAGTCAAAACGTCGTATACATCGTTTTCCAGATGATTAGCGGATGTCTGCTCCGGACGTTTTCAATTGAGCCGAAATTATCGCACTTTGATATTATACAGTTGAGCTGTGAAATTATTCAGTTCCTGGAAAAGTGTTGATAAACAATTAAAAATTGGTTGATGGAAGCAAGCCTTGTTACAACCTTGTAAAAAGCTAAAACTATATAAAAGCTACGTGCATTTTGTGGTAGGAATACCACCCACCATCTCCTTGGGTGTCGTACGAGGCGACTAAGGGATATCAAGAAGATGAGCAGCACCGTCCTTCTATTGGATCACTTTTTATTTTATTTTGACGCGGGGAAATCTTCGATAGATCCCCGGGAGCTGTGGGGGCTCAACCAGGGTATGTGGGATTCTTACTTACTAAAACCCCCGCGGCTGTCGCATCGGCACATGAGAGGGGTGACCACAGGGCTCTCCGGTGGGATCTGCACCAGGGGCCTCTCAGTGCCTTGCCTTTGAACTCGCCGCCGGGGGGCGCATTGTAGCCCCCTGGGAACCAGTCACGGTGCTCACTGGGACGGGGGTCGCAACACCGCCGCCGTCTTCCTTGGAGTCGCCGCCGTACTCAATGGCCGTTCAAAGGGCCCACACCTCGAACATCCAGCGACTCCGAAGGGCTATTGGATCACCTACCAACCACCTATATATACTGCGACCCCAAATACGCCTGCCTGTGCCAATCGTTTGTATGGCACTCCTCTATGGGGGAAGCCTTTGTTCAGCAGTGGACCTCTATTGACTGAAGATGGTGTAGGTACTATTACATACTCCCATATAGGAGTGTTATTGGCTGTAGGATTTTTTTCTCTCTCTCTTATTTGATCTTTTGAACGGCAGGACATGTCGCTGATGCTGATCTAATTGTAAAAAGACACTGTTTAAAAAAATGTGAAAAAATGACAAGCTCGCTGTGTTTCTTGCCGGATCTTCGCAGTTGAAGCCGCGTTGTGACCCGGTCAAATTCAAAATCATTTATTTCAAATAGGCTTAACGCTAGCACTTTTGAATGGTATTTTTTTTTAAAGCTACCACCTATCACAACGCGGCCTCAACTGAGAAGAACTGTCATTTTTTCACTTTTTTTAAACATTGTTTGTCTTGTTATAATTGGATCAACATTAGCGATAGTGCGTCCTGCCGTTCGAAACATAAAACAAGGGAGAAAAGAAGAAAACAATAAATTACAACAAAATTACAAAAAACTAAAAGGCGAAAGGGATAGTAGTCGGACCAGTCCCCAAGACCAAGCAGCACCCGCGCACTAGTTGATTCGAGCAGCAGCCATCACTCCATTATTAATGTCATCATCAGCAGCCCCCCTAGAAGGGAGGGGTAGCCATAATCCCCACGCTTTGCAGGCGACTTGGGGTTCGCAGTATAGGTGGTAGGTAATCCAATAAAAATACGCTGCTGCCGCCCGTCTTCCTTTTTTGCCTTAGTCGCCTTTTCCGGACACTCAACGGGAGGAGATGGGTGGGTGCTATTCTTACCCGGATACCCCCGGGTTTATTTACGGTCACGGTGTATTAATGTAGGTACAACCATCCTTCGGAGTCGCTGGACGTTCGGGGTGTGGGCTCTTTGAGCGTCCATTGAGTACGGCGGCGACTCCGAGGAGGACGGCGGCGGGGTTGCGACCCCTGTCCCCGTGAGTACCGTGTCAGGTTCCCGGGGGGCTACAATGCGCCCCCCGGCGGCGGGCTCAAAGGCCTGGGGTCCCCCCTCTCATGTGCCGATGCGACAGCCGCGGGGGTTTTAGTGGGTAAGAATCCCACATACCCCGGTCGAGCCCCCAGCAGCTCCCGGGGATCTTTGGAAAATTACCCCACGTCAAAAAAAAGGTAGGTACAACCATATCGTATTGTGGAACACGCAGAAATAGTAATTTCAATCAGTTATGTATAGACTACAGAAAATATTGATAAGGTAGATATAATAAAAGGATTATTATTTATTACAATGGATAAAAAATATTGAATTGTTCGAACGCTAACTTGAAACTACTTTGTATCTGCTGCGAGGCTAGACATTTATAAGCTTCTTGGCTATGATTTGGTACGCCAACGCGCTGTAGCAAGAGCCAATTAGGTAATGTTATTAAAGCTTTAAACGTCTCCTGAACTTCTATTCAATATCTGACATGAATTGCATCTATAAATTTAATTAGTAAAGGATCGATTACTATAATTATTTATATCTACTGACTGACAACAACCCGCAGTGGCATCGCCCTGTATATTTGTAATTGTAGGTTAATTTGTAAATTATGGTGAAGCACCAAAATCCGTTGCGTAGTTTGGAAGATGCAAGTAATCAAACAGATGTGGATTGCTATTTTCTTTTGTATTGTTTAGTTATTTCGACTCTTGGAGCTGAATGTTTATGTATTGTAACTACATAAAAATAATTATCATACCTATGTGCTCACTATAAAGTATTATTTGGCTTTGAGTATAGAAAAAATCTGATAATTAAAATTAACTGACGTATGTGAGTGTGGTTATTGTTGATTTAAATTACAAAATCTATACTAGAGGTTGAGATAGTTATTTAACGCCTACTTTAAGTGTAGCAGTGCGAACACGCCCCCCCCCCGTGCGAGACGTACCTAGTGCTATTTTCGACGAAAACAAACTTTATAAACGTAATTAGGGTAAGGTGGTACAAGAGCGCGCAGTGTATAAGAGTGCGCAGAGCCAATAACTAATCACATAATAACGTTACGCGGGTAGCTTCAGTTGACAATTATTCAAAAACATGTGGTATGTACCGGCAAAAAATATTTTCGTTATGAATTCACGTATTGCAGATTTAGTGAAGAAAAAGTGATTTTGCCCCTCTTGATGTAATTTTCATCGATATTCCAAAGAGGATTTAAACAAAGATTGAAGAGGTGATCTTTTGTTCTTTGTGTTTTTATGTTTGGCTACTATCTAATTTCTTGTCACTGGCGTAGTTTCCTCTTTGATTTGTATAAATAGCTGTAGTATCAATTTAAAGGTGTTTAGACTGAGTAGTGCAAGAGTGCGCAATGCCGATATGTGCAAGAGTGCGTAAGTTGCCATAATTTTTTTAAGGTTAAGGTTAGTATAGTTTTTTAGTTCTTTATTTTTTTATCCTGTCGGAATGTCAAGGAGACCGAGAACGACGAAAAGAAAAAAACGTCAAACGTAAAGTAAGAAGTTCAAAAGCTTATAGGATAGGTAAGGGACAAGTAGCAGCCCAACTAGGTAGGTCTGAGTCGATGTTAAGAAAAATATTGTAAAAAGAAACCATCTCCCAGTCCTTAGGTACACATTCATCAAGTAAATGGAACCAGAGCTTCTTCAATAAATTTAAAATCTTGACAACGCTTTTTGGAATATCTGCTAAAAATATAAGGCGTTTGGCTTATGATTTACCTGAAAAGAATATTCAGGCACACAAAATATTTGATATGGAGGAGTCTAAATGTTCTACAGTTCCCAATAAACCACCAAAAGTTTCATCCACTAAGGGAAAATGATGACTGCGATCAATGACTTTTTGCGCACTCTTGCACACCCGGCTGCGCACTCTTGGCCACACATACCCACTGTGCAAGATTGCGCATTCAAGAGGTTGATTAAAAGTTCTATAGTTTCTAAATTACTGGACTTATGTTAATTAATAGATTGTTTTTTAGTAGATGAACAACTAAAGTTAATAAAGACATTAAAAAATTATCTTTCAAATGTATTTTATTGGTTTTACAGCCTAAAATATCGAAACCGCGCACTCCTGCACCACCTTACCCTAAGTAACAATTTAATATTGCTTTACGGTAAGTGAGACACTTGCACTTCACTGCTGCTAGCCACCCAAGACATTAGTTATCGGTTCCTTGAGCCCGGTAATTTCACCAGCTACAGTGCTCTTCACAGCAGACAGCAGTATTGCTGATGGCAGAATACCTGACACTGCAGTGGTACCAAACTGAACGGTCACTTGCTCGGACTTCCTACCTAGTAGCTAGTGATTTGTATTACGTAAGATGTTCTCTTATAAACATAAATATATAATATATACTTACATAATTTTTTTTGGGACTAATCCCACCACTCATTCCCACCACTGTTACTCCTGTAAGCCAGGATCTACAGTGGTCACCACTGAAGACACCGAGGTTTGACCCTCGGCGAGTCCCAGGGGAACGCTAAATTGTCTTGGAACCCGCAACAAATTTAATTAAAAAGGTAAATAGGAGGAGTTGGAAAAACATATATTCCACTTCCCTCCTTTGCAAAGCGGGAGACAAGCAAATAATTAATAAGCGGTCGATACAACCTTAAAAAGAAGACTCTTACAGGCGGACCAACGAAGGCTAGTCCACTCGTAAGGCACCACGGATTCTGCTAATATTTTATAGGGGCCTATTTGATTTTTCAAACTTGTTTCCAATAATAGGTATGGCAAAAACGTTTGAACGCACGGAAGTTCTCCTTAGTCGCCACAAGGTCCATGTAATATACGACTCCAGATGTCACAACCAAACTGTCTAGCATAAGGCTACGCTCATGTTGCCAGAGACTGCACTCCCAAAGTATATGATGGGCAGTTTGTTCGTACTCATTATTTATCGTAGAACACTGACAGAGAGGCGAAGGCACTAGATTGAAGGAAAATAGTTGCCATGCCCCGTCAAGAATTGTGCGACACAGTGGTCCACCTCTATCCACTTACATAATTATATACCCTTATCATCATTAGCAGCCGAAAGACGTCCACTGCTGAACAAAGGCCTCCCCCTTAAAAGAGAGGGGTTGCCATAATCCCGACGCTTGGCAGGCGGCTTGGGGATCGCAGTATAGGTGGCAGAAAAATCCAAAAGAAAGACGCTGCTGCCCGTCTTCCTGTTCTCGCTTAGTCGCCTCTTACGACACCCAACTAGAGGAGATGGGAGGCTGCAATTCTAATCCGGCACCCCACGGGTATATTATAATTACATTACCTTGTTTTTTATAATTCAATTTATTTTAATTACATTTCAATCCTACTAATTGACTTTGGCTGGCAACCACCGGTTAGTCATCACTCCTGTTCATACATTTATTGTTTAGATTTTGATCTTTTAAAGAAATACAGGTGACTTATATAGCTATAATACTTTTGCAGTATGTGCAGTGCAGTGGCTCCTATATAAAATATTCAGGAGCTCGGCAGTGTAAATCATAATTTTATGATGCACTGCAGCAGTGGAGATGCAGAATATTGAACTAACTCGTTGTAAAAGTAATTTAATATGTAGGCAGAGTAAATACGTTGCCTTCGTCTTCCCGCCTGCTGCCACCTTGGAACGGTGCTGTAGAATGAATACTTATTTGGTAATAAATTTGGACTTGACTTGGATCCAATCAAAACAGGACAAAGTAAAAAAAATGCATATGCAGGTAGGTATTTGTTTATTAAATAATTTATACAGGGTTTTAAACCCCACAAACCGTCGCTGTCGACACGAAATATTTTTCTAGTTTTAACGTTACATTATTAACTAATTAACACCGGCAGACTGTTTAGTAAATAAGGTAGATGTTTACTAAGTCAGTAGGTCGTCAAAGTAATTGGACTACCTAATTGGTAACCATTGACTTACTATTGACCTCATTGTTCCCTAGCTGGGTTTGATACCTTCATCTGATACCTTCATATAGTACCATTATCCATGATAATGGTTTAATAGTGGCAGGCAAATAATGTCACATTCTATACAAAATATTTTTTATTTAACAACCCTTGTTTTTGTCCTACTGTTGGACACGGGCCTCCCTTCAAGTTGAAGGAGCTTAGGCCATAGTCCACCACACTGGCCAAGTGCGAGTTGGCGGACTTCACACGTCATTGAAAGCTATATAGTGAGGCTTTCTCAGAGGCTGGTAACAATCGCCATAGACGATTCGTACATGATTAATTGAAGGATTTAGAGGTGCCAGCCGGGGTTCGAACCTGCGCACCCTGTTTTCCAAGGCTAACACTGCTTCAAAATACAAAATATACTACATTTTAAATAAATAATATTAGGTGACAATCCACATAGTCATTTGATCTAAAACTAGTTAGAGCCAATATGGTAACCAGGTAACTGATACAAATACGTATTCATGTTTTTTTTTGTAAATACATACGTAAATAGACAAATAGCACCCAGGCATAAGGTGGAAATCGAATCCACGACCAGTTTGGTAGCGGCCAGGGTGTCTAACCACTTAAGGCGACGAGCTCCTAGATAACTAACACCCAGCCAGACACAAAACAAACATAATATTCATGCAAGCAGATGACTATCTTGGTTGGGGATCGATCCTGCGATCTTTTGAGTCGCAACTAGAGTGTCCACACCGACGTCTTTGACCAAACACTAACACCATCGGACCCATTCAGCGAATTGATCCTTTATCAAGATTTTGAGATAACATTTCAGATTACTTAAATAAAATATTACAACTTCAGGCTTTTATCTACTAGCTAGAGTAACCTATACACATCGTTATCTGTGCCCCGATTCAGACCATTTCAGGCGTAGTGTAATGTATATTATGAAACCTTATTAAACGCTATGGTGCCGTATACAAAAGCGAAGCTTTATAAGCATAATTACTTTATTCCCATCGCATATTTCGCGAACAATGTGAGCAGTATCGGATGTTAGGAAATCTTGCCCGTTATTAATCAAAAGGGGATGCTATAAAACAATTATTATATAATCAACTAGCTGTCCCACGCAGCTCCGCCCACGTAATTTTCTGCGCCACTATCTTAATTATTTATATACATACAAACATATAAACACGCCTTTTTCCCGTAAAGAGGTAGACAGAGACCACTTCTTTCCACTTGCTACGATCCTTCAACGTAGCGAAGCGTCTTTCCATGGGCCACTTTTCGCCCCGCGAGAAACGAGACGTGATGGGTGGCGAACTACATCGCCGCTATTTTGGTTAATCCAATTATTTTTATGATTATCCATTGCGTTCCCACTAATAGAAAGGGAATGGTTTGTCCACCCCAGCAGAGCCCCGCATGCCAGGGTAAGGCTGGCCTAATTCTGGGTCGCCCGGTCCGACTAGGTTTGCCCCTAGCCATGCATCCATCCGCGCGGCAGACGTTGAATTGCCGGAGAGGGTAGGAATAGGGAAAGGGAAGGATAGGTGGTGTGAAAAAGGGAGATTGGCAAGTTAGAATGGGAAATAGGAAGTGTAGGATATTACCGCCCAGGAGGGCAAGGGATAGGACAAAATAATTAGGGAAGCTGGGGCCGCATACCCGTATACTATACCACAACTACCGGACAGGTAAAATGGGATGAGTAAAACTACATTGAAATCCGTTGCGTAGTTTAAAAGATCTAAGCGTATAAACAGCGGGAGCGACTTAGTTTTATATTATGTACGGATAAAGATAAAGATTAGGACTTGTTTACAAATTGAAATTAATTAGTAAAATTATGAGAACCAAATTGAAATATTTTGACAGAGAGGAAAATATTGTAGGTAGAATCAGAATATGCTTAATTTTTGCCCGAATGCCCCAGAAGGAGGGTTATGTTTATGTTTTTCGAGAGTATGTAAGTATGTCTATTTCTTTACCACGACCTACAGCCTAAACTGCTTGATGTATTTTGACTTATATTACGTGTTTCGCCTTAGATCTGGGAGTGACATAGGCTATAAAAAAATTTAATAACTAAAAATGATAAATGAAAGGTTTTAATGAGACGAGATGAAATATAATATACATGTGCATCATCATCATCATCATCATCAGCCGGAAGACGTCCACTGCTGAACATAGGCCTCCCCCTTAGAACGCCACAATGAACGACAATTGGCTATTTGCATCCACCGGTTACCTGCGACGCGCACAATGTCGTCTGTCCACCTAGTGGGAGGCCTGCCAACGCTGCGTCTTCTGGTTCGTGGTCGCCACTCCAGAACCTTTCTTCCCAAACGGTTATCGGTTCTTCGAGCGATGTGGCCTGCCCATTGCCACTTCAACTTGCAGATTCTGAGAGCTATGTCGGTTACCTTAGTTCTTCGGCGAATCTCCACATTTCGGATTCTGTCGCGCAAAGAAACTCCGAGCATAGCTCTCTCCATGGCTCGTTGTGTGACTCTGAACTTTTCTAAAAGGCCAGCCGTTAGAGACCACGTCTCAGTACCATATGTCATCACTGGCATACATGTGCATACGTGTTTGTAATTGGGTGTTTTGTGCTTTTTACCCGACTACGGAACGGAGGGAGGGTTAGGATTTTAACAAGAATGTGTGTATGTAAGTATGTATGTATGTAAGTATGTATGTATGTATGTATGTTCATCTGTTCCCGCATATCTTCTAATCTACTTAAAATAATTTGACCAGTAGGGTGTCGTTAGAAGCGTCTTGATTGTCCGCTGGGTATAGGCTATATAATATCACATTATTAGACTGCGATTTTATCCGTAGTCGGGTTTTAGTTTTTAAAACTTATTAGGTACTTGTATTAATTTTGAATCGACCTCAGCAGTCATTGCCACCATTGTGTCTATAAAAGACAAGACAAGAAAATACTGAGCTCTTTTTATAAAAAATAGTAAAAGTTACCTAAAAAGTTTTGACCACTTTCCTATGACTTTCCTGCTTCTTCAGAGCCTGGTGAAGGTTACAATCTTATTATATAAAAGAGTAAGCAAAAACCCACTCATCACGAAATCTCAGAAACTACAAGTGCTAGAAGTCTCAAATTTTGCATGGGGGTTCCTTTTAGGACAAAGGTGCTCACTAAGACGGGTTTTTGCGAAATTCAATCTCTAAGGGGGTGAAACAGGGGGGCAAAGTTTGTATGGGAGAACGCGATTCCTTAGTCCTATTGACTTGAAATTTTGCACAGACTTTCGTTAAGAAAGTTAATTGAATTTGTATTTCATATTTTTTTAAATTTATTACCTTAACAGGGTAAAAAAGGAGTATTATTACTCAACCGACGGCGGTACAAATATATCACAAGAATAAGATAGGGTAATTCGAAGAATAAAATCAAAGTTCCTTGGTCAAGTGGTTACGGAAGCGTCCTCTAAGTATGGACTGTCCGGGTTCGCTACCCGTGTATGGATTTTTTTTTGTTTTTAAACTTTTTTTTTTTATTTATATTAAGATTCGATGTTTTAAATATTTAAGTCATATTGACTCCGGCACTTTTTATTTCTAATATATTTTTTAGATTTAATACTTTTTTAAATTTAAAATCATGCATACGTAGTTAGCTTCTCTCTAATGTTATGATTTAGTTATTAGTGGAAACTTAATTGATTTTTGTACTATTGGATCTTATATTAGTAATAAGTAGTATCATTTGTTTGTTTCCCAAATATAATAAAAATAAAATAATGAAAATATATTTCCAAAATGTCTGTTTGGGTAGGAATACAATATGCATGTATTGTACGTATGCAGATGTCACCGGAGAACCCTGGTTCCCCTCTCATGTGCCGATGTGACAGCCACGGGAGTTTTAGTGGGTAAGAATCCCCCACAGGATCCTGGGGACATATTAAACGTGTCCCCCGCCACCGCTATAACTGTGAAAACGGTGACAGATTCCCGGAGGGCTATAATGCGCCCCCGGCAGTGGCTTCAAAGGCCCTTGCCATGCACTGAGGGGTACCCGGTGCAGCCCCATATTTTGTGCGGACAGCCGTGAGGGGTTTAGGGGGTAAGAATCCTACACACCGCGGTCGACCGCCCTCAGGATCCTGGGAGCCTATTGGAGGTCTATCCGTAATCCCCGAAACTTTGAGCACGGTGACAGGTTATTTTTTTATTGTGCCCCCCGGTGGCGGGCTGAAAGGCAAGCACTGAGGGGATCTGTTTTTAAATTTATCCCTTAACAGGGTTAAAAAGCAGTATTATTACTCAACCGATGGCGGTACAAATATTTTCACTTAGATTAGCTTAGTACGTAAATTAGGTACTGTACACGTATAACTTTAATACATAAGATAAAATATCACGCTACATGCAATAGGGACTGAACAGACATATAACAAGAATATGATCAAGTAATTCAAATAATAGAATTAGAGTAGCCGTGGTCTGGAGGTTACGAAAGCCTCTTCTAAGCACAGCAGAGTCCGGGTTCAAATTTCTCATTGGGTTTTTTTTTGTGTACTTTTAAACTTTTTATTTTTAATAATTTGTTTATTTTTTCAAGGTTTATATATTAACTGAATTTATTTAGAAGTTTTATCTAAGTAAGTAAAAACCTAAAGAGGTACATACTTAACAATCAAGTACTAGAGAAGTTTATTCTACATATATATCATTACCATTCCAAATAATATAAGGTAAATCTGGGATATAATTTGCTTGCCCCCCGGTGGCGGACTCAAAGGCCAGGCACTGAGGGACACCTGGTGCAGAACCCACCCGAGAACCCAGTTTTCCCTCTCATGTGCCGATGTGACAGCCACGGGAGTTTTAGTGGGTGAGAATCCCAAATACCCAGGTTGACTTCCCCATGGGATCCGTGGGACTTATTGGAGGTTTCCCCCGTGATCCCCGTATCTTTGAGCACGATGATAGTTTCCCAGGTGGCTTTATTGTGCCCCCTGGTGGCGGGCTCAAAGGCAAGCCACTGAGGGATCTTGGTGCAGATATCACCGGATAACCCAGGTCTCCTTCTTATGTACTGATTTAACGGCCGTAGCAACGGGGTTTAGTGAATAAGAATCCGACATACCCGGTTGACCACCAACAGGGTCCCGTAAATCCCGTTAAAGGCGTCCCCCGTGACCCCTGTAACCGTGAGCACCGTGACAGGTTCCCGGGGAACTATAATGTGCCTCTCCGGCGGCGGGTTCAAAGTCAAGGCACTGAGTGGTATCAACTGGTGCAGATCCCGACAAATATCCCAGGACCGCGCTCTAATGTGCCGACGTGATAGCCGCGGGGGTTTTAGTGGGTAAGAATTCACCGGTTGACCCCCGTCTACGTCTTAACGATGAAACCGAACAAGGAAGCCCGTATTGCTTCCATAAATTGGTTTTAAAGAAATGGTGTTCTGTTCCTGTCCTTAATCCACCCAAATTGTACACGGACGTGTACCGGACACGTCTGCAGTTTCTAATATAAATAAAAATACAATTAACAAATTCAGAGATTCAACGTTGCAGGCTTAAACCTAAGCGTTGAGTACTTTGCCCATGGATAGATAGCTATACGTAGGTCGTAGCTCTTTCACGCGTCACTTCTAAACAATTTTTTTTCATATTGCGTTACGAAAAGTCAGCTACAAACATTATTTTTGAAGAAATTCTATAATCAAAGGCAGTAAGTTAAAATTAAACACTTCTTTTTTTCTCAATTACACCCGTGCGAAGCCGGGGCGGGTCGCTAGTACTCATATATAATTATCAAGTTTACTAAAGGCGCTGACCGCTACTAATTATACATAAAGGTCATTGACTTTGTCGTTTGGATGAATGGAAGTAAAAAAATTTAATATGTCCCTAGACCGACTACGAAAAGGCCTCATTGTTTTCCACCCCTCCTTTTTTCCATCGGAGATTAAAAATAAACATCATCACTTTTGCCAGATTTTTACGGATACCTAGGTATATAATGCCAAAACAATAGACTACAAACACTCGTTTTGAAAAAAAATATATCAAACTAACTACTTACTATACATAGGTACTTTATTTGAGTTTTAAGGTTGTTGAAATCTAAATACAGTTTATCGGGGAAATGGAACCAACAACACAAAAAAAAAAAGAAATTAAAATTGTAATCAAGCAATGGTAAGATAACGTTACCTACTAATTTAGTTATTAAGACGGACGTGTAATGTAGCTAGCTAAAATACATGTGGATACTATGAGACACTATGATCAGAATTGAAAATAAAGTATTACTTGTCTACCTATACAAAATAAAATGAGATCCAAGCGATGCTGGTGAAGGAAACACCAAAAGTTTATCCTATTTTTAACCGACTTCAAAAAAGGAGGAGGTTCTCAATTCCTCTGTATATATATTTTTTTTTTCTATGTATGTTCGCGCATAACTCTGGCAATTATGAACCGATTTGAAAAAATCTTTCTTCCATCCATTCTTTAATCCGTTAATTGGGCCCCATAAAAAAATTATTGCTTAGTAATAAGTAGTTCCTGAAAAAACAAGAATGGTGACTGCGCACTGCGAGTTGCAAGAAAGCCTATATAGATGACTTTATGGTGCTTTTTAAGGACAAAAATGGTCATAACTCTGGTAAATATTTACCAATTTCAATTATTCTTTTTTTATTCGAAAGAAGAAACCACTGTAATGAACCTGTATGAATTTTATCACAACCGGATAAGAACTTCCTGGAGGACCATGAATGATAGGGAGGAATTTATCTGGTAAAAACCATAAAACTGATGTTCTCCTTTACATTTCTCTGATAAATATGAACCGATTTCGATGATTCTTTTTTTATTCGAGAGAGTAAACTACTATGATGATTCCATGCAAATTTCATTACGATCGGACAAATTGTTTCTGAGTTTCTGAAGAAACATGAATTATGTAAAAGTATGTAGACGATAATGTGAAATCATAATGATGTCATAACCTACCTAGATCATTTTACCGTCTTCGATGGTTCAATCTTTATGTATGAAAATATCACTAAAAAGTATAAAATAAAATCTTTTAAAAAAAAATTGAACCGACTTCAATATCACTGAAAAGTATAAAATAATTTAAATATTATTGAAGTTGGTGTTAGCTTACCGGCTGTGTAAATTTGGCACCAACTTCAATAATATTTAAATTATTTTATACTTTTCAGTGATATTGAAGTCGGTTCAATTTTTTTTTTAAAAGATTTTATTCTACGTCTAGCCTATTTTTCTTGATTTTGTTTAATTAATCCGCGAATACTTTTTTTTTGTCTGAGGTTTAGTTTTGAAATATAATTTAAAATTTGCTCGCTCTCAGTATTGAGGTAATTACATTTTGTAATTAATATTCCGCTTTAGTGAAGGGGTGAAAGTCGGGAGGCGCGGAGTCCGCGCGGCGGAGTACTACGTTACTACTACGTGGCTTGCAATTTTCCGGCCCGCTGCGCTGGTATCGACTTCAGCGACATTGCCCGTCCCTATGACGTGCATTAAGATTTATTGTGACATATTTTAACTATAAAATTGACCGCCGCTTTTCTGTGGAACTTGTGTAAGATTTTTGCATAAACCACGTGGAGAATTTTTCGATTCTTTCTTTTTCAACGCAAAACACATACACTTATAAATACACACATAATCGTCTCTAACTTAGTTGAAGCACGTTGGAGTCCTTACTTTTATGAAAAACTATGGCGAAGTTTAATACCGATGTTTAATACTTTGGCTATTTATGAAGCAAGAACGTCTTTATATTTGAAATATTTGATAGATATCAAATTATTCTTTGAAGGGTCCATTGGTCTATCGGTTAGACACCCAGGCCGGTACCCAATAGGTCGTTGGTTTGATTTCCACCCCGTGTCGATATGTTAAATATATAGATACAAAAAAACCTACATAAGCTAAACCTATTTAAATATTTCGTTGTCTGGTTACCACAGTACAGGCTCTGTATAGTGTGTGATCAGATGACCGTGTGTGGATTATCACAGGATATTATTTTTCAATCGATGATTTATACAACAATTTTAGTGTAGGCAGAATAAGTTTTAAAAACTAAAACCCGACTACGGATAAAATCGCAGTCTAATAATGTGATATTATATAGCCTATAACCAGCGGACAATCAAGACGCTTCTAACGACACCCTACTTGTCAAATTATGTTAAGTAGATTAGAAGATATGCGGGAACAGATGAACATACATATATACATACATACATTCTTGATAAAAATCATAACCCTCCCTCCGTTCCGTAGTCGGGTAAAACCCCAGAATGAAGCGCGCACTAACCAGTCTGTTTGTTAATGCTCAAATGACCACTAGTGCTGTTTGCTAAACGGCCGTAACTCCTTCAAAGTATTATGTTATAACGTGAGGGTTAATGCAATAGGACTTGAATGGATTACGCCAGTTTACGAATACCGCCGGCCCGCCGTCGGATCATCAAACAAGCACGTGACATCACGTTCACAGTGTCAGCTTTGTTCGTATAGGGATGGTACAGGGAGCGCTCCTGACAAAGTGATGTTTATTGACGTCGCCTAAACGTTAATGCCTCTCATTAGCACATCAAACTGGCTCGCTGAATACACTGAACGAACGGATAGCATGTGCCCTCAAAGCTAACTTTTCGACGTTAACGGATAACGGTATGTTCTAAAAAGTGGTTAAGTATCTACCTACTTTATAGCTTTTATGTCTAGGTTACAAAAAGATGTCCTGTTTACTTACTTATTTGTGACTAGGGTGAGTATTTTTATAAAATTGAGGTTATCTGATGCTGGCAATGCTGCATGCATTATGCTATTTGATTTCGAGCTGTTTAATCACATAAAAACTAGCTATAGGCTATACAGAACTAATATTTAAACTAGTTTATTACTAAATTACTAATACGAAAAACCCCATGGTGTGCCGGGTTAAAATTGCATCTCCTCTCGTTGGGTGTCGTGAGAGGCGGCTAGGCGAGAACAGGAAGACGGGCAGCAGCGTCTTTCTTTTGGATTTATCTTCCACCTATACTGCGATCCCCAAGCCGCCTGCCAAGCGCGGGGATTATGGCAACCCCTCCCTTCTAAGGGGGAGGCTTTTGTTCAGCTGTGGACGTCTTCCCACTGCTAATGAATGATGATGATTACTAAATTAGTAATCTACCTACAACGTAATCGGATATTTGATTGAAAAATTAATAACTGCCTTTATTCTACCAAATTCGTTAAACTATTATTCTTAGAAGTTTGTTTTGACATTTTGGCTTAGCTTACGAAAATCTCCTGCTACGCGTTTTACTCGTAGGCGTCTTCTGAATTCCCAAGAAACTTCCAAATGTTTTCTAGCTTAAATCGTACATACTCTCTGTACAATAGTTCATCCAAATTGGCGTGGTCACACAAAGCTGATGCCCCTGGCTGTTTGTGTTCCGAGACCTATACATTCGTTGGGCGCCCAATGATCATCATTGTCTTGAAATCCCATGCATAGAAACACAATAGTTGTCCAATTAACTAAAAGCATAAGATACCTTCAGTTGTATACCATAAAGATGTATTTGTCTTGTAGATTCCGGTTAACTTGACCTTGTTTAGTGAAGTTTTTTGAGCTAGGCTTTACTTAGATCTCGCTTTTCATTCATCATATCCATACGATGCAGCAAACGATCTGAACCTCCCTGGTTTCAAAAGATTCGAAAGACCAAAGCTGAGTAGGATTGATTTTATTGCAAAACACATATGATAGAGCCAAGTTGAAACCAAATACGAGAAGAGCAGACGCCACTATCAAATTAGATTAATAAGTGCTAAGGTAGATATATACATACTCGTATGTATCTTGAACAATAAAATAAAATCCTGAACGTGCTATTAATAAACATTAATGATTTTGCGACTAAGAATATTTAATACATTCAAAGTTATATTTAAGTTAACTGTCAAAAATAAATGAAAAAATGTTCATTCGTTTCTAACAAAGAATAATATAAATTTATATCAATTTGAGCTTGTTTCAAGATAATCTAATAATTTATCTCGCAGTGCAATTTTTAATAATTAGTACTAATTAAAATATATTTTGGTTTGCTAGTATTAATTAATCTGTTTCATGAATACATTCGTCATCGCAGTTTTGCAAATTGGGAGCTTGTCCTTTCAATTATTCATAGCAGTTCAATTTAAATTAAAATCTATACAGATTGGCTGCTGTTTTTCTCTAATTAGAATTGAAGCCCAGCTCAACTTCGGCGTATTTGCAAAATAAATACTTTTGCCGACAACGGAGAGCTGTTTCAAAACCATCTTTTTGTTAAGAAGTAAATACTGGTAGCTATGTTTGCCAATATTTAAAATATCTTTGTATTAGGGCAACATACAGACGAGGTAAGCAGGATACCTGCATTGAATTGCCGCTCGTCGCCTGATCCATTTACTTTTGAGTCATTGGACTCCATTTATTCATGATACAGTGCCCTCCACACCGGAACTCAACAGTGTTTACAAGTACCGATTGCTACTTGACGACAGAATATTATGGTCTCTTTCTAGAAGCCTACCACCTAGAAAACTCAATGCTATATCCTATATGCTTCTTACTCCTGCTCATACTTCTCATGCATACACAGTCTTTTACTGTGCTAGCGGGAAGACTTTGGAACTCACTACCGCAACATACAAGACGAGCTCAGAGTCTACTATCCTTTAAAACTCAAGTTTCAATCTCTCCCTTCAATAATGGTTTATAGCTATTGATCTTCTCTCACTTTCTTGGTAATAGATATGTATTAGTCTATCATAATATATTATAATATGTAGTTTATTGTTTTTTTTATATATTTTTTTAATCCACTTAATTTATTTATATAATTGCACCTGCCCTTAAGAATGCTCTGTCCTGTACCCCAAGGTTGACTGGAAGAGATCGCTTTAGCGATAAGTCCGCCTTGTTGTTCACTGTTTTTAATTGTTTTAATTTCAAATGTATCTTTCTTTTGTGTGCAATAACGAGTATTTGTATTGTATTGTATATTCAAGTTTTCGAGGAGTAGGGCATAGCGGGAACGTCCGCTCAATAATCATCATCAGCAGCCCAAATCCACTGCTGGTCAAAGGCCTCCCCCGTAGAAGGTAGAGGTTGCCATACTTGCCACGCTTGGCAGGTATCATGGGGTTCGCATCTAGGTCGAAAGACGCTGCTGCATGTCTTCTTATTTTCCCTGAATCGCCTTTTACGGGCATTCAACGGGAGGAGATGGGAGGATGCTATTCTTACCCGGATACCTCATGAGTTAATAATGGAGCAGCTCAACTGAGGAAGTAAGTACCATACAGAAAGGTAGTTGAATAACGCCACCTTTTACTGGCGTTGTGTTACTGCAGAGAGTAAGGATCAAAAGATGTTTAAAATAATATAATAAATGGCTTTGTTTTCGAATAAGTGTGTCTAGTTTATTCAGAACTATTGGAAGTAACTTAAAATCTACCTATCCTATTTTAGTTAATGTTTTACGAAGAAAATTGAATCATTAAACAAACTTAAAAACAGCATTGAAAGAAAATCATGTTTTTCTAATATTCCAGATCGCACAAGCGTCTGTATTCGAATTACGATTCGGTTCCAACGTGCCCAAGTGTGTCCTCACCGATCGGCTGGAGAGGCACACTGGAATTTTGAATTAATGCTTTTCCGATCGTGATTACCTGCGCTAAAGAAACGGCCGAACGGCCACGGAGACGTTCGTGACTTAATTAAAGCGGACAGAAATCGTTCACAATTTTGATCTTCGAGTGTATCTTAGGCTGTGGCTTTACTGTCGACAACACTTGAGCGGTCGAAGAGTTATATTTTAAATACAAGTGAAACTGTGAATCTGGGTCCATGAGGATGTCAGTGTTGTAAATATTTGTCCCAAGCTGTCTACCAAATTATTCAAAACAAGGGTCTGCTGTTTTAAGGGTCGGCTACGTGCTGATGATTCTTCTGGTGTTTCTAGCGTTCATAGGCTGCAGTGGCTGCTTACCATCAGGCGGGCCGCACGCTTGTTTGCCACCTTGGTAGTAAGCGGTGCGCAGTGTTTCATCCGGCCCTTTAAGCTTCTAAGCTTATAAAGACGGCTTCCCGACGTATGTCAAAATGATGATGAAAACTTGTTATTAAGGAGTAAGCGAGCAAATATAAAGATACCGATATAGTGGCTTTGTTCATGGGCGCCGGCAGCAGGGTACCCCCCTGGCACCCAGTCAGGAAAGAAAATACATGGATATCTTTTTTATTAAGTTACTGTTTGAATATAAACTGAAAGTGACTAGGTTGCTGTCCAAATTTGAATTAAATTTATTTACATATTATACTTACATGTATAATTCTATATTTTATTATATTAGTTAATAGTATAATGTGTAGATGTAGTTGCTCCCCCTGAATGTTATCCTGGCGGCATCCATGGCTTTGTTTTATACTAAGTAAACATAAACATATGATAATCGGTGTTTTAACTTTAATTTGTCAACTGTAAAAAGTGCCTATGTTTTACATTGTGTTACATCGCTCGCAGCCTTACCATTTACCTAATCCCACAAACAGGAACAATGTCTGATTTGATTATTCGTGCACCTTCTTTATATTCCCACTGATCCAATAACCTAATTAAAACCTGTCAATTAAAATTACTTCTCTACAGTATTCTTGTTATCAGAAATCAATGCATATACTTACCTAAATATCTAATACTAGCTGACCCGCGCAGCTCCGCCCGCGCTTTAATTACATTTTGCTCCCCTTTTCTCCCTACTTCCTTGATTTATCTCTCTCCATCTCTCTCTCTTATAATAAAAATCTAATTCTATGCTATTTCTCTCCCCTCCCGCTTCGGTCCCCGTCACATTTCCCCTCTTCCTCTCCCCGTTGTCCTCTCTGAGCCCTCTCCCTCCTCTCTCTTCTCCCAACTTGCTCCCTCTCACCCCCCCCCTTGCTCCACCTAACTCCTCCGATCACTCACTCCATCACCCTGCCCTCTCCATCTCTTGCACTCTCATCTCGTTCAATACATCCTCGTCAATCATGGTATCAGTGGCATAAAATATACTTTATAACCTATTCTCAGACCTACCCGCAAAATTTCATAGATATCGGTTCACCAGACTCTCGTGCACGTAACTCAGAGGTTCTCAGATTTTGTTGTGCAAGGCGTTGCGA
The DNA here is from genome assembly GCA_911728495.1 of Furcula furcula. Taxonomy (NCBI): domain Eukaryota; kingdom Metazoa; phylum Arthropoda; class Insecta; order Lepidoptera; family Notodontidae; genus Furcula; species Furcula furcula. Next base: position 21,471,969 of record OU452248.1, read on the forward strand.
ACGTTCGACACTCGACTCTCGTGCGCGTACCTGAGAGTTTCTCTGATTTTGTTCAGCAAGGCGTTGTGCACGTTCAGGTGAAGATTCTCCCATACGACGTATTCTTGCTGCCCGTGCTTGAGAACTATGTTTAGAAAGTTGAGACCTGGCTCTCTTAGGCATTTTCAAATGTTTAAGAAAATGCTAATAGCGTGTAATATTCTAGCTCTGAAAAGAACTGTTGTTTAGCCCTGAAAAGAACTGTTGTTTAGCCCTGAAAAGAACTGTTGGTTAGCCCTGAAAAGAACTGTTGGTTCATCATCATCATCATCATCACCAGCCGGAAGACGTCCACTGCTGAACAAAGGCCTCCCCCTTAGACCGCCACAATGAACGACAATTTGCTATTTGCATCCACCGGTTGCCTGCGACGCGAACAATGTCGTCGGTCCACCTAGTGGGAGGCCTGCCTACGCTGCGTCTTCCGGTTCGTGGTCGCCACTCGAGAACCTTTCTTCCCCAACGGTTATCGGTTCTTCGAGCGATGTGGCCTGCCCACTGCGTAGGGAGCCGACTTCGCGTCTGAGTCGCGCGGGTAGGTACCTTACTCATAGATCTAACTAAACTCCCCTCCCGCATGCGCACCCTCGCCTTGGTGACGCTCACTTCGCAACGGGCCTTGCTCCAGAAATCTTTTAATTTATATGCAGTAATATTTTAATTTCGCCATAACTTCAAAACCAAATGTCCAATTTTAATCATTCAAAGACCAAATATTATCTACATAAACTGTACTTAATGATGAAATAATTTATTTTGATAAGGATTAATAGCATGAGTAAAATAAATGTAGTCCAAACAAAATTCAAGATTTTTAAATAAAAAAATGGTTGTTGGGCCTCACTCGACATAGAAACGCGCGTGTGCCGCGGACTTTTTTTGTAGATATTTATAAGATCTACAATTAATTAGAACATTTTATGGTTCTATCTTTCATAGTTTAGGCAGCGTACGCAAAATAAGTAACCTTTCTGGTTGATTTTTTACACCTTGTGTCCGAAAAAACCCAAATATCTTACCCCCTATTTTTTTCCAAAATAAAATTTAGCCTATGTTACTCGTGGATAATGTAGCTTTCGAATGGTGAAAGAATTTTTAAAAACGGTCCAGTAGTTTTTGAGCCTATTCATTACAACCAAACAAACAAAGTTTTCCTCTTTATAATATTAGTGTAGATGTCAATAAAATATTTTAAGAGTATGAACTATAGTGTTCTCGTATAGTCAGACACCCCACCTATTAATGTATGTAGTTTTCTTTTTTTTTTTTCACACACGGCCATCTGATCCCAAACTAGGCAGAGCCTGTACTATGGAAACCAGATAACTGATACTAATACTTATATACTTTTTTTTTTTTAAATACATACTTAAATAGATAAAACACCCAGACACTTGGTGGGAATCGAACCCACGACCTGTTGGTTAGCAGACAGGGTCACTAACCACTAGACCAACGGGCCCGTCAAAAGTTGTTAGATATATAAGCGATATAACCCCGCACAAAGGGAGCCATTAAACATACATACGCCAAGACAGTATTTCACTTAACAAGTCACCAAATTCACCCATTGCATGGGGCCCCTACCCACCTACCTACCTGGGGTACCTATGGTTACCCTGCCAGGATAAACATATGAACAGTCTAAGGCACTATAAGTTACTAAATATATTGCGATAACACAACAGTGTAACAGTATTTCAAAACAGTATTTTGTTAATACCACCCGTTAGGCTGCCGGAATAGCACCCTCCCATCTCCCGTTGGGCGATAGTAAGAGGCGACTAAGTGAAAACAAGAAAACAGGCAGCAGCGTCTTTCCATTGGATTACCTACCACCTATACTGCGATCCCCAAGCCGCCTGCCAAGCGTGGGGATTATGGCAACCCCTCCCTTCTAAGGGGGAGGCCTTTTTTTCAGCAGTGGATGTGTTTCGGCTGATGATGATGGCGATTTTGTTAATATACAAGGAATAGGTTCGCCTGATGGAAACGATATGTCCGTCTATAAAAAAGTGTACTTACTGCACCTGCCATCTCTTAACCCTGATAACTTAACCTACTTAAGTAAGTACAAAGTAAAACAGTTGAATTGAATGAAATTAAATAATTTCATTATAAATATAATACGACCTAATAATATTGTACTATGTAAAATTATTTGTCTGAATTTAGAAGGTGCTCAAATTGTAGAAATCATTACATTAACTACAGCAGGCATGGGACTCTTATCTATCTTTAAGAATAAATGGTCTCTGAAATGCCTTAGTACAGTTTCCTTTGTTTACACTGGAAGTCCGGCGAGGTACTCTCCGAGGATTCCACTCAATTTTTTATTATGTCCTTAGCTTGGTAAAAGGATAAGTTTTATTAAATGAAATAGGGCTATCGACATTATGTAAAGATATAAACTGTACAAAATATATTTCGTAGCTGTCTAATCGACCTACTCTACAATTTTAAAAAATAATAATTTTATTTTAATTAGGCATATTCTGGGATAATAAAGCATAATTTCCGATATAGGCTTGATCGTCATGTGAGAGAATCTACAAATTTTAAGCATGTTTTTTTATGGGTTTGTTAGTGGTCAGTGAGTTCGAGGGATGCTGACTATGCTAAACGGCTGCTATCTAGATGAGAGTAACCGGGTCTTTTTACAGCCACAGAGAAGCAGGGACATTGGACACGCTATATTTGCGTCTAAAAGGTCACCCAAGTGTGACCTTTTTTTTGCTTTCGAGGGGCCACCTTCAATAGGTCCCCGGGACCTGTCCAGGGGTATGTGGGATTTTTACCCACAAAGTACCCCGCAGCTTCCGCATCAGGACATGAGAGGGGGGACCTGGGCTCTCCGGTGGGATCTACACCAGATACCCCTTAGTGCCTTGCCCCGGGATCTTGACACGGTCCTCTTCGGAGTCGCCGCGATAGTCGATGGACGACTAGGCCCACACCCTTAACGTTCAGCAGCTTCGAAGATCTATAGACTGACCTAGACTGACGTAGAATAACCAAGTGATAGTTTACAGAACAGTGATAAACCGAACGGAATATCGAACTGGCTATGAGCACCAAGTCAGTTCCAACTCATTTATAAATAAAACTTTTCTCATGCTATCTCTAAGTAACTAGGCTTTTTAATATCCAAATGAGCACAAAATTATAAATACTATTCCATTTTATCCTCGCGAAATGTTGAATAAGATAAAATAGGGCTATAAAATTGTGAGAATTTTCTTTGTCCATTTTTATCTTTAGGTTTTACCCTTTCAAATGTCAAGAGATTTCTAGATTGTGAAATCCTGTACGGCCGTAGATTTTTTTCAGAGCCCATCTAGGCGTGAAATATGCAGATAGCTTCGCTCATCGTAACGGTATCATGAATAGTAAAGTCGCTATGCGAAGATATTAAAAATGTTGTTCGAATACAGCTCAAGAAAATTCAATTATTCGTTTGCGCACTATACCATGTCACTCTAAAGTTATACCAAACGTAATTTGCTGAGTTTTGGTTGAATATTAATTAGCATAACATAGCAACCATCCCTGTAGTTAATATGTATGAACGTGAACTTTATAGTTTCAACGTGGTGGCATATGAATAAATTTATTAACACGTAAGGGGCGTTTAATTTTGTAAGGTCCCGTATTTTTAAACGACTGCCCGAAAAGGATGTAAAGTATTTTCGTTTTTTTTTCAGCATACTCTGTCCTAACGACTATTGTAATACACCTTATGAGGTGTCGTAAATTCATTTTAATTCTGGGAGTGGCACACGATGTATATAAATAAGATTTATAAAAAAATAAAAGTAGCATTTTATGCATGCAAAAAAGTGCTTAAAGTTACTTTTCGCCGTTTTGTGAATTTCGTACTAATCACGGCAGGGACATAGGTATTCGATAATAAGCTGCCGCTTGCAAACTTGTCATTTAGAATGACTGTTTCGATCTATGCAGCAATATTATAGGCTTGTGACGCTAGGAATGTACCTCCCTGAGGTGCCCTTGAGCTCGTCGCTACTTCTGCCGTAAAGGCTAGAGCGCTTTAAGCGCTCGCCTCCTATTGTCCGGTGAAGCTGTAATGGCCATCTGCGGCCAACAGCGTCTATCATACCCAAAAAAAAAAGTAATGTAATTAGCAAGTAAACTTAGCATCACGCTGATTTACGGTATGGTTGGCTGGCAGACTACATCCAACTGCCATGTACTTAATAGGGAGCGAGTCTATAGCCATTTACAAAACACATGTCTCAACTCTGCACTTAATAAATAATAATAATGTGATGATGAATCTGATAATTTAGTCTGAGACTTCTCGACACAATTTTTAATGCATTTTGTGTTTATTTTTAAGTAATTGTTGCACTGTTATCTAAATTAAGAATGCATCTCTATTATTGTTTATTTAGAAGAAGAAGAAGAAGAAGATATATTTATTTGTGACACATTTCAACACACATATCAAACATTATAAGTATATAATAAATAATACAATAAGACTCTTAGTATGTATGTGCGTCACAAAATTATTATGCGTATTTTTTTCTTTTTTTACTGCTTATAAGCTAGTGCTTGACTGCAGTCCCACCTGATGGAAAGCGGCGACGCAATCGAGGATGGTAAAGCACACTAGCTTATTAAAAGCCTATTCACTCTTGTCTTGAAGAAACCCACATTATAATCGGGCGGGAAAACCGACGCAGGCAAACTGTTCCAGTCCTTAAACCTCAACTGTTCCAGTCCTCGTGTTAGGGTAAACAATTATTGGTGAACTTAATAAAAAAATCATTTGATATGATCGGACTTCGGAAGCAGTACCCGCTTACGTGAACCCATCATTCACTCCCACCACCAGTATTTAAAACACAGATTAGTTTATTAAACCTCAACTATACGCTTTTTTCCATTTCTTTATTTCCAATATCTATCTTTTCTTGTATCTCTAAAAGTATAAAACAAAGTTCGCTATTTTGTTCGCTTTTTTCTGTTTATAGGCTAAATTCTTTTAAATTGCTCAATCAATTTCGATGCGACTTGAAGCAGCCTTTAGAGAAATTGTTCCTTATATATTTTGAGATGTGTTTAAAAACGAAACAACGTTTTACCAAAACGGTCTTTAAGTTAGGGGAGACCAGGGATGAACAATTTTTGATCTTTTTGAAATATCTCACAGAGATTTCTGAATATTCAAATCCTAATTTATGTTAAAGATTTTGAGAAAAACTACTAAATATTTGAAGTGGAATTTGTTACAACCATCCCTACCCCTAGGGTTGGTTATAACAGGGTAAAGGGATGTTTGCAACATTATTAATAAAGTTACTTTCATGATCAACATATTTATTTGTAATCAACCTTTTGGGTTTCACATTAGTAGGTATCACAACTCTTATAAAATTTTTTTAACATTTATAGGAAACAATAATAATCGAAACTAATGAACATTATTCAAAAATGAGATCTACACACACACACACATAGCTTATTTCGTTATTAGTGCTGTCAATATAAGCCCACAAGTGATACTCTAACTAAGGCATTGTACCTACCTAACAATTTGTCACTTGACCTGCTGTTTACCAAGGATCTCAAACTATACAAATGCAATCTTCGCTGTCTGAATCATTACTATCCTTTATTATTTTAGCTTCTTTAGTCCTTCCTCCAATCGTTTTTTTTGTGCCTCATTTACTTTTTTTTATAGTTTTCAAAACAACTAAAGTCTTTGGCTTTTATGTCGCTGCAGCATTCTGCAAACCGAATTGCTTAACTTCTTTGGCTCCTAAAGCTCTTCCTTCTATTTTCTTATTCTTGAACTTCAAGTTTATTTGAAGTATCAGTCATTGTTGCCGATTTTCTGCATTTCCTTCCCTTTCCATTATTATTTCTGGGTCCTACCAAAAGGGAGGGATGTAACTTCAATGGGGCTAAACGATGTCATCGTGTGGTTGGGATGAAAGTAACAGATTGTTACTTTCATCCCTACATTTAAAATTCCCAGAATACGACAATCATATGCCAAAACCAATCTAAAAACTACTTTAGAAAGATACCATTAAAACACTAAAATAGAAAGATGAATAGTTACGCTACTTCAATGACACTTGACATGCAAGATTGAACCTACCATAATAAAAACAAACGCAGTTGAAAAAAATGGTTAAACCTTACTTTGGAGGTATTTTTGACGCACTGACCCGCTACGTCCACAACCTGACGGCACAGCGCCGCAAGCGCAATTCAGGTGATTTTGGGATCCAAAATTGCGCATATCGTTGAATCAACCATCCATACAGTCAACATAACTTTTTCAAAAATTCATTTGTTACGTTCATCCCGTGTTACTTTCATACCTGGTCTCCCATTTTTCCAAAACGGTCTTAAAGTGTAAGATCCGTGATCTTCACTACAACAGCGCCAGCACCAGTATTAGTTCTCACGTCGAACATAATAAACGTGTCGGCACGAACAGAAGTGTAATGAAAACAAGTGCCTTATTTAAATGTCTGCCCCCTTATTTGAGTTAGGGCGATCTCGCACCTGAGCACGGGGGCTTAAGGAAAGGATGCTAAATAAATATTTTCTAAATGGAAAGGATAAAGGGCACGCTTCAGCGATAAGTTTCTCCCGGCAACGTGAACAAGCAAGCCAGTTTGTGTAGGTTCCGACAACATTTCTAATTAAGCGATTCGTTGTTATACCTATCGTATATTAGGCACTTTGTACAGGTAGCAGTAATTGCCTGAGCCGCGCCCGCCATGATTTTGTTAGCCAAGTTTTAGCGAACACATTTTCTTGTTTTTTTTTTCAACTTAAAAAGGAATACTTATACCAGGTTTATAATGTTTACTAAATAGTAACTACCGCATTTTTATTTTTATTTATTACAATATATTATTATCATAATGTAGATTTCGTACACTCATTAGATATAAGTTTCTATTATATTTCTATAGTAAGTGAATTAATTAAATATATTCTTTTAGAGAAATAAATTTCTTAAACCATAACTCCCTTATTTGCCATGGAGTGTCCGGGTAACAATATCACCCTGCCATCTCCTCCCGTTAGGTGTCCATAACAGGCGACTAAGGAAAAACAAGAAGATGTTTATTGTTTTTTTTTTATGTTATATGTTGTTTGATGTGTATTTGAAGGTGTTTGTGTGTTTTGTATGTTGTGTGTGTCCGTTTCTCTAAATAAGCTCTGCCTTTGTACCTGTATTCTCCTAATACTTCTCTAACCATGTTTGTATATGATCTAAGGTTTGTGTGTACATAAATTTCTAAATAAATAAATAAGATGGGCAACAGTCTTTCTATTGGATTACCACCTATACTGGGATACCCAAGACGCCTGCCAAGCGTGGGTATTATGGCAACCCCTTCCTTCTAAGGGTTTTATTCAGCAGACGTATTTCAGCTGCTGCTGCTGGCGATGATGATGAAGAAACTTGTGGCAGGTACCTGGATGGTCCTTTCTATGGTACCTACCAACGCAGCGTCAGATATTCTGATGCCAAGCAGTATTGTGTAAATCTTAAGTTCCAGTGTGACTCAATAACTAATTTCATGGATAATTAGTAGCAGTGCAGTGCAGTTTTCCGTAGGCTGGAGTGTCGCTTACCATCAGGTGAACATGCTCGTCCTGTCACTAAGTTGAATAAAAAAAAATGAAAAAATATCTAAATGATTGTAATGAAATACACTGTGTAGTATGTGGGTAGAATTCTTTATAATAAGTTAAGTCACTCGGAATTATGGACAGAGTAAGAAATTGTTCCGCTCTTTATCCGTTTCAACTAATTACAAGTTTCTGTGGCGCTAGTCCTTGCTAGGACTGTACCTCGGTAGTAAAAACTCGACTATTTATTTTTGTTCATGTATCAAAATTACAGGCACTCGTAGCTAGTTGTAATCACTGATCAGTGAACGATCAGTTGGCTAAGCAATGGCAGGCAAGATCGGTTCTTAGATGGGTGACCGTTTAGTGGCATTTGTCCCGGTGGTTGATATCTAGACAGCAGTCGTTAACCCAAGTCAGAGGGCCTAAGGGCAGCTTCAACAACACTGACACCAGGTTGACCACTAACCGTACGCCAAAAAAAGGTACTCTTTGTCCCACTAGAAGAACTAGTGTGACTTGTATTTTTAAATACAACTTCAGACCACGAGCTCGTACTACGTAAGTACTTTGTACTTGGTCTTCTGTAACATTATTTACTGACAAAATGTAAGCTCGATGCTAACTTTTCACACCCCAAGTCAGGTTAAGGGTTTTATCCGATTTATCAGTAAGCGCGGCAAAAGATTCCACCTTGGGCTTGTTTTAATAAGAAGTTAAATAGCAAGTCCTAAGCTAACAATTTATTTTGATCCAAACCACCTTTCGCGCCTGTCAGACGTGGAAGTTATGTAGTACGGGGATCAACGGATGATGAGATTTTCTGAGCTGTCAAAAATATCAGGAACGTGAATTTATATCGGTATTTTCTTCATACAGATGAAACGAACATCTCCAGAGACCAAAAATCTTCTTCTTCGTTTGCCATTCCAACCTGTTTTCCACTTTAATTGTAAACTCCTAATTTTCCTTCTATTTTTTCTTCCATCAAATTACAAACATACAAATAGATATAAATTATTATTAATATTGCTCTTTTAGGTACCCAGCAATATGCGGCAAGCGCACTCTATCTACTTGCACTTTCACCGCACAAACCAAAAACACCTATTTCTGCTTTGGAACACGCACCAAACGGCGGCCAAATTTTTTTAGCTTTCCTATTAATTTTGACCCATTTTTATTATCTGTGCTTTTTTTAATTCCTGGTATAAAATTAGTCCAAAGTCCCTTGTACCGGCACATCCCTAGTAGCGAGCGTAATCCGCGGCCAACGTTATCTGTCCCCGTTCATCTTGTAAGCAATAATTTAATGCTGAGATTATTTTTCACTCCTGACAGCAAGTTTTAATGTCTTTTGAAATGAAATTAAGTCATACTTACCGCTTTTCGTTTCGTTCATTAGGCGAACGGACGGAACTGAAATTTTCGCTGCAAGTGAAAATTTGTAAATGCATTGTAGCGTTTTATCAAATTAAAAATCTGACTTGATTTTTGTTTTGATTGAAGTTTGTTGTTGAAAAAGACTAAAAAATGTTTGTAAGGTGCACTGGTCGAGGGTTCCATCTGTATTATAATAAATAACATTAAGATAACCTTTTCGATAATTGTGAATGATGTTAGGAAACTTCAGTTTATGTTAGCTAAGACTAAACAAAAAAAAAACAATCCATACATAACGTGAAATCATAAAAGCAGATCTACATATTAATATTTCAACACGATTGGTCGATATGATATTTCTTACATTACTATCTGTACTTAGTTAAACCTATAAAAAGTAAAGCTGTAGTCTCGCTAAAACTCAAAAACAGCTTGACCTATTTGAATTATTTTATATTAACTTCAAAATAAAAAAAAATGAGTAAAACCATAAAAACAGTTGAAAAAAGCGCATACCTTGCTGCGCGGTTCAGCTAGTTTGGTAATAATTAACGTGAAAGTAAATTTTATTATTTTATTTGGCAGAGCAAACAATAGTACATGTGCTATTAGAAGAAGAAGAAGTAGAAAAACATTTATTCGTAGACAATTGTATTGTATATTACTAGAATTGGAATACAATAAATAGTTACATACTAAATGTCCAACCTAAAACACTATTCAGATAGTACTATTAGGGATAGTAACGGTGGCAGAAGAGACATATTACTATTATTAAAATTATTATTAAATACTAATATAAAAAACTGATAGTCTGAAAAGAATAATAAATATTCAAAGCTTCCAAACAGCAATGTGTAACATTGCTATATTCCTGTGTAAAGGGCACTAAAGCTGATGAAATATAGATAATCTATATATGGCTATATTATGGTAGAGCTGGTGAAATATAGGTATATGGTACAGCTACCAGCTAGCTAGCTAGGCTGGTCTGTCTAGTTTGGGATCGGATGACCGTGTGTGGAATGTCCCAAGATATTATTATTATTATTAGCTACAATCTATATATGGTACAGCTGGTGAAATATAGGCCATCTATATGTTTATAGTTCTATATGTGGTGGCAGTTCAGTGCGACCATGTGTATCGCTTGCCATCTTTTTTTTTTTTTTGTGTAGGAGTAGTGCTGTTGGCCGCAGATGGCCATTACAGCTTCACCGGACAAGAGGGCGAGCGCTTTAAGCGCTCCAGCCAGAAAGGTAGCGACTAGCTCAAGGGCACCTCAGGGAGGCACGGCCTCGGCTTGGGCTGCCGCTTAGAGAGTATGAGTTTACCACCGGTTCACAACGCGCCCCCGCTGAGAAGAACCGGCAAGAAACTCAGCGAGGGGATGCATGTCGAGGTCGCATGCGTACGACCCTTCGGCCTCGCCGGCGAGACCGGTGTCTGTGTGTTGATGTGTGTACGACGACTCGTGACGTCGTTGTCGGTGTTAAGCTTGCCATCAAGCAAAGGTCCCACTAAGGTTCTCATGTTAACAACTTAGTGTGTTAAACTTTCATAGAGTTTCATATTTTATAAAACAGAAATCATCGTTTATCTAAAATGTCACCGAATCCTCTTTAGCTGTTGAATCTGCAAACCGGTGACTAATCTTTGTCCTGAAGTTAAAGTCAAATACATACATACACATGTATAAAACAAAAGGAACCAATAGCACTTCGCTCAGGATAACAGCTATTTACTGCACCACAGGGGTTTGTCAAATTATCGATATTACCTTTTATTGCCAGCTCATGATTTATTCTGCGAAGGGCAACCCCGAAATTTATATTGCAAACCTTTTAACTGGTGATTCATACACGATCACGAACATTAATAATTTTAGTTTTACGACGAGGGAAATGACCGGTTCAATTTATACGAAGACTTAAAAGGCTTCACGGGATTTGGTTCTCAAGAAAATTCAGAACTTCTGAACATTGTGACGAATTTATATTTTGTTTGTAAATTATGAGATAAAAATAGGTAGGTATTGATATAAAGCCACTATCCAACTGGTAGACAAGGGTCTCCGTGATTATATGAACTAATAATAATAATATCCTGGGACAATTCACATACGGTCATCTGATCTCAAACTAGGCAGAACCTGTACTATGGAAACTAGACAACTGATACTAATACATATAGTATACTTTTTTTTGTTGTAAATACATACATAGATAAAATACCCAGACACTTGGTGGGAATCAAACCCACGACCTGTTGGGTATCAGATAGGGTCACTAACCACTAACCACTAGACCAACGGGCGCGTCAAACTGAGTGTTTAGATTAGTGTTCAGAAAGTGGTAGAGACCGGGGTCTCAAATATCCGTGCGAGTGACGTTTTGGCAAGAGCTTCCGTTGTGCTAGACCAAGAGATGAGGAATCACATCACCTTTACCATTCGGTACTCTTAAGTACCTATTTTTTATTATCATTCAAACTGGTACATAGTCATATGGCTTAAGTATTTTGGTGCCATGCATGGGATACAAAGATAAAGCAATAATTGTAGCGACACTACTAGCGGGCTACAATGTAGCCCACATTGCAATATTCATAATAATATATTTGAGTCGTTGCGATAAGCCTGTCGCTTTTATGATTACGATGCAATCATCGTGCCGTGCATACGACTATAATTTAATTCCAATATTTGTTTACTTTCCAATAATTTTATTCGTAGGTACTTAATTGATGAACAGTTTCATATGATGGATTTCATTGATCCTTTGTCTGAACTTTTTCGAAATTCGAATTAAATTTACCGGCGACCTCGCTCCTATAATGTCACATATGAATCGTATTTTTTTCTTTGCTGAATGTCACTAACGGCCCATATGCAACGACCTGCTAACGACCTACTAACGGTCTGTATGCAAACTGAACTGAATTCACGCTGAACTATCGCTAGTGACAATGAACTTAGGTACACCATTATTAGTACTTTTATTCTAACTTATTTATTTCATACTTATTGTTGATACTGTTTTAGTACAGCAAAATGTTTTAAGACACGTATGTTAAACATTTCTCACCTAAATACTAATTTCAAATACGTGTTCCCAACCTGAGATTAGCATAAAACTGGAATCAACGTTTTCTCCGAGGAATGACAAGTAATTATTTTTAAGGCGAGCCGCGTCGGTTAAACTTGCAGTAGGTAATGTAAAGGAAGAAGTGGTTCAATTAATAGCGTCCCATGTTTGACACCGTCTGGTTCGTGACCCAATTAAGTTGGGCTCGTTTCTTATATTGTTCCAGCTTCCAACTCCGTGATCCTCGATTGGGATCCGTTCGTCAGGGTTTGGTGAATATACAATCAAATAATTCATTGTTATTTTGATAGATAACATCAAGCAAGATACGTTGCTATATAGATAGCATGTCTGTTTGTCGTCTTTTAGGTACTTTTTCATTATAATTTAGGCGGAACTCTTGGAAAGTGTGTGCATGTGTAACACGTGTATATGAGCTTTTTGGCTTAACATTTTCAAAAGGTTGATATTTGTAAAGGGATTATGATAATGATTGACTTTGTAATATCGACAGATCATTTTGGAACCTAAGTTTGGAAATAAAAAATAAACGCGCTGGGTTTGTTGCCGGATCTTCTCTAAAACTGCGTTATGATTTTGTGTGAAAGTCTCCTAAGTGCCTATACAGTAAAAGTATTTTGTCTTTATATTACACAATTCTCTTATGTGCTCTTTCTTTACTGCTATTTTTTTGGGATTAATCCCGCCACTCATCCCCAGCATTATTACTTCCTTAAGCCAGGATATACAATGGTCACCACTGAATTCACCGAGGCTTGGCCCGCGGCGAGTTTCGAGGGAAACAGTAAATTGTCTTATAATCCAAACTAATTAGAAAGGTAGGTGAGAAAGGTAGAAATAGGTGACTGATTTTTGGCGGGCCTGTTGGTCTAATGGTTAGAAACCGGTTTGGCCGCTAAGCAATAGGTCGTGGGTTCGATTACCACCAAGGGTCTGGGTGTTTTATCTATATAAGTATGTATTTAAAAAAAAAAAAGAATATAAGTATTAGTATCAGTTGTCTGCTTTCCATAGTACAGGCTCTGCCTAGTTTGGGATAAGATGACAGTGTGTAGATGGTCCCAGAATATCATTATTATTGTTCAAGATACATATGAGTATGTATATCTCTATCTCTTCTCGTATTTGGTTTCCACTTGGCTCTATCATATTATGTGTTTGTCCCAGAATATTTTTTTTTCATTATTGCTGGCTATAAAAAATACGAGTATTATCTGTTCATTTCAAGTGTATTCAAATGTATTCGTAGAAAGCAAGTTGGTGTTTCCTCCATTGGTCGCCTGTCACGACACCCGCGGGACGAGATGATACATTCAAGTTTCGCGTCTCTCCCAAACCGACCTCGGCGACATTTATTCACTATTACACATTTAATGGTTATAAATAGTTCGCCTTTATTTTATGACATGAAGATGGTATCAAAGACAAATAAAACGTGAAAGCTACAAAGCAGTTACACTTTTTTTAGTAGTATTAAGTAGCACTTATTTTAATTTTGTTGGAAGCAATGGAAGATTAGCGGCTAAGCGCTGTAAGTTCCGAATCTCACCGGTCAGTTTAAAACAAATGGGCATTCGTTTTGATTGACGATTCATTTCTGTAAGCGTACGGATTGGTAAACGCCTTTGTCAGACAAGCCAAGGTGGCATCTCGACTTGATATACACGAGTCATAAATGAAAAAAAATTATCGCCGGTTGCTGCAATTTTAGTGTAAGGCCCCCTTAGTCCGGCCACAGACAAACTCATTCTTTGCTCAAGATATCATTGAGTCATCATCATCATCCGCCGAAAGATGTCCCCAGACAAAGACGGCACTTATAACGCCAATTAATGACAGTTAGCCATTTGCATCCATCGCTTGCCTATGACATAGACAATGTCGACGATCCACCTAGATAGTGGGAAGCCTGCCTAACGCTGCGTCTTCCGGTTCGTGGTCGTTACAACCTTTCTTTGAGCGGAACCAAGGCTCTAAAGTGTTTGCAAAGAATTCGTCTATTGGGCAAAGCCAAGTGACCAAGCTGAAGATCGACGACGGCAGTGTCATCTCATCAAAATCGGAGATATTGAGAGAGCTCGAGAGGTTTTACGGACAGTTGTACACCTCGACACGAAAACCCATTACCCGAACAGCTCAGGACGCCAGAGCCCAACTAACCCGACACTACACTGAGGACATCCCAGACATCAGCCTGTACGAGATTAGAATGGCTCTCAAACAGCTCAAGAATAACAAGGCGCCGGGTGAAGACGGAATCACAACAGAACTTCTGAGAGCGGGTGGAAAACCGATACTTTTAGTCCTCCAGAAGTTATTTAATTCCGTCTTACTCGAGGGTACTACGCCAGAAGCATGGCACAGGAGTGTGGTGGTTCTTTTCTTCAAAAATGGTGATAACACTTTATTGAAGAATTATAGACCCATCTCACTCCTGAGCCATGTATACAAGCTGTTTTCGAGAGTCATTACGAACCGTCTCGAACGCAGGTTTGATGAATTTCAGCCTCCCGAACAAGCCGGGTTCCGAAAAGGCTTTAGCGCCGTAGACCACATACATACGCTCCGCCAGATTATACAGAAGACCGAGGAGTATAATCGGCCATTATGTCTAGCGTTTGTGGATTACGAAAAAGCCTTCGATTCAATCGAGACCTGGGCGGTATTGCAGTCCCTCCAGCGGTGCCACATTGTCTATAGGTACATCGAAGTATTGAAGTGTTTGTACAGCAACGCCACCATGTCGATCCGACTACAGGACGAAAGCACGAAACCAATACCATTGCAGCCAGGTGTGAGACAAGGAGACGTTATTTCTCCGAAACTGTTCTCAAACGCATTGGAGGACGTTTTCAAGCTCTTGGACTGGTACGGATTCGGCATCAACATCAATGGCGAATACATCACTCACCTTCGCTTTGCCGATGATATAGTCATTATGGCAGAGTCGCTGGAGGACCTCAATACGATGCTCAGCGACCTCAGTAGCGTTTCCCAACAGGTGGGTCTTAAAATGAACATGGACAAGACGAAGATCATGTCTAATGTCCATGTTGCACCCGTACCGGTAGTTGTTGGGAACGATACACTCGAAGTTGTTGACCACTACGTATACCTAGGACAAACTATCCAAGTAGGTCGGTCCAACTTCGACAAAGAGGTCGCCCGAAGAATCCAACTCGGATGGGCAGCGTTCGGGAAACTACGCAATATCTTCTCGTCCAAAATACCGCAGTGCTTGAAGACGAAGGTTTTTAACCAGTGTGTGTTGCCAGTGATGACATATGGTACTGAGACGTGGTCTCTAACGGCTGGCCTTTTAGAAAAGTTCAGAGTCACACAACGAGCCATGGAGAGAGCTATGCTCGGAGTTTCTTTGCGCGACAGAATTCGAAATGTGGAGATCCGCCGAAGAACTAAGGTCACAGACATAGCTCTCAGAATCTGCAAGTTGAAGTGGCAATGGGCAGGCCACATCGCTCGAAGAACCGATAACCGTTGGGGAAGAAAGGTTCTCGAGTGGCGACCACGAACCGGAAGACGCAGCGTTGGCAGGCCTCCCACTAGGTGGACAGACGATATTGTGCGCGTCGCAGGTAACCGATGGATGCAAATAGCCAATTGTCGTTCATTGTGGCGTTCTATGGGGGAGACCTATGTTCAGCAGTGGACGTCTTCCGGCTGATGATGATGATGATGATGACAACCTTTCTCCCCCATCGGTTATCAGTTCTTCGAGCAGTTTGGCCTGTCCACTGCTACTTCAACTTGCAAATTCTAAGATCTATGTTGGTAACTCCGGTTCTTCCGCAAACTTCCTCATTCTGGGTTCTGTTGCGCAAAGAATCACCGAGCATAGCTAGTTGTGCGACTCTAAGTTTCTCCAAAAGGCCAGAAGTTAAGGAGCAATACACACTGGTTAAAACCTCCGTCTTCAGGCACTGCGGAATTTCAGACGAGAAGATGTCACGTAAATTTTCCGATCGCTGCCTATTCTTTTCAAGACAATAATCCAGATGCCGACATATTTAATGTTTTTTTAATATCTAGCTAAGTATATTAATGTAATCTCATTTCATATCTGTTTTCAATTCGTACTTTTTATGTTTATATTTCCAAAATGTAGATTGTATTCGTTATTTTTATCTATAATGTATATATTTATGCTCCCTCAGGCTGAGTGTATCTAACAATCTCTTTGTTTCATTTAGTAAATAGTAATGTATTTTATTTGTAGTAAAAGTAACTTGGTGATAAACTGTGATCTTGCATTTATTAATAGATTTGGAACTGGGCTTGACTTCTAATGGTAATGCTAGATGGTGTATTATAGTACACTCCTGTACATTCAGGCGATAATTAATGAAAAGTCTGTAAAGTGCTTTGCTATAATAATAATGGAGATTTTCAATCCAATCTAAATTATTAACTGACCGGGCATTCGTTAGTGAACAATGGATCAATCGGTGATTAATCGAGGTGACATTGATTGATAATCTAATAATAACAATTTTACATTAATTCTGAAGGTCATATACACACATCAAAAGTGTCTAGGGATCAACATATATTTTTGCAATAACTTTTCTCCTGATTGATATTAATTAAAATTTTCTTTAAGGATTCATCAAATAAAGTGTTTTCGTTTGTCACAGTAACGATAAACCAAGTCACCTTTGCATTAATAAAGAAATTTGCCATTTTCCTAATAAAGGGATTTTTGACATTTGAACCACTAACACAAAAGTTCGAAAAAAAGACTGAAATAACAGTTTTCTTTAAAATTTTATTGGGTAACTTAAACAATTAATAATCCGTGTTTCTACCGCGAACACTAACAACACAAGAACATCGGTTTGGCATACTCAAAATGAGTTCATCCAAATCACGCTGTGGAATGGCCGCCCATGTTCGTTGCAACAACAAAAAAAGGTCTTCTTGCGACTGGATACCCTCCATATTCGGCAGAGCTCTTCTCTGTAGCATATCCCATGCATGCTCAATCGGGTTCAAGTCTGGCGACTGAGCAGGCCAGGGCAGGACATTGATGTTAGCTGCGGCGAGAGTCTGTCTTACAACTCTTGCGGTGTGCGGTCGTGCATTATCATGCATTAACTGAAATAAGGGACCGATTTGCACTTGTAGAGGAACGATGACGTCTGATACAATCGTCTCAGCATAAATTTGAGCGTTGAGGTTGCCTCTGATCCAAATCAACTCAGTTCTTCCGCCGATCCAAATACCCGCCCATACCATGATGGTTCCACCACTATAAGGATGGACTTCCTGGCAGGATTTTAATCGCTGTTGGCGTCCTGGGGTTCTCCAGTGTCGTATACGTCTTGTATCCGGTCTCATACCAAAACGAGACTCATCAGAAAAGCACACGAAACGCCATTGTTCTTCTGCCCAATTTCTGTGTTCAAGAGCCCATTGATATCGAATCCTACGATTGTGCATTGCTATAGGTGGTACCCGTAGCGGTCTTCGGGAATGAAGGTTCACTTCATGCAAGCGGTTTCTGACTGTTTGGTCGCTAATTAAGTTCCCTGAAGAGTGATGAAGCCTCACGGCTAACATCATGGCAGTTATTGTTGGAGCTCTT
Organism: Furcula furcula; assembly: GCA_911728495.1. Classification (NCBI taxonomy): domain Eukaryota; kingdom Metazoa; phylum Arthropoda; class Insecta; order Lepidoptera; family Notodontidae; genus Furcula; species Furcula furcula. Next base: position 21,489,732 of record OU452248.1, read on the forward strand.
CGAGTTAAGATTTGAATATATCGGTCTTGTTTCCGTGTGGTGCAGCGATACCGTCCTCCATGGCGCTCAGCCACGGTACCAGTGCTTCGGTAACGTGTCCAAAGTCGACTGATAACACTCTGACTTGTATTCAGAGCTAAAGCCACAGTACGTTGCCGGGAACCAGCTTCTATCATTCCCACGGCTCTGAGCATTTCTTCCCTGCTTAAATGACGTCACCGCTTCATAATAACGTTGGTTTTAATCAGTAGTAGGGAAACAGTAGCACTAATAATGTCTTCAATGCGTTGTATGTTTTTATAGGGAAAATATTGACAGCTGATTTTCATCTTTTACTCGAATTTGATTCACAGTTCCTGATTCAAATTATGAAATGCACCAAAAAGGATCCATATAAATTTATAAAATCATAAATTTATTACAAAGCCACATCTCAATCTCAAGAAATCCGCTTAAAAATGCTTGATCCCTAGACACTTTTGATGTGTGTAGTACGGAGGTTGTATTGGATTTCATAATGTTGTCTTTTATTTACGCGAATACTACACATTGTAATCAATTTACTCTTACGGATTATATCGCGGTTTATTTTAGGTTTTAATTTCCCGACGTTTCGAATGCTTTGCAGCAACCAAATAACCCGCGATATAATCCGTAGGAGTAAATTAATTACAATATATTGGATTCGTTTCAAATAAAAATACTATATTGCTCTTTGTCATCTTTCCCAGGGTAATCGGAGAGATCAAAAATGCGAGTGCATTTTGAAATTATTATTTACATAACTAATTAACTTTTACTAGGTGGGGGTACACCCCGTGGGGTGTCCGGGTAAGAATAGCTTCCTCCCATCTCCTCCCGTTGGGTGTATTGAAAATAAGAAGACGGGCAGTAGTTTTACTTAATAAACTACAACCTATACTGTGATCTGCGATTATGGCAACCTCTCCCTTCAAAGGGGGAGGCCTTTGTGCAGCAGTGGACGTGTTTCGGCTGCTGATGAGGTGGTGGGTATCTTGTGCAAGGGTCGGTACCACCGCAGTGTTAGATATTCTGACGACAAACAGCAGTGGGGAAACATTGTTGAGTTCCGGAGTCTAATATCTCGGGTGACGAGCGGCAGTGAATTGCAGCTGTCTATAGGCAGACGTGTCACTCTACCATCAGGCGATCGTCTTGCTTGTTTCGTCACTAGGTTTAATAATAAAAAAAAACTACTTTTAATTTGCATTATACACACCTACATTATAATTGTACACACCTTTAAAAATATTTCGATTTAGGAAGTACAGCAGTATTGTTCTAATTTAAACCGTAAGCGTTACGCACTACAGTTTAATTTTAGTAGTTTATGCACCAAGGGGATAAAGCAGTGTCTTATAAATAAATAAAATAATAAATAATAATTTATTCTCAGACATTTGGTCCATAAAACAAAATGATTTTTAAAAGAATTCTGAAGCATGCACAATTATACAATATTAAATTATGAAACAGCACCTGAGTGACGGACAATGCGTCGCCACCCAGTGCCGCATCATGGGGCTGTCGAGCCTGTTCGCAACTATGTTTATATAGTTGTTGGAGCTGTCGCGCACTCGGCGCATCAAGGATGCAGTTCTGTTGCGTACTATTGCGAAAAAGTCTTGGACGCCTGATTCCGCAAACATACTCGATGCACTGCAAAAGCGCGGCAGCCCCAACATTATTCTAAAGGCGTTATTATACTGGACACGCAGAGCATTGTACGATCTTTGTGTGTAATTGGTCCACAGGGCGCACGTGTACAGGGATTGGCAGTAAGATCGAAAAAGCGTTTTCTTTACCTGTTCCGTACACCGGGAAAACCTACGTGCCAACATGTTACACCTGACCGCCAATGCTCTGCGTTCCCTTTCAACATCCACATCATCTGTAAGATCGTCCATTACCCAGTGTCCCAGGTACTTAAATTGAGTTACCCTAGTAAGTGGGGCACCCCCTAGGAAAACTGGTGGCACCGTATCATAGTGCTTGCCTCCTGCCTTAAACACGAGAAGCTCGCTCTTAGTTGAATTGTACCGGAGACCATGAGCAACAGCATAATCCTCACATATTCGAAGGAGCTTCCTAAGGGCACTTATAGATGGACTCAGCAATACCATATCATCTGCATAACTTATATTATTGATAATGTGTCCGTCAATAGAACATCCAATATTGGCATTGCTGAGCTCAACCACAAGCTGATTAACGTACAGGTTGAAAAGTTTAGGAGAGCTTATCCCCCCTTGTCTCACGCCACATTCCAACCTATATGCCCCCGACAATGTCCCCGCCCACCTTACATAATTAGATTGATTGCTGTACCAATACTTTAATACAGCAATCAATTCAACTGGAAATGTGGTCTCCAGGGAAAGCTTCCCCCATAGGCAGTCATACGACACCAGATCAAATGCCCTGGAGAGGTCCAGAAAGCACGCATATATAGGTGTTTTTCTACTTGTATAGTATTGGACAGTCTGTTTGAGACAGAGGATTGCTGTTTCTGTTGATAGATGAGGCCTAAACCCAAATTGTGCATCATGCAGTTTGAAATGCTTATCCAACTGTCGGTCAATCAAACTGTCCAACACCTTAGCAATAATGGTAGCCAAGGAAATAGGCCTATAGTTATTTTTATCACTTGCATCGCCAGTCTTGTTCTTCATTATTGGAACTACAATTGTTTTCATCATATCCTCTGGGAGATAAGAATGACATATGCACAAATTAAATATCATCGCTAGCACCCTTGGTACATGCTTTCCTGCATACGTAAGAGGCTCTTTACTTAAATTATCATGGCCAGGTGATTTTCCTCGTTTTAGGTTTTTTATGGCCGCTGTTATTTCCTTAGCTGTAAACCTCAGATGCGTGCTCTCCGACCCCTCCCCGACCTCCTGTGCTCCGGTTGGCCCTACTGATGGACCCAGAGGAGAGTCCATCTTGAACGACTCCCTAAAGAGATTAGCAATCTTGTTAGGATCATTAACATCATCTACGCTTAATGGCACACTCGGCTTAGGATTCAAATTTGTGGACTTCCAAAAACTTTTAAAATTCTTTGCATCATGGTGACTTGCAATAATATCCATTTTAATTTGCTCTTTATTATTTTGACACCACTTCAACTTGTATTTGAACACTTTTCTACTATTGACCATTTTTTTATATAGTACACCAGTTCGTGGTCTACCATGCACCGCCCAATTTTGAAAATCTAACCGAGCCTGTCTATGCGCATCTTTTACATATGTGTTCCAACCAGTTACATTGAACTTTTTACATTTATTTCGGTTATTATGACTCTTCACAGCCGATTCCTGCAGCACTTGTACTACTTTGTTATACATATTATTTATAATTTCTCTATGCTCTACATTATTACATTTATTATTACTACATTGTCTAAACTCTATGGGAAAATCAATATTCCTTAAACTGCAATTACAATACTTTGTATATAATTCCATTTCATCCAAATCTCTCACCCCCCAAATACTTCCATCAACATTACGTATACATTGCATAGATTTAGGTCTCAATACACCGAAATCACACTTAACTAATAGGGGAAAATGATCAGACCATGAAATTTCACACAAAATATTAATGTTCGTAATGGAATTCCAGGCTGCCTCCGTTACCAAGCAGTGGTCTAGCCAACTAGTAGTACCATGAGCTTCACTTACATACGTGTATGTGTCCGATTCACTGCCCAGCAACTCAATGTCAGCGCACCGCCATTTTACTTCCGACGAGAAGTTCAACAGTTCTTTTCCAAATCTTATGTCACGGGCATGAAATTGAATCGCGAGCATAACGAAGGATTGTAGTAACTCCCGAGCGTAGCGAGGGAGTATAGACTTAACTCCCGAGCAAAGCGAGGGAGTTAATACTAGAATCCTGAGTACAGCGAGAGATTCAAGCTCGCCCAAGACAAAGACACCTTTATCCCCGAGGAGAATATACTACTTTTCACACCTACTGCGAGATAATGAAATACAAATACAAGGAAGGGATTGCTTAGGTTATCTGGAAGAAATTGCTTTTTAGCGTTAGGGCCACCTTTTTACATCATCAACGTATCGTTCAATTTACATGTAATTTATGGTGTAAAATTTCAATGGTACAATGAAGTGTATTTATTATTATTACAAATACTTACTGCTAGTAATAATATCAACACACCGATTTCCAGCGTTCGCGCACACACCTACTGCGAGGCGAGACAGTAAAATACAAAACTGCTAGAATTAAAATAATATCAACAGCGTTAGCGCCTTCTTTTTATCTATTTTTTTTCCTTTTCTAGAACCTAGAACAAGGTTCGGCTCCAATGATGACTGTAACTCAGTACCAATTAAACTGTGGTCTTAAGTATTAGAACAGATTGCATTGTTTCCAAAAATGGATCTCATTTGCATAATAATAGAGAGATTTTCGTGATTTTTATATAAATAAATTAGTAAAATTCAGCTAATCGCCATTTTGTATTAAATACCAATCAGAGTGAATGACGTCATACCGGTGGTGTATAACAAATAACTGTCAAACTGTAACAAACTGTAATGTCTGTTACCTTGTATACGATAAAAAATGTAACCAACAATTATAGTTTCTTACACCCAAGATTATTTAGTAGGTTTACATCTTACTAATAATAGTATATTAGTAACTAAATAACTTACATCAAAATGATCTTCACAGAAATAAATCGACGAATTTAGAGTTAGGCAGAAGGGGTCCCGTCGTGCAAGAGTTATTGTTTTCGTGTTTGAAACATAAACATATAACTTATCAGGCGTTTTTATTGACGTGCTTTTACACAGAGGCACACCACAATACTTGTATTTAGAATTAATTTTCAGGTTCTTGTAAAAATGTAATAAAACAATTCTATTTCTCTAATAAAGCCCACAGATGGACAGATGGTTTACACCGGACTGACGTCACAAAATGGCGGCATGCACCAGCCTTCGTTTTGGAACTAAATTCAAACTGTAATTTTATAATTGAAAATAATGCTATTAATTGTAAGTTTAATACAAAAATCTGTATATTTTCGACAATAGTATACCTGTAAGTACATAATAGAATATTTTTCCAAAATTAGTCATCATGCCACAGAACAATAATCAGTATGCATCATGCCTATTCGGCTCCTGCCGCTCGGTTCGATTTTCAAATGTATTTTTTCTTGCAAGTCTCTGCTTAGAGAGAGTGGTATATATACCTACTGTAAAGAGTCTCCGTGGTAAAAAAATATTTGACGTTCGTAATTAAAATTACGTTTTAATGAAAAATTGGCTTCAGCCTGAAAACATGAATGGAAAATGACAGCAATTTAATGATGAATTGGCTTAGGCCTAGCTACAAATTGATTTATTGCGAGATTACTTATGACGAGGCTGTATGAGATAGAACCTTTTGCCTTCCCAATTAGGGAGAACTAAAGGACAAAAAAAAAACAAATCACATTATTACCCAAGGGAGTTTAGTACAACATTATTACCCGGCTAGACTATAGAGGGATATAATGACCTACTTTATGTCAAGTTTATATGACACATAATGGAACATTATCGAGCAGGTGGTGTGAAAAATATTTTAAAAACCTAAATAGAATTCCGTAGGCTGTCGGAATTTACAACGAAGGCACGAGAAATGGCCGGTTACAGGGAACATGTCATCGTTAAGATGAGAAAGGAATGTTCCGTTAGTATAGTGACGTATGAGTGATGAGAGATTGACGGAAAAGATATGACGGTAATACGGGTGATGTGAAGGTTTTGGTGTCTCACAAGTGGTGAGCGGCGCTTGAATGTTTTTAGATATAAATTGACGTATTTATATAACGTTAAGTATTTTGTTTCCATTTGTAACCGGGTCATTTCCGTATGTATAGAGACTGCACATAGATATTAGCATCGCCTTCACGGCAGACAAACACGGCTTGTCAGCCGTTTAATATGTCTATCAAAATTATACCAAACCAGACTTTGATTTATACTACGTAAAGATAAAGAAGTTCTGTCATTGCCAGTTAATCTATATCTATCTATCTATACTTATAATATACTTATAATAAAACTGTAACAGGTCCAATTCTGTACATTGAAGATATTTTGAAAATTATATTTGGAGGGCATTCTATAACCGATACTGAGGCCGAAATTGTAATTTTTTTAATTTGTGTCTGTCTATATCACGGCTGCGCATCACGCCGAAACTTCTGAATGGATTCAAATGAAACTTGGCATGATTTGAGATCTTACTACGAGGTAGGACATAGGATACTTTTTATCCCGTAACCTAGCACGGTTCTTTTGGGAGACGGGATTAAAGTCAAAATGGGTACTTGGTTATACGCTTGGTCCGATTTCATAATTTTTTCTTTATAATATAATAAATATTAGTAAGGGAACACTCATAGAGAGTTGTTATCAAGGTTTTGTAATCGATCGGGTTAAGCAACGTTAGGTAAGGTCATTAAATAGATGGGTGACCGTTTAACGCCATTTGAGCTAAACGGGTCCGTGCTTCGGAGAGCAAGTAAAAAGTGGGTCCCAGTTTTTAACCGACTATAAAAAAGGAGGTTATGTATTCGATGCGAATGTCTGTTATTAAAAGTTTAGTTAACGTAAAAATAGCGCAGGCGGAGCTGCGTGGGTCAGCTAGACTGTTTAAAATCTTAATCTTGTAAATTCAAAGGCTGCATATAATTATTATTTTTAATTATCAAAATAAACCAGAACTGTTGGACATTTTCGGTTGTGTTAGATAATATTAATGTACCTACTAAGCTAACTTTTCGCCTTTCTTGTCTCTCTCTCCCAGTGGTACACAAAACTCGGTCAACTGGGACAAACTTGTTAAGGAACTGCAAAATATTCATTTATGTGATAAGAATAACATTAAACTTACAAAGCTAGAAGTTTCGCTTTAAATCGTTTCGCTACCTAACTCGCAAGGGAAAAGGCAAAGGATGTTAAAGTTTTGATACATTATAAAGCCAATTTTTTATCAAAGCCTTCAACATTCACATTGGTGGTCTGGGTGTGCTTTTAATTAACTTACAAACGTTGCGTACAAATTATTTTCGTAGAGAGATAGAGCGTTGTGAAAACATTTGTTTTAATATTTCAAGCTAATCGACTTGGGAAGTAACTTGAAATGAAACTTATTTTACGGATCGTGGTTTTCTTTCATTTTTACAATTTCCTGACGTTTCGAATATTTTCCTAATTTTTTATTTATTTATAGAACAGAAGTCTTACCACTAACAGAAAACCTTACGTGATAAGAGCTTACAATGATGATAATTATTAGTATTACAATTTTGTGATAGTTATGTTACGTTACAATACTGCTGCCAGTTGTTTACTGCATCCATAGTCGCCGGTGGGAGGACATGAGTTGATGGCCATACTATATTATAATTGTCTCAGGATACGCTTGCGATATAATCCGTAAAGTTAGATTAATTTCTTTATGTATGATTGATATAAATATCAGAATTTATTACTTTAGGAAGTACCTTACCAAAGATCGCAACCAAACTACTAGGTATGTAGCTGGTGAAATTACCAGACAATAAACTATTTAAAAAAAAAAAAAAACCGACTTCAAAGTAAATTATCTAAAAAGCATAAAATAACGAAAATATATTGAAGTCGGTGTCAGCTCGTGCTAGTCTTATTATTAACATGATGTGCTAGCACCGACTTCAATATATTTTCGTTATTTTATGCTTTTTAGATAATTTACTTTGAAGTCGGTTTATATTTTTTATTAAATAATTTATTTAACACTTTTTAGTCACTTTTATTTTATCAAGATAGGTATCAGCACTATCACGCAACTCGAACGTCTACGTTACAGTAACTTACTGAAAACATAAAAAGTGTATATCTCTTAAACTACTGGACCGATTTTGATGAAACTTATACTCTACCCTAAGTTGAAAAATACTGTAACTATTGCAAAAAGAATTTTTGAAATCGGACTTGTAGTTTCTGAGAAATCCGCGGACAAACCTACATACATACATACATATATACATACATACATACATACATACATACATATATATATATACATATATACATACATACATACACTCATAAAATTTGGTAAATTTGTTTAGAAGCCCACATAGACTAACATATACTAATATTACCCATTTTTAACCGGCTTCAAAAGAAGGTTCTCTATTCAACGCGTATGTATGTAATATTGATAAAAATGCGTAATATTAATATATGTTAGTCTATGTGGGCTTCTAAACAAATTTACCAAATTTTATGAGTGTATGTATGTATGTATGTATGTATGTAAGTATGTAGGTATGTATGTATGTATGTATGTATGTAGGTTTGTCCACGGATTTCTCAGAAACTACAAGTCCGATTTTGAAAATTCTTTTTGCAATAGTTAGAGTATTTTTCAACTTAGGGTAGAGTACAAGTTTTATCAAAATCGGTCCAGTAGTTTAAGAGATATAAACTTATGGCCGTGAGGTGCGGCCAGGTTATGAAGCGGAGATCTTTCCCAGCTGTGGTGTTATCCGGTAAATAACTAAGACCGGATAGGTGGCACACGTATTGTTTATTTAATACACCAAGCACAAAAGAAAGAGTTCACACAACAGATCAAGAAACAATAGAAATAGAAGGAGTAGAATAGATACTGAGAGAAATAAGATAGTAACAGCATACAATAGCAAAATTGCGATCGAACTATAAGCGCGGCGAATAGGCAAGCGACACAGGCTTCGCGTGGGATAGCTCAGTCTCGACTGGTGCGGGACGCGCGGCGATCTGCGCACGCGCAGCTATAAGTTATAGTTATGTTTATATCTACTGGAATGTGCCGCCGCGCGCCGGCCGCCGAGTCGTACGTTTCCAATGCATGAAGTGTATTTGTAAATATAGTAATATAATTTTGATTAGTTTTAAGTAGTAAATAAGATAGATGTAAGTAGGTTTGTAAGTATGTATGTTTTATATTATTTTAGTGTTGTTAGATAGAATTATAAATAATTGTAGTATGTATGTATGTAAATAAATAATACTGTGTTATATAATAAATAAATATTGTAACATATGCTTGATGAGTGTAGGCTACAGCACTCCCCCCCAGAGACCGTCACTACGGGCGATAAAAATCAGGGAACCGGACTCTACGACCTGAACGCGTTCTCCTGTCATTATCCGGAGTTGGGGCATTCTGCCTTATAGGAATTGAATCTGGATTTATTGGATCAGGACGATTGGAATTAGGTTGGGGACTAGGAGTAGTAGTGGAGGTGGGATCAGGAAGTGGGTTAACTAATGTATAGGCCGGTTTCAGGCGGTCTATGGACACTGTTACCCTTTTCCCTTTGACCAATATTATAAATGTCTTATCCCTTCGTTCAAGGACTTCGTAAGGGCCAGTGTAAGGTGGCTGTAAAGCGCTACGTAAGGAATCGTCCCTTAAAAATACGTGGCTGGACGAAGTCAAGTTTTTATAAATAAATATCTTGTCTTTATTGTGACGTGTGGCAGGTACTGGTTGGAGCTTTACTGCAAATTGGCGCAGGCGAGTGGTGAAATCCGATATATCGGTGGAGTGAGCATCCGAGGATTGGAAAAATTCTCCCGGTAAACGTAAAGGCTCGCCATACACCAATTCGGCAGATGACGATTGGAGATCGTCTTTAAATGAGCTCCTAATGCCTAAAAGCACCAAAGGTAATGTATCCACCCAATTACAATCAGCGTGGCACATTATAGCTGCTTTTAACTGGCGGTGGAATCGTTCCACTAGCCCGTTACAAGCTGGGTGATACGCGGTTGTTCGGCGATGTTTGAATCCGATCATTTTTCCAAGATATTGGAAAAGTGACGATTCAAACTGTCGACCGCGATCAGTGACTATATCAGTTGGACATCCAAATCTGGATATCCACGATAATAATGCCTTCCCAACTGTTTCGGCAGTCATGTCCACCATGGGTGTGACCTCTGGCCAGCGGGTGAAACGATCCACCGCCGTAAGACAGTAGCGATAGCCCTGTGAAATGGGCAAAGGGCCAATGATGTCCACATGAATGAAGGCAAATCGAGCGCAAGGAAGATCGAACGTGCCCAATGGAGATGACACGTGGCGATGTACCTTGGCGCGTTGACATGCCACGCATTGACGAGACCACTCTCGACAGTCTTTGCGTACTCCAGGCCAAACAAATCGCTCGGCAACTAATTTAGCCGAAGCATTAGCGCCTGGGTGGCTGAGACTATGGAGGCTGTCAAAGAGTTGTCTCCTCAATGGCTTTGGGACAAAAGGTCTGGGTGAAGGTGTGCTTACGTCACAATAAAGCTCTGTTTGAGAGTTAGGAATTCTCAACTTTTGAAGGCGGAGTGAAGATTCACCGTTCAAAAGCTGTGTCAGCTCGGTGTCAGCTGCTTGCGATGAAGCCAGTACGTCTAAATCGACTGGTATCTGCAGTTCATTGACACGCGACAGTGGGTCAGCTACGACATTGTCTTTACCCGAGATGTGTCTGATGTCGGTCGTGAACTGTGAGATATAGTCGAGGTGACGGTACTGTCTAGGCGAACAGTTAGCTTTCCTTTCACTGAAAGCGTAACTAAGCGGCTTGTGGTCCGTAAACACAACGAAATGTCTTGCCTCTAGCATATGACGGAAATATTTTATGCTTTCATATATGGCTAAGAGTTCACGGTCGTATGGTGAATACTTTTGTTGAGAGGGGCTTAACTTCCGTGAGAAAAATGCGAGAGGTTCCCAAATGTTATTTTTTAATTGTTGCAAAACTGCACCCATTGCCAGGTCGGACGCATCTGTGACCAGAGCGAGTTCGGCCTGACAATCTGGATGTGCAAGTAACGCAGCATCGGCAAGACTCTCCTTACATTTATTGAAAGCTAATAGAGCCTCACCAGAGATGTCAACAGGTTGGGATGCTTTAACGTTGCCAGTGAGTAAAGCGTTTAAAGGGGCTTGGATAGAAGCAGACTGTGGTAGAAATCGTCTGTAAAAGTTTAACATTCCTAAAAATCGCCTGAGTTGCCTTACTGTATTGGGTACTGGGAACTCTTTTATGGCCTGGACCTTAGATTCCAAAGGTTTGGTGCCGGATGCAGAGATTCGATAACCTAAAAATGTTACTTCCGATGCACCAAAGACGCACTTGGAGGTGTTGACTAAGACGCCGTAGTCCTTCATACGGCTGAAGAGCTGGTGAAGGTGGGCTTCGTGTTCTGCTTCGTTCTTGGAGAAAATGAGGAAATCGTCCAAAAAACAGTAGCAAAAGTCGAGACCTCTTGTCATCTCGTCAACGAACCTTTGGAATGTTTGGCCTGCATTTCTCAAACCGAAGGTCATAAAGGGGAACTCAAATAGGCCAAAGGGTGTCGTGATGGCGGTTTTTGGAATATCCTGTTCGAAAACCGGGATCTGTTGGTAGGCCTTCATTAAATCGACGGTCGAAAACACTGTACAACCAGCAATAGAATGGGCGAAGTCGTGAATGTGCCTAATAGGATAACGGTCTGGGATAGTGCGTGAATTAAGCAGGCGATAATCGCCACATGGACGCCAGCCGTTATCTTTCTTAGGCGCGAGGTGCAGAGGAGAAGCCCAGGGGCTCTCCGAAGGACGCGCTGTACCGTTATTGAGCATCAGCTCAAACTCCTGTCTTGCAATTTTAAGTTTGTCCGGTGCCAGTCTGCGGGGAGTACATGAGATAGGAGGGCCAGGTGTGGTCCTAATGTGGTGTACTGTGTTGTGCTTTGGAAACACCGGCGTGCCTGAAGGGCGTGTAATTTCAGGAAACTTACCTAAAATGCTATGAAAACGCGTGTCGCCTGACGTAACCTTTACAGAAAATACATTTGAATTAGCAATGGTAGCACACGAGGACAATGTCGTGGTATTATCGATTAGGCGTTGCTTACGGCAATCTACAATCAAATTATAGTGGCTTAAAAAGTCTACACCAATTATTGGCTTGGTCACATTAGCAACTACAAAACGCCATGCAAAATTACGCCTTAAGCCTAAGTTTAAATTAAGTTCGATAAAACCGAATGTGTCGATAGTAGATCCGTTGGCTGCGCTAAGTTGAAAATCTGTCTTGGCTCGACGTTCCCGAAGCGCAGATCGAGGGTAGACGCATAGGTCACTGCCGGTGTCTACCAGGAACTTGGTATTCGAACTGCGGTCAGTGACGAAGAGGCGACCTGTAGAAATAGGACAGTCGTTTGTCGCCACTACCGACTGCCTGTGGAGTTTCCCGGCTTATTATAGTCGCATGGCGTCAAGCACTTCTGAGCCCGTGTACCAAACTTGGCGTGATACCAGCATACAGGATACTTCCGGTAACTGGAACTAGACCGGCTTCTTTGACGCGAAGATGAACGCCTACGGTCGCGTGGGCGTTGGCGGTCAGTGGAACAGCAGGCTGCACGAGTATGCTCCTCCAGCTTGAGGGTGAGGTGCTTCACCATCTTCTTTAATTCCGCAATTTCGTCGGATTGGGGTGGCACCTGTGGTCTACTGGGGGAAGCAGCGGCGACGTTGTACGGCGACGTCAGCTCTTGGATGCGGTCAGCTAGGTCTGCCAGCTGTTCCAGCGAATGGGTTGGCTGCGATGCCAGCACTGTCTGGATACTATGTGGTAGACGGCTGCTCCATATCGACTGGAGGAAGTCGTCAGGCACGGACGGTCCAGCCAGATCTTGGAGGTGTCTTAAGAACTGCGAAGGCTTCCTGTCACCCAGCTCCTCGTGAGTTAACAGCTGCTTCACCTTCTTTTCATGCGAAGCGGAGAGCCGCTTAATTAACTCTGACTTAATCTTGTCATACCGATTTCTCGCCGGGGGATTGATGATCAAGTCCTTTACCGCTTTTGCGTATTGCATATCCAAATGGTTCGTCACGCTAGTGAACATCATGTGGTCATCCGTGATGTTGTGAGTTTCGAATTGTCCTTCAAGCATGGCGAACCACAGTTCCGGATCTTCAGGCGAAAATGGAGGAACTTTTATTTTAAATTTTCGCATGTCACTGTTGTCGGGTGCAGCGGAAACGCGTACACGGCGAGTACGTCGCCTGGCGACGTTGGCGTCGGGTCTCGATCCAGCGGTTTGTACAGAATCACTGCTGTCGCTCATCTTTGTATCAGCTGTACCTTGCATCCTGTGTCCTTGTGGAGGTCACCAGTTATGGCCGTGAGGTGCGGCCAGGTTATGAAGCGGAGATCTTTCCCAGCTGTGGTGTTATCCGGTAAATAACTAAGACCGGATAGGTGGCACACGTATTGTTTATTTAATACACCAAGCACAAAAGAAAGAGTTCACACAACAGATCAAGAAACAATAGAAATAGAAGGAGTAGAATAGATACTGAGAGAAATAAGATAGTAACAGCATACAATAGCAAAATTGCGATCGAACTATAAGCGCGGCGAATAGGCAAGCGACACAGGCTTCGCGTGGGATAGCTCAGTCTCGACTGGTGCGGGACGCGCGGCGATCTGCGCACGCGCAGCTATAAGTTATAGTTATGTTTATATCTACTGGAATGTGCCGCCGCGCGCCGGCCGCCGAGTCGTACGTTTCCAATGCATGAAGTGTATTTGTAAATATAGTAATATAATTTTGATTAGTTTTAAGTAGTAAATAAGATAGATGTAAGTAGGTTTGTAAGTATGTATGTTTTATATTATTTTAGTGTTGTTAGATAGAATTATAAATAATTGTAGTATGTATGTATGTAAATAAATAATACTGTGTTATATAATAAATAAATATTGTAACATATGCTTGATGAGTGTAGGCTACAAACTTTTTATGTTTTCAGTAAGTTACTGTAACGTAGACGTTCGAGTTGCGTGATAGTGCTGATACCTATTTTGGTAAAATAAGTCACTAAAAAGTGTTAAATAAACTATTTAAAAAAAAATAAAAACCGACTTCAAAGTAAATTATCTAAAAAGCATAAAATAACGAAAATATATTGAAGTCGGTGTCAGCTGGTGCTAGTGTTAGTTAACATGATGTGCTAGCACCGACTTCAATATATTTTCGTTATTTTATGCTTTTTAACCGACTTCAAAAAAGGAGGTTCTGTATTCGACGCGTATGTATGTAATATTAATAGAAATGCGTAATATTCATATATGTTGGTCTATGTGGGCTTCTAAACAAATTTACCAAATTTCACGAGTGTATGTATGTATGTATGTATTCAATTCAATTCAAATAATTTATTGCGAATATGGGTTAGGTATTGAGGTGACAAAAACTAAATGTAGATTAATTAGTACAGCCATACTCTGCCTAAAGGCATGCAACATTCATATTAAATTAATCCTATAAAAAATATTAAATTAAAAACAATTATCTAGCGAATTGAAATAACAATTACAATACATAATATACACAGTCTTAAAAATTTGTTGTTAATGTCAAAATATAGATTTTAGGATTAATTACAAAGCTATTATATGTATAATGTCAAATATAGAATATTATAATAAATGTCAAAACACAGTATTACAATGTCCTATCATCTAGATATTCCTTAACATGGTAATATGCTTTATCTAATAATAATTTCTTTAAATTGTCCTGGAATTTTTTCGTACTATTAATTTCTTTAATGTATTTAGGTAGTTTGTTACATAATATTGGTGCCATGCAAAATATACTCTTATTAAATAGTGCAGTTTTACTTTGCACACTACATAACATGTTCTTAAGTCTATTGCTGTGTAGTTTAGCATAATCATTTATGTTTTGTTTAACAAATACAACAACCTCGTAAATATACATACATGGGAGTGTGCGAATTTTTCCTGATTTGAAGTAAGGTTTACAGGTGTCCGTCATTTTAAGTTTATAGATAGCTCTCACACATTTTTTTTGAGCTTTGAATGCAGATTCCCAATCTGTAGAGTTACCCCAAAATATTAAACCATACCTCAACACAGAAGCTACATATGCATGGTAGGCAGATAATATAGTAGTAGTATCAACAGTTTTTGTTAACATATACAACATATAAGATAATTGACTTAATTTTGTACACACCACATCAACATGTCCTTTCCAATTAAGGTTAAAATCTACTTTAAGGCCAAGGAACTTCGTAAGATCAACTTCTTGAATATCATTTCCGTCGTAGCTTATTTTCATAACAGTATTTGGTTTCATTCGGTTTCTGAAAACCATTATGTTAGTTTTTTCTAAATTAATAACTAATTTATTGGCATTGAGCCAGTCAATAATATTCTTTAAAGTTTCATTAATTTGACATTCAAGTAACGAATAATTTTTTTCACACAATATTACAGTACTATCGTCGGCAAACATAATCATTGGAAAATTAACTGCTTTTGGGAAATCATTAATGTAGATTAAAAATAATAATGGGCCCAAAACACTGCCTTGAGGTACCCCACATTTCATGGACCTAAAGTCTGAACTATAGGTGATTTCTTGTTTTTTTATAGGGCACAATTTAGTTATTAGCGTGGCTTGTCTTCTGTTACTCAGGTACGACTTAATGAGACTCAATACATTGCCTCTTACACCATATGCAAAAAGTTTGTTTATTAGTATATTGTGATCCACATAATCAAATGCTTTAGTTAGATCCATGTATAGAGCACAAACTGGAATCCTTTGGTCCATACTTTTCATAATCTTCTGTAGGAAGCTATAAATCGATTTATTAATAGACAAGTTTTTTCTAAATCCAGCCTGCTCAGTAGCCAATATGTTATATTTTTCAAAGTAATTGTACATACCTTCATGGATAACTTTTTCTAAGACTTTTGAAAATATTGGTATTAATGCAATTGGCCTATAACAAGAAATATTTTCCTTATCATTCTTCTTAAACAACGGTTTAATTAATGATACTTTAAGTTGATGTGGAAACACGCCATGTATAATGCACAAGTTAAAAATGTGAGACAATACCGGTGATATTATGTTAACTACATATTTTATAACTTCAGTCGCGATATCGTCATATCCAGCTGCCTTAGTATTTTTTAGTGAACTTATAATTTTACTTATGTCATGGGTTGTTGTCGGTTTAATAAATATGGAATTACAGCTTGAATATGTCAATTTAGTGTTAATATTTACGTCTGGTGGTGATTTTATTTGGTCAATGAAATAATTATTAAATTTTTGTGCAATCTCGATGGGTTCCTTGATTACTTGCCCATTAACATTTATTTGTTTTATATAATGTTTAGGGATAGTAGGTTTTGATTTATTTATAACATTCCAAGTTGCTTTGGATTTATTGGTTGAAGATTTTATGTAATAATTATTATGTGCTTTTTGTGTTTTCTTTATTATATTATTAAGTCGAGCAGAATAGCTTTTGAATTTAGCTTTATCTGTTATACACCTTGTCTTTCTGTATTTCCATAGGAGTTCACGTTTTCTTTTCGAGCAGTTTCTTATCCCTTTACTTATCCATTTAGGCCGTTTACGTGAGGATATTCTAATTTTAATTTTAGGAAAACATAAATCATAAAAAAAATTAAATATGTCATAAAAATATGTAAACGCGATGTCAGGGTCTTCACTATTATAAATGTCGTTGAATGTCAATGAGCTTAGACTATTCTTAAACTTGTCTAGATTGTCTTTACAGTAGTCGCGTCGTTGTATGTACCAGTAATTAGTACAGCTGTTAAATTTTACAGGAACACTGAGTAATTGGGCGGTGTGATCAGATAGAGCTAAGTCCACCACCTCACTTGTACCTCCTTTTATGTTATGAGCTATATTGTCAATGCACGTATTACTACCTAAACGGGTCGGGGTATTTATTACCAACTGAAGATTGTAACTTGAAAGAATATACTTAAGTTCTCTCGACGGTTTCGTATTTTTTAATACGTCAATGTTTAGGTCTCCGCAAATTATAATTTTACTATTTTTGTAGCCATACTGGTCAAGGATATTACAAAGGTTTTTAAAAAATACATCTAAATCTTCTGTAATAGTTTTTGGAGGCCTATATATACAAATTATAATTATGTCTTGATCTAAGAGTTTAATTCCGCAACACTCTATAATGTTTATAAAACTATATTTCGAGATTTCATCCAAGGATTTAAATTTGTGATTGTTGCGTACAAGTATGCATGCGCCTCCGTGCCTAGTTTTTCTGTTACAATGAGCAGCTAGTGTGTAGGGTGGTATACATAATAATTTTGTGTCACTTATTGTCATGTTGTGTTCTGTGATACAGAGTATATCTACATCAACGTTTTTATCGGCAAGGACTGCAAGGTTTACACTTAATAGATCCAATTTACTCAATAAACCATTAATATTCTGGTGCATAACGTTTAAAGATTTAGGGACGAAAAATTTTTTCGGTATTTTGCGAATCATTCACGTTCATGATTACTGGTTTTGGATGTTCATTGTGGTAATTAAGTTCGTCAGTTTGAGTACTATTATCTTTAACTGTAACTTGTGTAAATTTATTCTTAACCATTTCAGTATAACGCGTGTATTTTTGCTTATAATCAAGACGAAGAATTTCTTTTAAAAGAGTTCGACATTTGTACAGAGTGACAAGCATACGTCTATGTCTATGTATGGATACAGAGTAATTCATGTCAATAAACTCAGTGTTAGAAAATCTTGAACAGATAAATTTGAGTTCATTATTTAGCTTGTTCTCATTTAAGTACCTGTTAAATGGAACTTCGGCAAACAATATATTTGTATTCTTAACATTACTTAAAAAATTAAATAAAGAACATCAATGTTCTATATCCGTATGAGGCTCAAGCCTCATACGGATATTTGTCGTTAGTACCACCTAGTATAATTACAAAATCGTTATCCTGCAGTTGACTAATTTCTTTTTTCTGAGATAATAGTACTTCTTGTATGGTCGCTCCAGGTTTCCAGAAGCACATGACTGATAACTCATCACCAACAAGGTTTTGTAGATTTTTTTGTATGTTACGTCCCTGGTCATCTGCTAAAACAATTATCCTTCTGTTTTCTCTAGGAGTTTTGTTTTGATTTGGGTTCTTTGTCTTGTCGATAAGAGATAATGTTATTTGTTTAAGCTCCAAATGATTTGTAGGACTTTCTTGCAGTTTATTGTTCTTCTTATTTTCATTGTCAATACGTATATTAGTTTTCTCAATGTTTATATCCTCTGGCGGAATGATATTATTTTTCGATCCAGAAGATTGATCTGCTGCTATTTTAGCATTATGTTTTAACGAGCTAGGTATATTTTGGCTGTCCAATAAGTCATTTTTCTTCAAAGAATGTTCCGATTGCACTTCAACATCAGAAGGTAGAGATTTGTTAGCCTCTGATTCACACGGTCGATCCAATAATGTTAAATTATTCATAGGCTGAATGTTTATTGCCTTATTCTTTTGTTTATTTCCTTTTGTGGACTTCGGTGTCTGAATACTGGCTGATCCTTTTGTTACATTTTTGTATAAATCCACTTTTTTTTTATAATTTTCGAGTTCAACTTTTAGTTCAGTATTTTCACACATTAATGTTTCTATTTCTATGTGAGCACCGTCAAGCTCCATTGCCATTTGTTCAATCTTGGTCTTTAGTTCACTAATTTCATCACTATCGGGGCTTAAGTCTGGTAGACTCTTCATCGAACTGTCCATTAATGTGCTGCCATTCGATTCAGATTCATCGTCTAACAATCGAGACACATCGTAATATGATTTTGACTTGGTTCTTTGCGTTACGAAATCCATTTCTTTGTATTTTTAAATGTAATTCTTATTTTTTAACACGCCTTTATTAGCTTGACCTTTAATTGTTGAAACACTCTTTGTGTAGAAATTTTGTATAGAAAAAAAGAATTGTGCTTCTGGCTGGGATTCGAACCCGAGTACTTCGCCGCGGTGCGTATTAACTTCCGCGTCGTCTCGCCTCCAGACCAATTTGTACATAGAAGAAGTCAGTGAAATTGTGGATTACTAACAACTGAAGTAACTGTGCACAACATTTACGATTTAAATTTTTAATAAAGTCTTTGGTGGGTGGTTTTTTTTTTTCCCGTGCACTAAGTAAATTTTTTGTTATCTTTCAATCACTATGCACATGTAATTATAATGTTTAATCACTGTTATATACGTCGCAGTCCTAATAAAGTAAGGGCCTATCTCAAAAATGACGATTTTTGGGAATGAGCGATGAAAGATTTGACGAACCAGATTCGTTTACATAATTATTCATAACATTATCATATTAAGTTTTATATTTATAAAAATATTTATACGTAATCTCGGGTAATAGAACTACATAATTACAATTTTTAATGTTTCAAAAAGTATAAATTATGTACAAAAAAAAAATTTCATTTAATCTGTTCCAAGTTAGGCCCCTTTTACACAAATTGTATATTTAATTTTGAGGACAATATTTGTCATATGCCTTTCTTAGACTAAGGATAGTTTAGTTATTGAGTTTTATTATAAAATAACGCTTTCTAACACACACAAAATGTAACTATTTTGAATAAAGTACCCCAAAGAAAAAAATATTATTTTTATTGTATTTAGGATAATAAGCATACAAATTAAACTTAATTAAAAAGGAACTTTATAAAAAAAGTACTACTTTACTAGTACTTTAGTTTTACTTTTTTTAAGGAATGTTTTTGTATGTGTTTCTGTGTACAATAAAGGATAAATAATAATAATAATATCTTTATTAATTTAAAAATTAGAAATTAAATAAAAAAATTCTTTAGCTAATCATCATGATTATATCAACCACCACAAATCTAAACCTTTAAACAATTTTAACTTTCTTATTAAACTAAGGTAATCTTTTTGAGTTAGTTAGTCTTCTTAATTACCCGCTGTTCGAAAAATTATAATCAGTTATCTCATATATAATTATTTATAATTTAACTTGCTGTTTTCAGTCGTCTATCTTTTAATTTAAAGTTAAAATAATATTTTTTAGAAAATATTCGATAAAATTTACGGTTTACATTAACATACGAGTACTTTCAAGGTCGCATGATATGGATCAATTACGGATTAGCTTCGAAACAAATTCCTTGAGACTTTTTTATTTGAGCTTAATTCAAAAGGAGCATTATACTATAAGCGTTTTGGATTGATATCTCTTTTAGTTCTAATATCTTCTTCCACACACACCACAACTTCCGGTCTCTCTTTTACCTTGACTTTCATCCCAAAAATCGCATTGCATATCTTCATAGCTTTTGTAGTCATCACCAGAGTTAATACTATATTTTAATTGTTTCAATTCGGTCCAACTTAGAGAATTAAACCAAATCTCTAAGCCGTCCAAGTAAATTTTTTTTTAATTGTTTCAATTCGGTCCAACTTAGAGAATTTAACCAAATCTCTAAGCCGTCCAAGTAAAATTATAACTGTTTAATTAGTAAAAATGCTGAAGTATCTCCGTTTGGGCTTTGCATGAACGTTAAAGCATACTTACAAAGCACGTTAAAGTTTATCATGATCAAGTTTTTCGCTGGATTTTAGTCCAAAAATGTAGACTAGAGTATAGGATGGCTTCATTTCTCGGGTAGGAATTCTGTCGCGCAAAGAAACTCCGAGCATAGCTCTCTCCAAGGCTCGCTGTGTGATTCTGAACTTCTCTAAAAGGCCAGCCGTTAGAGACCACGTCTCAGTACCATATGTCATCACTGGCAACACACACTGGTTAAAAACCTTAGTCTTCAGGCACTGCGGTATTTTGGACGAGAAGATATCGCGTAGTTTCCCGAACGCTGCCCATCCGAGTTGGATTCTTCGGGCGACCTCTTTGTCGAAGTTGGACCGACCTAACTGGATAGTTTGTCCAAGATATACGTAGTGGTCCACAACTTCGAGTGTATCGTTCCCAACAACTACCGGTACGGGTGCAACATGGACATTAGACATGATCTTCGTCTTGTCCATGTTCATTTTAAGACCCACCTGTTGGGACACGCTACTGAGGTCGCTGAGCATCGTATTGAGGTCCTCCAGCGACTCTGCCATAATGACTATATCATCAGCAAAACGAAGGTGAGATTGATGTTGATGCCGAATCCGTACCAGTCCAAGAGCTTGAAAACGTCCTCCAATGCGTTTGTGAACAGTTTCGGAGAAATAACGTCTCCCTGTCTCACACCTCGCTGCAATGGGATTGGTTTCGTACTTTCGTCCTGTAGTCGGATCGACATGGTGAACTTTGGTATGTACTTGTTATTCTAACATTTTGAGGTGTTAAAATCGAAGGCGTCAATTTACTCCGTGTATATTGTTGATGTTGATAAGTCAGGGATTGTTCATTAGATTGTTCGTCGTCTTGTGAACTAGGAAGTTCCCAAATATTTGGTGAACAGCCGTAAGCTACTATTAGAAGTAGAACTCGTGGAACTATTGGTGTAAAAACTTGAAGGTGAGGCACTTGATTTCGATTGATGTTTTGATGGTATTGCGTTAGAAAAGTTTCCCTCAGTAAGAGAAGAAGAGACTGGTGTTTGAATGTTCCCGGTTTTTTCTGGGTTTTGGAAGAGCAGGTATCAGAAATTTCGTTACCAGAGTGATTTGTGTGATTATCATGCAATGACATCCCTGGATTATTCTCTTTTTCACCTTCCCCAACGTAATATTTTTATACTCATTTATGCCATTTTATTTGCTCTTTGTCTGGTGGAGCTATTGGTTTAGAGCGGTTAAGAAGGTTCATAATTTTTGCGGACCACGACATTTTTCTCTGAATGAAAAAGAAACAATAGTTTGTTTATTTATATACATATACTTCATTGACAACTGACCTGATCTTCAGACATGATTATAAAATTTAGTACGTAGTTAATTTACTTATTGCTTGTATAATAATTATACTAGACGTTGCATTATCGAAACAACTTATAATTTTATGAATGGTTTTGCATAATGTACAGATCTAACCTTGAAATGAAACTTAAAAAATAAATATGTTTTCGTGATACAGAGAATTATTTAGAAATAAATACCGAAACCACTAATTTATTTTTGTTTAAGAAAGAACTAATTTGATTTAACATTAGATATTTTAAAACATATTAGTAATAAACAGGATTTTCTATAAATCGTTCTTTATAATACTAAACAATTTCGCAATACTCATCCGAGATTTTGTGATAAAAAGGCACAAGTCTAATTTGGACCGTGTGTGAACAGTCCGGCTTCGACAAGTACGGGCACCTTACTAGTTGGGCCCCTCTAGCGGCGAGAAACGAGTGCGAGAGAGGACAGTGTGAAAGGGACACAACAATAATTATTGGGTCATTTTATCATTTTTCTCTTTCTGTGAAAGGCAGATTGGTAGAGCTATCGATGTTGAGCCCATCTAGTACAAAAACTTAATATCACTGAATTTTGAATTGTGCCCATACATTACTAAGAGTGCGACGTATCTAATAAGGCTTTACTTATTCTTGATCGCTAAAAGTTTTATTTTAATTTTACACAACTGGTTATGATTAGCTGGTGGTTATTGCACTTTTGAACGATATTTCGATAATTCACTGTTTAGCTTACGGATAACGTTTGCACACGTTAATTATAATGTACTGTACACTTATCAATTGTTTTTATTGCACTTTGTTAGTTAGAATCTTTTTTGAAATAAAAAAATAAGCAGAGCTCTTTTAGCTAATGTTTACGTGACGGTGGCGCCGTCGTGATGTATGTATGTATGTATGTAGGTTTGTCCGCGGATTTCTCAGAAACTACAAGTCCGATTTCGAAAATTCTTTTTGCAATAGTTAGAGTATTTTTCAACTTAGGGTAGAGTACAAGTTTCATCAAAATCGGTCCAGTAGTTTAAGAGATATAAACTTTTTATTTTTTCAGTAAGTTACTGTAATGTAGACGTTCGAGTTGCGTGATAGTGCTGATACCTATCTTGGTAAAATAAGTCACTAAAAAGTGTTAAATAAACTATTTTTATTAAAATAAAAACCGACTTCAAAGTAAATTATCTAAAAAGCATAAAATAACGAAAATATTATTGAAGTTGGTGCAGAATATACACAGCAGGTACGCTAACACCAACTTCAATAATATTTTCGTTATTTTATGCTTTTTAGATAATTTACTTTGAAGTCGGTTTTTATTTTTTTAAAAATAGTTTATTAGATAATTTACTTTGAAGTCGGTTTTTATTTTTTTTTAAATAGTTTATTATTAATATTACATCCATACGCGTCAAATAGAGAACCTTATTTTTGAAGCCGGTTAAAAAGAAACTCAATCTAATGTCTTACTTGGGTGACTAGTGGCAGTGCAATGCAGCTGTCTATAGAAGGTGCGTCGCTTACCATTGGGGAAACGTCTTGCTTATCTCGTCACTATGGTAGGTTGTTTTTTTTTCTAACAACTCAACAATACTTCTGTCATTGTCTTTTCCATATATGGACGGGCCGCATTGGTCAAGTGTTAGACACGCTGGCCGCTACCCAATTGGTCATGTGTTCGATTTCCACCAAATGTTTAGGTGTTATTCATCTATTTAAGTACGTATTTTCAATGTCAAATGTGCTACCATAGTACAGGCTCTGTCTAGTTTGGGATCAGATGACTGTGTGTCGATTTTCCCGGGATATTATTACTTTTTAATAAAATTTCATGTCATTGTCGAAATCTGTTAACAAATTCACGGTATCCAATAGCTAAACACACATACATTTAGTTGGAAATAATACCTACTGGGTAGAGAATATTTCCACGCTTAGCAGCGATGGTATCGCGTTCGTTGTTTTCCGGTGACAGGAGGGTTTTTGGTACAAATCTCGGCGGTTTTCCTCATCTTACGCCGTCTCGGGGGCGAGCGAGATCCGACAGCGGGAATATTTATTAGGCCCTATGTCTCGGGCCCGGGAATCTGCTGCGAACGTTTGTTTCAATGCCCTTTTTAGATACATTTTAGTTTTGGTAAGTAGGTAGGTACCTACTGTGGCGCTCGACTAGGAGCACCAGAATCTGAATTATAACGGGATTAGAGAAAAGAGGGAAGGTGACTACTCAATCAACTCTCAAACTCTATCCATCTATTCTCCATAATGAAAATTGTTTATTAATGTTCATTTATTTATTTTAACACTCAGCCAGTTTGGTTGTCCCCTAACTATATAGTAACTATTTCCAGGCGCGGATTTCAAAAAAGATTGTGTCCACGGCTGCCCTAAAATCCACCAAGTACGAGGTGAACTATGGACTCGCTCACGACTATAGGATTAAAATTATATCAATGCTCACGATAGATTGGATTCCTACAAAGGAGACGTTTACAAAGTCAGATGAGCTACCTAGTCTGGTGTAGCGGAATTGTTTTCACATTTTTTCCTAAGCTCTCAACGGCCGGTGACTCCGATCTGCACCATGTTTAACACGCGAACCGCATAAGCGCAATCACGTGTCAACCTCCGACGGATTATAAATTGAATTTGGTCATATCAGCCTATTGACTTTAATTACGAGTTATGAGCATTTGTGTTCTTGCACAAGGGTGAAACCGCGCTACATTAGCTATATGACTATAGGTAAAGTTTCCACTATACTTAATTGTAATATTTAAGTCGCATATATTTCATGGTCGTTTGTGGTCCTTGACTGTGGTCCTTGAGTCACATAACGAGCTATGGAGTGAGCTATGCTCGGAGTTTCTTTGCGCGTCAGAATCCGTAATGAGGAGATTCGCCAAAGAACCAAGGTGACCGACATAGCTCTCAGAATCTGTAAGTTGAAGAACCGATAACCGATGGGGAAGAAAGGTTCTCGAGTCGTGACCACGAATCGGTAAACGCAGCGCAGGCAGGCCTCCCACAGGAGGTCTGTCCATCATTGTGCTCGCCGCATGTAACCGGTGGATACCACCAATAACCAAATAGAAATTTGTCGTTCAATGTGGCATTCTAAGGGGGAGGCCTATGTTCAGCAGTGGACGTCTTCCGGCTGGTGATGATGATATATTTCATGTACTTACTATCGGGGACACGAACGGGGTTCCAGTTTTCAATCAAAATCGTTCGAACGACGTTACGTGCGCTCACCTAGCCCGCACGTATTTTGGGCCAGCTCGTGCAAGCGAGTATCGTCCTAAAGGTGGTACACCACTAGTCACATTTGGTAGTTGCTAAAATTTACTTCCGTAAGTTGCAGTTGACAGGTCTGATCAAAACATTTGTAGAGATAATTTGGCATAATTACGTTAACTACTGTTCTATTCAAACTATATTATTATTAATTAGCATTTTTTATACTTACTTTGTATATACATTCGTTCTTCCACAAATACAAATAGCAAGTGTAAAATGTTAGAAGTCACGATCTAGGAGATAGTATTGTTAATAGGAGTACATTCAAAATACTTGTTAAATTGTTTATTGCCGATAATATAAATAAGCTTGAAAGTACTTGAGGTAGAATATATTTTAAGTAGTTTTGCGCCGATAGTTCCAAGAAGTGACGTTTACACAGACTTGGGCTCAAAGGTAAACTTGAGCCTGAGCTCAGACTCTGGTAATTGCTTTTATATTTCGCAAGTAAATGTGCCGAATAAGTGGCGACCTAAGGGTCCTAACACGAGAAATTAACGATTTCTATCTATAGACAGCCAATCTTCCAAAACGATTTTTTTTCGTAGTTCTCTAGCTATCTACCGTATACCATGCCAGTCATTCCGTTGTCTGGGCCCTAAGAAATAGATACTGTTTAGTTTGATATATAAACTTCGTTTGGTGATTTGGACATGCAATTACTGTTGGTCACACGAAAATATCGCCTAATATAAGGAAAGCGTGAGCTGGGAAGCGATACGTTGCCCTGCAACTGTGGGGGTTCATCCGGTAGATTCAGTATTCATACTAACGTAAGGTTGGGTGAATTTAAGAAGTTGCTACGAATAATGACACCTATTACTAGGTACTATTTTTACCCATTGGGTATCCAAGTAAGAATACCACCCTCCCAAATCCTCCCGTTGGATTTCCGTAAGAGGCGACTAAGGGAATAAAATCTTATTAAAAAAAAATTGAACCGACTTCAATATCACTGAAAAGTATAAAATAATTTAAATATTATTGAAGTTGGTGTTAGCTTACCGGCTGTGTATATTTGGCACCAACTTCAATAATATTTAAATTATTTTATACTTTTCAGTGATATTGAAGTCGGTTCAATTTTTTTTTTGAAAGATTTTATTTTAAACTTTTTAGTGATTTTTTCATATATAAAGATTGAACCATCGAAGACTGTAAAATGATCTAGGTAGGTTATGATCACATTATCGTCTACATAGTTTTACATAATTCATGTTTCTTCAGAAACTCAGAAACTATTTATCCGGTCGTAATGAAATTTGCATGGAATCATCATAGTAGTTTACTCTCTCGAATAAAAAAAGAATCATCTAAATCGGTTCATAATTGTCAGAGAAATGTAATGGAGAACATCAGTTTTATGGTTTTTACCAGATAAATTCCTCCACATCATTCATAGTCCTCCAGGAAGTTCTTATCCGGTTGTGATAAAATTCATACAGATTCAATACAGTGGTTTTTTCTTTCGAATAAAAAAAGAATTATTGAAATTGGTAAATATTTGCCAGAGTTATGACCATTTAGGTCCTTAAAAAGCGACATAAAGTCATCTATATAGGCTTTCCTGCAGCTTTCCTGCACAGTCACCATTCTTGTTTTTTCAGGAACTACTTATTACTAAGCAATCATTTTTTTATGGGACCCAATCAATGGATTGAAGAATGGATGGAAGAAAGATTTTTCAAATCGGTTCATAATTGCCAGAGTTATGCGCGAACATACATAATATATATATATACAGACGAATTGAGAACCTCCTCCTTTTTTGAAGTCGGTTAAAAAAAGAAGACGGGCAGCAGCGTCGTTATATTGGATTATCTACCACCTGTACTGTGATCCCCAAGACGCCGAAGGGCCGGCCGTACATACTCCCCGGCCAAGAGTGGGTATTATGACAACAACTCCCTTTTAAGGGGAAGGCCTTTGATCAGCAGCGTATGTCTTGCAGCTGCCGATCATGGTGATACATTCATGTGTGTTTATTGGCGAAGGCGTTGCTGTTAAGGGTGGTTGGTGGCCACCGAAGGGGAGTATGCCTTCTTTTACTAATTTTCTCATAGTGTAGTAGAAATACAAAATATACGTATGTTAATTTCTAGATTTTTGTTGTAAGTATTTTATTTTATACGGGGAGCTTTCGGCTACATTTACAAAATAAGTAACATTATATCTTAATACATGCCAGTTACAAACTTTCACAGATAGGATTCTATCTAATATATAAAATTCTCGTGTCACAGTTTTCGTTGCCATACTCCTCCGAAACGGCTTGACCGATTTTGATGAAATTTTTTGTGCTTATCCGGTATCTATGAGAATCGGCCAACATCTATTATTCATCCCCCTAAAAAAAAAATTATTTTATTTTATGGCAAAACAACGTTTGCCGGGTCAGCTAGTTTTTAATAAATAAACCATGAACGCACAACAGTATGGTGGTAAAACTAAACCAGTGATTTTATATCGTACGTACACGTAAACGTATCGGAATTCATCAAGTAGTTTGGGTGTTTGGATCCCCAAATGGAGTAGATATTTCACTTAAAGTACGCTAGCCAGAATAGTACATTGAAATTTATGAGTGACCCCGGCGGACAACGTATGGAAGTGGGTTTTGCTCTTGAATACGAGTAGTGCTTTCTGATATATAAAACGCATTGGGAACATTTACTTGAGACGTTACGCGTGCCCACATTACCCGGACTGCTGCTAACGTTTGTTATATAAATATCAACATAATGTGGTATTTTAAAGAAGACTGACTGACTGACTGAAGAAGACATTCAAATTGATGCAGTCATCAATTTGAATATCAGCTCAATTTTCAAATGCATGTAAGGATAAAGAAGAATACTGATTCTTTAAAAGTGAAGTTTGACCTCTCCCTGGTCATGTTAGTCTTCCGCTCCATTGAATTGAGTGTGTCTGCGCAAGCACTTGTGCACTTTAATTTCCCTCACGTAGATTGGCCGCTGTGGACTTTTTTTAATTATTGCTATGATACGCTATTAGTATATTAGAGAGAGCCTTCGTGGCGCTGCAGGAAACCGCTTGCTTCGCAAACCAGAGGTCGGAACCTATCTATCGGGGTATGAGGACCTACTTACCCATTAAAACCTCTGCTGCTATCCCATCGGCACATGAGAAGGGATACCTGGGCTCTGCGCCAGGAGCCTACCTTTGGAGGGGGCTATAGCCCCCCGGAACCTACCCCTAACCCCTAAAATTTAATGACAATATTAAGTACCTATATCATTATTGTATTTTATTTTTACGCCTAATAAAAATTCAGTTTACATGTATTCGCCAAATACGAGATTTTTTAGGCATTACACGTAATTGCTGTTTCCAGTGTGCCATTGAAACTTCAATTTCACAGTTCTTAGGTTAAGGCGATGGGATTAGGCAAGTTTCTTACGAGTATATTCTATTATTTTAAAGCTCTTTTCTCTTGTCAAGTTTGAAAGTCTTTTGCAGTGATCGTAGTAATATAAGAAAGTATTATAGTTATTATAAATGCCTTGATATTTTTTTATTAAAAAAACCTTTTCCAATCTTTGTATAATAGTATTTTTCCTACGACGCTTTTTACTTTTTCTTTAATAATCTATAACGACTTACAGGCTGTGCTACTGGGCTAGGTCCTATTTACCCCGCAGGACAAATGCGCACTGGTAAATCAGACACACTCGGTTGGATTTCCTCGCGATCTTATGCTTGAAAGTGTACCTTTAGCGAAATGGAAAAATCAGATAGTTAGTACATACTACATACTACTAGGCCAGGATTCCCATCTGCCGCACTCACAAACGTCAACTATAGGTAAGTATCAATCAAAATATTGAACATGAGCACAAACAGTTCCGAGTGTTAAAATAATTAGATGCAAAAAATGGCTTGATGAGGATTATCGCTAATTGACGTTTGTGGGTGCGACAGTCAGTCACTGGGCTACGATGCCATTATTTCTGTTAACAAAAATAATGTTTATACTTACCTTTTTCGAATTTCAAACGCCTTTGATAGCCACAATTTAGTCTGCCTCCCTAAAATTGGTACTGTATAAGATTGTACTGTTCGCCTAGTACACTGTTTTAATTACGCTTGTAATCCTGCGAGTTGTCCCTAATGATAACTACTTTACTTTTCTAGTTAGGCCGTCAGATTTGACAGCGGTACGGTCGGAGGAGTTCCTTCTAAGCGTGTTCATTAGTATTCAGATAACACCAACTCTAAGTAAGTTATAAAGTCATCTCCATAGAATCGTTACGGAGAGCGGGGTACGTGGTCAATTCCCTCTAAACAACTAGATTGTTCGAACGAATTAATTGCTTCGCGCTGGCTTGAATTATGTCTTTTATTTAACACGTTCAAGGACTTCCTTGAACGTGTGGACTACCTACGCTGCGTTTTCCGGTTCGTGGTCGCCACTCGAGAACCTTTCTTCCCCAACTGTTATCAGTTCTCCGAGCGCTGTGTGTGTGTGGTATTTTTGCTTAAATGAGTTATCAATAGCGTTGTTTTGTTGGTAGCAAAAGAGAAAGAACTATAATCCTTCCGCTCCAAGCATAGAACTCGCATTAGTCTCACTTAAAGGTTCATCATTCATCATCATTAGCAGCATCGAAAGACGTCCACAGCTGAACAAAGGCCTCCCTCTTAGAAGGGAAGGGTTGCCATAATCCCCACGCTTGGCAGGCGGCTTGGGGATCGCAGTAGGATAGGTTGAAGATAAATCCAAAAGAAAGACGCTGCTGCCCGTCTTCCTGTTCTCGCTTAGTCGCCTCTTACGACACCCAACGTGAGGAGATGGGGGATGCACTAGGTACTTAAAGGTTGTGGCTCATATATTTCTAGTTTTCGGCTATGGTTAAGCTCTTTTGGTATTATAGTCTGTACCTAACTCAGAGAAATTAGAATGGAGCTAGTATCGCGTCGATTCCCCGAAGAAATTTTTCGTGGCACTTTTGCGGGGTGCGGGAGGCGAAGTAAACACACACAGATACAATTTCACGCATACCCACACTATAATAACTCGCAACACATTCAAAAAGATACGCACACAAATAAAGAATGACCTGAACATATGAACAAAAATTTGGCAGAGGGGTTAGCGCATCATGCTCTCTCCAGTGGTATCTCCTCTAAGGTACCTAACTGTATTTCTTAAATGGTAGTACATATTATGTTCATTACGAGCACATACTGTGAGGATTCTTTAGAGAGGCAACAAAATTACCAAGGATACTCAATTTAGATGTTCTGATGACAACGTAAAAATCATTGATTTAGTAAAGTCATTATACAAATAAATTTAAAGTAAAAAACTTTTTAAAAAACAAGCTTTATTTAAATGCGCTAAAAAGAATAAAATAAACTTTTCCTTTAAAACTTTTAATATCTATTTATAACGTCCACAATTTATATGATTTAAAAGCTTGTCGCGAGATTATAGTACCTACTCGTACTTACATAGTTTGCAAATTTTAAAACTTAAAGTCAATAAAATCTAATTATTAATTTTCTTGTTTATATTCTTATAGGTAAATCTCGCGACAAGCTTTTATATCATATAAATTGTGTAATGACGTTATAAATAGATATTAAAAGTTTTAAAGGAAAAGTTTATTTTATTCTTTTTAGCGCATTTAAATAAAAGCTTGTTTTTTAAAAAGTTTTTTACTTTAAATTTATTTTTTACTTTTTAGTTTTTGCTGGATAGGTTTCTCAAATCAAATCATCTTTATCTTCACAATAGGTATGCATGAACTAACATGGGTGTTTTTATTATTTTGATTATGTCCTCTATGGTCTACCTTATTAGGTATGCAAAAATTGGTTTATATAAATCTACAATTTACTATACTAATAAATAATTAACTAAGTATTGGAAATTATTGAATAATTGCAATAATAGTATTGACGACAACCAAACTCGTTAGGTTTACTAGTGGCTGTTCCAGGGTTCCGTCCCGTCACCCACCCACTTACCAAGTCTATTATCAATTCCGCTTATATAGGCAAAGTGAATAGAAGCTCCTTAAAGTAAATCAAATGTGCCCAAACTCGATGGGTTTACTAGTAGCCATTCCATGGCTCTATTACTCTTACGAACCGTCTCGAGCGCAGGTATGATGACTTCCAGCCTCCCGAAGAAGCCAGGTTCCGAAAAGGCTTTAGTATCGTAGACCACATTAATACGCTCCGCCAGATTATACAGAAGACCGAGGAGTATAATCGGCCATTATGTCTAGCGTTTGTGGACTACGAGGAAGCCTTGGATACAATCGAGACCTGGACAGTATTGCAGTCCCTCCAGCGGTGCCGCATTGACTATAGGTACATCGAAGTGTTGAAGTTTGTACGTGTGTTCGTACAGCAACGCCACCATGTCGATCCGACTACAGGACGAGAGTACGAAACCAATCCCATTGCTGCGAGGTGTGAGACAGGGAGACGACATTTCTCCGAAACTGTTCACAAACGCATTGGAGGACGTTTTCAAGCTCTTGGACTGGTACGGATTCGACATCAACATCAATGGCGAATGCATCACTCATCTTCGTTTTGCCGATGATGTAGTCACTATGGCAAAGTCGCTGGAGGACCTCGTCCTCAGTACGATGCTCAGCGGCCTCAGTAGCGTTTCCCAACAGGTGGGTCTTAAAATGAACATGGACAAGACGAAGATCATGTCTAATGTCCATGTTACACCCGTACCGGTAGTTGTTGGCGGGCCTGTAGTGGTTAGACACACTACCTGCTGACCAATTGGTCGTGGGTTCGATTCCCACCAAGTGTCTGGGTGTTTTATCTATATAAGTATGTATTTACAAAAAAAAAGCATATATGTATTAGTATCAGTTGTCTGGTTTCCATAGTACAGGCTCTGCCTAGTTTGGGATCAGATGACCGTGTGTGGATTGTCCCAGAATTGAACCTACACTCGAAGTTGTTAACCACTACGATAAACTATCCAGTTAGGTCGGCCCAACTTCGACAAAGAGGTCGCTCGAATAATCCAACTCGGATGGGCAGCGTTCGAGAAACTACGCGATATCTTCTCGTCCGAAATACCGCAGTGCCTGAAGACGAAGGTTTTTAACCAGTGTGTATTTCCAGTGATGACATATGGTACTGAGACGTGGTCTCTAACGGCTGGCCTTTTAGAAAAGTTCAGAGTCACACATCGAGCCATGGAGAGAGCTATGTTCGGCGTTTCTTTGCGCGACAGAATCCGAAATGTGGAGATTCGCCGAAGAACTAAGGTTACCGACATAGCTCTCAGAATCTGCAAGTTAAAGTGGCAATGGGCAGGCCACATCGCTCGAAGAACCGATAACCGTTGGGGAAGAAAGGTTCTCGAGTGGCGACCACGAACCGGAAGACGCAGCGTAGGCAGGCCTCCCACTAGGTGGACAGATGACATTGTGCGCGTCGCAGGTAACCGGTGGATGCAAATAGCCAATTGTCTACTAGTAACCATTCCAGGGTCCCGTCACCTATCTTCCAATTCCATCATCAGGTCCTCATTATTAGGCAAAGTGAAAAGAACTCTTTAAGACGAATCAAATGAGCCTAAACTTGATGTGTTTACTGATAACGATTCCAGGGTTCCGTCACCTACCTTCCAATTCCATCATCACGATCATCATAATGAGGACATTATTAAGAAAAATGAACAGAACTCTTTAAAACGAATCAAATGAGGCAAAACTCTATGTGTTTACCAGTAACCATTCCAGGGTTCCATCACCGACCTTCCAATTCCATGATCAGGTCCTCATTGTTACAAAAAGTGAATAGAACTCTTTAAGACGAATTAAATGAGCTTAAACTCGATGTTTTTACAAGTAACCATTCCAGGGTCCCGTCACCTACCTTCCAATTCCATCATCAGGTCCTCATTATTAGGATATGTGAATAGAACTCTTTAAGACGAATTAAATGAGCTTAAACTCGATGTTTTTACAAGTAACCATTCCAGGGTCCCGTCACCTACCTTCCAATTCCATCATCAGGTCCTCATTATTAGGATATGTGAATAGAACTCTTTAAGACGAATAAAATGAGCCTAAACTCGATGTGTTTACTATTAACAATTCCAGGGTTCCGTCACCTACCTTACAATTCCATCATCAGGTCCTCATTATTAGGTAAAGTGAATACAACTCTCTAAGACGAATCAAATGAGCCTAAACTCGATGAGTTTACTAGTAGCCATCCAAGGGTTCCCTTATCCACCTTCGAGCTCCATCATCAGATCAGCTCGATGATACTATATTATTGTATTGTCACCGGTCCTTGACACATGTGCAAAATTTCAAACGAATTGAACGTGTAGAAGTGGGTGAAAATTGGGTTGCAAGATTCCACCCGAACAAATTACATACATACATACATAGATACATACATACATTGCAAGTTAAATAAAAGCTTTTAAAATAATACAATCAACTTAATTGACATTCTCTACACCTCGAACTCTTCTAATTTTAAATTAGCGTCCACACCCTCTGCTCGTAGCAAATATGTCGATATTTCAAGAAACAGTTCACATGACGGTGCCCATGTGGGCGGTCAAAGACGCATTCGTAGATGTTGCAGTTTATAAAATGCAAATTTGGAATTTTTAGGATATGCATTACTCCTTTGACCCAAAAAGTATGAGTATTTTATTAAAGGGCACGTAAGTAAGTGTAATTCACATTGCCAGTATCAAACGGTAAATAATTCAATAAAGCGAGATTAAAAATAAAAGTTTCTCGAGCACGGTGTGGCGGCATTATGATTGTAACCGAATTCGCTAACATTGAGAAGGGTAAACGTCCACAGTCAAGGCGCGCCGCAACGCCGAGTTTGTTAGCACACACTTGCGAATGAAGAAAAATGTCTTGGCTTAAGCCTTTCCACTCGGCGAGCGCGGAATTGTAAATAGAGATTTATTAAAACGGGACAACATAGCGAAATTCGCACTGTTATGTACACCCTTCAGCGGGAACGTTCCAAATGGGACAACAAAAGTTTCGCATTTAGACGCCTCTTGGAACTACTTATTGCCGTTACCGGGAATTTGAAATAAGAATTCGACGTGACCAGGAATGTTATTTTTTCATTATATTTTGTAAGCGAATCGATAGTGATATTCGTGGATTTTGTTTGGAATGTGTATGATTAATAAATTGGCCCAATACCTAATAAACCATCCAAAAGATGAATTTAAATGAAACAATAACTTAATCATAAAAGCACTATGTTTAACTAGAATACGTCACGTCTCACTTTTTAGATATCCTAACCAAATACCTATAGCTATCGAAATAGGTGCTAATATCATATTACACTAAATTGTAGTGTATTATTATCATTCTACTCTAAATTTATATTGGCTTGCCAGTAAAATTAAATCTCGACGGTCTTTCTTACCTTCGGATTGAACACCTTAGCCTCAAAAACGTAGTGTGCATAGGCCCTAGGCCCTTTAATTTTGGTCCTTCAGAATTGCTGGACGTTTGGGGTGCAGGCCTTAGACGTCTATCGAGCACGGCGGCGGCGGCGGTTCTGCTACCCCCGTTCCCGTGAGCACCGTGACAGCCGCGCGGGACCTTTCTTAGGTTGGACCAACAAAAAGGTCTTTCTTATGATTATGTTCTCAAATTAATATGGCTAAAGGTTTTCCCATACATAATGTAAACGTTGTTTCGAAAAGATCGCATCTAGCGATAAGACCGTTTAATGTATGTACCTATTACTTAGCTAATAGAAATTGATTTATTAGATTTTTTTCTGTTATATTGTTATGAAATAAAGAGCTATCTATTTAAGTACTAAATAATTTATGATCTACGGCTGTAGTCATCCTAACTTGGAAAAAATTTAAATGTTCCAACATTTTACATTTTACCTTAGGTAAGTTACCTAAGAATTCCAATTTAGCCCGCTTGTTGTATTTTGAATAGGCAAGTACTAGTTATTTGAATAACATCTCGAGTTCTTTGGTGTAGGTAAAATACAGCCAATATTGAATTGAGGACTTGTCGAATACGCCAAAGTATTAAAGCATTGTTGATGTTTTCGTCGACAAAGGCCTGTTATGTCAAACCCTTTTCCCCGTTGCGTGGTCTGTCACAGGGAAGGGATCCGCAAATAGACTAGTGAATTATAACCAGAATATTCTGACTGTAGTTTCGGCAATTCATTCATGTTTTATTTGACAAGTTTTGTATTTCCAATGGTCTAATTTTTTCGTGTGGCTATGTTAAAAAACATGTAATTCTAGTTCTTAGATCATTATAGTCTAAGTTCTAGTTGTGCTCATATCCCAAGTTACCGGGACAAGTCACGCCAGCTTTTTCCATCACTATGTCTTACTTAAAACCAAGTTAGATAACTTGGTTTTAATTAACAACTGCAGTTCTTGGTTTTAAAGGTAAATATGGGATAGTTGCCTAACTTTTTGAAATGGGCGATTTACTTAGAGAAAATGAGCATTTAAAAATCTTAAACTTTTGTAATGGTTTGTGTACTTAGTTATGAACAAAATAATTTGCTTATTTTAATGCTGTTTGTATTATTTATAGTTAATAAAAAATACCTTATGAATGAGGATAGATGCCTACTGTGTGTGTTAGACGCCGCTATGATATTTTGACTTGCGGGATAGTTGCCCTAAGGAATTAATGAAAGGATATTTTGATTCTTTTTTGTGTATTCAACATTTGCTAAATAATAATCAATTGACTTAAATATTTTTTTTTTCTATGTCATTTACACAGATTGTTTATTGAAATAAAATATTTACAGTTTATTTACAAATATGTACACTTAAACTAGGTAAAAAATTTCCTCGAAGTTGTCGCCGCACTGGGAGGGAAGGGTACCTAAAAGACTGGCGGCATTACCCCTTTGTATGGCCAAGCTTATACGTTGGCAGAAAAAGCTACCAGCCCGGCGGTCTCCTGAGACTTCGATAAGTTTGGATGAAATTTCTTTTACCAAAGCGTGCGTCTCATGAGACCAAGGCCCCTGGTCTCCACCGCAAAGGGCGCAAATATATAGCTCGAACCTAGAGCTGCATACTTGCGTCGCTTTGCATCACTAGCGGTCGCCGCAGCCCCTCCAGCCGCCCTGCAAGTTGCCGGGGTGGTGGGACTTAAATATTGTTTATTATTATTTTTTTCTTGTACATAATTGCTAGGCAATAAATATTATTTAAGTAGCTAAGTATTTATTTTTATATCTTTTGACTATGGTTTTTTTATTTAAAAAAAAAACACGTTATGACCTATCGTGTTTTGTGATCAAAATGATAGTTCTTAAAGAAACGAGTTGAAGTAATTTTATAAAAACAAGTGTGTGTGTTTTCATCATCATCATCATCATCATCATCATCAGCAGCAACCGAAAGACGTCCAGTTCATATTGTCTTACCTGTAAGTTATAGTATAAGGTTCATGTACTCGGGAAGGAACTATCTCCTGAGATACAGGTTAACACCCTAGTTCAGGAGATAGGACTATTAGTGATACTTATTGGTTTTCAATAAAGTTTATTTATTATTATTATTATACTTAAATAGATAAATTAAGCAGTAACCGGTCAGTGGGCGAGCGATTGCTTTGAAAACAAGGTGCACAGGTTGGAACCCCGGATCGCACTTCTGATTTCTATAATTAATCATGTGCGAATCGTCTTTGTGCGATTGCTACTGGCTTTCGGTGAAGAAAAACATCGTGAGGAAACTTGCATGTTTGCGAAAGCCTAACTAGCTTTTGAATGACGTGTGAATTCCGCCAACCCGCACTGGGCCGGAGTGGTGGACTATGGCCAAAGGGGAGGCCCCCTCGTGATGAAGGGGCTTTGGCCCAACAGTGTCCAACAGTGGGACAAAAACTAGGACTGGTAGTATTATTATATATATGTATTTTATATAGATAAATAAGATCCAGACACAAGGTGGGAATCGAACCCTCGACCTACCAGGTAGCAGCCAGGGTGTCTGACCTCTAAACCAACGGGTGCGTCAAATAATAAATTGGCTATCCACTAATATTTTAATAATTCCGTCAATTATTATTATAAGCATAAAACTATATTATGGCCTAAAGTAGCCAGCATTATAAAAATAGCAAAAGTTTGGGTCGTTTGATTTATGTACTCCTATTTTACACGTCTCCGTTTAAATGCTAGGACCAATACTTTATGACAATTCATTGTCATGATAGAAGATGTATGATATCATCAGTGAGCTGTTAACAGCTCACTGATGATATCTAAATATATCACGAGACCCTTTTAACACGCTTTTATTAGCTTGACCTGTATGTATGATGGTAATGGAATCTTGCGATGCAATTTTGACCCACTTCTACACGTCCAAATAATTTGATATTTTGCACATGTATCAAGGGCCGGTGACAATACAATAATATAGTATCATCGAGATGATCAGCTGCTGGGGCTCGAAGGTGGATAAGGGAACCCTTGGATGGTAACTAGTAAACACATCGAGATTGGGCTCATTTGATTTGTTTTAAAGAGTTCTTTTCACTTTGACCATTAATGAGGACCTGATGATGGAACAGGAAGGTGGGTAACGGAACCCTGGAATGGCTACTAGTAAACACATCGAGTTCGGGCGCATTTGATTAGTTTTAGAGAGTTCTTTTCACTTTTACCATTAATGAGGACCTGATGATGGGACTAAAAAGTGGTAGACGGAACCCTGGAATGGCTACTAGTAAACACATCGAGCTTGGGGTCATTTGATTTGTTTTAAAGAGTTCTTTTCACTTTAACCATTAATGAGGACCTGATGATGGGACTGGAAGGTGGGTAACGGAACCCTGGAATGGCTCCTAGTAAACACATCGAGTTTTGGCTCATTTGATTTGTTTTAAACAGTTTTTTTTCCACTATAATCATTAATGAGGACCTGATGATGAAATTGGAAGGTGGCGGACGGAACCCAGGAATGGCTACTAGTAAACACATCGAGCTTGGGCTCATTTGATTTGTTTTAAAGAGTTATTTCCACTTTAATCGTTAATGAGGACCTGATGTTGGGACTGGAAGGTGGTGGATGGAACCCTGGAATGGCTACTAGTAAACACATCGAGTTTGAGCTCATTTGATTTGTTTTAAAGAGTTCTTTTCACTTTAACCATTAATGATGATGATGATAATTCGTGGGGCGCCTTTTTTGAATAACAGCATAACATATCTTTCTAATTTCAAGTAGGTAAGTAAGTACTTTTTCACACCACCTGCTCGATAATGTCACATTATATGTCATATAAAATGACATAAAGTGCCTCATTATATCCCTATAGTCTAGCCGGGTAATAATGTTGTACTAAACTCCCTTGGGTAATAATGTGTTTGAATTTCGAACGTCAAACGAAAATTCCTTAACACTTTTACCACAGATATATATTACTACTCTAAGCAGAGAACTGCACGAAAAACAAAACATTTGAAAATCGAACCGAGCGCGACGAGCACAACCCAGTGTTCTAGAAAAGAAAATAAAATATTTAGATGATAACGCGGCAAATCACTATGTTGATATTATTGACGGTCTCGTTGGTCTAGTGGTTAGACACCCTTGCCGCTACCCAATAGGTCGTAGGTTCGATTCCCAGCAAGTGTCTGGGTGTTATTTCACTATTAATTAATATTAGTTATCTGGTTTCCATAGTACAGGCTCTGCCTAGTTTGGGATCAGATTACCATGTGTGGATTGTCCCAAAATATTGTTATTATTTTAATTCTAGCAATAATTGTATTTTATTACCTCGCAGTAGGTGTGAAAAGTAGTGTATTCACCTCGGGGATAAAGGTGCCTTTGTCTTGGGCGAGCTTAAATCCCTCGCTGTACTCAGGATTCTAGTATTAACTCCCTCGCTACGCTCGGGAGTTAACTCTATACTCCCTCGCTGCGCTCGGGAGTTGCTAGAATCCTTCGTTATGCTCGCGATTCAATTAAACGCCCGCGACATAAGACACTACTTTATCCCCTTGGTGCATAAACTACTATTATCGACATGACAATAATTTGTAATCAGTGAATACAGAGAAAAAGCGCCCCCCCACGCTTTCACACTTAAATATAATGCTTAATGACAAACACGGGGTAGAAAGAAAGAACGAGTCCCATAAATTATTTATTACTTTTTAGTCCAATATAGGTATTATTTACTGGGTCTCCGAGGAAGGCTTGGAGCATACAACTGGCGAAGAGTACCTTAAGTTAGTTTAGTTGGTTCTTGTTACGTTGGAAAGTTCAAAAAGCCTTCAATGAAATTAAATTTCGTAGACAAAATAAACAGACAAAAAAAAAACACCCAGAAGCAAATTAAATAATTAAAAAATCCCCCTTCATTTATTAAAAAAGGTTCACCAATTTCGTTCAGCCGGGCACCCCGCCGTGGTGAGTACGCCCTGTATTTTTTTCGTGAATTGAGAGAATTTACAGCCGGATATTCAGGTTGGTGGCTGGGGAATACCCAACGTATGTTAATTCGCAACGTAATGTAAATAGGCAGTGGCAATTTATGTCGCTAAAACACTCCCCGGATAAGTTGGGACGGTCGGGAGGGCCGAGCGCGGAAAACTGATTATTCAGACATCCTTTCCCACGCCAATATGTAAAATAGATATTCTATATTGAACAGTTTTGGATTGAATATCGCTTGTAGCAATTAGGGACTGGTATGTTAGGACAGTTGTTACCTCTTCGTTTTGAAAACTTGTGTAACAGAATGTGGGCTCAATGTGTACAGTAGGTAAATGTTGTGCAATTAATTCGCAGATGGGATTATGTTATTAAATAAATAAATATTTGTTTATAAATTTACTGGTAGATTAAATTAATAAATTATGGAAGTGCACACTTCACACAATGATTACCTAATGATTACCAATTGGGTCAAAATTATTATTTCTGCTCTATAAAGCTTTCGGCTTCATATCTATAAGAGTGACTTAAAATTAAAAGCGCTGCTGCAGCGCGGCTTCAGCGCGACAGCAGCGTGGCTGCAGCGCTGCTTTGTAAATCCATATAAAATTAAAAACGCGCTGCAACTACGCTGCAAATTTGGAGTCACTTTAGATTTAACTGTCAATTGATATATCATTCTCATTGAAAAACATCAATGAATGAAAATGATTAAAAATCCGAAGGTTTTATCAAAAGTAAAGGATAAAAATATAGACCAGTCTTATTAAGTTGTAGGAGAAGACGTAAATATGGCTTTATTTTGATCGAGTTTAGTGTAGAGTAAATGTAGAGGATTTTTACGGGGGAACTCATGAAATAGCTGCCTTGGAACTGAGCAAATTCAAATATGCACGGTCGGACTCTGCCGGCAATGTTTGTATAATGTAACTAATGCGAGATTACAAACAAAAGAACTTTAAATTGTTCAGGTGCCTACGTATTTCACAGTAGAAAATATAAAATAGAAACTTCGAAATTTATTAATTAATTGTAGTACAAGACTAGTAGTCGAGTTATCTGTACATTACCTAATAGTGTGATCCAGTTTGGCTAAATGTCAGATGAGCAAAATACAAACACACCCACGCACACACGCGCGCACACACACGCACACACACCTATGGACATGTGTCTCCCACTACACTACAACCTAATGTGGGAGTGCAAATAATTGAAGATTGTCTCTATATTCTGAATAAAGATATTTTTCATTTTCTTTTTCTTTTTGTGCAAGATAGATCGATGTGTTGAAGGCAAAATTAAAGGTATTTTGTGGTGGTGTACCATGAAATTATACAGTTTATTTATTGATTATATTAGTCGCCTTTCATAATATTGACATACCTATATAATGTATTATCAAGTAAATTGCTTTAGATTAATTAGAGAATTAAATACGAGTCAACGAAATTGGCTGTAGCGTCAAGAGGGTGCGACTAATATAAAGGTACTTTAGGAATATACGATTCTCGTCTTTGTCTAGAGATATTTACATTTTACACTCCGTAGATAACATTTAGTAATAACAGTGTTTTTTTTCGAAAGCTAATACGAGTCAGAAATTAATCAATCTTATTCTATTGTAGATTTGGACAAATTCGTCAAAATATCATGAATGTTAAATTCATTAAGAGTTAAGATTAAATTTTACACAAGAATTCCTTAATAAATTAAGTGAGCAATTAGAAACAATTTTTGAAAATTCATCTCCTAAGAAATGCCGAATACCGTTTGTACCTCCGATGGGAAATTCATCCGGGCATACGACTAGCAAAAAAAAGGTTCAAAATTAAACCTTATTTATTTACAAAATGTCCTTTAAGTGCCAAGGTAGGTAGGTACATATTACTTACATACCTTTAGAGCTCCAACATTTGCATGTCACAGCCAGGCCATATTTTACTATGCACGACAGAACATAATAAATGCAATGTAAATCAGAGTGAGAGAGTGTGTTTACTGATAACGATTCCAGGGTTCCGTCACCTACCTTCCAATTCCATCATCACGATCATCATAATGAGGACATTATTAAGAAAAATGAACAGAACTCTTTAAAACGAATCAAATGAGGCAAAACTCTATGTGTTTACCAGTAACCATTCCAGGGTTCCATCACCGACCTTCCAATTCCATGATCAGGTCCTCATTGTTACAAAAAGTGAATAGAACTCTTTAAGACGAATTAAATGAGCTTAAACTCGATGTTTTTACAAGTAACCATTCCAGGGTCCCGTCACCTACCTTCCAATTCCATCATCAGGTCCTCATTATTAGGATATGTGAATAGAACTCTTTAAGACGAATTAAATGAGCTTAAACTCGATGTTTTTACAAGTAACCATTCCAGGGTCCCGTCACCTACCTTCCAATTCCATCATCAGGTCCTCATTATTAGGATATGTGAATAGAACTCTTTAAGACGAATAAAATGAGCCTAAACTCGATGTGTTTACTATTAACAATTCCAGGGTTCCGTCACCTACCTTACAATTCCATCATCAGGTCCTCATTATTAGGTAAAGTGAATACAACTCTCTAAGACGAATCAAATGAGCCTAAACTCGATGAGTTTACTAGTAGCCATCCAAGGGTTCCCTTATCCACCTTCGAGCTCCATCATCAGATCAGCTCGATGATACTATATTATTGTATTGTCACCGGTCCTTGACACATGTGCAAAATTTCAAACGAATTGAACGTGTAGAAGTGGGTGAAAATTGGGTTGCAAGATTCCACCCGAACAAATTACATACATACATACA
The DNA here is from genome assembly GCA_911728495.1 of Furcula furcula. Taxonomy (NCBI): domain Eukaryota; kingdom Metazoa; phylum Arthropoda; class Insecta; order Lepidoptera; family Notodontidae; genus Furcula; species Furcula furcula. The sequence goes on from OU452248.1 coordinate 21,532,179, forward strand.
TAGATACATACATACATTGCAAGTTAAATAAAAGCTTTTAAAATAATACAATCAACTTAATTGACATTCTCTACACCTCGAACTCTTCTAATTTTAAATTAGCGTCCACACCCTCTGCTCGTAGCAAATATGTCGATATTTCAAGAAACAGTTCACATGACGGTGCCCATGTGGGCGGTCAAAGACGCATTCGTAGATGTTGCAGTTTATAAAATGCAAATTTGGAATTTTTAGGATATGCATTACTCCTTTGACCCAAAAAGTATGAGTATTTTATTAAAGGGCACGTAAGTAAGTGTAATTCACATTGCCAGTATCAAACGGTAAATAATTCAATAAAGCGAGATTAAAAATAAAAGTTTCTCGAGCACGGTGTGGCGGCATTATGATTGTAACCGAATTCGCTAACATTGAGAAGGGTAAACGTCCACAGTCAAGGCGCGCCGCAACGCCGAGTTTGTTAGCACACACTTGCGAATGAAGAAAAATGTCTTGGCTTAAGCCTTTCCACTCGGCGAGCGCGGAATTGTAAATAGAGATTTATTAAAACGGGACAACATAGCGAAATTCGCACTGTTATGTACACCCTTCAGCGGGAACGTTCCAAATGGGACAACAAAAGTTTCGCATTTAGACGCCTCTTGGAACTACTTATTGCCGTTACCGGGAATTTGAAATAAGAATTCGACGTGACCAGGAATGTTATTTTTTCATTATATTTTGTAAGCGAATCGATAGTGATATTCGTGGATTTTGTTTGGAATGTGTATGATTAATAAATTGGCCCAATACCTAATAAACCATCCAAAAGATGAATTTAAATGAAACAATAACTTAATCATAAAAGCACTATGTTTAACTAGAATACGTCACGTCTCACTTTTTAGATATCCTAACCAAATACCTATAGCTATCGAAATAGGTGCTAATATCATATTACACTAAATTGTAGTGTATTATTATCATTCTACTCTAAATTTATATTGGCTTGCCAGTAAAATTAAATCTCGACGGTCTTTCTTACCTTCGGATTGAACACCTTAGCCTCAAAAACGTAGTGTGCATAGGCCCTAGGCCCTTTAATTTTGGTCCTTCAGAATTGCTGGACGTTTGGGGTGCAGGCCTTAGACGTCTATCGAGCACGGCGGCGGCGGCGGTTCTGCTACCCCCGTTCCCGTGAGCACCGTGACAGCCGCGCGGGACCTTTCTTAGGTTGGACCAACAAAAAGGTCTTTCTTATGATTATGTTCTCAAATTAATATGGCTAAAGGTTTTCCCATACATAATGTAAACGTTGTTTCGAAAAGATCGCATCTAGCGATAAGACCGTTTAATGTATGTACCTATTACTTAGCTAATAGAAATTGATTTATTAGATTTTTTTCTGTTATATTGTTATGAAATAAAGAGCTATCTATTTAAGTACTAAATAATTTATGATCTACGGCTGTAGTCATCCTAACTTGGAAAAAATTTAAATGTTCCAACATTTTACATTTTACCTTAGGTAAGTTACCTAAGAATTCCAATTTAGCCCGCTTGTTGTATTTTGAATAGGCAAGTACTAGTTATTTGAATAACATCTCGAGTTCTTTGGTGTAGGTAAAATACAGCCAATATTGAATTGAGGACTTGTCGAATACGCCAAAGTATTGATATCAAAGCATTGTTGATGTTTTCGTCGACAAAGGCCTGTTATGTCAAACCTTTTCCCCGTTGCGTGGTCTGTCACAGGGAAGGGATCCGCAAATAGACTAGTGAATTATAACCAGAATATTCTGACTGTAGTTTCGGCAATTCATTCATGTTTTATTTGACAAGTTTTGTATTTCCAATGGTCTAATTTTTCGTGTGGCTATGTTAAAAAACATGTAATTCTAGTTCTTAGATCATTATAGTCTAAGTTCTAGTTGTGCTCATATCCCAAGTTACCGGGACAAGTCACGCCAGCTTTTTCCATCACTATGTCTTACTTAAAACCAAGTTAGATAACTTGGTTTTAATTAACAACTGCAGTTCTTGGTTTAAAGGTAAATATGGGATAGTTGCCTAACTTTTTGAAATGGGCGATTTACTTAGAGAAAATGAGCATTTAAAAATCTTAAACTTTTGTAATGGTTTGTGTACTTAGTTATGAACAAAATAATTTGCTTATTTTAATGCTGTTTGTATTATTTATAGTTAATAAAAAATACCTTATGAATGAGGATAGATGCCTACTGTGTGTGTTAGACGCCGCTATGATATTTTGACTTGCGGGATAGTTGCCCTAAGGAATTAATGAAAGGATATTTTGATTCTTTTTTGTGTATTCAACATTTGCTAAATAATAATCAATTGACTTAAATATTTTTTTTTCTATGTCATTTACACAGATTGTTTATTGAAATAAAATATTTACAGTTTATTTACAAATATGTACACTTAAACTAGGTAAAAAATTTCCTCGAAGTTGTCGCCGCACTGGGAGGGAAGGGTACCTAAAAGACTGGCGGCATTACCCCTTTGTATGGCCAAGCTTATACGTTGGCAGAAAAAGCTACCAGCCCGGCGGTCTCCTGAGACTTCGATAAGTTTGGATGAAATTTCTTTTACCAAAGCGTGCGTCTCATGAGACCAAGGCCCCTGGTCTCCACCGCAAAGGGCGCAAATATATAGCTCGAACCTAGAGCTGCATACTTGCGTCGCTTTGCATCACTAGCGGTCGCCGCAGCCCCTCCAGCCGCCCTGCAAGTTGCCGGGGTGTGGGACTTAAATATTGTTTATTATTATTTTTTCTTGTACATAATTGCTAGGCAATAAATATTATTTAAGTAGCTAAGTATTTATTTTTATATCTTTTGACTATGGTTTTTTTATTTAAAAAAAAAACACGTTATGACCTATCGTGTTTTGTGATCAAAATGATAGTTCTTAAAGAAACGAGTTGAAGTAATTTTATAAAAACAAGTGTGTGTGTTTTCATCATCATCATCATCATCATCATCATCAGCAGCAACCGAAAGACGTCCAGTTCATATTGTCTTACCTGTAAGTTATAGTATAAGGTTCATGTACTCGGGAAGGAACTATCTCCTGAGATACAGGTTAACACCCTAGTTCAGGAGATAGGACTATTAGTGATACTTATTGGTTTTCAATAAAGTTTATTTATTATTATTATTATACTTAAATAGATAAATTAAGCAGTAACCGGTCAGTGGGCGAGCGATTGCTTTGAAAACAAGGTGCACAGGTTGGAACCCCGGATCGCACTTCTGATTTCTATAATTAATCATGTGCGAATCGTCTTTGTGCGATTGCTACTGGCTTTCGGTGAAGAAAAACATCGTGAGGAAACTTGCATGTTTGCGAAAGCCTAACTAGCTTTTGAATGACGTGTGAATTCCGCCAACCCGCACTGGGCCGGAGTGGTGGACTATGGCCAAAGGGGAGGCCCCCTCGTGATGAAGGGGCTTTGGCCCAACAGTGTCCAACAGTGGGACAAAAACTAGGACTGGTAGTATTATTATATATATGTATTTTATATAGATAAATAAGATCCAGACACAAGGTGGGAATCGAACCCTCGACCTACCAGGTAGCAGCCAGGGTGTCTGACCTCTAAACCAACGGGTGCGTCAAATAATAAATTGGCTATCCACTAATATTTTAATAATTCCGTCAATTATTATTATAAGCATAAAACTATATTATGGCCTAAAGTAGCCAGCATTATAAAAATAGCAAAAGTTTGGGTCGTTTGATTTATGTACTCCTATTTTACACGTCTCCGTTTAAATGCTAGGACCAATACTTTATGACAATTCATTGTCATGATAGAAGATGTATGATATCATCAGTGAGCTGTTAACAGCTCACTGATGATATCTAAATATATCACGAGACCCTTTTAACACGCTTTTATTAGCTTGACCTGTATGTATGATGGTAATGGAATCTTGCGATGCAATTTTGACCCACTTCTACACGTCCAAATAATTTGATATTTTGCACATGTATCAAGGGCCGGTGACAATACAATAATATAGTATCATCGAGATGATCAGCTGCTGGGGCTCGAAGGTGGATAAGGGAACCCTTGGATGGTAACTAGTAAACACATCGAGATTGGGCTCATTTGATTTGTTTTAAAGAGTTCTTTTCACTTTGACCATTAATGAGGACCTGATGATGGAACAGGAAGGTGGGTAACGGAACCCTGGAATGGCTACTAGTAAACACATCGAGTTCGGGCGCATTTGATTAGTTTTAGAGAGTTCTTTTCACTTTTACCATTAATGAGGACCTGATGATGGGACTAAAAAGTGGTAGACGGAACCCTGGAATGGCTACTAGTAAACACATCGAGCTTGGGGTCATTTGATTTGTTTTAAAGAGTTCTTTTCACTTTAACCATTAATGAGGACCTGATGATGGGACTGGAAGGTGGGTAACGGAACCCTGGAATGGCTCCTAGTAAACACATCGAGTTTTGGCTCATTTGATTTGTTTTAAACAGTTTTTTTTCCACTATAATCATTAATGAGGACCTGATGATGAAATTGGAAGGTGGCGGACGGAACCCAGGAATGGCTACTAGTAAACACATCGAGCTTGGGCTCATTTGATTTGTTTTAAAGAGTTATTTCCACTTTAATCGTTAATGAGGACCTGATGTTGGGACTGGAAGGTGGTGGATGGAACCCTGGAATGGCTACTAGTAAACACATCGAGTTTGAGCTCATTTGATTTGTTTTAAAGAGTTCTTTTCACTTTAACCATTAATGATGATGATGATAATTCGTGGGGCGCCTTTTTTGAATAACAGCATAACATATCTTTCTAATTTCAAGTAGGTAAGTAAGTACTTTTTCACACCACCTGCTCGATAATGTCACATTATATGTCATATAAAATGACATAAAGTGCCTCATTATATCCCTATAGTCTAGCCGGGTAATAATGTTGTACTAAACTCCCTTGGGTAATAATGTGTTTGAATTTCGAACGTCAAACGAAAATTCCTTAACACTTTTACCACAGATATATATTACTACTCTAAGCAGAGAACTGCACGAAAAACAAAACATTTGAAAATCGAACCGAGCGCGACGAGCACAACCCAGTGTTCTAGAAAAGAAAATAAAATATTTAGATGATAACGCGGCAAATCACTATGTTGATATTATTGACGGTCTCGTTGGTCTAGTGGTTAGACACCCTTGCCGCTACCCAATAGGTCGTAGGTTCGATTCCCAGCAAGTGTCTGGGTGTTATTTCACTATTAATTAATATTAGTTATCTGGTTTCCATAGTACAGGCTCTGCCTAGTTTGGGATCAGATTACCATGTGTGGATTGTCCCAAAATATTGTTATTATTTTAATTCTAGCAATAATTGTATTTTATTACCTCGCAGTAGGTGTGAAAAGTAGTGTATTCACCTCGGGGATAAAGGTGCCTTTGTCTTGGGCGAGCTTAAATCCCTCGCTGTACTCAGGATTCTAGTATTAACTCCCTCGCTACGCTCGGGAGTTAACTCTATACTCCCTCGCTGCGCTCGGGAGTTGCTAGAATCCTTCGTTATGCTCGCGATTCAATTAAACGCCCGCGACATAAGACACTACTTTATCCCCTTGGTGCATAAACTACTATTATCGACATGACAATAATTTGTAATCAGTGAATACAGAGAAAAAGCGCCCCCCCACGCTTTCACACTTAAATATAATGCTTAATGACAAACACGGGGTAGAAAGAAAGAACGAGTCCCATAAATTATTTATTACTTTTTAGTCCAATATAGGTATTATTTACTGGGTCTCCGAGGAAGGCTTGGAGCATACAACTGGCGAAGAGTACCTTAAGTTAGTTTAGTTGGTTCTTGTTACGTTGGAAAGTTCAAAAAGCCTTCAATGAAATTAAATTTCGTAGACAAAATAAACAGACAAAAAAAAAACACCCAGAAGCAAATTAAATAATTAAAAAATCCCCCTTCATTTATTAAAAAAGGTTCACCAATTTCGTTCAGCCGGGCACCCCGCCGTGGTGAGTACGCCCTGTATTTTTTTCGTGAATTGAGAGAATTTACAGCCGGATATTCAGGTTGGTGGCTGGGGAATACCCAACGTATGTTAATTCGCAACGTAATGTAAATAGGCAGTGGCAATTTATGTCGCTAAAACACTCCCCGGATAAGTTGGGACGGTCGGGAGGGCCGAGCGCGGAAAACTGATTATTCAGACATCCTTTCCCACGCCAATATGTAAAATAGATATTCTATATTGAACAGTTTTGGATTGAATATCGCTTGTAGCAATTAGGGACTGGTATGTTAGGACAGTTGTTACCTCTTCGTTTTGAAAACTTGTGTAACAGAATGTGGGCTCAATGTGTACAGTAGGTAAATGTTGTGCAATTAATTCGCAGATGGGATTATGTTATTAAATAAATAAATATTTGTTTATAAATTTACTGGTAGATTAAATTAATAAATTATGGAAGTGCACACTTCACACAATGATTACCTAATGATTACCAATTGGGTCAAAATTATTATTTCTGCTCTATAAAGCTTTCGGCTTCATATCTATAAGAGTGACTTAAAATTAAAAGCGCTGCTGCAGCGCGGCTTCAGCGCGACAGCAGCGTGGCTGCAGCGCTGCTTTGTAAATCCATATAAAATTAAAAACGCGCTGCAACTACGCTGCAAATTTGGAGTCACTTTAGATTTAACTGTCAATTGATATATCATTCTCATTGAAAAACATCAATGAATGAAAATGATTAAAAATCCGAAGGTTTTATCAAAAGTAAAGGATAAAAATATAGACCAGTCTTATTAAGTTGTAGGAGAAGACGTAAATATGGCTTTATTTTGATCGAGTTTAGTGTAGAGTAAATGTAGAGGATTTTTACGGGGGAACTCATGAAATAGCTGCCTTGGAACTGAGCAAATTCAAATATGCACGGTCGGACTCTGCCGGCAATGTTTGTATAATGTAACTAATGCGAGATTACAAACAAAAGAACTTTAAATTGTTCAGGTGCCTACGTATTTCACAGTAGAAAATATAAAATAGAAACTTCGAAATTTATTAATTAATTGTAGTACAAGACTAGTAGTCGAGTTATCTGTACATTACCTAATAGTGTGATCCAGTTTGGCTAAATGTCAGATGAGCAAAATACAAACACACCCACGCACACACGCGCGCACACACACGCACACACACCTATGGACATGTGTCTCCCACTACACTACAACCTAATGTGGGAGTGCAAATAATTGAAGATTGTCTCTATATTCTGAATAAAGATATTTTTCATTTTCTTTTTCTTTTTGTGCAAGATAGATCGATGTGTTGAAGGCAAAATTAAAGGTATTTTGTGGTGGTGTACCATGAAATTATACAGTTTATTTATTGATTATATTAGTCGCCTTTCATAATATTGACATACCTATATAATGTATTATCAAGTAAATTGCTTTAGATTAATTAGAGAATTAAATACGAGTCAACGAAATTGGCTGTAGCGTCAAGAGGGTGCGACTAATATAAAGGTACTTTAGGAATATACGATTCTCGTCTTTGTCTAGAGATATTTACATTTTACACTCCGTAGATAACATTTAGTAATAACAGTGTTTTTTTTCGAAAGCTAATACGAGTCAGAAATTAATCAATCTTATTCTATTGTAGATTTGGACAAATTCGTCAAAATATCATGAATGTTAAATTCATTAAGAGTTAAGATTAAATTTTACACAAGAATTCCTTAATAAATTAAGTGAGCAATTAGAAACAATTTTTGAAAATTCATCTCCTAAGAAATGCCGAATACCGTTTGTACCTCCGATGGGAAATTCATCCGGGCATACGACTAGCAAAAAAAAGGTTCAAAATTAAACCTTATTTATTTACAAAATGTCCTTTAAGTGCCAAGGTAGGTAGGTACATATTACTTACATACCTTTAGAGCTCCAACATTTGCATGTCACAGCCAGGCCATATTTTACTATGCACGACAGAACATAATAAATGCAATGTAAATCAGAGTGAGAGAGTGTGTAGAGCATGTTGAATGTTCCACTCGACACCTCGAGAGTTAATAAGCCGATTGAGGGAGCCCAGTCTGCGTACGAACCAGGACTAAAGCCACGGCACACCGAATGCGTGTGCGTGTCACATCGTAGTGACCATGGTTGGTATCTTAGAAGAAATGGAAAAAGCTACCAGTAGCACCCTCATGCGGCGTGATTTGCAACTTTTCTCTGTTCGGCTTACTTTAGAAATGAAACTAAGATAGTAGATCAGTATTATGCAACTGTTATCATAAGACTTATAGCGGTATCGGTAAACAGGTTGAGATCATAATAATACCAATTCTTGTGGCCGCGGGTTCGAATCCCTGCCCGTATGAAGTCTTTCTTGTTTTATTTTTATTTTATGCCTATAATACTTATGCATATACTATTGACATCCGCGTGCTTTATACTACAAAGTTTTAGCTATTTTTTTTATTACTTACTGTAATATTTTTAAATTAATGTTTGATATGTATACTGGTGGTGTGCCTTAATAATAAATAATAATAATAATATTAAAACTGCCCGAGGCTAGTTAGAGTTTCAAATCACACCGCTGGAGGCGCTGGTGTTGGGGGGCACGTATTGACGTGGGAGTTACCTATTTCTAAGTAATATACTCTTATCTATGGTAGTGACACCGTGCCAGTCTAGGTAAACGTCTGCGTGCGCGTATACGTCACGCACGCAAGCGGTGTGCCATGTCTCTATAAAGTTCCAAGCGGTGTGACATTAGAACGTCATCGTAGTACGTGCACAAGCACTTCGTGCTACGTCTACGCATTTGGTGTGCCTTTCTAAAACCTAGTAGGTACATAATTTTAGATTGTTCCACATTGGCAAAGCCTTGCCGCAGCTTTTCATGTCATCAACTCGTTAAAACACTGTTTATTAAGATGTTTCTGCGTCGGATTATCCGCGGACGTGTCGCTCCAGGATTTAAACGGCGCTCTGTTAGCGTCTATTATTATTCATGACATAAATTTTCTTGGCGAGGAAGGCATTAGGCGAAAACTCATTAAAACGAAGACGCGGTCTGACTTTTCAAACTCGACACGTTAAGTCCACGCGTGACGCAGGATGGAACAAATTGTTATTCGCAACAAGTAAACTCGTTGCATATTAAAAGACACCATCGTTAACACTAATTTATAAACTTTCACTTGTTTGACTAACTATTTAAGTATCACTTTGATAGAACTTCGGACGTCGGACTTAGTTTTAGGTAACTAAAACGAAATATGTAGTTGATAATTTCAGTTTGTCTCCATACATTTCATAGTGAAAAACTGCATAAATGTACGGTTGGAGGTAATGTATCAATAAGTACGAGTAAAACGTATGAAATAAAGCTGAAAGGAACATTTTCGTTTACAATGAAATATTGTAGTTTGTAAGTCCTGTATTGGTATTAGGTACATATGTAGCATTAATTGGTTTAATTCTCTGTTACACTTTGAGATAAGATAAATTTACTAACAGATTTTTATCAGACATAGCTAAAGTCTATCTCAATTGGCCAGTGGTCTCACCATCTGTTCGGGAAGTATTTTTGCGAGTGAAAAGAACGAAGCTATAATACATCTTTTTTCTACGCAAAAGTAAGATTATTTTAACACTGCTATAATAGCTGGTGGCCGGGCCAGGCTGGCCCAAGCATTTCAATTACTTCTTACGATGCCACAGAGATAGATATTATGGGAATCAAACAATTAGGTAAGCATATATTATAACACTCCTCCCTCTTTTTTTTTAATTTATTATTTATTACTATAATATATACATATGTTTACACACGAATATACCACACAAACCATCGTGGGTTTAACAGTGGTATAATAAACTTCGCGGGTTATACTCGTCATCTACCGTAAAACAATTGCAATGTAGAAATCTGACGTCATTTTCCACACTATTCTCTCAAGACGGTCATACCATGCCTTTTCTTAAAAAAATAGTATTCAGATAATTATCAACCGAGCCGGTTACAGAAACATGTAACCAATTTAATTTGGTATTCGATAACCTTAGAGGCAATTTGGACAGCTTGTTTGTGCGGTAGATTAGATGTTTACCCTCGAGCCGCGATGTCCCGGCCGATAGCGCGGGGGTCGCGCAGACGTGCCTGCTGGGACCCAATATGTAAAATCGTTACATTGACGACTCCATTGCCGCATACCTTATCGTTTTTACAGTCCAATTTCATATAACTGGCAGTGCGCGATGGTGTTTTTTAATTTTAATTTTTTTAACAGTAACAGCTTAGTGGGCGAGCGCTTGCCTTGGAAACAAGGTGCGCAGGTTCGAACCCCGGCTGCACCTCTGATTGCTTTAATGAATCATGTGCAAATCGTCTTTGTGCGATTGTTACTAGCTTTCGGTGAAGGAATAAATCGTGAGGAAACCTGCATGTCTGAGAAAGCCTAACTAGCTTTCGAATGACGTGTGATGTCCGCCAACCCGCACTTGGTCAGCGTGGCGGACTATGGCCTAAGGCCTAAGCATCTTCTTCTTGAGTGGAGGCCCGAGCCCAACAGTGGGACAAAATAATGGGATGTTAGAATAATAAAAAAGCTTCTAATTAAGGTGCTAAGTAAACATTACTGTATGACTGTTGTGCTAGCGTGTTTGTTTTCACAGTTTATTAGTACCTATAAACTATGTCGTTTTGATTTATAAACGTTATAATTATCTAAAGAAAGCCTCGAAGCTCTTTGTTGGTCTTTAGTTTAGAATCACAAAAAGTTAAAGAGCGAAGCATATTTGTCATGCTTCTTAGATGATAAAAATACCTACATTGCGTAGGTAGAGAAAACATGAAAACATTAAATTAACTTCAGTCTACTGTATCAAAGTAGGTATCTACAGAATTAATTTGCATCTCTTTGACAGGTTATATTTAGTACAGAGGACATGACCCTCCACCAAACCATGGCCCCACCGACCTTCCGGTCATACGGGCCGAATCTATCCACCGCGCGCAATTCTTGACCCTGACAACTACAAGTTATTTCTTCTCCCGTGTCCCTGGCGTTTTTGGGGCAGACAGCACGCGTGACAGTCTTCGTCGTCAGGCAGCTCTATGTCTCACGACTTCCTGCCTACTCCTTACGTCAAACCAGCCGTGCGCGCATTTCGCGAAATTCACCGGTGTGCTCACTAGATCGCCGTAGTATATCAGACCCTCCTCATCACGTGCGATTCCATCCATCATCTCACGTCGCATCTCCTCATACAAGGGGCAGACCCACAGCACGTAGGTCCTCTTCTTCTAGGCCACACTCACACATACTATCTTCAGTCAAAAGCATCTCATATAATCTCTTTCTGAAGCACCCATGCCCCGTGAGGTCTAGCTCCACCCACCGCGCCCGCTTTCGTACAGCTATATCGGGAAAGAACCCATACAGCTCTCTTCCTTTCTCCTCATTCTCCCATCTAGCCTGCCACACCTGGACCACTTCGTCCCACAGTTCGCGCTTCCGTCTGCTCAACTGCCCGGTCGCGGACTGCCGCTCCTCATCCAACTTGCCAGCACGGATCACCTCCAGGTCTGCTGGTGGTAAAGCCGCCAATACTGCAAGCGCTGCCGTGCTGGTCGATCGATACGCTTTGGTTACCTGATTGTTGGTGATCTGAGTAACGCGCTACGGACCGTGTGGAGTGTCGCACGCCTGTACCAGCTGGCCGCAGCATACGTTATCGTGGCTACGTATATGCCCCTGTAGAGAATGCGCAAACCAGGATATCGAATGCCCCAGGAAGAAGCTGACACTCTAGACATCTTCCCAAAGCACTTGACCCCGCGCTCCCCTATCGACACCGCATGCTGCACAAATGACATGCACCGAGGACAGTAAGGTTTCTCTGGAAAGCAATGTTCAAACTAATACAATTTTAAATTCCACTAAACGAGGGTGTCCTGACAATTTTTTTTTTGCTGGTAGTAGTGTCGCTATTATCTATATGAAACTGTCAAACTACACTGACGTTTTATCATAATAAAACCGTTAGTTCAGGTTTCCGCCACCAGCACAGATAAATAAGTCTGGGACGTCCGCGACCACATTTTATTTTATTTATTTATTTTATAACTAGCTGACCCATGCAGCTCCGCCCGCGCTGTGTTTACGTTTACTAAACTTTCAATAATATACATTCGCATAGAATACAAAACCTCCTTTTTTAGAGTTGGTTATAAACTTGGACCCACTTTGTACTTGCCCTCCAAAGCGCGGAAACGTTTAGTTCAAATGGCGTTAAACGGTCACCCATCTATTTAATGACCTTAGCTAACGTTGCTTAACCTGATCGATTTCCAAAAATTGTTAACAACTGTCTATGAGTGTTCCCTTACAAATATTTATTATAATTATAAAGAAAAAATTATAAAATCGGACCAAGCGTATAACCAAGTACCCATTTTGACTTTAATCCTCTCTCCCAAAAGAACCGTGCTAGATTACGGGATAAAAAGTATCCTATGTCCTACCTCGTAGTAAGATCTCAAATCATGCCAAGTTTCGTTTCAATCCATCCAGTAGTTTCGGCGTGATGCTCAGCCGAGATACAGACAGACAGACAGACAGACAGACAGACAGACAAAAATTAAAAAAAATACATTTTGCGGCCTCAGTATCGGTTATAGAATGCCCTCCAAATATAATTTTCAAAATATCTTCAATGTACAGAATTGGACCTGTTACAGTTTTATTATAAGTATAGATTTTTGTACACACAGTAAAATTACAAAAAAAAAAAAAAAAATATTTAAGTGCACCATCAACTGCCCATTATGTTTCTCACTCTCATTTTCTAGTTAGGTTGCCTGGAAGAGATTGCTTTTTAGCAATAAGGCCGCCTTTGTACATTGATATCTTCAACGTATTGTTCAATATACATGTAACTTTTGGTGTACAATAAAGTTTATTTATTATTATTATTATTACAGGAAAACGGAAACATAGGAAATAATATTACAAAAGCACAGCTTTTTTCTAAAGACATTTCTTCCAGCAGGCCTGCGAGTGGAAAGTTGGAAGAAAGAAATGGGACTTAGTGTTGTTTATCTATTACTTATAATAAAACTGTAACAGGTCCATTTCTGTACATTGAAGATATTTTGAAAATTATATTTGGAGGGCATTCTATAACCGATACTGAGGCCGAAAATGTATTTTTTTTAATTTTTGTCTGTCTGTCTGTCTGTATCTCGGCTGAGCATCACGCCGAAACTACTGGATGGATGGAAACGAAACTTGGCATGATTTGAGTTAATACTCCGAGGTAGGACATAGGATACTTTTTATCCCGTAATCTAGCACGGTTCTTTTGGGAGAGGGCATTAAAGTCAAAATGGGTACTTGGTTATACGCTTGGTCCGATTTTATCATTTTTTCTTTATAATATAATAAATATTAGTAAGGGAACACTAATAGAGAGTTTTATCAAGGTTTTGTAATCGATCGGGTTAAGCAACGTTAGGTAAGTTCATTAAATAGATGGGTGACCGTTTAACGCCATTTGAACTAAACGGGTCCGTGCTTCGGAGAGCAAGTAAAAAGTGGGTCCCAGTTTTTAACCGACTATAAAAAAGGAGGTTATGTATTCGATGCGAATGTCTGTTATTAAAAGTTTAGTTAACATAAAAATAGCGCAGGCGGAGCTGCGTGGGTCAGCTAGTGAAATATAAGTAACAAAATAATTAATTTAAATCCATTATCTAAATAAAATACATATACTCGTATACCTAATAATAGTAAACATAAAAACATACTAATAAGTATATTAATATAGAATATACACTAATATACTATAGAAGATAAATACTATTCATATATGTATAACAAAATGTCAAGATAAAGAAAGATAGTGCTCTATTTTAGTTGTAATTTTGCTAGTGAATGTTTATCTAGTTTATATAATTATTACATCGATGTTATTTACTTAGTTAAGTTTACGTACAAAGTGACGCTTGGAGCGTCAGTCCTATCTAATATATAAGTAAGGGAGAAGGCAAGCGGATTGAAGAGTTGTGTGTGAGTGCGTCGTCACCGTTCCACGTAATTTAGATTGACTTGTTTCGTGTCTACTAAAATTGTTTTACAGGTACCATACACGACGACAAGCAGTCGGGCACATCGCTGAAGTACGCAATTTATTATTCACAAATAGACTAAGGAAATTGAGTTTTAACGAAGACAAATTGAACTAAAGCGGAATCAATTACGGGAGATTTATTTTCACTGAGAGAAAGAATTAAGTAACTGCGAGGCAAAGAGATGTAAATTGAATTTTTGTCGTACCTCGTAAAAAAGGAGTTTCGGGAACAAATAGAAAGTCGCGATACATTAAAAACTTTGGCATTTTGAGTGTATTGTAATTCTTTGAGAGCAAATAACGTAGAAACAATGGGTCGCAATGTCTTCCTGTCCCAATTAATTATGTTTCTTGTCAATATTAGATAGGCTTATGGCTTCATTAGGGAAGCTTTCTTCTTAATTTATTCAGAATTTGATTGAAATCGTTCATTCCTAGGATGTTGTGAATTTTACGCATGTTTGGATGTAACAAGCGGATTTCGGGTGGGGGCGACATATGATACCAAAATTATCACACGGTTATTTCGAGTGAATACATACAATTTGTAAAATAGATCCACTGGAAGCGACAGTCGTGGTACAATTTTATATCGGCTTCATTTTATATTTGTTTCGGTTTATTCAATTTTTTTAAATTGTATATTCATCATCAGCAGCCAAAAGATGTCCACTGCTGCACAAAGACCTCCCCCTTAGAAGGGAGAGGTTGGCATATTCCCCACGCTTGGCGGGCAGCTTGGAGATCTCAGTAAATGTGGTAGGTAATCTAATAGAATCATGCTGCTGCCCGTTATCTTTTTCCCTTAGTCGCCTCTTCCGGACACCCAACGGGAGGAGATAGGAGAGTGTTATTCTTACCCATACACCCACGGGTAAATTGAATATTGGTAGGTACTTATTAAGTTTTTGTTTTTAAAGTCCACAATAATTGCATATTTAATTTACAAGTAGGCAATACGCAAGTGCAATAAAGCATATTTAAGTAATGTAGTATATTTATTTAAAAATAATATCAAACTTTATTTGTAAGTACTTAAAGTAAAGCTATAAGAACGAAGCCATTTTAATTAAATTGTTAATTAATAATAGGTCATTTGTACAGGCTGTCCAAGCACCTAGAACAACGTGGTAATTGTCAAATATACTTCCATATATCAGCTGTGTTTCGGTGTAAGTAGAATTGTAGTTGAACAAATAGCTGATCTCTTGCACAAGGATGATAATACCTGGGGGTCTGCTACGGGTTTTGATAGTAAACGATATCGACCAAACTGTCAGTATTCTACATACATTTCACACAGTCATGCGACTAGCGGTAACTATCAAAATCTAGTAAAATGTACGGGAGAAAACTGATCGATTAACCAACCATTGTAGTAGACAGTGGTGTTCTCTTCCAGTCGTCGTTGTAGTTCAATGCGGTCGGCTGTTCGCTCGGCCGCCACCCAGCAGATGGTACGCTTCTCACCTGGCGCGCCGTGCGCTGTGTGACCGGCGCACGCGCACGCCCGCACGCGACGTATGCGCACCGCGTCCCTATCCTAACTCTCCGATTTACGTTTTACGTTTAAAGAAATGCGATTTCATTGTGATTTCAAGAGACCGTCCCGTATGCAATTTAAACTAGACCTCATTTTGTACTCCATTTAACGTGATTAAATGCATTTGATTTCATTTGTAAGATATTGTGCCCAGAAGGTGCAATATGTAATACGTTGATACGAGTATCTAGTGGTCATAGCTACTGTTGTCACAGATGTTGAAGTGACTTTACTTTAGGCCTCTGACTTGGCTTTTCAATCGATATTTTAAGTTTAGTGCTCTAAGAAGCGCTCAGTTCAAATGCCACTGAACGGTCACCCATCCAAGGATTGATTGCTAGCGAACTTGATTGATTTTATAGTTGTTAGCGAACAGTGAGTAATCAGTCCATAAAATACAATCAAAACAATACAAATAATTAGGTACCTTTATTAGAAGTCTGCCAAGCCGCCTGCCAAGCGTGGGGATTATGGCAACCCCTCTCTTCTAAGGGAGAGCCTTTGTTTAGCAGTGGACTACTTTTGGCTGCTGATGATGATGATGATTAGAAGTCTGCTGCTTTACTCTGGAAACTAATCTCAGTTTCAAACCAAACCAATTCCAAGCGACTGGCGCTGCCGTCGAAATTAGTTTTCCAGAAAGCTCAGTAGAGAGTTTGGGAAGGTCCCCCGCGCTGCGCCGGCGCCGCGCCTCCGGCCGGCTTACGACCGCGCTCGGTATTATTAATATCGATCACTTACCCTCTCTAAGCCGAATTTAATTTATGTTTCAATGTCATTATGCGTAGCCCCGGCACGCAAACGAGTAATTTATGCGATTTTTTTCTGGATTTAGGGGCGTTGTGTGAAAATTTGTTATGATCTCACATCCTATTGTCGATCTATAAACACAATTTTAATTTTATAGCAACACTAAGACAGTATAAATTAATTGGGAGCTGCTATGTTAATATAACAAAATAATTAACAATTAGTTTATTTTTTCTCTACAAAAACAACAAGCTTTTACAAAATTGTAAGTTTTAATTGTTTTAGTTTTAATTGTAGTGTTTGTACAGAAATGCCACCATGTCGATCCGACTACAGGACGAGAGCACGAAACCAATCCCATTGCAGCGAGGCGTGAGACAGGGAGACGTTATTTCTCCGAAACTGTTCACTAACGCATTGGAGGACGTTTTCAAGCTCTTGGACTGGTACGGATTCGGCATCAACATCAATGGCGAATACATCACTCACCTTCGTTTTGCCGATGATATAGTCATTATGGCAGAGTCGCTGGAGGACCTCAATACAATGCTCAGCGACCTCAGTAGCGTTTCCCAACAGGTGGGTCTTAAAATAAACATGGACAAGACGAAGATCATGTCTAATGTCCATGTTGCACCCGTACCGGTAGTTGTTGGGAACGATACAATCGAAGTTGTTGACCACAACGTATACCTAGGACAAACAATCCAGTTAGGTCGGTCCAACTTCGACAAAGAGGTCGCCCGAAGAATCCAACTCGGATGGGCAGCGTTCGGGAAACTACGTGACATCTTCTCATCAGAAATTCCGCAGTGCCTGAAGACAAAGGTTTTTAACCAGTGTGTGTTGCCAGTGATGACTTATGGTACTGAGACGTGGTCTTTAACAGCTGGCCTTTTGGAGAAGCTCAGAGTCACACAACGAGCTATGGAGAGAGCTATGCTCGGAGTTTCTTTGCGCGACAGAATCCGGAATGAGGAGATTCGCCGAAGAACCAAGACCACCGACATAGCTCGTAGAATGTGCAAGTTGAAGTGGCAGTGGGCAGGCCACATCGCTCGAAGAACCGATAACCGTTGGGGAAGAAAGGTTCTCGAGTGGCAACCACGAACCGGAAGACGCAGCGTAGGCAGGCCTCCCACTAGGTGGACCGACGACATTGTTCGCGTCGCAGGCAACCGGTGGATGCAAATAGCAAATTGTCGTTCATTGTGGCGGTCTAAGGGGGAGGCCTATGTTCAGCAGTGGACGTCTTCCGGCTGGTGATGATGATGATGATGATGATGAATTTCCTGCGGGGTGTCAAGGTAAGAATAGCACCCATCTCCTCCCGTTGTGTGTTGTGTTGTAGTTTTAATTGAGCAAGCTATGAGAGGATAACATTATAATTTATTACCATATATACCATCATCTTGTTAGTACCTACTTAAAGTATTTTACTTTTGAAAAAACTACTTTTACATAATATATTATCGCGGTTTATTTTAGGACTGAAGGGAGTAGGGATTCCTCTCGTGACCATGGGTGCTGCAAAGCATTTGAAACAGCGCGAAAGTAAAATCCAAAATAAACCGTGAGGTAGTTATATTTAAGGGCTCCCACACATAACTGCGAATTCGCATCGCATCGCAAATATCTGCGAGAAACAAATGAATTTTTCGATACAAATTCCTGCGATGCGGCGCCGCATCGCATCGCATCGCAGTTATGTGTGGGAGCGCTCAATGTGTAGTATTTGCGTAAATAAAAGACAACAGTATTTTACTTTCATTTAAAGGTTTGACATCAATGACAGCCAATGGGCGAGCGCTTGCCTTGGAAAACAAGGTGCGCAGGTTCGAGTCCCACCTCTGATTTATTTAATTAATCATGTACCTACGTATCGTCTTTGTGCGATTATTACTAGCTTTCGAAGCATGTCCGAGAAAGCCTAACTAGCTTTCGAAGGATCTACTTTAAAAATACCTCTATCTATGTATGTTTAGTAAGAGAAATCCTTCACTTAAGTTATAATCAACAAAAAACGAACTAAAATTTAGCGATATTTGTTATTGAAATCTCGTATTTTAAAACAATCACCAAATAAGTCTCTGAAAGAATATTCTTGTAAAAATTTAGATAAAATTTCCAAACTTTCTCATCGAAAGAAAATTCTTGACCATCAATCTGCATTGCAGGCTCAATGAAATTAAAGATTAATTTTCCTAGAGGTGAAAGCTTTTGTTAAACGTCTCATAGAATTTTTGTTGACGGGCTCATTGGTCTAGTGGTCAGAGGCCCTGGCCGCTCGCTACCCATGAGGTCGTGGGTTCATTCCCACCAAGTGTATGTGTGTTTTATCTATAAAAGTAACTATTTACAAAAAAAGTATATAAGTATTTGTATCAGTTGTCAGGTTCCATAGCACAGGCTCTGCCTAGTTTGGGATCAGTTGACCATGTGTGAGTTGTCCCAGGATATTATTATAATTAAATACATACACGAAATCTAATAATAATCGGTTGAAAATCACATCGTTATCAAGTCCTCAAATATAACTCCTTACATACAGCTGTAGCTTAACTGTCTAGCTATCAGGTAATGATAAATGGCAGCTGGTCGCGTGTCATGATACGATTACGCATTATCTACTAGTAAGAATATGAATACTTAGCGATGTTACATCAAAAACAACTAGAGAATCTATTTTTAGCCAACTTACAACCATCATTACAGGATTTTAAAATTCCTAATACGACAGCTGCAACGTCTTGATCATCATCATCAGCAGCTAAACACATCCACTGCTGAACATGCCTCCCCCTTAGAAGGGAGGGCTGCCATAATCCCCACGCTTGGCAGGCGTCATGGGATCACAGTATAGGTGGTAGCTAAACCAATAGAAAGACGCTTCTGCCCGTCTTCTTGTTTTCCCTTAGTCGCCACTTACGGACACCTAACGGGAGGAGATGGGTTGTGTTTCGTCATGTTTTATAAATTCAACTATAACATATTATGTACATATATCTATACATATTATAAAACAAAGTCGCTCTCGCTGTCTGTCTGTCCCTATGTATGCTTAAATCTTTTAAACTACGCAACGGATTTTGATGCGGTTTTTATTAATAGATAGAGTGTTTCTTAAGGAAGGTTTATATGTATAATACATGCATAATATAGTAGAGAGACACTGATAATTTTTGAGGTTTCTAATGTGATGTCGTAAATAAGCACATTTTTTTGCGCTTACATTGCAAACACTGGCTGAACCCTACGAGATAGATCAAAATAATGTACTACAGTATTGTACATATTAACAAGGTCTACAAAAAAGTTCGCGATGGTATATGTTTATCTCTTAGAGATAACCCACAATAACCATTTTTTATCCTTTACTTTTTATGACAAATAATTAACTATTAATAAATTGTTGTTAGCATGAATTTGTCCCTTCTTCAATATACTTAACATAAACTTCACTAATATATAGGTCTGAGAATAAAATCGTAAAGTATATTTCATGCCGCTAGGTTTAGCAACGTTAGCCAAGGTCATTACATAGATAGGTGACGGGCGGCGGCGACTCCGAGGAGGACGGTGACGGGGTTGCAAGCCCCGTCCCTGTGATCATGGTGCCAGGTTCCCGGGGGCTATAATGCGCACTGAGGGGTATTTGGTGCATATCCCACTGGAGGGCCCAGGTCTCCCCTCATATATGGCGATGCGACCGCCGCAGGGGTTTAAGTGGGTAAGAATCCCAGATACCAGATACCATGATTAACGAGGATATTTAGAACGAGAGGAGGGTGCAAGAGAGGGAGAGGGGATTCGAGGAGAGAGTGATAGGGTGAGGGATAGGGGGATTAAGGTAGAACAAGGGGAGAGTGAGAGGGAGCAAGGTGGTAGACGAGAGAGGGGGACGGGGTTCAGAGAGGGGACAACGGGGAGAGGAAGAGGGGGACTGTGACCGGGACCGAAGCGAAGAGAGAATTAGAATTAGATTTTTCTTATAAGTGAGAGAGAGATGGAGTGAGAAATAAATCAAGGGAGGGGGGAGAAAAGGGGGAGCAAATTGTAATAAAAGCGCGGGCGGAGCTGCGCGGGTCAGCTAGTTAATAATAATGTCCTCCTGGCCGATACGACCACAGCGGCCAATCTTTCACAAGATCAACCATGTACGCAGGAGATATTATAGTGCACAAGTGTTTGTGCAGACACAAGTGCACTCTCTCTTCCTTTATACCTCTCATAATCCGATGGGACGGGAGACCGACACGACCGGGGAGAGGTTTGGCTCAGGACCGACTTTTTACGTGCCCATCCGTCGCATGGATCATCTTACTTTACAGACAATCAGGTGATCGGCCTGCATTGTCCTAGCCAGTAAGGAACAACTACACAAGTTGCCCCCCGCAGGATTCGAACCAGCGACCTCCGGTTTACAAAGCAAGCGGTTTCCCACTGCGCCACGGAGGCTACAAACATATACATATGGCTGTGTACATATATTGGTATCCTTACGAATAGCAATTTTGCTAATCACAGGGGTACAACTATACTAGAGTATAGTATGCGGCGTTTGTTAAGCTTTATTTTATCTACAGCCTAGCTATCGTAGTTTTAAGCACCGCCGGCATATAGGCAATGTTTGTTGAGTGGACACAGCTTCACGCTTCAAGCCCCAAATTCGTGCATTTTGATGGAAATTGCCTTTGTGATGATAAAAATTGTGTTCGGCCGGACGAGGGGACGCGCGCGCCGAACCGCCGCCGCTCGGAAATGAGTTCCCGTACACTTTATTCCTCAATCGATTTTGTTTGATTTAATTTTATCGCTCAATACAGTGGCCAACAGTAAATGAGATAATGTGAATGCGGTTGCACTTTTTGTGTTCACGTTTCAGGCACCAGTAATTATCGTTTCGGGAATGAAACAGACAAATTGGAATAATTTGTTTTTGTGGCAGCGCATATAACATGTTAAAATTTATGATACATGATATCGTCGTCCCATGATAGGAGGAAGGTGGAATCAAATAATTAATTCCTGCACACACTATGCAAAATGTAAGTGTAGAATACTGTAAAATATCAGGAATCAACAACTATTAATAGCTGGTTTAACACAGTTCTTGACCGGTGAACATCAAGATTGTATAGTTTTAAAACCAATTGATCAGTTAGATATCGACCTTAAAAGGGTGGGGTATTATTATAAGTTCGATGCCAATGTAGAGCACAAACAAACGAACTCTTTTTTCAACTCCATCTTGTAGAACTAACTATTCTGTCAATCGATTCCTGGTCAGAGCATGTAAAGTTTATAATGAACGTTATTGTCATGTTGATATTTTTAACTGTAAACTAAGTAAATATATTTCTATGGTGAAAAGTAAATAGTAATTTATGTTAATGTTATTTTTCTCATTTTAATTTAATTTATTCATATCGTCTTTCATTCATAATCACATATATATTAATTTTTTGTATTTTTTTTGTTTAATTTTTTTTTTTGTTTATGACATAAATTCTAATCTTTGTCTGTCTCTTGTGTTCTATTGTCTTCACTTTGTGCTACCTATTCGTGGAAACTGTTTTGCTAATGTTTTAATCTAAATGTATCTATATTTATGTGTTATAAAAGCTGTATGTTTTCCTTAAATAAATAAATTATTAAATAAATTATTAAATTAAAGTATTTTTAAGCGATTTTTATGCTGTTTGAAACTCTTATTCGAATTCTTTGAAATTATTACAAGTATTCGAATTCATGTGTCCGAGGTTTTATAATTATTAATTTGGATTTACATGTCATAGGTCTAATATCCAACAAAAATCCCATAGGTTTGTGTTTTCGCTTTGATATTGAGTAGTAATTAAACAATTGAAAATCTACATATAATATGCAATTAATAAGTGAACAAAATTTAATTCCCAGACCAAAAGAATAAAAGAAAGATAAGTTTGACGAACGTTCAATATTCACAGAAATCTGCATAAATATTACAAAGTTGTTCAATTTAAAAACCACTGACATAATAATTCACGACCCCGTGATGAACTCTTCATAAATATCTAAATTTAATGTGTTTTCTACTTTAAATCTATGCATTTTCAACAACAAGAGTTTTGCATTCATGTGAACTATCACAATGAGCGAAACAAAATGTAAACAATAGAAGCATTTAGACGTTTAGAATTAATTATTTTATACAGAGTAACCATTAATCAAAATATAAATAATGATTTTAATTATGTTTATTAATAATTTTGTTTTACAGAAAATATTTATTTTATTTACAATGCCGATTTATGCGTGCCCATGTGGGCTTTGTGTTAATAAATCTAATTAACAAAACGTGCCCACATGTTTATGTTGAGTCATAATGGAATGTGTAATAATGTATTTGATCATGTAAACAGTAGAGTTATCAATTATTCGGTTGGTTAGGTTTGGATAATACAGTGGAGGGCACGTGTGTTATAGTTCCAATCTAGTTGGTAATACTGCAATTTTTAGGATAAGTATATGTTTTATTGTAAGGGAACTCATCATTGAGTTAAGTTCGCATTTGTATGATACTTTGACTTATAGATTTTAATAAAATGACCATTCAAAAGTGAAGTGAATTCGTTAAGCCTATTTGAAATAAAGATTTTTGAGTTTGAGTTTGAGATACTCCGTAGTGTATTTGTATATAATGTATTTTTTAAAACAAAACATCTTGAATTTAATCCAATTATCAGTCATCTTCCAAGCACTTTGCCATTAATGAAGTACCTAAGTATATCAGTTTTGATTTAGAGATTGTGCAGGACGGAGAAGCAACTACAGATGTTGAAGTCACTTCGCTACGACAACAAAGGCAATTAGTTTCAGGGTATATTAATAGACCAATAAATACTACTATTGTTGGTGATATTATTCCATGATTAAAGTTCTTAATACCTACATGAAATATTCAGCTATCACAACTTGGGTCGTAAAGCGAGACGTAAACAATCTAAATGCAAAATTTATAGAGAAATGGACTGTTTGGTAATAGCGATAGATATCACATTTGTAAGTATTAATAATTCGTAATACCCGTTTGCCCTGACCCCCGGGGCTCGTGCTAGATGTGTAAAATTCGTTATACTACCACAGCGGATCGAATTTAAAGAAAGATAACAAATGTTTATGTAAAATTCATACATGAATAATAACTTATTCAATGCTATTTGTATCGATTTTGCGTGTGGACTCGTTTGACGTGGGTATATTTTATACTAGCTAAAAAAGAATAAATATTGTTTCATTTTTAGAAAGTTATCAAAACATTCAGGGATAGCTCGGTTTGTTGAGGTTTCGCCGCCGAATACATTTCGGACTGTCAGGTTTCTACTTTGAATTTTCACATGAAAATATTATTCCTATAATTATTTTGATTTTGATTAACTCTGATACCAGAAACATAAACTGGGAAATTCATACACGTTTATTCTCCCCGTACCAAAGAATACGGTCTAAGAGAGAAAATTTACTTGCTACGCGCGCAATTAGGATGGCAAAGTAGATCCTTGACGCGATACATATATCAACGTGATGTGCTTTACTAGGACTTGATCGAAGAGACTGCCCATATAGATATGACTACAGTTTTATAATTCATATAAGTTCTACCACAAAGCCGCAATGTGTAAATATTGCCGTGTGTCAGTGAGAAAGGCTATATCTAGAGAATTTTGCGGACTTAACTATTGCTTTCTATTCTAAGTTAACGACCAATGGAATATAATTCTACATGGACAAGTGTGGCGCTTAACATTCGGCAAATTACCTCATTCTCTTCTTGACGTATTGTAGTCACTAGTAGCTATCTAATCTATTCTTTATTAGACTGGGGAAATGCCAGTATTATTTTTGTCGTTGTCTTAGTGCCTAAAACAATGACAGAGATGGTCAGGCTGTAGTTCTCTGACTTGGCATAACGACCGGCGTCTAGATGACAACAACCAGGACCGAATGTACGTGCCATCCAAAGCACAGAGATGCTCAGTTTAAACGCCACTAAGGACATCCCATCTAAGGACTGGCCTTGCCTGACATAGCTTAACCAACTTTGCTGAACTGCAAATGACAATGAACGCCTTAATACCAATGCAATTAATACCCGGAACATTATAAAAAGATCTAACCTTATCCTGAAATTTACTTTTTGGGTAAAACTATGTTTAGCTGGCTGCATTACCCAACTATTCTGTAGCAATAAATATTTCAAACACTCATTATACATGCCATCAAAGGTTATATAGGAATTACCGATGGCATTAAATTATTTACCTGCACTTAGCTCACACAAGTTACAAATGAGCTTTAGATAAAGTTCGTCTCTACCACAGTGACGCAACTGTCACGCGCGGAGTGAAAGCCACAGTAACACGGTAATAGCCGCTTGTGAACAGAGCTTTGCAAAATGGGTGTACATCTGTTACGAGCGAAGTTTGTTAGGGTACCTGGATGTCGATTTGTAGCGTACTATGGTGACTAAACGAGACAGCAAAGATTGCAGAGACCCAATTATGATAACGATAATAAATAGAATTAGCACTACGCGATGTTTACGCCACCTTTGTTTGTTATAGAGGGCGATCAAATTGTAATTAAAATCTTTCTAAAGTACGGGATAGTAGATGCCGCGCAATAAAAAAATATTAATTACAAGTAGGACATATAATTTTAAAAAACAGTGCAAGGACATTAACTCGTAATAAACGACTTAACAAAAACGATTAAACAAAGCTAAGACCATCTCTATTAAATCAGCTTTCAAATAAAAAAAAAGAGTCCAAAATCCGCCCATTCCTTTGGAAGACGATGCTACAATAGGCGACTTACTGTCACACCTCTCCTTTTTGTAGGGTGTTAAAAAATACTACCTATTCAATGCAAACTAGTAACTGATACTTGAAGATATTTTCATTTTTGATATAAATTCGGAAAGTAATAGAATAAAAGTAAATTAACCTTTATTACTAAGCAGTCAGTTAAGTTTTTAAAATTTGAATACACGTTTTTGTTACACTGTGTATATCCCTTCCCTCTTTATTTATTTAAGAGTACTTCGCGCAATTTGAAGTTATTCAATGTATGTGCCCTCACTCCGGCTGGAGAACTGTCAAACACGGAAAGTTCCGGTTACATGTTAATTAGCCGGGCTTACGAACAAGACAGGTGTTAGTTGAATACGACAAAACGTTCCCAGTACACGGGGCCATTAGTGATTAGATTACTGAACAATGAACATCGAACTACGTGTGGTTTTGTATTTAAAAGGACTTTACTATTTTATGTAGATGGATTTAATTGCTAGGGCGACATTACGCTTAGTTAGTAAAACTATTTTTCGATTTTTTAATAGGTGGTAGGTGCTTTGTAAATGAGATCTCTCAGGTAGATACCTACCACTGTTGTGCAGTAGGTATCGGTTATATCGCTAAGCAGTAGTTAGTGTGTCTCTGTTATAAGTGTTCATGGGCAGGCGCGTTGCTTACCATCAGATTATGTTATTCTCGTAGCATATGTTGAAAAAAAAAACTGTCTCAGGATAGCATTTCATTCGAACCGAGGTTTACCCCATGCTGTTTAAACAAGGGTGTCTTTGCTACTTATAAGCTAGTGCTTGACTGCAGTCCCACTTGATGGAAAGCGGCGACGCAATCGAGGATTGTAAAGCACATTTGCTTATTAAAAGCCAATTCACTCTAGACTTGAATACACCCACAATAAAATCGGCCGAAAAACCGACGCAGGCAAACTGTTCCAGTCCTTAGCTGTTCTTATTATAAATGAAGAAGCAATTCGCTTAGTCCGGACTGAAGGCACGTTCGTCACATAAGGGAGTGTTATACCGCGGAGGATAGTTATACCACGTTCTACCACAGGTCTGCAGAGTTCTGAGCAGTGGCGTTGGAAGCTAAGTAAGTCAATGTTTTGTTCAGAGGTCTCCTCTAAATCGAGCTTCAAAGCTCACTAAAATTCATGTGCCATATTTAGGGGCTGATCTTCTTTCTGTATCAGTACTTTCTGCTACCTAGTAATTTTCCGGATGGCTATGATTTGGGTTAGCAACCGATGTGAACTGAGTATTCATACAGGGTGTAAGGGACTACGTACCGAAAACTTTTTTATAAGATTTCTCATATTGTCCGTTACAACATTACAGAAACCATTTATATGGAAAATGACAAATGACTAACTTGTTAATTTTTGAGCATGTAATGAATACCTACGTGCGGAATAATATTTATTTTTCAAATTACATTGCTAATTTCAATCCAGCCGCCTGCCAAACGTGGAGATTATGGCAACCCCTCCCTTCTAAGGGAGAGACCTTTGTTCAGCAGTGGACTTTTCGTCTGCTGATGATTGCTAATTTTGCACAAATAAGTAATTTATTGTTATTAAATTGAAATTAGGCCTTATTATTATACTAATAATGATGTTATCCTAATTTTATTTAAAAAAAGCGGCATTTTTTTTTAGAAATTCATGAAAATATCGATGAAAATTTTCAACACTACAATGTTCAGAATCATGTACTGGATCCCTGGTATCGGTTTTCGGTACGGTGTCCCTTACACCCCGTATTAGTAAAGTAACTCAATACTCGATAGTATTAAAATATAAAATGTAATACTCCATGTAATCAACGTGATATACGCTTTTACTTTAAAATTAATTTCAAATTCAAAGAGAATGAGAATGTCTAGTCTGCACGTTATCTCATCTGCATAGCCGTGCATAAAATCTTATTTCGTGAACAATAACAATTTGTTATAGCGTCATATAAGACTTTATGTAAATTGTATGAGTGTAACAATATGAAATTAGCCTCTGTAACCATGCGATAGCACTAGTTGGGGGGATTAGATAAACTCGGGCTTAAGTGCTTCTAGATGCTGAAAGCCCGCTAGTTCATGAGGAGATCATGTGTCATCTCATGTCAAAGTAAATAATACTTAGAAGTCTTGAACCCTAGAATAAATGTGATAATAAGTTAAAACACTTCATATTATATGATTCTGATATCTAATTTTCGGTATGCGTCACAGCAAGAAAAACAACAGGCATGTGACTCCACAGAGGGTGTCACTTCTGCCGTGGTGGTGATTAAATTATTCTTTGCCGCTGCCCAATAAAAGTGTGAAATATGAATTTAAATCACTCTGAATTGTATACTTATCTCTACAAGTCCCTGAAATAGGATAATAAAAACTAACTAACTAAAAAAGAAATCCTCGTTAATTATTGGACATAAAGCAAGAGTGAAGTTTGGTGTTTTAATAACGGATCATTGAATTCAGTAGTCGGTATGCGAGTGAAATATGAACAGCGATAGAGGCAACAGGAGGGTGGTGCTAGGGCGTTGGGCGGCGACGGATGGCCGTACTGTGTCGGTTGGCGGTCGAGTGAGTCCGACTCTCGTAGATATCATTCTCGTGTAGTCGTTTGCCGGTCTCGCACGCGCTGCGCCCGCCACCTAACTTCGGATCGCGTAAACTTTCCCGAATAAGTTGTTGAAAAGTGCGCTCCACTTTTGGAGATTGGATGCAATTTGTGCAATTTATTTCGAGTACTGTGTGCTGTGACGTAAAATATTTTTTGTGCATTCGAGAGGTTCCGGGAAACTGTTTATTTTGGATGGTTTGCGAAGTTTATCGTGGATTGGATGATTTATAACGATCTTATGGGTAAGTTAACTGAAGTTGCATGTGCAAAGTTTGAGTGTCATATTACTTGTTTGTTTTTCTTTGCGTTGAAACTGAATTTTCATGTATATTTTTTTTCTTGTAATCACCAGCTCGCTCAATTATTGAATTCAATGAAGAATATGCGGAAATATATATTTTATAGGTTTGTTAAATTTTAATCTTACTTTATTGTATTTTTTTAGACAAATTTGCCATGCCTTAGCAATATTAGGTTACTCAAATTAATGTTATACTCGTATTACTAAGGCATGCATAATTAAAAAAATATTAATAAATAATAATAATAATAATTTAATCATCGAGTAATAAATTTACAAATACAGCCAATGATTTATAAAGCTTTTTTTATAAACCGGACTAACAATTAAAGCTTGTCCAAATCCATCTGGACGCGTTATTGAAAACATAAAATGAAACATTATCCTTAAAAATGTTGAAACACATGGCACTATTTATTTACGTTTCAAGGCTTTTTAAATTCGCCTATAGTTAAATTCATGATTAAAAGTTAAATTTATGATTAAAATGTTCCAAAGTCCAACATACCTTACTTTGAATATTTTTTTGCGTCCCTTTATCGATCGAACGTAACTGTGCTCAGTAATTTTGCATTCCATCTGCCGCACTCACAAACCACCGTTATCGTTAAATCTTATCATGCCATTTTTTTAATTTTAATTATTTCGACTCTCGGAGACATTATGCTTATTAACCGACTTCAAAAAAGGAGGAGGTTCTCAATTCGTCTGTATATATATATATATACATATATATATATATACATATATACATATATCTATTGTTTATGTATGTTCGCGCATAAAACTGGCAATTATGAACCGATTTGAAAAAATCTTTCTTCCATCCATTCTTCAATCCATTGATTGGGTCCCATAAAAAAAATATTGCTTAGTAATAAGTAGTTCCTGAAAAAACAAGAATGGTGACTGTGCACTGAGAGCTGCAGGAAAGCCTATATAGATGACTTTATGTCGCTTTTTAAGGACAAAATTGGTCATAACTCTAATGATTTATAATACTACACATTGAAATGAAACTAATTTTACGGATTATATCGCGGTTTATTCTTGATTTTAATTACCCGACGTTTCGAATACTTTACAGCATTCATGGTCACGGGCGGACTGAGGTGGTAGCTGTCCAAATGTCATAGTTGTCTTAGGGTACCCTCAGGTCTTCTAATTATTATTGTTAGTCCGATCTACGCAGAAAGAGCTTACAGTGTCTTGAGGTCTTGCAGTGGAATGCTTGTCTTTGGATTTGACTATGTTTATCACGGGATCCCAAGCTGGTGGTAGCACCCAGCCATCTTCTCTATTGACATTTAGATGCTTTTTAATTTCAATAGCCTCTCGAATCATCCTTGGTAGGTAGTTCTTTTGCGAGGATTTGTGGTTTGTCAAATCTAATATAATGGCGGGTGCGATCCTGAACATGTTCACAGACTGCAGACTTTGTATAGCGTCGATGTTTAACGTCAGCTATATGTTCTTTTACCCGGGTTTTAACTGATCGTTTTGTTTGCCCGATGTATGAGAGCCCACAGTCACAATCCAGTTTGTATACTCCTGCATCTTGTAGAGGTATATGGCACTTGGTACAAGATGCAGGAGTATACAAACTGGATTGTGATTGTGACACTACACAAACACTTGTGCACTATAATATCTCCTGCATAGCTGGTTGATCTTGTGAAAGTTTAGCCGCTGTGATCGTGTCGGCCAGGAGGACATTATTGTAGTTCTCTTTAAAAAAAGTTACAGTTCGTCCGTTGCTGAGCAATGTTAGAGCCGAGATTTTAAAGTAATGTTATTATAAACCATAGATATGTTATATCCTTACTAACCGTGGGGTCCCAGGTTAGAATTGCATCCCCCCATCTCCTCTCGTTGGATGTCGTAAGAGGCGTCAAAGCGTGAACAGGAAGACGGGCAGCAGCGTCTTTCTTTTGGATTTATCTTCCACCTATACTGCGATCCCTAAGCTGCCTGCCAACGTGGGGATTATGGCAACCCCTCCCTTCTAAGGGGGAGGCCTTTGTTCTGCTGTGGACGTCCATCGGCTGCTAATGATGATGAATGATGATCCTTACTAATGCGCGCCAAAAATTGTGGCTCATGTAATTCATATTTTTTTCTCATATATAGCTAAGGTATGATATGACCCTTTCTTTATTATTAACTTTTGTACAGTACTTTGTGCAGTTTCTAAATACGTATGAAGGCATTTTAATTGATTTTCAAAGGCACACGTCACGTTCGTTACATTTTACGCGTGACTTACTGCTGGTGCACCTAATTTGGGTGAATTTCGTTATTTTACTTGGCGTTGTTGATAGGACCCCAGTAATCTTTCACAGTATTTATCAAAAACAAATGACAGACTGCATTCATTTCAATTTCTTATTATGCTAGCCCTCATAAGTAGCTGTAGATTGACACAGAACCAATGATATTTTACTAAAGATATGTTATATTCCTACTAACGCACGATAAAAGTTGTGTCACTTGTAGTTAGCTATACCTAGCTATACATTTTCCTACCTATAGTCTGAAAAGGACAGATGCATAACGAGAAAAGTAAGAGAAAATGAGATGGCTATATTATGTGCGTTCCGTTGTCAGCGTTGGTTAAATGCTTGTCAGTCATCTTGTCAACTGACACATTCAATTTTATAATTATTTCTTACGATATTATTAAGAAAATTGAAATACTTTACAAAATCAAATTATTTTTTCAAAGTTACATGTGCTATATTATCCCTGACTGTTTATTTTTTGCCTGGTAATTTGTGCACATATTAAATACGCAGGACGGCATTTTCAATGTTTAATGCTAGACGTCACGATGTCGCATTGACTACGCAAGACGGTGTGCGACTAACTGCTACAAAACCCAGTTGGGGGATACTCGCTGAACGTCTGGCGAGCGCTAATGGCATATGAACTAAAACCGTTTTATTAACAAGCATTCATTATAAATTATTGAGTGCTGAGATCTAAAAATAGAAATTAAAGATGGATGGATGAATGAATGTGAGTTATTGCTGGTAGCTTGCACTAATAAAATAGGTCCAAGAAATAAGTCGTAGGGCTGTAGCGTTTCGAGTAGGGTAATCAACTACAAAGAAGGTTAAGCATTCCATTTCCATTTTCTTTTTAAATATCGGTATGTTATAGTCTTAAATGAGGGGTGAGCTAATAACCTTTTGTATAATAAACATAAAGCGGTGCTGAATCTAGAATGCTTTTTTTTTGTGAACATATGTACTATCACGGACATGAACGGTTTACCAGTTTGCAATTTATTGTTCGCAATAAATGATTGGGTTATCGAGGTGACACACAAATGTAGATAAATTAATACTGCCCTACTCTGTCTAAATACTTGTAACATTTATATGATCCAATTAATGATTAAATTTAAAAAGATTAATTACTAATTACATCAAATTAATATAACGCCGTACATAATAGATGTCCAGTCCACTCCAAACGTCCAGTGACTCTGAAGAAAATATTAAACCTTACTTCAACACAGAAGCTACATGTATAGCACATAATTATGACAATTAACTTAATTTTATACACACCGCACCAATATGTACTTTCTAATCTACTTTAAGGCCAAGAAACTTCGTAACATCAACTTTTTTCATATCATTTCCGTCATAACTCTGTTCGTTGTTTTAGTTTTAACTAGCTGACCCACGCAGCTCCGCCTGCGCAATTTTTACGCTAACTAAACTTTGAACAACAGACATTCGCATCGAATACATAACCTCATTTTTTATAATCGGTTAAAAACTGGGACCCACTTTTTACTTGCTCTCCGAAGCACGGACCCGTTTAGTTCAAATGGCGTTAAACGGTCACCCATCTATTTAATGACCTTACCTAACGTTGCTTAACCCGATCGATTACAAAACCTTGATAACAACTCTCTATGAGTGTTCCCTTACTAATATTTATTATATTATAAAGCAAAATTGACAAAATCGGACCAAGCGTATAACCAAGTACCCGTTTTGACTTTAATCCCCTCTCCCAAAAGAACCGTGCTAGATTACGGGATAAAAAGTATCCTATGTCCTACCTCGTAGTAAGATCTCAAATCATGCCAAGTTTCATTTGAATCCATTCAGTAGTTTCGGCGTGATGCTCAGCCGTGATACAGACAGACGGACAGACAGACAGACAGACAGACAGACAGACAGACAAAAATTAAAAAAAATACATTTTCGGCCTCAGTGTCGGTTATAGAATGCCCTCCAAATATAATTTTAAAAATATCTTCAATGT
This sequence comes from Furcula furcula, assembly GCA_911728495.1. NCBI lineage: Eukaryota > Metazoa > Arthropoda > Insecta > Lepidoptera > Notodontidae > Furcula > Furcula furcula. The sequence goes on from OU452248.1 coordinate 21,564,698, forward strand.
ACAGAATTGGACCCGTTACAGTTTTATTATAAGTATAGACTAGCCAAGAAACCACGAAACGTGCATTTTAAAACCATTCGTATAATTTCTATGACAAAATTATAAATGAAGACATTTTATCTTAAATTAACCAGTAAAGTTTCTGATTGTGTTAAAAGTAAGGTATAAAACTTTAGTTCTGTTACCAAGAGTTACATTATTAATGCGTTTTAGGGTATGTTTCTGGAAATATAATTACGAATTTTACCTAGTCCCAAGTAAATCGCAGCGAAGGGCTCGCGAATTAACTCTATCTACATTCATTTAAATTCAAAAACCGTAGTGAGTTATGTAGACTCTGGAGTTCTGTGGTATTATTTTCAGTGGTTAGAAGCGAATAAACTTTTCATTCTGTAAATGCGGTTTATTTGATTTAAACAACTCCGGGTTTACGGCTAGAGGGTGTCCCGACCATTCCACCGCCTTTGTACATTAATATACCTTTCCGTGTATTGACAAACCGTATCATCCATGCTAAAGCACAGACATAGTATAGCCAGCCTCTCAGTATTATACAAGAGTCTGTGTGCCGAAATTACATGACTTCACCCATCTATTCCCTTGTAATATTGGACGACATGAAGCACGGCGGGTGTCCACTATTACACTGTAGACATCCCTACAGTTCGGATGAAGCGTTTTGCATCGTCATTTATAACACACTAGCTGACCCGCGCAACTCCGCTCGCGCTCTTTTTACTCAGAAACCTTTTTGGGCTCATGCACAACACTTTGCTGAAGATCATGACATGATCAAATGCATAGTTTACGATTCTGTAAAGGACATACAGACAAAGATTCATTTTTATATATATAGATACAGTTTGAACATTTTTCCTGCATCAGACTTCCCTTCTATAATGTGCATCTTTATAACAATAGTGGATGGTAGCTTTCATAAGCTACTAAACTAAAGAATTGCTGTGAAGCAGTTGTTAAAGAAACCTTATTTGTAAAAAAATACAGTGTATTAAACAATGCTGTTTGTTGCTATAAACTTTATAACAAAATCATAAAATTAAAATCATATTGCTACCGCCAAGTTTAGGGCGGATTCGGCATTTAAGGTGTGATAAGCAGATTTCTTTGCCAAAAGGCTAAAAGGTTTAGGTTTCAACAGGTTCTAAAATAATATTTTATCTGGTACATATTTACTTTTGTAAATCATTTATTAAACACACCAAACCTAAAAAAGAGTTAAAAGGTGACCGGAAAAAATATAATCTTGAAAATCCAAAAACGTTTGCTATGGTTACTCTAAGCCCGTAGAATGGTAGAGAGAGGCGAAATATTAGAAGAAACTTTACTCACAACGATTATTAATATTCCTTTTGGTCTTACAAAGTTAACATTTCGTGTGGGAAAGTGCATAAAACCCTCTCTACAAGTTAGTCTGTTTGTCTATTCTTTGCGGTTTTTATTCCCGCTGTAGATAACTCAGTGCAAACTACACAAAATTTTGAACTCGCGAGCAAAGTATAGTGGCTTCAACATTCAGCTACGATGTAGGTATATTTCAAATTTAAATGCTTTGTGCCGTACAATATTTACACAGTGCGGCTTACGGCTTTGAGGAATGTTATTTTTGGAGGTAGTCGACCCCGTCGGTCTAGTCATGAGGTTTTGCGTTCCATCTCAGTGATAAAAAAAATATTTTTACGTTGTGACTAAAAAAATAACAATAGGCTGGTTCCCAATTTCTGATAATTTGTCATATGTAATTTACTTCCCACGTTCTTACTACTTACGTTAATTGTGGCGTTCTAGTCCTAGGTTCAGCAGTGGAGTCTTCCGGCTGATGATGATGATGAATTTACTTTCCAAAATTGTATTGTATTGTGTGTATTGTATTGTATTTTTGTGTTTTTCTATAATGGTGGAACAATAAAGTATTATCTATCTATCTATCTATCCTTCCTAGCGACACTATTGGATGGTGTAAGGGTGTAAGTAAATAATACAGGAAAGATATTTTTAACCGACTTCAAAAAAGGAGGTTCTGTATTCGACGCGTATGTATGTAATATTAATAAAAATGCGTAATATTCATATATGTTAGTCTATGTGGGCTTCTAAACGAATTTACCAAATTTCACGAGTGTATGTATGTATGTATGTATGTATGTATGTATGTTTGTATGTATGTATGTATGTATGTAGGTTTGTCCACGGATTTCTCAGAAACTACAAGTCCGATTTCGAAAATTCTTTTTGCAATAGTTAGAGTATCTTTCAACTTAGGGTAGAGTACAAATTTCATCAAAATCGGTCCAGTAGTTTAAGAGATATAAACTTTTTATGTTTTCAGTAAGTTATTGTAATGTAGACGTTCGAGTTGCGTGATAGTTTTGATACCTATCATGGTAAAATAAGTCACTAAAAAGTGTTAAATAAACTATTTTAAATAAAATAAAAACCGACTTCAAAGTAAATTATCTAAAAAGCATAAAATAACGAAAATATTATTGAAGTTGGTGCAGAATATACACAGCAGGTACGCTAACACCAACTTCAATAATATTTTCGTTATTTTATGCTTTTTAGATAATTTACTTTGAAGTCGGTTTTTATTTTATTTAAAATAGTTTTTTCTAAATCAATGGGTTCAATTAATGGGTTGGCTAGGAATATTGATTTTTTTAAAGTAAGTTTTAGTGCGGGATCGTCGGACTGGTAGCTTTTCCTGCCAACGTATAGGCTTGGCTATACAAAGCGGTAACGCCGCCAGTCTTTTAGGTACCGCTCCATCCCAGTGCGGCGACAACTTCGAGACATTTTTACTTAGTTTAAGTATATTTTTAACCGGCTTCAAAAAGAAGGTTCTCTATTCGACGCGTATGTATGTAATATTAATAAAAATGCGTAATATTAATATATGTTAGTCTATGTGGGCTTCTAAACAAATTTACCAAATTTTATCAGTGTATGTATGTTTGTATGTATATATGTATGTATATATGTATGTATATATGTATGTATATATGTATGTATATATGTATGTATGTGTGTAGGTTTGTCCGCGGATTTCGCAGAAACTACAAGTTCGATTTCAAAAAATCTTTTTGCAATAGTTAGAGTATTTTTCAAATTAGGGTAGAGTATAAGTTTCATCAAAATCGGTCCAGTAGTTTAAGAGATATAAACTTTTTATGTTTTCAGTAAGTTACTGTGACGTAGACGTTCGAGTTGCGTGATAGTGCTGATACCTGTCTTGGTAAAATAAAAGTCACTAAAAAGTGTTAAATAAACTATTTTAAACAAAATAAAAACCGACTTCAAAGTAAATTATCTAAAAAGCATAAAATAACGAAAATATATTGAAGTCGGTGTCAGCTCGTGCTAGTCTTAGTTTAACATGATGTGCTAGCACCGACTTCAATATATTTTCGTTATTTTATGCTTTTTAGATAATTTACTTTGAAGTCGGTTTTTATTTTTAAAAAAATAGTTTTTACAGTAACTGTAAACATTTAGTTAGTATGTAAATAAATGTTGTTTTAGTGTTCAACAAAATCGGGTCCGATGTTGCTTTGAGTATTTTTCGCCATTCCTTATAGTTTCGGTCTTCGCCAACCAAGTCCACCTGAAAAACTCACCCGATATAATCAATAGTTAGTTTCGTATACCTATTGGTTTTAGAATCTTAAAAATGCCGAGCGAGTCGGCGTCCGGTCGCTAGTAAACAATATTATCGTTGCACTTTTCACACTTTGTTGATGTACTACATAGCTACATGTCTTTCGTTGAACTTTTATTTTAACACTCGTAAAAATGTTCTTTATTTGAAAGCTTAAATTCGCGGAAGTCTGATTTTCTCAAGACAAACTCACAAGTTTCTTTAGTTTTTATATATCTACTTTATAACTATACGATGTTTCGTCTTTACAAGCAATGGTCGACTATAAACACAATTCTGAGTAAATTGCTGTTAGTAATACCTATATTGCGAATGATTACCTCGTATTGTTAAAGCTTTCGTTTAATTAATTTCACTCAAAGGTGGACTGGTTGAAAATGCCTAAGCGATTAAGTTCGCCCCTGTAAAAAAAAAGCTATATAAGTTATAAAAACGCAAAAAGCTCGATTGCCTACATACAAAACAATCTCACATGTATATAATAATATATTATATATTTTCATCATCATCATCTTTATCAGCCAAAATACGTTCACTGCTGGACGCCCTTCCTCTTATAATCTCCACGCTTGGCAGACGTCTTGGGATCGCCGTATGGTGGATAATCCAATAGAAAGACGTTGCTGCCCGTCTTCTTGTTAAGCACGCCTCCTATGACACACAACGGGAGGAGATGGGTGCTATTCTTACCTTGACACCTCACAGGAAATTATTATATTTATATTTTTTTATTGGTTTAATTACTAATTTTGATGAACAAAAAATTTAAAAAAAATCACAAAAAATGAGATAACTTACAAACTGTAGGTACGTCAATGCCTGTGCTAGTTTAAAACTGTGTTACAGGCATCGGCGGCATTCAGAATGTATTCTAACAAATATAACACATTTTGTATGATGAGACGAAAAATTAATTGCTAGAAAATATTTTTAACTAAATAAGAGAAACTAATTATATAATGATGAATTCATGAAGACCGATTTTGTGTCTTAATTTATCTTTCTTTGTACCAGAGCGAAATGACTAAACGCTCACTTAAACTGGATCTACAATTTAAGATTCGCTGCACCAAGTATTAAGGCTGGTTTTTGAAGTTTCGTTGTTTGTGGCACCTGCATTTCTTGCAAAACTCTCGCAACCCGGAGACAGTAATAAGTTTGCCATTATTACCTACTTTACGGGCGGCGCTGCGGCGCTGCGTCAAATGCCGGAGCCGACAAACTATTCTAATTAGGATAGCGGTATCAAAATTATTTTATCAATATTGGAGAGAAAATAGCTTAACTTTAACTAAAGCAATGTATAGCAGTCACTGTAGCATAGAACCTGTACCAAAATACCTGAATAATGATATTTTATGGTGCTCATCAGAAGCAGCCAAAAGCCAAAGTACTGTACAAAAGTTAATAATAACGAAAGGGTCATATCATACCTTAGCTATATATAAGAAAAAAAAATTAATTACATGAGTCACAATTTTTGGCGCGCATTAGTAAGGATCATTATTCATCATCATTAGCAGCCGATGGACGTCCACTGCTGAACAAAGGCCTCCCCCTTAGAAGGGAGGGGTTGCCATAATCCCCACACTTGGCAGGCGTCTTGGGGATTGCAGTAAGATAGATAGATAGATAGATAATTCTTTATTGTTCCACCATTATTAAAAAACACAAAATACAAGAAAAAAAAAAACAGTAAAATAGAATGAAACAATGGGCGGCCTTATCACTAAAAGTGATCTCTACCAGGCAACCTTTGGATGGAGAGGAACTATGAACTGCAAGGCGGGGTTGTTTATACAAACCAATTATAAAAGAGAAAAAAAAAGATACATAACTATAAACAATACATAACAGCAAAATAATATATATATAAATATTAGTATAATACATAAATATTATATTTGATAGAAACAAATATAAATAACCAACAATAATAAATAAATACTTAAATGCAGCCGGCTAATATCAATATAAAATTCATAGGGACAAATAAAATGCTTTCAAACGATCTTTAAAGATAGGCAGAGATGGTGCATGTCTAACAGTGACCGGTAAGGCATTCCACAGACGAACAGCTTCTACTGTGAATGACTTATCGTAAAACGAACTATTATGATGATTAGTAAGGTGATAGATAATTCAATAGAATGACGCTGCCGTCCGTCTTCTTGTGCTCCCTTAATGGTCTCTTACGGACACCCAACGGGAGGAGATGGTGGGTGTGCTCTTACCCGGACACCCCACGGGTGCTCATAGCCAGTTGCAATCACTTTTCAACGTCAAGCAATGTCAGCACATAGAAGGGTGATTCTTCGAGTTTTGAACTGAGCGTCGCAAAACCCGTAAAAATTCGAACCCGGTTTTAATCATGTAGGCAGCAGTCTTAAGTTCAAACGAAGCCTGAAGGCAGCTTGAACAACTCACACCAGAGTTGCCACTAATAATGCGACAAAAAACATAAACGATATGAAAGGAGGGGGGGGGGGGGGCGGTGGTCTAATAATACCAAGTCGTAGACACTTTATGCATCCGGACCACAACAGTTCAGATATTCTAAGCTGCGGTGTGGATTATAGTTGCGTTGCGTTACTAATTAACTTAAGGTGTACCGTAGATAGAGAAGTCCTGGGCTCATGAGGCTTAACATCTAATGAGGGGTCAGTTGGTGTTAGATACATAAGATACCTCCTACCACGAGGTCACGGGTTCAATTCAGACCATATATTATTTTATGATATATTGATGTTTGTGAACATAATGACTCTTGGTATTGTGTGTGGTAATTATGAATGCTACATAAGTGTATATTTTAAAGGATAATTAGCTGGGATATGGATATGGTGTAGGTATGTCAGTCTTTACACCCCTAATAATACCAGCCCTTGTTTTTGTCAAACTGTTGGGCATGGGCCTACCCTCAAGATGGGAGCTTAGGCCATTTTCCACCACGCTGGTCAAGTGCGGGTTGGCGGACTTCACACGTCATTCGAAAGCTAGTTAGGCTTTCTCAGACATGCAGGTTTCCTCACGATGTTTTCCTTCACCGAAAGCTAGTAACAATCACACAAATACGATTCGCACATAATTAATTAAAGAAATCAGGGGTGCGGGCCGTGGTTCGAACCTGCGCACTTTGCTTCTTAGGCAAGTGCTCGCCCACTGAGCTGTTACTGTTATCTGCTCCTCTGCACCTCTGATATCTCACCTCTAATCCCAAAGTTACTTTAAACTTTGGGCCTAAACAATGTGAAAAATAATTACACGTAAACCTCTAACTCATTCATAATATAGCTGTGCAGGCAAGTCGCAACTCTATACATCTTGTTGGTAAATATGTATTTAAACTAGGGTATCTTACCAGAATCGTTTAGAAAACAAACATCCCCCTGGTGTTCAGTTTCACATAACTTCTCGGGGAGATAATGCTCACAGTAAACCGCAAATTACTGTTAATTAATAGCAAACTTGCCACACTTTACGTATACCGAAACGGATCTCGGTCGATACTCGTTAACTTCGCGGAAACGGTCTGGATTAGGTAACACTGGATTAACAATGATTCCAGAAATAGTCGAGCCATTGACGGGACTTGGGTCCAGTGCCGAATTGAGACTATTTGAGACAATACGAGTACTAGACCTACAATTATTAAAAAAAAAAATACATACACGACGAATTGATAACCTCCTCCTTTTTGAAGTCGGTTAAAAATACCTACTAATGAAAATGAAATCGTTTATTTCAAATGGGCCAAAACTTGCACTTTCGAATTGTCATATTGCCAATGTGTTGCTACGAGTATAGGAATTTAAGAAAAGTAAATTGAAACGAATCAAAAGAGAATAAATAAAAAAATGCGTGTTAAAAAAAGAAAAGGACGATGATGGTCGGACCAGTCCCTCCAAGCAGCGCTCGCTCACGAGTATGACTTGGGCAGCAGCAATCACTCCCGTCAACCATATTGGAGGGAAGGGGATGCTAGGTGGCAACTTGCTCACTCGAGTACCGCCTGCACTTTTTTTTTATTCAGAATGAAAAACAAAAATTATACAATCCATGCGACGGATGGGCATGTAAGAAGTCTAAACTAAACTGCGGCTGACCTCTCCCGGTCATGTCGATCTTTGGATATAGATAATGAGGGAGCACAATTATATAATAGTTTGCCAAAATATGTAAAGGAGGAGAGTATCAATTAATGTATTTAAAAATAGACTGAATATGTATTTATTAGATAAGCAAAACGTATAAGTAGTATTTACTCGGACAGTTGGAATTCTTATGTATTTCCGACCTTTATGACTATTGTTAAGTTTCGCATATTAAGTGAACAATGTACCGTTCTTATTGAGAAATAAAGATTCTATAAACCGAAGGAAGAGAGAGTGCACTTGTGTTTACGCAGGCACTTAAGCACTATAAGAATCTCCCACGTAGATGGCTAATCTTGTGAAAGATTGGCCGCTGTGATCATTTAGAAACCCCTTTTTACTACGCCGTATTATTTTGGTGCCCTCTGGGGCGGGATGCTTCGAATACGTGGCTACCTTTCTTATCGTCAAATCCGGCACTGAATATGTCTGAATGATATCGATCTATCGGCTGTGTATAATTGGAGCTGCTATGCCATTCTTTCTTGACGGGCCCGTTGGTCTAGTTGGCAGACACCCTGCCTGCTAACCGATGGGTCGTGGGTTCGATTCCCGCCAAGTGTCTGGGTGTTGTTTATCTATTTAAGTATGTATTTACAAAAAAAAAAGTATATAAGTATTAGTATCAGTTGTCTGGTTTCCATAGTACAGGCTCTGCCTAGTTTGGGATCGGATAACCGTGTGTGGATTGTCCCAAGATATTATATTATTATATTCTATAACGTAAACTACCGTGGTTGTGCTCGACGGCAAGCTCGTCGTCGAGCCAACCATTGAATACGACGTCGAGCTGAACGCTGTTAAAATCCATATTTAATGTCGCATTCCGGCTCAACGTCGAACTGACTGTTAAACTATTCGACTATAAGTAGTTCTACTGAAAACCGTAAAGTCTCGTGGCGGTACTGCTATGTAAGAAAAGTTTGTGAATACGAAAACGCAACTCACCGCTGCTCGCAGCGTTGAACTCGAGGTTGTGTGGTTGTGGTTGTGAAGTGTATGCTGCAGACTATTTATATTTTGTTAATGAAACATTAGGAATTACTCCGATCGGTATAACAGTTATTTGCAATATATATAATCAAAGATTGAATGCATAGTTAGAAGGACGCAGTTACTTCAAATATTATCTTACCTTGTTTATTATAATGTGTGGTCAAGTTAGTGCCTGATAGTATTGTTCTTTTTTTTATAGAATTAGAATTACCACTTTACGTTGGCCAATACTGCGACTGTGCCAAAATCTTCGATCCTGTAATAAAAGTCTAGAGCCTCTGGGATGACAGCGACCATTTTTTGTCGGTTGTTTGAGTTTAGGGACTGTAGTCTAAGCGGGAACGTTAGAATTTTATGGGTCTTTCTGTTTCAGCTGTGCGCCTATGACTCACAGTGAGTCATTTGTCGTGCGTTTTGCTTTAAAACGTGGCGACAATGTTGATATGACGTGTATAACAAATTCTATTCGACACGAGGCATATACGAAATGCCAAAAAGAAAATGAAGCAAAGAAAGAAGAAAGTTGAATTTTAATTAAAATCTTTGCTTGTTATAGAAACATGATTAAAAAAAACTGTTTAAAAAAAAAACCGACTTCAAAGTAAATTATCTAAAAAGCATCATATAACGAAAATATATTGAAGTCGGTGCTAGTGCTAGCAGACCGTGTTACCTAAGACAAGCACGAGCTGACACCGACTTCAATATATTTTCGTTATTTTATGCTTTTTAGACAATTTACTAAGAAGTCGGTTTTTTTTAAATAGTTTATTTTACACTTTTTAGTGACTTTTATTTTAGCAAAATAGGTATCAGCACTATAACTCGAACGTCTACGTTATAGTAACTATAATAATAATTATAATATCTTGGGACAATCCACACACGGTCATCCGATCCCAAACTAGGCAGAGCCTGTACTATGGAAACCAGACAACTGATACTATACTAATACTTATATACTTTTTTTTTTTTAATAAAAAATTAATAAAAAAGAATTTTCGAAATCGGACCTGCAGTTTCTGAGAAATCCGCGGACAAAGCTACATACATACATACATATATACATACATACATACACTCATAAAATTTGGTAAATTTGTTTAGAAGCCCAAATAGACTAAATTAATATTACGTATTTTTATTAATAATACATACATACGCGTCGAATAGAGAACCTTCTTTTTGAAGCCGGTTAAAAACTAAAACCAAAAAAGATACATATTAAAAGAAATTGTTGTTCACTTCTTTAGATTTAGTAAAAATAATACAAGTAGAAATTATTATAAAGAAAATTTAAGTCTGTTTAATAGCGATAGATAGTTTCTAAACTATAACAGATAATTTAAAGCCATATTTTACATGCGACTGCTATACTTACTACAGGGTAAGAAAGAGTCCTCGTCTTTATTTCTGATCACTTCCTTTTATTATGAATAGCTTTGACTTATTACAGGTGGTTGTTACAGAGTCAGATCGCATATTGGATGAAGAACAGGAAAATAAGAGATCCCAATTATTCGAATTATTGAAATCAAACTACTTTTACGGATTAAATCTCGGTTTATTTTAGATACAGCGTCGGGATAGTAAAATAATAATAAAATAATAATAATAATAATATCTCGGGACAATCCACACACGGTCATCTGATCCCAAACTAGGCAGAGCCTGTACTATGGAAACCAGACAACTGATACTAATACTTATATACTTTTTTTTTTTTGTAAATACATACTTAAATAGATAAATAACACCCAGACACTTGGTGGGAATCGAACCCACGACCCATCGGTTAGCGGACAGGGCGATATAATCCGTAAAATTAGTTTCATTTCAATGTGTAATATTCGCGTAAATATCAGAAATCAGGAAGTCTTTTATTTAAGGTCAGTGTTACTCGTGCGATATTAATTAAAGCTAATTCCCCTTTATAACGAGTAGCTGAACTTGCTAGTCACTCCGCATATGAGTTCTTTGTTGGGTCAAGCCAAGGATTTCGGCCTATGTTTTTCCTTCTGCTAAATGTTGTAAAGCGAGCTTTTTGCAGGAGATCCCTAATATTAACTTTTGAAAATTTAAACAGACCATTTTTTGAGGTATGTGCAAAATTTCAAGTAGGTGATTAAACGTGTGCCGAATAAAAGAAACGACATCACGGTCTCTCCAGTTTTTAACCTCGATGCAAAAACATCCTTTTTGCAAATAGACAATTTTGTTTGAATTGGTTTTAAATGCTTTCTGTTTTGCAAGCCGGTATACTATTCGATAGGGTTGGTAAAAATATGTTAAGCTGTTTATATTTTTATTTTTGACTTTGCATATTGTCGCAATGTTACCGCTACACATTTCAGTTTAAATAAAGATTTTAATCCACCAAACACCAGTTTGTTTACATTTAATTAAATTGATTGATATAGTTACATAGGTAGGGGTAGGGGGGGGGGGGCGCATTGTAGCCCCCCGGGAAACTGACACGGTGCTCACGGGGACGGGGGTCGCAAAACCGCCGCCGTCCTCCTCGGAGTTGCCGCCGTACTCAATGGACGTTCTAAGGGCCCACACCTCGAACGTCCAGCGACTCCGAAGGAGAAGGGATATCTGGGTTCTCCGGTGGGATCTGCACTATGTACCCCTCAGTGCGGGAATCTGTCACGGTACTCACGGGACGGGGGTTGCAACCACGCCACCGTCCTCCTTAGAGATATCTAACTCTGTCAGTACCCTGCGAGAATAAGACGGGAAGTGAAAATTAGTTGAAAATAATAGGTGTATGAAATCATTGATTCAGAATTCTCCCGTCACATATTGGATAGATACTGGCAAAGTTTGGTACTCTATTCAAGCATGTTTATCATTGTTCTCTAGCGGTCCTTCATATCTTGTAAGACAAAAGCATTATAATTTAATTACCCGCCTGGCGAGCACATGCCAACGGATTCGTTAATAAAATCGTCCTCTAACCAGAGGATTTATTGACCCGGAGGAGTTTCTAATAACTGGGTAGCGTCCGCTGGGGCGGGAGTGCGTCTCTCAGGCGGACAATTGATTAAACGAAGCAATTAAGCAATCAGTCGTCAATGCGCCGGCCGATTGTCGCAAATGAGTGCGGGTTCGACATCTGCGCTCATTGCGACCGCTTTTTACGTCAAAGTTCTTGTTATAATGTGGTTTTTAACAGACTTCAAAAAAGGAGAAGGTTCTCAATTCGTCTGTATACATATTTTTTTTCTATGTATGTTTGCGCATAACTCTGGCAATTATGAACCGATTTGAAAAAATCTTACTTCCATCCATTCTTTAATCCGTTAATTGGGTCCCATAAAAAATATTGCTTACGAATAAGTAGTTCCTGAAAAAACAAGAATGGTGACTGCGCAGGACAACTGCAGGAATGCCTATATAGATGCAAATATTTACCTTCTTTCTTCTTTTATTCTTTTTTTATTCGAAAGATTGAACCACTGTAATGAATCTGTATGAATTTTATCACAATCGGCTAAGAACTTACTGGAGGACCATGCACGATGTGGGGGAATTTATCTGGTAAAAACCATAAAACTGGTGTTCTCTATTACATTACTCTGACAAATATAAACCGATTTCGATAATTCTTTTTTTTATTCAAGAGAGTAAACTACTATGATGATTCCATGCAAATTTCATTACGACCGGATATTTTTTTCTCAAGAAACTTGCGTTATGTAAAACTATGTAGACGATAATGTGATCATAACCTACCTAGATCATTTTACCGTCTTCGATGGTTCAATAATTATTTATGAAAATATCACTAAAAAGTATAAAATAATGTAAATATTATAGAAGTTGGTTTTAGCGTACCTGCTGTGTATAATTGTCACCAACGTTCAATTTCTTTTTAAAAAGATTTTATATGTCGAGACAGTCTGTTGGTACAATGCCATTGTTACGGTTTCTATGGACAAAACAGAGAATAAATCTGGGTCAATTTATCGAAAATTTTTTAAATGCTAGTAAAAAAAAAACTTTTTATGAAACAATAAAAAGTTTTTTTTTACTTTAGATGAGGGGGACCTAATGTATTGGTAAGACAAACAAGGAAACTAATTGATAGTGTGGGTCAAACAGTTGGATGAAGAATGTAGTTTTAGTTCCTACTCGCGTAATCGCCTGCCTAGTTTCTTTATGCCCTGTCTACCTGGGTTATTCCCATGCGCTCCAAATCTATTGTACCTTTCATAACCAAACTTATGCTCCTATCGTGTTAGTTACATATCATTAACAATCACAAACACATAAATAAAAGGACCACGCGCCATATTCTATTTCTGTGGCTTGAGATTTATTCGTATGCTCTTGAAAAATATCGCGCTTTTCGAGCTATGCCGAAAATTAATGACCACCACGGTCGAAGTTGATAGGAATAATTGATGAATATTGTATTGTACTCTAAACATGGCATTACTTAATGGTGAACGCCACTTTTCTTTATAATTTAGGGTTGCCAGTGAATTGTTTTTATAGTGGCACAGTTTTAACTCTAAATAGAAGAAGGTAAAAGCTATTCCGATCTGTTAGTCTATTTCTTCGCTTTTATTTTGGAGGGTTTGTATTATTGTAATAGACACCTTGTCTAATCCGTACATATACATATTATTTATGAAAGGTACTACTTCAGCACATTTCATTACATCGTATCGAATACTATAATTGATTTACCTATATAAAAATAGAAAATACAGTTGCCCCAATCTTAGATTTTGTTTACACTAAGACTTCTTCAAAATTGAACACCTTCATGCCGTAAACCAAATTGCAGAGAATTGACATGAATGTTAAGAAAACACACAAATGCAAGGTACATCTAGTAACCTCGGTGGTGCCTTACAGGTAGACGGAATCTAGTTAGTGCATCTGTAAGAATCATTCGTTCTGAGGTGATATTGACCTGTGTGATTTTTACTTGACTCCCGCTTTGCAAAGGAGGGAAGTGGAATTTATATTTTTTCTAACTCCTCTTACTTTACTAATTAAATTTGTTGCGGGTTCCAAGACCATTTAGTGTTTCCCCGGGAATCGTTGAGGGTCAAACCTCGGTGTCTTGTGACTGCTGTAGATCCTGACTGACAAGAGTCACAGGGGTGGGAATGAGTGGTGGGATTAGTCCCATTTTTAAATGCAAGGTACAGGCCCTGCTAGAAAATCATATAAAATTAAGTAATATACTTACTCTTATCCCTTATTATATATGGAATTTCTTATTATATATATTCTTACTCTCTTATTATACATGGAATTCCCCTATATTAAACTCATACAAAATGTGTAAGTATTCTATACACCTAACAAGTAATAAGTTTTAAAAAGTAAAACCCGACTACGGATAAAATCGCAGTCTAATAATGTGATATTATATAGCCAGCGGACAATCAAGACGCTTCTAACGACACCCTACTTGTCAAATTATGTTAAGTAGATTAGAAGATATGCGGGAACAGATGAACATACATACATACATACATACAAACATACATACATACATTCTTGTTAAAATCATAACCCTCCCTCCGTTCCGTAGTCGGGTAAAAAGTACAGCAAATGTAAAGCTACACATACACAGTCCAATACTTATAATAGTCATTATACTAGTCAAACAAGGTGATTCAAATTAAGCTATTCACCATCATTTCAAAACCTTTACGAAATTGTCAGCACTATATCTGTAAATAGCCACCGAAACTTTACTTTACAGATGACATAATAGTGTTTTATACTAAGTAATCTATTTGGTAAATAAAATTTAGTGTTCATGCATGACTAATAATGAAATAATCTAAAGTAACAGCGCATAATCACGATACTCCGAATTCTAAGAACAAGACAGCATAATGCTTGTTGTTAGAAATCTCGACAACCCAATGACACTTTAGATTTGCAATTCTATAAACAAGCCTTACTTTATACGGGCGTGAGTTCTGGCATTCTGAAACACGGGCTGAAGCGAATTATTCTAAAATTAAACTCTATTTGTTAGTAACCGCTTTAGCGAAACAGTTCAAAACGACTGTGACATCCGGGCCGATCAAAGTGATCGAAAATGAGCGCCGACGCGAGCCATTTTATTGCCAGCACCCGTTACAGCCGCCATACTGTATAATTGACTTTGTCCAGGCGCACATATGAATGGTAATACCGAATTTAGGTGCCAACCACGCGATCGCATGTCGTTTCGCGCAAATTGAACAAACGAACTTTAATAAATGCCCCACGTTTCAAATTTTGGTCGATGTTCCCAATTTAAAATAATGTCTTCGTCGAATGTAATTTGTTTTTTCGGTGAAATAAAATTAATTTAAACGTGGTTTTACTTTGTTGAGATACAGAAATGATCACGCTAGGAAGCATTCTAGCGTGAAATAGGCAATAAACAAAACATCTCAGACGAATGTTAAGTTTCAGCATTTATTTTAATTTACGAACGGACCCAGAAAATTAATTCCTTATAAATATTTAAAAATTCAAATTAGGAATTCCTTACGGGGTTCTATTCGAAAAAGGTTTTTTTTTGTAATATGTTAATTACAATGACTATAAATTGGGCGGCGTAACTGTCATCTGTGACAGCTGTGTGTATTTACGTATCAATTACAAAATTACAAAGGTCAGGTCGTGTCGTCGTGTCAAGTTTTCCATATGTGCGGGGCTGGACTGATGTTATAACATTTAATCCCTGGCCCTCGGATGAGACCCGCCCGCCGCGGCCACATGTCGCCGCGTCATTAAACCGAACACCCTAACAAAAAATAATTACTTCACCAAACACAGTTCCACGGTCAACCCGTTCAATTTGTGTTTAATCTTCTTAAAGGGCGACGAACGTAATGAAATTAAAAAGTCATGAATTAACGAACTAAACAACCCTCATGGTGGCCGGCTACAATTTATTCTTGCAAGTTGATTGTAGATAAAGTAACTTATTTTGCTTGGGCGCGATAAAAAAATAAGCCAGCGAACTCTCAAGAGTTCCATCCGAGAAGTATATATATATTTACCTATTCATAAGTTACTTTTAATCTGTGTTTATAAATAATATCGTTGAAGAGCATGTAGATAGGGTAAAAGTGGGATAGTTGCCCCAGGGGTATAGTTGCCTCGATTGTAATTTCTCTAGATTGCCGGATGAATCACATGTTATTTTATTTATCTTTCGAAAGACTCTACAACTACCACTAAGTTGACCGTATTGCATGTCTCTGTGCGATTGCATGGAAAGGCAAGGTGCAATCAAAGTTTTTGCGGGATAGATGGCCTCTTTTTCAGTGGGGCATCTATCCTATACGTAATTTACATAGATTAGGCAATTATCCCCTATATGGGATAGATGCCCCAAAATTTAGAGGTCCGCAAAAATCGCTAATACTCTGGAAATATCAAAGATGATGGTTTTTCCTTTCATAAGTTTGAAGATAATAAATCAAAGTACCTACCCGTATTACAAATAAAGAATTTTGCTTTTTTCACTGAGAGATATAAAGTAGGTAATTTCAAAAAGTGTGGCAACTATCCCACTTTTACCCTACATGTTAATAGCATGATCACATGCCTAGCTAGTTCTAGTTTTCATTTTATTCAGACCAAACTTTCACCAGCATTCGACAGGCCCGTTGGTCTAGTGGTTGGGTACTCTGGCAGCTACCCGATGGGTCGTGGGTTTGATTTCAACCTTTTGTCTGAGTGTTATATATCTAGGTAAGTATATAAATATGTAGTTACAAAAAAAGTGTACCTATTTAAGTATTTGTATCAGTTGTCTAGTAACCATAGTTACAGGTGCCTAGTTTGGGTTGAGATGACCGTGTGTCAATTGTCCCGAGATATCATTATTATTATCATTTAACATTAATAAAAAAAAAAATTTAGATATCATCATCATCATCATCGCCAGCCGGAAGACGTCCACTGCTGAACATAGGCCTCCCCCTTCGAACGCCACAATGAACGACAATTGGCTATTTGCATCCACCGGTTACCTGCGACGCGCACAATGTCGTCTGTCCACCTAGTGGGAGGCCTACCTACGCTGCGTCTTCCGGTTCGTGGTCGCCACTCGAGAACCTTTCTTTCCCAGCGGTTATCGGTTCGCCGAGCGATGTGGCCTGCCCATTGCCACTTCAACTTGCACATTTTAAGAGCTATGTGGGTGACCTTGGTTCTTCGGCGAATCTCCTCATTCCGGATTCTGTCGCGCAAAGGAACTCCGAGCATAGCTCTCTCCATAGCTCGTTGTGTATTTAGGTATATGGAGAAAATAATTATATATATTTTTTATTGAAAACTATAGTATGTAGTGGTGATATTTCATTTTATTTACGCAAATAGGTAAGTACCATAGATTTACATAATTTAATATAACTATTTTTAAGGATTATAATCAAACTCTATTTTAGCTACTAATTACCTTTGGTCAGCTAAAATGCAACTGCAATGTTTAAAATTATTTCTACGCTAATCATTTACTCAATTTATTTATATAGCTTTTAAAAGCAAAAATAACTTTACGTAAAAAGCGATAGATGGTACTAAATGTTATTAGCCACAGCTTTCTATTAGCAATAAGCTCTTTGTGCTATTCCGTTCAGGAACAACGTTTCCGTTTCCGTAGCGGTAACCCAGACCATCATTATCTAGCCTGCTTAGTATGCAACAGAATGCAAAGTTCAATTCTTATCCTCATGCTCTGTAAGCGAAATTGCTACTTAATGTCTGGCTTTATGATACATTTTTGCTAGCAAGACGTTCGCCTAATGGTAAGCTACACACCTGCCTAAAAACTTCTGCTCTGCAGGTACTGCCAATCGTTAATCGAAATATTACTTAATACTAGTCATACAAATATTTATTTGAATACATATAAGAGAATTAATCGCTTTTTTCGAAAGAGACTAGTCGGTACATGGCTTTGGAGATACATAGTAAACTATGACAAAAAAAAATACTTATAAAAGAAAGTCTACTAATACCTAGTAGATAACGACACTACGTGGCGAAGGTGAGCGGAATTTCATTACAAACTAGCTGACCCACGCAGCTCCGCCCGCGCTGTGTTTACGTTAACGAAACTTTCAATAATATACATTCGCATAGAATACAAAACCTCCTTTTTTAAAGTCGGTTAAAAACTTGGACCCACTTTGTGCTTGCCCTCCGAAGCACGGAGACGTTTAGTTCAAATGGCGTTAAACGGTCACCCATCTATTTAATGACCTTACCTAACGTTGCTTAACCTGATCGATTTCCAAACACTGTTAACAACTGTCTATGAGTGTTCCCTTACAAATATTTATTATAATTATACTGAAAAATTGTTAAAATCGGAGCAAGCGTATAACCAAGTACACATTTTGACTTTAGTCCCCTCTCCCAAGGGAACCGTGCCGAATGTCGGGATAAAAAGTATCCTATGTTAGGACATAGGATACTTTTTACACGAGCATCACGCCAAAACTACTGGATGGATTGAAACGAAACTTGGCATGATTTGAGTTAATACTCCTAGGCCTACCTAGGATGCTCAGCCGAGATACAGACAGACAGACAGACAGACAGACAGACAGACAGACAAAAAAAAAATACATTTTTGGCTTTAGTATCGGTTATAGAATCCCCTCCAAACATAATTTTCAAAATATCTTCAATGTACAGAATTGGACCTGTTACAGTTTTATTATAAGTATAGACTAGCTGATCCGAGCAACAAAAAATTTTTTTTGGGCTCATGCACAACACTTTGCTGAAGATCATGATATGATCAAATGCATAGTTTACGATTCTATAAAGGACATACAGACAAACATTCATTTTTATATATATATAGATAGATAGATAGATAGAAAATCAGAATGTAGAAATTGTAACGATGATGATTAAAAATAATTGTTTTGTATAATTGTAATAATGATTCATTGTATTTACAACAAACGATTTTGTTTTCTTACGTATGTTGTTTTATATCAGACGGTCCTATTTCAAGCATTAGTATGGATTATAGGACTTCCTCAAAGACTCGCATATACCGTCACAGAGAGCATTGATTAGATACCATGTATGGCTATGACCCGAGTTCGCGTTAAGCACTTGAGCCGCAAGGAGGTCTACGGCGCGTGTTAAAGATAACGCGTCTATTGATAGAATATTGTGAGTGATAATGATATCACCTATCACCTACCTATAGCTGGGTATTTTATTACCTGGGTATTTTTTTGCTGGGTCATCATCATCATTAGCAGTCTAAAGACGTCCACTGCCGAACAACGGCCTTCCCCTTAGAAGGGAGGGGTTGCTATAATCCCTACGCTGGGCAGGCGTCTTGGAGATCGCAGTAGTTATATAGCTAATCCAATAACAAGTAATAAGTTTTAAAAACTAAAACCCGACTACGGATAAAATCGCAGTCTAATAATGTGATGTTATATAGCCTAGAGCCAGCGGACAATCAAGACACTTCTAACGACACCCTACTTGTCAAATTATGTTAAATAGATTAGAAGATATGCGGGAACAGATGAGCATACATACATAAATACATACATACATACAAACATACATACAAATATACATACATACATTCTTGTTAAAATCATAACCCTCCGTTCCGTAGTCGGGTAAAAACAACACTGCTGCCCGTCTTCTTGTTTTCCCTTAGTTGACTCTTACGGACACACAACGGGAGAAGTTGGGAGGGTGCTATTCTTTTATTCCGGACACCCCATGGGCATTGCCGGGCAGATGCGTTTCATTACACCCGATTTTGTGTTTTATAAAGCTGGTTAGGAGATTAATCCCACTTCTAGGCAAAGTTTTTTTTTTTAAATATCAAGTCAGGTTTCAAGGATCTTTCGAATAAATTGTACAACATGCCTGCCTGGGTTTTAAGAAAACTTATACTTACAACAAAGTTGAAAGGTTATGATTTTACCATCTACTAGCTGACCCACGCAGCTCTGCCTGCGCTATTTTTACGTTAACTAAACTTTTAATAACAGACATTCGCATCGAATACATAACCTCCTTTTTTATAGTTGGTTAAAAACTGGGACCCACTTTTTACTTGCTCTCCGAAGCACGGACCCGTTTAGTTCAAATGGCGTTAAACGGTCACCCATCTATTTAATGACCTTACCTAACGTTACTTAACCCGATCGATTACAAAACCTTGATAACAACTCTCTATGAGTGTTCCCTTAATAATATTTATTATATTATAAAGAAAAATTGATAAAATCGGACCAAGCGTATAACCAAGTACCCATTTTGACTTTAATCCCCTCTCCCAAAAGAACCGTGCTAGATTACGGGATAAAATGTATCCTATGTCCTACCTCGTAGTAAGACCTCAAAACATGCCAAGTTTCATTTGAATCCATTCAGTAGTTTCGGCGTGATGCGCAGCCGTGATACAGACAGACAGACAGACAGACAGACAAAAATTAAGAAAAATACATTTTCGGCTTCAGTATCGGTTATAGAATGCCCTCCAAATATAATTTTCAAAATATCTTCAATGTACAGAATTGGACCTGTTACAGTTTTATTATAAGTATAGATAGATATAGATTTTATGTAAGTATTTAAGTACGTAATGTTTTACCGTAGTGCCTGAACTACTCAACCGATTTTAATTAATGAGGTGTCGATAAGTAATTACGGTTCGAGTGACATAGTGTTTATTAAATTTACACAAGCCTAGAGATTTTTCCCTAGCATTATCACAAGCTGTTACTTATTTGTGATTGTAACTTTTAAATAACAATATAATTGACGCAACAGTGTGTTGTACGTAGGCTACTTCCTTCTCATCAAAGATTCTACTCATGTCTCCTCGCAAGGTTTAATGAAATAAGTATAAGACCTTTGCAAAACGGTATTATAATTATAAATGTATGCGAGTTTACCACAGATAATTTCATATTTCAATTACGTTTTGATTTCAGTATTGTGCCGCCTAAGTTGTGTTTATACGTATGATAGAAATTTGAACATAAAGTTATGTAAATGTTAGAAGACTGAGAAATTGTCAATTCAAATGGATATTAATATCTGAGTCATCTGGCTTGTTTTCTCAGACGATGTTGAAGTGAAATCGGGGGTTGCCGACCGAGAGGATTGCCTGGGAATTATCCATCCATAGT
The DNA here is from genome assembly GCA_911728495.1 of Furcula furcula. Classification (NCBI taxonomy): domain Eukaryota; kingdom Metazoa; phylum Arthropoda; class Insecta; order Lepidoptera; family Notodontidae; genus Furcula; species Furcula furcula. Next base: position 21,585,694 of record OU452248.1, read on the forward strand.
GTAAATTGTGTCTATTTTACAAACTGATGCTATTTTCAATATTTCAAGATCTCGGCTATATTCTTCATTGGATATCTTAATTTTTATGTTTCAAATTATTATTGTTCGTCCGATCTACATAAAAGAAGCTTACATACTGTATGTCAAAGTCTTGAGAACGACTATTCCGGTTTGAATAATTTTTGTTTTTTTCTTTCGCTCTAATAAATTGAGAAAATTCATAAAAAAGTTAATAAAAGCGCGTGTGGAGCTGTGTGGGACAGTTAGTTCGTTATATTTTCCACGGGATCCCAAGATGGTGGTAAATTAATTGAAATTAGGAAAAGGAACCCTTATGGTGTAACTTTGTTTATCTGTCACATCGACATTATTTCAGCCATTATTGCTTTATTTGAGGAATAGTCTAAAATAATCTTTACCTTGCCTCATCGCAAATGAAAAAAAAAACTTATTATTTATAACAGATTGAGAGCCAAATAATCGCAAGATTTTAGTAAGTACAGCCACGAATTGGTAGGAATGCGGCGTTTATGTTTTAATTGTAGAAGTAATACTAACTACTAACTAACTAAATACTACACGTCTTTGTACTTCTATCTAAGTCTACCGGAAGTAGGGACACCCGCTAGTACCGGTACTACAGCTATGGCTTCAGTACCGACCGTTCCACATGTTTTACACATGATTATCAACGTCAGACGTTGACTTTGTAGCAAATTACGTCGTATCATGCGTAGCACGTATCTACAAGTCCAATCCGACAATAATATCAAGATTAAAGCTTGACGGACTGTTTAATGATAGTAATTCCGGTGGGGGCTGACATTTCACCGTGGAAGTAGCTAGAGACGGAAGAGCAACTGTCGCGGCGGTGGCGCCCGCCCGCACGGGCGCGACGAACGCCGCTGCGGTCTGCCCGGGTGCCACTCGCAGTGAATCCATATCCCGGGGGAACAAAAATAACATAACGACTCCAGCTTGTAATAACATTTGTCCTAATATATTACTATTGTGACGGCTCACAGCGCGTCGGATTTATGTACAACCGTGCGAACAGTCACCTTATTATTTATTAATATTAATGCCGGTTGTCTGCACTGAAATTATTTTTCATTAGATGCGAGCCTCGTGTTTAAGACGATAATATTGTGTAAGCAAATCTTTTGATGTGCGGATTTCTCTTCGTTAATTTTGTTGGTTTTCGGCGTTCTGATTTGTGTCGGGTTTTTCTTTCGGGGAACGCTGAGACATGTGTGCCTGTCTGGGGGTAATCTGACGTGGAACACGCTGTCACGACAACGTTGATAATAAACAATGTACCATTTATCCGAGGTTAATTCTTGAGACAGTTGAGCGAGATTACGATATGTACCTAGGTAGGCAATTTACTTGCGCAGTTGTCAACCTGTGACATTTACCTATATGAAATTTTACGGATTATATGGCCGATTATTATCGGATTAAGTAGTTTCATTTTTATGTGTAGTATTCGCGTAAATAAAACACGACAAAATTACACAGTGTATTTCAGATTATTAGTTTCTAACGTTTCGCATACTCTTTATTACAGCATACATGGTGTCCTGGGGGTCTAGTATGATTTACTGGGGGTCTACTAGCTGGATCACACTGTCAGTTTCTTCCCCTACATTTTAATAGTTTTTGATAGTTAGGGGCGCTCGCTGGTGTGAAATGTATAGAGAAAATTGACAGTTTGGTCTAGCTCGTAAACTACACACATCAAAAGTGTCTAGGGATCAAGCATTTTTAAGCGGATTTCTTGAGATTGAGATGTGGCTTTGTAATAAATTTATGATTTTATAAATTTATATGGATCCTTTTTGGTGCATTTCATAATTTGAATCAGGAACTGTGAATCAAATTCGAGTAAAAGATGAAAATCAGCTGTCAATATTTTCCCTATAAAAACATACAACGCATTGAAGACATTATTAGTGCTACTGTTTCCCTACTACTGATTAAAACCAACGTTATTATGGAGCGGCGACGTCATTTAAGCAGGGAAGAAATGCTCAGAGCCGTGGGAATGATAGAAGCTGGTTCCCGGCAACGTACTGTGGCTTTAGCTCTGAATACAAGTCAGAGTGTTATCAGTCGACTTTGGACACGTTACCGAAGCACTGGTACCGTGGCTGAGCGCCATGGAGGACGGTATCGCTGCACCACACGGAGACAAGACCGATATATTCAAATCTTAACTCGAAGAGCTCCAACAATAACTGCCATGATGTTAGCCGTGAGGCTTCATCACTCTTCAGGGAACTTAATTAGCGACCAAACAGTCAGAAACCGCTTGCATGAAGTGAACCTTCATTCCCGAAGACCGCTACGGGTACCACCTATAGCAATGCACAATCGTAGGATTCGATATCAATGGGCTCTTGAACACAGAAATTGGGCAGAAGAACAATGGCGTTTCGTGTGCTTTTCTGATGAGTCTCGTTTTGGTATGAGACCGGATACAAGACGTATACGACACTGGAGAACCCCTGGACGCCAACAGCGATTAAAATCCTGCCAGGAAGTCCATCCTTATAGTGGTGGAACCATCATGGTATGGGCGGGTATTTGGATCGGCGGAAGAACTGAGTTGATTTGGATCAGAGGCAACCTCAACGCTCAAATTTATGCTGAGACGATTGTATCAGACGTCATCGTTCCTCTACAAGTGCAAATCGGTCCCTTATTTCAGTTAATGCATGATAATGCACGACCGCACACCGCAAGAGTTGTAAGACAGACTCTCGCCGCAGCTAACATCAATGTCCTGCCCTGGCCTGCTCAGTCGCCAGACTTGAACCCGATTGAGCATGCATGGGATATGCTACAGAGAAGAGCTCTGCCGAATATGGAGGGTATCCAGTCGCAAGAAGACCTTTTTTTGTTGTTGCAACGAACATGGGCGGCCATTCCACAGCGTGATTTGGATGAACTCATTTTGAGTATGCCAAACCGATGTTCTTGTGTTGTTAGTGTTCGCGGTAGAAACACGGATTATTAATTGTTTAAGTTACCCAATAAAATTTTAAAGAAAACTGTTATTTCAGTCTTTTTTTCGAACTTTTGTGTTAGTGGTTCAAATGTCAAAAATCCCTTTATTAAGAAAATGGCAAATTTCTTTATTAATACAAAGGTGACTTGGTTTATCGTTACTGTGACAAACGAAAACACTTTATTTGATGAATCCTTAAAGAAAATTTTAATTAATATCAATCAGGAGAAAAGTTATTGCAAAAATATATGTTGATCCCTAGACACTTTTGATGTGTGTATTAGATTTCTTACTATGGAGACAACTATGATATATGCCCATATAGCAGTGTTAACAAACCCCCTTTTTATACTAGCATAACTAGATTGGATTCGTATTGCTTATACAAAATAATATCACAAACTATAACTATATCTCTAACCATACGACAATTTTTTTTTTTAATATCGGTATTATTTAATATCGTTAGGAAAAATATGAGATACAAGCTGACCCACGCAGCTCCACCCGCGGTTTTTTTACGTTCACAATAAAAAAAGTACCTACCTATTCTATACCAAGTAGTACTCATTCTAACAGTGAAAGAATAAAAAAAAACGTATTAACTTAAATAAAAATATACAAATATTTTCAAGAGACAGGTTGACAATCCATTATATTACAATGTTTATCAGGCAATATTCAGTCTTTCAATATTATTGACATTCACATATCGAATTTGTCGAAGTTTTCATTTTAGTATTTGTTATGCAAATAGCGCATGACAAATAAGCCGATATAGATGGCACACACTTAAAATAAATTTAAATTGTCCATCACAGGTATATTAACATAGAATTGATGCAGTATTGTAATTTTGACGTTGTATATTTTAGAAGAAAACAAAGTGCTTCCAGTTAGTGGTCGTTATAATAAGTGTATTTTGCTTTGCAAGTGGAGTTTTTTTTTCTAATATCTTGGGACAAACCACGCATGGTCATCTGATCCCAAACTACAGACTGTAGGTAGAGCCTGTACTATGGTAATCAGACAACTGATACTAATACTTATAAGTATACTTTTTTTGTTGTAAATACGTACTTATAGACCTAGATATAACACCCAGACACTTGGTAGGAATCGAACCCACGACCTATCGGGTAGCCGCCAGGGTGTCTACCACTACACCAACGGGCCTGTCATATCGATATGATTTCATGCATGTGATATAAGCTCTACTCTGGCGTGGATGGAGCGTCGATAAAGACCACCGGGGAGGTTGTAGTGTGTATAAACATCATCATCATCACCAACCGGAAGACGTCCACTACTGAACATAGCCCCCCCCCCCCCCTCCTTGAAATGCCATAATGAACGATTATTGGCTATTTGCATCCACCGGTTACCTGCGACGCGCAAAATGTCGTCTGTCCACCTAGTAGGAGGCCTACCTACGCTGCGTCTGCCAGGTCGTGGTCGACACTCGAGAACCTTTCTTCCCCAACGGTTATCGGATCTTGTGGCCAGCCCATACAACCCACATAACCCTGCCTCTGCCTCTACGGAGCCCGGATACCTTTTGAAGATTTTCTCCCCAACAAAAAAAGTATGCTATTTTTCACGGGTTGTAGGTAGTACTTTATTTGCTATTTGCTTTTGCTGAGTTAGTTGACTAAAGGCCGATTCGATACAACTCGTATTATCAAGGTCACGGGCGGACTGCGACTTTTTTTTTGGGACTGATAGACGCTGTTTGCCGCAGATGGCCATTACAGCTTCACCGGACAACAATACTGCGATGTTGAACGTCTCTACGTTCCATTTATACTGTCATAATTTTCGGTGTGCCCTCAGTTATTATTGTTTTTTTCGGCAATTTTTTTTTTCCTAGAAATTGTGTATCTCATAAACATTTATTCGTATTTTCTATAAATCAACATAAAGATTGACTCTTTGATGGCTAAATTTAATAGTAAATGTGTAGACGTCCTGGGTGTCAGGCTAAGAAAAGCACCCCTTATCTCCTCCCATGGGGTATCGCAGGAGGCGACTAGTTAAAGCCAGAAGGTAGCAGCGTCTTATTTATTTTTTTAATTTGTTTAATTATTTATATATATTTTTTAAATTTATTAAGTACTTGTGCTGAATCAATATACACACATCAAAAGTGTCTAGGGATCAAGCATTTTTAAGCGGATTTCTTGAGATTGAGATGTGGCTTTGTAATAAATTTATGATTTTATAAATTTATATGGATCCTTTTTGGTGCATATCATAATTTGAATCAGGAACTGTGAATCAAATTCGAGTAAAAGATGAAAATCAGCTGTCAATATTTTCCCTATAAAAACATACAACGCATTGAAGACATTATTAGTGCTACTGTTTCCCTACTACTGATTAAAACTAACGTTATTATGGAGCGGCGACGTCATTTAAGCAGGGAAGAAATGCTCAGAGCCGTGGGAATGATAGAAGCTGGTTCCCGGCAACGTACTGTGGCTTTAGCTCTGAATACAAGTCAGAGTGTTATCAGTCGACTTTGGACACGTTACCGAAGCACTGGTACCGTGGCTGAGCGCCATGGAGGACGGTATCGCTGCACCACACGGAGACAAGACCGATATATTCAAATCTTAACTCGAAGAGCTCCAACAATAACTGCCATGATGTTAGCCGTGAGGCTTCATCACTCTTCAGGGAACTTAATTAGCGACCAAACAGTCAGAAACCGCTTGCATGAAGTGAACCTTCATTCCCGAAGACCGCTACGGGTACCACCTATAGCAATGTACAATCGTAGGATTCGATATCAATGGGCTCTTGAACACAGAAATTGGGCAGAAGAACAATGGCGTTTCGTGTGCTTTTCTGATGAGTCTCGTTTTGGTATGAGACCGGATACAAGACGTATACGACACTGGAGAACCCCTGGACGCCAACAGCGATTAAAATCCTGCCAGGAAGTCCATCCTTATAGTGGTGGAACCATCATGGTATGGGCGGGTATTTGGATCGGCGGAAGAACTGAGTTGATTTGGATCAGAGGCAACCTCAACGCTCAAATTTATGCTGAGACGATTGTATCAGACGTCATCGTTCCTCTACAAGTGCAAATCGGTCCCTTATTTCAGTTAATGCATGATAATGCACGACCGCACACCGCAAGAGTTGTAAGACAGACTCTCGCCGCAGCTAACATCAATGTCCTGCCCTGGCCTGCTCAGTCGCCAGACTTGAACCCGATTGAGCATGCATGGGATATGCTACAGAGAAGAGCTCTGCCGAATATGGAGGGTATCCAGTCGCAAGAAGACCTTTTTTTGTTGTTGCAACGAACATGGGCGGCCATTCCACAGCGTGATTTGGATGAACTCATTTTGAGTATGCCAAACCGATGTTCTTGTGTTGTTAGTGTTCGCGGTAGAAACACGGATTATTAATTGTTTAAGTTACCCAATAAAATTTTAAAGAAAACTGTTATTTCAGTCTTTTTTTCGAACTTTTGTGTTAGTGGTTCAAATGTCAAAAATCCCTTTATTAGGAAAATGGCAAATTTCTTTATTAATGCAAAGGTGACTTGGTTTATCGTTACTGTGACAAACGAAAACACTTTATTTGATGAATCCTTAAAGAAAATTTTAATTAATATCAATCAGGAGAAAAGTTATTGCAAAAATATATGTTGATCCCTAGACACTTTTGATGTGTGTATTTACAGTTTATTTACAAACATGTACACTTAAACTAGGTAAAAAACTTCCTCGAAGTTGTCGCCGCACTGGGAGGGAAGGGTACCTAAAAGACTGGCGGCATTACCCCTTTGTATGGCCAAGCTTATACGTTGGCAGAAAAAGCTACCAGCCCGGCGGTCTCCTGAGACTTCGATAAGTTTGGATGAAATTTCTTTCACTAAAGCGTGCGTCTCATGAGACCAAGGCCCCATGGTCTCCACCGCAAAGGGCGCAAATATATAGCTTGAACCTAGAGCTGCATACTTGCGTCGCTTTGCAACACTAGCGGTCGCCGCAGCCCCTCCAGCCGCCCTGCATGTTGCCGGGTTGTGGGACGCAGCAAGTGTGTCGACACATGTCGCATCCCACACCAGCGGCTTTCCATGTTGCCATGGTATTAAAGATCATCAGGCCTCTTGCCGTCATCTCGTGTAATGCCGACTGGTTCCAGTACGGCAGGGACACCGGCAGTGACAAGCCCCCTGCGAATAATATCATTAAGGGCGGAATGGCGTGACATACGGCCAGCGCTACGCGAGCAAGACAGCCCGTGGTGACCATATTTATCTACGTGCTCCCCTATATTTATTAAGTTAAATTTATTTATCTATTTTATTTATTTATTTATTTTAATTAATTAAATTAAATTTGTTTATCTATTATTATTTATTTTATATATTTATTTATTTATTTTTTCTTATGTTTAACAGCCATTACACATGCGTCTACGTACCATGCAATCCTCAAAACGTGCCTGCCAAGAGTGGGGCATATGGCGCGCTATATTCCCTTCGTTAAAACCTTCGTTTTAATCCCGCGGGAAGCAATAACTTGTGTTTGTTCCATACTGGTTAGGATACTATACTGTGCAGGTTGATCACCTGATGTCTGGAAACTAGGATGATCCATGCCTCAGATGGACATCTAAAGTAATTCAGTCTTGCGTCTGTCGTTTAGGTATCTCGTCTCATCGGGGTGTGAGAGTAAAAAAATAGACTGCACTTGTGTCCACGCAAACAGTTGTATAACATGCCAACACTTACACACATCCGCACACATACCTACTCACACGCGAACACACACACGTATACACACACACACACAATTCATTTATGTTGTTCTTTTTTTCTGTTTATTTGCCTGTATTTTGCACAAGAAATAATATTTTAACACTATTTATTGTGAGAGGAAACTGACTCCTATAACACAGATTTACTCTAGCTCAGGAGTCAGAGATTTAAGAAATGAATGTGTTTTTTTTTGCATAAATTAAAAAAAATATATTTATTAATATCGCTCGCGTAGATGGCTGATGGCTGTGAAAGTTTGGCCGCTTTGATATTATTGACCAGGAAGACAATCTATTTTATTATAATAGTCAAGTACCTACTAAAATCACATTATAAATTACGCCTGCAAATCAAAACGTGGGCAGGGCGATAGGCCAACGGTTAATAAATTAAAAGGGTCCCGTCACTAAGATGAATGATAGGCCTCGTGGAACATAAATTGTTACTGTCGTTACATATTTGAGAACTCCGGTAGATACTGCGGAGAAATTCATCATTCCTTGGATTCGTAATGAAGGCGTAAATGTGCGGGCGTGTAATGCTTGTATGATATATCAACGGTTCAGTTCTTCGGTGGAATAGACAGATGGTGTAGGTTTTATTGCAGGTTGCGACTTTAATTCATCATCATCAGCCGGAAGACGTCCACTGCTGAACATAGGCCTCCCCCTTAGAACGCCACAATGAACGACAACTGGCTATTTGCATCCACCGGTTACCTGCGACGCGCACAATGTCGTCTGTCCACCTAGTGGGAGGCCTGCCAACGCTGCGTCTTCCGGTTCGTGGTCGCCACTCGAGAACCTTTCTTCCCCAACGGTTATCGGTTCTTCGAGCGATGTGGCCTGCCCATTGCCACTTCAACTTGCAGATTCTGAGAGCTATGTCGGTGACCTTAGTTCTTCGGCGAATCTCCACATTTCGGATTCTGTCGCGCAAAGAAACTCCGAGCATAGCTCTCTCCATGGCTCGTTGTGTGACTCTGAACTTTTCTAAAAGGCCAGCCGTTAGAGACCACGTCTCAGTACCAGTACCAGTGCGACTTTAATTATTGCAGCTTTATTTACCCGGACCCCGTTATTTGTCCGGGGAAGAATATCACCCTCCCATTTCTTCCCGTTGGTTGTCCGTAAGAGGCGACTAAGGGAAAACAAGAAGACGGGCAGCAGCGTCATTCTATACCTGTGGTGGATTACCACTACCTATAGGTACCTACTGCGATCCCCAAGACGCCTGCCAAGCATGAGGATTATGGCAACCCCTCCTTTCTAAGGGGGAGGCCTTTAGTTCAGCGGTGGACGTGTTTTGGCTGCTGATGGTGATGATCTACGTATGAAATATAATCTATACTTATAATAAAACTGTAACAGGTCCAATTCTGTACATTGAAGATATTTTGAAAATTATATTTGGAGGGCATTCTATAACCGATACTGAGGCCAAAAATGTATTTTTTTTAATTTTTGTCTGTCTGTCTGTCTGTCTGTCTATCTGTCTGTCTGTCTGTCTGTATCACGGCTGAGCATCACGCCGAAACTACTGAATGGATTCAAATGAAACTTGGCATGATTTGAGATCTTACTACGAGGTAGGACATAGGATACTTTTTATCCCGTAATCTAGCACGGTTCTTTTGGGAGAGGGGATTAAAGTCAAAACGGGTACTTGTTTATACGCTTGGTCCGATTTTATCAATTTTTCTATAAAATATAATAAATATTAGTAAGGGAACACTCATAGAGAGTTGTTATCAAGGTTTTGTAATCGATCGGGTTAAGCAACGTTAGGTAAGGTCTATATATCCCTTATCAATAAAAAGATGGGTGACCGTTTAACGCCAATTGAACTAAACGGGTCCGTGCTTCGGAGAGCAAGTAAAAAGTGGGTCCCAGTTTTTAACCGACTATAAAAAAGGAGGTTATGTATTCGATGCGAATGTCTGTTATTAAAAGTTTATTTAACGTAAAAATAGCGCAGGTGGAGCTGCGTGGGTCAGCTAGTCTGAATAATATAACTTAAGCCTATCGTTGACTTGTTATTTTATTTTTTTTGTTTATATTTTAAATTTATAAGCTGCCATTTTCCAAGACATAAGCTAAATAAATAAATATTCAGCCGCAGTGGTAATTGTGATTATAGTCTTACTTTAAGAAGGGCATTGCAGCTGTAGAAATTATGGGCTCAAGCTCAAGAAACTAAAACCAGTATTCACAAACAATACTTGTCGGGCCCTTGGCACTTAGTATCGAATGCGGAGCTGTGATTGGTTAAAATCAGTACACAAGAAAATTACAATGCCGCCTTCAATACTAAATGCCAGGTTCCGTCAAGTGTTGTTTGCGAATACTGGTGTAAATAAATATATTATGTATGGTCTTTGATTATATATACGATGAATCTATGTGACAATGGCCGTATTAAGAAACTATATAAGTATTTATTTTATTTATTTATCTTCAGGATAATCAACAGATATAAAATTACTTAAAGCAAGCTTATTCTGTACTTAAAAAACTATTTTAAAAAAATATAAACCTTATATCCTTTTTTTTTTTTTTTTTTTCTACGTTTATATATTTATAGTTATTTATCAAATATATATATATATATTTGATAAATATATATATATATTTGATATATATATTTATATATATATATGTATGTATGTATTTGTAATTCATTTCAGTTTAATTAATTTTTATTTCGGATAATTTCGTTAGATATTATTCTTAGTTGTAATTTGTTTTAGTACTTTGTCGCACTACCTACATTTATATTTCCTTCTTTTTATCCTATGGGTTGCCTGGAAGAAATCGCTTATTAGCGATAAGGCCGCCTATATGTACAATGTTTCTGTTTCCTTTTTATGTGTTCTGTATTTTGTGTTTGTACTTAAGTGTAAATAAATAAATAATAAATAAATAAACCGACTTCAAAGTAAATTATCTAAAAAGCATAAAATAACGAAAATATTATTGAAGTTGGTGCAGAATATACACAGCAGTTACGCTAACACCAACTTCAATAATATTTTCGTTATTTTATGCTTTTTAGATAATTTACTTTGAAGTCGGGTTATATTTTTTTAAAATAGTTTATTTAACACTTTTTAGTGACTTATTTTAGCAAGATAGGTATCAGTACTATCACGCAACTCGAACGTCTACGTTACAGTAACTTACTGAAAACATAAAAAGTTTATATCTCTTAAACTACTGGACCGATTTTGATGAAACTTGTACTCTACCCTAAGTTGAAAAATACTCTAACTATTGCAAAAAGAATTTTCGAAATCGGACGTGTAGTTTCTGAGAAATCCGCGGACAAACCTACATACATACATACATACATACACTCGTGATATTTGGTAAATTTGTTTAGAAGCCCACATAGACTAACATATATGAATATTACGCATTTATATTAATATTACATACATACGCGTCGAATACAGAACCTCCTTTTTTGAAGTCGGTTAAAAAATACTTATTGTGTACCCAACACCATTATCCACAAAAGATCATATTAAGCTGTTAATTTTTAATTAAAATAAACTATTATAAATTACATAAATAACCTTAACTGTACCAAGTGCTGATTGAACTGATTTGAATGATTTGGCTGATTGACACTGATTTAACCTAAGCTTATAAATAGAAAACATGTGAATAAAATGTCCTTCATTTTACACTAGTATCTATGCATGACAATATTTTATGAATGATCACTAGGTAAATATAAATTGAAGCTATTAACGTTGTGAATGATCATTGGTTCTATAATTAGAATACAGGCGTTATTCAAAAATATTAAATATGTCATATACTTATAAAATGTAGAATCAAGGTTAATATTGTATTTTTTCAAACATTAAAATAAATGTTATTATTGAGATATTTTATTCTCAAACATAAAAAAGAGATAAGTAGGTAGTACATACTTTACAATAGCGAACAAAAAACCCCTCTTCTTCTTTTCGTGTCGACAATGAATATACGAATACTATATGGTATTTGCCCAGAAAGAGGCTACATCAATGGCGTTCTGATTTGCCTGGAGCAAGTCCTCTGTCGTACAGGTAGTCGGACAAGCGGGGCAACTAATAAGGTGAGACATACTTTGAAGCGACACACCACACTCGCAACTGATGTTGGCGTCACTGTTAAATCCCCATCTATTTAAGAGCAGCTTACAGCGGCCTACCTGAGATCTTAGCCTATTAAGGCTTTTCCATGTAGGCCACGGCTCTAATAATAACCCCTAAAATAATAAATACAAATATAAAAAAAATCCTACTTGAAACTGGCGAAATCCGATAATTGATGGAAGCCATATTTTTATAAAAGAAGAAGAAGTTGTCGTCCCCGTAGTTGGAAAATTAAATAAGTCGGATTTTGGCGATATTGACTTTTCCCTATTTTCAAAACACCTAAAACATGCCGCATATTTGAGCCTTACAGGGATTTTCTTATCTTAATCCGTTCCAAAATTATAGCCATTTTTGTCGGACTGATGGAATAATAAATATCTTCAGACAAACACTATTTTATTAAAGGAAAAATCAATAACTCAGTAAATAAATCAATAACTGTGGTCAATGATAAGTTGAATGTCAAATAAGTTCAATAACACGAGTTGTTGAATTTTTCCTCAACTTAAAAATTCTTTCACAAAACTAACTAAGTTCTAGGAAAACTAAACAACTCTATTTATTTAATTCTGCTATTCAGAATTCTGATATAACGTACCTAATTTATAAATACTTGATGTTATCTATTTCTTCTACAACTAGATAATGATTAATTATAAGATGCTAGACAAATAAAATTAAATAAATTATTTTGTTTATAATTGCCATAAAACAAAATGCACCTGAGGCAAGTTATCATTAACGTGATGTTTATTTTTAGTCATGTTTTTAATAATTTTGTCATTTAATTTTAAATTATACTGTTTTTTTATTTGTGATGGGTTTGCTCTTGACTCAAGTCTGGGTCAGAGATGACAGAGACAAAGTCTACGATGGAGCGAGCTTACCCAGAGGGAGCCTGTTCACTCTAACTTTGAAGGGATTACTTACGCTGTGTTTGAATTAATGGGTAGGTACCTATGTTTATGTCTTTTTTACAAGTTTACATTTAAGTATTGATTAGGTACAATCATTTCAATTGTTTTGAACTTAAATTATGTTTTATTCTGTTATGAAGGTATTTTTAGTTCTAAGTAAATTGATATTAGAAGTTATTGATTGGTGCACTCAATATACCTGATTACACTTTTTTTTTGCTACATATAAGGAAGTGCTTGACTGCAGTCCCACCTGATGGAAAGCAGCGACGCAATCGAGCATGGTAAAACACACTAGCTTATTAAAAGCCTATTCACTCTAGTCTTGAAGACACCCACATTATAACCGGGCGAGAAAACCGACGCAGGCAAACTATTCCATAGCTGTCTTTATTATAAATGAAGAAGCAACTCGCTTAGTCTGGATTGAAAGCACGTTCACCACATAAGGGTGTGTACGTGTCGTGCGTCTCGTCGTCCGATGATGGAAGGGGATGGGGGAATCAAGTCATGCAATTCCTGCGCACACTCTCCAAAATGCAACCTGTACAATTCCGAGAGGCCGGCTACTCTGCGCCTATGCTCTAGGCTTTGTAAATAGGCCGCTACTAACCCTGAGTCACGAATATGCCTTTTAGCACGCCGAGTCCAAAGCTGCAAGATGGCATTTTGCAGCACCAGCCCATATGTGACTACAGTACTCCACACACTACCGGACTTGTGCTTTATATAGCAACAAAAGCTGCCTCGGTGTGAAGTAACGTTGGACCTTTGCAAGGACACCTAGCTTCCTGGCAGCTACCTTGGCCTTGGACTCAATGCACCGCCCAAAGTTGAGTTTTGAGGAAATTTCAACTCCCAACAGCTAAAGGTGGTCAGTATATTCCAAGGATACATTCTGAAAAGTAGAAGCCAAGGTGAACGGACTCCTTCTGGCAGTGAATAGACACGCTTGAGTTTTGGTGGCATTGAATCTCACAAGATTGGCATCACCCCATTCGGAGACTGCCTGAAGTGTGAGACTCGCGCGCTCCACCTTACTGGCCCGAGCACTCGGCATATATCTCTCCACAATAGTGCTGTCATCTGCATACCCATAGATACCACGCATCAGCAGATCATTAATATGCAGTAAGAAGAGAGTTGCGGAGAACGGACCCCTAAGAAACTCGGGCATTATTCAACAACAACGGCTCAGACGAACAACCGTCAACAAGCACTCGGACACACCGTTCACTTAGGAAGTCCCTTATCCAGCCGATCAGACCCGGGAATATGCCGTACGCTGGCAGCTTGTTCAAAAGGCTAGCATGCCAAACCCTATCGAAGGCCTTCGAGACATCCAGGGAAACAGCGAGCGCTTCCCTATTTTTCTCGAGGGCCTCGCCGCATAAGTCAGTGACATACACTAGAAGGCCCCCCGTACCGATTTCGGTGAAATCCGTACTGTAGGTCGTCGAGGAGATCATTCTGTTCTAGGTATGCCATGAGGCGCGAGTTCAATATACGCTTCATAATCTTACAGAGTATGGAGGTTATTGAAATCGCCCGATAGTTAGCTGGATCGGCACGGGTGCCCTTTTTGGGCACGGGTTGTACGTTAGTGAGCTTCCAGGACTTGGCCACAATTCCAGTCTTAAATGAGAGGCGGCACAAACGTGTCAATACCGGAGACAACTCAGGTGCACATGCCTTAAATACTAATGCTGGAATACCGTCAGGACCACTAGCTTTAGTTTTAATGCGGACTTCCATCATTGACGAACCGCAATGAGGCAGTTGTGGTGGAATAGCACTGCCAGTGTCTAAACGCGAATTATGCCAGAGTTAGATTTTAGCCAGAGTGTTGGCCGCAGATGGCCATTACAGCTTCACCGGACAATAGGAGGCGAGCGCTTGAAGCGCTCTAGCCTTAACGGCAGAAGTAGCGACGAGCTCAAGGGCACCTCAGGGAGGCACGGCCTCGGCTTGGGCTGTCGCTTAAGAGAGGGCAGAGTTTACCACCGGTTCACAACGCGCCCCCACTGAGAAGGACCGGCAAGAAACTCAGTGGGGTGATGCACGTCGTTGAGGTCGCATGCGTACGACCCTTCGGCCTCGCCGGCGAGACTGGTGTCTGATAGCTAGTGTAGCATACGGTTGTCGGGGAGGGTTCGGCGCATCCCGGTCCAATAGGACCGTCATGGGGTCAGGAGGGTATATCCGGAGCTCTGCGGTCACGAGCAACAACCCAGGAAAGATACGCCGAATTTTTGCTCTTTTCAGCTTGAGCACATTCGGCGTTGAACCATGGGCCAGCTTTGCCACCGACAGGGATGAGTGAAGGGATGAAATATTCCATTGCTTGATGTACCACGTCGGTTATAGCATCTGCGCTACTCGACGGATCTTCGGAAGAAAGGCAGACCCGCCACCAAGGATAAGATGCAAAGAAATGCAGCATCTCATCCCAATCTGCTGACTTGTATCGCCACAATCGCCGCAAACCACGGATAACACAGTTAGGGGGAGAAAAGGTCTATACAGCTTTCACTAGACAGTGATCCGAGGGTCCTAAAGGTAAGGAAACTATTACATGATACATGTCTGGATCAGCCGTCAGCAGAAGGTCTAGACAATTCAATTCAATTTCAATTGGCTGTATAACCAACATCAGGTACCCTAATCGCTTGCTTTACCAGCTGGGAAAGCCCTAGAGACAGCGCAAAGTTCCGCGCTTCTCTCCCAGCATGGTCAGTCCTCTGATATGAGCCAACAGCCAGTCCTGGTGACAGGCATTAAAGTCCCCCAGAGTGACCAGCTGCGCATCAGGGTACAATGAAGGGCCACATCAGCGGCCTCACTAAGGTGGTCAAAAAGAGGAGTTGTCTCCAGGTCACCGCTATGTGATCTATAGACATAAGTATAGACAATTTTATCTATACCAGTGTCTACTAACATCCACATTGAAGAGAATGTGGGGTCCTCAAGTTGACGGAGACGCTGGCAGCAGATGTCATTGTGGACGTACACACAGACTCCGGCGCGCTGGTGGAAATTATGCTCTAATGTGTACCAGGGTAGTTGAGGTACGCCGCATCTGATGGACATCTAATCTGAGTTTCCGTCAAGAAACATATTTTACCTATTTTAAGTTTTTCATAGTTTTACCACAGGTTTTACTTACTACTTAAGTATGTATGTGTAATTATGTCTCTGATTTTAGAGCCATAATGTTATTATTTGTGTTCAAATTATTTTCTGTATTGATTTGAAAGAATACTTTAAGTTAATTTGTTTCCACTTGTTATTTGTATACATAATTGGTATAATTTTGTTTATTTTTTTAAGTTTGGTGTAAGATAAGTATCTGATTACAATACACTTTTTCAAATTTTATTGTACTTTTCTATTTCTTCCATAATATAACTCTATTAATATCATAATATAGCTTTTATTTTATATGAGATCAATAATAGTTAAAAAATATCAAAGTAATAATAATGTACAAAGCCACAAAAATTTATAATTCGAGTTTGATAAATTCAATAACTGCATTTATTTCACCAAATGTTACTCTACCAAATGTATTTAGCTTGTAGGAAAACTAAATAAATACCCGAAATTAGTAGCTAATTGCAGTTACGTTATAATTATCGGTTGTGGCAAAATTAAACAACTTGACTTTTTATGTGTTATTTAGTTATAGTTAAAGATAGAGTTCAGTTTGTTAAAGCATAATGTAAAAGGTAATCAGATCCACAATATATAAAATTACCGACAGTAAAATTGTCTCACATATTTTAACAAATGTACATTAACTGAAAAAAAAACACTAAATCGCGTTTATCTCAGAACTACAAAATCAGAGTTATTTAATTTTCCAACTACGGGGACGTTGTGTAAATCTCGGGAACTCTTGTCACACAAGCAGCAAAAACTTCGACTAATACGCGTGTGTGACGCCAGAACAAGAAAACAAAGGAGTCGTCATTGTCAAAATATCTTTCATGAATTGTTATGTCTTAATAACGTTACAACATCATAATATGTTTATTTATCCTAATGACAGACATGTAAAGTCGACACTTCTTAACACAGTTACACCATTATTCGGATCAGATACAAATACCAAGACGTACGGTGCGGTGTGATATCGTCGGAAGTCACCACATCACGGATGCAATGTTTATTCTGCTGACCGCAACGCCACATTAGCTGCGCCTTTGCTTCTGTTATTATAATTTATTTTTACATGCGCGTGCACACTTTTTTTTGTTATAGACCACCCGAAAGTATTTTCGTAAGATTATGCCGTAATACTGTAGTAATCAATATTGTTTTGCGGTCGCCACGTACACAGTGTACGAACTACTATATAGAGTATAGACTGTGCCACGTATCAATCTACTTATTTGGAATCAAGCTCGTTACGCGTAATCGAGTTTTTTTTATTCTCCGGACCTCAAACTATAAAACACGTATCGATGCTGACATTTCTAATCTTACTGCTGCACTCACAATTGTCAATTAACTTTAATTCTGATTAAGTTTTTTTTTATCTATTTATTTCGACTCTCTGTGCCTACTTACTATCAGAGTAGTAAATATTAATCGAAGTAATCCAATTTAAAAAAAAATGGCTTTTTTATAAATAACTAAGTATAATTGTCGTTTATAGGTGCGGCAGCTGCTAGTCATATATTTTATAGTTTGTATGTTGTTGTCTATTTGGATCTTAACACTGGTAATTGTCTCAATCTTTCTAGTTCAAGAGTATTTATTTACTTTGGCAAATAGTGAAACAAATCACACATAGTTCGTAAAGCAACTGCTATAAAATTAGGACGTGAAATAAGAAAGTAATGAATACCAAGATTGGTTTATAAATCAAAGTAAACTCAGTAAAAATCGCGATTTAAAGAGATCCTTTTTTATGCATTTGTTAACCGACTTCAAAAAAGGAGGAGGTTCTCAATTCGTCTGAAGATATATATATTTCGTTTTTTTTTATGTATTTTCGCGTATAACTCTGGCAATTATGAACCGATTTGAAAAAATATTTCTTCTATCCATTCTAGAGAGATGAAAAGAGATTTTAATCCACCTTTCAAATCTTAGTCGCCACTCTTAAAGATGTATTACCCCATAAGTTATCGGTTCTTCGAGCGGTGTGGACTACCCATTGCCACTTCAACCTGCAGGTTTTACAAAGTATAGTTAGGGATCCAATATTGGGGCGCTGCGCTGCACTGCGTCACGATGACATGCCCTAATAATACCATACCAGACGTATATCTGATTTTATGCTAATATCGCGCCACGATACGAAATGACAGAATAGTAGGTTTCCGGCTTTAATTCCTCATAGCTGTAGGTGTGCATATGTTCCTTAGGTATAATCATTTGGTGACAAAGATATAAAAAAATAATAATACGTAGAGATGGATACTAAACGCTGCTACCCGTCTTTTGGTTTTGCCTTCGTCGTCTCGTCACACAACGGGATGAGATTGGAGGGTGCTATTCTAGCCTGTACACCACGGGAGAGTAAAGTAGGTAATCTCTTGTAAGTATGTGGGTCCCACAAAGTTACACAGATTTGTGATAGCCTATTTATAAAGAATCGAGCTTGTAGAGATTATCTCTAGGTAAAATACAGGTGATAGCCATGGTGATAGGTATTGTATTCTGAACTAGTATTTTGTGTTAGTGAGGTTTCCATCACTCAACGAGGAGTTGCTGTGATGCTGTGTTGCTACATTAGGGGATTTCTAATGCACTGAGTCTTTATATTAATAACACAGTACACTTTCGATAACACTTTCGATAGAAAGGTGTGATTGCCGTCAATCACTAGTGTGTAATGAGTAAAAAAAAAATTAATATTCCATTTATGTATCAAATTCAATAAAGAATTCTAACGTCTAACTTCATTTAGAATACACCTAAATACTTTTATCGCTGTCACATAGTGGGTGCAAAAGAAATTGATGGGTTAAATTACGTTACGTTCATATTATTCCATGAAAATAGAAACGAGTTGTGTTTTATGATATTTATTTATTTTAAGGATACAGTGCCTAACGGTAATTTAAGTAGGTACTGTTTTTGTTTGTTTGTCTGTCTGTATCATGGCATGGCCGCGCATCACGCCGGAACTACTGAATGGATTTAAATGAAACTTGGCATGATTTGAGTTAATACTACGAGGTAGGACATAGGATACTTTTTCCAGTGGGACTCAGTTATTAACCGACTTTAAAAAAAGTTATTAAAAAAGTTATGTATTCAACGCAAATGTATGCTACCTTATAACAAATTTTTTAACGTAAAAAAAGCGCGGGCGGTGCTGCGCGACTAGTTATACATATAATACTGTTAGACTGTTCCAAAAAAGGAACAGTTTTTGATAAACAAAACAAAAAGCAACAAATGAAATTGACTCAATTATTATTTTGTTCAAGAACTACGTAATTATAATAAGTGAAATCAGGCCCCGTACCTCCATAGTCTTTGACAAAATTAGTAATTTACGGCTTGATATTAAAAAGAAATTAAATAAAAGGTAAAAAAATCTAATAATTTATTTAACTAAATACTTGATATCTTCCAATAAGAAAATAAGTAAGTAGGTACCATTGTACCTACTTACTTATTTTTTAAGAAAAATGTTTCTTTTACATAAAACTTCAAGCATTATCGAATACTGGCACCATATATTTCATGGCTGATATAGCGTTAACCTTTGCCTGAACAATATTAGGTAAAAGAATTAGGCGCGTACCTACTTGCTTTAATGCTTTAGTACAGTGTCTCCATTTCTAACATTTGTGCCTCAAGCCGCATTCAGAGGTCAGATCCATGAGCCATCGCGTGCATAATAAGTACCTATTTATATCTGTTATCTAGTTATTGCTTAACGAGGTTTAAATCTGTTATAAAAGATTTATTTAGATTTTTACCGTATTGATTGCGCTTAACTTATGATATTTTACAATAGATACCTATGCCATTAGCACACGAAAAGTGAAACACCAAAATTCACCCAAATTGGGTAAAATATAACGAACGTAACGTGTGCCTTTGAAAATCAAGTAAAATGCCTTTATGCGTAGGTATTTAGAAAATGCACGAAGTACTGTAATAAAAGTAAATAATAAGGAAAGGATATCATACCTAGATACTAAACTTACTTATACGTGGGGCGCACTAAAAGTTTCCGGAATGAATACGAAAAAAATACTATTAAAGGTCAAAAATGAATTTATTGTTTCTCAAAATATTCTCCCTGTGCGTAAATGCACTTTTTCATGCGATTAAACCAATTTTTAAATTTTTGTGCCACTCCTCCGTGGTGACCTCAGAAACGTGTTTTTCATACTCTTCGACAGCCTCTTCTGGTGACGAAAACGTTGACCGCGTAATTGGTTCTTAATTTTTGGAAATAAGTCACAAGGTGCCAGGTCGGGGCTGTATGCAGGATGGCTCATAAGTTCTACGTTTTTCACCTTCAAAAATTCGTTTGTTTGTCTGGACGTGTGGGAACTAGCATTGTCGTGGTGCAAGATGATACGGCGTTTCCGGTTATTTTACGGAGTTCATCAATAATTTCAGGCAAACAAATGTCGTGTACCAGTCACTATTCATGGTACGACGATTCTCTAAGGCAACAGTAGCCACGTGTCCAGTTTTATTAAAAAAAGAAGCAATCATAAGGTTAGATGCACTTTTCACGGGCGCCGCTTTGGTTGGCTTCGGTTCATCTTGAAAGACCCAACCGCTTGATTTCTGCTTTGTTTTGGGATCGTATAAATCCATGTTTCGTCACCTGTTACTATGTCCCACACTAAATTTGACGCACCTTCGTTGAATCTGGTAAGCATTGAACAGCACCAAATGACGCGGTCCGTTTTTTGAGCCTCGGTCAAATTGTGTGGGATCCACCGTGAGCACAGCATTCTCACACCCAAATGTTTGTGTAGGAATGATTGTATTTGACTTATGCCTATGTCTAAGGGTGCGCGAATCTCAAGGTAGCTCACATGCCTGTTTGTTTCAATCATACGGAGCACAACATCGATGTTTTTGTTGTTCACAGCGGTGGACGGGCGACTATCGCGAGATTCATCACTGAGATTGACACGACCGCGCTTGAATTCTGCAAACCAGCTATAAATAGTCGTCTTGCATGGTGCTTCATCGCCAAAAGCAGATTGAAGCCGAGCGATGCTCTGTTCCCGAGTTAAATCCATGTTAATGTAGACATGCAATTTTTAAAATAGCGCCACAATGTAAAAACAATTGACAGTCAGATATACCAAACAGCCAAGCATTCTACAGCCAAAGAGTTCCATTTTAAAATGTTGTAATTACGTTTTAAATATTGTTTATGTAAGTGACCAGTTCCGGAAACTTTTAGTGTGACATATGTATGAGAAAATATTTTAATTACAGGAGTCACAATTTTTGTGCGCATTAGCAGTGATATAACATTATCTATGGTTCATAATATCATTGGCTTAACTGTTTCGCAAGTAACTGATTTGAGGATCGTGGCTTTTGTGATGGAAAAGGAGAATAAATATATTTTTCACAGTTATTGGTGCGGGTAATGCTTGTACAATAATGGCTTCCGCAACAAAGCCGTGTGAGTGTTCATGCCCACACATTGTGTTTTACTCCGATCACGATCGGTTTTCTGCTGCGAAGATACGTGAAGATATTAGAAATTTCCTCGAACATTAATTTTTAAAATTCTAGTGTTCTACTTTTGAAATTCTTCTAGAACAAAGCCCAGTTCTAGTTCGTTCTAATTTTAAAAATTAATAGAGACAACATGATTAATCTTCTGTTTTACTACTGGCTGATTCGTACGAAATTCTATTTGTTATGTAACTCGCGCATTTAATAATTAAATAAAATCCATTAAATTATTACGATCTTGTTTCAATTACAAGTGAGTGCTACTCACTTATAACCACAGTGATTAATGAAGGTATATACTATCTATCATTCTGAATAACTCTTGAATCACTGAGCACACGAACGTTAAAGTTTTTTCGTTTGCTATGCGTTTTTTATACCAAAAAGAATGTTTGAACAGTTATATCCACTTTCCGTCATGTTGACTTAGAGTAATTAAATAGAAGGGAAACGAGTCCCTCTTTAGATTGAAAAATTGAGGGAAAATTTGTCACTCACAAAGACCCCGTTCATATTGAATTGCCAAACATTGGCTGCGGAGCTTCGGGAACTTTGTGCCGAGTCAGTGGCAACTTTCGAGAATGGCTTTCAATAAGGGAGACATCGTTGAACGTTTATCGGGAAGACGTTGTACTTTCATAATTGAATTTGCGCATATATATATAGCACACCTTGTGTAGGTTTAGGTTAGGTTACGGGCCAGGTTCTTTGAAGTCAATGGAAGTTTGGAGTGTGGGTGCTACGACTTCCATCGAGTACGACGGCGGCGAATTAGAGGAGGATGACGGCGGGGTTGCGGACGCCTTCCCCGTGAGCACCATGGCAGGTTCCCAGGCAGGCACGTGCCGATGCTACAGCCTGGGTTTAGTAGGTATGAATCCCACATAGCTCGGTTGCCGCCAGATGATTCATGGGGACCTATTCAAGGTATCCAGCGTATCAATAACAAGAAAAGTTACCTTGCAAGGTAGCCGATGACCTAGATATTGCAGCTCTACAAGACAGTCTGATAGTCTGAGCATCACTGAATACCAGGCTTTATAATTCCTCCCGGATACCAGGCCAACATAAATGTAGTAGTAGTAGTGTAGTCACGACCCTTACCAATGAAGATAGGAGAGGCGCGTGAGTTTACAGGTTCAATTTATTAATAGTGACGTTTTAGAGGTAGCTTTTTTACATCATACAAAACAATATTTTTCTACCTAATATCGTCATATCATCTTCGTCAATATAAATATTGAAGTTGTTTGCTCTGAATGGCAATAAACATACGTAGTCGTTAAATCAATCCGTCGCACTGTTTGTTTAACTCTCTCTCATTCTCTCTCTTTACCAGTGAAAAATTATGAATAATAATTACTTACCTTAAACGGTAAGACAAAACGTTGTATATTATTATGTAAAAACAAACAAAAAATATTTAGGGTTAATCTTCTTCTGTGACACGAACAGAAGAAGAAGATTAACCCTAAATATTTTATTGTAACAGTAAAGTTATTTAAATAACACACACGTCACAATCGGTGCCGTATCGGCTATAAACAAGTCCTACTCCGCGCGCACAGCCATTAAGTTAGAGCTGTTTTTGACATAGGTATTCCTATACCGGGTACATTAAAATGCAACTGCATGAATCCAGATTAGTTTGTCGCCTAAGTGAAATAGTGACACGGCAAGCCATTTCTCATTCCATTCACAAACGTACGGTTAGTCGATATATGCTCCGGGCTGTTTGCCGGTCGGTAGGTGGGAAATCCTTCAATGATGAATGCACCGCGAGCCGCGACCCCGATACCGCCCGTAATCCGTCACGCGGCTATCGGCCGTCTCGGCCGGCATAAAAATTCTCCCCCCGACGTGATTAATGTTTGAAAAAGCCCAATTAAGCGCACACCCGAACATTTTATTTAACTTCACCCGTATAGTAACAGCTGGCTTGGAGGGATCCTTCGATTGTTACCCCATTATCGACGGCAACACTCTTGGTTATGGCTAGTAAAATCTGTGTTAATGCCTTTGCCTTTAGTCTATATACTTATAATAAAACTGTAACAGGTCCAATTCTGTACATTGAAGATATTTTGAAAATTATATTTGGAGGGCATTCTATAACCGATACTGAGGCCGAAAGTGTATTTTTTTAAATTTTTGTCTGTCTGTCTGTCTGTCTGTCTGTCTGTATCACGGCTGAGCATCACGCCGAAACTACTCAATGGATTCAAATGAAACTTGGCATGATTTGAGATCTTACTACGAGGTAGGACATAGGATACTTTTTATCCCGTAATATATATATCCCGTATCATTAAATAGATGGGTGACCGTTTAACGATATTTGAACTAAACGGGTCCGTGCTTCGGAGAGCAAGTAAAAAGTGGGTCCCAGTTTTTAACCGACTATAAAAAAGGAGGTTATGTATTCGATGCAAATGTCTGTTATTAAAAGTTTAGTTAACGTAAAAATAGCGCAGGTGGAGCTGCGTGGGTCAGCTAGTTATGAATATTATTAGGTAGTACTTTCGCGCGCTTAGACGAATTCAAATTTACATGTCAGTATTTTACAAAATTTCAATCATTAAGTATTCCACTTAACTGATCATTATTTTTACTCTGATGTTATGTGTAGTGATGTTGGATGATTCCAACATCACTTAACATCAGAGTAAAAATAATGATGATAAGCAGATTATCATGTAGATCAATATCAAAGCACAAAGCATAAAGTTTTGTGCGTTTTAAGAATACTTTATTTATAAGAATATATATTTTTTATTTGAGAATTACATTCATGTCAGCCTCATCATAGCCTAATCTTAAGGGGGACAAAACACCAATATCCAAAAAATTTTAAATTTAATTCAATGATTAATTTCTCTCTCTCTCTTTTATGACGGACACACTTCACTGATAGTGGACATCTTCTCCCCATAATTTGCAATTAGAATCCTAATTAACGTATTTCGTTAAATAACCTTGACATAGTTTATTGAGACTAAATATTTACAGTTTATTTATAGGTAAATATACTTAAACTAGGTAATAACTTCCTCCAAGTTGTCGCCGCACTGGGAATGAAGGGTACCTAAAAGACTGCCGGCGTTACCTCTTTGTATGGCCAAGCTCGTTGGCAGAAAAAGCTACCAGCCCGAAGGTCTCATAAGAATTCGATAAGTTTGGATGAAATTTCATTCACCAAACCGTGCGTCTTATGAGACCAAATATACAGTTAGAACTCAGGGCAGCATACTTGAGCCGATTTGCGTCACTAGCGGTCGCTGCAGCCCCTCTTGCCGCCCTACACGTTGCCGAGGTGTGGGACGCAGCAAGTGTACCTATTGACACAAAGCGAATCGTAAGATTTGCTCTGAGGTAAATGTAATAGAGAAGTAGGTACATTTTATTGCCAATGGAAATATTAAAATTATACAAACTTAGCCTCAAAGCAGATTATCATGCAGATCAATATAGGAGCACAAAGCAGCTTTGTGCATTTTAAAACAACCATATTTATAAAAAGTCGATTGTAGACGGGCTTAAAACACTGAACTACAAGCTACTAATAGTCATGAAAATACATATGTCATACCATACGAGTATGTCAAGTAAAATATTTCTCCACATAAATTCGTAATACGAGTTACCTGAGGCCCTAGTGTAATTATTATTATAATACCTACTTAAGTTGCGTAAGTGATACTTTATAAACTATGTATAATACAGAGGTATTCTAACATGCTGTTTTTTTAGTGTCGAGAGAAGTAATACGTTCGCCTAAGCTACATGTCTGCCTATAGACAACTGCAATGCACAGCCGCTCTGGTAAGACAGACCTTAGTTATTAACTGCCAGTCCCAATATCCTATCGATCTCTTAATATAAGTTAAAATAGTTACCATCGATAGCTATAATGACATATTTCCGTTTCAATAACATATGAGCAGCTTACTGTTCATTGTTCAAATGACAGTCTGTCAGGGTTTTAGTTATCGCTCCATTTCGGATGTTTTTCGCGGGATATCGATGACTTACTGCTGGTCCCAATATTTTATCGATCTCTAACTATAAGTTAAAATCATCATCAAGTCATCGATATCCCGCGATAAACCTCCGAAATGGAGCGTTAACTAAAGCCCTGACAGACTGTCATTTCTAGTAAAGGTAGATTTCTTATCTGTCTTTGTTTATTGAAAGGAAATATGACATTATAGCTTCGATGGTAATTATTTTGACTTATAGTAAGGGATAGATAGGATAGTGGGACCGGCAGTTAATCGATGTTTTTAACTTATATTTAGGGAAGCTTGTTAATCCGAATGGTAGCGATTGGAGCTTTGCGAAACATAGCTAGACACAATATCTATTTGCATTGTACGCTACCCGAATTTCCATGCATATAATTATTCAACTTGTCAATAATTACTGTATTGTCATTCCAACGTTGGAAATGATCATGAAAGTTATATGGTATGGTAATCGTATGTACGGTATTGTTAGAATAAACCTATTTAGCAGGATTTAGGTAACAACAATAGGCCTGAGGGAGAAGTTTATAAAACGAAAACACTCCTCTAGTGAAATTACGGGGTTTATAAGACTAACAGCCTGTCCCAATATCTTAATATTCTTCTATATATCATAATCATAATAAAAATCATAATAAGGAGTTACATGGATTAACGATGCTAATGTTGAAGACATACTAAAAATATTGGTATCCGACGGGCCCGTTGGTCTAGTGGTTAGACGCCCTGGCTGCTACCCGATGGGTCGTGGGTTCGATTCCCACCAAGTGTCTGGGCGTTATTAATCTATTTAAGTATGTATTTAAAAAATGTAAATAAGTATGTATTAGTATCAGTTGTCTGGTCTGCCTAGTTTAGGATCGGATGACCATGTGTGGATTGTCCCAAGATATTATTATTATTGACGATCCTGTGATGCAACCAAATTGTTTAATTTTCGTGTCTGGGCGTTATTAATCTATTTAAGTATGTATTTAAAAAATGTAAATAAGTATGTATTAGTATCAGTTGTCTGGTCTGCCTAGTTTAGGATCGGATGACCATGTGTGGATTGTCCCAAGATATTATTATTATTGACGATCCTGTGATGCAACCAAATTGTATAATTTTCGACGCACGATCAGCGGCACGTTGTATTTACATAAGCTCAGTACCGAATGTCCTAATGGTATCCGCGTGAGCAAATGTATACAGATTCAAATGTTTCTATTGACATCGAACCATATTCGTAAAAATATTTTTTTGAAATGCTGATTTTAAAACTAACGGATGACGGCTGATTTCTGTTTTTATTGAGTATTTACGATCAGAGAAATATTGCTTGGTACTAGCAACTGTGCATCTCTGTTAACAGCCATTTCGTCGAGTGATTGCAACGCTACAAAATAGGACACATGATTGCTTATCGCGAGCGTTGATATCGCGCGATGAAATCGCTTCACATCATCTCTCATGCAATGGCAATAGGATAGCACCTAAAGGCTTCGCGTAAGATGTATCGCTGTGCCGGAACCAAAAGGCAAAACGATGGGCCCTTAGCCGATTGTTCGTAGAGCACTGGCAAATTTATTCACCTCAGAGACAGCGTCACTTGAGGATCAAGTTATTTGGATGCGAACTTCTGTAGATGTAAATACTTCCTCCGTCAGGCTGCTCGCAAGTCCTTTATAAAGTCAAATATTATTACGCGCTCGTATAACTTAATAAAGAATATTTATAACAATATAAAGTTTCCAGACATTTGAAAACTAATCTGAAAGTCCAAACAACGGTAGCTCGAGTATACCTACATCGATTTTTCATTAAATATCCATCATACTGTTCGTGTTATTGTAAAAGAGTAATTGTTTTCAATTAAATTATTCTATTAAACTAAACTTGTTTCAAGTTATTTATTTATTTACCACTGTAAATAAATAAATAACTTGAAACAGTAATTTTGTGTTCTATACGACTCCTTAAATCTGACGCACTCAAAAATGTCAGTTTGCTGTTTGCGAAATTAGAATTAACGGTAGTTGACTTTTGCAAGCGCGGCCGTTAGAGACACACTAGTGTAGCTTTAGGTGTGTTTATCTAGACGGATGGGTCGACGTCGAAAGCCCTACATAATGAAAACTGATGGAGGCAGGGAATTTAGTAGTGTACAAAATAGATAATCGAGTCTACCGGATCTGGTCGTAAATGGTGTTAACTACAAGCAAGGAGTCGGCTGCAGTCAATGCTGGCTGCTGTATTTTAAATACAAGGAAAATTTCTAGTCCAAACCGTGCCAATGCCAGCCAACGATACGTACATGCGTTATTTGAAGATATTAATAAAATGTCGTAAAAATTATAAACCTAGACCACAAAGTAGGTTCACGACGTACGTTCTTTTATAAAAACCTTATTTCAAATTGTCTGCAAAGTTTTGAACATTACAGAGTTTAAGTTTTATGTTTAAATGCGATATATTTTTCTATGCGCTACCATATTTGGATTTGACATGGATCTTGATTTTATTTTGTCACTAGCTGACCCGTGCAGCTCCGCCCGCGCTTTTATTACATTTTGCTCCCCTTCTCTCCGTCCTCCCTAGATTTATTTCTCTCCATATCTCTCTCTCTTATAAAAAAAATCTAATTATATGCTCTTTCTCTCCCCTCTCTTTCCCCCTCCCGCTTCGGTTTCCGTCACAATCCCCCTCTTCCTCTCCCTGTTGTCCCCTCTCTGAACTCTCCCCCCCCTCTATCTTCTACGAACTTGCTCCTTCTCACTCCGCACCTTTTTTTTTTTGACGCGGGGGAAATCTTCGAAAGATCCCCGGGAGCTGTGGGGCTCAACCGGGGTATGTGGGATTCTTACCCACTAAAACCCCCGCGGCTGTCGCATTGGCACATGAATGAGAGGGGGGACCCCAGGGCTCTCCGCTGGGATCTGCACCAGGGGGGGGGGGTGCTGGTGCAGTGCCTTTCCTTTGATCCCGCCGTCGGGGGGCGCATTGTAGCCCCCCGGGAACCTGACACGGTACTCACGGGGACGGGGGTCGCAGCCCCGCCGCCGTCCTCCTCGGAGTCGCCGCCGTACTCAATGGACGCTCAAAGGGCCCACACCCCGAGCGTCCAGCGACTCCGAAGTACTCACTCCCCCCTTACTCAACCCGTCACCCCCTCCTCGAATCCCCTCTCCCTCTTTCTCCTCTCTTGCACCCTCCTCTCGTTCTATATATCCTCGTCAATCGTGGTATCAGCGGTATTAAATATACTTTATGACCTATTCTCAGACCTTCCCGATATGCACACAAAATTTCATACATATCGGTTCACCCATCTATTTAATGACCTTTCCTTATGTTGCTTAACCTTAACCTAATGGCATGAAATGAAATATACTTTACGGCCTATTCTCAGACCTACCCGATATGCACACAAAATTTCATACAAATCGGTTCACCCATCCAATTAATGACCTTGCCTTATGTTGCTTAACCTTAACCTAGCGGTATGAAATATACCGTATGACCTATTCTATGGAGAGAGCATGATGCGCTAACCCCCTCTGCCAAATTTTTGTTCATATGGTCAGGTCATTCTTTATTTGTGTGCGTGTATTTTTGAATGTGTTGCGAGTTTATTATATATAGTGTGGGTATGCGTGAAAGTGTATCTGTGTGTGTTTACTTCGCCTCCCGCACCCCGCAAAAGAGCCACGAAAAATTTGTTCGGGGAATCGACGCAATACTAACTCCTTTGGTACTTTCTCTGAGATTCTACCCGATATGCACACTGTCATACAAATCGGTTCACCCATCTATTTAATGACCTTACCTAACGTTGCTTAACCTTAACCTACCGGGATAAAAAGTATCCTATGTCCGTTTCCTGGTTCTAAGCTACCTCCCTATCTTTTCAGCCGAATCGGTTAGGCCGTTCTTGAGTTATAAATAGTGTAACTAACACGACTTTCTTTTATTTAATAAGATTAGTTATATAGTGATTGTATGTTCAATTTCACCGATAGATGGCGCTGGTCATAATGTAAATCACGCTAACATCGTAAATTACTGTCTAATCATATTCGATAATGAAAGTTCTAAGCTTTTCGCATCTTTTATTGTTGCGATTGTAATGCAATACCTATTATACACTACCTGGAGTTGGGGATATTCATTAAAATTTCATGAACCACCACCCCCCCCCCCCTAATCTAGTTTGGACTCGCTCGGGATTTACAGATTTTAACCTTTCAAAGATATAATGTGATATTGCTATCAGCAAAGTACTTAGAACAATACAGAAATCTAATGTAAATGTCCTGGGTGTACCGGACCGGCTTACCCCTTACAAAAATTGACCCTTCGCCACTGCCATATCTTATGCAAACTAAATGTCTGCTCAGTCCCTATTGTATATAGCGTAATAATACATATCTTAATGATTAACTGATCAGTCTATAATTACCCTATCCACATACAAAGGAAATAACGTGGTAATATGTGCAAGTAATGTTTCACTGCTTAGCCCCCTATGAAACATAGCGTGATGTTTTATATACCAATTTATACCTTGACTTCCACACAACACATCAGTGAAAGTCCTATCAAAATCCATCCACGGGTTTTCAAATGATACCTGGACAAACAGAACGACAGACAGACAGACAGACAGACAGACAGACAATAATTCCAAAAAAAAAATTGTTTTGGCCTCTATGTCGTTAGTATAGTATCCCCACATAGAAATTTTGGAAAAATATTCAATGTACAGAAAAAGTGCTCTTTGAGTTTTATTATAGTACTAGCTGACCCACGCAGCTCCGCCTGCGCTATTTTTACGTTAACTAAACTTTGAATAACAGACATTCGCATCGAATACATACCCTTATTTTTTATAGTCGGTTAAAAACTGGGACCCACTTTTTACTTGCTCTCCGAAGCACGGACCCGTTTAGTTCAAATGGCGTTAAACGGTCACCCATCTATTTAATGACCTTACCTAACGTTGCTTAACCCGATCGATTACAAAACCTTGATAACAACTCTCTATGAGTATTCCATTACTAATATTTATTATATTTTATAGAAAAATTGATAAAATCGGACCAAGCGTATAACCAAGTACCCGTTTTGACTTTAATCCCCTCTCCCAAAAGAACCGTGCTAGATTACGGGATAAAAAGTATCCTATGTCCTACCTCGTAGTAAGATCTCAAATCATGCCAAGTTTCATTTGAATCCATTCAGTAGTTTCGGCGTGATGCTCAGCCGTGATACAGACAGACAGACAGACAGACAGACAGACAGACAGACAGACAGACAGACAAAAATTAAAAAAATTACATTTTCGGCCTCAGTATCGGTTATAGAATGCCGTCCAAATATAATTTTCAAAATATCTTCAATGTACAGAATTGGACCTGTTACAGTTTTATTATAAGTATAGATAGATAAAGAAATATTAAATCTATTCAATACGGCATAAGAGATAAATTAGTGGTATGCAAAACTTAAGGAAAACCTTGTTTAATGATTATGATAGTGAGATTAGGAAGTCCAAACCATCCACTGTCTTGTTGAGACCACTCTGTATGAGTACAAATTAAGGTTATAATAAAATTATGATAAATCTAACCATATCATATTACTTTTTAATCTTAAGCGTATCATCATCACCAGCCGGAAGACGTCCACAGCTGAACATAGGCCTCCCCCTTAGAACGCCACAATGAACGACAGTTGGCTATTTGCATCCACCGGTTACCAGCGACACGCACAATGTCGTCTGTCCACCTAGTGGGAGGCCTGCCAACGCTGCGTCTTCCGGTTCGTGGTCGCCACTCGAGAACCTTTCTTCCCCAACGGTTATCGGTTCTCGAGCGATGTGGCCTACCCATTGCCACTTCAACTTGCAGATTTTAAGAAGTTCTTCGGCGTGTCTTCTCATTTCGGATGACGGCTTAAGCGTATACGTTTCATAAAAAAAAATATATAATTACAATATTGTAGTACCTACTATATCTTAAACGTAGTTTTTAAATAGTTTTGAGGTAAGATTTAGTTTACTTAAGTGAATAAAATATTTTCTTAAAAGAAAAACATCAAGAAATCGGATCTACTACCAATCTTCTTTTTTCTATCAAACTAACTTCAGTACTTGCGCTTTTTCCATTAGTATGTGGTGTATAATGTTTGTAGGCTATAACAGCACAGTGGGTGAGCGCTGGCCTTGGAAAAAAGGTGCGCAAGTTTGAACCCCGGCTCGCACCTCTGATTTATTTCATTAATCATGTGCGAATCGTCTTTGTGCAATTGTTACTAGCTTTCGGTGAAGGAAACATCGTGAGGAAACCTACATGTCTGAGAAAGCCTAACTAGCTTTCGAATGACGTGTGAATTCCGCCAACTCACACTGGGCCAGCGTGGTGGACTATGGCTTAAGCCAATAGTGGGACATTAACAAGGGCTGGTATTATTATTAATCAATGTTTAAAGTGATCCAATGAGGTTCAGTCGACCTGCATTGAATTCTAAACCCCAACATTTGTTTCAGGTTTAGTGGTACGATGATCAGGCTGGCCTGGGTTCCTCTGGGTCCAGTGCTGTCTCAGTGAGGGCTAGCAGTATGATGCTGTCGCACACGCACACACGTCTTCTTCTACTTATGCTGATGCTGCTTTGTAGAGGTAAGACATCCCTTTTTTTTGACAGGCCTGTAACGTGAACTAATTAAGCAAGACTGTTTACCGACACGACAAGAAAGACTCGCATTTCTTAATAGATCAGTCTGAAATATAAAGTAATTTTCAACATAGGTACGATATTAAGTGTCGTTTTCACGGCAAATAATTATGTATCCCGGTCGAGCCCCACAGCTCCCGGGGATCTTTGGAAAATTTCCCCCGCGTCAAAAAAAAAATGTAGGTGCCTTTAAGGCTAGAGTGAATAGGCTTTTAATAAGATTGTATCCTTTACCATCACCGATTACGTGGCCGTTTTCCATCTGGAACAGCAGTCAAGCACAGGCATAGAATGGTTAGAAAAAGTGTGAAAATAACGATCCCATGTTTTTTTTTACCTTTTGATCCAGTTTTATCCTGCAGAATACAGAATAGTTTAAGTTATATTCAGGACCTAAGCGTTGTTGATTCTCTTTAGGTTACAAGGTGGTTCTGTATGTTAGGCGCAGCGGATAAGGTTGCTCAAGATAGCCTATTCTAAAAAGAAAGCTTTTAAGGATGAGCCTTTGGCAGTACCTACATAATTGAGTAATAGCAACCGCTTACTGAACTATCCGATTTATTCCCGTAACCTTACACTTTAATGAATGAAATGGAGTTGAAGCTAAAGTGGCTAACTAATAAGTATTATTAAACTGTTCGGTCACTACCACATCCTTTTTATAAATATATCGAATTTACCTTTGACTACATAGAAATGATTTCGGGAGCGCGGATTGCTTATTAAAAGAAATAAAATTATTAAAATGAATGTATTTAATTAAAAAAATACATTTAAGTGAAACGTCCGAACAGATTTTGATGCTCTAAACGAATCCTAAACTAATGAAAAATCCGAACAGATTTTGATGCTCTAGACCAGTGGTTCCCAAACTTGATTGGGCTCCGACCCACCTAACAAAAACTGCCAAATTCGGGACCCACCTCTTGGCCGTCTTAAAAAGGGCATACAATATTGGTAATGCTCAGATTCCCTAGTCTCTGTGTTAATTAATTCGTCTTCTGCCCATTCAGCCATTTCGTCGATACGTCGTGCAACAGAATTATTTGACAGTGGTATGCACTCGATTTCCTTTAATTATTTTTCTCCAAACATCGCTCCAACAGCATCTTTAATCGACGGTAACACTAAGTCTTCCCCAATGGTGTGAGGCTTTCCTGCTCTGGCGATTCGATCCTTAAGCTAATGAGGCACGAGGCGTACGAAGCATTTTCAATAATATTAATAAAATGTGAAACAATGTTTTTTGACGATTTCATGTCAAATTATTTTCTTTGAAAAAACTTCTTTTACCTTCATTAAAGTTGTGCCACAAAACAACTCGTCGAGACCTATCTAACGAGACCAAACTCGGTGGGTCTACCTTTATTGGTGCAGAGATCTCATGACCACCTTCCTGCTCCATCATCGGACCCTGATCACCATTTTTCTAGCAACTACTCGTCGAAACGTACCTAACGAGCCTAAAGTCGGTTGGTCTAAGTTTATTGGTACAGAGATCTCGTGACTGCCTTCCTGCTCCATCATCAGAACCTGATTACCATTGTTCTGGCAACTGTTCGTCAAGACCTACCTAATGAGTCCAAACTCGGTGGGTCTACGTTTATTGGTGCAGAGATCCCGTGACCACCTTCCTGCTCCATCATCAGACCCTGATCACCATTTTTCTAGCAACTACTCTTCGAAACCTACCTAACGAGCCCAAACTCGGTTGGTCTACGTTTATTGGTACAGAGATCTCGTGACTGCCTTCCTGCTCCATCATCAGACCTTGATTACCATTGTTCTAGCAACTGTTCGTCGAGACCTACCTAATGAGCCCAAACTCGGTGGGTCTACGTTTATTGGTGCAGAGATCCCGTGACCACCTTCCTGTTCCATCATCAGACCCTGATCACGATTTTTCTGGCAACTACTCGTCGAGACCTATCCAACGAGCCCAAACTCGATGGGTCTAGGTTTATTGGGGCCGAGATCCTGCTACCACGTTCTTGCGGATAATCATCAGACCCTGGTGAAGGTTACTATTTTATTTAGTATCATCGGATTTACATATTCTAAATTTCAGATTTTTCGGACTAATAGAAGTAATTTTATACAAAATACCTCGTACCTACCCTAAATAAACTTTTTTTTTTTAAACATTTTTCCTCGACACGGAAAGGAGCTGATGGTCTTCAAACAATTAAATAAAACCGCATTCAAATCCGTTCACTGGTTGGACCGCTACGATGCAACAGATAGACATACATACAGACAGACAGACAGACTTCCGGACATAGGCGTCAAACTTATAACTCCCCTCGTTTTTGGTCGGGGGTTAAAAAATATCACAAAAACCAAAGACGTCCGACTCAGGCTCACCATTTTACACGAAATGCATTTCGCCACGAAATGCTGTCCCGACCCCCGCTCGCTCCTCTCCTCTCGCAGTCATCGAACGCGAGCGCCACGGCGACGGGCGCGCGCGTTCGCGCCCTTACCCCTCCCTCAATGGCGGACCGGGGCTGTAAGCCCGATCGGTCGGGTTTTCAGGGCCCACTTAATATTCGCTCGCGACCCACCAGTGGGTCGCGACCCACAGTTTGGGAACCTAGGCTCTAGACCATAGATTATTCACGATATGCTCTAGATGAATGACATTCGTTATGATCTGTTTACAATAAAACCATAGATATTAAGACTATGCGCATTACACGGTCATGGTCACTGTTTAGTCTGGTACGCCCACACTTTATTTATTTGATGCGTAGCGTCTACGGTATTGAATTAAAGTTATTCTGCTTAGTTAGTACTTTCAACAAAAGTAGTTCGAATTAGTCTTCGTCCAGAGGCTAACATAACTACATAGTCTTTGTTATGGAACCCCGCGAGACTCTACCAATTAAAGTGCTATAGACAAGACCTTACATAGAGCGTTAACGTACACAATTTTAATGTTTTAAAGCTACGGAACTTAATTAAATATCTGACGTAACTCACGTAACACGAGGAAATAGTCACGCTACACGGCAATTGTATGTAAAACAAACAAATTGGCCCGCCATAAAGCGAACTGCGATCGTGTTTAAGTCGGATTCCCTCCGAGCTAATTTACTAAGCAAGTTTACCGGAGTGCTTCAATAGATGTTCTGAAATGTTTACAAACACTGTGTTTGTTGCACGACAACAATTACAGGAATTAGGGGTTCTATTTGTAATTGATTAGGACAGCTGTCGTCGTCGATATTATAAATTAAATTAAAGATGATTAGAGAAGTGTTTCATTAAAAAGCGTTTCAAAAGATTATTTTTTTGTTGGAGCGATACTAATTATTTCACTTTTATTATTTAATAGGTCTATGTTTTCTCTAGTTACATAGGTAGGTACCTACGTACCATGACTACCACTTCGTATTACACTTAATGCGACGTTATCCTAAAAATATTTCCATTTACATGCCAAATTAACAATACAACAATATTCATTTCATGAGTGTAAAAATATACATTATAAGTATATTCTAGCATTTATAATAACATTGGGTATTGTGCTTTAAAATCTCGACTCCATCATTGCTTAGCAACGGTCAAACTGTAACTTTTTTTAAAGAGAACTAGAATAATGTCTTCCTGGCCTATACGAACACAGCAGCCAATCTTTTGCTAGATCAGCCATCTACGCGAGTGCTATTATAGTGCACTAGTGCACTAGTGCACTAGTGCACTAGTGCACTAGTGCACTAGTGCACTAGTGCTCTCTCTTTCTTTTACCTCTCACAATCCGATGGGACGGAAAACCGACACGGGGACAGATAAGGCGCAGGACTGACTTTATACATGCCCTTACGCGGCATAGATCATCTTACTTTACCTTAGAGGAGATACCACTGGAGAGAGTATGATGCGCTAACCCCTCTGCCAAATTTTTGTTCATATGTTCAGGTCATTCTTTATTTGTGTGCGTATCTTATTGAATGTGTTGCGAGTTTATTATAGTGTCGGTTCATACAAACATGAAGAGTTTGCATTAGACATTTGCAAGAGTATGCGTGAAATTGTATCTGTGTGTGTTTACTTCGCCTCCCGCACCCCGCAAAAGTGCCACGACAAATTTGTTCGGGGAATCGACGCGATACTAGCTCCATTCTAATTACTCTGAGTACTTTACAGACAATTTGGTGATCGGCCTGCATTGTTCTATAGCCTGTAAGGGACAACTACACAAAGTTGCTCACCCCAAAGGTGGACAGCCAGATTGCAAAGCAAGCGGCGCGCGCCTCGGTGGCTACCACACAACTAGTACACTTATACGAAGTCTTCGAGTTTAATTAACATTCTATTTCCAGAATGGAATTATTGATCGCTCATAATGTAATTAGTATGGACAGAGAAGCGCACTTAGCGTCACACTTCAACATAAAACAACAAATCACACCGCTAAATTTATTTCACATTTTTTTCTCTCCCCACAGACGAAATGTCTACTGACTTTGCTTTTATTGAAATTACCCTCTTCGTCGCGGGAAGAGCGAATTAAAATCACATTAGGAAATCCCGTTTCCGCCCAACTTTTCCAGTCTGTGCACAGAGTCCCGGTGTATCGGAATAAATGGCCCAAACTTCGTTTATTTATATAGTCTTGCTGAATATTTATGTCCGCGTTCCTAATTTTGCATTCCCGTCACTTCAAATACAAATTTACTAAGCCGAGAAAAACTCAGTTTCGCAATTGGAATAAAAATATACTAAGTGAGTTTATTTGAATTTTTGTTTGTGTTTGCATAAATTAATGTCATATCCAAACGGCAGGATAAGTAGAATTCTTATCGTACTTAGACTCGTAAAAATTTGCATCCCACTGAATTAAACCTTACAAATGTTAAAAATATTTTTCTACAAAAAAGTAGGCACTGAAAAGCGATCAATATTTATGATGTAAAACACGTTATTTAACCCCCTATAGGTATAATAAAGGGGCGAATTTCCAAAAAAAATCTCACACCCCTACCCATCAAGACAGATAACCCTGATTTAAGTCTCTACGACCAGCGAATTAGGCTGTGATTTGTCTATCAATCAGTGAGACAATATGCCAGGGTTTTGATTCATATAGATGTGGATGACTAAAGGATTTAGAAATGTTAGAATCTGACACTAGGAATATTTTATAACGTAAAATCACCGCCGGTATTGTTAGCTATTGCCATTTTTACTCAATTTCTGATTGCTTGACCGATTAAATAGTGATGTAACCATGTTTTAATTCCCACTAGCTTATTAACAATATAAAGAAAAGGCATCAAGTATGACAAATAAAGGTGTGCCGACAGCAACAGGGGTGAATGTGTCGAATGCGGGGGTCACGGGGAGGGCGGTGACGCAACGGTCCCTAAGCCGTCAGTTTAGCATCTAATTATAGAGCATTGAAATCCTTACACATAATATACAGGGTGTTATAAAATACCCCGTAAAAAATATACCCCAAAAAATAAAAAAATATTATTATTTTCACTGATGTGAAAACCCTATTTCAGTAAAATTAAAGAGTAAACTACGCAGAATGTACCTACTTTTCTACCTAATTCGCGGAACTACAAAATTTTTAAATTGCTATATTCATGGCCTACGCATAACATCATAATCGTAATATACCGAGTTAGAAAACATCGTTATTTTGCAAAAAATGTTGGAAAAAAACACTCGAAACAGTTGTAGGATATCAATTAGAAGATTTGAAATTCACAACATATTTTGTGCTTGAGTATAATGATATCCTGGTATTGAGGTAACAAACATTATGAATCAAAAATATAAAATCTATTAAAGTAGATAATTATTAGGTAAAATAGGTACGTAGGCCTTTCTGTTAAATAATCTGGTTCCGTGACATGACAGCTTACTAGGGTTGACAATATTTTTGGCTTTGATAATTAATTATATTTTTTACGGGGTATTTTGTAACACGTTGTATATTGGCATAAGGGTCAGCAATGCGCTAGTAATTCTTCTGGTGCTGCTGGCGTCTATAGGCTGCAGCGGTAGCTGCTTACCATCAGGCGGGCCGCGTTCTTGCGTGCCAAATAAAAAAAAATTCTAAGTAGCAAATTATCAGCAAGAATCATAGGTGCTGTTACTTAAAAGCTGCGGAGCAGGATCAGGAGAGAATCGATACCGTTCGGTGGAGGCAATAGCGTTGGGACGGCAGCGCTCATTGCTCCAGCGGTTCGGCCTCATCGTCATGGACCCAGTAGGAATGTGATGATGTAGCCCTGGCTTAGAGGGCGGATCGTGGGTCATTCACGCGGTCGTACTACTATGCGATCCCAAGGCGGGTGATGACGTGGTGTAGGCTCTGCGTTGCAATTATGTTCCCAATAGGACGTGCTCTGATGGGCGGTCGGCGCCGGAAATACATTGGTAAGATCTAAAAGAAGTGCTTTCTCCATGGCATCAATGAAGGCCACGCTTGTTTTAATGGGTAAAAACGCCCCTACGAAGACAGGGTACTGGGTTTTGAAGGTCTTCTCCCCGACAAAACTACTTTGCTGCGATGTAATGTTTAGGTGGAGGTACGTTTTTTCCAGTCAGGCTGCTCAAATTATGAACGAGTTTTCCTACTGTACCTGTCAATCAAGGCTATTCATTAATCATGCCTTTTGAACCATCATGACAAGTGAAATTTAGTTACTAAAATTTCACAAACTTAATTAGGGCACATCCAACATGAGTACCGTCCTAATATTTTAATCGCAGAAGTAGCGAGTGCGAGCTCGCGGTCCCTCGTCACAAGTTCGGCTGCCATAAAAAACGTGTTTACGTTCCAACTCTCGTTAAATAACTAGTAAACCTACTTGTAAGCAGGAATATAGTGCGAGCCTAATGCGTCCCAAGTTGGTTAATATGAAAAATGTGAAATGAGTCACGCCTGTTCGTTGTTGCGCGCCCAAATAGGATAATCGCGCAGTTATTGCCCATGTCGGAATAGACACTAGCCACGCCAACCGCTCGTTTATTTACAAGCCACAACCCGTGCTCTAATATAACTCAGTTATGTGGAAATGTCTTGGCGCGGGCGACGGTGGTGATCGACGCCGCCGGTAATACACGATGATCGCCGTAAGTCGCCGTTTACAATATAAATAATAAAGGCACGCGAGAGTATAATATTGAGTACGGTTTCGAAATTTACTGGGTGCAATAAATTTGTGTAGTTGTACCTTATAAGGGACAATGGTTACAGCTGGTTACAGCAATGCTGATCACTCGATTGTTTGAGTAGAGGTATGATTCACGCGTCTCATGAGTATCGTTTCTGCGCCTAATATTCAACAGTCTGTCTTCATTCCGTCAGATTATAAAAGTAAAGGAAAGTAAGTGACTCTACTTGCGTCTGCGCGTATACTATTGCGGCACGATATAATGGAAGATTTGGCGTGTGTCTTGTCCTTTGAAGGCACAACAGTAGTTTTATCCAACGTAAGTAAGGTTTATCGAAGCAGCGAGGAATAGACAAAATTAAGATTACAACCATAGCGTAGTACACCATTGTGTGTAAAAGTGGGTAAATGGACGTATCCTCAAGTATATAACAGTCAAATATATAAATTATTTACCTTAATTTTGGGTATATTTTACCTTGTATAAGATTATTTTATCTTCTGAATCTTAGTCAGATTCAGAAGATAAAATAATCTTATAAAAAAAGAAGATAAAATAATTTTCGAAGTTTAAAAACCATGGACTTACTGGCAGGCTGGCTTACTTACTTAGTAGAGGCAATAATGTAAGAAAATATTATTAACATCGACATTATTTATTCGGACAGCCAAACAATGGTCAATTAAAACAAGGGATTCAGGAGCTTTTCAAAGTAATTAGAAACCGAAACGTACGTCATCAATTTCCAATTTATGGCACTTCCTTGCAACATTTCCTTGTTATCCCATATCTATAGATCCTCTCGTTATATTCGGCCATTAATGGTTACAAATGAATGGTAATTGGCGCAATCAAAGCAATATATTGATTACGGTCGTACCGCGAATAGAATATCAACATATTTTTATTCTCATCACGGTTGTTATAATGGCCGACGGCATTTCATTATGCTGTAATTTACATTTTATATTTTGTAAAAATCTAATAGCGGTGGGTCGTAAAACTGACGTTTCTTCCTGCAACAGATGGTCTCAAGCTCTAATATTTTAAGCGAATGTCGCGCTGTTATGTCAATATATTCTTCTCTGGATTCGTTATATAAAGCTGTTGCTACGTAATGTCTATTGAAATGACTTGCTGGCTTCTTCCCGGCGGATTACACTGCGTCCATTTTATGTCCAATAACAAATACTTAAATATTGTGGTCTACAGTGGCTCATCGCCCAGAGCACGGTAAATTAAAGGCAGGGATGATTCCAATGTATATTAAACTACTATACTATATTCATTTTACCAAAAAATATTTTGTAAACAACTTGAGGTTATGTTGTTGAAGAAGCGTGTTTGTTTTTTCATTGTATTTGCTATAAATTTAATTGATTTGCATTACAATTTGTCTAAAGTTATTATTTTATAAGTTGGGTTCTGCGAAATCAGAATATCTCGAAGCACAGTTTGAAAATTGTTGGTTTCTTTGTTTACAAAATAATTTTTGGTAAAATGAATAGAGCAAAGGTAAAAATTATAACATATTACACGGACACTAACTGATGTTACCTCAGAAAGTGACATCAATCCTTAAATAAATGAACATAATAATATGTGCCTTGTAGACCGACCGAGCGACCTCTTCGGTCGCTAACAAACATATATTCGATTCAGTGCTGGAGTAACAATTTGAAATTGACATTGATTATAATACCAAATAAATTATATCTGAGAGTTTAAGCGTATTTCTTGTGTTAGAAAATAAAAAATAAAAATAGGAATTGTTTGAAACGTGCGTAGGTCTATAATGTTACTAAGTTGTGAAATCAAGATAGATTTCCGTAGACAGCGATGACGATTTATTACCATTTGGTTTGGATATACGTACTTAGAAGATTGTTCTGATTCAAACGCAAAGCCCAGTTATATTTTTTTTGGTTCGTAAATTCTTACTGACTACGTCATGTTTATTTATAATGGGTATATTGACCTTTTTCAAATCCGTCAGTTTGTACGAACAACTCA
The DNA here is from genome assembly GCA_911728495.1 of Furcula furcula. Lineage (NCBI taxonomy): Eukaryota > Metazoa > Arthropoda > Insecta > Lepidoptera > Notodontidae > Furcula > Furcula furcula. The sequence goes on from OU452248.1 coordinate 21,627,137, forward strand.
TGTTCTGAAATAAAATTAGAAAAGTTCGTAATTGTCAGATGTACTTAAACATTATTGTTATTAAAAATATGAAATGATTTCATACGTACTGAGATTAATTCAGCCCACAGGACATCGTGATTAAATATTCCTATTGTCACAGTAAAAGTACTTACATAAATTACGTTTTATTTATAACTGCAAATCATCATTCCAATTTGTCCGCCCTCACAAAAGACAGTACTTAAACTAAAGCGATCGTTTCTACCTCATTAAGTACCGATGAGCTTCATGAATATAAACTACAAATAATAAATTTATTGTATTCATTGTTCGTTGAGGTGTACATCGTTGGAAATAACTTTGTGACGCTGCTATCAAAAACATAATTATTTTTAAGGCTAGTTTGGGTTGCACGCAAAATAACCATACCGCACTACGTTAACATAACGCATAACGACTATTTCGCATAAAGTTTACTTCGCATAACGCCCACTTCGCATAACTTCCTCTTAGCATAAAGTCAACTGCGCTAATGGTCAAATTAAATAGTGAATGCAAAATGTAGGCGGGTTATTTTCTGATGAAAATCCGTCATTCCCTTTAATGTATTGATGGTAGAGTGATTTAAGCTATTCAATTTAATCAGCTTTGTAGGACGTATGAAAAGTATAAATGTAATATTTCTAGCAGAATTGACATATTTATTGATCTAAAAAAAATTATGGCTGACTGTGATCTCTATTAACGGTAAGAAGTATTTCAGTCGAATGAACTTGAACAAAAGTTTCAGATACTCTGGTATTGCAGTTATCTATAATTTAATAGTAATCTGCTTTATAATTTAATCGGAAGACCCGTGAAGACCGACGTGACGTAGGTAAATTCTTCCAGTCCTTTGCAGTAGGTAGGTACTCCCTGTAAATAACGAAACGCTTAATGCGTAATCCGGACTGGCTTAACTTCAGATGTAGGCATTTCGAAAACGTAAGATACAAGAGCTACGTTAAGTCCTTCGATGAAAAAAAAAACCGGTCAAGTGCCAGCCGATCTCGGTCACCGAGGGTTCCGTAACTTAGCCGGACGTATAACGGTTAGTTTGCTTTTTATCTACCACCTCAGCAGGCAAAACGATCATACAACATAACTAAGTTTGTGTGTCGAGGCTTTTTGAAGATTTCTAAATAATTATGCTACTTAGAAATTTCGTTTTATTTTTCCTATAAAATATACTTGTAATTATTTCAGTATTTTCCTCCAAAAATTTCAGAGATATGAGAGCGGTATTTTTTTCGACAAATTATTAATTAGAAGTCAATAACCACGCTTCATAAAACAAAACAAAAAATCTGTTTCGAAATGTGTAATAAAGCCCTCTCGCTTTATTATTGATAACCCACTCGATATAATTATAGTAGTCCATTTTGAAATTTTGATGCCCCATTTCGGTGCCAGTTTAAAGTAGGTAATTAATAAAAAAAAAAAAATTTTGCTATGCATTTGATGGAGTTAGCAAGATTTAAAACTATTCCAAAATTTCAATCGATAGCATTAATAGTTGCTAAAATATATTGGTGTGACAGACAGACTGACAGGCAAAGTCGCACTATAAAGCATATTCTTTTTTTGACTGACTTCAAAAATGAAGGAGGTTCTCAATTCGTCTGTAGGTATATATATAAATATTTTACCTGTAGGTAAGGTACGGAACCATAAAAAGAGATGGGATAGTTAAGTCATTTAACCCCGCACACCCTTCTAGATTATATACAGTAGAATCTTAGGCATAGCTTGCCAATAACCAAGATTAGGGTGTAATTATCGATTTAGGATAAAGTGGATTTTAAGTACAATTGCAGATTAGGCAATCTATCGGCTAATCTATACTTATAATAAAACTGTAACAGGTCCAATTCTGTACATTGAAGATATTTTGAAAATTATATTTGGAGGGCATTCTATAACCGATACTGAGGCCGAACATGTAATTTTTTAAATTTTTGTCTGTCTGTCTGTCTGTCTGTCTGTCTGTCTGTCTGTCTGTCTGTCTGTATCTCGGCTGAGCATCACGCCGAAACTACTGGATGGATTGAAACGAAACTTGGCATGATTTGAGATCTTACTACGAGGTAGGACATAGGATACTTTTTATCCCGTAATCTAGCACGGTTCTTTTGGGAGAGGGGATTAAAGTCAAAATGGGTACTTGGTTATACGCTTGGTCCGATTTTATCATTTTTTCTTGATAATTATAATAAATATTTGTAAGGAAACACTCATAGACAGTTGTTAACAATTTTTGGAAATCGATCAGGTTAAGCAACGTTAGCTAAGGTCATTAAATAGATGGGTGACCGTTTAACGCCATTTGAACTAAACGTTTCCGTGCTTTGGAGGGCAAGTACAAAGTGGGTCCAAGTTTTTAACCGACTTTAAAAAAGGAGGTTTTGTATTCTATGCGAATGTATATTATTGAAAGTTTAGTAAACGTAAACACAGCGCGGGCGGAGCTGCGTGGGTCAGCTAGTAGTACATATATCCCTTTTAAGCTCCTAATACATAATTCTTTGCGTAAGCTCTATTATGTTTCAAATCGATAAGGATTATAGGGATCAGTTTAATATGTTCATTTTGAGCCAAAGTTCGACACGCTTAAACATTTAAGTATTAGAAATCCATAATTTGGGGATCAAATGCGGTATTTACTACTGCAGTCTAGCAAAGTCAAAGTGTCAAAGTCAAAATATCTTTATTATGTATAGGCCCCACGGAGACACTTATACAAAAATCATTTTTACAAACTACTCGTACCACCGGATCGTAACGCGGCCGCTACTGAGAAGATCCGGCAAGAAACTCAGCGGGCTTGTCTTTTTTTGTCATTTTTTTAAAAGTTTATAATGATCTGGCTTCGTTTTATTACTGGGAAAATAGCATTAACATTTAGCCAATTATCAATGTGGCGTTCCAAGGGGGAGGCCTATGTTCAGCGGTGGACATGTTCCGACTAGTGATAATTCCAAATCTATTGTATAGAGTGTTACTAAGTGTAGCGCAGTGCCGCTCTTAAATAACGTATTTTTCTGGCATGAGATACATAAAATACTAAATCGACAGAGCGTAACCAACTAAAAAAAATACCAGATATGAACAGCGGCTGGTATATTTGGAACTAAGAACAAATAACTGAAGTCGTTACCATAAAAATATACAACGATATTTTAGAACAGCGCGTATTCCGCACCGGGGCGGTATCTCCATACTTTTCACATTACTTATGCATAGAGTACAGATTGAAACGAGTTGCGTAGTCGCATAGTCATCGGTATTCAAAGCCAACCCGTCCGGCTTAACCACGACCTGTCTACAACACTGATTGTGTACAAACAGGACACAAAAATAGCTTATAACCACCTTAAAAAAGAAGAAGGTTCTCAATTTGGATGTAATAATAATATAATAATAATAACAGCCCTGGTTTATGTTTATGCTGGGCACGGGCCTCCCCTCAAGATGAGGGGGCTTAGGCCGTAGTCCACCACTCTGGCCAAGTGCGGGTTGGCGGACCTCACACGTCATTCGAAAGCTATTTAGGCTTTCTCAGACATGCAGGTTTCCTCACGATGTTTTCCTTCACCGAAGACTAGTAACAATCGCACAAAGACGATTCGCACATGATTCATTAAAGAAATCAGAGGTGCGAGCCGGAGTTCGAACCTGCGCACCTTGTTTCCAAGGCAAGCGCTCGCCCACTGAGCTGTTACCGCATACAGTGCTGTTACCGCATATTCGGATGTATGTTTTTAAATTTAAAAAATTGAACTGTAGTCTCAGAGTAATTAGAATGGAGCTAGTATCGCGTCGATTCCCCGAACAAATTTATCGTGGCACTTTTGCGGGGTGCGGGAGGCGAAGTAAACACACACAGATACAATTTCACGCATACCCACACTATAATAAACTCGCAACACATTCAAAAAGATACGCACACAAATAAAGAATGACCTGAACATATGAACAAAATTTGGCAGAGGAGATACCACTGGAGAGATCATGATGCGCTAACCCCTCTGCCAAATTTTGTGTGCGTATCTTTTTGAATGTGTTGCGAGTTTATTATAGTGTGGGTATGCGTGAAATTGTATCTGTGTGTGTTTACTTCGCCTCCCGCACCCCGCAAAAGTGCCACGATAAATTTGTTCGGGGAATCGACGCGATACTAGCTCCATTCTAATTACTCTGTCTACAGTCACAGTCAGTTACTACAGTCTTCTGTAGTCGGTAAAGTAGACTATCAATTGTAACTATCAAGTTATCCAAGTAGGTACCACCGCAGTGTCAGATATTCTGCCGCCAATCAATAGTGTGTCGTATACATTGCCGTGTTCCGGTATGAAAGGTATGGTAACTGGTGAAATTACACGGATAGTCTCGGGTGACGAGCGGCAGTGTATTGCAGTTGTCTATAGGCAAGCTATAGTCAGGCGTCACTTACCCTCAGGTAAGCCAGTAGGTTGAATAGGAAGAGAGAATAGAAGTTGGTCCCAGTCAGTTGCTTCACATGGCGACCAACATTAATATTTGACATACAATAGAATTAGATAATTTTCCAATTGCAGCACCCGCAAATAATTGTTAGTTTAGAAAATTGGAATTTATTTTATTAATAATGACTTTTGTAAACGATAATGATTTCTGATATTTACGCGAATACTACACATTGAAATGAAACTAATTTTACGGATTATATCGCGGTTTATTTTTGATTTTAATTACCCAACGTTTCGAATACTTTACAGCATTCATAATAAACTCCGTAATAATAATCCGATAAAAAGAATGCGAAACTAATTTTACGGTTATCCGTAAAATTAGTTTAATTTCAAAAAGAAAAAAAACTGGTGCGACTTACAGAAAAATGGACATAGAGGTATGGTGGATACATATGGTGGAGCCATAAAGGTCCCATTTCAGTCCGCACTCTATAATGAAAGATAAACCCAGTGAAATTATTACAAAGAGTTCTGAGCTTAAATCGCTGTTATATCGCGGCAGTAGGTACTTAGTTGTAAAATTATGACAATTTGTAACCGCCTCAAAGACCTTGTACAAAATAAACTATTTCAATTTTGCAAATTGCGACCACATTGTCCTACAACATTTCAGTTTACAAAAGGAATAGAAACTTCTATTCAAGAAACACTATTGTTCAAATCAATCAACCCACACAATCCATTAAATGTTGTCAATTTTCCGAACTTCATGCCATTACATGTATTTTTGTTATTTTTTAAAGACATGTTGCATTTTAAAAGGGCACGTTCACCTTGAATACAGATGATGCTACTAATTGTAATAAAGTAATAAAAACATTTTTATTTACATCAAGTTATTTAAATAATAATTATACCTGTAGCGGAGCTACTGATACGTAGGTTTATTTACTATTATTGTCTAACGCAGTATTTCGTTACTTATTCCTTAAGTAAACTAACATCTAAAGTAATACCTAAACCTAAACACGTATTCTAGACTTACAGCTAAACCTATGACCTAATCTAAACCTAAGACTATTTACTAACCTAAATCTTAGTACTTAGTGTTTATAATTGTTTGCGCAAGTTAATTATGTTTATGTCATGTAGTTTGTTTATTTTGTGTATCCAACGAGCAGCCGGACAAACACATTGTAAATATTAATTTCATATTAGCGATCGCACGGCCCGGTCTCTCAAGACCGGCTGAATACCGACGCGGCGACGTTGACCGAACCTTTCCGAGCGGCGCGTGAGCGCCACCACTCGGCGATGTTCGAGCAGTCCGCTACCGGCCGATATCGCTGCGAGACGCTTTGTTTACTTTTTCCGTGCAAGCTCAATTACTTACGTGCTATCTTTCCTGTCACTGTGCTAACTTGCTATCGCTTGTAATTTCCCCTTCTGTCTTAATTTCATGTGTTTCTATGTGCATATGAATAAACTGCTTATGTGCCTGTGCTTTGGACTTATTCATTCATCCATATACGGACCTACTCGACGTCGCACATAAGCGTAAGTAGCACTTTGAATACTGGGTGCCCCCTGCTATACTCTGGGAGACCCTATACTGTGGAGACGGCATCCCAATTGCTACACTGGTGACCCACGAAGAACACAAATATGAGCGACAGCAGTAGTGAGTCAGCACATACCGCCAATTCACAAAATGGCGACAATGTCACTAAGCGCCGAACCAAAAAAGGGCACCCGTGTCGAACGCCATTGAAACGTGACGAGAGTGAGGGTGAAACGGTGCGCAAGCCTAGGTTTAACCTGAAGGTGCCACCATTTTCGCCGGAAGATCCGGAGATTTGGTTCGCGCTACTGGAGGGGCAGTTCGAGAACTTCGGAATCACTGACGACGCCACCAAATTCACCCAGGTTACCATAAACCTGGACTTGGTACACGCAAAGGCGGTTAAAGACATAATAGTCAACCCCCCCCTTTCGAACCGGTACAATAAAATCAAAACAGAGCTAATTCGCCGATTATCAGCGTCACACGAAAAGAAAGTGCGCCAGCTGCTGACACATGAGGAGTTGGGGGACCGAAAACCATCGCAGTTTCTGCGCCACCTGCAAGACCTCGCAGGGCCCTCGGTTCCGGCTGACTTCATTAGAACCATTTGATGCCAGCGCCTGCCCAGCAACGTGCAGACGGTGCTGGCTTCACAGCCAACACTCTCACCGGAGCAGCTCGCTGACCTTGCCGACAATATACAAGAAATTGTCACGCCGTGCAATGTGGCGGCGACGTCGTGCAATACCAGCGGCCCGTCGAGTGAGATAGCCGAGCTGAAGAGGATGGTCGAGCAACTGGCTGTGAAGGTCGACGAGAACAGCCGCGCGTCCCACCGCTAAGCAGACAGGTCCAGACATCGGCAACGCGCTTCTTCGCATTACCGTTCCGGATCCCGCCAGCGGTCACGGACAAGGTCAAACTCCAGTTACCGTAAACATCCACTGTGTTGGTATCATTTAAGGTTCGGTAATAAAGCACATAACTGTATCAAACCGTGTGACTATTCGGGAAACGGGTAGGGCAGTATGTTATGGCGGCCAACGCCTGCCCTTCTAGCGGTCGCTTATTTGTAACGGATAAACGGACTAATATAATGTTTCTTATTGATACAGGTAGATGTTTGTGTTTTTCCACGTTCAATGTTAAAGGAACGCCGCGAAAAGACTAATTTTGACTTGTGTGCCGCCAACGGCAGTTTTATTAGTACATACGGTTACACAAACCTTTTATTGAATATAGGCTTGCGCCGTGACTTCCCCTGGCGATTTATTGTAGCCGATGTCACGCGAGCGATAATAGGTGTGGATTTCTTATCACATTATAATTTGATGGTAGACATTAGAAATAAAAAACTAGTCGACCAACATACAACACTCGCGACCACGGTTTCACTCGCGAATTGTTTTGATAATGTTTCTTCGGTAAAGGTTATGTCTGGTGATTCGGTGTATCATACTATACTAGCACAATACCCCGAAATCACCCGACCACCTGGTACTTTTAATAAGAATGACACTTGTAAACACAACACACTACACTACATCCGCACCACGCCTGGACCACCTGAATCTTGTGCACCGAGAAGGCTAGCGCCTGATAGGCTTAAGATTGCTAAGGCAGAGTTTGAGGCAATGTTACAGATGGGTATTTGCAGACCTTCAGAGTCTCCCTGGGCATCTCCCCTACACCTCGCGCCGAAGAAGAATGGCTGGCGACCTTGTGGGGACTACCGCAGGTTAAACGCACGCACCATCCCGGATAAGTATCCGATCCGCAATATTCAGGACTTCTCGCATAATATTGCTAACTGTACAGTCTTTAGCACCCTAGATTTAGCCAAAGCCTATAATCAGGTGCCTGTTAATCCGTCTGATATAGCCAAAACTGCCATCACAACCCCGTTCGGTCTTTACGAATTTCCGTATATGACGTTTGGTCTTCGCAATGCTGGTCAAACCTTTCAACGGTTCATGGATGAGGTGTTGCGAGGACTAGACTTCGTATACTGTTACATAGATGATATCGTACTGTTTTCAGCAGACCTGAAAACTCATGAAAAACATCTTCATGGGGTATTCGGTAGGTTACGCGACTTTGGCATAGTACTAAATTCTAGTAAATGTGTGTTCGGTGCCTCAAAAGTAAATTTTCTAGGCTATGAAATTTCAGCGGAAGGCACGAAACCCCTGCCTGAAAAAGCGGAGGCAATAGGAAAATTTCCTGAGCCCAAAACCGTCAAGGAATTGCGTAGGTTCTTGGGTATGCTCAATTTTTACCGTAGGTTTATCCCGGACGCAGCCCAGCATCAAGCCCCACTGAACGCACGCTTGACAGGCTCAGTAAAGGGCTCACATCCTGTCACCTTCGACACAAAAGAGCGGGAGGCCTTCGAAGCATGCAAACGGGGTCTATGCCAAGCCGCTATGTTGGCACACCCTGATAGCAACGCTCAACTGGCTCTCGTAACGGATGCTTCCGATACTGCAATGGGTGCAGTATTACAGCAGTTGAAGTCTGGTACCTGGCAGCCCCTCGCATTCTTTTCTCGAAAGTTAAGCACAGCGCAGAGAAAGTACTCGCCATATGACCGCGAACTTCTGGCCGTATATGAGTCTATCAAGCATTTTAGGCATATGGTCGAAGCTCGCGATTTTGTGATTTATACGGATCACAAACCGCTTACGTTCGCCTTCACTACCAGGAAGGATAATTGTTCACCCAGGCAGTTTCGTCACTTAGATTTTATATCGCAGTTTACAACAGACATCAGACATATTTCCGGTAAGAATAATGTGGTTGCTGATCCCTTATCTAGAGTGGTAGAGATTGTGCAGCCAATTGATCCAGAAGCGTTGGCAGCCGCTCAAGATAGCGACCCGGAGTTGAAACAGCTTCTTACCGGACACACGTCTCTGCAACTCAGTAAAGTGAAACTGCCTGGTACGAATACTTTACTATTCTGTGACGTAAGTGGCACTTCTCCGCGACCCTACATTGTCGAGGCTTACAGGAGACAGATCTTCGAATCACTGCACTGCTTAAGTCACCCTGGAGCCAAAGCGTCCATTAGGTTAGTGAGTGATCGTTACGTGTGGCCAGGCATCCGCAAGGATTGCCGCGAGTGGACTCGCAGTTGTCAAGCCTGCCAGCGCTCTAAAGTCACGAGGCATGTCTCTGCTCCGTTGGGTACATACAACGTACCACAGGGCAGATTCCAGGTAATCCACATCGACCTCGTCGGTCCATTACCACTTTCGTTAGGATATCGGTACTGTCTCACTGCCATCGACCGCTTTACTCGCTGGCCTGAGGCAATACCGATCGCAGATATCACCGCCGAAACTGTGGCGAAGGCGTTATTAAGTGGGTGGATCTCGCGTTTTGGTTGTCCGGTCAAAATCGTAACTGACAGAGGAAGACAGTTTGAGTCAGCTTTGTTTAAGGCATTGTCTCAAACCGTTGGTTTTGTCCATAGACATACAACAGCGTACCACCCTGCATCAAACGGCATGGTTGAACGGTTTCACCGGCAGCTTAAGGCAGCCATAACCTGTCATGCAGACAGCTGTTGGGTGGAGTCGCTACCTTTAGTTTTATTAGGTATTAGGACAGCGCTTAAAGAAGACCTGAAAGCGTCTTCCGCCGAATTGGTCTATGGTGAGACGTTACGCCTACCAGGAGACTTCTTTGTTCCATCTTTAAATGAGTCATACGACCTTACGGACTATGCAGCTCGTTTGCGCTCATTTGTCAACAGGTTGAAGCCTCCTCCAGCAACACGCCATGGCAACCAGCGTTCACCATTTATTTTTAAGGACCTTGCTACATCATCCCACGTCTTCCTTCGCGATGACACTGTAGCTGGTTCACTTAAACCCGCATACACAGGACCTCATGAAGTCCTTCAAAGAGGTGACAAGGTGTTCAAAATTGTATTTAATGGTAAGAAAGTCACTGTGTCCATAGACAGGTTGAAACCCGCCTACTTGATGCACGACACACAAACTTACACTCATACTCCAAATACACAAACTAACACTCACATCTCACGAACAAAACCTAGCACACATACGTCGCACACACGCACTCAGACTCCTACGTACACCCCACAGCCACTTACGCCTGATGCCGGAGACAACATTGTCAAAACAAGCAGGTCAGGGCGTAGGGTAAGATTTCCTGACTATTATCGCCCGTAGGACGGTCTCAGGAGGGGGGTGGTGTAGCGGAGCTACTGATACGTAGGTTTATTTACTATTATTGTCTAACGCAGTATTTCGTTACTTATTCCTTAAGTAAACTAACATCTAAAGTAATACCTAAACCTAAACACTTATTCTAGACTTACAGCTAAACCTATGACCTAATCTAAACCTAAGACTATTTACTAACCTAAATTTTAGTACTTAGTGTTTATAATTCTGCCGTCATAAAACGAAAGGACGTATCTACCTAAAGTGCGAAACGGAGAAAAAAAATAAAAAGTATTTTTGAAAGTAAAAAATTCGCTGTGCTCAAGAAAATAATAAAAATAATATTTTATCTGTGAAAAAGTATGAATTAAAGTTTGGTCTATTGAATTAAAGATGCAAACATTATTAAAATAGATTTTAAATATGAAATAAATTACATTTTCCCTTTTTGCTTAGTAAAAAAATTACAAGAATATACATGATACTGCAATGAAAAGACGTTTCTGGCTAGATACTTCCTTTCAACTTAGTAATTTAGGAAACGTCTTTTTTACTTAGCGATAATGGGTAACTAGGTTGTCGTTACCTAAATAAAATAGACGTATTTAGCCATTTACTGCTTTTCAACTTAGTGATTCTTACCTACAGTCGGTGAACTTACTAGTACCTGTATAGAAACGCCAATGTTGCATAATTAACTGTCAGATAATTAACAGCCCATATTTAAACTTAAATAAATTTAATCATAAAATAAAAATGAAATATAAAACTTCTTTAGTTGGTACTCACTCATACCACCAAGGCACCAACAAACGTGAAATGTTAAGGTTCTGGGCGGAAAATTGTAGTAAACTTCTTAATATTGATCGCTCAGCTGATTTACAATAAAACAAATATCTGAATTTCCTATAGATATAGCTCTAGACAAACCAATTTCTATCAGCGAAATTACTGCCGCTATTCAGCTACAAAAACTTTTTAAGCAAATGTGGCATGTTGAACTAGTTCCCAAAGACTTCACAGAGTTAAAAATCTTTGCACTGTATGAAAATAAAGGTAACTCGGCTGATTGAAATTCTTATAGAGGTACCTCACTTCCCACGGCTTTCGGAAAAACCTTGGCCAGAGTACTCCCCAACCGTCTCATAAATGATAAAAGAAAATATTCTTCCCCAACCTCAATTTGGCTTTCGTCTAAATAGAGGCAATATTTCGATTGGTCAATCACAAGAGAAAAGAACAACATCGAGCACTATTTCTTTGTATGGTAGACCTCGATAAGACTTTTGATAAGATTTGATGAGTTAGTGGTCAGTGCCCCGAGCATGGTGTCTGCTACATCTAACGGACAGCCCTCAAGTCATGTAATAGACTTGACAAATGATGTGACCTTACAAATGAACACAGAAGGTGATGTTAGATGTGGCAGTAACATTAACTCATCTAAAAATAAAAACAAACTAAAGAAGTATGTAAAGATTAATAAATATATTAAAAAAACACAAAAATTAGTAAAAAAGCATAGATTTTTTATCAAGAATGTTAAGTTAAATAGAGAACGCTTGCAACTTATTGACAGACTAGATATGTATGCACGCAAATTAGAAAATAGTACTTTAAAGTATAAAAATGACACATTGGCTTTACAAGATGAAATAAATAACTTAGCAAGTAAATTAAAATCTATGACTGGAAAATATAATTCTTCAGAAAACTTGATGAAGGAATACATTCTGGCCATGAATGAACTGGTTATGGACAAATGTAACAGTAACAATAGGAGAAAAAGTTTTGTAGACATTCATAAACGAGTTTCAACTAGTTTTTCTGTGCCTGATTGCATTCCTGACGCAGAGCCTACACTAGATAAATGTCAACCCGTAAGCAATAGTTTACAAAATAATGAATGTGTGAGCTCAGATGCCTACATTAATAACACAAACAGCTGTCAAAGGGGCAATTTTCAATCAGAAACCAAAAAAAAATTGGTTATTTTCAGTGATGAACTCGGTAAACATATGGGTACTATTATATCAGACATCTGCAGGGAGTACTCAGTTATTAATAATTGTTTTCCTGGCTTATCCTACCACGATATTATGAGAAGAATACTCTCTTATAACTATAGCCAGACAACTTCTGTAATTATACTTATAGGGAATAGGGAAAAAGTTGACAAAAAAAATATAGTAGATTATAATAATGATTTACTAAAATTAAATGTAGATAAAATTGTTATGTTTACATTTCCGTATTGCCATAGCTTGCCACAGGTGGAAAATCAATCTAGATATAAGTTAAATATGTTACTCCACAATTTGACATGTACTAATAACTTCTCTAAAATTGACAAACTACATTTAATTGACATTAACAATTATGTTAATAAGTCTTTTTTTATTAATAAAGATAGATGTTATCTTTCTAATTATATTAAGAGACAGATAGCTAGTTCGCTATTATATTTTTTTGATATATTAGCCAAAAACTTGGCTAACAAAGTTACTGCTCCTATTGAGCAATGCTGTACTGACATTTTGCCTAGTTCAAAAAAGAATCTGGCAATTAATAATATTGACATACAGAGTGATTTAAATTAGATATTAAGACAATAGAGATAAACTCTTGCTTAAATGATATAAAACAACATAATTTAAAGGACACTCTAATTAGGAAGGTGTCCTCGATCAACCTAGTGCATCAGAATATACAAGGCCTGATGGGTAAAGATTTACAAATTGAATTATTTATGTATGATTACAAAATAGACATTATGTGTGTTACTGAGCACTGGTTGAAAAGTAACCAAATTATATTCAATTTTAATAATCACCAAGTTGTCAGCTCATACAGTAGAGTAAATATGATACACGGTGGCTCTTTAATTATCCTCAACAAAAATATTAAATGTAAAGAACGCAAGGATATTGTGAGCCTGTCTGTCGAGCGAGTTATTGAAGTCGCTTGTATTGAATTTGAGCAGTTCATTATTATATGCGTTTATAAGCCTCCATGTTCGCCTTACGAACAATTTGAGAAATCCATGGAGGATATTCTATTTAAGTTGGCTAATACAAATAAATCAATTGTTGTCTGTGGAGATTTTAACATAAATTTACTAGAAAACACCACAATGAGTAATAGGTTTATCACACTTTTTAAATCATACAATTTGTACAAAACATTTTTGGAACCAACTAGGATAACTGCCACAAGCGCGACATGTATTGATAACATTTTTACCGACGTAAAGCCTGTAGCTAAATTAATTATAAATAACTTAGAATCTGACCACACCGGTCAATTTGTTGTTTTGCCTAGGAAAGCTGATAGGTTCCAAAGGAAAATAGTTAGTTTTGTTCCAATATCTAAAAGACGTTTAGAACTTTTTGAGGAAAGTCTGACCCATAGGTTATTAAAGTTATACTATCACAATAATCCGAATGTATTGTATAAGTCTCTGTTTGATATAATAACTGGGGTGTTTAATAATATTTTTCAACCGAAAAATGTATCTCTGCGTCTACATGCTGGGTTTAGTGAATGGGCGACTGTAGGCCTTAATAAGAGTAGACACAAATTATATGACTTATATGATGAGAAAACACATAACCACAATGTAGCATTTAAAGAGTATGTCAAGAATTATTCAAAAATTTTTAAAAGGGCCTGTGCAGTAGCTAAGTCTATATATATTAGAGATAAGATAAAAAGTGCAGGTAATAAAATAAAAATGACGTGGAATATTATTAATAATGAAACTGGCAGACAAAAAGGACACAATCGTGATTTTCAATTAAAAATAAATGACAAAATTGTAAAAGCGGACATAGAAGTAGCTACAGAATTTGAAAAATTTTTCAATAGTATTCCTCAAGTAACAACCACAACCCTTTCTTCATCTGCTAGTTCCGCTGAGTTAATTCTTAAGAATAATGTGAAGGGTTGCGCCATTACTTTTAAATTTTCTGAAGTCAATACAAAAGACATTGTTAATACTTTTAAAAGTCTAGATATCAAAAAAACTAGTGACTTATGGGGGTTATCTGTTAAGACAGTATCGTCCATCATACATGTTATTGCACCAAATTTGGCAGTTTTGTTCAATAGTTGTGTAGCATCTGGTGTATTTCCTGATCTTATGAAACTTAGTAAAGTGATTCCTTTGTTTAAATCAGGTTGTACTACAGATCCAACTAATTTTAGGCCGATTTCTATACTACCGACACTAAGTAAAATCTTTGAAAAACTGATGCTTAGTCAAATGTTAAATCATTTTAATAATAATAAATTATTTCATAGTAATCAGTTCGGTTTTACGAAGAATCGCTCCACTGTAGACGCAGGGATTGAACTGTTAAAAAATATCTATGATGCGTGGGAAAAATCGCAGGATGCTTTAGGTATATTCTGTGACTTATCTAAAGCGTTTGACTGCGTTGATCACATCACGCTTATAAGGAAGTTACACCACTATGGAGTAAGAAATAAGGCTCTTGACCTTTTGACTTGTTATTTAGACAATAGAATTCAAAAGGTAGATGTTAATGGAAAAATATCTCCTGGCGCTAAGGTCACAATGGGCGTTCCACAGGGCTCAATTTTGGGACCATTCCTGTTTCTTATCTATATTAATGACTTGCCTTATTATGTAGGAAAGAATCACGGGATTGTGTTGTTCGCTGATGATACTTCTTTATTATTTAAAATCAAACGACAATTAATTAATTATGACGAGGTTAACAATGCATTATCTAAAGTGGTTCATTGGTTTAGTACTAACAATCTTTGCCTAAATGAATCAAAAACTAAATTGATTAAATTTTCCACCCCTAATGTAAGACAGGAGAGAACCAACGTGGAATTAAATGGATCTGGGATAGATCCTGTTGAGTCAACTGTATTTTTAGGAATCACCATAGATAAGAAGCTGCAATGGGGCCCACATATTAAAAAACTGTCCGGCAGGCTTAGTTCAGCGGCGTATGCAGTTAAGAAAATTAGACTTTTAACTGACGTTGATACTGCTAGGATAGTTTACTTTAGTTACTTCCACAGTATTATGTCATATGGAATACTCCTGTGGGGTAATGCCGCAGATCTCAACGCTATTTTTGTGCTCCAAAAAAGAGCCGTAAGAGCTATCTACAATCTGGCTCCCAGAGATTCGCTTAGAGAAAAGTTTAAGGAGATAAAGATTTTGACAGTGGTGTCACAGTATATTTTTGAAAATTTAATGTATGTAAAGAAAAATATTAATAACTTTAAAAAGAGAAGTGATGTTCACTCGGTTAATACACGTGGTAAAGATGACCTTAGTTTACATGTTACTCGTCTCCACAGAGTAAGTAATTCTTTTGTAGGACAGTGTATACGTTTCTATAATAAGCTTCCCAATGGTATCAGAGATCTGCCTATAAATAAATTCAAATGCACTGTTAAATCTAAACTTGCTAAAAAAGGCTACTACAAAATTTCCGATTACTTGGAAGACAAAACAGCCTGGGAATGAACTGCTCAAATAGTTTTAGAATACTAATTTTAATTTTAAGACTGAATACAGCAAATGTCATAGTGAAAAGTGTTTTGCTGGATGATGTCTTATGTACTCGTATTTTTTTAATATATTTTATTTTTTATTTCAAGACGCAAGGCTACTGGGATTTTGGTTCGGTCATGCTCGCCATCGAAAAGTCTCTGCTTGTGGCGGCTTTGTGTGGCGGGTCACCCCCTTCCCTCTAATATGGTTGAGGGGAGTGATGGCTGCTGCTCAAGTCAACTCGTGCGCGGGTGCTGCTTGGGGGGACTGGTCCGGCCGCTGTCCTTTTATCCTTTTTTATTTTATTTTTTTTCTTTTGTAGTCTAGCAGCAAAATTGATTATTACTTTATTTACGTTCTGAAGGCAATTCACTTGAGCTTGTAAATTATTCTTGGTATGTATCTAACTTAGACGACTTGTGACAAAAGTTGGTAATATGTTAAAGTGCTTTGTGTCTTGCCTGACGAGGCACTGCTTAACAGCAGAAGGTAAATGTTTAACGTGTGCCACTGTGATTTTGGATCGGTCATGCTCGCCATCGAAAAGTCTTTGCTTGTGGCGGCTTCGTGTGGCGGGTCACCCCCTTCCCTCCAATATGGTTGAGGGGAGTGATGGCTGCTGCTCGAGTCAACTCGTGCGCGGGTGCTGCTTGGGGGGACTGGTCCGACTACTATCCCTTTGGCATTTTAGTTTGTTGTATTTTCGTCGTATTTTTTATTTTATTTGATATTTTGAACGGCAGGACACACTGTCGCTGGTGCTAATCTAATTGTAAAAAGACAAACTTTGTTTTAAAAAAAAATGTGAAAAAATGACAAGCCCGCTGAGTTTCTTGCCGGATCTTCTCAGTTGAGGCCGCGTTGTGATCCGGTGGTAGCTTTTAAAAAAAATGACCGTTCAAAAGTGCTAGCGTTAAGCCTATTTGAAATAAAAATTTTTGAATTTTGAATTTTTTTTGAATTTTTGATAGTGTACGTCGTGTCATTTTTTGGATTCTGCTACTCAAACTTGGTTGTACAGAAAAGTTTGCACGGATGTTAAGACTGTTACATGATAACATAACCTGTGTTTATGTAAACGGTGAGCGGACAGATTTTTTTCCCGTGAGTTGTGGAGTGGAGCAGGGTTGCGTTTTGGCACTAATACTATTTGCAGTGTACTTTTTAGTGGTAGATACATTAAAAACAGCCAACAAGACACACATTCGATATCGTGCTTACTAATGGCAAACTTTGTTATTCATCCCTGCTAAAACCTCAAAGAATGGTCTCCCATGATATATTCACAGACACAGAGATTTGGTATGCGGATGATCCTTGTTTTGTGGAGGAAACTTCGAATGCCTTTCAAGATTTGATGGAAAAACGAAATCTCTCGACTCGTAGATTCGGCTTAAAAATAGGTAAGTATAACAAAGATAGAATTTATGTCTATGGACACAGAAGTTCCTACTCCATTATAGCCGTATATACGGCTCAACGCCACAATTCTTAAATTTTTCAACTTATCCTCGTCGGAGACGTGGATACTTTATTGCAGACATACGAACATTGGATAGATTTCATCTCAAGTGCCTCCGTGAAATCATGAACATTCATTGGTCTTATCGTTTGAGACACCAATGTTTTGCGTCGAGGTAAATTTTACGGGATTAGGCGTATCTAATGAAACGTCATTTACGCTGGAGTGGCCACGTAGTTAAGATGTCGGACGATAGAGTAGTAAAACGCATCATTTTTTCTGAACTAGAGGAAGGTAAGCGGAAACAATGTGGCTAACTTCTCAGGTATAAAGATGGTCTGAAAAGACATGAAAGGATGTAGAGTGGATCACCTTCACTAGGAAAATTTGGCTAAGCAACGAAGTACATGAAGACAAAAAGTACATGGCCTGGTGCAGGTGTTCGAGGAGCAAAGGAGGCATGTATTGGATGCTAAGTGGGATGCGATTTCGAGCAGGCCACCCTCCTAAATGCAATACAATTATGTAACTGGTACTCTTATGTCCACATTGCACTCGTATAAACAGTACCAAAACAGGCTATAACATTAATGTTAGAATTCATAGTGTAATCACATGATTTGTAGAGTTTTTAATATAGACCGTAGATAAAATAGATGCAGTAACGTCTTTTCATTTTATGATTAAATACATTATTGTGCAAACAAATAAGACGGTTCTACGTAAATGCGTCTTTTCAACTTATTATATGTCAGAAATGACTTTCTTACTTCGTAAACATTATGACTTGCAGCAGAAGTGTCTTAATTAATAGTGAGATTTATATGGTTCTGATTGTTAAAGCCAGAATAAAAAAATACTGGTAGATGCGTAATTTTTTTCTGATCACGATGGCGTATTTAACTCAATTATGAAAAAAATGTCAGATACGTCTTTTTTCCTTATGACGGCAGAATTGTTTGCGCAAGTTAATTATGTTTATGTCATGTAGTTTGTTTATTTTGTGTATCCAACGAGCAGCCGGACAAACACATTGTAAATATTAATTTCATATTAGCGATCGCACGGCCCGGTCTCTCAAGACCGGCTGAATACCGACGCGGCGACGTTGACCGAACCTTTCCGAGCGGCGCGTGAGCGCCACCACTCGGCGATGTTCGAGCAGTCCGCTACCGGCCGATATCGCTGCGAGACGCTTTGTTTACTTTTTCCGTGCAAGCTCAATTACTTACGTGCTATCTTTCCTGTCACTGTGCTAACTTGCTATCGCTTGTAATTTCCCCTTCTGTCTTAATTTCATGTGTTTCTATGTGCATATGAATAAACTGCTTATGTGCCTGTGCTTTGGACTTATTCATTCATCCATATACGGACCTACTCGACGTCGCACATAAGCGTAAGTAGCACTTTGAATACTGGGTGCCCCCTGCTATACTCTGGGAGACCCTATACTGTGGAGACGGCATCCCAATTGCTACATAGGTACCAGCCCTTGCTTATGTCCCAATGTTGGCCACGGGCCTCTCGTCAAGATGAAGGGGCTATATATGTAGTGCAACCACGCTGGCCGCCGCGTTGGCGGACTTCACACGTCATTCGAGCTAGTTAGGCTTTCTCAGATGCTTCCTCACGATGTTTTCCTTCACCGAAAGCTAGTTACAAACGCACAAAGACATGATTAATTAAAGAAATCAGAGGTGCGCGCCGGAGTTCGAACCTGCGTACATTGTTTCCAAGGCAAGTCAGTGAGCGAGCTCAGTGAGCTGTCACTGCTACGTTATTTAAATAATTAAACAAAAATACGTATACTACAAAAACAGGATTACACTAAGTCAAGAGTAAATTACCGACACGAACAAACATCTCTATTCATAACTATGTATATCTTTATTGAGGTACTAGCTGACCCACGCAGCTCCGCCCGCGCTGTGTTTTCGTTAATTAAATTTCAATAATATACATTCGCATTGAATACAAAACCTCCTTTTTTAAAGTCGGTTAAAATCTTGGACCCACATTGTACTTGCCCTCCGAAGCACGGAGCCGTTTAGTTCAAATGGCGTTAAACGGTCACCCATCTATTTAATGACCTTACCTAACGTTGCTTACCCTGATCGATTTCCAAACATTGTTAACAACTCTCTATGAGTGTTCCCTTACTAATATTTATTATATTATAAAGAAAAAATGATAAAATCGGACCAAGCGTATAACCAAGTACCCATTTTGACTTTAATCCCCTCTCCCAAAATAACCCTGCTAGATTACGGGATAAAAAGTATCCTATGTCCTACCTCGTAGTAAGATCTCAAATCATGCCAAGTTTCATTTGAATCCATTCAGTAGTTTCGGCGTGATGCTCAGCCGAGATACAGACAGACAGAGAGACATACAGACAGACAGACAGACAGACAAAAATTAAAAAAATTACATTTTCGGCCTCAGTATCGGTTATAGAATGCCCTCCAAATATAATTTTCAAAATATCTTCAATGTACAGAATTGGACCCGTTACAGTTTTATTATAAGTATAGAAGATAGAGTATAGATTATGCACTCACGTAGTTAGGATTTGGTCATCTGCATGCAATCAATGCAGAGTAGTATTGATTACATTAAGTAGTATAACATGTTTTACAGCTAGATCTATAACAAAAACATAAAGTATAAGCGACAGTCCTCGGCGAATGCTTTTCAGCGACCCTATTAGCACTGTTGACACCAGCTTCCTTAATTCTTACCGCTCGATCATAATATTATGATCGACGAGGTAGGTCTACGACCTCCCTTAATTTCTATGACTTGAAAATAAAATAATCTTCTAGTAAAAGTGGTGTATATAAGAAGATATAATATCTATTCTATACTTAAAATAAAACTGTAACAGGTCCAATTCTGTACATTGAAGATATTTTGAAAATTATTTTGGAGGGCATTCTATAACCGATACTGAGGCCAAAAATGTATTTTTTTAAATTTTTGTCTTTCTGTCTGTCTGTCTGTCTGTCTGTATCACGGCTGAGCATCACGCCGAAACTACTGAATGGATTCAAATGAAACTTGGCATGATTTGAGATCTTACTACGAGGTAGGACATAGGATACTTTTTATCCCGTAATCTAGCACGGTTCTTTCGGGAGAGGGGATTAAAGTCAAAATGGGTACTTGGTTATACGCTTGGTCAGATTTTATCAATTTTTCTTTATAATATAACTAGCTGACCCGCGCAGCTCCGCCCGCCCTTTTATTACATTTTGCTCCCCTTTTCTCCCTCCTCCCTTGATTTATTTCTCTCTCCATTTCTCTCTTACAAAAAAAACTAATTCTATGCTCTCTCACTCGTCTCTCTTTCCCCACACACACACTCTCCCCGTTTTCCCCTCTCTGAACCCCCTCCCCTTTCTCTTCTCCCACCTGCACCCCCCCCCTTGCTCCATCTTAAGCCCCCTATCCCTCACCCCATCACCCCCTCCTCGAAACCCCTCTCCCTCTTTCTCCTTTCTTGCACCCTCCTCTCGTTCTATATATCTTCGTCAATCATGGTATCTGGGATTCTTACCAACTTAAACCCCTGCAGCTGTCGCATCGCCACATAAGAGGGAGGACCTGGGCCCTCCAGTGGGATCGGCACCAAATACTTCTCAGTGCGCATTATATCCCCCTTAAACCTGGCACCATGACACAGTATAAATATGTACAGTATGGAAGCTACCTACAAACGCTCGAAACGGCACACTCACACAAACATGCGCGTCGACGAGAGTTCTAAGCGAATTTCGCGATGCCGTCAGTTGTGCGTGCCGCGAAGTTAGTCTCCGCGAACTTTTTAAAAATTCATCAAAACCGAAGCTATCGTACGAGTATTTTAAATTGCCTGCTGATTTTAAAAGGTAAGAATGATAGGTATATTGTTATTCTTATATTATTGTATCGTTATATTATATTTGGTCTGTGTGATCGATCATAATGAATTCGTGAACTTATTTGTAAATCCAGAATGGCGGCGCTTTGATTAACACAAAAGTAAATCAAAGATGGCAGTTGCAATAATTATCAACTATTTTGTTATGGTTGTAGTTTTCATGGTTTTCCGGGGTGTTATAGCGGATAATGCTGCCAAACTGTAAATCCAAGATGGCGGCTACAATAAGTTATCAACTATTTTGTCATGGGTAGGTATCGTTTTCATGGTTTTCGAGGGTATTGAAGCCGCTGGTGCTATCAAATCCAAGATGGCGGCCGCAATAAAATTTTAACTATTTCGTCATTTCTTTTCCTTTTTTTTATAATGCATAATATTTAAACACTATTTGAAATCAGCATTTAGATGTAATAGCATTTAGTTGTAATAGTATACCTACAGTGTATTTATGAATAGACTAAGGATAATTATAAGATCACTTTTAGCCTAATTTTTCAATCTGATGAAATCATTTTTTTTTTTTTCATTTCATGTTCCTGCTTCTCAATTTCTTGTGGTCAGTTTCAATTGCTTGTGTTGTTTTTATTAATTGTAAAACCTGTGTCCGGTGTATGCTGTTGCTCTCCGACGCACTCTAGCTGACGGGTATCCACGGAAGTTCAGCGTCGTTGTGCCAGCTAGGAGCAACGACACATGCTGTGTGGATAACCTTTCAACGGCATTCTAATTATTAGTTTAAGTGTACTAAGTAGGCTAGTTACTGTACAAGATGTCGTTGAATAAATGTTTTTCTTTCACTGTATGTACAAGTTATTAAAAAAATTGAAGGTGTCAACCCTATCGCTTCCATGGAGTGTAGGTAATTATTTCGTCAACTAGGCTTAGTTTCCAAACTGTATCCATATTTTAACTGTGACCATGATCACGGTGACGGGGCTCGCAACCCCGTCACCATACTCGTTAGAGTCGCCGCCGTCACCCATCTATGTAATGACTTTGCCTAACGTTGCTTTACGTCCTATTCTCAGAACTACGCGATATGTACACAAAATTTCATACAAATCGGTTCACCCATCTATGTTATGACCTTGCTTTATGTTGCTTAACCTTAACCTAGCGGTATGAACAACGTTCACAGCTATTTTTTTCATTGGTTTAAATATTAGTGAAGTTTACGTTATATTGAAGAAGGGACAAATTCATGCTAACAACAATTTATTAATAGTTAATTATTTCTCATACAAAGTAAGGATGAAATATGTTTATTGTGGGGTATCCTTAAGATATAAACATATACCATTTGGGACTTTTTTGTAGACCTTGTTAAGGTGTACAATACTGTAGTACATTATTTTGATCCATCTCGTAGGGTTCAGCCAGCGTTAGCAATGTAAGCGCAAAAAAATGTGTTTATTTACGACATCACATTAGAAACCCCTAAAATTATCAGTGTTTCTCTACTTTATTATGCATGTATTATACATATAAACCTTCCTCTTGAATCACTCTATCTATTAAGACCAACCGCATCAAAATCCGTTGCGTAGTTTTAAAGATCTAAGCATACATAGGGACAGACAGACAGCGGGAGCGACTTTGTTTTATAATATGTATAGATAGATATGGATAAATATTAGTAAGGGAACACTCATAGAGAGTTGTTATCTAGGTTTTGTAATCGATCGGGTTAAGCAACGTTAGATAAGGTCATTAAATAGATGGGTGACCGTTTAACGCCTTTTGAACTAAACGGGTTCGTGCTTCGGAGAGCAAGTAAAAAGTAGGTCCCAGTTTTTAACCGACTATAAAAAAGGAGGTTATGTATTCGATGCTAATGTCTGTTATTAAAAGTTTAGTTACCTAACGTAAAAATAGCACAGGCGGAGCTGCGTGGGTCAGCTAGTATTTCAAAAAATGTAAAAAATTAGGCCCATGTGGCATGGTATCCAAAATGCTGGCAGCATTTCGCTGTATCGAAATAGAAATTCGCTGAGCGAGAAAATGGCCAGCTCTTGGGTGTACGATGACGACCAGCAGTTTTGAAATTAAATTAATAGACAATGGGCAGAATGGTCTCTTATTATGATTAACAATATAAAATTATTTTGACTTAGAAAAAAAACATTGAGAGCAATGAAGATCTTTTTAACACGCTTTTATTAGCTTGACCTGTATGTATGTAACTACGAGATGTATGATGGTAATGGAATCTTGAGATGCAATTTTGACCCACTTCTACACGTCCAAAACATTTAAAATTTTGCACATGTATCAAGAACCAGTGACAATATAATAAATAATATAGTATCATCGAGCTGATCTGATGCTGGGGCTCGAAGGTGGATAAGGGAACCCTTGGATGGATACTAGTAAAAGCATCGAGTTTGGACTCATTTGATTACTTTTAAAGAGTTATTTTCACTTTTACCATTAATGAGGACCTGATGATGGAACTGGAAAGTGGCCGATGGAACCCTGGAATGGCTACTAGAAAAAACTTCGAGTTTGGGCTCATTTGATTTGTTTTAAAGAGTTCTTTTCACTTTGACCATTAATGAGGACCTGATGAAGGAACTGGAAGTGACGGAACCCTGGAATGGCTACTAGTAAACACATCGAGTTAGGGCTCATTTCAAGTTCAAGTGTAATGGCGTGGGGCGCTTTTTCTCTGTAAATGTTTACAAATGATTGTCATGTACAAATACAAATACTGTTCTTGAAATTTGACATATATATTAGCTATTATTCAGAAAAGGCGCCCCACGCTTTTACACTTGAATATAATCCTTAAATTACAAACACGGGGTAGAAAAATAGAATGGTTTCGATAATTTATTTATTGCTTTTTACTCGTAGTGCAGTATTCCTTATAAAAGCGTGAATTTTTAGTTTTTTTAAACTATTAATTTACTTGGGTATAGCATAATCAGTTGGTTCATCCTATTAAAGTTTAATTGGCGAATCTGAACTTATTATAAATTCTCACAAATTCTGCAGTCATAATGGAATTTGATCTAGTGTTTGTGTTACTAAGATCATCAACATCAAATTAATTTAAACAAATAGAATTTTTCCTTCAATTAAAAAAGAATAAAACAAATAAAAAATAAATTGCTACATTAATAGTGTGTTTTTTTTCAAATAAAGAAACACACATGCATGCATGTTATTCACTTCAACAGTTCAAAACTTACTGTTTGTGTAAATACTTTTGACAATTTAATTCAAATAAAGCCTGTAAACGATATGAAACATTGACGGCTCGTTAAAAAACTGACACGCACACATTATAATACATATTACATTTGAACAAAAATATAAATACAAAGCAATAATTATCGCTGACAATTTGCTTTATTCGAAGCAAGTCCAAAATGAAATTACCGCATGAATGACATAACAACATGCTTTTACTGTCAACACTGTAAAAAGTTTTAAATCAGAAAAAAGGTTCAATTTGACAGCAAAATACCCATTTACAACATGATCCGCCATTTAATGAATTCATTTGTTACAAAAAATATGATAAATGAAGAACCGCTATACCGATTTTGTGCAAACTTCACATAAACCATCTACTAAATAGTCCGAACAAAGCCTAAACATTTGGTTTGTATAGGTGAGCCCGTTCTTGAGTTATAAAATTACAACGAAAAGTGGCCTTATTTACATAAATAACATAAACGACATAGTTTATCTTAAATTGGTTACTGACAAGGATGCTGTTTTATCAGTGACTTTTCTCCCCGTGACGTGGCGTGAAGAAGCATAGGCAAAAATACTCGTATAGTTGAACAGTGCACTGCAGCTGGACTTAGGCATCCTAGATTGTTCGCTACTAAGCTTGATCTTAGACTTATCCGTTCCATTTCTGCCTGTTAATTAGTACACGAAGATCATCGCTCCAAATATTCTGGGGTTGCTTCACGCTATGTTTGCAGATTCGTGATCTTCACTCAAGAACTCACTTTCATGATAGGTACCTATTGAAAAACAAAAAAAAAAGTATTAATTAATAGCATTGAATATATACCTAATAGTTTAATAGCCGGGTAATGTATTAGGTATAAGTGTATTTTAATCCGTAAGTATTGAATGATCAAACGAACTTACCCTAAGTGAAGTTCGATCTTAATTATCCAGTCCTTGACGAGAAGATATTCCATCACTAGTAGTAGTACCTCGTGGGTACGATCCGGAGATATCGCACAAGTTTCAGAGGTTAGAAAGAGAAAACAACATTATTATCTCTTTCGTATCCACTCCGCCTCAGCCGAGCGACAGCCACCTCATTATCTTTAGAGTAAAATGAAATACAGCTGCAACATTGATTTAACAGGGTCATTAATGGGTAGGGAGGGACCTTATATCTTCTCGTCAAGGACTGGATAATTAAGATCGAACTTCACTTAGGGTAAGTTCGTTTGATCATTCAATTATCCAGTCCTTGACTCCAAGATATTCCATCACTAGTAGTAGATGTTTAGAGATACAAAATCAATGTTGCAATTAAAGAGATTCGAGAATAAAACAAAGTTAACTTAACTTGTTGCTTAAACTATTAGTTATAATAAAGCCAAATATATTTTGCAATTTTTTGCAGAATACATAAACACGTAGGTACGTATTAATTAATTTGATATAAGTAATTATGTTTTTATACATATTATTTGATGAATTAAACTTATTTAATATACAATGATTTAAAATTTTACATTAACATTATTGAACATGTAATCCCAAATAGCATAGCCTGCTAATCGTGCAGAATATCTTGCGACCAATTTTCTAATAGTTTTAATAATAAAGGCGTTCTGGACAGCTGCTGAAGCCAGTCTCGTCTCGTATTGTAAGTAATAAGATACAAGTATCGATTGTGTTGTTAAATAATATCTCTTTTATACATCGTCCCATGGCTTGAGAAGACATATACTTATAATAATATACCATTTATTTTGTTTGCTGTATAGCAAATAATATACCATATTTGGGACAATCCACACGCGGGCATTCGTCCCCTAATCAGGCAGAGCCTGCACCACGACAACCAGACAAACGATATCAATAGGTACTTATACCTTAAATACCTTTCCTTCCTGCAAAATATATCAACCCAAACAGACAAACTACACCCAGACAAGGTGGGAATCGAACCCACCACACATCGGGCAGCGAACAGGGTGTCAAGATGTGAGCCATGTCATGGAGAATAAAACTGAAAAGTTAATGTTGTTACCAGACAAGTGGGAAATCAATAGGTCTTTGAATGAATTGATGCAGATTTAAAATGGGTTAACATCTACAAATTCCGTACCTAAGGTTTTTAGTCTGTGTAAACCTTACAACACATTTGGTAAATTCTAATAGTTTAGTTAATGACAATTATTTGCATATTTTGTTTACTCTTTAGGCAGAGAATTAAAGGTATAAATATGTAATTTTTTTGGTTTGAATAATATTTTCTAAACTAATAAAATCAGTAACTTTATGTAATGTTTTTTTTAAGTAACTAAAGTTATTATGACTAAGTAATCTAGTAATTAGATCCTATGCAATGTAGAACATAGCGAGGAAAGATTGGTTTCAATTTACAGGTTCCTTGAAATAACCGTTTTTGCTTCTAATAATATTGCCAATTTTATTTGTGGATATCAAAGAAATAGCTGGTTGTAAATAACCATACAATATTCAGAAAACAATCTAGTCCAGAACTTGTTAAAGAAATAACGTAATTGTCATCATCAAATCAATGTTGTTTGTTTGAAACTGGACTTATGTTACCAGTAATGGGTGAATTAGGAGAGAATAACTTCAAAAGCTGATTGTTGTATGTGTTGTCTACGAAAATGTACCAGACTAACAAACATCCTGCTAGGGAAACATGTCGATGTAGTGAATCCAATACATTCACTACTTGAATGCGTTGGATTTTGAGGAAGAAAGAAGATATTAATTCGAAGGATTACTGAATTGTCTCGAGAGATGTAAAGTGTGATACCAGGTTAAGACAGCTATAATAGGATAACTCCTAATCACGTTATCTACAGGTTAATAAAGGTTTATTAGCGTTTATAAAATATTCACAGCATTGGAAGATTTTTCCATGATATTTAGTGTCATAGAATAACATACTCTGCCCGGCAGAGTATAAAAAGAAAACATACACACACACACAGACAATATACAAAAGGTTGCAATATTTTTGTAATAGGAACCGAACACAAGCGGAAATATTACAATTGTGACTCATAATAATGTCTATAATAATAATAATGTAAGGCCTGCTGGAATAACTTTCTTTAGAAATAAGCTGTGCCTTTGTATTAAGAATAGTATCTTGCCTTTATTCCTTCTATCTTTTATTGTTATTGTGTGTACATAAATGATAAAATAAATAAATAAATGTCCCCCTGGCTGATAGGTCCACAGCGGCCGATCTTTCATCAAATCAGCCTACTACACGAGAGATATTATAGTGCACAAGTGCTTGCGTAGAAACAAGTGCACTCTATCTTCCTTTACTCTCACAATTCGTTAAGACGGAAGATCGACACGACTGGGGTGAGGTCTGGCGCAGGACTGACTTTTTACATGCGCATGTGACGCATGAATCATCTTGCCTGCATTGTCATAGCCAGCAAGGAACAACTACACAAAGTGGTTGCTCTCCACGGGATTTCAACCCGCGACCTCTGGTTTGCAAAGGAAGCGGTTTACCGAGGCTACAATAAGATTCATAAATAGAAAATAAAATAAAGGCCTCTTTGAGGTCAATTTTTAATAAAAACTGCCTTTTGTAGTAATTTTGGTAGTGGTTATGACGCTTGCTCGTCTTTTCTTTGTATAATCTCCATCTCCAACTCACTTATAGGATCATGAATATGGCTAGGTAAATCTTTCCCCTTTCATAAAGATTAAATTTTAATACATGCCTCATTTCAATCCGTATCGCTAAAGAATAGTCTTGGAAAAAATTACATTTTTAGTTTCTTACCCTTGCATTAGGTTTTTTTTTTTAATATGAGGGTACCCCCCTAATTAAGTCGAATATTCACAATATTTTTTGGTTTAATATTATTGTTTTAATTGTATTATACATAAATATATATATTAATTATGTATAAATAATTATTTTTTACACACGATCTCTCGTTCCGTGTCTGCATTTATCCTATTATTATTATATCATATCTGCAATCAATCTATTCTTACGGATTATATCGCGATTTATTTTATTTTTCCCGACGTTTCGAATGCTTTGCAGCACCCATGGTCACGGGCGGAGTCCGCCCGAATAATAGATCGAATCCGTAAGAATAGATTGATTGCAATGTCTAGTATTCGCGTAAATAAAAGACAACATTATATCATATCTGATGAAAATATTTATCTTGATATCAAATTAACGACTAAAGTAAACGTAAACTATGTGTCAACGTCATAATGATATCACAGTTGTTAGCACCCCAGCCGGTGTGCCTATATAAACGCGGTGCAAGCTAAGACGAGGAAATTCATACAGCGGTCACGGGACAGTCAACAGTCTACGCTCATCAGGATAACAGTACAGTTTGAAGATGTAAACTTGTAAGTGATTTATTATTATTCTCGTAATGTCTAGTTATGGTGATCTTTTAATTTGTGTATTTGACGATATGATATAATATTATGCTAAAGATTTAAATAATCGTCTTGCCTCTTACACAGTTATCATTCATATAAGCAGGAGCTTAGTATCTATTTTGCTATAGCGACATAGTACAATTACATTCTAATTGTAGTTAATAGTTATAACAACATTCCCCAAATCAAGCCAAGCGTGGGGATTATGGCAACCCCTCCCTTCTAAGGGGGAGGCCTTTGTTCAGCAGTGGACGTCTTTCGGCTGCTAATAGTTATAAGTCGTAATGAAATTAATAATTATATATAGTATATATATATATTTTTTTTTTAGAATATCTGTTGCGCGCCAAATCAAGCAAAAGTATGGACCCAGCATAAAACTTACTTTACTAGAAGTTTTTGAATCAAACATTATACTGGTAATTAATGATGAAACTGAGAGGTTCATTGAATTGTTGCGACGCTTGGACTCGTGGCGGACACGGTCGGCAATCAGTCAAGCGGAGGCGATGATTACAGTCCTCGACGCCGCGCTGGTGGCGGTTAGAGTGCACATTAAAAACTTCACTGGTTTCAGACCACTGATAGTTTGTGACTTTGTCGGTCATCGCGCTGGTGCTAGAATCGAAAAATAGTTTTTCGGAGCCTTTCCCGTTTAAATTTCCAATAAGTATGAAATGTGGGCAATTTTTTTTTTTGTTTTTTTTTTTTACAAAATCGCCTACCTGCTTGTTCTAAAAAAAAAAAGAAATCTGTTTTACAATCTTAAAAGGATCTGTCAAGGTTTGATCGATCAGCAAAATGATAACCGACTGACAGGTATCAGTTTCGGCATAGTGAGAATAAGCCAAGAGTGGCTCCTTCGTTTAGAGTACGGATATTATCCGGCATATCATATATTTTTATTTTTTTAAGATTTAAGAGGCTTGTCCACCTTTCATGAAGCCAATTAAGCTTTACTGACTAATAGCCTTCTATCGATCAGCATGGTGCCAAACTCCAGGTTCAGAGTAGCTATTACAAATTGAGTAATGAAGATTCATAAAACTAAGTGAATCAACTTCGTTAGAGATTCCTTCCACCACACCAACAAAACTGATCAGGGACTATTCTGTGGCAACATTTGTAACCGTGATTTGTTGCCTCCGCACCTTCGAGCACAAATTCCGATACCACGCGAAGCTTGCATTTGACTGATGATTACCATTAGGTATCTATGCATAGATATAGAATTTTTCTTTCGATTATAATTGAAGGTACAACAACAGCGAATATTTATTCGCTTTTATCTAAAAATAGACGAACTCACCTGTAGTAGTAAATAATGCGGGTAGTTAGGCCAAGAAAAAAAAATGCAATATCTGAAGAATACAACAGATAAGCTGTATGATTTCCGATGAATGCAACTGTCGTATTTAGGACATTGTGATAATTAGGCCAAATAATATCCGAAGAATACAACGGATAATAAAAATTAGTGCTTCCCAATGAATGCAAAGGGTACACAAACTCAGCTCGAGCGTATAAATCTTCGCAGGTACAGCAGCAGCAGGCAGGCAGAATAATATTTAGGCACAATAATATCCGTAGAATTCTACGGATTAAACAGTAGTGATTCCCAATGAATTCAAAGGGTACACTTTAGCTCGAGAGTATACATCTTCGTTAACAGCGACACGAACAATGTTCCACTTTTAATTTTATGTCTTCTTTATTTTCGATTTTTCATGATTTCAAAGATCCCTTGTATTTGAACTCGTGCGAACGCCGTGATCGCACGGACAAGAATGAGGTGGCTGTCGCTCGGCTGAGGCGGAGTGGATACGAAAGAGATAATAATGTTGTTTTCTCTTTCTAACCTCTGAAACTTGTGCGATATCTCCGGATCGTACCCACGAGGTACTACTACTAGTGATGGAATATCTTGGAGTCAAGGACTGGATAATTATAAATAAATACAATAAATGATCGTAACGGTTAATAAATGGGCGTAAGTATATCGCTTAGTTCATTTATCAATATCAATTATTTATAAAATTCTCGAATATTCTAGATGACACACAAAAGAGCATCGAAATATTGCCCTCTGCAAAATGTATCGTGAATTATTGAACAGCAGAAGATAATGTGTTTCACAAGATAGACATTGAAATCCTATTATCTAACTTTAATATGTGTGCCAGTTAATATTAGATAGGTATATTAGATAATTCATTTTTATCTCGTAGATTTAAAATATTACCCCATTTTTTTTGTAAAAAATTACAAATAATTATATGAAATCGGGCTGACATCTTTTAGAAAATAATAAGATGCTTCGACTCTAAGCCTTTTTTCAATCCGTACCTAAAAGCTAAATACCAAATATAAATAGACGCACGGTAAGTTGTTACCTATTATGAAAATGACAGGTCATCTTCGTGACATAGGAAGGTTATTTATAATCTTGAAGAACTAAAAATATACCTATTACCGTTAACGCAATGCATCATTGAATAAATTAATTATAGTTGTAGACAACAATATAATTAATCCCAAAAACTCCTTTGGATATCTTCGCAAATACTACTTACTATTAATAGATTTGCATTACAAACGCATAGAGACTGCACTAGTCGATCTGTTCCATCAAAAGAAAACGAAATCGCGTCGTTAAAAAAAATATATACAGACGAATTGAGAACCTCCTCCTTTTTTAAAGTCGGTTAAAAAACAGCATTGTTGCAGTCGCTAAAACGCGCAACCCCGACACTACTCTCATTATTTTGTGCCAACACAGTGATCGAGCGCAGAGAGCTAATACACGATGCAGTTGCTAAATTGTTAGTTGCCGCAGCCAAAACTGTCTCTTTTACGGAGGCCTAAAATTAACATGGCAATGTTGCCTTATTTCTTTACCACACAAAGTTGCTCCTTGCAGATTTAAAACCCGCGACCTTGGAAATGTAAAGTGAGCAGCGCAGTATCCCGCTACAGATGATACAAATGAATCAAATGAATAGGAGATGTACCTGTGCAGTATAGGACATAACAGTGAGAAGTAAGAAGCACCCCCTTGTTATCTCGCCCTCTCGCCGGGTATATCCACCTCAAATAATTTATGAAATACGACATAATAACCTTTGTAATAAAGGCAAGAGCCGCACCGTGAGGATAAACACTTGACATTTATATTGTTATCGACGGAAAGCTTGTATAGGGCTGCAAAGATATTTGTAAAGCGATTTATGTTTTGAATCGAATACATTCGAATGGAGCACCGTTATTATATCTTGGTAAAGTTACCATGTAGATTTTTACAAAATAATATACAATAGAGTTTATCTCTTTAATTTATGGTAAGTAGTAACTCTGTTCTATTTTATTTAATCTAATTTTGACCAGTACAAGTGATCCAATTTCAAATTTACAGTGTATCCGATTTGTTAATTACCCTCGAACTGAAAACGCTAGCTATCAATAATTCTCGGAAAATTAATGTCGTGTATTACCAACATGAGCTAAATCCCAGAAACCAAATTAACTCGTATACGTATCAAACTCGGGTTTAAATTCCTCAATTTGAAAACCCGAGTTTACGTAGGTAGTAATTCAATCTCGCGTTACAAGCTCGCGTAGGGATGGTAGTGCGTCGGTGTCGATCGTTTTCGATTCTCGATAATCGCGCTCGGTTGGCACCACCAGGTAATGCGGCCCAAATTCGTAATTCTCGGCAATAATTCGATTTTTTTCACTCGAGTGCTCGACTCAGGGTCCTACCTGCTACTCGCGCCCTCCGAATATGTGAAACAATTTTCTCCTTATGAATAAAATTTTAAGGTGCGTATGCAAATTTCCATTACGGAGGGCTGTCTCCGGTAATGATGTCGTATGGGACGGTATATTTTTTTTCATATAGACTACACAGAAGAGACGTTTAATACGATGCCTCTGAAAGTCTTGTTTATCTTAAGTAATCGAGACCGGCTTAAGTGTATCATTCTTTGTGTCTGCTCTTGTGGATATATAATATCTAATCTAGTATTTTTGTCTTCATTGAATACAGAAAGCTTTTTAGGATTATGTTACCATTAAAATGTATACAGTACACTTGTGTACAAATTTGATTTGTTAGGATAAAGTTTTTTGTTCTTTTTCGCGCCTCTGTAGGTATATTGGAGCCTACTCACATTACGTTGGTGGTTAGGTGGTTATAATGGGTAGTATGTGTATTGGATATAGCGAAGTGTTGTAAATTTTTTTCACCCGTCACAGATATCGCTGCTTCTGGATTGCTACTTAGTGTAGTAAAAAAATAACAATAAAAGGTATTCATTATATTCAACAATACTAGACCGATAAATTGGCTTGAATCGATCAAAGTGATTTAAACTATATTTGTTTTTGTCATTACAAAACTAGTGCTTTTTTTTTTTTTTGGGAATGATAGACGCTGTTAGCCGCAGATGGCCATTGCAGCTTCACCGGACATTAGGAGGCGGGCGCTTGAAGCGCTCTAGCCTTTACGGCAGAAGTAGCGACGAGCACAAGGGCACCTCAGGGAGGCACGGCCTCGGCTTGGGCTGTCGCTTAAAAGAGGGCTGAGTTTACCACCGGTTCACAACCGGTGGTAAACCAGCAAAGCTAGTGCTTGAATGCAGTCTCACCTCGAGGATGGAAAATCACACTAGCTTATTAAAAGCGTGTTCACTCTAGCCTATAAGACAACCACATTACATATAATTGGACGGGAAAACCAACAGGAGAAAAATACGAGGGCCCGTTGGTCTAGTGGTTAGACACCCCTTTGGGAGAAGCTGGACGTTCAGGGTGTGGGCCCTTAGGACGTCCATTGAGTATGGCGGCGACTCCGAGGAGGACGGCGGCGGGGTTGCGACCCCCGTCCCCGGGAGCACTGTGACTGGTTCCCGGGGGACTACAATGCGCCCCCCGCGGCGGGCTCAAAGGCAAGGCACTGAGGGCCCCTGGTGCAGATCCCACCGGAGAGACCTGGGTCCTCCCTCTCATGTGCCGATGCGACAGTCGCGGGGCTTTAGTAGGTAAGAATCCCAGATACAACGGTCGAGCCCCACAAATAATAATAATATAATAATATCTTTGGACAATCCACACACGGTCATCTGATCCCAAACTAGGCAGAGCCTATGGAAACCAGACAACTGATACTAATACTTATATACATATTTTTTTTGTAAATACATACTTAAATAGATAAATAACACCCAGACACTTGGTGGGAATCGAACCCACGACCCATCGGTTAGCGGACAGGGTCACTAACCACTAGACCAACGGGCCCGTCAAACACCACAGCACCCGGGGATCCCTTGAAGATTTCGCCCGCGTCAAAAAAGAAAAAAGTGGTTGGACACCCTGGTTGCTCCCGATACCAGGTGTCTGGGTGTTATTTATCTATTTAAGTATGCATTTACAAAACAAAAATGTATATGTAAGTATTACTATCAGTTTCCATAGTACAGGCTCTGACTAGTTTGGGATCGGATGACCGTGTGTGAATTGTCCCATTTATTATATTATATTATTATATATTAATAATATTATAGTCCTTAGAGTGACACATTTATATATTTGCTAGGTATAGGAATATAAAGTAATGAAATGTAGTACATAGACGCCACCTTACCTACTTACTGCAGGTACAAAAAGCTACTTGAAGTTGGCTCTATCTGGCACTTCCATTCGGCTGCTCTAATTAAACTAACTACTTTAGTAAACAAGTACCAATACCAATTAGGTATTGATAAAATAGTATCTATTATCTATGAGTTAAATACTTATGTAGTACTTACCTATCTATTATCTACGAGTAAAACAAATACCTATTAACTATGAGTAAATGAGGACCGTGGATACCCGTGGGGTGCCGGGTTTGGAATTGCATCCCCCATCTCCTCTCGTTAGATGTCGTAAGAGGCGACTAAGCGAGAACAGGAAGACGGGCAGCAGCGTCTTTCTTTTGGATTTATCTTCCTCCTATACTGCGATCCCCAAGCCACCTGCTAAGCGTGGGGATTATGGCAACCCCTCCCTTCTAAGGGGGAGGCCTTTGTTCAGCAGTGGACGTCTATCAGCTACTAATGATGATGAAATAAGGGTATAATATGCACACCCGGGCATCAGTTACACTGTATAAAAACCAATTTGCTCCGCCTTTTACACTTTTTAAAACCGTTTGGCCGCCGCAATTGCGATGTGGAGCGTTTATACAATATTATCTTAGGACTATTTTAATTAAACTTTTAAATGGGTTAGCCGGTTAATAGGGCTAAGTGCTCGTGTAACTTAACTCATCCTTTCGAATTAATGTATTGCATTTAGAGTATTTGAAACATGCATAAATTTCCAAAGTTTTGAGGGATTTCCGCGCTTGTATTTTTGAAAAATAATAAACTCTTATGAATGAAGGCCGCGTTACGATCCAGTAGTAGTTTGTAACCAATAATCATAGGAACTAAGCATAACAAAGAAATGTTGACTTTTCTCCTAAGTCGCGGTTATTCTTGATATTTTATACTCGTCTCGTGAACCCGTTAAACAAAACGCGCAGCTTGACGTGTACTACCTAACTGATTATTGAGAACGCAAGTTACGTAAGGAACAAGTATATAATAAAAACATTTAAAAAAAACCGACATGGGTGAACGACCTATAAAATGACTTTCCTGCGCTATTTTCTGCTTGCTTCATGGCTAATGATTATCCTTTAAGACAAGCAGTGACAACGCAGTGGGTGAGCGCTTGCCTTGAAAACAAGGTGCGCAGGTTCGATCCCCGGCTCGCACTTCTGATTTCTTTAAGCAATCATGTGCGAATCGTCTTTGTGTGATTGTTACTAGCTTTCGGTGAATTAAAACATCGTGAGGAAACCTGCATGTCTGAGAAAGCCTAACTAGCTTTCGAATGACGTGTGAAGTCCGAAAACCCGTACTAGGACAGCGTGGTGGACTATGGCCTAAGCCTCTTCATCATGAGGAGAGGCCCGTGCCCAACAGTGGGACAAAAACAAGGGCTGTCAAAATATCCTTTAAGACAAATGGTGATCATTAAATACGTAAGGAATAGATTCAATAAACATCGATTAAACCGTCTAGGCGTAAACAAACAATAAGCAATATTAATTTTATACATGAGTAGAAAGAGATTGTTTTTCCCTGAAAGAAAAACAAAGGGATTCCAATAAATGTTATTCAGCTCAAAATTCGTAAGTGTTAATATTTATTCCCTTTCGTCAACATTATTCACATGTATATTTTGTTTGGTTCTCACTGGAAGTATCCCATTATATTCGATCTTTCGGAACAATTTTCCTGTCTGTGTGTTATTCGCCGAAAGCCGACAAGGGCGTCACTAATTATTATTTATTGATTATGTACTGTTGTGTTACTGGAGTTGTCGCCAATAATATAAGCTGATCGAATATGTGTCAAGGCTTCATTATTCTACGAAGGCCGAGGAGATCGTAGAATACATGAGAGTGAAGACCAAGTTCTTACTGAGGGTCGAACGGTTGGAGTCCCGCCACAGGGTGAATTTTAATTCCTTTGTGGTGAGAATACCGACCGCCCATCTGTCGACCTTGATGAAGGAGGAATTTTGGCCGAAGGGTGTATTGTTTCGCCGCTTCAGAGGTCGGCTACATAACACCGCGCGCGACACGAAGACGACGTGTTAATTTATATGTATAACTTTTATATTGTATTTAATATGTATGTTAGTTTAAGGTATTTATCTATGGGCCTATGTAGCCTGAAATAAAAAGTTATTATTATTATTAACAAATTTAACGCTTAACGTTTAACGCTTAACGTTAACGCCTAAGGCTCAACGTTTAACGCGTTAAGTGCTAACATTTTTGGAAGACGCATAAGAAGTTTCACTTCAATAAAATTATTCTTAACATATAAATATTTCAGAATTCAATCTTGGTTGTAATGACTCTCAACGCAGTCTCTATTTACAGTCGATGTTAGTTTGCGTACTCTGACAATGTGTACAATTTCTTCAGCAATAGGTCCTCCGGCGACGTTTGATGTCAATATTTATCGCGTGCTTGCCTCTAGGTTCCATATTTTCCTCATTACTTATGCATAGAAAACAGATTGGCTGCAGTGAAGCCCTGCCATCAATATTCAGTCAGTGAGTGCACCAGGCTGGCGTTATCTTTCGTTATCTTTGTAATTACTTCTATAACGTGACATGGATTGTTTACATGACTAATCTGCGTGTGTTTTAGTGATAGTGTGATATTTACTAGCAGCAAAAAAAAATTCTTTGTAAGAATGTCTACTACGAGTACATCGTGTGCCACGGAATTAGGTACACACGGACTGGGCGTCAAAATATTGACGAAATGTCTTGTATTGTCTTGTGCATGGTAGGCGACGTTGACATTTGACTTGCACTTTAGCAAACTGGCAGGTACAATCACAGTTTTATACTTATTAAAAATATAGTCTCTGTTTGTGTTTATAGTGTTACGACCGGGACATAAAAGTGTTAATTACTCCGTTAATCATTACTTCATTGCGATGATCTCAAAATGTAAGTCTACTATCGACCCGTATCGAAAAATCTAGACTTCTCAATAGAAAGTTGTTCCCTCAAATTCTGCAAGTACTTAGGTATGTACCTGCCTACAGCTCACTCTCAGTTCACTGCCCTGCCTATTGTTCGTTTATTCTTGAACTAGTGCCGCTATTGTGTCAGCTCGCGAAAATGCTAGACTAAGTACGTAAGTACTTAGTGCCTTCGCGAAGCTTCCACCCCTCTATTAATTTAGCTATATAAGCCGACGCATACTGGCGTCCAGACAGTTTACCCTGTCCATCTGATATGTCTTTTAGTGACTATCTTCAACGCAGCCATGTCCCACTGCGTCTTTCCTGCCGAGTGGAAAGACGTTAAGGCTAGAGCGCTTTAAGCGCTCTAGCCTTAACGGTCTCGCCTCCTATTGTCCGGTGAAGCTGTAATGGCCATCTGCGGCCAACAGCGTCTATCATTCCCAAAAAAAGTCCAGACAGTTTGTGATCACAAGCTACAACGGAAACATGTTAAGGAAGCGGTCGAAGTGAATTGTACCAGCGACCCTTGCGACGACTTTGGACTACTGAGACGTAATGTGTGACTCGGCTACTGTGCCTTGTGCGTGTAGTGTATACAGTGTGAGTGGACGTGGAATAAAATCTTCTTTTACGTTAATCGGCATTTAATTACCCACCCGGACGTAACAATAGTTTAATACTGTGGTACAGTCAACAGTCTAGGTGCCACGCACCTAATCCGTATACAACGCGTTTAGTTCCCGTATGGTACAGTGATAAAGCGCGCGTTTTGCGTGCGTAGTCCATCATTTCTTTTCCATATAAAGCAGATCTTCATAACCTGGTCATGGTTTATTCTCGTGTAATATGCAGACGCTTTTATTCTTACGGAAGTGTATATATAAAACGAGAAAATTAGATTGAATCATGCAGCATGAATAATAGTATAGACAAAGTACTCACATTGTACGCCCAATAAAATACAGCGCTCTAGATTTAGAATGTCTATGCGATATCTTAAGCCAAGTATACACTTTAGCTAACATCCTTCGAGTTAGGAAGCTTAGGTGACTAACCCTAATGCACCACGTGGCTTGTAATGGACGCCCTCATGCAGTTCACTCGACAGCACTTAAGCAAGGAAATAATTATCGGACACGACTTAAACTGGGAACAAATTAACGGAAGCGACTCACAGTAACCACTAATGATTACGAATTAATATTATTCGGAGGTATTCGCCTTCAATTGGACTAAATCGGACATTATTTTGTACGCGTTAACCGCAAAATAATAAGACTATAAGTACATAAAAAAACATGTAAGAAGGCAATATAAAAGACGGCAAAAAAATGCATCAAAAACCAACCATAAAACTATCTTCATTAAATCAGTTTTAAACAAACAAAAAACGCATTCACATAAGTTCATACGCATGGGTGCTATGATCCCACAAACATACATACATACAGTAAGCGTCAAAATTATAATATCCCTTCTTTTTGCGCTGGGAGCTTAAAAATAGAGTTGTGTTTTATTTAAAGTGTGGATAGTATGAAGCTGATAATTAAATCGCGATTATTTCGAGTACATTTATTGAACGAACATCTCATTTCTCACTAAACTTTTACACTTCAAACTCGCTTAATCAATCCTCAATAACGTCCAAGAGTGATCGGTTTATAAATCAACTAAAGCTCAGTTACTAGCAGCTCTGTAAACCGCAGCTTAACATGTGTTCATAAATTAATGCGTACTTGTCAGACGATTCGACGGAACTCTATGCAACAGGCTTATAACTGTCGTTGACTGTGTTACTTGATGTTTCATTTGGTCGCAAGCAGTATCGTTTTTCGAGCAATGATTTGTTTTTATAGTCGATAGCGTAGCGAGTTCCATTCGATTATATACGATGTATCGGGTCACTGTATGAGTCATCTAAGCAATTAGCATTCACTGAACGCTTAGTCGTTCTGTTCGCAATATGTTCGTCGTAGCCTGAATTAACTATGTTCTATGGGACGATTGACAGATCTTTTTTTTATTTTAACTAAGTGATTAACAAAGACGTTCCCCTGATGGTAAGTGACACAAGGTGCCTACAAATAGCTGCACTGCACCACCGCTCGTCACCAGAGACAATAACAACAACATATCGCACCCTCGCACGATTCGGAGTGTTCAACTTCTAATAGTTCAAAGTCCAAACAGTCTAGGTTGAAGTGTTGCCGTGTGTAGGTGTGTAGCAAAAAGGCTCTTATAATAAATATCTGGCTGTTTGCAAAACGTATGTAAGATTACGGTCTAATCCTGTATTTATTTTCTTCAAGGCAATATTTAAATATATAATTCAATTATTTATTGTATAATCTTATTCCATTGAAGTAGGCAACAAAACTCTGCGTTTTCTTTCGATTTCTCCCCAAGGGCCAGGCGAGTAAATTATATATTTCATAAAAACGTGGATACAGAAAGTCCTTCAGCGATTGATTATTACTCTCAACCAACATAAGTACGATTCCGATGAAAAGTTTCATCGTGATTTCGTTAAAATACGTGATGCGTGAAAGTATACGAAGAACTTGCGAACGAAATAAAATCGTTATTTTCCCTTATCCGAGTTAGAATCGGGGCCGATATTATGGGTTCTCATGAACCTGTTCAATATTCATTACAATAACAAATATATCGAAGGTAATTTTCTGTGTTACAATAACGTAATATATAAATATATGTACATATAATAAAGAAATTGTTATTTAGCTATCAGTTTAGTGGTTGCCTAACTGGGTTAATCTGTAATAGAATCGCATCTAATATCCTTGATGTGGGTTTGATGTCTATCGAGAGTATATCCTTATTAACATAAAATTTGCATCTTATAATAAGGATAGTAACAGATGATGATCATACATTTATAAAGGTAAATGATTTCCACCCAAACGGAAGTGCACACTTGAGGATAAACCAAATATAGTCTGACACGTCTTCTAGATGCATGAGGGTGTTTATTCATTGATTGTACAGTCGAAGCCAATAATTATGTGTACACTTTTGTACTTTATTGCTATGAAAAGAATACATTTTGTGCTTTGTTACTTTTACAAAGTATTAAAGTGTACCTACACATATTATTGCCGTCGACTATACATTGTTAAAATGTTTCCTCGCCTATTCGAAATCGATAAAGAGACGCACATACATTACTAACATAAAAGTGTGCAGTTACATAGATATGCTTTATTCTTCTGCTGAAACTGTCGCATAAATAATTGCACAAAAGTGTGCAGTTACATAGATATGCTTTATTCTTCTGCTGAAACTGTCGCATAAATAATTGCACAAAAGTGTGCAGTTACATAGATATGCTTTATTCTTCTGCTGAAACTGTCGCATAAATAATTTCACAAAAGTGTGCAGTTACATAGATATGCTTTATTCTTCTGCTGAAACTGTCGCATAAATAATTGCACAAAAGTGTGCAGTTACATAGATATGCTTTATTCTTCTGCTGAAACTGTCGCATAAATAATTGCACAAAAGTGTGCAGTTACATAGATATGCTTTATTCTTCTGCTGAAACTGTCGCATAAATAATTGCACAAAAGTGTGCTGTTACATAGTTATGCTTTATTCTTCTGCTTAAACTGTCGCATAAATAATTTCACAAAAGTGTGCAGTTACATAGATATGCTTTATTCTTCTGCTGAAACTGTCGCATAAATAATTTCACAAAAGTGTGCAGTTACATAGATATGCTTTATTCTTCTGCTGAAACTGTCGCATAAATAATTGCACAAAAGTGTGCAGTTACATAGATATGCTTTATTCTTTTGCTGAAACTGTCGCATAAATAATTGCACAAAAGTGTGCAGTTACATAGATATGCTTTATTCTTCTGCTGAAACTGTCGCATAAATAATTGCACAAAAGTGTGCAGTTACATAGATATGCTTTATTCTTCTGCTGAAACTGTCGCATAAATAATTGCACAAAAGTGTGCAGTTACATAGATATGCTTTATTCTTCTGCTGAAACTGTCGCGTAAATAATAGCACAAAAGTGTGCAGTTACACAGATATGCTTTGTCCTTCTGCTGAAACTGTCGCGTAAATAATTGCACAAGTTTAATTAGTTCAAAAAGATTAGAAGTTTTTGGCGTATGTACAATAAAGCGTATTTTTACTGTATTAGCGAAAGTTATCTTCTCACACGAATTGAGTCAAGTAGAAACTAATCATGAAAACATTCGTGTGAGCATAAGTAATGACATAAATTATGTATGTCGTTAGTAAGGGTTTGAAACATGGAAGGGGTATTTTCTCAAATTGACACTAAATGTCTTTGGGGAAAGTTTAATCTACGAATCTACTACTAGGCGTCTCTAACATGTTACAAATTAATCTGATCTTCAGTACAAGGAAAATTCAATTTGCTTCTAGGTCCTTTGTTGACAAATGATTTATCACTTCTTAACCCCTGTAAATGTCCCATTGCTAATCAAACGTGTACTCTTTTGAATTATGAGGACTCAAAATAGAGGAGTCTATTTTATCTGCTGCGCTCCTAATAAGTTAAAGATCACTCGCGTGACTTGTATAACCTTGATAGTGACCAGACAAACAGGACTGATA
This sequence comes from Furcula furcula, assembly GCA_911728495.1. Taxonomy (NCBI): domain Eukaryota; kingdom Metazoa; phylum Arthropoda; class Insecta; order Lepidoptera; family Notodontidae; genus Furcula; species Furcula furcula. The sequence goes on from OU452248.1 coordinate 21,669,110, forward strand.
GTAATCTACAGGCCCATAGCTCTGCACCACCGCTTATAACTTACAAACGTCAATTATAGTAAATAATCATTAATCCATTTTTTTATATAGGATTATTTCCAATCAATACTTAATACGAAGATAGTGAGTAGAAATATCATTTATCTCGTATTTAATAATAGTCATATACCTAAGGCTCTGACAATTGAAATAAATAGATAGGTAAAAAACTACTTAATTAGAATTAAGGTTAAGTGGCGTTTGTGAGTGCGGCAGTAAGTCTCTTAAGCCCGGTTATTATACCAGATTTAGTATCCTTCCGTACTAGGTGGACCGACGACATTGTTTGCGTCGCAGGAAACCGGTGGATGCAAATAGCAAATTGTCGTTCATTGTGGCGGTCTACGGGGGAGGCCTTTGTTCAGCAGTGGACGTCTTCCGGCTGGTGATGATGATGATGATGATGATGAGTATCCTTAACACCGGAATACATCAATACTACACAATGCTGCTTGGCGGGAGAATATCTGACTCTGCGGTAGTACCTACCACAGGAACTTGGGTTTGGCATACTAATCTTCACTGAATGATTTCTAAGAGTTTTTAACCGACTTCAAAAAAGGAGGAGGTTCTCAATTCGTCTGTATATATTTTTTTTTTATTTTTTTTTTATTTATGTTCGCGCATAACTCTGGCAATTATTAACCGATTTGAAAAAATCTTTCTTCCATCCATTCTTCAATCCATTGATTGGGTCCCATAAAAAAATTATTGCTTAGTAATAAGTAGTTCCTAAAAAAACAAGAATGGTGACTGCGCACTGAGAGTTGCAAGAAAGCCTATATAGATGACGTTTTAGTCGCTCGGACTCGCTCGGTCGGACAAAAATGGTCATAACTCTGGCAAATATTTACCAATTTCAATGATTCTTTTTTTATTCGAAAGAAGAAACCACTGTATTGAATCTGTATGAATTTTATTACAACCGGATAAGAACTTCCTGGAGGACCATGAACGATGTGGAGGAATTTATCTGGTAAAAACCATAAAACTGATGTTCTCCACTACATTGCTCTGACAATTATGAACCGATTTCGATGATTCTTTTTTTATTCGAGAGAGTAAACTACTATGATGTTTCCATGCAAATTTCATTACGACCGGATATTATTTTCTGAAGAAACATGAATTATGTAAAACTATGTAGACGATAATGTAATCATAACCTACCTAGATAATTTTTCGGTTTTCGATGGTTCAATCTTTATATATGAAAATATCACTAAAAAGGTTAAAATAAAATATTTTTAAAAAAAAATTGAACCGACTTCAATATCACTGAAAAGTATAAAATAATTTAAATATTATTGAAGTTGGTGCCAAATATACACAGTAGGTACGCTAACACCAACTTCAATAATATTTAAATTATTTTATACTTTTCAGTGATATTGAAGTCGGTTCAATTTTTTTTAAAAAATATTTTTCCAAGAAGGTCTTCTTTGAACGCAATCAAGTGGAATATTGCACGGTCATAGTATCAAGTCGCGCGAGCGATCTCAGAACTTTAGATATATTGATTTTACATAAGTACGAATAAAACCATTATTTTTCAATTCAAATATTTATCCACTGTAAGAATCAAGTGCTATTTTAAAGAATTGGGAATAATTTACAAATGGAGTTGAGCAGGGTTTTATGATAATGGAAACCCTATTAACGAGGCTCTTTGTCTGCGCGATTGGGTCAACGAGTAGCACTGAAATTGTAATTCATCGACGATGTCTTTTGCAATAAAAGTTACCATTTGCTTATAAGGGAAAAAAACCATTGAAAGTTTCTTTTTATTAATTGTATATGAAAAGGAGATGCCTAATCTTGCAAGAAAGTTGAGCTGATCTTGCACATTACCTGAATCGTTAGTGAAACTTTAGCAATATAGTAGCAGTGTTGCCAACTCTCGAAAATTTATCCCCCTAAGCTCCAATCAAAAACCACTAAAACCACCACAATTTCTAGAGATTCCCCCTAAAAAAATATTGTTTATAAAATAAATACTTAAATATTTTTAAATAAATACATTAAAAATGATAAAATATTTATTATATTCAATAAACGAACAATAAATTTTAAACAATCAATAAATAATTTCATTCAGAAACTCCATTTTTCCAAACCTCAAATAGAGACATTTGCCCACTGTTTATTACTTATTTAATTAAAGTTATAAAAATCCCTAAAAATACCTCTAAGAATTTAACACCCCTAAAAAAATCCTATCCTACATTTTTTCCCCCTAAATTTGGGGGGAAAAGCCCTAAGTAGGCAACCCTGTATAGTAGCAACCCTGGATTGTTTAAATATTCTATGCTAGTTTTTAGTAATCGGAGTTTTAGGTAAGGTAGGATAAGTTTTTGTAAGGATAGGTTCTCGAGTGGCGACCACGAACCGGAAGACGCAGCGTAGGCAGGCCTCCCACTAGGTGGACAGACGACATTGTGCGCGTCGCAGGTAACCGGTGGATGCAAATAGCCAATTGTCGTTCATTGTGGCGTTCTAAGGGGGAGGCCTATGTTCAGCAGTGGACGTCTTCCGGCTGATAATGATGATGATGAGGATAAGTTTTACAATAACGTATTTTCAGAAACAGGTTAACAGACATTTAAGCAATCTCTATAAAATACACACTGAACTTGTAGTTATACGAGTACATGTTTATTTTATTTAAAGTATGCTTCGCAAATGAATTCTTACGATATACCTATTCACATAAAAAGATGGATTTAAATCAATACTTACGATTTATTTTCATAAATGCGATTGGGAAATTAATATAATAATACACACGAATTGAGAACCGACTCGATCTAGAGAGGTCGTTTGTTGAACTAAACATTTTGTGAACTACAAATGTTTCTTATCTCCCAGCTTACATTGTGTAGCGGTATCAGCGTTGATAGGTGCTGACTGGTTGCCCACAACTGCTGTCTTTATACCGACATGTTTATTCTAGGACAATGAGCAAACATTTTCGACTCTATCACGTCAACCTCTTTTCACAACTGTATACAATAAGGATAGCTTTCTAAATAAAATATTGACATTCATATCTTTCCTTCGTAACACGATTTTTTGTTGCCATATATACACATGGGCCTAGACGGGCCCGTTGGTCTAGTGGTTAGTGACCCTGTCCGCTAACCGATGGGTCGTGGTTTCGATTCCCACCAAGTGTCTGGGTGTTATTTATCTATTTAAGTATGTATTTACAAAAAAAAATGTATATAAGTATTAGTATCAGTTGTCTGGTTTCCATAGTACAGGCTCTGCCTAGTTTGGGATTAGATGACCGTGTGTGGATTGTCCCAAGATATTATTATTATTATTACATGTTCCTATATAGTTCGATTTGCGCGTACAAATTCACGACAGGTAAATATATTTGTCTTTCGTGGCTAGCTGTGATCACCAATCAATATTATTGTTTTTTGTATACGTAGAGAAGTATTTGTGCCGCGTTTTGCTAGTAAAAAAACATTGACGAAAAACGTTCAATGTTTACGACATCCCTCGTCCACTTTTTGCCGTTCGTTCGCGGAGCAATTAGACGCTCCCGTTAGCCACAGTTAGAGATTTATTATTTGTACAAAGAAAATATACGGTTTGTTTGTATATAATACGTAAATCGTTGCATGAGCTTACATGTCTTACGTAGGAACTTAATTACGTTGGTAACTTTGATGAATTTAATTAAAACTTCCTTTAGCTCGCCGCTGCGCCGTTATTAGTAGCAGCGAGAAAAGTAGTGTTTTTTAAATCTTACTCATTAAATAATTAATAATGGGCCTTTTTTGCAATAGTTATTTGTTTAGTCAGAAAATTTGACTACTTTTTAACCAACATCAAAAAAAGGAGGAGGTTCTCAATTCGTCTGTATATATATATTTTTTTTTTCTATGTATGTTCGCGCATAACTCTGGCAATTATGAACCGATTTGCAAAAATCTTTCTTCCATCCATTCTTTAATCCGTTAGTTGGGTCCCATAAAAAAATTATTGCTTCCGTATAAGTAGTTCCTGAAAAAACAATGATGGTGACTGCGCAGGAAACTTGCAGGAAAGCCTATATAGATGACTTTATGTCGCTTTTTAAGGACAAAAATGGTCATAACTCTGGCAAATATTTACCAATTTCAATGATTCTTTTTTTATTCGAAAGAAGAAACCACTGTAATGAATCTGTATGAAATTTATCACAACCGGATAAGAACTTCTTCGAGGACCATGAACGATGTGGAGGAATTTATCTGGTAAAAGCCATAAAACTGATGTTCTCCATTACATTTCTCTGACAATTATGAAACGATTTCGATGATTCTTTTTTTATTCAAGAGAGTAAACTACTATGATGATTCCATGCAAATTTCATTATGACCGGATATTTTTTTCTGGAGAAACATGAATTATGTAAAACTATGTAGACGATAATGTGATCATAACCTACCTAGATCATTTTACGGTCTTCGATGGTTCAATCTTTATATATGAAAATATCACTAAAAAGTTTAAAATAAAATCTTTTAAAAAAAAATTGAACCGGTATGCTAACACCAACTTCAATAATATTTAAATTATTTTATACGTTTTAGTGATATTGAAGTCGGTTCAATTTTTTTTTTAAAAGATGTTTAAAATATTTGTACCACATGGTAGGTACTTAACCATTGGCAACATACTGACTTCTATTTTTAAATATTTGATATTATTATATTGTTTTGCTAACAATATAAGTTCTTGTTGGTTGTCGGCATCAAATAATATTGAGACCATTTTTAAAAGCAGTTCGGAGTTTTCCGAAAGTTATGGTCCTTGGGAACAAGTTTCGCTACAGCGGGCTTGTTTACATTTAAAATAACAAACATTGTTTTTAACGATGCTCAACATTAATTACCTGCGAAAGAGAACTTAAAATTAATTCCTACAATTTCTTCATAAGTCATGTGTCACAATAAAAATGTATACAATATGTAAATATATTATGATTTCTCTCTTTACCGTAAAGTTGGATACTAAATCCTTGTGTCAAAGTTGTTGAAGTCGCCTTTAAACCTTTGACTACGTTAACGACTACTGTCTATAAGACAACAACCGGAACTAACTTTTTATGTACTCTCGCGGTTACAAACTGTGTACCACCTTTAGGACGACAGTCGCTTGCACGAGCCGGTCTAAAATACGTGCGGGCGGGGTAAGCGCACGTAGCGTTGTTCAAACGATTTTGATTGAAAACTGGTACACCGTTCGTGTCCGCAATAGTACCCTCCGAAAAACGGAGGCGATCAGTTTAAATGCCTCTAAATGGTCACCCATCTAGAGAATGGCCTTGTATGACGTTGCTTAACCAAATTATCGTTTACCGAACAGTGACTGGAACTGGTTATGGGCGCCTCATGCCACCTAATAGTAAGCAGCGATACAGTTGTGGGTGGTGGAGGAATATGTATTAGAGAAATAGCCACGCTTAGATGGACGCAGCTAACATAGTTAACAAAATACAATTAAAAACCCAGTTGGCTGGGGCAATTCAAAATTGTATATAATCACGAGCGCCACCAGAGTTACTTTCAGGGGGGTGCATCTGCATCTACACATTTTACTATTAACTAATATAAAATATAGAATTATACATGTATATTGATGTAAATAAATGTGATGTTAAATTCAAAACGCGCGGGTATTTTATTGAATATGTTTCGCTAATCAAAAGCATGTTTATGTATTTTTTCTATGTATATTCTTCCGTGAAAGGGGGGTGCAAGTGCACCCCCTTGCACGCTGCTGCCGGCGCCCACGTATACAGGGTGTTACAAAATACCCCGTAAAAAATATACCCCAAAAAAGTAAAATAATATTATTATTTTCACTGATGTGCAAACCCTATTTCAGTAAAAATAACGCAGAATGTACTACATTTCTACCTAATTCGCAGAACGACAAAATTTTTAAAAGACCTAACCTAACGAATCAACCTAAAAACTGGTGGAAATGTCCAAATGTTGGAAAAAAAACTCGAAAAAATTGTAAGATATCGATTAGAAGATTTGAAATTGACAACATAATTTTTTTTTCAACGTGACATTAGCTGAAGCCAGTACTTGAGTATAACGACATCCTTGTATTGAGATAGCACATCTATATAATATTATATGAATGAATAATAGAAAAACGATTAAAGTATACAATTATTAGGTAAAATAGGTACGTAGGCCTTTCTGTTAAATAATCTGGTTCCCTGACATGATAGCTTATTAGGGTTGGCAAAATTTTTGGCTTTGATAATTAATTATATTTTTTACGGGGTATTTTGTAACACGTTGTATAATAGACCTCATGGGGTGTTCTTTCTAAGAGGTCTCTTAAAAGATACCTACTTTAAATAGAGTCACCTTTACAGCTACCACCCGATCATAACGCGGCCTCCACTAGGAAGAAATTGCAAGAAACTCAGCGAGATTATGAATCATGTATTTCTTTTAAAGATTTTTTTCAATAAATATACTTAAACTAAGATAATTGCAGTTTAAGCCCGTGGGTGAAGGGTACTTTCCCAGGCAGGCTGCTTTAATTTAAAATAACGATTAAGCTTTGCTCCATCTCTCATAAATTATAATATGTAAATACTTATACATATTATGGTCCGTAATTGATCGTCTCTACAATACAATTAGATATCTAATTACGTATGTAATCATATGAAGGATTAACCAATTGTCGACATTATTAGATCTATTCGAGACATTGTCTGTTTGTCTAATTATGTTAAGTGAGTAATAATGATTACGTGACAGATACATTATTGGCAAGTGTAGGGGCTGTGATCGTGAGGTCTTGGGTGTCAGTCTCAGATCGGGCGGTGTTTTACCCGACTACCACGAAAGGAAAGGATAGTTAAGTTTTTTGAGAAAATGTATGTACACTCGACTCTCGATAATTTGAATTCATTCTTTTAACACTTATCAAATATTAACCTTACTCATTTATGTAAATAATCGACAGGTCTGTATACCTATATATTATATAAACAAACGTCTGTGTATGATCAGCCATCATCATCATCAACAGCCGAAACACGTCCACTGCCAAACAAAAGGCCTCTCCCTTAGAAGGGAGGGGTTGCCATAATCTCCACGCTTGGTAGGCGTCTTGGGGATCGCAGCCTTTAGTCGTCTCTTATGAACACCCAACGGGAGGCTTCGTGTGGCGGGTCACCCCCTTCCCTCCAATATGGTTGAGGGGAGTGATGGCTGCTGTTCGAGTCAACTCGTGCGCGGGTGCTGCTTGGGGGGACTGGTCCGACTACTATCCCTTTGGCTTTTTAGTTTGTTGTACCTACTTTCGTCGTTTTTTTTTTCTGTATTATTTGATCTTTTGAACGGCAAGACACATTGTCGCTCTGATCTAGTTGTAACATGACAAACTGTTTAAAAAAAAAAATGTGATAAAATGACAAGCCCGCTGAGTTTCTTGCCGGATCTTCTCAGTTGAGGCCGCATTGTGCCCCGGTGGTAGATTTAAAAAAAAAATACATGACCTTTCAAAAGTGCTCTAGCGTTAAGCCTATTTGAAACAAACTATTTTTGAGTTTGAGTTTTGAGTTTGAGTTTGGAGGAGATGGGAGGGAGCTATTCCTACACTCCACGGGCCAGTGCATGATAATCACTTCAAATTATAGAGAGTAGCGCAGCCCGGACTTCAAAGTATTGCGGGCAATATATTATTCCTTCAACTTCAAAATACCGAGAGAACCAATTAATATGGATTTTATATTTAACCGGCTTCAAAAAGAAGGTTCTCTATTCGACGCGTATGTGTGTAATATTAATAAAAATACGTAATATTAATATATTATGTTAGTCTATGTGGGCTTCTAAACAAATTTACCAAATTTTATGAGTGTATGTGTATAGTGTATGTATGTAGGTTTGTCAGCGGATTTCTCAGAAACTACAAGTCCGATTTCGAAAATTCTTTATGTAATAGTTAGAATATTTTTCAACTTAGGGTACAGTACAAGTTTCATGAAAATTGGTCCAATAGTTTAAGAGATATAAACTTTTTATGTTTTCAGTAAGTTACTGTGACGTAGACGTTCGAGTTGCGTGATAGTGCTGATACCTATCTTGGTAAAATAAGTTACTAAAAAGTGTTAAATAAGCTATTTTCAAAAAAATAAAAACCGACTTCAAAGTAAATTATCTATAATAAACTATTTAAAAAAAAAAAAACCGATTTCAAAGTAAATTATCTAAAAAGCATAAAATAACGAAAATATATTGAAGTCGGTGCTAGCTAATCATGTTAACTAACACTATCACCAGCTGACACCGACTTCAATATATTTTCGTTATGTTATGCTTTTTAGATAATTTACTTTGAAGTCGGTTTTTATTTTTTTAAAAATAGTTTATATTGAGTATTTTTCAAGGGATCGGAAAAAAATCAAATTATCTAGAGATTTAAATTAATTAGTGTCAACGATATGTATCTATGTACCTATGTCTATTTTTAGGCACAAGCTCTGTACCCTAAATTGCTAAATGAATGAAATGATGCAAAAGAATAAATTCGACCCGATGGCGCTGCAATCGGTTTCTAGGTTATTTTTATTTTCAGGGCAGATCGACGTCTGCGGGGTCCGCTAGTAATATTAAAAACGATAAAGAATACGGTGGTTGGGTGATTGGCTGTCAATCACTATTGTATGTATTTTGGAAAAAAAAAACATGTCGCCAAGTACATTTACATCAAACGAAATATGTATCTTAATGAGACGAGTTCAAATATATGTATTATATTATATGTATATACATGTGATTATGTTTTATATAGGTACGTAAAACAAAGCTTAGTCGTCTGTATTTGCAGACGGCTTTTTGTGCTTTCATCATTTACGCTTGTTAATTAGAAAATTCTTAGTACGAGCCTGGTAATTGAAATTGTCTTTTATATTATTTTTTGTAGAACGTAACAAAGATACAATCCAGGGGCTCTTCTAGTTCACAGTTATCAAGGTTATAATAATAATAATAATAATACCTAAGCCTTTATTCCAAAAAAAATTAAGATAAATACATAGCAAATAAATAATCGTAGTTATTATATTTTTGGAACCCATATTTGGGTGAAGGCCTCCTCCATCCGTCGCCACTGATCTCTGTCAGCGGCTAGTCTCGTCCAGGTTGGACCTGCGGTTTTAATTATGTCGTCGCGCCATCGGTTGCGTGGACGCCCGCGTGGTCGTCGACCATCACGTGGGTACCAATGTAGCACTCGTTCGGTCCATCTCCCATCTGATGTTCGTGCTACATGACCAGCCCATCTCCACTTCAGTTGACAGGCTAGTAAGGCTGCGTCAATTATTTTTGTCTTCTCTCTTATCTGTATTTTTAATGTGGTCTATCTTTCGAATGTTAAGTATGCTTCTTTCTGTTGCCCGTTGGAAGACTTGGAGCTTAGTGATTACATTTTTAGATAGAGCCCAACTTTGGCTTATCAAGGCTTATATTATTGTACTAGCTGACCCGCGCAGCTCCGCCCTCGCTTTTATTACATTTTGCTCCCCTTTTCTCCCTCCTCCCTAGATAAATCTCTATCCATATCTCTCTCTCTTATAAAAAAAATCTAATGATATGCTCTTTCTCTCCTCTCTCTTTCCCCCTCCCGCTTCGGATTCCGTCACACTCCCCCTCTTCCTCTCCCTGTTGTCCCCTCTCTGAACCCTCTCCCCTCTCTCTTCTACGAACTTGCTCCTTCTCAATCCCCCCTTACTCCACCTAACTCCCCCGATCCCTCACCCCATCACCCCCTCCTCGAATCCCCTCTCCCTCTTTCTCCTCTCTTGCACCCTCCTCTCGTTCTATGTATCCTCGTCAATCATGGTATCAGCGGCATTAAATATACTTTATGACCTATTCTCAGACCTCCCCGATATGCACACAAAATTTCATACAAATCGGGTCACCCATCTGTTTAATGATCTTGCCTTATGTTGCTTAACCTTAACCTAGCGGTATGAAATATACTGTATGACCTATTCTCAGACCTACCCGATATGCACACTTTCATACAAATCGGTTCACCCATCTATTTAATGACCTTACCTAACGTTGCTTAACCTTTACCTACCGGGATAAAAAGTCCTATGTCCTATGTCCGTTTCCTGGTTCTAAGCTACCTCCCCACCAATTTTCAGCCGAATCGGATAGGCCGTTCTTGAGTTATAAAAGTTCTATAGTGATTTTATGTCCAATTCCGCCGATAGATGGCGCTGTTCATAATGTAAATCACGCTAACATCGTAAATTACTGTCTAATGATATTCGATAATGAAAGTTCTTAGTGTTTCGCATCTTTTATTGTTGCGGATGTGATACAATACCTATACACTACCTGGACTTGGGGAGTTTCATTAAAATTTCATGAACTGGCTTTTAAATAAAATGAAATGTTATTTTTCCCTTGCCTATTTCTTTCCTAATCTAGTTTGGACTCGCTCGGGAATTACAGATTTTAACTTTTCAAAGATATAATTATATTGCTATCAGCAAAGTACTTAGAACAATACAGAAATCTAATGAAAATTTCCTGGGTGTACCGGAACGGCTTACCCCTTACAAAAATTGACCCTTCGCCACTGCCATATCTTATGCAAACTAAATGTCTGCTCAGTCCCTATTGTATATAGCGTAATAATATCTTAATGATTAACTGATCAGTCTATAATTACCCTATTCATATACAAAGGAAATTACGTGGTAATATGTGCAAGTAATGTTTCACTGTTTAGCCCCTATGAAACATAGCGTGATGTTTTATATACCAATTTATACCCCTACTTCTACACAACACATCAGTGAAAGTCCTATCAAAATCCATCCGCGGGTTTTCGAATGATGCCTGGACAAACAGAACGACAGACAGACAGACAGACAGACAGACAATAATTCCAAAAAAAAATGTTTTGGCCTCTATGTCGATAGTATAGTATCCCCACATAGAAATTTTGGAAAAATATTCAATGTACAGAAAAAGTGCTCTTTGAGTTTTATTATACATAGTATAGAAGATATATAAATAAATATAGTTCGTTTCCAATCACATGGAACCTAATCTTTGGTTCAGAAACGCCAGGCAAGGTCAGTAGGTGACTATATTTGAACTGGTCTTCTCTGTGCTTTGGAAACTACACACATCAAAAGTGTCTAGGGATCAACATATATTTTTGCAATAACTTTTCTCCTGATTGATATTAATTAAAATTTTCTTTAAGGATTCATCAAATAAAGTGTTTTCGTTTGTCACAGTAACGATAAACCAAGTCACCTTTGCATTAATAAAGAAATTTGCCATTTTCCTAATAAAGGGATTTTTGACATTTAAACCACTAACACAAAAGTTCGAAAAAAAGACTGAAATAACAGTTTTCTTTAAAATTTTATTGGGTAACTTAAACAATTAATAATCCGTGTTTCTACCGCGAACACTAACAACACAAGAACATCGGTTTGGCATACTCAAAATGAGTTCATCCAAATCACGCTGTGGAATGGCCGCCCATGTTCGTTGCAACAACAAAAAAAGGTCTTCTTGCGACTGGATACCCTCCATATTCGGCAGAGCTCTTCTCTGTAGCATATCCCATGCATGCTCAATCGGGTTCAAGTCTGGCGACTGAGCAGGCCAGGGCAGGACATTGATGTTAGCTGCGGCGAGAGTCTGTCTTACAACTCTTGCGGTGTGCGGTCGTGCATTATCATGCATTAACTGAAATAAGGGACCGATTTGCACTTGTAGAGGAACGATGACGTCTGATACAATCGTCTCAGCATAAATTTGAGCGTTGAGGTTGCCTCTGATCCAAATCAACTCAGTTCTTCCGCCGATCCAAATACCCGCCCATACCATGATGGTTCCACCACTATAAGGATGGACTTCCTGGCAGGATTTTAATCGCTGTTGGCGTCCAGGGGTTCTCCAGTGTCGTATACGTCTTGTATCCGGTCTCATACCAAAACGAGACTCATCAGAAAAGCACACGAAACGCCATTGTTCTTCTGCCCAATTTCTGTGTTCAAGAGCCCATTGATATCGAATCCTACGATTGTGCATTGCTATAGGTGGTACCCGTAGCGGTCTTCGGGAATGAAGGTTCACTTCATGCAAGTGCAAATCGGTCCCTTATTTCAGTTAATGCATGATAATGCACGACCGCACACCGCAAGAGTTGTAAGACAGACTCTCGCCGCAGCTAACATCAATGTCCTGCCCTGGCCTGCTCAGTCGCCAGACTTGAACCCGATTGAGCATGCATGGGATTTGCTACAGAGAAGAGCTCTGCCGAATATGGAGGGTATCCAGTCGCAAGAAGACCTTTTTTTGTTGTTGCAACGAACATGGGCGGCCATTCCACAGCGTGATTTGGATGAACTCATTTTGAGTATGCCAAACCGATGTTCTTGTGTTGTTAGTGTTCGCGGTAGAAACACGGATTATTAATTGTTTAAGTTACCCAATAAAATTTTAAAGAAAACTGTTATTTCAGTCTTTTTTTCGAACTTTTGTGTTAGTGGTTCAAATGTCAAAAATCCCTTTATTAGGAAAATGGCAAATTTCTTTATTAATGCAAAGGTGACTTGGTTTATCGTTACTGTGACAAACGAAAACACTTTATTTGATGAATCCTTAAAGAAAATTTTAATTAATATCAATCAGGAGAAAAGTTATTGCAAAAATATATGTTGATCCCTAGACACTTTTGATGTGTGTACGTAAGAAAGTCGGTTTTTGTTATTGTTATCTATACAGAAGCCAAGGGCGTCGTAAAGAACTCTGACACCAGGTAAGCCGTTAATCACAAGGAAAATAAACAAACTGCCACAGATAAACTTGTTATAGGTCCTTTTTATGTATTTAATCAATACATGATCAAGAAATAAATCAAAGAAAGTAGTCACGGAATTTATGAGAGTCTCAGATGGGAATTAAATTAGGAAATATTAGCCAAAGAGAAAAATAAGAAAATAGATAATCATACGCAAAACACGTATATCAAAAGTTTATTACTAGAACTATCTGTTTTTTAATATTGTGCTCGCTTAGCGTGCTTGCTCTACTTTGCTGTTTAGTTGATATAAAACTATAGGTATTCATCCCACAAACTTATCCAAAGGAAGATTTCTTTGTTTTAAGAAAACTGTGCAATTGGCTACAACTACGGAGTTTCTGCAATAGATTAAATTCAAAGATAAGATTTCCTTGGTCCGATGTTTATCTTGGAAAATCGTTTAGCATAACCAAATAATAACGGTACGTGTGTAAGAGTTTCAAGTAGGTGTATTAAAAACCGAAGATAAAAACAGTAAATGGCTTTCACGTCAATTTTTTTTTATGCCTATACCTTCAAATGGTCTCTAGGACCCTGTGGATGGGTCACTCGACATCCTTACACTCTAAAAGTCCCCCGCGGCTGTAGTACAGGCACACAAGAGAGGAACCTGGGCTCTCCGTTGGGATTTGCATCAGGTATCCCTTTGCCATTGAGCCCCCGCCGGCAGTTATAAACCCGGGAACCTGTCACGCTGCTAACGCGGGTGGAGTTTGCAAAACCAATGCCATCTTCCTCGAATTCTCCGCCGTACTTGATGGATATATAATACCCATATACCAGACATCCAACGACTACGAAATTAGTTTCTATGTATTTATGTTAAACTGACCAACGCAGCTCCGCCTGCACAATTTTTACGTTAACTAAACTTTTAATAACAGACATTCGCATCGAATACATAACCCCCTTTTTTATAGTCGGTTAAAAACTGGGACCCACTTTTTACTTACTCTCCGAAGCACGGAGCCGTTTAGTTCAAATGGCGTTAAACGGTCACCCATCTATTTAATGACCTTACCTAACGTTGCTTAACCCGATCGATTACAAAACCTTGATAACAACTCTCTATGAGTGTTTCCTTACTAATATTTATTATATTATAAAGAAAAAATTGATAAAATCGGACCAAGCGTATAACCAAGTACCCATTTTGACTTTAATCCCCTCTCCCAAAAGAACCGTGCTAGATTACGGGATTAAAAGTATCCTATGTCTTACCTCGTAGTAAGATCTCAAATCATGCCAAGTTTCATTTGAATCCATTCAGTAGTTTCGGCGTGATGCTCAGCCGTGATACAGACAGACAAAAATTAAAAAAATTACATTTTCGGCCTCAGTATCGGTTATAGAATGTCCTCCAAATATAATTTTCAAAATATCTTCAATGTACAGAATTGGACCTGTTACAGTTTTATTATAAGTATAGAATAAGTATCTCATGACTGATTATAGTTTCTGAGTAAAACACTGAAGTACCTGGCACGTCTTTATTCCACCACGCGCACAGATTGAATGAATAGTTTTTTTTTTTTTTTGTTTAGGAGTAGTGCTGTTGGCCGCAGATGGCCATTACAGCTTCACCGGACAAGAGGGCGAGCGCTTTTAGCGCTCCAGCCAGTTGGGTAGCGACTAGCACAAGGGCACCTCAGGGAGGCAGGGCTCGGCTTGGGCTGCCGCTTAGAGAGTATAAGTTTACCACCGGTTCACAACTGAGAAGAACCGGCAAGAAACTCAGCGAGGGGATGCATGTCGAGGTCGCATGCGTACGACCCTTCGGCCTCGCCGGCGAGACCGGTGTCTGTGTGTTGATGTGTGTACGACGACTCGTGACGTCGTTGTCGGTGTTGGTGTTGTGTCAGTGTCGTGGTCCAGGAGGACGGACATCGGGTCGGGTGGGTCGAGCAGTACATGCCGCGGACGGCGGCGATGTACGGTAGTTCGAAGATCTGAGGGACCAGGACCAGGGTCGGGGATATAGTCGGCAGCGGCGCCGATGAGCGGGTTTGGGTGGACGCACGCTTTTTCAAAGTAATGTTCGGACATTTCCTTGAAAAATTTGCGGATAGAGACTAGACCGAAGTCGGAATGAAGGTCGACATTCCGCATGTACCACGGGGCACCGACGGCATGTCGAAGGAATCGGTTTTGAATAACCTGGAGGCTATTGATGTGAACGGGAGCCGCGTGTGCGAATACGGCACTGGCGTAAGCTAGGATGGGACGGATGCAGGTTTTGTAAAGTGTCAACTTATTTCTAAGCGACAGTTTACTCCGCCTGCAGATCATGGGGTAGAGCCGGCCGAGGACGAAGGCCGCTCGGTTGCGTACTGACCGTATATGCGGTCCAAATGTCATGTGGGAGTCTAGGGTGACGCCTAGATATTTGACCTTTTTGGTCCAAGGGATGGGACGCCCATAGAGGGTGATCTGACCTAAACGACGACTGGGATGGCCCGCAGTGTGGGATCTGGTACCCCGGGAGAAGAACACCGCGGCGCTCTTTACCGGGTTCACCTCGATGAGCCACTTTTGGAACCATTCGCCTAGGGTGTTGATGGCGACTTGAAGAGTGCGCGTCAGGAAAGCCTTATTTCTGTGCGGTGTCGTCCGCATATAGGGCTAGTTGCACCCTGTCCGAACGAGGGATATCGTTCGTGAACAGGCTGAACAGGAGTGGAGAGAGCACAGAGCCTTGCGGGACTCCGGCCTGAATAGGGTGGGAAGTGGATCGCGCACCTACGACTCGATATCGAAAAGTACGATTCCTGAGAAAATCTCGTATGATGAGAACCAGACGGTCTGGCACGCCCATGAGGTAGAGCTTGTGAAGCAAGCCATTGTGCCAGACCTTATCGAATGCCTTGGCGACATCGAAGAATAAGGCTCCGGTGTATATAGGTCTGGGCTGGTTGAGCCCGGAGAGGAGAATGAATAGAATACAATGAGGTTCCACCTTAAATACTACTAGACATTTTCCCCACCACATTGAATGTCATTACAACAACCAATTCATAACACATTACAAATACTACCTTCCAGATTATTATTTTTAAAATACATCTCAAACTATTTTGAGTGGTATGCAACTCAACAAGTTCACAATTTTAAAACTACTTGCCACAGAACTTTAAATCTGTGATCTTAAAAATAGAGTTTTACAATCACACTAACACTACGTAGACCTACTAACCTAGTTACCACCAGCGAAGTGGCCATCCATAATGCCATTGATAAGCTTATGAAATTAATATATAATTTAGGTAAAACATCAATTGATAAGAACATCAGAGGGAATTTGTGAACTCCGGTTAAATAGATAACTCTAAGGCACAAATGCCACAAGAAATTAATCAAACACAATTCTAAAAGATATGTTTACTTTTGATGATGATATAGCTCTCTGCGTTTTCTTCCGGACGATCTTTATGTGAGAGGATTGCAAATATTAGATAAGGTATTTATTTACCCTATTTATCCTTATTACAAGGGCCTACGGGATAACGATAGTCAACACGGCCGAACGATTATTTTGAAGTTAGCGTTTGTATTTGTAGTTAAGAATGAAAAGACGTTGTTGGATAATAATGTTTGGTGGTGGATTCAAGATAAATCCACTTTGCTCCACTTTTCCTGAAAATCTCTCAATTTTTCACAGATTTGAGGGCTTTAACACACTACGAAAATGCATAATATTTGCGACGCCTAAATTGACACGTTTTGATTTTGTATGAAAATATTTTGTTGCAATGGTGATGATGATTATTCCTAGACTAGTATTGTTGCTAGTAAATTAAATTATTTAGTAAAGATTCAGACACCTTTATCTATGAACCCGGGAAATATTTTTTGTCTAACAGTATAATTTAACAAAAAGTTCAAATTCGACAAAATCGTTTGACGTGTATAATCCACGAATTACCTTTTACGAAAAATTACGATACTACTAATATTATAAGTAGTATGTGCGTGTAGCATCACAGATTGTGTGTACCAGCCTAACGGAAGTCATAACTTTGTACTGAGATTTTAACTTAAACAACGAGGATGAAGGATGGCGATTTATCTCGGGGGCCCATTAGTTGGATGATAATAATTTTTCGCAGTCTCCAGTGAAAGTGTCTCCAATTTAGCTGTAATTACTTTTATTTGTGACAAGGGCGATTATTATTTTAAATATTTTATTTCTACGGAATATAAAATGACAATTCTCTTTTTTTTTTTGAATTGGTATTCATTGTCAGCAAGGATCATCAAGGTAGGTACAGATAAGGATTTGGCAAATTCCGGGGAAATGCAAAACTGTTTTGGAGTCCGCTACACATTTAACTACAAATGTATATAGTGTGAGTTTGAAAACTATAAATTCCACTAAAACGACTATTTAGGTGTTAGCAAAGTATAGTTACGTAGGTAGTAACTGGTGATAGAACATTTACCACTGTATTGTTGACCAAATTGACACTTCAAAACATTGCAGTGCTCCCTAGAAGTTGGTGAATTTACCAGGTTCAAGAGACTCATGTCCTGGGTATTGAATGGGCCACAATGAAACCATGGGCACGCATGCTCCCTGGCGGCAACTTAAGACATTGCAGTGGTGTGGTACCTACTTTTATTGTAGGAAGCGTTTTTCAAAATCAAAAAGTACACATTCAACATAGGAGCAAGGTTATGTGAAGTCCTTACTCTTCTCGGGCGGTTGTCATCGACGCTGTAGAGAGACTTTGGATACCTCGTGAGAGTCTTTCCAGCGATAGACGCTTGCTAGAGCATGTTCCTGGAGGGAGAACAAATACTCGCTCCCTCATAAACTCTTGCGGTGCTTGCGACTTTACAGCCGATGGTACTTACCTGGGTCCCTTGCACAAAGGATCCAGGCATCTAGTAAGCTTTTTATTAGAGCTATGATTCCCGAGCCGTCGTCAAGACGCGACTGTGTAAGGATAAAAAGTTCGCATTGTGGGTCGTTGTAAATGTTCATTGTCGGGTGTGTTCGGAGGTCGAGGCTTCATAACTCGCGATGTGGGACTCTCAAGGTATAATTTTGTTTACAAACGCGCCTCGGTAAGACACCTATACAGTACAGACACCGGCCGTAATATGTTAATTTGGCCCACGGCAGCCGCCTCGCCGGTCCTATATTGAATATTTTGTTTTTACTGTATAATTTTATAAAAGTTGCCAAATTTTAATTCAGAATTATTATTGTACGGGTAAAGATTGTTTAGCAGCTGAATATTTGGACTATAGTGTCATTAGATAAAGAATGTAGTCGAGTACTTATTTGTCTAGACTATACTTACTTATTTAATTTAGACTAAAAGAAGTTAAAATTATGATTTGTGCGGAAAATGCTGTAGACAGTATTAAGTATTGTTCCTTTCTGTAACTTTAGCAATATGTTTTAAACTTTCAATGTCATGTTTGTATCCCTTTTCAAGCTGAAAGAAGATGGATCCAACTGGGTCGTTGATGTGCGTTCCGGTGGTTACCGGGCCCAATTAATAATCATCAATCATAGAATCACTTTTCAATTTAAAAGAATAATTTCGAATGAAGCCTTTAAGTCAGTTACAAAAATTATTATTCTTCTAGAAGAGGAGTCGAGAATAAGGGAACACCGAATGTACGTTCATGAAGTCGCTAAACTTGAGCTCCAAATATCGTGATCACAATGTATAAATGGATAAGTGAAGTGAAAATACAACTATTGATGACGAATTTATTATTTATTATGTACAAAACATTAATGTCCTTCCATCATTTATAATGGCCGATTATAGGTTTATTTGTGTCCGTAACGAATCTGTAATTGTTTTGCTGGCATGATGCGTCAGCCGATGATACATTTCATGGAACTGCGTCCAACCAAGCTAATAGTAACAAGCGCGTTGATTGACTGAACTAAACACAAATATACCTACTTTGTCAGCAATGTTAGCTGATTGCTGCTTTTCTGCCAGATCTGTTTGTTTGTGTTATTAGTAAAGTAAGTAACAAGCGATGGGATTTCCTTCCATTTCATTCTTTTTACTATGTAGTAGGTTCCTTGTGCAAGAAAATGTCCAGATAGGTACCACTACAGTGTCAGATATTCTGTCGCCAAGCAGCAGCGTGTAAATATTGCTTTGTAGGTACTTGTGGCACTGTAGCTGGTGAAATTACCGGATACAAATACTTATTTACTTAATATCTAATGTCTTAATGGTTGGCAACGTGCTAGTGATTCTTCTGATGTTGCTAGCGCCTATAGACTGCGGTGACTGCTTACCATCAGATGGGCCGCACGCTTGCTTGCCACCTTGGTAATATAAAAAAAACCTTGAATGATATAAGATTGATGGAAACCCGACCAGGCATAACTTTTGTCTACCAATCTATGAAATATGTATTCGCCATTCCCTAACAATTAAGTAAACCTGAAATTGAAGTTATGTATTCGTAGAATACAAAGTACTCATAATTCATTGAACGAAATTAAACAGTTTAAATAAACATGCAGGTATAAAAAGGTTATCTGTGCATCCGAAAGATGATTCTAAATAAAATTGATGACTCTATGTGTATGACGGATGTAGGTATTGTCCACAATGACTGGTCGTTTTGTTGATGAGTTGTGATCGCAGCTTGCGCGGGAGACAGCATTGTCAGCTAGCTGTTAAATTAATAGGATATTACACGGTTCCATTATCTTTATAGAACTAGGTACTTTGGGATATTAAGCTCAGTAAGAATGCTGTGAGATAGTTTGTAATACATGAGAATTATCCGGTAGTAGAAGGTAATCTCAAGTGACGCTGAACTACTTCGCGAGAGACAAAGACATTGTATGGAGCAGATAGATAGACAATTCTATATTGCGCATGAAATACAGATATTACAAGAAAAAGGTACAAATTAAGTACATTTATTGAAACTAAATATTTACAGTTTATTTACAAACATGTACACTTAAACTAGGTAAAAAACTTCCTCAAAATTGTCGCCGCACTGGGAGGGAAGGGTACCTAAAAGACTGGCGGCATTACCCCTTTGTATATCCAAGCTTATACGTTGGCAGCAAAAGCTACCAGCCCGGCGGTCTCCTGAGACTTCGATGAGTTTGGATGAAATTTCTTTCACCAAACCGTGCGTCTCATGAGACCAAGGCCCCCCGCAAAGGGCGCAAATATATCCTCCGCCCCTCGGTGCCCTATGCACCAAGGGCCTCCGCCCCTCCACCCTTGGAGTCCTACCCGCCCGCGCCTTCAGCGCCTCAGGCCCCGGCGCCCTCAGCGCCTCTTACGCAGCTGCTTCCGGCCCCCCGCGTCCCCGCGCCCTCTGCGCCGCGACCGCTCTCATCGTCCCAGCCCGCAGTGCGTCCACCGAACGCGTGGGATAAGACACTGCCATACGTCCGCCCCGCCGCTGCTCCTAAAGTAACGAGCGTCCCCGCCAAGCAACCGGCCGCGCCTGCGCCTTCAGCGCACGCGTCCAGCCTCGCTTCGGACTTCGAATTGGTCCGACGCTCTATCGATGGTATTAACATCGATAGAATCCGCCTTTTCGCGAGCCGCCTTCGGTGCGCACAGAACCCCTGCGATAGAGTACAAGCTATCGCCGAATTCGAGGACGTGTACTACGCCCTGTCCCCCGTAAACTCAAATGTAGGCCCGTAAATGGATATACACCAGAGTAGGCAGAAACCCCATTCCCTTTCCCTCGCATTTTTCAATGCGCATGGCCTCTCCCGACAAAGAGATCAGGTTGCTGACTTCCTGCGAAGTCACCAAGTTGATGTCTTGCTGGTGCAGGAGACCCTCCTGAAACCCTCTCATAGGAGTCCGAATATCGCCAACTACCATCTTGTGCGAAATGACCGTGACACCTCCCTCGGAGGTGGCACTGCCATCTATTACAGAAGGGCCCTGCACTGCATCCCTATCGATCCCCCTGCGCTCACTAATATAGAGGCCTCGGTTTGCCGCCTCTCTCTTTCCGGCCATGCGGCTGTCACTATCGCCTCTATCTATCTTCCACCTGATAAGCGGCCCCTCAGGAGTGATATCGAGTCACTCCTTGACCTGGACAACGCGGTCATTCTGGCCGGCGACTTCAACTGCAAGCATGTCAGGTGGAATTGTAACGTCACCACCGGCAACGGCAGGTGCCTCGACGGCTTGGTCGACGTTCTCGACTTTGACGTCATCGCACCTATGCGCCCGACCCATTATCCCAATAATGTCAATCACCGCCCCGATATCTTAGACATGGCCCTCCTGAAGGGCGTGACCCTCCGGTTGCGCTCCTTAGAGGTTCTCCATGAGCTAGATTCTGACCACCGACCGGTCCTAATGGAACTAGGTCCGCCACCCATTTCCCAGCCGGTCACTAGGACCGTTCTGGACTGGCATCAGCTAAACACCTGTTTAGCCGATGCCGACTCTCCGAATCTTGCCCGCTTCCCGGCGCAAATCTCGTCCCCTCAGGACACCGACCAAGCGATCGGCGCTTTCACCGATCATCTCAAATCGGCCATCAGCCAGTCCTCACGGCAGGTTGAAGCGGACAACTTTTACGCTGTGCGCTTCAAGCTGCCCGATGACATTAGGGAATTAGTCCGCGCTAAAAACGCGGCTATTCGCGCGTACGACTCCTACCCCACCGATGCCAATCGGGTCCGCATGCGTGCTTTGCAGAGGGACGTGAAGCGCAGCATCGCGGAACTCAGGGAGGCTCGATGGGGAGGGTTTCTAGAGGAGATCTCGCCGTCACACCAGGCTTACTGGCGGCTCGCGAGATCCCTCAAAACCGACACCGTAGCTACCATGCCCCCCTTGACCCGCCCTTCAGGCGACCCACCCGCGTTCGAGGACGACGAGAAGGCTGAGGTTCTCGCTGACTCTCTAGAGAGTCAGTGCACACCCAGCTCCGCTCCCGTCGATCCGGCGCACCTCGATCTTGTGGATAGGGAAGTAGAGCGCAGGTCCTCACTCCCTCCCACCGAATCCCTCTCCCCGGTCACGCAAACCGAGGTGGAAGACCTGATCAAAGGCCTTAAGCCGAAGAAAGCACCGGGCTCCGACGGCATCTCCAATCGCGTTCTCAAGGTTCTCCCTGTCCATCTGATATGTCTTTTAGTGACTATCTTCAACGCAGCCATGTCCCACTGCGTCTTTCCTGCCGAATGGAAAGACGCGGATGTAGTAGGTATCCCTAAGCCGGGTAAGCCTCGCAGCAGCCCTGCGAGCTACCGGCCTATCAGTCTTCTCAAGTCTCTCGGCAAACTCTATGAGCGCTTGCTATTAGCGAGACTCAAAGACTTTGTCAGTTCTAATAATATCCTTATTGACGAGCAGTTTGGCTTTCGAACCAGACACTCTTGCGTCCACCAGGTGCACCGCCTCACGGAGCACATCCTGACCGGGCTCAACCAGCCCAAGCCCGTCTACACAGGCGCCCTATTCTTCGATGTTGCCAAGGCCTTCGACAAGGTCTGGCACAACGGCTTGATATACAAGCTCTTCCAGTTAGGAGTCCCCGATAGGCTCGTACTCATCATACGAGACTTTCTCTCGAATCGTACCTTTCGATACCGGGTCGAAGGTACGTTTTCTTCGCCTCATCCTATACAGGCCGGAGTCCCTCAGGGCTCCGTGCTCTCTCCCCTCTTGTTCAGCCTGTTCACGAACGACATTCCTCGTTCGAGCAGAGTCCAACTCGCCCTTTACGCGGATGACACCGCTCTCTACTATTCCCATAGGAACATGTCCTTTTTAACGCGTGCTCTTCAAGCCGCAGTCGACGCCCTGGGTCAATGGTTCCGTACGTGGCGCATAGAGGTGAACCCGGAGAAGAGTGCCGCGGTGGTCTTCTCCCGGGGACCCGCCAATATGTTCTCCGCGTGGAGCCTTCGGCCCAACAGACGACTAGCTCCAATATCCCTATTCAATCGCCCTATCCCCTGGACTAGGAAGGTTAAGTACCTCGGAGTCACCTTGGACTCCCGCATGACTTTCGGCCCGCACATTAGGTCCGTCCGCAATCGAGCGGCTTTCGTATTAGGTCGCCTGTATCCCCTTCTCTGCAAGCGGAGTAAAATGTCGCTTAGAAATAAGTTGACATTATACAAAGCTTGCATTCGCCCTATCATGACTTACGCGAGTGTAGATTTCGCGCACGCCGCCCGCACCCATATCGATAGCCTCCAAGTTATCCAGAATCGTTTCCTCCGTCGCGCCGTCGGTGCCCCGTGGTACATGCGGAACGTAGATCTGCATTCCGATTTCAAATTAGATCCCCTTCGTAAGTTCCTCAAAGAAGCGTCGAAACGCTACTTTGAATCCGCGTCCCGTCACGCGAACAGTTTAATCCGCGCCGCCGCCGATTACGCCGCTAGTCCTTCTGACTCGCGCCGCAGACCACGGCACGTACTGCTCGACCCTCCTGACCCCATGACGGTCCTATTGGACCGGGATGCGCCGACCCCTCCCCGACAACCGTATGCTACACTAGCTATCAGACACCGGTCTCGCCGGCGAGGCCGAAGGGTCGTACGTATGCGACCGCAACGACGTGCATCACCCCACTGAGTTTCTTGCCGGTTCTTCTCAGTGGGGGCGCGTTGTGAACCGGTGGTAAACTCAGCCCTCTCTTAAGCGACAGCCCAAGCCGAGGCCGTGCCTCCCTGAGGTGCCCTTGTGCTCGTCGCTACTTCTGCCATAAAGGCTAGAGCGCTTCAAGCGCTCGCCTCCTATTGTCCAGTGAAGCTGCAATAGCCATCTGCGGTTAACAGCGTCTATCATTCCCAAAAAAAAAAAAAAAAAAAAAAAAGGGCGCAAATATATAGCTCTAACCTAGAGCTGCACACTTGCATCTCTAGCGGTCGCCGCAGCTCCTCCAGCCGCCCTGCAAGTTGCCGGGGTGTGGGACGCAGCAAGTGTGTCGACACATGTCGCATCCCACACCAACGGCTTTCCATGTTGCCATGGTATTAAAGTGACACCATCAGGCCTCTTGCCATCATCTCGTGTAATTCCGACTGGTTCCAGTACGGCAGGGACACCGGCAGTGACAAGCCCCCTGCGAATAATATCATAAGGTACAAATTAATTAGACATGCCACAATGCGGCCTTATCGCTAATAGCGATCTCTTCCAGGCAACCTTTGGATGACCGGATAGTCAACCTTCATTGATTGGAGTAGCACCCTGATGTAGTGTAGAATGCCTAATGTAGTAAATATATAAGTAAAGATGTAAGCATCCACTAAGAAAGGGTTTTTAAAAATTCCACTTCTAAAGGGGTTAAATGGGGTGAAAAGAAAATTGCAGGCGTAGCCGCAGGGAATTACCAGTAGTATAACAAAACTCCTATTCGCGTCTGCCGGTTCACTTACTTCTTACTTATTAGATTTCATAGTTTTAATCATAATGTGTGTTTTAACCAGTGTGTGTTGCCAGTACATATGGTACTGAGACGTGGTCTTTAACAGCTGGCCTTTTGGAAAAGCTCAGAGTCACACAACGAGCTATGGAGAGAGCTATGCTTGGAGTTTCTTTGCGCGACCGAATCCGAAATGTGGAGATTCGCCGAAGAACTAAGGTTACCGACATAGCTCTCAGAATCTGCAAGTTGAAGTGGCAATGGGCAGGCCACATCGCTCGAAGAACCGATAACCGTTGGGAAAGAAAGGTTCTTGAGTGGCGACCACGAACCGGAAGACGCAGCGTAGGCAGGCCTCCCACTAGGTGGACCGACGACATTGTTCGCGTCGCAGGAAACCGGTGGATGCAAATAGCAAATTGTCGTTCATTGTGGCGGTCTAAGGTGGAGGCCTTTGTTCAGCAGTGGACGTCTTCCGGCTGGTGATGAATCATAATGTGTTGGATCCCTAAGACTCCTGCCAAGCGTGGGGATTATGGCGGCCCCTGCCTTAAAGGGGGAGGCTTTTGTCCAGCAGTGGACGTCTTTCAGCTGATGATGATGATGATGAACTATATACACAAAATCCCAACATCAAATGTTGGGGGCTTCGGCCGTAGCCGAGCATCACACCTCGCTCGGTCGGAGGATTCTTCCTTTAGCACCGCCATCGCTCTTCTAAACAACCAATACCCAGTACAACATCCTAAATCTTGGTAGGTGGTAGTCTGTAAATGCAAGTTTATTTACGGATATGATGAAAATTCATTGATTACCATAATTACGTACAACATAAGTGCTTAATATAATACCTATTTATCTATACATATAAAATTACTTTATTTATCCTTTATTGTACACAGAAACACATACAAAAACATTTATAACAGTAAAGATATTACAAAGGGCGAGCTTAACTCATTAAATGAGTTTTCTTCCAGCTAGCTTACTTGCAGCTTACTTGTCCTGACTAACTGACTGACTGATTATAAACGCACAGGCCAAACCTAGAAAGCTGAAATTTGGGCAGTACGTTCTTCTTATGCTGTAAGCATCCACCAAGAAAAGGTTTTTGAAAATTCCACTCCTAAAGGGGTTAAATGGGGTTGGAAAATAATTATAGCGGGCGTAGCCGCAAGGAATTGCTAGTGTTATATAATAAAAAGTGCTACTCTGTCTCTATTAAAATTCTATGGCTAAGGTCAAACCCAACTCGTATTAAAAAGACACTGAACAAAACAGACTTGCTTTTTACAAGTTAAAACATTCAGACGGTTAACAAACGTACGATTTATGAATGTGCTTTCCGTCATTTCATTTCGTGTCACGCTAATTCTGTCGCTCATCGTGTTTTTACAGCGGCATGTTTAATTTAAAACATGTTATGCCACGTTACCCACAGCCACTTTCCTGTTGAAAGCTCTAAAAACGACAGTGACATAACGTGCCATTGTTAACTTCTTCTTTTACAAAAAAGATGGCTTCTATCAATTACTTAGAGGAGATACCACTGGACAGACCATGATGCGCTAAACCCTCTGCCAAATTTTTGTTCATATGTTCAGGTAATTCTTTATTTGTGTACGTATCTTTTTGAATGTGTTGCGAGTTTATTATAGTGTAGGTTCATAGAAACATGAAGAGTTTGCATTAGACATTTGCAAGAGTATGCGTGAAATTGTATCTGTGTGTGTTTACTTCGTTTCCCGCACCCCGCAAAAGTGCTATGAAAAATTTGTTCGGGGAATCGATGCGATACTAGCTCCATTCTAATTACTCGGAGATCAATTATTGATGATTTCGCTAGTGTCAAGTAGTTAAATAGCAATTGCAAAATTTATTGTAATAATGAGAAAACGAAAATTGGAAATGAGTTAGCGTAACACTGTTCAGTTTACTTACTCGTCAATTTCACTAATTCACTAGTTTACTTTGTATTCGCGGTCGCTACCACCAAGATTGCGAACCAAATCTCTTCCCATCCCCCATTTTTAACTGTGCTAGCGCGCAAGAGTGACTTGCCATGGTGACTTTTTGTCACTCTTGTTGAGATGCGCGCATGTTACAACGTGACAGTGACAACCTTTACGTCTTCTTCATACATATTACAGACCTAACAAGAGTGACATAAAGTTCACCGAGACAAAAGTCACTCGTGCGCGGCGGCACTCTATAAAATATTGGATCATATTATAGCGCCATATTGTACTTAACATGGGACCGTTCAGGTAGGTACTAATGCAGTGCAGTGTCAAATATTCTGCAGTGTCCCGTACACTGCAATGTTTACAGACTGCACACACAAATTATGGGTTCATCAGATTTAGCTCAGTTTAAGGTAAACAGCAGCAGCGCCGTGCAACGCAAATGTGATTATGTCTTTGAGAAATAATGCTAGCGCGTACGAGTGACTTTTGACGCGATAACTTTTTTTATAATTTTTGTCCGGTCTGTGAATATAGCGCGTTACGACGTATATATATAAAAACCATAATATAGCATACAATAAATGAATTAACACAACTATGTTCATACATTTACTATGGCGATTTAGATCTTATAAATTAAAACTTTAAGCAGTTATTGAGAACACGTATACCCTATACGTCTTCTCAATATTTAGTCACTAGTGCGCGCTAATACTTACTCAAATGATTGCCAGTTGTTGCCCTAACTTTCCTTACTACTCTTAATATTTCAACATTAATCTTCAACTATATACTTGATATAATATAAGAGCATGTTTATTTTGTATATTCGTGAAAGTTATACATTATGAAAACACAATTGTGCTTGATTATATCACTGCCCGATAGCGCCACGGATAATATATTGTACAGTAGATAAAAGTTAACTGAGCTCTATTATAATAGCTAGCATTTTTAAAATATACATATTTTTACATTGTTGCGTTTATTTTATACAGATAATATCACTGATCAACTATACGATGGTTTCGTGGTTGAACCACGTATTATATGGCACGTATTAAATAACATTCATATAACGGTGGGTACAAAAACCTAAGAAAAGCAATTGTTTGATTTGACAGGAGAACTTTCCACTGAAGCGAAGTTTAGCGGAGTAGAGCCCGCTGAGTTTCTTGCCGGATCTTCTCAGTTGAGGCCGCGTTGTGATCCGGTAGTAGCTTTTAAAAAATGACCATTCAAAAGTGCTAGCGTTAAGCCTATTTGAAATAAAGATGTTTGAGTTTGAGAGCGGAGTAGAGCAGTGAAAAGTGTCGAGTGTTTCCATTGAAGCGGAGCGAAGCGGGGCGGAGCGGAACTCTAATGGAACTCCCTCCAGCTCGGGGCCACGTGTTCATATATGTTATTTGAAAGTCCACTGAGCTCCGCTCCGCCCCGCTTAGCTCCGCTCAGCCTCGTTATATCCAGCTGGGGGCCGCGTGTTCATATATGTTATTTGAAAGTCCACTCAGCTCCGCTCCGCCCCGCTTAGCTCCGCTCAGCTCCGTTATGTCCAGCTGGGGGCCGCGTGTTCATATATGTTATTTGAAAGTCCACTCAGCTCCGCTCCGCCCCGCTTAGCTCCGCTCAGCCAAGTTATGTCCAGCTGGGGGCCGCGTGTTCATATATGTTATTTGAAAGTCCTCTCAACTCCGCTCCACCCCACTCCACTCCGCTAACACTAAGCGGAGCGGAGATTTCGAGCACTGTGATTGGTTAATTCACGGTCCGCTCAGCTCCGCTCCACCCAGATCCGCCCAGCTCCGCTTCAGTGAAAACGCACCCTGATCTATGTGATAGATGAAGGATGAATCTTCAAACCCAAACTTACTTTAGAGCAATGTTATGCTAATATTAAATGAAGCAAGGATCTCTCAGCCACTAGCAACGCATCCGCATCGAGGAAGTAACTTAAAAATATTCTATATTACCTAACAAATAATTTAATAAGCGTAGTCTAGGATACCCTCTGGCATGTTGGAGTGAAGAGCTTCATGATAAAGGTAATAGATGTGTGAGCGAAAGATGATATCAGCGGAAGTCACTGTGGTGGTGGCATTATACCTGTACACAAACAGTCTCGTTACGTATGATGGTACCTCTCAAACAACACGTTAATAAAATGCCTATATAACACGGTACCCGAGCCTATTTACCGCAAGGAAAACCAAGATATTATGTAACACAATCGTCTTTCCGCTTAATATACGTCGCCATCTGAAATTTCGGTGTCGCGATATCACGACACTTGCTATTCATCCAACACAAAAGTGCTTTTATAAATTATAAAGCGAAAACAAACGACGTTTTCAGTAAAACAAAGATTTTTACTATTTGTCACTTCAAAGAATTAAGGACGGTAAATATTCTAAGGAACGCTCGGTCCGTTATCTGAGACGAGAGAAATACAAGCCATTTTTATAATTTACTTTGTTACTCCGTTGAGTTGATATTTTATATTTGCGCCGTCCTCTGTTTATTATTGTATGTAATGCTTAATAATTACCGTAAAAACTCGTTAAGCCTTGTTTCAGCGTTCACAGTCGTTTGCCTAATCCAACTAATGCAATTCCCTTGAAATTGGGGCTTTTGTACAGTTGTGTTTGTTACATTTGCGGCATAATACATAATACTGACTCACCACTTTATATGATGCGAAAACTCAACTCAACTCATTTATTTTGAAAAAGGTAAAGTGAACATGTTCTGAAACAAAGCAATTGCAGCGTTCGGACGTTACTCTAACGAACCCCGGCGGTATCAATCGCCGCAACTGCAGCTATCAAGCACAAAGTGCCAGGATAATCAGTCAGGCCTCTCATCAAAGTAGAGCACAAACACGCACGCCATCCAGCCAGGCATTTCGAGCTTTTGAAATATGTATAAAGTTATACACTAGTTTTACAAATGAAAATATATTAAAACGACATTATACTTATTTAATTTTCCAATTATTAGGAAAAGGCCGTCACTTGATTTGTGAAAAGAATAGCGACTGGTAACCTTTATCACCTTATATTCTGATGCAAAGACTGTGAGACTGTGTTGTGAGCACAGGTCATCACAGGTGATGAGCATACACTGAATAATAATAATACAATACAGCTTCCCATGTGCAGGTGCATCGTTTCAGTCAGTTGAACCTGCTTCCACTTGTCTTATTTCGTCACTAAGATGCATAAAAATCTCATGTACCTTAATGGTATAATCTAATTATTGTCACAGAATATTACACGGTTGATATCCTGCAAAAATATTGGTTTCGGTCTAACGAACATCCGGACAGTTCTGTACTGTTTAGTCATTCTGTGGATCAGGATTTAGCTGGGTTACATTAAGGCGGCGGTGCACTGATGTAGCAAAAATTGCTAAAGTTGCGAAGTTTCGAGTTTCGGCCACTGGAAACCCGCAACTACCTTTTATGACGTTTGTCATATAATTTCTAGAAACTGCGTTGACGTAACTTCGGTTGAGTTTCGGTAATTGCTTACAGTTTTTTGTTAAGTAAAATTAACCCCGACCCCCGCAACTTCAGTCTCAGTTCTACGTATTGTCAATTCAAACTCAAACTCAAAAATCTTTATTTCAAATAGGCTTAAATAGGCTAGCACATTTGAATCGTCATTTTTTTAAAACTACCACCGGATTACAACGCGGCCTCAACTGAGAAGATCCGGCAAGAAACTCAGTGGGCTTGTAATTTTTTCACTTTTTTTTAAACATTGCTTTGTTACAAATTAATCGACATTAGCGATAGTGTGTCCTGCCGCTCGAAACATAAAGAAAGGGAGAAAAGAAGAAAACAATAATGATTTTGAATATGGTAAGTTAATGGAAACTAGTAAAAAGTTGATAATTGCGTCAACTAAAGTTGCTTCGTGTGCACAGGGCCTTAGACTGAGCAAACAGTTGCAGCAGTCTCGGGCAAACAATGCGTGCAGTAATTGAAATGTGTTCCAACGACCATGGCCGTCGCGACGCGCGCCTCTAAACAATAATCCCATTACATTTTTATAATCTGACGATAATTTGGAGACAATGGGCTTACAGCTGAGTTGCTTTTAAGCTTCTTCTTTGTTCAACATTATAAGTTCCAGTTCGTTTGCGTGTATCGTCTTGTAAACTTTGTCAGAACATTCAGGGCGGTCTTTTTAATTTCAATTTAAATGAAAGGTTGATTTGACATATATACATAGGTACAGATAGGGATGTATTTTCCTTTTACTTTACATTTTTTTTATAAATGTCTAAATGGAAGGCCATTTACTGGAAGGGAACTCGCCCTTTCAGCAAACCTAGAATTATTTAGTGAACATCACCATCAGTATCATGTATCATCAGCTTAAAAATTGCTCATTAAAAACTGTACTTAATTGTACTTTTACAATATTTTTTTAAAAGTTAATACATTTTGAAATGCTATTAAGCATCGTGTGTATGTATGTAAATTTATAAATCGGAGTACCACGCTGAATCTGAAACTTTTAAACTAACGACCAACTTATAAAACCAGACTTGACTTTCCAATTCACTTCAAGTTTAAAAAATATATTTGCCAGTTTGATAAACATTTCGCCATCTCAGGAGTCTGCTCGACATTATAAATAATTTTATCACAGCTTATTAAAACTTACTAACAGTCCCATCTCAACTAATAAGTACGTAGTTTGGGCGTTATAGTCGGGATTATGGGCCGTAAACTAGGCAGATAACCCTTATTAAATAATAGGCGTATTTCACAAACAGAATAAAACTTATTTTTGCAAAATAACATTATCACTGACAATTACTATTATTGTCATTCAAAACTGTTAAAATTTTAGATATAGCTTACAAAGTGACTGGGTCTAAGCACAGACCCTTGATTAAGGCATTGTGCATAGGCTCGTTAAACTCATTTACGTCGTCATGCTTTAGATATCTGAACAGCAATGCAGTGAAAACCGCAAACGGGAACCTATTGTGCCTGAACCTCTTTTATACTTCATGATGTTCTCCACAAGAGCCGAGACAAAAGCCGTATTTAGGGTCGATTAAACCAAATACCTACGTAGGATCAGTTGTACAATTTTTATGCTTTATTCTAATAGTAATGCAAAATACATAGATGCGATTTTTCCCCTCCACAGGGCTAAAGTCTAGATCAAGGTGAACTGCAATCAAATTTTATTTAGATTATAATAATATAAATAATAACTTGGGCTATGTTTTCGGTTTATGATCCAGTGATTGATATATACAATATTAAATCTTAAATCAATGGTAGGTGGTTGCGCCATCTACATGCACGCTATTACACTAACATTCAATCATTCACACCTATTTTATTTTATCTATGCACGCTAATTACAACGTATCCTGAACGAATGCACGGAATGGACCCCTGGACCAATCGCATCGCGCTATTCAAAACCGTCGCACGCAACGTCACACACAGTCCACCAAGAAGCTTGAGCCCTCCGCACGCGTTACGCTATCGAAGCTGAACTAATATACTTAATTATTTTATTGGGCTCGCTTATACTATCTCGCGCACTCCTACTTTGATGAAATTATTGGTGAATCACTCAAGGAACGCTGAACCAGCCGCCGACGAAGTACCTACCCAAGTAAGTGCATTCGCTTCCCTACTTTACTCACCATAATTTTCTGATCCTACCGATCCGGATTCTTAATCCATCCTTTATCTATTTAATTATTCTATTTATACACATTTTAAACCCTTTTTCTTTATCCCGCTCCACGCAAAACATACACGCTCATCTATCATTATACACCTATACACACCGCATTAATACATAATAAACGCACGCACGCATCACGCTCAATAATCACATATTTAAAATACGCAAAACGCTCACTTTTTTTCTAAATTACATCCACACGCTACACTTCATTATCGTCCGCCATATTTTTTCCCCAAGCTGATCGATACTTTAAATACCAACGTTTTTTTATTATTATTTTATTTATTAACGCTTATTAACAGGTATTGCATATCTACATACGTATTTTGCACCAAATACTTATTTCTTTTCTAAAATGCCACCAACCAAACCCGCCATCAGTGCCAGTGAAACAGCTGGCAAGGATGATTATCTCACACGCATGGAGAACCAAGTCGTCATGCTTACTGCTAAACAACAAGGTTTATTTCAACTGGTGCAACATATGTACGACTTGAGTAAAGATTGCAGTGATGATAACACGCTTCGATCCTTCCTGATACGCATAAAATCACTAGATAACATTCGTCAAGAATTTACGGAAGTTACGGAGCAGTTAAATATGGCACTGTTAGCTGTAAATCCAAAATCAACAGTTGATTTTTCCCGCTTACTTGCCTTTGACGAACTTTATTGCAACATAAAGGCGGTAGAAAGTACAGTCACTACTACCACCGCTCAGGTAATTAAATCGCGCGAAACTACCTTCGATATTCTTAAGCAAAAATTACCTGCTTTGGATTTAGTGTCATTTGACGGTTCGCCAAATAAATGGGTTATGTTTTACGAAAACTTTACCACGCTTATACATAATAATGTTAATTTATCCGACGCCGAAAAGGTGCAGTACCTTATAGGCAAATTGTCTGGCAAGGCACTTAGTGTTTGTGCAGGAATTCCTCCTGTCGCTAACAATTATAATATCTTGTGGAACGCATTGAAGGACAAGTACCAAGACAAGCGTACACTAGCCACTATGTATTTAGAACAAATACTTAACTTCAAAGGTAGCCAGACCCCGTCCGCTAACTCGTTAGATACATTTATTGAACAATTTTGTGCCGCTCAGTCCGCTTTAAAACAATTAAGTATCGACGACCTCGCAGATTTCATTTTTACGCACATTGGTTTGTCTAAATTAGATAAAGAAACCGTCAATCTATTCGAGCAAGCACATCGCGACGATAAACTTCCCAATTTCGATTCATTAACAAAATTTATTAAAGAACAAAGTAAGATTCACATGTTACGTAATACCGGTACATCTACTAAATCTTCAAATAATTATTCAAATTATAAAGGTCAGACAAGCAAGTCTTTTCCACAATATAACAAACCGAAATCATTAGCCGTACAAACATTTGTTTCTCCCCTTCGTAATAACAATAATTATCCTAAATGTCCATTCTGTGACAGTACGCATCCCCTATATAAATGTGAGGCCTTTCTAAACTTAAACGCATCTGCTAAAAATAATTTTGTTCGAAACAATAACTTATGTGCTAATTGCCTAGGTTTCCATAGCATACAAACATGTCGATCACATAATAGATGTTCTGTTTGTAACCGTATGCATCATACACAATTGCATATTCAACCCGCTCGGATTGAACCCGCTAATAACTGCGCAAGCACTGCCGGTCGCCCGGCAGCTGCGCATCCTCGATCACTCGTCGCCGCGTGCGAAGTAAACAACCGCCCCGCGCACACCGCTCCGCCCGCGCCGTTATCGGTGCAAGCGCCTATGCCCGGGGAAGCGCGCAATAGTGAACCTTATGTTCAAGCACAACAAGGTCCATCGCGTAACATTGCATGTGATAGTGCCGTGTTCACGACTTCGTCTCGTAGCGCGACGACGACGGTATTACTCCCTAGTGCTATTGTGCATGTTTATAACGATGCAGGTGTCCGGTCAAATATTAGAGTTTTCTTAGATAGTGGATCTATGAGTCATTTTATAACAAAATCATGTTGCGATCGATTAAATTTAAATATTACGCACGCACCCGGCACCGTAACTGGTATTGGTCTTTCTGAAAAACCAATAATAGGTTTCGCAAAATTAAAATTTCACTCTCGCTTCGACGAACGGTGTAGTTACACTATTAACGCACGCGTCATAGATAAGATTACCGACAAAATGCCGGTTACTCTTATTGACACAACAGAGCTGCAGCATTTGCACGGCCTACCGCTAGCTGATGACAGGTACCAAATACCCACGGATTTTGACTGTTTAATCAGTAATGAGCTATTCCCATTTTTATTAGGAAGTCGTAAAGTAACTGCCCCGGGTTCCTCAGTCGTTGGAGTAGAGACATCACTGGGGTATGTAGTGATGGGAAAAGCAGACTGCGTCCCACATTCTTTCCCTAATAATAATAACAATCAGTCTTTTCATGCGGTCATCACACCTTCGCTTGAAGACTTAACGCAACGGTTCTGGGAGCTCGAGAGTGTGCCGGCTAGAAAACATCTCAGTCCGGACGATGAAGCATGCGAACGCATATTCCGAGACACATGCACTCGCGATGACACCGGCCGGTATACTGTCGCACTTCCCTTTAAACATGAGCCGACGAAGCTCGGCCGCTCAGATCTTATTGCTAAAAAACGCCTAATCAATCTAGAAAAACGCTTAGACGCTAACGCTGATTTACGCAACAATTATAACGCTACAATTCAAGACTATATCGATAAAGGGTACCTTATTAAAGTCGATAACCCTTTACCGAGCCCGTGCTACCATATCCCGCATCACGCTGTTTATCGTCCCGACAAGTCTACAACAAAAACGAGGATAGTCCTAGATGCAAGTTGTAAAACCAGTTCCAATAAATCGCTTAATGACGTTTTGCATACCGGGCCGAATTTACAAACGAACATTTTTGATTTATTATTAAATCTTAGACTGTTTTCGGTAGCTTTATCTGCGGACATAGAAAAAATGTTTTTTCAATTAAAACTTGATCCTAGCCATCAAAAATTTCAACGCATTCTATACCGATTTAATGCCAGTGACCCAATTTCCACGTATGAATTCACGCGAGTCGCCTTTGGCCTATCAAGTTCACCATACTTAGCAATGCGCGTCGTGAGACAGCTTGCTGATGATGAGCGCACGCGCTGGCCAGCCGCTGCGTGGGCGGCTGAACGTCATTTTTTCATGGATGACTACGTATCCTCCATGCCTTCAGTCTCTGAAGCTGAACAGCTGTACCACGACCTTACGCAACTATTTCACGCAGGCGGTTTCAAACTTGTAAAATGGGTCACTAATAGTCCCGAGTTAATAAAACGCATTCCTACAGATAAACAAGCTCCAAATATCATAAATTTCGATGAAAATCACGATATTAAAATTATCGGCCTTCAATGGAACCCCCATGAAGACGTTTTATTTTTCAAAGTCAACGCAAACGATGACAAATGTACCAAACGCAACATTCTTTCTGTGACTGCCCGATTGTTTGACCCGCTATCTTTACTCGGACCAGTCACTGCTTTGTTAAAATTGCTTGTCCAAGAATGTTGGAAGCGTAACTTGGATTGGGACGACAGCGCTCCTGCATGTATCGCAGACCAGTGGTCTCAACTCCAAAACGAGCTGCCTTTATTAGAAAATATTAAATTTCCGCGACATATAGGTATATTTAATGAATCTACGAATATTACACTCATTGGGTTTGCTGACGCTAGTGAAAAGTGCTACGGCGCTGTTGTTTACATTCGTGTTAGCCAAGGCGAGCATGACGTAGGAGAAGTCACTTTATTTTGCGCACAATCAAAAGTCGCGTCCGCTAATAAAAAGGTTACCCTACCACGTCTCGAACTTTGTGCTGCCCTCTTATTGTCCAATTTAATCGTAGCCGTTCGCGAAGCCATGAGTGAACGCGTTCAAATTACAGAAACAGTAGCATTTTCTGACTCCACGGTCACATTGTCCTGGATTCGTGCGCCGCCGTTTCGTTTCCAAACGTTTGTTGCTAATCGTATTTCTGAAATCAATGAGAATTTACC
This sequence comes from Furcula furcula, assembly GCA_911728495.1. Lineage (NCBI taxonomy): Eukaryota > Metazoa > Arthropoda > Insecta > Lepidoptera > Notodontidae > Furcula > Furcula furcula. The sequence goes on from OU452248.1 coordinate 21,705,150, forward strand.
CGCACGACACTGGTTTCATATCCCCGGTAAAGAGAATCCAGCTGATATTGTCTCGCGTCCTGTTATGCCTAGTCAATTGATCAATAATAATTTATGGTTTCATGGTCCATCGTGGCTCGTTCGCCCACTTAATGAATGGCCTATTCATTCTAACGCTAATTCTTTATCAATCGCGGAACTTCCTGAATCTAAAGCTCCTCAAACTATTGCTGTTCAAACTACAGACGATGATTCTGATGTTCTATATGATTTGGCCAGTCGTATGTCAAAATGGAATAAATATTTACACGCCGTAGTTTACGTCTTACGCTTCACTAAGTTATTGAAATCTCGTGGTTCGATAAGTGTCCACGATTTAGAAATCGCTGAAAAATATATAATTCGCAGTATACAAAAATTACATTTTCGTAACATTAATACTCCTGCTCTGTTAAAGTTAAACGTTTTCACAGATAAACACAACATAATAAGAGCAGGTGGACGCCTGAAGAACGCCGATTTAAGCTTCGCTCAGAGGCATCCAATAGTTTTGCCGGCAAAGGATCCAATTGTTTTTTTGATAGTCGATCACTTCCATATTGCCAATGCCCACGCAGGGCCTAATCTTCTTTTAGCTTTATTAAGACAAAATTATTGGATACTCGCCGCTCGGAACATGATCCGCAAACGTTTACGCATGTGTAACGATTGTTTTAGGGTAACACCGAAAAATAGTAGCCCACTTATGGGAGATTTACCCCACTTTCGAGTAAGTGAAGTCAAAAGTTTTGTTAATACAGGTGTAGATTACGCAGGTCCATTCTTTATTACGCCCTATCGCCGTCGTGGTGTTAAGAGTGTAAAAGCTTATCTTTGTTTATTCGTTTGTCTAACAACAAAGGCCTTACACCTGGAATTAGTATCTGACTTAAGTAGCGAAATGTTCTTAGCGGCATTCAAACGCTTTATTAGTAGAAGAGGCCCTGTATCCATGATTTTAAGCGACGGAGGAACTAATTTCGTAGGGGCCAAAAGAAAATTAGATGAACTGCATAAACTTTTAACTTCCGAATCACATAATAAATATATCGATCAAAATCTAGCAGATTTACGTATTCAATTTAAACGCAATCCCCCACTCGGATCTCATTTCGGTGGTATTTACGAAAGTAACATTAAATCAGTCAAAACTCATTTAAAAAGAACGATCGGGAATCAAATCCTGACCTACGAAGAACTGAACTCAGTCATAGTTCAGATCGAAGGAATTTTGAATAGTCGCCCTTTGTGCGTTTTGAGTTCAGATCCTAACGAACTAGAGGCTCTGACGCCATCCCATTTCTTAAATATAACGCCTTTAAAGTATCTTCCAGCACAAGATGTTCTTAATATTAATGATAATAGATTGAGTCGTTACGAAATGCTTAATAAACTCGTTCAATCTTACTGGAATAGATGGCGAATTGAATATTTGACCTCACTCCAAAGCAGGCCAAAGTGGAATAAGCATTCTGAACCATTTAGAAAAGGCGAAGTAGTTATAGTAAGGGACGATAATGCTCCTGTCTTAAGCTGGCCTCTAGCTATTATAGAAGAGCTCTATCCTGGCAAAGATAATGTCAGTAGAGTGGCAAAAATTCGCACTAAAACTGGATTTTATGTTCGGCCGATAGTCAAATTATATAGACTGCCGCTTCAATAAATTCTCGATTTAATACTTTAATATTTAGATACTTACTTTATTCTTTTTCCAATATTTTGTTTTTTTTTTACATTTTTATTATTATTTCAAATTACTTCAGAAGGTATCCCTTCAGCCCGGGGACTAATGGTTGCGCCATCTACATGCACGCTATTACACTAACATTCAATCATTCACACCTATTTTATTTTATCTATGCACGCTAATTACAACCTATCCTGAACGAATGCACGGAATGGACCCCTGGACCAATCGCATCGCGCTATTCAAAACCGTCGCACGCAACGTCACACACAGTCCACCAAGAAGCTTGAGCCCTCCGCACGCGTTACGCTATCGAAGCTGAACTAATATACTTAATTATTTTATTGGGCTCGCTTATACTATCTCGCGCACTCCTACTTTGATGAAATTATTGGTGAATCACTCAAGAAACGCTGAACCAGCCGCCGACGAAGTACCTACCCAAGTAAGTGCATTCGCTTCCCTACTTTACTCACCAGTAGGTAAGGTAATACTAAAAGATCTTGATGATAATGTATAAATATCTGTCTGCGTGGGTCCGAGCAACATTAAACATTAAGAAACCGCGACTAAGACGTTTATTAGACTTCTTGCCTGAGATTTCGTCGTAGCAGCTATGATCTTTGGACGCTAAATACATCAGTCATCCAGTGACCACGGAAGCTATAAAATATTAAAACGCAAAATATAAACAAACAAAATCCGTAGGTACATATGTAACATTTCATCATCATCGGCCGAAAGAAGTTCACTGTTAAAAAAAGGGCGCCCCCTTAAAAAGGGAGGGGTTGCCATAATCCCCACGCTTGACAGGTGGCTTGGGTAGGTAATCTAATCGGAAGACGCTGCTGCCCGTCTTCCTGTTTTCCCTTAGTTTCCTCTTACGGTCACCCCGTTGGGTGACCGTAAGAGGAAGACCGGAAAGGACCGGAAGAAGGAGGAGGAGATGGGAGGATGCTATTCTTACCCGGACACCCCACGGGCAAGTAACATTTAACTGATTTCAATTTGTATATTTTATCATTTTCATAATTTTCAGGAACATATAAGTACAGTTAAATAATGTGAGCAATGACTATTGTATGTCAGCTCATAGAGGTAAAGACAAATCAAATCGCATCTCCCAGTTTTTTACACTGTCAAGCGAATGCCCGTTTTCTGCTGACTATAAACTTGGCACTAGTCCATAAAACTTGCAAAAAACAACCAAACAAATAAATGTCCGTCGTCTGTTTTGTCAAATCTGTGCAGTACGTGGTACGTGCGCTCTCTGGCGCGGCGCGGCTAGGGCCAGCGAACTGATTTTATAGCATCGTAAAGTCCCGTGGAACGCGCCCTTAAATCACAGCGCTGCCTCGTATTTCATCGTTTTGGTTGTCAATGTTTATTTTATATCATATTTTACAGATCCCTCCAGTATAAATCACGCTCGGATTGATATACATTAAGGTCACGTACTTTTGGCAGAACCGCTTAGTTTGGAGGGTGCCCCCACAAGCGGTGACAAGTGGTCGCTACGAGCTGTGATGTATCGCGCATTGTTCCGTGGTAATGACAATAAGTAGAAAATATCGCACAATGCAGCTTTTGAACACGTGATAAATATCCTTTACAAGCCTATTTATCTGAGAAATCATAATAAGGTTAAGATCTTATTATTTGAAGAGAGTTTATACCTACTATAGGTACCTACAGTTAGGTATGTAAGTCCTTGGTAATTTGTCATAAATTGTACATCAGTGGACAAAGGCAGCCAATTTGGCAACGATTTATAATAATAGGGTTAAGTGGTCAAGTGCGTACCTATTCGGCCGAGGGCTTTGTGAAAAGCCCTTAATGTGACGTAATCTTGCCAGAGATTGGCCACTTTGGTTCGAGTCGAAAGCTATTCATTGACTTTCATCCCCATTCACGGAGCTGTCACATAGAAACAGGAGTAATTTGCGATAACATTTTTTAATTTGTCACTCTACTGCCGAGGGCTAACCTGTCACTAGAAGAGTAGGACTTTACTATGTGGAATTTTTAAAGGATTTTTATCTTTTGTCTAAGTTAATCATTATATTTCTCCAGTTTATTGCAACGTGTGCACAGTGGACAACTCTGTGTCTACCTAAGCCTCGGTGGCGCAGCGGGAAACCGCTTGAAACTGTTCCTCATCCCAACTTAATTGTCTGAAAATTAAGACAATACATGCGTCGGATAGGCATGTTTAAAATTTCTGTCCTGCTCGAGTCTCATCGGATTGTGAGAGTAAAGGAGTAGAGTGCACTTGTGTTTACGCAAGCATTAGCACTTACTTGTACACCACAATATGTCCCACATAGATGGCAGAGCTTGTGAAAGATTGGCTGCTTGGATTTTTCTAGTGATGAATTAGCCTATGTTACTCAGGGATAATGTAGCATTCTAATTGTGAACGAACTTTTGAAATCGGTCCATTAGTTTTTGAGTTATTCGATAGAAACGTTTCCTCTTTCTAATATTGTTGTAGATATTGTAGATAGTTAGATAGATAATGCTATAATGTTCCAACATTATAAAACACACACAAAAATAAGACATTTCAGTAAACCTGAATGTAACATTGTAGGTACCTACAAACTTGTGTAACTTACAATGTGTAGTATTCGCGTGAATAAAAGACAAGCATGTGTAACTGCTTAAAGCAGACATACCTACTGCAGTACACTTGTGTTTATCAATATTCTGAACAAGCGAGTAATAATGTTCTATCGTGATAGCGTCCAACAATAAACAACAAATGGATACTAACTGTCGTACAGACTTTTAGTAGAAATTTAAAGTACTAGTATGCTTGCTGACTATAATAGAAACATATACCTATAATATAATCTATTTGATTCATTTTGTAAAAAAATAAAATATGAATGAAATGATGATGATGATCAATGAGATGATGATGTGATGAATGATGATAAAATGAGTCCAAACTTAGTGACGCTGTTGTTAGCCGTCGAAGAGATCTTTTGAGGCTAGTAGACTTTCCACTTGAGTCCAAAATGCCTCTTCTGGACTCTTGATCATCGTAGGATCATCACACGATTCCGCACGCAGAAATAATTTATAATATGGTCGTTAGAGTACTTTTGCCTGATTGAAAATGAGATTTAAAGATTTTTGGAGGATTACCTAATATTCTGCACCTTATGTGGAACTTTTTAAGTTTGATAGCCAGTAAGGATTACAATCGGGGCGTATGCAATTTATTAATACATACTTTTTTTCCTATTTTTTTGAGATATTTTACTCAGCTGGCGGACGTGACGTAATTTTCTATGGAAGTTGCAACTACTCTTTTGCATAACCTCCGAACAATAATACGAATTCATACCATCGCTAAACATTGCTGTGCTCCAGTGTGAAGGGCTCTGTGTCTGGCTCCAAAAACTTAGCAATTAACATTTCGAGTGACGAGCACTAGTGCTATGCAACTGTGTCAGCAGGTATGCCGGTTACCATCAGGCGATTGAACTGTTTGTTTTGGTAAGTTGTTCAAAGAAAACCTTGTAATCTCAAACATTTCTGCATCTCCATTGTTCAGCTGTTGACAATCACTTATCTGTCATCCGTTCACAATATAAACACTTAATAGAAGCATCAGTCGTGATTGCCGGAGACAAAGCAAGCGTTGAAAAGGATTATGCGATTACGGCGAGCCAGGACCGGAACTATTAAATAAACAAGCGGCTTCATCTGTCAACGTAGCTCTTATGCTGTCACGATGTTACGCTCACTGCAGACAAATAACAGCAGTTGAGATACCTACTTCGATGTGGAAGTAGGAATAGATGTCTATTATACCAATTTACGCATCGATATAATATAGTCAAAGTTAAAGTCGAAATATCCCCACGGTGGCACTTACACAAAAATCATTTTTACAAACTACCACCGGATCGTAACGCGGCCGCTACTGAGAAGATCCGGCAAGAAACTCAGCGGTCTTGTCTTATTTTTTTTTAAAACAGTTTTACAAATTATACATAAGTCAGCCTTAAAATTCTAAGCTTGCATGAGTTGAGCAGTTCAAGCCCACGCAGCTTTATCATCCAGGAAATCCGAGATTTTATAATAAGCCTTTTTTGACAATCGGCTTTTTATCAAAGGTTTAAATTTCTTTATTGGAAGATCTCGGATATCCTGTGGCAGTTTGTTATAGAAGCGTATACTTTGGCCCATAAACGATTTGCCTGTTCTGTGGAGACGCGTGGCATGTATAACAAGATCGTGTTTGTTCCGGGTATTAATATTATGTATATCACTATACTTTTTAAAAAAACTGTTTTTTTTTTAACATAAACAAAATTTTCATATATATTGTGAGACAACCGTTAGAATATCTATCTTAATATATAATATCTTATCTTATGTTATGTGTAGCAATTTTAAGTAAAAATTCATAAGGTTTACAAGCAAATAAAGCCAAATTAAAGTAAATGGACAGTTAAAAACTGTTTTATGTGTGTTTCCCTATTTTAGAGTATACTGTACAAAGTCCTAGCCCAGGCTCCATACATTTTGGAACATCTCTTTTAAGTAAAATTCTAACACAAGAACTAGGACTCAGAGGGCATGCGCTCTGAACCTCCATCCTAAAGCAATCAAATAAAATTACCATCGGATGACGAGTCGTTTACCATGAGATGAAACTCTAGCGTGACTCATCGGTAAGTATACTTACTTAATATAAAAAAAAATATAGAAAAATAAATGGAGTCCAACCAGGGAAAACATTACAACCGCGTCTGAGTTGAGTTACCTATTCAAAGCACAAAGTGGAGGTAACAAGGCCTGATACAACAGAATAAACGTTTTGCAGAAAAAGAACACGTTATGTCCCCGGTTATCTACGCGATAAGAGTGACTGATCAACAGCTTTGATTATAAAACAATTGAATCCGATAAATATTTTTACGGGGTTCGAAAGCGTTGCATGCAATGAATACAGGGACATGAAGAAATCACACGCACCTATAGTGTGTAGTGTGCACAGACTACAAATCAACAGTGGCGTGCAAAAGCTAGCCTTCAATAAGTGGCAATACAATGTACGGGGTATGGATTATGAACAAAGCTTGTTCAAACGATATTGCTCGCAACAAATGTGCTTCCACGGCAGCGTAGCGACATTCATTTCGTGCGGTTTCATAACGTCGGCGCAGAACGATCCCGTACCGCGTGTAAGCAATGCGTACACAATTTATACGCACAATTCAACGATGGTGAATAATAAGTGCTGACTTTATCACGATTAGGCTGGTGGCTGGTATTTATTATCGTAATACTATGTCTATTCGAATCAGAACTGCGGCGTAGGTATCTTTGAATATCCCGGTTTGTTTTCATGTTAATGTGAATTGGATCAGAATTTAAAAAAAAAACTGGTATAGTGTGAGTTGGACTCGCGCACCGAGGGTTCCATACCATTTTGGGATCTATTTAAATTATTTTACTATTTGTCTAATACAAAATTAAGTATGTTTGTCAAGGAATCCTAAAAAACTGTACTATTTAGAAATATCATTTTATTTTTCCTGTTTAATATAGATAATCATGTATTGGCCATAATTATTTCATTTCCCTCCACAAACTTCGGAGATAAGGGGACGGGACGGTATTTTTTTGACATTTTTGATTATCAGTCAAAAACTACGTGACATAAACGAAAATATAAATCTGTTTTGAGATGTGCAAATGAAGCCCTTTCACACGCAACCCCACTCTAGTATATAGTAGTCTCAGTTTGAAATTTGAATGACCCATTTCATCCACTACAAAAAAAGAAAAAGGAAAAAAAATCATTTGCTATGAGGTTGGGTAAATAAGGTCTAAAACTATTCCAAGTTTCAAATCGATAGCGTCAGTGATTCCTAAAATATATTGGTGTGATAGATAGACAGACAGATGAAGTCTCACCATTTTTAACCGACTTCAAAAAAGGAGGAGGTTCTCAATTCGTCTGTATATATATATTTTTTTTTTTTATGTACCTATGTTCGCGCATAACTCTGGCAATTATTAACCGATTTGAAAAAATCTTTCTTCCATCCATTCTTCAATCCATTGATTGGGTCCCATAAAAAAATTATTGCTTAGTAATAAGTAGTTCCTAAAAAAACAAGAATGGTGACTGCGCACTGAGAGTTGCAAGAAAGCCTATATAGATGACGTTTTAGTCGCTCGGACTCGCTCGGTCGGACAAAAATGGTCATAACTCTGGCAAATATTTACCAATTTCAATGATTCTTTTTTTATTCGAAAGAAGAAACCACTGTATTGAATCTGTATGAATTTTATTACAACCGGATAAGAACTTCCTGGAGGACCATGAACGATGTGGAGGAATTTATCTGGTAAAAACCATAAAACTGATGTTCTCCATTACATTGCTCTGACAATTATGAACCGATTTCGATGATTCTTTTTTTATTCGAGAGAGTAGACTACTATGATGTTTCCATGCAAATTTCATTACGACCGGATATTATTTTCTGAAGAAACATGAATTATGTAAAACTATGTAGACGATAATGTGATCATAACCTACCTAGATAATTTTACGGTTTTCGATGGTTCAATCTTTATATATGAAAATATCACTAAAAAGGTTAAAATAAAATCTTTTTAAAAAAAAATTGAACCGACTTCAATATCACTGAAAAGTATAAAATAATTTAAATATTATTGAAGTTGGTGTTAGCGTACCTGCTGTGTATATTTGGCACCTACTTCAATAATATTTAAATTATTTTATACTTTTCAGTGATATTGAAGTCGGTTCAATTTTTTTTTTAAAAGATTTTATTTTAAACTTTTTTACCTTTTAGGTATGGAACCCTAAAAAAGGATAATACACAGAAACGTAATAGGTCTTAATTTAAAGTGAAAAGCGTATCACATACTACATGCATTTGATATTTTATTCCATAGATAGACTTTATACGAGGTCTGCTCAATATTTTACCGTTCTTAATTGTCTTTAGAAATGTACAAAGATTGATCAGGTCGTTCCGCTCTAAGGTTCTATTTCATAAACTTACACTACTGTCTGATTACTGCACTGCGACTCGCGGGTTATCCACTTAGTATTAGCCATAAACACGAAGGGCCATTGTCGCGCCGCGACCGATCTGTTAGCGTCTAAGTGTTACTGATAAAACGGGGTAGACGGTATTGTTCGCGACGGCTTTAGGCTTTAATCCGGTCCCGCGAGCCAGCTCGTTAGCCTGATTGTTCGTTGTCGCCGGCAGATGGCCGTAATCCGACCCGGTGTACTCCGGAGGGCCGCCTCCTCCGCGAAAATATAGCCTCTTTGTGTTCGTTGCATCTGCAGGTAAATTGTACGCCAAAATTGGACCGTCCGTTACACTACGTGCCCCATTTTGTATGCGGCCGGTATGAATTTTATTATACTTGAAAATATATTGTTGTAATGCCAGCTGGGTACTGCGGTGTGCACGGTGCCTGTCGTTTATAGTGAATGATTTATAAATGGATTTATGTAAATTACTGTAGGTTTTCATGTTATAACAAAGCATATATATTTTTCTAACAAAAGAAATAATAATGAACAAAACACTGCGAAAAGAGAAATATACATAAAATGTGTACAGTTGTTTATAATATTTGACCACGTCGCATCAGGTAGTCTCCTTTGATACGCATATTTATTTTGAAAATAAGAAACATACATAATTCCAAGCTGATAGCTGACCATTCTTTAGTTTTAGAAATACATACAATTTTATTCTATGTAATTATTACTATTGGTGGATCTAACGACACCTCATTATGTTAAAGTCCATCAAGCCGTTTCCAGGCACAGGACGCCAAAAAATAAACTTACATCTATACTCTATACTTACAATAAAACTGTAACAGGTCCAATTCTGTACATTGAAGATATTTTGAAAATTATGTTTGGATTCTATAACCGATACTAAAGCCAAAAATGTATTTTTTTTTATTTTTGTCTGTCTGTCTGTCTGTCTGTATCTCGGCTAAGTATCACGCCGAAACTACTTGATGGATTGAAACGAAACTTGGCATGATTTGAGTTAATACTCCGAGGTAGGATATAGGATACTTTGTATCCCGACATTCAGCACGGTTCCCTTGGGAGAGGGGACCAAAGTCAAAATGTGTACTTGGTTATACGCTTGCTCCGATTTTAACAATTTCTCATTATAATTATAATAAATATTTGTAAGGGAACACTCATAGACAGTTGTTAACAATGTTTGGAAATAGATCAGGTTAAGCAACGTTAAGTAAGGTCATTAAATAGATGGGTGACCGTTTAGTGCCATTTGAACTAAACGTCTCCGTGCTTCGGAGGGCAAGTACAAAGTGGGTCCAAGTTTTTAACCGACTTTAAAAAAGGAGGTTTTGTATTCTATGCGAATATATATTAGTGAAAGTTTAGTTAACGTAAACACAGCGCGGGCGGAGCTGCGTGGGTCAGCTAGTAATAAAGTCCTCTTGGCCGATACCAATCCAATCTTTCACAAGATAAGTATACTGAATATTTACTTATACACAGATATCCTATCTACCGTCACGCATAATTTACGTCGATACTAGAACAATTTGTTTAAGCATGTAAAATATAAAAATATATGATTTACGGTCTATAGAAAAGCAGACGAAGAAACAAAGCATCATTAAGTATTAATATCTTCTAAGTAGAAATACAATAGTAATGTGTTACTTCCTGCGCTCCCATTAGAAACTCTCTAAGCAATCAAATGATTATGTAAACAGACTCCATAGCGAGGGAGGCTATAGTCGTTTTTAGTAGTCTAAGAGCTGACGAACAAAACGGGTGTGTTTTTGTCGTTATTAAAGTAGTCTACCAGTACCAAGGGACCATAAGGGTGGTGTACGTCGATGTCTGAAAGAGAATAAAGAAGAGCCGAAAGAAGTTATTTCGTGTTGTAAATTTTTTTTTTTTTGCTTCTTACTACCTTAGGATTAAAGATTCAAAGATTCAACATTTTTATTTCAAATAGGCTTAACGCTAGCACTTTTGAACAGTCAATTTTTTAAAAGCTACCACCGGATCACAACGCGGCCTCAACTGAGAAGATCCGGCAAGAAACTCAGCGGGCTTGTCATTTTTTCAAATTTTTTTTTAAACAAAGTTTGTCTTTTTACAATTAAATCAGCACCAGCGACAGTGTGTCCTGCCGTTCAAAATCTATATCTATACTTAAAATAAAACTGTAACAGGTCCAATTCTGTACATTGAAGATATTTTGAAAATTATTTTTGGAGGGCATTCTATAACCGATACTGAGGCCGAAAATGTATTTTTTTTTAATTTTTGTCTGTCTGTCTGTATCACGGCTGAGCATCACGCCGAAACTACTAAATGGATTCAAATGAAACTTGGCATGATTTGAGATCTTACTACGAGGTAGGACATAGGATACTTTTTATCCCGTAATCTAGCACGGTTTTTTAGGGAGAGGGGATTAAAGTCAAAATGGGTACTTGGTTATACGCTTGGTCAGATTTTATAAATTTTTCTTTATCTATACTTATAATATAATAAATATTAGTAAGGAAACACTCATAGAGAGTTGTTACCAAGGTTTTGTAATCAATCGGGTTAAGCAACGTTAGGTAAGGTCATTAAATAGATGGGTGTCCGTTTAACGCCATTTGAACTAAACGGGTCCGTGCTTCGGAGAGCAAGTAAAAAGTAGGTCCCAGTTTTTAACCGACTATAAAAAAGGAGGTTATGTATTCGATGCTAATGTCTGTTATTAAAAGTTTAGTTAACGTAAAAATAGCGCAGGCGGAGCTGCGTGGGTCAGCTAGTATCAAATAAAAATATAAAATACAACGAAAATACAACAAACTAAAAACTAAAATGCCATTATCTCTCTATTTCTTAATATCTGTTACTCTATGCTTGAAGATAAGGCTCTTATCATGGCTCTCTATTTTAAACGATCGTGTGCTAATTAACCGGTTATTTGTCAAGTCATAATTAGGGCTTCCAGTTCAACAGATCGGTGTCATGTTGTTTTAGAACAACCTCTTTTCCGATTTCCTGTGGCACTGCAGTTTAAGGCTCTGAAGCATATTTTCTGACGATTAAACTACCGAAGTTTAATCGTCAGAAAATATGCTTCAGAAAACTCTAACTGTGCATGAAAATCTCCTCTTCTACAATATGGCGCTGTCTGTCTAGTCACTATCCAGTCTTCACAGTTCCGTGTTTGTGGCTTTTTTCAGCTAAAACATTTTAAGAAATTGCCTGAGCTCTTTATTTACAAATAATTGAATTGTTAGATCCTTGCGAATTAACTACGTTCTACAATCATATACGAAGACTGAGATGACAGCTCTTAGAGTACAAATGGTTCATATTCAGATTTGACCAGCAAAGTAAATACAAGTGCACTATTTAATCTTCACTGTCAAGATTAGAGTGTGCCTGAGAAGTTTACTGTGACGTTCAATTGATAGATATGGACTCAATAAGACCCGTGGGCGTATATTTGCTTGGTGACATTTTTCTAGTCAATTTGAATTTCTAAACAAATGTGTAGGTGCTTTACATTTTTGTAGTACAGTGGACATGGCTTATCTTTTTACCCGACTACGGAACGGAGGGAGGGTTATGAGTTTAACATAATGTATGTATGTATGTATGTTCATCTGTTCCCGCATGTCTTCTAATCTACTTAACATAATTTGACAAGAAGCGTCTTGATTGTCCGCTGGTTATAGGCTATATAATATCACATTATTATACTGCGATTTTATCCGTAGTCGGGTTTTAGTTTTTATATCTTATTACTTGTTCTAAGACCAGTTAACGTTGATTATTTATTGCGTGCGTAGATATTAGCTAGTTCTCTGGCATAACAGTTCCTACAAGATTAGCATGGTATTATGGCTGACATCTGTGCAATCCCTACTAAGCCAACAAAGTGAATAGTTCCTTACTCAATTCAATCGCGTCTCTATTCTGACTGTTGGCTGAGTTCCTTTGTGCTCACTACTCCGACATGTAAACTAATGACGGAAGAGGAATATGGAGCTATGGAAGATCTTTGCATTGAGCAAGTTGAAGCTAGCAATTTACTAATTTCAATGATAACGTCGTTGTGTATTATACAAGTAAGTGACTGAGATTGCATTACAGCATTTACAATAACTCTGGTTTACGATATCTTAGTTAGAGAAGTTTCTGAGTAAAATGATAGGACGCATAGTCAAAATGATAGGGCAGCTCTAGAGGGCCAATATCTTAATATTTCAATAGATCGCTGGCAAATAACGCCACCTTAAATAAAAAAAATAAAAGCGATGTTTTCCTGCAAGTAAGATCGCCAGGATTGAGAACCACTATTCTGGAACCTACTGAAGGACCATTGTTTGTCGTCTTTCGGCTGCTGATGATGATAAGATAAGGTAAGAAAGAATAAGAATAAGGTTTTAGTAGTGTACAGGTTTATAAAGTCTAGCAATGGCTCTGGCAAAGCAAGCATTAATGCTACTGGTACTGCTGTCAGTTCTTCGGAGCTGCTCGTTCGGACGTTCCAAGGACGGCGGCGGGGTTGCGGCCCCCGTCTCCGTGAGCAGCGTGACTGGTTCCCGGGGGGCTACAATGCGCCCTCCGGCGGCGGGCTCAAAGGCCTTGGTGCAGATCCCAACGGAGAGCCAGCGGGTCTCCTCTCATGTGCCGATGCGACAGCCGCGGGGGTTTTAGTGGGTAAGATCCCATATACCCGGTTGACCCCCACAGCTCCCGGTTTTGAAGTTTCTACCCGTGAAAAAAAATTTGACACTTGATCTTATAAGCGTTACAAAACGAGAACATTTAATATAGAAAGTCTGTAACGAAAGATTATTATAGAAAATCTGTAACCAGTTAAAATAAGCCAGTTAACATGAATTAATTTCATTCTGGTGTATCACCATTAGAAATAAAAGAAAATCATATTCTCGTGGCGTGTCCGGGTAACAATAGCACTCTCCGTTCTCCTCCCGTTGGGTGTCCGTTAGAGGTGACAAAAGGGAAAACAGGAAGACGGGCAGCAGCGTCTTTCGATTAGATTACCTACCACCTATACTGCGATCCCCAAGCCGCCTGCCGAGCGTGGGCATTATGACATCCCCTCCCTTCTAAGGAGGAGACCTTATTCATATTCATATTCATATGTATTTATTGCATTCCACAATGTTTGTAATTAGGTGGTAATATATATAAAGGAGTCATTGTGGACCCTGCTGGGCACAACAAAATATACCTGGATTAGGAGGGAGGAGGATAATAATTATCAAAACAATAATTTATATTCAAGGTAAAATTACGGTATACATTAAATATTGTTTAATTATTATTATTACTTTGAACTGAATAGATTTCAATTATAATATAGATTTTTGTATTATTTTTGTTGAATTATTATTTGTGTAATTATTTTATCGGTTAAGTATTATTATTATAGGATTATTATGATTATTCAATTATTATTATTTATATTTTAATTTTATTTTAATTTATCATTCAAATATTCATGGATTGTATAATAACATTTTTCTAATAGAAATTCCTTAAGTTTTACCAAAAATAATTTATTTTCTGTTACATTTTTTATCGCTTCTGGTAACTTGTTATATATTTTAATGGACATTACATATGGACTGGTCGAGTGTAGAGCTAATCGAGAAGCAGGTAACATTAACATGTTTTTATGGCGTACAGGGCGATTGTTATGTTTATCGGCTCGTGTAGTGAAAAAGTCAGAGTATTTTCTTACAAATTTGCATATTTCAAAGATATACACACATCAAAAGTGTCTAGGGATCAACATATATTTTTGCAATAACTTTTCTCCTGATTGATATTAATTAAAATTTTCTTTAAGGATTCATCAAATAAAGTGTTTTCGTTTGTCACAGTAACGATAAACCAAGTCACCTTTGCATTAATAAAGAAATTTGCCATTTTCCTAATAAAGGGATTTTTGACATTTGAACCACTAACACAAAAGTTCGAAAAAAAGACTGAAATAACAGTTTTCTTTAAAATTTTATTGGGTAACTTAAACAATTAATAATCCGTGTTTCTACCGCGAACACTAACAACACAAGAACATCGGTTTGGCATACTCAAAATGAGTTCATCCAAATCACGCTGTGGAATGGCCGCCCATGTTCGTTGCAACAACAAAAAAAGGTCTTCTTGCGACTGGATACCCTCCATATTCGGCAGAGCTCTTCTCTGTAGCATATCCCATGCATGCTCAATCGGGTTCAAGTCTGGCGACTGAGCAGGCCAGGGCAGGACATTGATGTTAGCTGCGGCGAGAGTCTGTCTTACAACTCTTGCGGTGTGCGGTCGTGCATTATCATGCATTAACTGAAATAAGGGACCGATTTGCACTTGTAGAGGAACGATGACGTCTGATACAATCGTCTCAGCATAAATTTGAGCGTTGAGGTTGCCTCTCTAATAGCGAAAACTTATCAACAACCTCTAGCTTTGTACCAGTGTTGGAAGTAAAGCTTAGAGATAAAGGGGACTTTTGATATGGATGAAATGTCATAAGTTTTGTTTTTTGCAAGTTAATTTCGAGACCGTGTTCAGTCATCCAATCAGTCGTTTTTGAAAGAATGGAATTCAATTTTTCATTTATACTTAGATTATTTTCGCTTGATATGAGTATAGATATATCATCTGCAAATAGAACACAATGCTCTTTAATTATTTTTGGGAGATCATCCTTTGTTCAGCAGTGAACATTTTTCGGTTGCTTATGAGGATGATGATCAAAATCATATTTTATTAAGGTAATGTAATACCTACCTTAAAAAAAATTCACTATAGGTTCCTCGTAGCACGATGTTCCCGTAATTTATAAAATGTATTTTATTTAAGAACATGGCTATTTTTAACCTTCTTCAAAAAAGGAGGAGGTTCTCAATTCGCATGTATATATATATATATTTTTTTTTTCATAGTATCACAATCCATGTATCGGTGGTGCTTCATTGAATACCGAGTGTACCTAATTACCAGTACGCCAGAAGGCGTTTATTTGTGTGAAAGTTATACTAACTCGTAATCCTTTTAAGTTACGAGGGCGATGAGCCTGTGTTGTATTAAAACATTGTTCCCTTACTTCACTCCCTAATGTGTTGTTAAAGGAAACATTACATGTTTTATGTACGATAATTTTATGTCTAAAATTATACTTTAAGGTTTTCATTTTGAAGCGCACAAGAAATAATAAAAGGTATTGCGAAATGAAGTAAGATCAGAGAGATTAAGCATATGGCTTGTAAAGCAGTCTTTGCGAATATTTTAATATAAAAAAATCATTTCCACAGCCGTTATAATTAAGTATCTTAAAATAAACCGTGGCTTCATTCTTCAGTTACATATTTTCAGAGAATTCAGATATAGTATTTTATCTATGCATTAAATTCAGTCATACACATCTATCATACAAGATTTACAATAACGCAACACAAAGCCAAGCATACCTCTACCTTCCTGAAAAATATTTTTCTACGTACTATCGCGGACACCAACGGTGTACCAGTTTAGGATTAAAATCGTTTGAACGACGTTACGTGCGCTTACCTTGTCCGCACGTATTTTTTCCGGCTCGTGCAAGCTATTATCGTCCTAAAGTTGATACACGGCCTGTGTCCGCGAGAGTACATCGCGCCACGTCTCTACAAATCTGACTTATTACCACGGGTAACAAGTTTTGTGGTGACAATGTTGCTCGCTATGGCTGGTCTATTATAATAATAATAATAATACCAGCCCTTGTTTATGTCCCACTGCTGGGCACGGGCCTCCCTTCAAGATGAAGGGGCTTAGGCCATAGTCCACCACGCTGGCCAAGTGCGGGTTGGCGGATTTCACACGTCATTCGAAAGCTAGTTAGGCTTTCTCAGACATGCAGGTTTCCTCACGATGTTTTCCTTCACCGAATGCTAGTATCAATCGCACATGACTAATTAAAGAAATCGGAGGTGCGAGCCGGGGATCGAACCTGCGCACTTCGTTTCCAAGGCAAGCGCTCGCCCACTGAGCTAATACAGCTATAGGCTGGTCTATTGCAGGTACTTAATAAATGTCTGTGAATAAGATATATTTTTTCAATGTTCCACAAATAGATCGACTTCCTAAACGATCTTCAAGGTAAGTACGAGTATTTTATTGATACATTTCTTTCTGTAAGATACTCGATATTGTATCTAAAATAAACAGTACATACTATGCAAACTTATTCGAAATCGAGACCCAACAGTGGAAAAGTGCTACAGCAACCATTAAACCAACAAGAGCACGCTGAATACATTTTCCGGGAAAAGCGCAGCTAATCTTCTTAAAACATTAAAAAAACGCATAAAACATTCAGATGTGGTTTTCATCAGAGATAAACGTTGAAAGAACACGTAGCGGCGCGGGCAGTCCACTCGAGTACACGGAATTGTATAAACCAAGCGACTACTGCGATGCATTCAGAAGAGCATTGTTTATTCAGAAAGCTCTCGCAGGCCGTGTCTTACCAAACCAATAGAGTGCGCGCGATGGCCGAACGAGTGGTGTAATGAGAACGGAGGCTAAACGATCCAGTTAGAGGAACTGGCGCGCCATCATTACCATCTCATTAACATACACAAACATTAGTCATCGGGAAGGCTTAGAGTGGCCGCTGTGCCAACAAGGCGCGGCTCCCCGGCCACTTCATGCACAATTATTGTACTTAGCTATTGTCTGCACAAACAGACTGCCTGTTTGTGGAACAAACGTAACGGAGAATGGAACCAGATTAGCCCTTGTTTATAGTAGCTCGCGCGCCTTGTGAGCCCGCTCGCCAGATGCGGTTTGGTGATTTATCATTCGCTTTTACGGATTTTGCGATGTGGAATATTGAAAAAGTTAGGGATAACGTTCGTTAAAGATAACCATGAATACTCTAAAATTGTAAAAAAGGAGACACGTTTTGTTCACTTTTTTCTTGTAGGTATGGCTTGTAATTATTAATTACCTACAATACAAAAATAAGTGAACAACTAATTATATTAACAGTAGCAATTCCCTGCGGCTACGCCCGCTATTATTTTGTTTCCATCACATTTAACCTCTCTAGGAGTGGAATTTTCAAAAACCCTTGCTTAGTGGATGCTTACAACATAAGAAGAACCTACTGTCCAAATTTCAGCTTTCTAGGTCCAACGGTTTTGCCTGTGCGTTGATGAATCAGTCAGGACACGTAATTTTATATGTACTTATTGATGATTATCTGATTCTATGGTTGCTGTGGTTGTGTAGTGCCGATTTCCAATTCAGGTAGTGTTGTTACAAAAGCTCCAGACGCTTTTTTGTAAGATCTTTCTCAGAAAAGTTTCAGTAGCAGCCTGGAGGTTGAAATGATTGCCGGTAAATATTCTTAACCCATTTTATATAGGACCTAAAACGGCGGCCGGAAGGAAATATCTGGCGAAATATTCAACACTAGGCGTAGCGTCTATGCTAAAATAAAGTTTTATGATACCTACATTAAAGAAAATATGAATTGGATAGGGCGACGTACAGAGTCTAAGTTTTCTCAAGCTATTAATCTGGCAGAAAGCCTAGTTTTTTAACGTCTACTGGGATGATTCTTGAATCCTGACACTGTTTTTTTTCTAAATAAAGACATCAAGTGACACTAATTCTTTTAACTTAATTGATCAAGCTCTGAGTGCTAGCAGAAGCTCTTACTACAGAATGTTTTTATTATACCTAAACAGTTTTTCACGTGATTGAAATAGAATAGTGGAGGAACTGGCTTATAGTAAAACTAGCTGACCCGCGTAGCTCCGCCCGCGCTTTTATTACATTTTGCTCCCCTTTTCTCCCTCCTCCCTAGATTTATGTCTCTCTCTTATAAAAAAAATCTAATTATATGCTCTTTCTCTCCTCTCTCTTTCCCCCTCCCGCTTCGGTTTCCGTCACACTCCTCCACTTCCTCTCCCTGTTGTCCCCTCTCTGAACCCTCTCCCCCTCTTGATGATGAACTTGCTCCTTCTCACTCCCCCCTTACTCCACCTAACTCCCCCGATCCCGCACCCCATCACCCCCTCCTCGAATCCCCTCTCCCTCTTACGCCTCTCTTGCACCCTCTTCTCGTTCTATATATCCTCGTCAATCATGGTATCAGCGGCATTAAATATACTTTATGACCTATTTTCAGACCTTCCCGATATGCACACAAAATTTCATACATATCGGTTCACCCATCTACTTAATGACCTTTTTTTTTTCTTTTTTTTGACGCGGGGGAAATCTTCCAAAGATCCCCGGGAGCTGTGGGGCTCGACTTTTACCCACTAAAACCATCGCATCGGCACATGAGAGGGGAGACCCCAGGGCTCTCCGGTGGGATCTGCACCAGGGGCCCCTCAGTGCCTTGCCTTTGAGCCCGCCGCCGGGGGGCGCATTGTAGCCCCCCGGGAACCTGTCACGGTGCTCACGGGGACGGGGGTCGCAACCCCGCCGCCCTCCTCCTCGGAGTCGCCGCCGTACCGTCAAGGGGCCCACACCCCGAGCGTCCAGCGACTCCGAAGATCTATTTAATGACCTTGCCTTATGTTGCTTAGCCTTAACCTAGTGGCATGAAATATACTTTACGGCCTATTCTCAGACCTACCCGATATGCACACTTTCATACAAATCGGTTCACCCATCTATTTAATGACCTTATCTAACGTTGCTTAACCTTAACCTACCGGGATAAAAAGTCTCTTAATATAAAGGTTCTTAGCTACCTCCCAACAATTTTCAGCCGAATCGGTTAGGCCGTTCCTGAGTTATAAATAGTGTAACTAACACGACTTTCTTTTATTTAGCTAGATTAAAGTTCTATAGTGATTGTATGTCCAATTTCACCGATAGATGGCGCTGTTCATAATTGTAAATCACGCTAACATCGTAAATTACTGTCTAATGATATTCGATAATGAAACTTCTTAGTGTTTCGCATCTTTTATTGTTGCGACTGTGATACAATACCTATACACTACCTGGACTTGGAGAGTTTCATTAAAATTTCATGAACAGATTTTACAGATTTTAACTTTTCAAAGATATAATGTCATATTGCTATCAGCAAAGTACTTAGAACAATACAGAAATCTAATAATCTATTTTTAGTGAAATAAACATTTTATTATTATTTATTTATTATTAATGAAAATTTCCTGGGTGTACCGGACCGGCTTACCCCTTACAAAAATTGACCCTTCGCCACTGCCATATCTTATGCAAACTAAATGTCTGCTCAGTCCCTATTGTATATAGCGTAATAATACATATCTTAATGATTAACTGATCAGTCTATAATTACCCTATTCACATACAAATATGTACAAGTTTCACTGCTTAGCCCCTATGAAACATAGCGTGATGTGTTATATATCAATTTATACCTAGACTTCTACACAACACATCAGTGAAAGTCCTATCAAAATCCATCCACGGGTTTTCAAATGATACCTGGACGAACAGAACGACAGACAGACAGACAGACAATAATTCCAAAAAAAATTGTTTTGGCCTCTATGTCGATAGTATAGTATCCCCACATAGAAATTTTGGAAAAATATTCAATGTACAGAAAAAGTGCTCTTTGAGTTTTATTATAGTATAGATTCTTATCTAAAATGAAGGTAGGTACACCCGAGTTCGAACATTGTATTTTTTTAATGAATTTGTAAGTTGATACTAATAATTATTATTTGCGGCCGGAAAACACGCCATCCATATATTGAGAACTCAATGCGACATAGTTGTTTTTATTACCACGCAAAGTTCACATTAGCTATTTCAACCGAACTACTGCTACTGAAAAGTTGCACTAGTCCGGTCAACCGGACTAACAACCGGACTACTGCTACTAGAGGAATTCTGCGGTTATTGAGGTGGCAAGTAATTTGTAGCTAATCGTTTGCCAATTAATTAACCCCCGACCAAAAACGAGGGGAGTTATAAGTTTGACGCCTATGTCCGGAAGTCTGTCTGTCTGTCTGTCTGTCTGTCTGTATGTATGTCTGTCTGTGGCATCGTAGCGGTCCAACGGAACGGATTCGAATGTGTTTTTTTTTATTTGAAAGCTAGTTTAAGCGAGATGGTTCTTAGCTATGTTTCATGAAAATCGGTCCAGCCGTTTGAAGACTATCATCAGCTCTTTTCCGAGTCGAGGTAGGGATATTTTGAATACAATAGACATTTTTCATTACTTCTATTAGTCCGAAACATCTGAAATTTAGAACATATGTAAATCCGATGATACTAAATAAAATGGTAACCTTCACCGGGGTCTGATGATGATCAGCAAGAAGGTGGTAACAGGATCTCGGCCCCAATAAACGTAGACCCATCGAGTTTGGGCTCGTTGAATAGGTTTCGACGAGTTTTTGCTATAAAAATGGTGATCAGGGTTTGATTATGGAGCAGGAAGGTGGTCACGGGATCTCAGCACCAATAAACCTAGACCCACCGAGTTTGGGCTCGTTAGGTAGGTCTCGACGAGTAGTTGCTAGAAAAATGATGACCAGGGTCTGATGATGGAGCAGAAAGGTGGTCATGGGACCTCTGCACCAATAAACGTAGACCCACCGAGTTTGGGCTCCCTAGGAAGGTCTCGACGAGTAATTGCTAGAAAAGTGGTGATCAGGGTCTGATAATAGCACAGGAAAGTCATTTTAAGAGTTTTTTACCTATTATTATTATTTAATTATTACCTATGTTCGGGGTTTTAAAAAAAAAATATTTGTTTGAAATGTATTGTAGGGTAATATGTATTAAGCTAAAAAATACACACTCACACATCCCCTAAAATTATTTGATATACATGAGAATGTAATCTTGCTGTTTAAATAGACGTGTGATTTGATAAACCTTTACGAATTTGCATTAGCCTGAGGGAACCCTAATTTGGATGCCAATCGATGTTGGTAGGTAATTTCAAGAAGGCTTCAAATTATTTGTTTTCCACGTAACTTAGATCTTCCTTTATATTAAAGCGAGATGTATGTTACGTGGAAAACAAATAATTTTTGAATTAAATGTAACTAATCAAATGAGATTCTAGTTGAATTATTTCTTAATACAAATAAATACACGACATAATAATTATATAACGTCCAAGAGTGAGGACGATTTGTATAATTATATAGTATTTTTTTTCTTTTTACTCTAGTTATTTTAGTATGTTTATAAATATACATGTATGTATTTTCCTTCACCGAATAAATCAGTTTAATATTGTAAAAAAATATTTTGTGGTCATCTACGTCCAACTGAAAATCAGCGCGGTGAATGCTTTTATTTACAGCATTAAGTAATAATAATAATAATATCTTGGGACAATCCACACACGGTCATCCAATCCCAAACTAGGCAGAGCCTGTACTATGGAAACCAGATAACTGATACTAATACTTATATACTTTTTTTTGTAAATACATACTTAAATAGATAAACAACACCCAGACACTTGGCGGGAATCGAACCCACGACCCATCGGTTAGCAGGCAGGGTGTCTGACCACTAGACCAACGGGCCCGTCATAAGTAGCTGAACCATTCTCAACAAAACTGTCTACGGTAGCGTTCAAAATATTTAATCTGTTTTATACGTCTTGGGGCGCTCACAACTAGTTGTAATCAATGTTTGGTATACAATCAGTTGGTTAAACAACGTCAGGCAAGATCAGTTCATAGATGGGTGACCGTTCAGTAGCATTTTAACTGAGCGTCTCTATGCTTCGGAGGGCGCGGAAAAAGTACAGAAGCGTTAGCAGCACTAGCCAAACAAAATATAAAGAAACAACTATTAATGTAGGACCAATTTAATTGATTTGACATCAGTCAGTTTCTTTTTCTTTTGTCATTATTATTATTATAAATATGTAATCGTATTTGAAAAAAAGTTAAGCAATTGTATTCTAAATTCGAAAAACAAAAATTATGACCGCCGTTACAAGGTTACGTTGTTATATTTTGATAAAGTGTCAAATGTGATGGATTAAATTGACCTAACTTTACCTATGTACAGTTTGCGAAAGTCTGAAATAACTGTATCAACCCCATCACCGTCCAATAACTGTGGAAACTGCCTTCTACGGCCGCGAAGTTGCTTTTCATCTCATAAAAAAGCATAGCCGAGGAAGGGCTTTTGAGTCTTTATTACAATTAATTTTAAAAAGATTACTTAGTACCGTTATTTTTCAATAAAAATAAACATCAAGTTTCAGTTTGTGTTTTGCGAACCGCAAACGCAAACTAGCTGATAGAATAATTTCATAGACCACGGTGTCCCGAGCCACGAAATTAATGGAATCAACACAATGTACAGATGTTGAACATTGTTAAACACAACAAATACCTGTTGTTATTAACGGCGGTCCGTAAATAATTCATGATATTATTGAAGTTAGAAAGTACACAATACGAATTTCGCTTGTAATTGAAAACGGACAGAGTTCGGATAATTCTTGGTGGATTTATCACTAGGGCCAAAGTGGCGGCACCGACGACGCGTTGTTCAGATAAAGTTTATTTTATGACTTAAGCGAGAACATTAATATTCATTACTGAGGCAAAATGAACTAACTTTATTATATAATAAAGATCAAAGAATGAGCTCGGTGCACGGAGCTTAGCGGCCTTATTATATTTTTCACCTCAATATTGCACCCCAATTTGCTGAACACTCGTAATCTGAGAACTCTGCTATTATTTCGTATCTACTGGTCGCATTCACGGAGATTTATATTTTTAAATGTTCCAGTAGACCTTAATGATAATTATATCCTGGGACAATCCGAATACGGCTATCTGATCCCAAACTAGGCAGAGTCTTCGACTGATACAAATATGTAATATCCTTTTTCGAACCCACAACTGTTTACTAAAAATCTCTAAAATATAAAACAAAATCTAGAGATTGGACCAAATGCCGGCATGATTTGGCCAACATTATCAGGCAAACTGTGCTGTTTATAGTGCATTATGTGATATATGCAGTAAAGATAATTCGTTTCATCATGATTATTGCATATAGTGGCTATTTTGAATAAGCCCCTAGAGTGCAATTACATACAACCACGAACAGATTTTTGAAATTATACACTTTAACACCTCCACTTGTGTGTAGGTAAATTGCTTTTATACTATTATGTAACTGCTTTATAAAAGTTTAACATAAGTGCAGTAATGCAAGCCGTAATTTGTAGTTTACTGGTTAATATAAATATTTAAATTTCATTCTTATCTAAGTATTTAAGCCCCAACAAAGTTTTTTTAGGTCTGCTAAAATAACTATATAAATGCTTTTTGTAATTGCATGTTTCTCTGTAATAAAACTAAAAGTGATTAACTTTTGTGACGAAAAATAAAAGCGTCTCTAATAAAGAAGTAAAAATACTTGCTGGCAAGACTTTGTCATATCTAGATGTTGCAATTCTTCATG
This sequence comes from Furcula furcula, assembly GCA_911728495.1. Taxonomy (NCBI): domain Eukaryota; kingdom Metazoa; phylum Arthropoda; class Insecta; order Lepidoptera; family Notodontidae; genus Furcula; species Furcula furcula. The sequence goes on from OU452248.1 coordinate 21,729,380, forward strand.
CGGCGTATCTAAACGAGCATCGTAACGACATGCCTGTAATCTCCCACCGCTAAGATATCTTACAAACGAAAATAAACCTTAAAACTAGGCCGACAACACATATTTTTATAAGTTGAATCATATAAATATATAAAATGCGTATTACCTTTTGAATAATAACTGCATTATAAAGTTTAAATTTGATTTTTACAGTAGGTACAATGACTTTTTAAACTGGAATAAAGGATTGCAAAAAATATATTAGTATGTAATGTAATAATCATACTTTAATAAGTCATTATCTTACCAAAAGTCCGCTACGTATAATATAAATATGATCAGAATATAATTTTTACGCATATTATTTACTTACTAATATTATGAGTGCGATAAAATTAAAATTATTATGCTCTATTTAAATCAGTCGCTCATAATGTTCGCAAATTTATTTCAGTCGAAATATCCATTTATCATCGAGGAAAAATCGCTTCACAGGAGCACCCAGGCTAATGTTACGCAACCCTTTGTTTGAACATTGTCTCTGAGATGTTAGACAGTGTAAATCTGTCTCATACCTACTGTTTTTCGCCTAATTTCACATAATCCATCCGTGTGTCACGAATCCCACATAATTGCGGTGCGAAATTTTGCTATGCGTTGGTTGGATTTGTGGGCCCCCGTCCTCCAGGGTTGCCACATATTGCGATTTACGCGAGACAGCCCTTATTTCGACGGAAACATACGTTATTATATTTGATAGGTTATTTTTCCTTTTTTCGCCGCGAGTGCCAACATTTGTCAATTTATAAAATTCCTTTTGCTTTTTTCTGTAAACGGTAGTGGTGATATTTTTTCAACGATAAGTTACGGTCTTGGCTACGGACCATCTATAATGTTTTATTTATATTTGCTCTGGATAGTATCACACAGAATATTATTCCCTACAGAATATAATTAATTCGTATACTAACATCATTTTCACGATATATCCATGTATAAGTCTAATAGTGTTTTGTCATGAATTGAAAAAAAAAAAAAACTTCTATATTTTGCTCTAAGCTGGTGCTGACCTGGCAGAAAAAATATAGCTTCTACAATTTGCTTTAAACCGGTGCTGATCCGGCAGTGCCTTTCGTTGCCGATAACACTACACAATTGGAAGCTAATAGAGACAGAAAAAAATCAGTATTGTACAAAACTTTTAACTTGCTCGCATTTATCAGCGCTTGCAACCCCCTGATTACACCGTAGTATGGAAATTGCCTTCGTCAACACCCAGCACGACTTTGACTCTGAAAAGTCAGCGTGCGCCATCTGCCGTTTTCTGCGTAAATCCGTTCCCGGACTACTATTTTACTGATGCGTATGCCATTTTGTGTTAGCTATTTTCAGAAGAATACAACCAAAAAAGTTCATTACAAAAAGATTTCAAAACAACATTGAAATTAAACTACTTTTACGGATTTTATCGTGGTTTTAAAAAAAAGGAAAAAGAGTAAAGAAAAAGAAAGAAAAAAAAAGGCAAAAGTAGTTTGATTTCAAGGTGTAATATTCGCGTAAGTAAAAGACAACATTATTTCAAAACAATATTAAAAATAATTACGTACCACCACGAAAGCGTTCCTTATCGTTACATAGTATGTAGCAACACTGCCGTCGCGCGCGACGGTCTGGTATTCGTGATCCAGCATCAAGTTGCGAATAATTAAGTGGCGCCCTCGCTCAGCCGGCACTCAAAGTGTAACACTTAATTAGGCCACGTGAGAACCGCCTAATGCCACTCAATGTGCCCACATTGTTGCATTAAGCGTAAACAATCAGCGGTAATTACATCGTGTGCGGCGCCGTTTGTTGCCGTATATTTACTCATGTTAGTGTTTGTTTTCTTTGATAAACCTCTATATGGTGCTAAATGACTGTAATAATTTTACGAGTGTTTCACAACTTTGATTTCGCACAGAGACGATTTGCACCGTCTTTGTGCGATTGTTACTAGCTTTCGGTGAAGGAAAACATCGTGAGTAAACCTGCATGTCTGAGAAAGCTTAACTAGCTTTCGAATGACGTGTGAAGTCCGCCAACCTGCACTTGGCCAGCGTGGTGGACTATGGCCTAAGTCCTTTCATCATGAGGGGAGGCTCGTGCCCAACAGTAGGACATAAACAAAGACTGGTATTATTTACTTCTGTTTTCATAAACTTAATTCGTGTAGCTTTACATTAATTTCAACGCACTTGCGTTGTCGTGTATAGTTAATTAGTGTACAGGAAAAAAAAACACGGCAGCTTAGATAGAAAACAAACGTTTATACACTGTTAATGATACGAAACAGTGTCATTGCTCGTTAAAATTTTGAAAATAGTAAACTTTTCACTTAAATACCTCCATAAAGTCGTTCAAGTGATTCCCGATCCCGGTGTAATTCTATAGGTAGGAAGACCCTCTACGATACAGGCCGGCGACTGTCCACGGCTTCATTCCCGGATTAAGGAATTTGTTCCTTAATTTACCTATTACCTACCGTTGTAACTCATTCGCGCCACCCGAACTTCCCCTAGTCACCGTGCGACATTTTTATGAGATATTACGGGAACAATAGCGGCATATATCCTAGTATATTAGGAACTTTAGCAATTGAACGTGAACCCCTTATGTTTCGCCGGAGCTATTTCAACACAAAGTTTCGACTTTTACGATAATGTCAGCCATTGCCATTCAAACGCGCTAAAACTTTATCAATGTGTGTGAAAGGATAAGCGTTTCGTTCATATCTTATATCTGTATATGTGCGTAAGCCGTATCTGATAATAAGTTCGTGTTTGGGATCCAATCACCAATCTTAACGCCCTTAGAAATTAAAGAAAACTTACTACATTTTGTAAACTGTAAGAAATATAATGTATCTCTGTCTATCTATTCTGTCTGTCTGTGTGTAGATAGAGCCGTTTTTTCATAGTAGGTATATTATTTACACTGCGGTACGTTTCACCATGATACTTCGCGTCGTACTTTTATCGTTGTCGTCGTCGTCGTAGAATGTAATCATTCTCAAAGCTTGAAAAGAAATTATAGTTTCAAAAATTGAGAGGATAAGTACGGGCAAGTATGGGTATGCTCGCTCGCGTATGTTGTTGAATTTCCGCAGCTTATCCCCTCAATGAGGACCTACACTGAGGACATCCCAGACATCAGTCTGTACGAGATTAGAATGGCTCTCAAACAGCTCAAGAATAACAAGGCGCCGGGTGAAGACGGAATCACATCAGAACTTCTGAGAGCGGGTGGAAAACCGGTACTTTTAGTCCTCCAGAAGTTATTTAATTCCGTCTTACTCGAGGGTACAACGCCAGAAGCATGGCACAGGAGTGTGGTGGTTCTTTTCTTCAAAAAAGGTGATAACACTTTATTGAAGAATTATAGACCTATCTCACTCCTGAGCCATGTATACAAGCTGTTTTCGAGAGTCATTACGAACCGTCTCGAACGCAGGTTTGATGACTTCCAGCCTCCCGAACAAGCCGGGTTCCGAAAAGGCTTTAGCACCGTAGACCACATACATACGCTCCGCCAGATTATACAGAAGACCGAGGAGTATAATCGGCCATTATGTCTAGCGTTTGTGGACTACGAGAAAGCCTTTGATTCAATCGAGACCTGGGCAGTATTGCAATCTCTCCAGCGGTGCCACATTGACTATAGGTACATCGAAGTGTTGAAGTGTTTGTACAGCAACGCCACCATGTCGATCCGACTACAGGACGAGAGCACGAAACCAATCCCATTGCAGCGTGGTGTGAGACAGGGAGACGTTATTTCTCCGAAACTGTTCACAAACGCATTGGAGGACGTTTTCAAGCTCTTGGACTGGAACGGATTCGGCATCAATATCAATGGCGAATACATCACTCACCTTCGTTTTGCCGATGATATAGTCATTATGGCAGAGTCGCTGGAGGACCTCAATGCGATGCTCAGCGACCTCAGTAGCGTTTCCCAACAGGTGGGTCTTAAAATGAACATGGACAAGACGAAGATCATGTCTAATGTCCATGTTGCACCCGTACCGGTAATTGTTGGGAACGATACACTCGCAGTTGTTGACCACTATGTATACCTAGGACAAACTATCCAGGTAGGTCGGTCCAACTTCGACAAAGAGGTCGCCCGAAGAATCCAACTCGGATGGGCAGCGTTCGGGAAACTACGCGAAATCTTCTCGTCCAAAATACCGCAGTGCCTAAAGACGAAGGTTTATAACCAGTGTGTGTTGCCAGTGATGACATATGGTACTGAGACGTGGTCCCTAACTGTTGGCCTTTTGGATAAGCTCAGAGTCACACAACGAGCTATGGAGAGAGCTATGCTCGGAGTTTCTTTGCGCGACAGAATCCGAAATGAGGAGATTCGCCGAAGAACCAAGGTCACCGACATAGCTCTTAAAATCTGCAAGTTGAAGTGGCAATGGGCAGGCCACATCGCTCGGCGAACCGATAACCGCTGGGGAAGAAAGGTTCTCGAGTGGCGACCACGAACCGGAAGACGCAGCGTAGGTAGGCCTCCCACTAGGTGGACAGACGACATTGTGCGCGTCGCAGGTAACCGGTGGATGCAAATAGCCAATTGTCGGTCATTGTGGCGTTCGAAGGGGGAGGCCTATGTTCAGCAGTGGACGTCTTCCGGCTGGTGATGATGATGATGTGATGATGATCCCCTCAATTAGCTGTTCGAGATTAGAATGGCTCTCAAACAGCTCAAGAATAACAAGGCACCGGGTGAAGACGGAATCACATCAGAACTTCTGAGAGCGGGTGGAAAACCGGTACTTTTAGTCCTCCAGAAGTTATTTAATTCCGTCTTACTCGAGGGTACAACGCCAGAAGCATGGCACAGGAGTGTGGTGGTTCTTTTCTTCAAAAAAGGTGATAACACTTTATTGAAGAATTATAGACCTATCTCACTCCTGAGCCATGTATACAAGCTGTTTTCGAGAGTCATTACGAACCGTCTCGAACGCAGGTTTGATGACTTCCAGCCTCCCGAACAAGCCGGGTTCCGAAAAGGCTTTAGCACCGTAGACCACATACATACGCTCCGCCAGATTATACAGAAGACCGAGGAGTATAATCGGCCATTATGTCTAGCGTTTGTGGACTACGAGAAAGCCTTTGATTCAATCGAGACCTGGGCAGTATTGCAATCTCTCCAGCGGTGCCACATTGACTATAGGTACATCGAAGTGTTGAAGTGTTTGTACAGCAACGCCACCATGTCGATCCGACTACAGGACGAGAGCACAAAACCAATCCCATTGCAGCGTGGTGTGAGACAGGGAGACGTTATTTCTCCGAAACTGTTCACAAACGCATTGGAGGACGTTTTCAAGCTCTTGGACTGGAACGGATTCGGCATCAATATCAATGGCGAATACATCACTCACCTTCGTTTTGCCGATGATATAGTCATTATGGCAGAGTCGCTGGAGGATCTCAATACGATGCTCAGCGACCTCAGTAGCGTTTCCCAACAGGTGGGTCTTAAAATGAACATGGACAAGACGAAGATCATGTCTAATGTCCATGTTGCACCCGTACCGGTAATTGTTGGGAACGATACACTCGAAGTTGTTGACCACTATGTATACCTAGGACAAACTATCCAGGTAGGTCGGTCCAACTTCGACAAAGAGGTCGCCCGAAGAATCCAACTCGGATGGGCAGCGTTCGGGAAACTACGCGAAATCTTCTCGTCCAAAATACCGCAGTGCCTAAAGACGAAGGTTTTTAACCAGTGTGTGTTGCCAGTGATGACATATGGTACTGAGACGTGGTCCCTAACTGTTGGCCTTTTGGATAAGCTCAGAGTCACACAACGAGCTATGGAGAGAGCTATGCTCGGAGTTTCTTTGCGCGACAGAATCCGAAATGAGGAGATTCGCCGAAGAACCAAGGTCACCGATATAGCTCTTAAAATCTGCAAGTTAAAGTGGCAATGGGCAGGCCACATCGCTCGGCGAACCGATAACCGCTGGGGAAGAAAGGTTCTCGAGTGGCGACCACGAACCGGAAGACGCAGCGTAGGTAGGCCTCCCACTAGGTGGACAGACGACATTGTGCGCGTCGCAGGTAACCGGTGGATGCAAATAGCCAATTGTCGGTCATTGTGGCGTTCGAAGGGGGAGGCCTATGTTCAGCAGTGGACGTCTTCCGGCTGGTGATGATGATGATGATGATCCCCTCAATTTATTAGATTTTCGTAAGACACGGTCGCCGCATCGTATCGTGTTTATGTGTATGAGCCCTTATTTGGTTTCCGTGTCTGATACGTTCATAGCACTTTCCTGTCTACTGGGCAGACTCCATAGTCATCATAATCAGCAGCTATAATACGTCCACTGCTGAACAAAGGCCTCCCCCTTAGATGTGAGGGGTTGCCGAAATCCCCACGCTTGGCAGCCGTCTTGGGGATCGTAGTATAGGTGGTAGGTAATCAATAGAAAGACGCTGCTGCCCCGCCTTCTTGTTTCTTTAGTCGCCTCTTACGGACACCCAACGGAAGGAAATGGGAGGGTGTTATTCTTACCTGAACACCCCACGGAGACTAGACACCATAGTGCTTATCCCTATTCAGGCTTCCACTATCAAACGTGCGAAATTCCATAATAACCAGTATATTGATGTTGATGGCGAAAGTCAGAATCTTATCCTTGCTAAGACGTTGTCCTAGTGACTAAAATGTATTCGGTAGCACTGTTCAACTAGCCGATCGCGGTTACCCTGATTTCCCGAGAGATCTCTAAGTTACCTCGAGATGTTATAATATCTAGAAGCACTTTTCTACTTACATAAACTCATAGAGCTAAGAACAGATATATTTTGTGACCTAGGAAAGCAGATAGATAAAATCCCAATCATTGTGTTTAGCCGTGATAGTAAAAATTGTTTCATGAAATGTTAATGTCTTTTGTTCTTATTGTTACGAGCGAGCAGTAGATCACAGCGGGAACGCCCACTCAATATTATCATCAGGCCGAGCGCTGAAGTACGTACCTTTTTTATGATAGAAGGTCAGGTGATGGGTCAGCAGTGCGTCATACTCGCACAATGGACGAAGATGGAAATATAATCCACAATTTCGTCACCTGTAACGATAATGTTATCATTAGCCATGACACGTCCACTGCTAATCAAAGGCCTCGAACGCCAGAATAAACAAAAATTAGCCATTTGAATCTATTGGTTGTCAACGGCTTTTACAATGTCATCGGTCCACATAGTGAGAGGCTTGCCTGCGTTGCATCTTTCAGTTCGTGGTTGCCACTCGAGAACCTTTCTTCCCCATCGGTTACCGGTTCTTCGATCTAATGTAGGGACACAACTCTACATTATATCATATTATTAAAGTAAATATAGTACTAGTATAGGTATCGAGATACGAGGGAGGTACTTAAAATATCACTATAGTGAAATATTATTCAATTAGTTGATACTGTTCAATTAGATAGGTTATAATTAAATAACCTTCATGAAACTTTGTACTGATTCTGAGTAAACATGTTTGTTTTTCACACAACATGACTTTTCTATGAATTTAATAGAAATGTATTCTTTGTGAAATTTGTATTACGCATTATAATAATATCGAGGTCGTTTATGAAAGGGCTTTTTATTTGATAACATGATTAAATTTGGACGTTGTTTATTTAAAATATTATGATGGCGGCGTAAGTTTATTTTATTGTAAACATTACTGTTACGCATTTTATTTTTTCAAGCTTTTCTGTGCAAATATTACTAGATATAGAGAATAGAGCTAACAAACTTTTATTTACTTAAATGTAAACATACGTAAATGTTTGTACAAACATGTATATAGGTTAGTCCATTAGTAAATTTTGCTGATCGACCTTCTAAAATATAGGAGTTATATAAAGCTTATAGGATTGTTTATTTTATATGTCGTTACAAGCTTACGAGACATAGCATTTTATTATATTGGATGGGTTAAAGTAAAGCTTAAAGCCTCCTTCAATTTCTTGTATTTGTGGCACTCAAAAACTTTTTCGAATCCACAAATAAAATATACTTCTTGCCGAATTTTTACTACTTATATCTTTTCAAAAAACTTATATTGCCGTCTTGTATAGACGGCTTTATATATTTAAAGCACATTCCGAATGTTTTTTTGCCTACATTAGACGCTTCTTCGTTGTCAAATTCGATGCATCTTTTCGTGATATCGGCACAACATTGGTTGAAATGGAAATTGGGGATGTACAACAGTGGAAGTATGGCTGACATGATAATAATGATAATGATGTTCAAACCATTGACTTAATAATTGTATCTATACTACTAGTACTATAAGTTAGTAGGTACTCAATGGATATGGCTTCGTTGCCAATCACTAAAATTAGAACTTCTTTGGTAAACGGTTACGGAATTTTTCGATGGTGGCAAACAGAATCCAAACAAGAAAAAAATATTTATATATTGGCAACTAGTTGCATAACACGAAAGTAATTTCTTTATAGGCAACCAGTTGCGAAACTTCTTTGCCGAAACGATGAAAACTGCGTTGAGGTTGGCCTGTAAATTTTAAACTGTGTTCTGTCCAGAATGTCTTTTGTTTTTATTGTAGAGTTAACAGTCGCTTTGTCGTAATGCGGCAGCCGCTTACGAAGGACAGTCGCTTACGGCTTACAGCAGTTCATATTTCTAACAACAATTATGTTCGGTTTTGCTTTTCTATGTTGTTATGTTATGGTTTCAGTACCAAAGTGCCTTGCAATTGTAACATTACCTGCACTCAATGATATTTTAACTATTTAACTGGCCTCTATATAACGAATTATTGAACTCTGTACTCACCTGTATTGGACTCGGATTGGGCACACTTGGATAGAATACCATCTACATAAGCTTATCGGAAATAGAACAAGCGCAGCTTAAGCTGCTTAACGAAACATGCATTGATTAAACAATAAATTAATTAAACTTTTCAAGAATAAATAATTACAAAGTAATAATCAAATCGTATGCGGTAACAGCTCAGTGGGCGAGCGCTTGCCTTGGAAACAAGGTGCGCAGGTTCGAACCCCGGCTCGCACCTCGGATTTCTTCAATGAATCATGTGCGAATCGTTTTTGTGCGATTGTTACTAGCTTTCGGTAAAGGAAAACATCGTGAGGAAACCTGCATGTCTGAGAAAGCCTAAATAGCTCTCGAATGACGTGTGAAGTCCGCCAGTCCGCACTTGGCCATCGTGGTGGACTATGCCCTAAGCCCCCTCATATTGAGGGGAGGCCCGTGCCCAGCAATGGGGCATAAATAAGGGCTGGTATTATTATTATTATATTATTAATCAAATCGTTGTAAGAGGGTCAATCGGAGTAGTGTTCGTAACCTTATTGCTCTATGAGAATAACCTGTAAGTAAGTGAAAATGTCCTGTATAACATGGTTATATTTTAGTGCAGAAGTTATACTTATGTTCCTACTGCACTTAAATCAGTCAGCAATTTTACATTGTAACCACGCTGCCCTACTGTGCCTTTAACAATCGACTACGCTACGCAAAGTTGCTATACGAAGTACACCGCCCAGTTCCATTTTTGGTCGGCAAACAATTGCTTACTATTTGCCCGGAGTATGTAAGTAAACAGTCCTAAAGTGAGCTGGAAAGGTGACGTCATAGTCTTTATGTGGTGCAAACAAGGGCATTAGACCTTTGAGGAGGCTCAAATGAGTGCGTGTCCCGAGCGCGCCGTTTAATTACACATAAAATGCACAACTGCTTGTTTACTACGTAACGACACTTATCGAGCACTGAACGGAAAGTTTATTGACACATTCACTTGAGTGATCGTAGGGCTGCCAAGTTTCGTGGGAAATGTAGAAGAAATTTATATAATGTCATCCACTTTATCTTCAAAGCAAGAGTGAATAGGCTCCAATTGCGTCGCCCCTTCCCACCTGATGGATGCACTAGCTTATGCTGAAAAAATGAATAGTAAGTGTTTTTGCCTAATAACAATGCGTAATCGTTATGTTATTCCATCTATCTGAACGCATGCGTATATTATACTTGTTCATGTTTGTATGTATGTATGTTTGTCCACATAAGATATAGAAACTGTAAATCCAGTTACAATAATTCACTTTGTAACAGTTTAAATATATTTCAACTTAAGAAATAATGCAACTTTCAATTAACTCAAAACTTCAAAAGATATGGAAGAAATAGTATCGTGATATTAACTTTGCGAACATTCATCTCATTCGCTAGTTATGCAATAATAATGACAAATCCAGAAAGGGTGGTTAAAGACTTGTCCACATTTTACATTAGCTTAATAAGGTCATTCGCTATGGATTTATGCAAGGTCACTTCGTCTGTAATGAAATATTAAAGCTGCTTATCATTAAGATTAAGTTTGCTTGTAAGTTTACTATCATACCCAGCGTCAAATCTTGATTAATTTTGCACCCTATGATTTTTTGACGATACAATAACTTTGAAAGTGTAATTAATTTAATTAAAAAAATATTTGCGAGCGGCCTTTAGGCCTACAATATCATCGTCACCCGCAAGACGTCTGCTGTTGAACATAGGCCTCTCCCTTTGGTTGCTATTATCCTCACGCTTGGCAGGCGTCTTAGAGATCGCAGTATACAAGATATGTCAAACAAAAGATGCTGCTGCCCGTCTTCTGTTTTGACTTCAGTCGCGTCTTACGACCCCCAACGGGACGAGATGGAAGAGTGCTATTCTTATCCGTACACCCCACGTGCAATATGTGCCTCCTCCCCCCAAAGTATTTCCCCTTGCATTCACCAGCCACTAGCCTCGACCCTGATGCATAGCAATGTAAACCTAGAGTGATAATTCCTACTGTCTCATTAATTAGACTCGAAAAGATTAATGTAGGTAAATGAAGTTAGGTATTTTTAGAACTTGCGCTATCAACACAAACACACGTATATTAAACTAGACTAATGTTAATCTTCGCGTGCCTAGTTTAATTTGAATACAAAACTGCGCAATTTAAATAAACCTCATTACATTTAAATCAGCACTCCGGGTCGCAGCCCTGCCGCCACCTTAGTTTACAGCTCCTACTCTACGTATATAGGTAGCTCTACGTTACTGTATACATTACCCACCAGTAATTACTGGAGAATGTTGAAATCCTTTCTGTTAGCATAAATAATACCACCTGAATAAAGAGAGCAAACATTGATGTTACCAGAACTTTTCCTGATCAAAAATGTTTTCACCAAGAACGTCGGAAATCGGAAGTAATAACACATTATTTTAAGGTGGAACTCCGCTTACGGCCATGGCCAAATTAGGCATAAATAACTTGACTAACGCAACCAGATGAGTAATACCAATACATATATACTTTCAATACATATGCACATTATAGATAGGTCATCCAGCTCCCAGGAACAAGACAAAAAGGTACCTACGTGTAAGTACACAAAGTTTGTTTGTTTAGTGCATGTCTAGTGTTGGAATTGAACCCACGGCATTTTAGGTAGCAGCCCTTACCGGTAGATGAATGTATTCACATTTGTAAACAGTTTAATCCGCCCGCCGCCCATTACGCCCCTAGTCCTTCTGACTCGCGCCGCAGATCACGGCACGTACTGCTCGACCTTCCTGACCCCATGACGGTCCTATTGGACCGGGATGCGCCGAACCCTCCCCGTCAACCGTATGCACTAGCTATCAGACACCGGTCTCGCCGGCGAGGTCGAAGGGTCGTACGTATGCGACCTCAACGACGTGCATCACCCCACTGAGTTTCTTGCCGGTTCTTCTCAGTGGGGGCGCGTTGTGAACCGGTGGTAAACTCAGCCCTCTCTTAAGCGACAGCCCAAGCCGAGGCCGTGCCTCCCTGAGGTGCCCTTGAGCTCGTCGCTACTTCTGCCGTTAAGGCTAGAGCGCTTTAAGCGCTCGCCTCCTATGGTCCGGTGAAGCTGTAATGGCCATCTGCGGCCAACAGCGTCTACCATTCCCAAAAAAAAAATAAAAAAAAATCACATTAGTATTAAAAAAAAATACCGGTCAAGTACGAGTCGGACTCGCACGCCGAGGTGCCATACCATCTTTGGACGTATTATAGTAATTTTACTATTCATGTTACACCTCAGATAGCTAAAAAACCAAACCGCAAAACAAAGTTTGTTTGTCGAGGTTTTTTTAGGATTACTAAAAAACTGTACTACTTAGAAAGATTATTTTATTTTTCCTGTAAAATATAGATAGACATGCATTACCCATAATTATTTCAGATTTTTCCTCCACAAACCTCGGAGATAAGGGGGGGGGGGGGGGGGGAACGGTATTTTTTTGTCATTTTTTATTATCAACCAAAAACTAAGTCACATAAGCCAAAATAAAAATATGTTTTAGATGTGCAAATGACAGACAGACAGACAGACAGATGACCATAAAGGTTCCTTTTTTACCTTTTAGGTATGGAACCCTAGATTGTAGGATCCTTGTGCAAGGAACCATCCAGATGGTAAAACACTAAAGAAGAATTATAGAGGAACACAGTCATATTAATTGATATTATTTAGCCACGGATGTTGGACCTACTGATATTTGTCAGTAGTGTTGGCACTCGTCTATGCGGAATGTTTAATTATCTTTAATCACTAGTGTTGCGCGTACTAGGTCGGAAACGATACTTTTGGGTCTAACAGTAGGTAGCACTGCTAGGTTAAGTATTCTCTTCGGAGTCGCTGGACGTTCTGGGTGTGGGCCCTTAGGACGTCCATTGAGTTCGGCGGCGACTCCGAGGAGGACGGCGGCGGGGCTGCGACCCCCGTCCGCGTGAGCACCGTGATGGCACCCGGGGGACTAGAATGCGTCCCCCGGCGGCGGGATCAAAGGCAAGGCACGGAGCCCCTGGTGCAGATCCCAACGGAGGCCCCAGGTTCGCCCCTCTTCATGTGCCGATGCGACAGCCGCGGGGGTTTTAGTGGGTAAGAATCCCACATACCCCGGTCGAGCCCCACAGCTCCCGGGCATCTTTGGAAGATTTCCCCCGCGACAAAAAAAAAAAGTTAAGTATTCTGCCACAGCTATGTGTAAGCATTGCTGTTTTCCGGTGTGAAGGGCACTGGAGATAGTCATATAACCGGGGACATAAAGGGCCTTAATTTTTTTTACTGCAGCTGTCTATAGGCAGAAAGACGTTTGCTATTTCTTGTCTTAACACTAAGTTGTTTAAAAAAACTGTAACATAGAAAATATTATATTTCCTTCCTTTGTTCCGGTGGTGTCAGCATTTCTCGCCCCAATTTCCTGTAGTTCACGCGGAACCCCTTGGACAAACTTAATTATATTGGGATTATTCATGGTGAATTTTTCAAGAGGGCGTGGGTGGCCAAATTAGAAACAACAAATTAAAATTCGATCGTATTATTCCTTTTAAAATATGATGGTGAATTCGGAGATACAGTAATGACCGCCTAGTGTACTCCCGTGTATTGTTCTGAGGTATTATTGTATTGGCTCACAAATGGCTCACAATAATAATTAACAAATTGACATTTATAGACTGTGGTGTGGTCAAGTAAACATAAATATCAGTGATATCTTGGTGATATCAGTGCACTATTCACGCTCCTGCATGCTGGCCGCCCCGCGCCTAAGCTCCGCGCAGGACACCACGTCATTGCAGGAACGTGTATGGCCCACAGCGGGACTTCTTGCAATTTGATACATGACTTCCTGCACGCTGCCTGTCACGCTGGACTATGAATAGTGTACTTTATATTGATATCCCAAATGGACACAAAATGTTTAAATACGGACTACCACTGTATCGATTGGACTCAACTCTTTTACTCTTAGCGTCAATACTAGACAAAGGCTATATTCGTTCTACAAAAATGATTTCCGTAAGAAGATAAGTGCACCGGACGCGGCAGACATTATTTGCGAAGCCCGCGGGGAAATATTCTTGCATTATAGTATACTTACTACCACACTTTGATTCGGATAATACTTGCCAGAGTGATGGATTACGCACATATAGTCATTAGTAGTGTTTTATGTTTCTGTTTTGCTTACACAAATAAGTCCCTAACAATATACGGTAACGATACGGTATACCTACCGGTTTGCAATATATACTTTTAGGCTTTCGCGTTCCATTGTTAAACTTTATTTTAATCGGGAATTAACGCGATTTACCTTATATTTTTAACCGACTTCAAAAAAGGAGGAGGTTCTCAATTCGTCTGTATATATTTTTTTATTTTTTTTATGTATGTTCGCGCATAACTCTGTCAATTATGAACCGATTTGAAAAAATCTTTCTTCCATCCATTCTTCAATCCATTGAATGGGTCCCATAAAAAAATGATTGCGTAGTAATAAGTAGTTCCCGAAAAAACAAGAATGGTGACTGCGCACTGAGAGCTGCAGGTAAGCCTATATCGATGACTTTATGTCGCTTTTTAAGGACAAAAATGGTCATAACTCTGGCAAATATTTACCAATTTCAATGATTCTTTTTTTATTCGAAAGAAGAAACCACTGTATTAAATCTGTATGAATTTTATTACAACCGGATAAGAACTTCCTGGAGGACCATGAACGATGTGGATGAATTTATCTGGTAAAAACCATAAAACTGATGTTCTCCATTACATTGCTCTGACAATTATGAACCGATTGCGATGATTCTTTTTTTATTCGAGAGAGTAAATTACTATGATGATTTCATGCAAATTTCATTACGACCGGATATTTTTTTCTGAAGAAACATGAATTATGTAAAACTATGTAGACGATAGCACGCGCACAGTCCCCCAACCCGCACTTGGCCAGCGTGGTGGACTATGGCCTAAGCCCCTTCACCTTGAAGGGAGGCCCGTGCCCAGCAGTGGGACAATAACAAGGGCTGGTATTATTATAATTATTCCATTTATTTATTTTTTTAAAACTATTCTTTACATTTTTAAATATAAATATAAAACACAATACATTTAAAAATATAAAAAACACCTTCCAACCGGCTGCGGGAACAGGGTCCTAGCAGACGGTGGTTAAGGCTCCAGAGAGAGGAACCTCCTCACAATGCGTGCCGTCTCCAAGAGCACTGCCTTCTGTATCTGGCCCTTGATCCAGCCGTCTAACGTGAGCCTCTTGAGGTGTTTATCGAGGCTCTTGGCCATTAGGCCCATTATTATTATTATTATTATTATGTAGACGATAATGTGATCATAACCTATCTAGATAATTTTACGGTTTTCGATGGTTCAATCTTTATATATGAAAATATCACTAAAAAGTTTAAAATAAAATCTTTTTATAAAAAAAATTGAACCGACTTCAATATCACTGAAAAGTATAAAATAATTTAAATATTATTGAAGTTGGTGCCAAATATACACAGCAGGTACGCTAACACCAACTTCAATAATATTTAAATTATTTTATACTTTTCAGTGATATTGAAGTCGGTTCAATTTTTTTTATAAAAAGATTTTATGGCTTGACGTTTCGGCTGGGTTGCACCAGCCATGGTCACAAGCAGACTGGTTCAGCGAGACGGCTCCGTGCGTGAGGCAGAAATATCTTCGTCTACCCCCGTTCTTTCACTTGTAACGTTAAGCCCACTACACACTACACTCACAGTATCTGTATACCGGACAGACCACTTGCAATATACCTACTCAAACTCTCATTCACACTTGTGGTGAACATAATATCTAAATGTGACTGGGTGTTACATATGTTTATAATAATAAATAATACCAGCCCTTGTTTAAGAACAAGAATAAATTTATTTTACCAAAAGCACAAACAAAATCGAAAAATGATTACTATAAATCCCCACACTACGCGTAGCCTGTATCGTGGGGATAAGGCCGCGCGCACTTTGGACACGAATTTGTATCGTACGTAAACGTATGATCGTGGCCGTACGAATTAGATGCGCACATTGAATACGTTTACGTACGTACGTACCACATATATGCAAATAAATTGAATTGAATTTTTTCCGGTTATATCGTACTCGTGAAGTCCTCTTTGGAGCCCCATGAATAACCTGTATCTGGTAATTCTCTTATAACTAGCAGAATGTGGCAGCGTCATCGCTGTCGTAGAAAAATATATCTATCGGTGCATGAAATATATTTAAAATGACGTGAATTCAGTGAATACAATCATATTATGAAAGATATATAATGACTACATACTGTTTCACGTTCGTAAACCAAGTTAATAATTTTTTCTCCATCCACTTTTAATTTTTAACGTACGAACGTGTTTGAAATCCCAACAAGTTCGGATTGTATTCGGACGTCTGAACTACACGTACGTATACGCACGATTAACTCGCACCCAGTCTGCGCGCTCCCATAGTACTTGGAATGTCGGGATCGTTCGTACGTGTTCGTATGTGTTCGCACGAGTAAAACTCGTACGAAAACGTGTCCAAAGTGCGCGCGGCCTAAGAATTCAATATAACAGCTGATTCAATACAGTGCACATTCTTAATTATACTAATAACATAATAATACCAGCCCTTGTTTATGTCCCACTGCTGGGCACCGGCCTCCCCTCAAGATGAGGGGCTTAGGCCATAGTCCACGCTGGCCAAGTGCGGGTTGGCGGACTTCACTAGTTAGGCTTTCTCGGACATGCAGGTTTCCTCACGATGTTTTCCTTCACCGAAAACTAATAACAATCGCACAAAGACGATTCGCACATGATTCAACACTAATAACATACAGGGTGTAAAAAAACTCGTGTCCGATCCGTTAGGGTCTTATTCAGTGTATCAATACAAACACATGTATATAACTCATTTGTTGGATATCTCATATTTTTTTTCCTACTTTGTTCCAGAAAAACGAATCTGATCTTGTATTTTTGGTAAAAATTAGAAAAAAAAAATTGGGATAATTAACAAATGAGTTATATACATGTGTTTGTATTGATACACTGAATAATACCCTCGCGGATCGGACACGTGTTTTTTTACATTCTGTATTTAGTGGAAAAGATATGAGGTCGGGAACGGAGAGAGTTAAGGTTAAAAAATAGTTTTTAAGTATTGTTCAGTTTCGACATAATTATGTTAGTTTAGTGAGATACGAAAAAATAATGCTTATTGCTTCAACTACAGTGTTATATTTTTTCATTCTTTGATTGTAGATTGGCCAATAAATTTGCGAAAACAAAAGAAGTCCTAATAACGGGGACAGAGATATGGAAGACACGTTTTTGTAAAAGATTTTGGTAATCAGGGGAATTTAGGACAGACCTTGAGAACTGTTTTTAGTATAAAAGGCTTCATATACTAAGGACTTGGCAATCATTACAAAGGGTCGTAGTTGGATAACGAATAAGATAATGCAGCATGACTTTTAAAACTGATCTTTGAGCTCTTTCGAGTTTAATGATAAATGATGCAGCAGCGCTTCCCCAGACTGTAAGGCAGTATGATACTTCGCTCTGGCATGTTGATAAGTACAGTCTTGAGAAGGGTTTTATCCGTAGCATCTGGCATCCGTTTATATGTTCCCGGAACGTCAACATTTCGTCTAAAGTAACACCAAGTTATTTTATGGTATTTGACCGAGTGGTTATGTTACATTGGCAGGAGGTTGACCAGGAATTTGCATCCGGTGAAGATCGCATCTGTGAGTTTTAAGTGATAGATTTTTTTTGGTGCATAAATAGTGGTATTGTAAAAACAGACAAAAGGAGTTTTGGCAATATTTAAAGAGAGAAGATTGTTATCTAGCCATCTAGTTTATATCCCACCGTTGGGCACAGGTCTCCCTTTAAGATAAAGGGGCTTAGACCATAGTCCACCACGCTGGCCACGTCATTCCAAAGCTAGTTAGGCTTTCTTAGACATGCAGGTTTCCTCACGATTTTTTTCTTCACCGAAAGCTGGTAACAATCGCACAGACGATTCGCACATGATTAATTAAAGAATACAGTGGTGCGAGCTGGGGTTTGAACCTGCGCACCATATTTCCAAGGCAAGCGCTCGCCCACTGAGCTGTTATTGCTGTTACTATATTTTTACTAATATGTAACTCATGTATTTAAAAGTATATACATTTATCAGTGGTCTAGTAGTAATAGCCTTGACCTTTAAAACCTTTTTAGAAAAATTCTACACTTTGATATGAACTTTCCTTATTCCAGTTGTGTACCTACACGTGGACGTCTTTTATTTCAATAATAATTACAAGTTTATCCTAACGGTCTATTTCTTCGGCCTTGGTTAAGAATGTATAGATGGCAAGGTACTTCGCGAATATTTGAATCGGTGAAACCTCTCTTTGAAGCGCTTTTATACGCCCATACAATGTACAAGTTTGAATATTGTCTTTAAACTATCGTCTTCGGATAACTTGTTACAGGAAAATTCAACTACATTTTAAGAAAATGCTGTACTTTAATAATCAGAACGAACTCTTATTATTTTGGTCAAAAATACTAGGAAATATGGTATGGTTTGTAATTAGTAGCCACCAGCCACCACCAGTACACGGATCATGATCTTGAACTTGTTCTTCTTTCAGTGCCTCTCCATTACTGAAGGTCGGTGGTTAGATTACGAGACTTTACTTTATCCATGGCTAGTCTCAATAGCTCTTCTACAGACATGATCTGGGCTCTCATATCGGGCCAACTCTTTTTAATATCTTCGTCAATGATATCCCTCGTACCTTCCATTACTCTGAATGCTTCATGTATGCGGATGATCTCAAATTTTGCAGGGTAATAGAATCCTGTGATGATGCTAGATTACTTCAGAGCGACGTTGATGCCCTAGTGAGGTGGTGTAACGACAGCCAAATGGAATTAAATGTAGGAAAATGCTACCATGTCAAATTTTCAAAAAAACATAATTTGGTACATTTTAATTACCACATAGGCCCTGTGTGTATTCAGGAAGTCAACCAAATCAAAGATCTAGGAGTCTTATTCGATAATAAACTTACGTTTGTACCTCACGTTGAGAACGTGATTAAAAAAGCTTCAAGAACCTTAGGTTTTGTCATTAGAAACGTCGCTTGCTTCAAAAAGAGTAACATTAAAATTATTTTATACAATTGTCTTGTACGTAGTATTTTAGAATATTGTAGTACGGTGCGGAGACCACATTATGCCACACATAACTTAAGATTGGAACGTATACAAAAAAGATTTCTTTGGCATCTAACTTTTTCTTCTGGATTAGCAAAAAAGAAGAGATCTTATGACGCCAGGCTATCTCACTTTAAGATGATTTCCTTTCCTTCATTTCCTTGGAAAATCGTAGAAAAGTTATTGACGCTCTTTTCATGTCTAAATTAGTTCATGGCAATATCGACTGTCCCAGGTTACTAACAATGTTCTCATTCCGAGCTCCCGCTAGATGCCCTCGCGTTCCTATTACCCCCTTAAGTCCACCTCTTCGTAGGACCGTTCTCGGCGCAAGTTCTGCTGTTCCTCGGTTGTGCAAACTTATAAACGGTTTTAGCGATTTGATCGACCTTCATGCTGACTCACTGGGTGGTTTCCATAATTGTATACTAAAAAAATTTACTAAACAAACTCAGTAATTATTGTTATTCAGTCATAGTTTTTGGTCTGTAGGTACAGTTATTCTTAAGGATTTTGTTGTTTTGTTCTCAATTATAATTTTCTCTTTATTATCCTAGTATTTGTTAGTCGTTCCATGAGTGTTTACCCTATAATTATACTTTATCTAAATACTTAGTTTTAAATAACAAATTTAAGTGCATGCGGTGCATACCTTTAAGTGATTGTTACACTAGCTCTAAATACGTTAATTAAGATTTTTGTAAGTGCTTGAGTGTAAACTATCGTTGGTAAGCCAATAAAATAAAATAAAATAAAATGATTCCGGTCCATTCTCTGAAGTTACGTAGCCAGGATATCTTCCTAACTTCCGTGCGTTCAACCGTTTTTGCCATACCTATTATTGGAAACCAGTTTGAAAAATCAAATAGGCCCCTATAAAATAATAACAGAATCCGTGGTGCCTTACGGGTGGACTAGCCTTCGTTGGTCCGCCTGTAAGAGTCTTCTTTTTAACCGACTTCAAAAAAGGAGGAGGTTCTCAATTCGTCTGTATATATTTTTTTTTTTCTATGTATGTTCGCGCATAACTCTGGCAATTATGAACCGATTTGAAAAAATCTTTCTTCCATCCATTCTTTAATCCGTTAATTGGGTCCCATAAAAAAATTATTGCTTAGTAATAAGTAGTTCCTGAAAAAACAAGAATGGTGACTGCGCACTGAGAGTTGCAAGAAAGCCTATATAGATGACGTTTTAGTCGCTCGGACTCGCTCGGTCGGACAAAAATAGTCACAACTCTGGCAAATATTTACCAATTTCAATGATTCTTTTTTTATTCGAAAGAAGAAACCACTGTATTGAATCTGTATGAATTTTATTACAACCGGATAAGAACTTCCTGGAGGACCATGAACGATGTGGAGGAATTTATCTGGTAAAAACCATAAAACTGATGTTCTCCATTACATTCCTCTGACAATTATGAACCGATTTCGATGATTCTTTTTTTATTCGAGAGAGTAAACTACTATGATGTTTCCATGCAAATTTCATTACGACCGGATATTTTTTTCTGAAGAAACATGAATTATGTAAAACTATGTAGACGATAATGTGATCATAACCTACCTAGATAATTTTACGGTTTTCGATGGTTCAATCTTTATATATGAAAATATCACTAAAAAGTTTAAAATAAATTCTTTTTTAAAAAAAATTGAACCGACTTCAATATCACTGAAAAGTATAAAATAATTTAAATATTATTGAAGTTGGTGCCAAATATACACAGCAGGTACACACCAACTTCTATAATATTTAAATTATTTTATACTTTTCAGTGATATTGAAGTCGGTTCAATTTTTTTAAAAAAAGAATTTATTAAGGTTGTACCGACCACTTATTAATTATTTGCTTGTCTCCCGCTTTGCAAAGGAGGGAAGTGGAATATATGTATTTCCAACTCCTCCTATCTACCTTTTTAATTAAATTTGTTGCGGGTTCCAAGACAATTTAGCGTTCCCCTGGGACTCGCCGAGGGTCAAACCTCGGTGTCTTCAGTGGTGACCACTGTAGATCCTGGCTTACAGGAGTAACAGTGGTGGGAATGAGTGGTGGGATTAGTCCCAAAAAAGCCAGGACATCTTTCGTCTTTCATCTTTTCTTTTCCCTGCTATTGTCCCCATCATAATAAATCTGTAGCAGGTTATCAGGTGCTTGTAGTCGTTCAGCACCAAACATAAGCCTTCCCTTTGAAATGCTACAATAAACGACAAATGAAAGGATTTCCATCCACCGGTTGCCTTCAACTCGCACACTGTCGTCACTCAGGCCTGCATACGCTGTATCTTCTAGTTCATGGTCGCCACTCCTCTTCAATGATTAACGGTTGTGTGATCGATTTAGTCGGCCTATTGCCTCTTCAACTTGCAGGTTTTGAGTTGTAGGTGACTTTGGATCTTCGGCGTATTTCCTAATTCCGGATTTTATTTCACAAAGAAACTCTTAGCATAGCTATCTCCATAGCTCGTTATGTGACTCTGAGCTTTTCTAAAGTCAGAACTTCTATTATATTCTTGGTGGCTATAAAATTAAATTTGAGCCCGGTATTCCCGGAACCCACTTCGACCCAGTTGGATCCATTGTGCATGCCCCTACTCTGTTGCTGGCGTATCGAAGAGCTCCCTCAGGTACGTAACGATCGCGCCAGATTGGAGCTGTACATAATCATTTGGCGTAGGATAGGCTACTCCCAGATGATGCAACCTACGTCTCGCAAGAATGTCGCAGCCACACAATATGTGTCGCATTGACTCTTTTTCATCTTCGCAGAATCTGCAAATGTCACTAGTACTTAGCCTCATTCTGTTTAGATGCTCGTTGGTGCCAAAATGTCCCGTAAGTGCACCCATCAGGTGCCTTATTTGTGATTTGTTTAGGTTTAATAATTTGACCCCACAGTCCACCCTTCCGCTAGAGAACGCTTTGGAGTGGTTTAGGCCTGACGCTGCCCTCCATTCCTTCATGTGTTCGTTTCTACTATCCCTTTGGCATTTTAGTTTGTTGTATTTTCGTCGTATTTTTTATTTTATTTGATATTTTGAACGGCAGAACACCCTGTCGCTGGTGCTGATCTAATTGTAAAAAAAGACAAACTTTGTTTAAAAAAAATGTGAAAAATGACAAGCCCGCTGAGTTTCTTGCTAGATCTTCTCAGTTGAGGCCGCGTTGTGATCCGGTGGAAGCTTTTAAAAAAATGACCGTTCAAAAGTGAAGCCTATTTAGCCTGTTAAGGGGGTAACAACGGTAAAATTGCAAAAATAGCCTTAGTTTAAAGAGTTCGATGGATCAATCCGCTATTGCATTGGCTATGAAAATTATATGTACTTATACCTCAGATCTTCAGCAAATAGTTTTATTGATTAGATATTGGATTAAATATAACGTTTTCAAGCAATATGTATTTAAAAAATGTACTACGTTGGATATGAATTGTGTTAGCGATCAACATCAGTTCATCGGATAGACGTCAAACTTGGACTATTAAAAAGCATATAATCTATTCTACAATTTGTATTGATTACATTTCTTAATTTCATACATGATTTACAAGAAATTATAGAAAAACCATGTACGCGATGCATTTCCCCTTGCAGCGCCCCCGCGATCGCCATATATCAGTTCTTCGTGGACTGTGACGGCGAGTGGACATGCCCGATTTTTTTTTGACAAGTCGGATTTAATTTAAATGATTTTAAACATATTTTTAATTAAAATATGTTAAAAATGGTATAATCATAACACTATAATTAATTGCAAATGGAATTTATACTTGTTTATTTAATTAAATATATTTTTATGTTACTACCATTTTTGTGGTTCATCATAGAGTATGCGAAAGTATCGTTGCCGTGTATAATGCCTAACTTTTAAAGCGTATCAGAGTCATATACGATCTTACTAATTTAGATCGTATTTAATACTGAGTAGGTCGACAAAATGACATACATTATGATATACTTGACAATGCCTTCTTTTTGTCAAAACATGAATGGTGTTATTATTATTATTATCATGTTGGTTTTATCAACTTAGCAACGAGTATAGTACCCAGGTGGTTTGCTTGGTGGGGAGTGACACGCTTACCAACGGACAGTTGCTCGTCTTTTGATATATCTGGGTTGGTTAGGTTGGAAGGGCACTTGTGTGCTATCTAGGTGGTGCCACCGCAATCTTAGATTTCTGCCGCTAATTAACAAAACTGGTGAAACTACTGGACCGAAACGCTATAATTATAGTTTTGGATGACAGGGACAGAAAGGGAGTTTTCTATGGGTCGGTGATTCGATTACTATCAGGTAAACCTTTTTACTTACTTAACTAAGTTGCGTAACAATAAACTCATGGTGGTGTTGGCAGAAACGAGAAAAAGTACCACCACGTTAAAATTTTAGTTACTCTAAAACCTGTTTGCTTATTAAAATCGATGTCTACTGCTCCGCGTAGTTCAAACCCCGCCATCGGTACAGAACTTAAGACGAAGTTACGTTACGTACATACGACGTTACACTAAAAACTCTTCTTCTTTCTTCTTCTTCTACTAAATTCGTGCGTTCAAACAAACAGTACTACGGATTACTTTGGCATCCACGTATTGATTAACAACACATGCCCGTTGATTTAGTAGTTTGCTACCTTGGCCGCTACCCACATCGATATACTATACCAACTAGATTAGCTGTCACGACCCGAAAAGTGGTCACGAAAATAGAGCTACGGAGACGGCTGTCGCTCTATTTCAAATTAGTACGAGCCGACAACAGGATGTATCGAAATTCCTTATTGCGCGTTTATAAACTGTCCAAATAATATAATACTTATCGTAATACTAAAATTGCAGATGGAGAATTTTTTTTCGTTTCGTGTTCTTATTACTACTAGTTTAAATAATAAATATAAGTAAGATATCATTATAATACGAAATAAAAATTATTTATTTGATATTTTCTCCGCTAGAGACTGACAAAATTAATGTTGCCGATAGGCGTGTCGCCACTGTCTATACGAAACTGTTAAACTACACGTCATTACCATAGTTAAAAAGTTAGTTCTCATTTTTGCCACCAGCACGGATAAGTTTGTAAGTCAGTACACACACAATGGAAACACACCTGTTTTGAACCTTATTTTATAGTGGTTAAGATTTTCTTTTAAATGAGTACATTTTTGTTTAAGTCAAAACAACTACTTTTTTTCGTATAGCTTTGGCGGTTTTATTGATTTTCTTTGTCTCCGATGTAAAGGTTTTATGTGCCAAAATTACTGCATACAGAATTAGACTTTATTACTACATGTGAAGGCTTCTATTAGTCCGACGTTCCGAATTATTTAAAACTATTTTCTACAATTTCTAGCTACGTGTATAGTTGTGTAAGTATATGTAACCGCGACCACATTTTCGATGTCATTTTGTTCGTGACAGCTAATCTAGTTGGTATAGTATATCGATAGCTACCCATAACATCTTGGATTCGATTCCCACACTCATGTGCATGAACATTACCTTTTACTTCTACAAACTTGTTAACTTATATCCCTGATGAGTGATGACCTACTGATTTAAGTCTTGTGCGGTTTCATATATATAATCTAAATTTATTATATAAAAGAGTAGACAAAAACCCACTCATCACGAAATCTCAGAAACTACAAGTGCTAGGAGTCTCAAACTTTGCATGGGTGTTCCTTTTAGGACGTAGGTGCTCACTAAGACGGGGTTTTGCGAAATTCAACCTCTAAGGGGGTGAAACAGGGGGGCAAAGTTTGTATGGGAGAACGCGATTCCTTGGTCCTATTGACTTGAAATTTTGCACAGACATTCGTTAAGAAATGTAATTGAATTACTATGTTATACTTTTTTAAATTTATCCCTAACAGAGTAAAATTATTAAATCTAAACAGATCACAAATCAGGCACCTAATGGGTGCACCAAGAAGCACCTATACTAAATGAGCCTAAGTACCGTAGATACTTGTAGTTTCTGTGAAGATGAAAAAGAGTCGATGTTATAGATACTGTGTCGCTGCGACGCTCTAGCAGGACGTAGATTGAGTCAACTAGGAGTAGCCTATCCTACTATGTACAGCTCCAAGCTGGTGCAATCTTGGGGTACCTAAACAAACTCTTCGATAAGTCAGCAACAGAGTAAGGGCTAGGGCAGGCACAATGGATCCAGCTGGGTCGATTTGCGTCCCAGTGGTTACCGGGCCCAACTAATAGCCACCAACAATAGAATAGAAGTATGTAAAAGTCTCACTATTTAGGCATTGACCCTTCTATAATAGACGGAGAGAACCTTTGATATGAAGTTTGGAATATGAAATGCAATAATCCATATCCTGACGCAACACGCAATTACGTTACCACTGTAAGTTGATGCGTTATCAGATTGTAATTAGGCGGCACGCCAAACTATACATCAAAATCAAGGTTAAAAAAGTGAGATACAGATTTCCCCAGAGAGTGATTATGGAGGGTAAAATGACTTCGTATTTAGATATTTGTTTAGATAAGTCACCAGCAGAAGGTACCAGCAGTGTGGTTCTCGGTATCCGGTGTTCGTGTTGGTAGATCAACAAGCTAAGTAAGATTTATCGGCAATGTAAATTTCCCCGTCTTTCGACTGACGTAACAGAATATGTTCCAGTGAACGACGAGTTGAGCTGGCGGGGACCGTTCTTATACTGCATCAGTCTTGTTCTTTTCGCGTCACTATGAACTAATATAATTTTTTTATCATGCATTTTTATCATGTATTATTTTAAGTTCCCAATAAATTTTATTTTATTTATTTTATATTTCATCAGGTTCTTTTCCTTTTATGTATACATAATCAATAAAATATTCAAAAGTGATATCGTTAAGTATATTTGCAGTAAATGTAACTATATTGAAATTTCCTTCCTTAACGGAATAGGCAAAATTAATAAAGCTCCATTTGACACATCTGCATATTTTAGTCTATAATTTTTCAAATGTAATATTCATATTTGCTGGTAGCGCCCTCTACGATGACAACTCTCGGCCGGAGCGGCCAGATTCTCAAGGTCATTGGCGCATGTTACCCCCTTAAGCCTATTTGAAATAAAAAATTTGAATTTTGAATTTTCTAGCGTGTGCATACAAGTCAGAAGTTACGGACCATGTCTAATATAATCATTACAAGTTTTCAATTAGACACGGGCCGGAAATTCATAAGGAAGATCTAATTGTGTCATCTAATTAGATCCATCTAATGACGGCCAGTATTTAAGTCTTGAGAGAAAACTTACTAACCAATCATAAGCTTTCTCCTTTCTGTATCTTCACTTAGAAGCCCCAGAAAAGCCAACATTAAAAATTTCTACGTTAAAATATAATTCAAAAAAGGAAAGTCCCCTTAATTACTTTATCATTAGGAACACGGGCCTTTATTTAATAGCATTAAGTTTTTTCTGGTCGCAGGTAATTAAATTGTTCCAAGAAACATAGCCGCTAAACACAGCGAAGTCTTTAAACCATCTATATAACTAAAGGGTCTTTTAGTGAGTTAGATTTATTTAACGAAGCTTAAGAAATAAGAACCCTCCCCGATCGTATAGTGGGCACTCAACATTTTTCGTAATAGGTAAGTGGTTTAATTAAAATGTTTAAACGCTCGCAAAACAGTACAAAACGCAACCAAAGTACACCGTATAAAGCGATTAAAAACACTAAACTTGGTGGAATTATTTTTTTGTTTTTATTCCTACTCTTGATGCAAAAATCGCGAGGCAGCTTGGCAATTAACGACTGAACTTCGAAGTAACGCTCCACTTTACTGTTACCTACGTGTAATTATAGTTTAGTTGTTGCCGGCTTCTATTACATGTTGTGAAGATCGAAGGTCTTCGAACATACTCATGGTGTGGTGGGATGAGCTTGCATAAATCTTGGAATCATTTCATCTACTACATATTATGTAGTTTTCTTATTTCTTAAGGTACTAAGGTACCTACTAGTTACTACTAACCGAGTAACTTCCATCATTATAAATGAGTGGTGATCTTTCGAAGCCTGTTCATAAATTTAATGTTAAATTAATTCATATGTTTTCCAAAGAATATAAAACCTTTGATTTAAAATATTTAAGTCGGTGCTAAGCATGCTATATGTTATTAAATATACCAACACCGCCACCAATGTCAATAATATTTACGTTATTTTTATGCTTCATCATTTCATTATTAGCAGCCGATAGACGTCCACTACTGAACAAAGGCCTCCCCCTTAGAAGGGAGGGGTTGCCATAATCCCCACGCTTAGCAGGTGGCTTGGGGATCGCAGTATAGGAGGAAGATAAATCCAAAAGAAAGTCGCTGCTGTCCGTCTTCCTGTTCTCGCTTAGTCGCCTCTTACGACACCCAACGAGAGGAGATGGAGGGATGCAATTCTAACCCGGCACCCCGCGGGGATTTTTTTTTAATGCGTCTTAAAGTTTTTTTAAGTCAGTTTTAATAGAAGGTATCGTTCTTTTCGTTTAGAGATGAACTCTTTGGGGCAAACATGTGGTGATGGAAAAATTGACAATGAACAAGGTCTAGACTGATTGCCCAGACAGAGTATACACTAGGCAAATGCACCGCGCATCTATTAAAGAAGCCAAATTACATACTTTTCTTATAAATCTAATCCAAAACTACATAGTCGATTGCCATAAGCTTACTAAAGCATTCAACATGAAGCAAAATAAAGAGATGATTTCAAATACCATCAGCACACGCCGTTGGCCAAATTCGCAATCGGCCTGCTTTTTTCGATACAATATAAACACTTTGTTTTATTGATATCGTAACTCTAACTGCTGTGCTTATTTCCCGTACACCTAGTTTAATCAATTTAAGTGGGCCACGATTAAAAGGCACTCAGTCGGAGGCCCATGTGCGAACTGTATCGATGCCGGCGCTAACCACTTGTACTCGACATAAAACAGATGGCCTACACAGTGTACGAAATGGAATGCAACTTTTTGTACAATTTGTTTGAGAACAGCGAATGGTATTTTACGATTATTCGAATGCGGCACCTCTGCTGTGCGATCTTGATCTTTGTTGCGATTTTAATCGCGGCGGTAACAAAGTTCGTACAAATGTTTATGATTGGCACATTTTTAAGCTTACTCTAGTAATACGTAACGGAATGCCGTCAATAAAATTAGGTGTTTCTTTAACTAGTGCGACATAGTAGCTGAAAAAAGAAATGTATTCCATGTAATCATTTATTTATGTTCTTTATTTTTCGAGCGTTTGGCTGTGATTAACATTCTCTTTTTTTTTCTAAAATGTGAAATTCAAACTTACGAATAAAAAAAATCTTATGCAGTATTTATACATCTCTAGAATAATCTACTAATGTGGCCGAAGTTTGCCCAGGTAAAATTATGCCAGGAAAATTAGTTATCCTAAGATGAGCTATATATGTAGCTAGCTAGATCGAACTTCGAAACCGAACTCCGACCCGGTTGCAGTTGACTAGGTCACAAGCGGCAATTGCCATTGACTGGTGGCTGGATTCAGTATAAAGTATGTTTCTCCTTCGCCTTCGCCTTCGGTAAGTGGAAGTCGCTCGTCAAAGGCGGCAGCCAACCTACTCGGTTTAACAAGAAACCAATGTCAACTTCAAACCGAAACCCTCTCCAGCCGAGTAGCGCTCTCGTCCTATCCATTTACTTGTATATCCAATCATTATCTGATGTTGTTAGGAATGCAAAAAGCAGTGAAATTCTTTAATTGCAATTATATGTATTTGAATCGGTTTTCAAGAGTAACTCCTTGTTTTTCGAGTAGAGGAATGATTTTCTGACTACTCACCCTCTCGAGAGCAGCAGGTTATCTTGGACTCCTACGCTGTCCTCGTTCTGTTTTATTTGGTGGGCATGGGTAGGTACCGATGTAGGTACTCTAACGAGTCTTTTAGATTCGGGGAGGAAACCTCAAAAGGCACCCAGTCTCCGGGTCGAGTTATGTGAGATTTTCACCCACTAAAACCTCCCAGTTGACACTATTATTATGGGGATCTCTGGTCACTCCGTTTGGACCACGCTAATGTAATCCTGGTGTAAACGACCAATAAGCAGGTTTACGTAAACTACAATTAACTATAGCCATTTGGTATTCTAGGTCGGTGAAATGACAGCTGCCAATATATTAGTGAGGGATTATATCGCGTGACTCGACGTGTCATGTTACGAAAAGGTCCCGGATACGAGTCCATTGCGCCCGCTCAAGTACCTACCGCCTGCTGACTTTTTAATAAATATCGAGCGAACCTAATTCGTTTGTATCGTATTAAAATATTACTTTGGGCGCGGTGTAATAAAGAGCTTATCGTGCTCCAAGGATTAACGTGGCCAAAATATTAATAATTCTTAAATTCTTAATTTGGCTGTGGAAACCATGACGGGCTTGTAATTTTATATTTAACTTTTATAAACATACAACATTTGAACAATCTATCGGATAGAATTGTAGATTTTTGATTACGTTATTATCACAAATCTTTCGGAATAAAATCTTTTTAGGTATTATAGAGAAGAAGAAAAGTTAAACTAACCAACAGAAAAACATGAGAAGCGAGTGTCTACATTCCAGATTTTGAAATCAGATTGATTTCAATATCTGGATTAGTTACTTTAATTTTAATTGACATTTGTGAGTGCGGCAGTAAGACACAAAACTGAGATGCACATGAATATATTTTCTCCCGGGTGAAAGTTAATCTTATACCGTCTTATTACGAAAAGCAGTTTAAGGAAGAACCTGGGTTTAAACTCAGGAAATCGTTCCTTAAACCTGAGTCTAACCTAGGTTTAACGTTGAACTGCTTTTCGTAATAAGACGGATAAACTTTTGGACAACTGCTGGATTATCTGACAATTTTACCAAGTGTTAGGTACATACATATATATAACATACATACATATATGTATATTACATATTACACGTACACAACACTTTTATTTTTATTTCAATGACAGTACTAGGTATTCAAATTGAAAACTATGCCGAAAGCACAAAACATTCAAATCCTACTCTCTTGAATACTTTTCAAATGTTTCACAGATAAGGCAAGAATTGATCTAACAGATATCATACATCCTCGGGACAATGGGTACGCCAAACGCCTCTCCACCAAGCCAGAGTTATATGAGAAAGAAAAATGATACGAAACTCGCTACGTGAAATTTTTTCACAATATATAAAAAAGTTGTGCTCATACTAGGCGTCTTATAATAAAAGATGCAATGTGACGATGTTTGAGAGTCGTTTTTTTAGATGACACATTCATATTGAAACTATACTTTACTTTGAGTCTTCGTTATTTCCAGTACACCTGATACGAAGATTGGTACCGATGATGTTGTGTTCTATAATTTGACTTTAGAGAGGTTCCAATACAGCGGGAAATCCCGCTCAACAACATTGCCGGCAATATTCCCGGTTTTTTGGGAATCTACTCAATCACGGCACATCACTGGCGTAAGTACGAATGCAAATCCCTACGTACGAGTGTGGGATTGCAGTTAAGCACTCTCATATAGATTCGTTTTATGCAAATTTATTTTAATTTTGAACTCCTGAACTCTTCCCAAGCTTTTTGAGATACATAATCAAATATTCGTCCAATAACCTATATCATTTGGGAATACAGATATCATTTTGGCTTTTTATCAGGATTAGAATTTTCAGAGATGGTTCCAGAGATCATTTCTTAGAAGCGTTACCTATACTTTTGTAATCAGAAGTTAAACTCATAAGATTAAAACATTATTATTCACTTGGCGTTTATTAAAAATTGTTTCCAAAGAGTAAAAGACTTTTATAATTAGAAAATTGAAAGTAACCACCACAACGTACCGCGGCCTTGTATAATGTAATACGTGTCACAATAACTCAAGATATACATTCCCCGCAATAAGCTATATTTTACACGCATTTATACGCCTTTTACGACATTATAACCTTCCACGAACCAAGATATATAGTTATGTAATAAGGTCTATGGATAACGTCTATAGAATCTACAAAACTAGACGACAAATACTTTATCGGATTTGTTATGAAGATAAAAGTTTTTATTTCCTGGAGGAAACGGAAGCCTAGAAAAGAAAGTTTGATTAAGAGCAAATAAATCTCGCTCTATGACAATAGTTTAGTAAGAAGAAATGAGGTGAGATTAGTGTAATAATTATCTTAGGAACATTGATTAAATATACTTAGGGATTTGTTTTACCACAGGCTAGTCGATTAATTATTTTATCGCTTAAGAAACGAAGTAAATATATATAGTGGATTTATATAAAAGTAGTTGCTTGCTAGTAGACTGCTTGCTCGGCGATTTATTTACTCGCCCATAATCGCTCGCGCTAGGTGGAGACCTTGCCAAGAGTAAATATTTTACTTCTAATAATTTGTGAAACAAAATGTGAAAAATGCTTTACACAATATGTGCGAAAGTACTTTTTTTAAATTTAATTTTATTTTGGGGCTTTTACTCTGGTGGAGTACACCAGCCCCATTGTATCCTATGTGCGAAAGTAGAAAACGGGTCTCTTTGAAGGGGGGATAGAAGAGTTTTAAAGAAAAAAAAATATGTTCATTTAGGATAAAAAAAAATATAGTTAAGCTAAATTATGAGTATTTTCTTTATAATAAGATACCGCAAATCTAGGGGAAAAAAGACGAGTAATTTAACGTGATTCATCTTCAAAATAAAGGTTAAATTTGTGCAATACCTAACATAATCTATACTTATAATAAAACTGTAACAGGTCCAATTCTGTACATTGAAGATATTTTGAAAATTATGTTTGGAGGGCATTCTATAACCGATACTGAGGCCGAAAAT
Source organism: Furcula furcula (assembly GCA_911728495.1). Lineage (NCBI taxonomy): Eukaryota > Metazoa > Arthropoda > Insecta > Lepidoptera > Notodontidae > Furcula > Furcula furcula. The sequence continues at coordinate 21,761,367 of OU452248.1, forward strand.
GTAATTTTTTTAATTTTTGTCTGTCTGTCTGTCTGTCTGTCTGTCTGTATCACGGCTGCGCATCACGCCGAAACTACTGAATGGATTCAAATGAAACTTGCAGGCAGGATTTGAGATCTTACTACGAGGTAGGACATAGGATAATTTTTATCCCGTAATCTAGCACGGTTCTTTTGGGAGAGGGGATTAAAGTTAAAATGGGTATTTGGTTATACGCTTGGTCCGATTTTAACAATTTTTCATTATAATTATAATAAATATTTGTAAGGGAACACTCATAGATAGTTGTTACAATGTTTGGAAATCGATCAGGTTAAGCAACGTTATGTAAGGTTATTAAATAGATGGGTGACCGTTTAACGCCATTTGAACTAAACGTTTCCGTGCTTCGGAGGGCAAGTACAAAGTGGGTCCAAGTTTTTAACCGACTTTAAAAAAGGAGGTTTTGTATTCTATGCGAATGTATATTATTGAAAGTTTAGTTAACGTAAACACAGCGCGGGCGGAGCTGCGTGGGTCAGCTAGTAAATAAATAAAATTCTTGAAGACAAACCAGCGATACTTATTCAATTCTACATTTTCACACCGACTGACCCAGAACATCGTTAGATTTATCCGAGCGTACTATTGGCTCCCAATTGTTCTGAATAGAGATATCGAGGAGCTAGAGACGATTGTTCTTCGAGCACTTGAAGTACTCTACACAGATACCGCTGCGGTCTTAGTATGAATGAAAATCTTTTGTGTGAGCGAAAATATTTTCTGTTCTAATTTTATATGTATATTTTTTTTAATCCCCTGCGCAAATAAGAAACGTGTTATAATTTTGACGTTAATGCATATCTGCCTGCCAAACTGCATCGTAGCTCTTAAACGAATGGATGAACCTTATTTAATGGTTCTCAAATCTTCTATCTATATATAAAAAAAAAGAATCTCTATTTCCCTTGGCATCAAGCGTGAACGCCTGGACCTATTTGGCAAATTCTTTTTTTTGTGTGTTTTACTGTCAGGAGAAGGTTCTTACGTAAAAAAATAAGATAGTTGCGCAGAAAATTTGATAAATATGCGGGCGGAGCTACATGGGTCAGCTAGTGTTAAATAAAAATCAATTAATGTAATATTATTAGAAATTCGATTTCATTATGTCGATGGTTATTTTTTTTTTATATTTAATGTACGGTTAATGTGTACCAGTTTTTACCTAAATATCTCAGAAGGAGGGTAGTGTGTATTATATAGTATATGTTTAGCTGTAGTATATATAAATTAAATAGGTTTTATGGACGAGTTCAAATGTATTTTATAATATAAATATACATTTGCAGAACATTTAAAATGTAATCACGCGCGTACTTTATGTACTAATTTTTGTGACCATTATTTAAGCCATTGATCACACTTTTTATGTTACGAATAATCATTGGATTTGTGTTGTTATTAGGTCTAAACCTAGGGCTGCGTAATTATATCCGGCCAAGTTACCCGGGTTCAAAGGCCAGGTGACTGGTACGTGCACTATCGCGTATTTAGTCATAGCCTCGTCTGGCCAACGACGCGACGCGTCGCCCGCCCTTCGCCGCCCGCCCTGTGCTGACAACACTCACTTAGCACCATTTCCGCCTTCATACGAGTACTTACACAGACCCCCTCTAGATGCGCATCAGCATAAACCGAACGTACACAAGTACATACGTTCGGGTTATGCTGAGTAACGTACTCGACTTTTTATAAAGATACCTCTATTTTTATCTTGATACAGTAATAATCGAAAAAAATATTTTGTTTAATCCTGACGTCTAAACTTTAAAGGATAAGGGGATTTTATTTGTAGTATGTACACAAATAGTATATTAATAAAATGGTCAGAAATATAGGTATTAACGTACTATCGCGGACACGAACGGTGTACCAGTTTTCAATCAAAATCGTTGGAACAACGTTACGTGCGCTTCCCTCACCCGCACCTATTTTGGGCCGGGTCGTGCAAGCTATTGTCATCCTATAGGTGGTGCACCGTTCGTGACCGCGAGAGTACACTCATAGAGCCCAAAGATCCGAGCCCATTCCAGTACAGTTCATTGTTTCTTGCTTAAGTTTTCTCTAGCCTGAAACTCAAACAGACAATATTTTCAGTTAGTAATATATTTTGTGCGTATCTTAATGGTTTGTTAATGCTACAACGAATTTTATTTCAGTAACAAATGGATGTAAATCGATAATTTATGTATATTTTTTTATATTTAGATTATTTTTTAATGATGACACCTACTATAAGTCTATATATTTCCCTACAATTTTCTCGGTTATAATACTTACATACGAATACCGGAATCAACCACAGGATAAAAACTGAGAAATCGTAAATACTGCGTATGCTTTTCATTTGATCATTATAATAATATATTCGTAAAATCCCAGGTATTTCCTGTAACTTAGTATCCGGAACGAACGAGAAAATCTCCCGAGACGGAATTTTACCTCAACACAAACGCATTCTACATTATATTCTTGCTCGGTACCTAAATAGCTTTACTTTCTTTTAATACATATTACAGTTATTTTTTAGTACATTCATATTTTTAACCGACTTCAAAAAAGGAGGAGGTTCTCAATTCGTCTGTATATATATATATTTTTTTTTTATGTATGTTCGCGCATAACTCTGGCAATTATTAACCGATTTGAAAAAATCTTTCTTCTATCGATTCTTCAATCCATTGATTGGGTCCCATAAAAAAAATATTGCTTAGTAATAAGTAGTTCCTAAAAAAACAAGAATGGTGACTGCGCACTGAGAGCTGCAAGAAAGCCTATATAGATGACGTTTTAGTCGCTCGGACTCGCTCGGTCGGATATAAATGGTCATAACTCTGGCAAATATTTACCAATTTCAATGAAAACATTAATTAGCAAAATGTATTCAACTGAAAAATGACTCAATTCAGTTATGTAAACGAGTAAACATGTTGTTTACAATTTGTAAGGGAATTAGATCAAAATACAATATTTACAGTAGTTTAAACAAAATATATCACTGTTATTTTATTCGCTATAGACGTTCAGCAGATATCGACGATAACGTGTTAGTTTGTTCAGATTTCCAAATCAACATCTTCATTTATTACCACCCACATCGGCAGTGAAGACAAATCTAGCAACCTATTTTTTTTTTCATACTTAAAAAAATAACTGCCAGTCAGCTCAGTCTACCAGCTGAGACATGAACGGCAAATCATTTCAAATGAACGGCAGACAGTAACAGAGCGATCGTTTGGAATGTTTATTAGTCTGCGTTGCTACTTGTCGATGTCCCCGCGAACACAAATTGTTCCGCTAATATTGGCATGTGCCGTTACTGTTTGCGCCCCCGTTGTCTTTATTCACCAATTTACTTACATTTCAGCTTCGCCCCGCGGGTCGTAAAGTAATATTATCCACCGCTGGGCGGGGGCAATAGTGCCTCTTTTACGGGCCGCGAGCGAGCGTCACATGGGAAATTATTTGACATGGCGTTTAATGGATTTTTGCCTTCATAACACGCCACCTACAGCCAAATAAAAATACTTGTGTCTACGTACGTATGAAACTGCGGGATTACGTTGAGCGGTTTTGATAAAAGAGGCTTTTGTAGGCAATTTTGTGGCACCTGCAAAGAGGGTTATAGTATTGACTTGGTCTCTCTGCTGTGATATTTATTACCCTAATACTTTCAACAATTGTTTGACTAGTTGATAGGTATCTTTTTGCCTGGAAGGAAACCTTAAAAAATACCCTGTTAGGGGTGAAGGTTGGGTTATATGGGAGTTTTGCCCATTGAAAGCTCCTCGGTGCCCTTCATTGACAGTTATAGACAGACTATGGACACTTCATTCGGATATTGCCAGAGTCCTTCCGTCTAGAGGACGTCCCGTGGGTCGCAGCACCATCCCCCGGCACCCTGCAGTATGCGATTTGACCACATTGTCGCCCGTTCTCAAGTAGATGATAGTCCTATTGGCATCACTACCACAGTGTCAGATATTCTACGTAACACAACACACACTGCTGAAGGAAGCTGAAAAACTGACTGGATTAAAAAAAAAAAACTTAATACAGGTATCAATCAACTGTGCAATACAAATTGGGCACATACATAACCCAAACGATTGATCGTCCGATCAGATTAAAAAACTCATCCTCCGCTACGGATCGGACGCTAAGATGCCAGCCCTGACATCCGTCTCGTCTCCTTGCTTATTCATTCTCTTTACTGCAAAACTAGCCTGCGACCGGAGCCTGCCTATGAAGACTCAACCAAAACAGCACAACCTCAAGTGTATTACAGTGAAAGATTCAAAATTATGATGTAAATCGCAGCAAAAGCGTTAGAAGAACAAAGTAGGAATAGCAAATTCTCTACACTTGTTAATTTAAAATTTCTTCACCAGAATACGGCGTGACAAGCTTGGAGCTGCTGGAGCTTCGAGTGCCTGCACACGTGCCGCTGGGCACGCGGGCTCACCTCTCATGTCGCTGGCAACTCGGCCCGGCTGACGTGCTCTACTCCGTGAAGTGGTACAAAGACGGCAAGGAGTTCTTCCGACACGTCCCCCGTGACGTCGAACCGAGGAGGAAGTTTCCACTACCCGGTGTGGATGTTGAAGTGAGTCGCCAAATATTTTATTTTAAATATTTAACTTAGTAGAAGGCAAGGCGTTCGCCTGAAGCTAAGCGTCAAGGCTAGACAGCTGCACAGTTCTGTCGCTCGTCAGCGTCATGCTTAGTAGGTAAAACATATGCTGGGCCGTTCGAAGTTGGTATTGGCTTTGGCATGTAATGTTGAGGTACTTCCCCAGTCAGGCTTATTTGTTACTTCAGCGGGCATTACTGCAGTGCTCTATCTACCTCAGTTTGGCTGCACCCTACACAAATATTCAAATAATAACTGCCGCAGAAGTCTGCAGTGCTTCCAATTGCGGCTGTTTTTTTTATAATGAGTTAAATATTTTATTCATAGCTGTTATTGCGTTTTCATGTTAGCCGTGTCAACCCTCTACTGGATTCACACGGTTCAACTTCTGTTGATTCCTTTTTTAACGTTTGTTAATTCAAGTTATTTTTAAAACCGATTGAATCTATTTGAGCCTCTCGTATCCGTGTGAATCAACAAAAGTGGATCAACGAGAAGTGACTCGTGTGAACCCGCTAATAAAAGGAGTTGCGCGTTCAAGCCCTACCACCAGATCTTACCGCAGTGTTAAAGTAATCTTACTTTTATGTGGGTTAGAGACAAAGATACGCAGTTACGCAGTTAATAGCTCCGTTCCTTTCTCAAGCGAGACAAGTTTAGACTTCAGACAGGTTGAATCAACAAAAAGTAGTTGACTTTTTTGATTGTTGATCATTTCAAATGCTTGACGGGCTCGTTGGTCTAGTGGTCAGACACCCTGCCTGCTAACCGATGGGTCGTGGGTTCGATTCCCGCCAAGTGTCTGGGTGTTGATTATCTATTTAAGTATGTATTTACAAAAAAAAAAGTATATAAGTATTAGTATCAGTTGTCTGGTTTCCACAGTACAGGCTCTGCCTAGTTTGGGATCGGATGACCGTGTGTGGATTGTCCCAAGATATTATTATTATTATAATTGAAGGTGTTTTCAACTGTCAATCGATTTAGCAGATGATCAACTAAGTGGATCGTATGAACCCGCCGTACAAGAATTTGATCGATGGACGACTTTCAAAGTTTAACGACTATGTCATATCAATACACGCTCCACCGCATAAGCACTCTCGCGTAGGAACCGATATTCATGTCACACTTTTAATAAAATTCCCTTGGATATCAGCCAATTTCCAAGGATTCCCTCATTGTGTAGAGCGTTGTCGAAGTCTTCGAAGTACTTTCGGAAACTGCGTAGCACCATCGTACAATCGTGTAATGCCTTCGTTAGATAATGCGGATGAAGTTTTCTTGGATAACGTATAATTGGATTAATCCGGTCGCGGGCCGAGTTTGCTTAGGTCTCCCCAGAGGAAACAATATAAAACTGGACCGGATATTACGTTGTGAAGAGGCGCAGGTGTAAACACTCGCCACTGGGCGAGGAGAGGACCCGTTTGTACTTTCTTTCATTTAGCTACCACCGCTCATCATCTAGAAACCATTTACAAATTTTTATTGCTTTTATATTTGAACGAGGTAAACAACGGCATAATGAAAACAAATCTAAATAAAATAAATGTTGTATGCCCCAATATTTTGTTTCGCAAATTAAATTACCTATTGTGCATTAGGGCTGATTCGATCAAATTTGTAGAAGTTCCTTCAGAATAAAAAAAATATTCTCTATACCAGACCAACAACTTATTCAGAGAGTAATACTTATACTTTGGAAGAAGCCGACTAGGTTACCTCTGTTTTTATAGAGTTACTTTGGATACTAAATTAAATAGTAGATTGATAACCAAGGGTGAAGGTGACGCATTTCACCCGGTAGATATTTCTATAATGTAGTTTCATCTCGACTGTGAGTAAAGTAAAATACTACACGCACATTCTATAAAACCGGTATACCTACAGTTAAAATTTAAAGTAAAATTAGAACAATTTGAAAAAGACAAATTCAGTGTTTTGACAGGCATATTGATGTTTGAAATTTTCTGAGAAACCTGCGTTTCTTATTTGGTTATTTACATCATTCATCGACCAATTAAAAAAATACTTTACACCCTACAGATGAAAAAGCAATTCTCCACCCGGCTATTTACCCGAAAATTAAGCTTTACGAACAGGAGAGATGAAATATAATTATTAATAACTAAAATTGTCTACACCTGACTATGTGATCCCAAACTAGGCAAAGCCTTATTATAACAACCAGATGTCTAAAACAAAATTAGATGTTTAATTAAAAACCTAAATAGATAAATAACAAACAAACATACATAATCCACGAACACAAATCGGAATTTAACCCACGATCTTTTGCATAACAGTCAGGGTATCTAACCACAAAAAAGCTAACAAAAAAAATTACAATTACTGGGAACTTAAAAAAGCTTACACCGAAAACCATCGTATGAGTTAAACATATCCCATTTTTAGTAATATCGCTAATTTGATTATCATCATTACGTCCGTTGTTAAGGCTGTAAGTTAATAATTTTGACAGGAAAACAGCTAAGGGACAGTTGAAATTTTTGCCCGTTTTGAACTTAAAGTTAATTGAATAAAGCAGCGAAAAACTTGCGTAAACGCCACAAAACGCCGCCGCAACAGGGACGGACGCGTAATGACCACATAACAATTAACCGTGATACTAACCAACATCGTATACTTTACTTAGTTTAAGAACCGACTTTGTTTCAGTGAAGCATTTAAGATTCTTCCGTTTGCTTTGGACCATATCATTCTCGTGATAACAGCAAAGTAGTGCTTTGGTAACTTTAGATTTCTTCAACAGCAATAGATTAACCCCAGATCTTAGATTCCGCAGTGCCTGAAGACAAAGGTTTTTAACCAGTGTGTGTTGCCAGTGATGACATAAGGAACTGAGACGTGGTCTTTAACAGCTGGCCTTTTGGAGAAGCTCAGAGTCACACAACGAGCTATGGAGAGAGCTATGCTCGGAGTTTCTTTGCGCGACAGAATCCGGAATGAGGAGATTCGCCGAAGAACCAAGGCCACCTACATAGCTCGTAGAATATGCAAGTTGAAGTGAAAGTGGGCAGGCCACATCGCTCGAAGAACCGATAACCGTTGGGGAAGAAAGGTTCTCGAGTGGCGACCACGAACCGGAAGACGCAGCGTAGGCAGGCCTCCCACTAGGTGGACCGACGACATTGTTCGCGTCGCAGGCAACCGGTGGATGCAAATGGCAAATTGTTGATCATTGTGGCGGTCTAAGGGGGAGGCCTTTGTTCAGCAGTGGACGTCTTCCGGCTGATGATGATGATGAATAGATTAACTATTCTGTGGATATTACTATTTAGTGATCAATCGTGTAGTACAATGTCTCACATAATAATTTGAGATTTCCGTAAAATTTGTGCAATTTCAATCTATACTTATAATAAAACTGTAACAGGTCCAATTCTGTACATTGAAGATATTATGAAAATTATATTTGGAGGGCATTCTATAACCGATACTGAAGCCGAAAATGTAATTTTTTTAATTTTTGTCTGTCTGTCTGTCTGTCTGTATCACGGCTGAGCATCACGCCGAAACTACTGAATGGATTCAAATGAAACTTGGCATGATTTGAGATCTAACTACGAGGTAGGACATAGGATACTTTTTATCCCGTAATCTAGCATGGTTCTTTTGGGAGAGGGGATTAAAGTCAAAATGGGTACTTGGTTATACGCTTGGTCCGATTTTATCAATTTTTCTTTATAATATAATAAATATTAGTAAGGGAACACTCATAGAGCGTTGTTATCAAGGTTTTGTAATCGATCGGGTTAAGCAACGTTAGGTAAGGTCATTAAATAGATGGGTGACCGTTTAACGCCATTTGAACTAAACGGAACGAACGTGCTTCGGAGAGCAAGTAAAAAGTGGGTCCCAGTTTTTAACCGACTATAAAAAAGGAGGTTATGTATTCGATGCGAATGTCTGATATTAAAAGTTTAGTTAACGTAAAAATAGCGCAGGCGGAGCTGCGTGGGTCAGCTAGTATCTAATATTACCGTAAATAACCATTAATTAACAGAAAGCATGATGTCATTATGTTGTTTAAACGCAATGATATATATCATTGTTTAAACGCTAGAAACGCGCTGTCCACGCGCGCTTACAAACGCGCGTTTTTATCGTTACAAGCGAAAACAAAAAGATATGTGGAAGGAAAAACGTCGACGCGCGATTGTGAAACGCGCCTCGACGATGCCGACAGCGCCCATTCAAAAAACGCGGTGTTCATAGGACCTAACGTCAAACGTGAACTATCAATTCTCAATTTTTCTAAATTTTTGAATCTGATTATTGAGACTTTTGATGTTCATGTCTAAGTGCCTTTATTAAGTACGATAATACAATCTTTATCGCTGCTTATTAATACAATACTATAAAAAATTATTGGCTTCCAATGACTACAAAAGTTCTCCGAAGAAAATAACTCAAATGCAATTTCTGTATTGTACAAACGTTAATCTAGTCTAGAGACTTTTTAATATTGTAATATAGTCAATCATTTTAGTAAGTCAATATACCCGTGGGGTGGGGCCGGGTAAGAATAGCACCCCCCATCTTGCTCCTTCCGTTGGGAGTCCGTAATAGGCGACTAAGGGAAAACAAGAAGACAGGAGCGCAGCGAAGGGCAGCAGCCTCTCTATTGTATTACCTATCACCTATACTGCGATCCCCAAGACGTCTGCCTAGCGTGGGGATTATGGCAACCCCTCCCTTCTAGGGCGAGGCTTTTATTCAGTAGTGGACTCTTGATGCTTAGCTACTGTTGATGATGATAGAAAGTCAGTATATTATAAGTATTTAAAAAACCGAATTATACCAGAGAAAACCCTGAGCGACTATCTAGTCTAGTGAATTTATAAAATGATACATTGACAGATAAGCAATATGTCTGCAAGTCAAAATTGCAACTCAAACTAATATGACTTGATTCATTAGTCTGGCTTCAACTTTTCAAGTTCATCCAAAGATAAAATTAAACTGCATTACTCACGAAAATAACTTTAATCTCACCGTGTCTTAAAAGGAGTTAACATGTAAAGATTCGCTTAACAAATCTACGGTTCTCACGGGTAATTTTTGTACCATTCATATGACGACTAATGACCCAAGTTCTCTGTTTTTTTTTTAATAATCAATAGGTTTGCGCTTGACCACAATCTCACATGATGGTAAGTGAAGATGTGGTCTAGGATGGACCGCGCTTACCCATAAGATGCCGGTTCACTCTAGACTTGAATAACCCAAGTTATATCTATTTTGTTTCTTTGTAGGATTATACAATTTGAGAAAATGCAAGAATATAGCTGCACTAATGATAGGTACCCCATTTTGTATATATTCTTGTACACAGAAGCTGTAAAATATTTATTCGAAACATGCATGGTGGTGTTTAGACATACTGGCTGCTACGTAAAGGGTCCTACTTTTGATTGGCAGCCAGGAAATACATTTATGTGCCTGAACATATCTTTCGGGTTTGTCATTTTTGTGGACTGTGGACATTTCATCATCATCATCGTCATCAGCAGCAGCAGCTGTAAGACGTCCTCTGCTGAACGAAGGCCCCCCCATAGAAGGAAGGAGTCGCCATAATCCCCACGCTTGGCAGGCGTCTTGGGGATCGCAGTATAGATTTTTTTATTTTTATAATATCTTGGGACAATCCACACACAGTCATCTGATCCCAAACTAGGCAGAACCTGTACTATGGAAACCAGACAACTGATACTAATACTTATATACATTTTTTTTGTAAATACATACTTAAATAGATAAATAACACCCAGACACTTGGTGGGAATCGAACCCACTACCCATCGGTTAGGGGACAGTGTGTCTAACCACTAGACCAACGGGCCCGTCAAAAATGGATGGTAGGTAATTCAATAGAAAGACGCTGCTGCCTGTCCTCTTCTTTTCTTTTAGTCGCCACTTACAGACACCCAATGGGTGGAAATGCGAGTGCTATTCTCACCTGGAAACCCCACGGGTCACGCATGATATTTATACAATAAACATCTATGTATATATATAAACTAAATATAACAACATCATGACAAATAAATAATTCATTCATCATCCAGCCCGAAATTCCGCGCAATCCACCGCTCTCCCCGTCGCTTACCTACTGTCTCCTATTAATCCTATTATATACTACTACATATTGTCGAGATTAGTGACTTCTGCGAACCGCGATCTCAGACGAAGTTTGTTGCTTTAAATAATATGTTCAGATTTTCAAATGCTTGGTTCTCTATTTATATTTTTCCAGTCACTAGCAATAGCTAGTCACTAGAAATATCCTTACAGTGCCAGACTACCATCAGGCAAAGCAGTCTTAAAAATATCATTTATTCTTTACTTCTTACCTATACTTAATGTAGTGAACCTACGCCTCCATTGCCACAGAAATTTTTCTCACGATACTATGATATACGACTCGTACAACGCTAGAGCTAAATACTAAGTTTTTATTGCAACAACACATCACGAGTATTCGTTAACCTAATTACCCTAGGGGCTTACTGCCGAACCTACAAACGTCAGTTAAAGTTAATGATCATTAATCCATATTTTGAAATCGGATTATTTCGATAATCGAAGCCCATCAATACTTAATACGTAGATAGTGAGTAGAAATATCAATTATCTCGTGTTCAATAATGGAAATTAATCATAAATGGCTTCGACAGTCGAAATAAATAGATTTCAAAAAGTGACTTGATTAGAATTAAAGTTAATTGGCGTTTGTGAGTGCGGCAGTTAATCTTATAAGAGGTAAAAGTCTTAAATATCCAATACAATGCAGTAGGGATATAATGTGCTTTGATACACAAAGCAGCAATTGGAGGCGTTGCCATCATCGCTTAGTGTAGCAGTCATGGGGCAACCAATAGAAAGGGTGCATGAAATTCGTAACCTTGGGTTGTGTCTTGATAGTCAGTTAAGATTTGAAAAGCATATTTCTACTACAGTACAAAGTTGTTTTTATAGGCTTAAGATTTTATATAGAATGAGACCCTACCTTTCGGAAGCATTACGCGTGCAGCTAATAGAGTCGTTAGTGCTGTCTAGATTAAATTATGCAGATACTGTTTATGGGCCGCGCCTGTTGGCAAGAACAAGTCGTCTCATTCAAAGGCTACAGAATGCGTGTTGTCGGTTCTGTTTTTCAGTACCCGCCCGAAATCATATAACGCCATTTTTAAATCAGAATTCTATGCTCAAAATGAAGTTACGCCGCAAGCTTCATTTGGCATGTCTTTTATTCGGGGTTGTAAAGTATGAGGAGCCATCCTACTTATACAATAAACTAAAATGGATCGCGAGTCGTAGGGAATGTTCGGGTAGACAGTGCGCGCAACAACTGTGTACGCCTAGACACAGTTCTGCAGCGTTTAGAGGAAGTTTCCGTTACGCTGCGTCTAAGATCTGGAACAACATACCACCACCCATAAGACAAATGAAAAATATTATCACCTTCAAGAAGCACTTGCGTGAGCATCTAATTAGTGCGCAGCGTGATTTCGGTGATTTTAATGTCAATAATTTATCAGTTATCTAATCGTATTAATTTATTGCTATACATATTACAATTAATCCATTACATTACATATTAATTCTTATATTTATCAATTTATATGATTATTTTTATTAATTGTCTATTATTGTTTATCTATAATTCATATGTACTTAATGCTTCCTAATAATCCAATAATGTATTATTATTCTTTCATTAAATTTCAATCACATTTTATAACAATTTGTAATTTAGTTGTCTAATTTTATTAATTTAATTATTGTACAACTAATTCGTCATAATGTGGATGACTTCATTAGTTTGCTAGCAGTTAATTGCTTCTTAGTTTTCTGATCCGATCTCAGTAATAAATCGTAATAATGTTGTAAATATACATATTTTGTTTATAATTATGTTTATAATTTGCGTTATTAGGTGTGCAAACTTACCTACCATTTAGCCATTCTTTGTTTTTGTAACTTGATTTCTTTCTAAGTTACTATATTTCTAATATTATCTATTTATTGAGGTTGTGATGTGCTTTTGTTTTTCTTTTTTTTATCGCATGCTATATATTAATTACTTAATTGAATTGTTTTAAAACTTACTTTTGTGTTGAATTACCACTGAATGACATCCGTGGAACACTGGGCCCAGATGAAAACCAGCGTCAAGCATTAGCTTGACATTAAGCTGATCTGGGACCCATTTGGACCTACCTCTTTGGGGCGCAAATGTATTTTTTTTTACATCTAATTGTCTTTCTGTTTTTACTTGTAATTGTGTTTCATTGTGGTGTCCAAATAAATTTTTCTTATTCTTATTCTTATACACACCTGTACTGCAGCATATTTTGATCCATCCATGTTGCCCAAGAAGGAAGGAGGAATAATATTCATAGTATGTATGTCTGTATATATGTTGACACGTTTACACTATATACATTTTTTTTATACTACCAAGGTGGCAAGCAAATGTACGGCCCGCCTGATGGTAAGCAGTCACCGCAGCCTATAGACGCTAGCCAAACCAGAAGAATTACTAGTGCGTTGCCGACCCTTATGACATTTGATATTCAGTCTTTGTGTCCGGTAATTTCATTCACGTATTCATGTAATGTACCTAATTTAAGACTATTTTGGTCATTCGCAATCTGGCCTATTCTGTTTTTATATTTGTCATTTTTTATTTAACCATTTTCAACATTTTAAGTACCTAATTGCAGTATGTATAATTTAAACGCTTCAAAAATATTGTGTAATAAATTCCCTTCTACCGCCAAATATCCACTTAAACTTCTCAACCACCAGCATTAGTTTGCTAAAACACAAAACTTTTGAACATTTACCGTGATGAATTACCACCGAACTAGGCCCCTGGATACGCAAGATCCGGGGTAATACTATTAAACTTTTTGTTTGGACAGAAATCGAGTCCGAACGGTGCCAACGTGACGCTGTACCCCGCGGTCCTGGAGACCGGCGGGAGGTACCGCTGTGAGGTTTCCGGCGAGAGGCCTCTCTTCCCTACGGTGTCTGACCATGCAGACATGGTCATAGTTGGTGAGAGACTTAAATATGATGATAGATGATAGGAATATCATCTTATTTCGAAGGAGGAACGATTTAGGCCAAAAGTTTACGAAAGCACTACCATAATGTCCCACATGTTATTGTTAGTTTTCTTAACCATTTTTAAGGATTATATCATATACAGAAGATCTAACGAATTTGCACACTCTTTAAAGAAACAAACACAAAGTCGTGACGGTGACTAACCGCCATTGGCCTATGTTTTATACAATTAAAATGTTACCACTTAGTAGTGGAGCGAATACTAGAAAATGTGTTTTACATACTTTGTGAGCCGTAACTTCAATAAATAAAACTTCATATGACATTTATGGATCTAATAAGAAATATCAGATTGACGAGAGAACATAATTTGATGTGATTTTAGCTAGTTCTGGAAGCACATTGTATGTTGTGGCATTTACTAGAAACGAATTTACTGGAATTTCACTTTGGAGATGCTTTAGTACTTGATGGAATTGCAACATGATTAAATAAACCTATCTTCTTCATGTATTTTTATTCTCGTAAGTCTGGATAACAATATAACAAATACTAAGAACGTTTACATTGGAAATATAGAAAATGTCTGAGGACCCAGGGCTGATACTAGCATTGACAAAACATACTAAAATAGGGTCATTTTAATAGATCACATTTGACACTTCATCAAAATTTAACAAAGTGACCTTGTAACGGCGGGCACCAAATATTATTACTTTTTTCGAAATTATAACTGCACAATTGCTTAACTTTTTTCAATTACAATTACTTACATATTTATTGTTATAATGACAAATGAAACAGACAAAGAAACTGAAAGATGTCAAGTGTGGTCTATTAAATTGACCCTACATGTGTGAATAAATGTTTTCCCAGCTAGCAATACTTTGTTAAGTCAAAGATTTTATAAAAAGGTAGTAAATATAGCTAAACTATTGTGGGATAATGGGATAATAAAGATAAATGAACAGCTGTCTGAGACGTATATAAAATTACTTACTTAGAAGAATGTATCCTTCAATACTTGGAAGATTTTTCATCACTTTTTATAAACAGATACGAGTATTAATCTTGGCTATTCCTTTGACGTAGGCTTTTTGTTTAGGCACTCAGGGTTTTTCTTCTTAATTCGCTTTTATAACCATTATCCGATATATCCGAGTCATATTTTGTTTCTAGAAGCCTGTATTAAAATATTATATTTTATTTTTACAAAAGCTAATTTTGGATTGTCAAACTAAGAGGAGATTCATTTTTCGATTTATTGTTCCAATGTCCGGACGGACATTGGTTTGAAACACCCAGTCTCATACATTGTTTTGAACAATATATACATTAGCTGGATCTGTTAACTGAAATGGAATAACGTATTAACTGACACGCGTTTAAAGGTCTATTCTTTTTATAGCGTTACCAGACCATGGGCCAACGATAACTGGTTCTCGGCTCCGGTACCAAATCGGAGATCGAGTGCGGGTGAACTGCACATCAGGTCGGTCGAGACCTGCTACCAGGCTGGCCTGGTATGTGAACGGGGAGCCTGCGCCCGCTGCTGCACTCTTACCCCCTACACATCAGAACTTTGACGACGGGCTGGAGACTACGAGCCAGGTGCTCGACTTCAAAGTGAAGCCTAAACATTTTAGAAAGGGAGACTTAAAACTAAAGGTTAGTTATACGCAGTGGCGGTCCGAGAGGGGGGGTCGTAGGGGTCATGACCCCCCCCCCCCAATCCATATTCGTACCCGGCAAAATTGGGTAGCAATTAAACCTAACCTAGTCTAGGTACAAGACCAACGGGACCGCCAAATGTGACCCCCCCAAAATCGTTGGCTGCGACCGCGCCTGGTTATACGTACAGCAGTGTGTAAACATTGCTGTGTCTTGGTATGAAGAATACTGTAACTAATGCATCGGGTGATGACTAACTGCTGCACCTACAAACGTCAATTAAAGTTAATGATCATTAAACCATTTTTTGCTGTCGGATTTTTTCAACAAACGAACCCCGTTTTAATACTTAATACGCAGATAGTCAGTAGAGATATCAATTATCTCGTGTTCAGTAATCGAAATTAATCATAAACTGCTCTGACAGTCGAAATAAATAGATTATATAAAGTAACTTAATAAGAATTAAAGTTAATTGGGGTTTGTGAGTGCGGCAGTAAGCTATATTCAAACCAACACCATAATGTGCCCTTAAACCAAACTCAGATATTAACTTCAAACCTATCCCAGATACTGTCCTTTAAACTAACCACAAATAGGTATAAGTTAAAGTATAAATTCGTTGCTAATAATTTGATAACAATAAATATCGTAAAGAAGTATAAATTGTAAAAGTACAAAAAGCCCGACTGCGAACAAACAAAATGGACTTAAATTACATTACATACCTACATACAACGTCTCGTTAAGACCCATATTCATTTGATACCCATATTCATGTTTTTGGGAGTAAAAAATATACGAAATTACGGCTAATTATTATTTTATTATTATTATTGTGTAATTTTCTTGTTATATTAATACGTACTGATTTATGTATGTTTATAATAGTATTATTTGATGTATGTTTATATATTATACTCATATGAATATATATTATAGTTTACAACATATGTGTTTTTATGTGTCTTTGTGTTAATGTTACCTATTCATGTCGAGTGCGCGCACCCTCTGCTCTTTGTAACTTCTTTATTTTCCTCTCCATCCAAAGGTTGCCTGGAAGAGATCGCTTTTAGCGATAAGGCCGCCCATTGTTGCATTTTTTATTAATTTGTGTCTTATTCTTTTTGTATCTGTTTGTTTGTGCGCAATAAAGAATTGTCTATCTATCTATCTATCTATCTAACGGCCGCCATATTATGATTTTTACGAAAAATATATAGCCTATGTCACTCCCACAACTAAGATGAATCCAACGACATATTATAACTCGCTGTCCATCAAGCCGTTCAGGCTGCAGACCGTGCCAAAGAAATAGACATACATACATACTCTCGAAGAACATAACCTTCTTCCTGGGGCGATCGGGCAAATAGCGTTGTTCTAAAGACTATTCAACAAGCAAATAATAATCATTTTTAACCGACTTCAAAAAAGGAGGTTCTGTATTTGACGCGTATGTATGTAATATTAATAAAAATGCGTAATATTTATATATGTTAGTCTATGTGGGCTTCTAAACAAATTTACCAAATTTCACGAGTGTATGTATGTATGTATGTATGTATGTATGTATGTAGGTTTGTCCGCGCATTTCTCAGAAACTACAAGTCCGATTTCAAAAATTATTTTTGCAATAGTTAGACTATTTTTCAATTTAGGGTAGAGTACAAGTTTCATCAAAATCGGTCCAGTAGTTTAAGAGATATAAACTTTTTATGTTTTCGTTAAGTTACTCTAATGTAGACGTTCGAGTTGCGTGATAGTGCTGATACCTATCTTGGTAAAATAAGCCACTAAAAAGTGTTAAAAAAAACTATTTAAAAAAATAAAAACCGACTTCAAAGTAAATGATCTAAAAAGCATAAAATAACGAAAATATATTGAAGTCGGTGTCAGCTGGTGATAGTGTTAGTTAACATGATTAGCTAGCACCGACTTCAATATATTTTCGTTATTTTATGCTTTTTAGATCATTTACTTTGAAGTCGGTTTTTATTTTTTTTAAATAGTTTTTGTACGCATGTATACAATGTAAAAATTGAGAATTCGTATTATTCACCCATTGTTTACAAGACTCATTAAAACTCTCATAATTATCTTGTACCCATCATTGTGTAATCTGTCTCAACAATAATTAAGTGTGTAAGCAACTACATAGATTATGAGTATGTCACAATATACATTAGTAGCTTGTTCCTCATCAAACAATTCTCAGAACATAATATTATGTGCGTGTCGTGTCTTCAATCAAGCGGCTAAACACAGTGATGTCACGGACCTAATATTTGACTGCGTTCTAATACAGATACAATCTGTATCGTTGCCCATCAATTGACTGCATATCGAGACGAGACATCATATAAATTAGGACTATTTTGTAAAGGCGATTACATATATAGAGTATTTTCCGCTCGTATAAGCTAGTTAAACTAAACCCTGACCCTAAACCAAGGCACATGGGGTGTCCGGGTAAAAATAGCAGCACATCCATCTCCCGTTGGGAGTCCTAAGAAGCGACTAAGGGAAATAAGAAGACGGGCAGCAGCGTCTTCATACTGCGATCTCCAAGAAGCCTGCCAAGCGTGGGGATTATGGCTCCCTTTTAAGAGGGAGGCCTATGTCCAGTACACGTCATTCAGCTGTTGATAATGATGATAAGCTAGTTATTTCACGTCCGCATGACATGCATAGTGCACTAGTATCAGGGCTTTGTATTTATGCCACGAGTTTCAACACTTAGAACTAAATCGTTCTGCGCTTCAAGTGTCATCATTAAGTTTTTCTATTTTCAATCATATTATATTATGATTTTGGCACCCCCTGAAACTGCCACTCGGGGCTAGTGCGGTTTGCCAAGATCCGGGGCTGGATAAAAACTATGGTAAATACACATTTCCGCTTATACTAGATACTAGCTAGAGATAGCACACACACACACACACACACACACACACACACACACACACACACACACACACACACACACACAGGACACACACTCACGTTTATATGCGCAAAAATACGCTTAATTAATTTGTAATCGCCCGAATATACTGTCCAGTTATGTAACTTTTGAAGCACGAATCCACTTGTCATATTGAGTGGTATCGAGATATGAGTAGCGAGACGATTTCTATGGTTACGAGCGAGGCTTGACATTGAGTTGGTCAATCTTACTGATTTTGAGCATTGCTTATAACTCAGTTCAGTTTTTTGGGTTTTGTTTTAGTGTATTATTTCCTTGATTAAACTGCAGCGGCGCGGTTATAGTGACATGAAATTTCTTAAAAATTACATTTTAAATTTATATTTCAAAATATGTACTTAGTATGAATGTTTCCAGTCCATAGTGGATATAAATATTAATTCTTAGAATTTTTGGTTCTTCTTTAATTTAAAACCATAACCTTTATCTAAAAAAAATTGGGCGGTTATTCTTGCACTTGAAATAATTTAACGATGTTTTTTTGTAATTTGCTGAGCTCTGGGAATTATCGGGTGCTAGCCTGTGACATATAGTCCCACTTTACAAAAGTAAATTAAAGTTTTTCTTTTTTAAAGTTCTAATTATTTGACGGGCCCGTTGGTCTAGTGGTTAGACACCCTGTCCGCTAACCGATGGGTCGTGGGTTCGATTCCCACCAAGTGTCTGGGTGTTATTTATCTATTTAAGTATATATTTACAAAAAAAAATATATATAAGTATTAGTATCAGTTGTCGGGTTTCCATAGTACAAGCTCTGCCTAGTTTGGGATCAGATGACCGTGTGTGGATTGTCCCAAGATATTATTATTATTAATTGAAAAGTGGTACCTAATTTAAATGTACCTATCCCTTAGATAAAGCTACAATTTTTGTTCCAGTGTCTAGCGACTATAGCGACAGTGTACTGGCGGAGCAACGAAGAAAGCGTCCAGGGTGAGAGGATGAAGGGCTACTCCAGGTCCCGGGAGCTCACCGAGAGCGCGTCGAGGGCCGACCGTGTGCAGGCCGCGGGCAAGCCCAGCTTTGCTGCCGGGCTCACTATCACCCCACACATTATACTTGTAGTGGTTTTATTACATGTGTCAAAACTCTACTCGTAAATGGACGATTTATTATTGTCATGCTTGGGCTACTCTCTCATCTAGGCTGTTTGTCATTGAAGAAGCTAAAAATATACACGTATATTAAACATAATATATAGGCATGGTTGTGGCTCTATGTGTGATTTATTAGCTGCCTTTGCCTTGTTGAGGACTGTTGGACTTTCGGCCATTAATTAATGACACAGCGTGATATTTCAAAGCATTAATTAACAGGTGTCAATACTGTAGACCAAGCATTAGCTAAACATGTTGAAAGAATACTTATTGCTAAGGTGAATGCTGGAAAATTCGATGAATGATGTATAGTGAACGTATTTTTCGAATAAAATCCGATATTCCAATGTTTTAGTGACGTGATCAAAAATGTGCCATCGTTAGAAATGTCATATATACGTTAACACAATCAGTATTGTATATTTTCACCTCATTCGTGTCCAAAGATTAGTTCAGCAACCAAAGTTTTATTTACGACTTTTAATAATATTCGATTCTCATTCCAGTTACAAAGTGATAATTTACAATTACATTTTATTAAGAATTGTATATTGTATGCTGTCCTAAAATAACATATCACTGTATGTATTGAGATTTAACTATAAACAAATTATATATTGATATTGTAAAATAAATTACTGTAAAATATTAATATCACCCTAGTTTATTGGCGTTAATTGGCTCGCTTTAAAACTATATTACTTATATTATACAGTTTAATAACGGAAGAATCTGCAATTTTGATGTAAGCTTAGAAAGCCAATATTTTAATGATAATAAAGGCATTATCGTAATTTAAATAAGTTTAAATTAAATTTATAATTTAATGGATATTACTAAACAAAAAGTTTGATGCCTAAATCATCAGATTTATGTAAGTCAATTAATTATCGAATATCAATTCGATAATTAATTGACTTACATTACCCACGTTGCTTTAGAAGCATTCGATGACGAAATTTTTTGTGCTAATGTTGAGAATTCTGAACATTAGGTACAATAATTTAACATAAATATTAATCGAAAATACATATACTGTATTTTCGATTAATATATATTTATAATTTACTTGTAATTAATGTATTAATACTTTATTATCTAATACACTCATGTGCACGTTCGGAAATCGCTAGTTTGTGTGGGCCGTAATAAACCAGTCCATTAAAATTTTCCATTTTAAACATGCGTCGATCCCCAAGACGCCTGACAAGCGCGGGTATTATGACAACCCCTCCATTATGACCTTATTCGACTAAATCCTTGAAGTGGACATCTATCAGCTCCTAATGCGTCGAGTTATAGAATAATAGTTATGGCATTAATATCTACTCGATAAATCGGTGGTATGATTTGCATTTTTTTAATTGCGGAATATTATAAACTATTTTTTTTTCATTTTACATGTATATTAAATATGTTGGCTATGTACATAATATATATATAAACTTAATGAAATATATTTTATAATGTAATATTAATTAGGTATTAACTTACCTAGTCACAAGTCAATATATTATACACTACAAAGTATACAAGCATTTCGTAATTTAAATCGAATAATTAATCTATATTAATTTGCCACGATTCAAAGTACCTACACATTGCATTACTTTGCGGCATAATATCTGATACACTGTGGTACTATCTACCTAACCAATCTCTTGCCCTGGGGACTACTACTTTACTTTACCAGTGTGAAGGGCAGGGGAGCGAAGACGAGCGAGGTATAGCATCTGCACAGGCTGTCTCTTAAGAGAGGGCCTCTCTCTACTACCGCATTTATATACTTTTATATTTTTGTTAATGATCTATCCTATCTTTGTAATTGACAACATTTCATATTTCGTAGGTGACTAAAATACAAAATACCGTTTGTCTATCTTCTCATACTGTATTGAAAAAGCATGTTATTTTGCTTTTTATTTAGGAGAAAAAAAATCGTATGATGACGTATCATTTGTACAGGTAATTGAGCACATACCGCTCACACACACACCATCTATCCACACACACACATATACACACACGCACACACACACACACACACACACACACACACACACACACGCCTCCCACACACAGCCCCAGAGTCCCGCGTTAATTCAACTGTGCAAATGACGTCATCGGGCACTTTCGTTTTGAAAAGTTATGAATGAAAAATATCGTATTTTGAAAAACTAAAAAATACGGGTACCATATTTATTAGTTTAGTTTATTAAAACACAATAATATAAGGTTGTAAAAAATATGAAATGTTGTCAATTGTTTTCTAATTTTTAACTCATTTGTTGAATTTGAATATCTTATATTATATTTTTCCTGATTTGTACCAACAATGTAAATATTCCCCATCAAATCTGACGGGGGTTTTTTAACACCCTGTACAACAATTAACGCTTTGTATTAGTGTACCTACTAGGTAATAGCATTGTTAACCACCGTAGTTTATTTTTACTGTCGCTAAGATAGGCTAGCCAATGTTGTAATCATCAAATTCTGTACAGGGATAAGGTAATAAAGAGATATAGCTAAAATAATTATTAACTAGTGAAATTTGAATTTACATTGCTATGTAATATTAATTAATAAAAATATTATTTACAGAAACATCTGGATAATTTAAAATTGCCTTTTTCGCGTAAAGTGGTATAATATTGATTACATACCTACCTACTATAATTAAAGGCAATAAACTTGCCTACTTAATGTTTGCAATCAAATAAACTATTACGCCAAAACTAAAAAACAAAGACTTATTACACATATTACTTTGCAGACCCATTACTTTTAAAATAAAACAGTTACATTATATGTATATATAATACAGTAATATGTATACATATTTAATATTACTTAAGTAAGTTATCTACTAAAGGCCGAAGTCATATTAAATTTATACATAGGCCTCAGAACATAGAAATAAGGTAAAACAGAAACCCAATCAAAAAGGAAGAAAAATCACAAACTTTGTAAGTAAGTAAATATTTTTATTTATTTATTACATCTTAGATCCCGGACTCAACCACCACCTTTAAAATAGTATTATTATAATCATACTATGAAACAAGGTAATAAAGTCAATATGCGTAAGTATATATATATATATTTATATATATACATTATATTGAAGTCTCTACCGTGTGTGACTTTCTGTCGAGAAAATAATATTATAATAATACTGATATTAAAGGTGAAACTGAAGCCAGAAACTTTCATGTAATCTCATATCCAAAAGCGTTTTATTTGATTGTGACCTTATCTTATCTTCACATGACTTGATAGTATTAAGTTGGGTAAAAAAAAGAATTTCCAAAAAGTTTAGGCCTTGTCGTTTCGTCATCGATATACATACTAAATTTAAAAAAAAAACATCACGTTCAAAACGTTTTGAATACGATAAATATAAGAAGACCCTCGTATACTATAATAATTATTATTGATACTTTAGTATACAAAAATGTAATATATATTAAATTGGTTAATTTCGTGGGTCTACGCAGTTAATATTGTTGCTTATTGTTACGAAATATATATAGTGTGTAAGTATGAATTTGTACATAATGGATATATCGTGTAGCTCAAAATAAATATGAATAAATCATGTGATCTATTGTTGTGTATTCAATTTGTTAGATATTACTCTTTACCACCCCCGTAACGCACAATTTCGGTTGTCAAGACGACAGAATCACACACCCGCGTACCCGTTGTAATATTTTCTAGGAGTTGCCTCCTTAGCTCCGATATAGATACATAATGTATGCATAATTTATTTATTTATTTAACTTAAATACACATAAAACCAAGATCTATCATTATTGTTCCCAAGAAGTCTGAAAAGCGTGGTGATAATGGTGCCCTCCCTTCATTTTTGTCCGTTAAAAGCGACATAAAGTGATCTATATAGGCATTCCTGCAGTTCTCCTGCGCAGTCACCATTCTTGTTTTTTCAGGAACTACTTGTTCGTAATCAATATTTTTTTATGGGACCTAATTAACGGATTAAAGAATGGATGGAAGAAAGATTTTTTCAAATCGGTTCATAATTGCCAGAGTTATGCGCGAACATACATAGAAATATATTTATATACAGACGAATTGAGAACCTCCTCCTTTTTTGAAGTCGGTTAAAAATAGAACAGGTGCAACCTAGGCAAAAATAAAACAAAGTTCCAAAGATTTAAAAACGGTATATTCTATAGAAAAAAAAACTGTATAAATAACTAAAACTGATTAACTTATTGTCCTTATTTTATTTTAATATCTGTTAAAATTTGTACACAACTATTTACAAGAAAAACAAATAGTTGTATAGAACATTTCAGAGCAAATTTTTTTATTAAATTTAACAAAATCTTTTTAAATGGAGCACCGTGTTTCTAAACATTTAATATCATAAACAAGTTCTAAGGGATGGGAAAAGGCCGAGGATGGATTTAATCCCCAATGTTGAGGCTCGAGCACGAATCGCTCTCAGTTAGCCTTAGTTTGTTGCTGTTATATTAGTTTACAAAAAGTATTACAAACCCTTTCTCTGATTAAAAATGAAAAAGAGTGGGTATCATATTTCGAATTAATTCTTAATAAATTTAAAATCAAATATGCTATATAGAACCTATTATCGGCCCTACCAGCTTAGTAACTGTTGGCTATAAATCTCAGGCTGGGGTGTGATTCTATTCATCATCATAATCATCAGCCGGAAGACGTCTGATGACTGTTTTACAAAAGTCTTTCCCTTGGAACGCAATACTGAATGACAATTAATTGCCCGCTACTGATAACTATATTAATTGCACTCAAAAATCTGGTTGATCGATCCTAAAGGCTGCAGGTCAGGTATCTAGTTTAAGGATGTTGCTGCGGCCGTAACTTTAGTACGAGTAAACAGTATCCGTGACTATTTCATACCTACTTCGATAACTCTTTTTTTTGTTCACTCAAAATAAACCAGCGCTTTACCTTTTTTATTTTGTAGGAGTAGTACCGTTGGCCGCAGATGGCCATGACAGCTTCACCGGACAAGAGGGCGAGCGCTTATAGCGCTCCAGTCAGAAGGGTTGGGGTAGCAATTAGCACAAGGGCACCTCAGGGATGCACGGCCTCGGCTTGGGCTGCCGCTTAGAGAAAGTGAGTTTACCACCGGTTCACAACGCACCCCCACTGAGAAGAACCGGCAAGAAACTCAGCGAGGGGATGCATATGCAGGTCGCATGCGTACCCCTTCGGCGTCGCCAGCGAGACCGGTATCTGTGTATAAGTGTATATGTGGCTCGTGACGTCGTTCTCGGTGTTGTGTCCAGGAGGACAGACACCTCTCTGTCAATCTGTGTCGTCACCTCTCTGTCAATGTTCTACGGAGTATAATGAGTTTGAACAAACTGCGCATCATATACTTTGGGAGTGTGATCTCTGGCGCAATGAACGCAATGTTATGTTGAATAGTATGGAAATAACATCCGGAGTTGTATATTACTCGGACCTTGTGGCGACTACGGAAAATTTCCGTGCTTTCAACCGTTTCTGCCATACCTATTATCGGAAACAAGTCTATTAGTAGAAATCTATCCCTTGAGATCTAGTAACTGCCGTGGTGCCTTACAGGTGGACTAACTCTAGTTGGTGCACCTGTAAGAATCTTTCGTTCTGAGGTTTTATCGACCTGTGTGATTTTTACTTGTCTCCCGCTTTGCAAAGGAGGGAAGTGGAATTTTTATTTTTTACAACTCCTATAATACTTCTCTAATTAAATTTGTTGCAGGTTCCAAGACAATTTAGCGTTTCCCCGGGACTCGTTGAGGGTCAAACCTCGGTGTCTTCGCTGGTGACCACTATAGATCCTGGCTGACAGGAGTCACAGTGGTGGGAATGAGTGGTGGGATTAGCCGCTTTAAAAAAAAAAACAAAATTATTGTTTTGTTAGAGTTGTTCCAAGTCCACAGCGACTCCTCAATCAGTCTCTACGGCCCTCGAAGAACCTAAAATGACGATAATGTCATAAATACGTCTTAAATATAAATTAAATTACATGGTTGAATCTGCGACACATTTGATAAGCTCTTCATTTAAAACAAAAATATTTTTTACAAAAAAAAGAACCGCTTCAAAATGCAACTAAAAAGCCTGAAATAATTTCTAAGAATTAGTGGTTTTTACATCTACATTGTTGGACTTAAATGCGGTAACAGCTCAGTGGGCGAGCGCTTGCCTTGGAAACAAGGTGCGCAGGTTCGAACCCCGGCTCGCACCTCTGATTTCTTCAATGAATCATGTGCGAATCGTCTTTGTGCGATTGTTACTAGCTTTCGGTGAAGGAAAACATCGTGATGAAACCTGCATGTATGAGAAAGCCTACCTAGCTCTCGAATGACGTGTGAAGTCCGCCAACCCGCACTTGGCCAGCGTGGTGGACTATGGCCTAAGCCCCCTCATCTTGAGGGGAGGCCTGTGCCCAGCAGTGGGACATAAACAAGGGCTGGTATTATTGTTGGACTTGGACTACAACATATTATAAATACATATTACTTACTATCAAAGACGGCGCCAAACTGGAAAACAGTTAGGTACCTACTGCCTTGTAAGTATTTGCTAGAGGTTAGGCGCCGACTTCGATAGTAATATGTATTTATAATATGTTGTAGTCCAAGTCCAACAATGTAGATGTAAAAACCACAAATACTTAGAAATTATTTCAGGCTTTTTAATTGCATTTTGAAGCGGTTCTTTTTTTTGTAAAAAATATTTTTATTTTATTCTTTTTAGTGGTTCCCTTGGTGTATTATTAGGTTGAGTTTTATCAACTTATAATTTATTCTGACAAACAGCCAGTTTAATATTTATTTTAAAAACACCCACTACATAATACAACTATGGACCATCACTAAAATATAAGCTTAAGCAAAAAATTTAAAAAATGTACATGTGACAATATCTTAATAAAACTAACCATTGCCATAAACCGAAGATAGTTAGGTTTTATACTAGGTAGTTCTCGAGAACCAAGGACTGCAAGCTCGGTGGGTCTACATTTATTTGTGCCGAGAACCCGTGTCCACCTTCTTGCTCCATCGTCAGACACTGATCACCATTTTTCTAGCAACTACTCATCGAGAGCTACCCAACGAGCCCAAACTAGGCAGATCTACGTTTATTATTGCAGTGATCTCATGACGACCTTCCTGCTCCATCATCAGACCCTGATCTCCATTTTTCTAGCAACTACTCGTGGAGACCTATCCAACGAGTCCAAATTCGGTAGGTCTACGTTTGTTGGTGCTGAGATACCGTGACGACCTTCCTGCTCCATTATCAGACCTCGATTACCATTGTTCTAGCAACTACTCGTCGAGAGCTACCCAACGAACCCAAACTCGGTGGGTCTATGTTTATTGGTGCCGAGATCCCGTGACGACCTTTTTGCTCCATCATCAGACGCTGATCACCATTTTTCTAGCAACTACTCATCGAGAGCTACCCAACGAGCCCAAACTCGGCGGATCTACGTTTATTGGTGCAGAGATCCCGTGACAACCTTCCTGCTCCACCATCAGACCCTGATTTCTATTTTTCTAGCAACTACTCGTCGAGAACTATCCATCGAGTCCAAATTCGGTAGTTCTACGTTTAGTAGGCACGGCTAGGATAGGATGGATTGTTAATTTTATTA
The DNA here is from genome assembly GCA_911728495.1 of Furcula furcula. Taxonomy (NCBI): domain Eukaryota; kingdom Metazoa; phylum Arthropoda; class Insecta; order Lepidoptera; family Notodontidae; genus Furcula; species Furcula furcula. The sequence continues at coordinate 21,788,567 of OU452248.1, forward strand.
CAGAGTTCCGGTGGCCATCTATGGCCTTCTTCATAAGATCCACTTCACCAAATGATACTTTCTGAATGAAAATGCTTGACTAGTTTCTAAAAATACCAAAAACGCTATATTTATGCCTATAATATTTAAGGAGTTCCCTCAGTTACTCATGGTTCCCATCATCAGAACTTGATTTTGAAAAAAATGGGACCAATCTGGAAGCATATCCTTTCAATTAAAAAAATAATTTTCCAAATCGGTTCGTAAACGACAGAGTTCTGAGGTAACAAACATAAAAAAAAAAAATTAAAAAAAACATACAACCGAATTGATAACCTCCTCCTTTTTTTGAAGTCGGTTAAAAACTTAACGATTTCAAGTGCGTTAGTTTCAGAACATACAACGTTAAACTACAGCATGGAGTTCTACAGAACGGGAGTGACAAAATTATTTCACGGTTGGCACCGCATTAATTGGTAATTACCTAAGTGGTATTTAAGCCTCCATAGGCTGCACCACAGAACAGAACACTACTTACTTGTTTTCCACCTTGGATGGTAAAAAATGGGATTGCGTTAGCTTACGAAATAACCCTCCCTCCGTTCCGTAGTTGGGTAAAAAGAATCACAATTCCTTCGAATACGTACTTGAACAAATCATATATTCGCTAACGAATGCTTACAGGGAGCAGTGAGTACGCTCTTTTACTATCCCGTTTACAGCGAGCCGACTACAAAAGCCGATTGGCAAAAACTTTATGAGTCGGAAAATTGACTCCTGCTTATGACTTATCCTCTTCTCAGTACATGGCTCAAATACTAGGGCATTGTTTACGAATACAATATCAATACTACGTACAATATTTAATACCCTTTTTTTTTTTGACGCGGGGGAAATCATCCAAAGATCCCCGGGAGCTGTGGGGCTCGACCGGGGTATGTGGGATTCTTACCCACTAAAACCCCCGCGGCTGTCGCATCGGCACATGAGAAGGGTCCCCAGGGCTCTCCGGTGGGATCTGCACCAGGGGCCCCTCAGTGCCTTGCCTTTGAGCCCGCCGCCGGGGGGCGCATTGTAGCCCCCCGGGAACCTGTCACGGTGCTCACGGGGACGGGGGTCGCAACCCCGCCGCCGTCCTCCTCGGAGTCGCCGCCGTACTCGATGGACGTTCAAAGGGCCCACACCCCGAACGTCCAGCGACTCCGAAGGAATATTTAATACCCTATCACAACATAAGATATATATTTATATCTGAATATCAAGAATTGCGATGTTTTCAATAATAGCTAAAGGAAAATGAACATCAAAAATTAATTGCTAAACATAATACCAAATCAATAGGTATACTTTTACAAATAATTAATTAGAATAAATTGGCTCGCCTCGATATAAATATTAATTTGTCGTAAAATTACCAATTTATTTGGATGGTTAACTAAAAGCTAGAAATGGCTACAATGTATCTATTGCTGACATTGGTAACCATTTTATGTTTATAAATCCACAACAGTATTTGGAAAACAAAAACTCCTATTCCTAACAAATATTCATCGATCGGCAGCTTGTAAGACATAATCGTGCAACTTTCATGCAGCCTACAAAATGAATAAAGTAAATAAATTGAATAGATTTATTTTCTTCTTGTATTAAAAAAAACTACTGGCTAAAATGTGAACATTCTAGTCTAGAAGCATATCCAAATATTACTTTAAATATAAGATTTAATAGAGACTTTATATAGAACATATTTATAGAGATATATATATATAGAGTTGCTTAAAAATAAGGCATTAATCCGTTACTAGCGGTTTAAAGAACCGCTACGATTCTTAGAACAGACCGGTTACAAAAACACCATAATATAATCTTTATAGTAATCGGTATATCTATTTTTACAGAGTATAGTATGAATATGCGCAAATATATGTTTGTATATGTACCAATATCATATTAATAGTAATTGTTAGTATCGATATACCGACCCTCTTTTATTATCACGACCCTTCACATTTTCCCCTTGAGCGGATACTTCTCAGGATTGTGATCACAATACACAACTTCTGAATTAGTACTTCCTTAATATATATGTATTGTATTTTATAGAGCAAGGCAATTCAGCTTGATAGGGGGTATAAAAGAATTCTGGAAAGTGTATTGCGAAATACTGTGAGGATAACTAAGAAATGTTGGGTAAATATATCAATTTACCTGTAATCAAAGACATTTAACTACAATACTTGTGTATGTAGGTGGTACTGTGTTAGGTTCCTTGTGCAAGGAACCTTTCGGGTTGGCACGGTCGGCCAAGAAAGTCGTTTACCAGTTTTGACAAAACTTCCTATGCAATCAAAATAACACTAAGGTTGAACATTTCTATCAGATGCGACAATTTAAACTAGGAACACAAGTCAGTATTGACGTTAACGATAAAGAGAGCATTAGTAACTGTATGAATAATTGCAAGGGAAAATCAACTTTGTTGTTTTATGATGTGCATATGAACTTCAACCGTAGGGTGGTAAACCATATTTTTAGCTGACAGTACCACCGTAGTGTCAGACATTCTGCCGCCAAGCAGCAATGTAAGCATTGCTGTGTGCTGGCGTGAAGGGCACTGTAACTAGTGAAATTTGCCGGACACAAAGACGTAATGTCCAATGCGCTAGTGATTTTTCTGGTGTTGCTAGCGTCTATAGGCTGTGGTGACTGCTTACCATCAGCCGCACGCTAGCCTTGGTAGTATAAAAAAATATCGGCCATAGCGAACAAACTTTTCTCTATAGAACTGGTAATTAAGTCATTCAGCGTGCATGCTCACTAAAATGAAAAACAAATCTTAGAAGATATTACCTAATTTAGTATTGCGGTATGGCAAATTTTATTGTGTTATGACTTGAGACTACAGGGGGAGTCTTTTGTTTAGAGGTGAACGTCTTTCAGCTGCAGCAGGCTTAGCACGACTTGCAATCAGAGTGGTGTGGAATAAGACGTAGTTTTCAACACCGAAACGTCACCTCTCTATACAAAAGTGTGAAATAGTACGTCATCGTGACGTCTGACTCACACTTATCTGTCAAGATTTGCACATCGTGTTAAGCCTGCTGATGATTATAGGTACCCACCAGTGGTTTGCAAAGCGGCGCGGAGCCGAAGAATCGTTAAAGCAGGCCCAACAAGCAGCAAGCAGGCTGTAGAGAGTGGTCAGAATGTAGGTAGGTATGTCAAGTCAGCCACGCGCCGTCCAGGCAGCCTACAACCATTTGTTCAAGGCTTAAAATATATATCGTCCCCGTAGTTGGAAAATTAAATAACTCTGATTTTGTAGTTCTGAGATAAACGCGATTTAGTGTTTTTTTTTCAGTTAATGTACATTAGTTAAAATATGTGAGACAATTTTACTGTAGGTAATTTTATATATTGTGGATCTGATTACCTTTTACATTATGCTTTAACAAACTGAACTCTATATTTAACTATAACTAAATAACACATAAAAAATCAAGTTGTTTAATTTTGCCACAACCGTTATTTATAACGTAACTACAATTAGCTACTAATTTCGGGTATTTATTTAGTTTTCCTACAAGCTAAATACATTTGGTAGAGTAAAATTTGGTGAAATAAATGCAGTTATTGAATTTATCAAACTCGAAATATAAAATTTTGTGGCTTTGTACATTATTATTACTTTGATATTTTTTAACTATTATTGATCTCATATAAAATAAAAGCTGTATTATGATATTAATAGAGTTATATTAACGAAGAAATAGAAAAGTACAACAAATTTTTGAAAAAGTGTATTGTAATCAGATACTTATCTTACCACAAACTTAAAAAATAAACAAAATTACACCAATTATAACAAGTGGAAACAAATTAACTTAAAGTATTCTTTCAAATCAATACAGAAAATAATTTGAACCCATAAAATTAAATTATGGCTCTAAAATCAGAGACATAATTACACATACATACTTAAGTAAGTAAAACTATGAAAAACTTAAAATAGGTAAAATATGTTTCTTGACGGAAACGCAAATTAGATGTCCATCAGATGCGGCGTACCTCAACTACGTGTGCGCTGGTGGAAATTATGCTCTAATGTGTACCCAGGACACATTAGAGCATAATTTCCACCAGCGCACCGGTGTCTGTGCATACGTTCGCATTGACATCTGCTGCCAGCGTCTCCGTCAACTTGAGGACCGCACTTTCTCTTCAATGTGGATGTTAGTAGACACTGGTTTAAATAAAATTGTCTATACTTGTGTCTATAGATCACATAGCGGTGACCTGGAGACAACTCGTCTTTTTGACCACCTTAGTGAGGCCGCTGATGAGGCGCTTCATTGGTACCCTGATGCGCAGCTGGTCACTCTGGGGGACTTTAATGCCTGTCACCAGGACTGGCTGTTGGCTCATATCAGAGGACTGACCATGCTGGGAGAGAAGCGCGGAACTTTGCGCTGTCACTAGGGCTTTCCCAGCTGGTAAAGCAAGCGATTAGGGTACCTGATGTTGTTGGTTACACAGCCAATTGCAATTGAATTGAATTGTCTAGCTAGACCTTCTGCTGACGACTGATCCAGACAGGTATCATGTAATAGTTTCCTCACCTTTAGGAACCTCGGATCACTGTCTGGTGAAAGCTGAATCGACCTTTTCTCCCCCTAACTGTGTTATCCGTGGTGTGCGGCGATTGTGGCGATACAAGTCAGCAGATTGGGATGAGATGCGGCATTTCTTTGCATCTTATCCTTGGTGGCGGGTCTGCCTTTCTTCCGAAGATCCGTCGAGTGGCGCGGATCCTATAACCGACGTGGTACATCAAGCAATGGAATATTTCATCCCTTTCGCTGATGTACCTGTCGGTGGCAAAGCTCGCCCGTGGTTCAATGCCGAATGTACTCAGGCTGAAAAGAGCAAACATTCGGCGTATCTTTCCTGGGTTGAAGCTCGTGACCGCAGGGCTCCGGATATTAGTAATAAGAAGAGAGCCTTTAACCAAGCCGCTAAGTTCTACAAGAAGGTGTTAAAGAAGGCTCGTTTCGGCCATATCAACCACATTGGCTCAAAACTCGCTGCCCCGTCATCTCGCAGTAGAGCTTTCTGCTCTTTTGCCAAATCAGTTGAAACGAACTTCTTTCGGCCTTCACTGCCTCCGCTGGTAAAGCCTGATGGGACTCTAGCTCATACGGCAGGAGAGAAAGCAGGTTTATTTGCATCTCTCTTTGCCCATAATTCGCGTTTAGACACTGGCAGTGCTATTCCACCACAACTGCCTCATTGCGGTTCGTCGATGATGGAAGTCCGCATTACAAATAAAGCTAGTGGACCTGACTATTCCAACAATAGTACTTAAGGCATGTGCACCCGAGTTGTTTCCGGTATTGACACGTTTGTACCGCCTCTCATTTAAGACTGGAATTATGGCGAAGTCCTGGAAGCTCACTAACGTGCAACCCTTGCCCAAAAAGGGCAGCCGTGCCGCGCCGTGCAGCTAACTATCGGGCGATTTCAATAACCTCCATACTCTGTAAGATTATGAAGCGTATATTGAACTCGCGCCTCATGGCATACCTAGAACAGAATGATCTCTTCGACGACCTACCAGTACGGATTTCGCCGAAATCGGTCGACGGGGGACCTTCTAGTGTATGTCACTCACTTGTGGGGCGAGGCCCTCGAGAAAAATAGGGAAGCGCTCGCTGTTTCCCTGGATGTCTCGAAGGCCTACGATAGGGTTTGGCATGCTAGCCTTTTGAACAAGCTGCCAGCGTACGGCATATTCCCGGGTCTGATCGGCTGGATAAGGGACTTCCTGAATGAATGGTCTGTCCGAGTGGTTGTTGATGGTTGTTCATCTGAGCCGTTGTTGAATAATGCCGGAGTTTCTTAGGGGTCCGTTCTCTCCGCAACTCTCTTCTTGCTGCATATTAATTATCTGCTAATGCGTGGTATCTATGGGTATGCAGATGACAACACTATTGTGGAGAGATATATGCCGAGTGCTCGGGCCAGTAAGGATGATATCTCATATACTCTGAAAGAGTAGCCATGGTGGAGCGCGCGAGTCTCACACTTCAGACAGTTTCCGAATGGGGTGATGCCAATCTTGTGAGATTCAATACCACCAAAACTCAAGCGTGTCTATTCACCACCAGAAGGAGTCCGTTCACCTTGGCTCCTACTTTTTAGAATGTATCATTGGAATATACTGACTGCCTTTAGCTGTTGGGAGTTGAAATTTCCTCAAACCTCAACTTTGGGCGGTGCATTTAGTCCAAAACCAAGGTAGCTGCTAGGAAGGTAGGTGTCCTTTCAAAGGTCCACCGTTACTTAACACTGAGGCAGCTTTTGTTGCTATATAAAGCACAAGTCCGGTAGTGTGTGGAGTACTGTAGTCACATATTGGCTGGTGCAGCAAAATGCCATCTTGCAGCTTTGGACTCGGTGGAGAGGTGTGCTAAAGGGCTTATTCGTGACGCAGGGTTAGTAGCGGTCAATTTACAAAGCTTAGAGCACAGGCGCAGAGTAGCCGTCCTCTCGGTATTCTACAGGTTGCATTTTGCAGTGTGCGCAGGAATTGCATGACTTGATTCCACCATCCCCTTTCATCATCGGACGACGAAACGCACGACACGTGCTCACCCTTATGTGGTGAACGTGCCTTCAGTCCGGACTAAGCGATTTGCTTCTTCATTTATAATAAGGACAGCTAAGGACTGGAATAGTTTGCCTGCGTCGGTTTTCCCGCCCTATTATAATGTGGGTGTCTTCAAGACTAGAGTGAATAGGCTTTTAATAAGCTAGTGTGTTTTACCATCTTCGATTGCATCGCCGCTTTCTATCAGGTGGGACTGCAGTCAAGTACTTCCTTATATGTAGCAAAAAAAAAGTGTAATGTACCGGACATTGAGTGCACCAATCAACAACTTCTAATATGAATTCACTTAGAACTAAAAATACCTTCTTAACAGAATAAAACATAATTTAAGTTCAAAACAATTGAAATGACTGTACCTAATCAATACTTAAATGTAAACTTGTAAAAAAGACATAACCATAGGTACCTACCCATTAATTCAAACACAGCGTAAGTAATCCTTTCAAAGATAGAGTGAACAGGCTCCTTCTGGGTAAGCTCGCTCCATCGTAGACTTTGTCTCTGTCATCTCTGACCCAGACTAGAGTCAAGAGCAAACCCATCACAAACAAAAAAAAGTATATTTAAAATTAAATAACAAATTTATTAAAAACATGACTCTAAAAATAAACATCATGTTAATGATAACTTTCCTCAGCTGCATTTTGTTTGATGGCAATTATAAACAACATAATTTATTTGACGGGCCCGTTGGTCTAGTGGTTAGTGACCCTGTCTGCTACCCAACAGGTCGTGGGTTCGATTCCCACCAAGTGTCTGGGTGTTTTATCTATATAAGAATGTATTTACAAAAAAAAAGTATATATGTATCAGTTGTCTGGTTTCCATAGTACAGGCTCTGCTTAGTTTATGATCAGATGACCGTGTGTGAATTGTCCCAGGATATTATTATATTATTATTATTATTTAATTTTATTTGTTTAGCATCATATAATTAATCATTATCTAGTAGTAGAAGAAATAGATAACATCAAGTATTTATAAATTAGGTACGATATATCAGAATTCTGAATAGCAGAATTAAATAAATAGAGTTGTTTAGTTTTCCTAGAACTTAGTTAGTTTTGTGAAAGAATTTTTAAGTTGAGGAAAAATTCAACAACTCATGTTATTTAATTTATTTGACATTCAACTTATCATTGACCACAGTTATTGATTTATTTACTGAGTTATTGATTTTTCCTTTAAAAAAATAGTGTTTGTCTGAAGATATTTATTATTCCGTCTGTCCGACAAAAATGGCTATCATTTTGTAACGGAATAAGATAAGAAAATGCCTGTAAGGCTCAAATATGCGGCATGTTGTAGGTGTTTTGAAAATAGGGAAAAGTCAATATCGCCAAAATCGGACTTATTTAATTTTCCAACTACGGGGACGATATATATGTAGGTAGAAACTCTATACTTCCATCTGTTTAACGTGATCAAATTTTCGTGAGAGAAAAGAACGGAGCTATATACTGCATGTATCTGCGTATCCCTCACATGTAAAAGTAAAATTACTGTAACACTGCCATAAGAACTGGTGGTGGTGTCCACCGAGTCATTTCAAACCATGTTATGTCAATGTTTTCTATGTCATATCAGATGATGATACAAGACTTGTATTTGATTTCAAATCTATACTTATAATAAAACTGTAACAGGTCCAATTCTGTACATTGAAGATATTTTGAAAATTATATTTGGAGGGCATCCTATAACCGATACTGAGGCGAAAATGTAATTTTTTTAATTTTTGTCTGTCTGTCTGTATCACGGCTGCGCATCACGCCGAAACTACTGAATGGATTCAAATGAAACTTGGCATGATTTGAGATCTTACTACGAGGTAGGACATAGGATACTTTTTATCCCGTAATCTAGCACGGTTCTTTTGGGAGAGGGGATTAAAGTCAAAATGGGTACTTGGTTATACGCTTGGTCCGATTTTATCATTATTTCTTTATAATATAATAAATATTAGTAAGGGAACACTCATAGAGAGTAGTTATCAAGGTTTTGTAATCGATCGGGTTAAGCAACGTTAGGTAAGGTCATTAAATAGATGGACCGTTTAACGCCATTTGAACTAAACGTCTCCGTGCTTCGGAGGGCAAGTACAAAGTGGGTCCAAGTTTTTAACCGACTTTAAAAGAGGAGGTTTTGTTTTCTATGCGAATGTATATTACTGAAAGTTTAGTTAACGTAAACACAGCGCGAGCGGAGCTGCGTGGGTCAGCTAGTATTACTTAAAATAGTTCCCAATGGGGTGTCCAGATAATAACAGCATCCTCCCGTTGGGTGTCGTAAGAGGCTATTAAGGGAAAACAAGAAGACGGTCAGCAACGTCTATCTGGATTACCTACCATCTTTACTGACAAAGAAATAAAGAAAAAATGATGATTACTTATAATAAATAATAATAAATAAATAAATCTTTTATTGAATCAAAAAGGTATACATTCTATTGTAACCCGCCAAACTGCGTAACAGTTTGTCGGCGGGATTAGCGCTCGATTTACAAAAGGTTGATTATAAACAAATGGTTTGATTTACGATAGGTCCTGCGATATCATTATTTATTACTTAGGTACCTATAATGATGTACTTACTGACAATTTACTTTTATTTACTAAAGACGAGTAGGTATCATATTTAGCGATTACAAACATTGTTTTGTACTGAACTCAGCAAGCAACACCTGTCTTAGTTTCCTTTTAAGGGATAATTTACTTAAATTACCCTGATCTTTCCTAAGCCAGTCATTTTCATTAAATAGTGTGGGGGTCAAATACTTGTTGGTCCTTTTACCATAATAGTTTTTGACTGATGGCCGAACCAATTTACGCTCTCTGACTCTCCTAGTGTTATATCTGTTTTGTACTGGCACCTTAAATTGGTCATTATAGAACTGCTCAAGAACCACCAAATAGTTGACCTTCACATGTACTGGAATTAATTTACATACGCCAAAAAGTTTATCATAATTCTCTTTACATTCAGACTTAGTTTTTGAATCAACAAGGTATTTCATAAAACGTATTTGCAGTAATTTTATATAGTTTAAATATGTTTTAAATGTACGACCATACGTGGCCAACCCATAGCTAAGCAGTGACTCGGCGAGAGCAAAGTATATAACCCTCAGCGTTTTTCTACTCAGTGGTGTTTTCAAGGTATAAAACTTACTTAATACTGACCTGAGTCTTGAACACACACTGTCAACATGAGTCCTCCAGTTCATATTACTATCTATCCACAGGCCTAGATATTTAAATTTACTAACATACTCCAGGTTTTGGCAGACACAATTGACCATCCCTGCGTGCAGGCAGTTGTAAGTATGGCCCACAATACTGATTTCCGAACTTAATACATTCTTTGCTACAAGATTGTGTGGTGAGTGAATATGCAACACTTTTGTCTTACTTAGGTTTAAGATGATTCCGTTATCGTGTGCCCACCTAGTGATGTTATCAAAGTCTGCCTGCAGCACAGCTCTAGCCTCTTGCACATTCTTGGAGGAATACAGCAGACACATGTCATCAGCGTACATATAAACCCGACATTTTGACGGGCCCGTTGGTCTAGTGGTTAGTGACCCTGTCTGCTAACCAACAGGTCGTGGGTTCGATTCCCACCAAGTGTCTGGGTGTTTTATCTATTTAAGTATGTATTTACAAAAAAAAAAGTATATAAGTATTAGTATCAGTTATCTGGTTTCCATAGTACAGGCTCTGCCTAGTTTGGGATCAGATGGCCGTGTGTGGATTGTCCCAGGATATTATTATTATTATTTTCATGTTTTATTTACTCACGGGCTTAGCCCGGTCTTTTAGAGGCTTGCGTGGGGACGGATCCAACGCGTAGAGGCCCGTTTTAGAAGAAGTAAATGGTGTGTAAAACACCTCCCGGGGTCAACTGCCACAATGTTATTATTATTATTATTATTATTATTGTTTCTTAAGGGGGTAACATGCGCTAATGACCTTGAGAATCTGGCCGCTCCGGCCGAGAGTTGTCATCGTAGAGGGCGCTACCAGCAAATATGAATATTACATTTGAAAAATTATAGACTAAAATATGCAGATGTGTCAAATGGAGCTTTATTAATTTTGCCTATTTCGTTAAGGAAGGAAATTTAAATATACACACATCAAAAGTGTCTAGGGATCAAGCATTTTTGGGCAAAAAAATGGGCAGAAGAACAATGGCGTTTCGTGTGCTTTTCTGATGAGTCTCGTTTTGGTATGAGACCGGATACAAGACGTATACGACACTGGAGAACCCCTGGACGCCAACAGCGATTAAAATCCTGCCAGGAAGTCCATCCTTATAGTGGTGGAACCATCATGGTATGGGCGGGTATTTGGATCGGCGGAAGAACTGAGTTGATTTGGATCAGAGGCAACCTCAACGCTCAAATTTATGCTGAGACGATTGTATCAGACGTCATCGTTCCTCTACAAGTGCAAATCGGTCCCTTATTTCAGTTAATGCATGATAATGCACGACCGCACACCGCAAGAGTTGTAAGACAGACTCTCGCCGCAGCTAACATCAATGTCCTGCCCTGGCCTGCTCAGTCGCCAGACTTGAACCCGATTGAGCATGCATGGGATATGCTACAGAGAAGAGCTCTGCCGAATATGGAGGGTATCCAGTCGCAAGAAGACCTTTTTTTGTTGTTGCAACGAACATGGGCGGCCATTCCACAGCGTGATTTGGATGAACTCATTTTGAGTATGCCAAACCGATGTTCTTGTGTTGTTAGTGTTCGCGGTAGAAACACGGATTATTAATTGTTTAAGTTACCCAATAAAATTTTAAAGAAAACTGTTATTTCAGTCTTTTTTCGAACTTTTGTGTTAGTGGTTCAAATGTCAAAAATCCCTTTATTAGGAAAATGGCAAATTTCTTTATTAATGCAAAGGTGACTTGGTTTATCGTTACTGTGACAAACGAAAACACTTTATTTGATGAATCCTTAAAGAAAATTTTAATTAATATCAATCAGGAGAAAAGTTATTGCAAAAATATATGTTGATCCCTAGACACTTTTGATGTGTGTAGTTACATTTACTGCAAATATACTTAACGATATCACTTTTGAATATTTTATTGATTATGTATACATAAAAGGAAAAGAAACTGATGAAATATAAAATAAAATTTATGGGGAACTTAAAATAATACATGATAAAAAATGCATGATAAAAAAATTATATTAGTTCATAGTGACGCGAAAAGAACAAGACTGATGCAGTATAAGAACGGTCCCCGCCAGCTCAACTCGTCGTTCACTGGAACATATTCTGTTACGTCAGTCGAAAGACGGGGAAATTTACATTGCCGATAAATCTTACTTAGCTTGTTGATCTACCAACACGAACACCGTATACCGAGAACCACACTGCATACTGCTGGGACCTTCTGCTGGTGACTGATTTAGACAAATGTCTAAATACGAAGTCATTTTATCCTCCATAATCACTCTCTGGGGAAATCTGTATCTCACTTTTTTATACCTTGATTTTGATGTATACTTTGGCGTGCCGCCTAATTACAATCTGATAACGCATCAACTTACAGTGGTAACGTAATTGCGTGTTGCGTCAGGATATGGATTATTGCATTTCATATTCCAAACTTCATATCAAAGGTTCCCTCCGTCTATTATAGAAGGGTCAATGCCTAGATAGTGAGACCGTTACATACTTCTATTCTATTGGTGGTGGCTATTAGTTGGGCCCGGTAACCACCGGGACGCACTTCAACCCAGCTGGATCCATTGTGCCTGCCCTAGCCCTTACTCTGTTGCTGACTTATCGAAGAGTTTGTTTAGGTACCCCAAGATTGCACCAGCTTGGAGCTGTACATAATTATTTGGTGTAGGATAGGCTACTCCCAGTTCACTCAATCTACGTCCTGCTAGAGCGTCGCAGCGACACGGTATCTATAACATCGACTCTTTTTCATCTTCACAGAAACTACAAGTATCTACGGTACTTAGGCTCATTTAGCTTCTTGATGCACCCATTAGGTGCCTGATTTGTGATCTGTTTAGATTTAATCATTTAAGGTCACAGTCCACCCTTGTGCTGGGGAAAGTTCTGGAGTGATTTAGGCCAATCGCTGCCCTCCATGCTTTCGTTTGTTCCGTCCTAGCGTTTGCATGTAATGCTGGTATTTCCATTCGGAATCGCTATACGTATGTACTACATATAATTTACAGTAGTCACAGCGGATCTATGTATGAAGTTAGGTTTAGCGAACCATTGCGCAAGTATAGTTGTGAGTTGTGAATACAAAAATATAAAAAATAGCTTCTGTACTGTGTCTTGCAGCCAACTTCAGACACACGAAGATCCGCTGTGACTACTGTAAGCGTACTTGAAATGGAAGTATGCACAAAATTCTAATGTTTTTGTTATGCACGTCAAAACGAAAGCGCTTAATAGAGCCGCCAAAATATAGAAAAAATATCAGAAAAAGGATATTTTGAACATATTTCCTGAATTGGTTCCAATTCTTCCAATCATCCATCTGATAGTAAGGCTTTTTGGTACGTGGAAAAATGAATTGAAACGAACTGTATATAAGATGTTCGCATTTGCCAACGACAGGGACTTAAAATGCTGCAAAGACTTCTCACATGCCAGTGGCCCTGATGAGATGTCAACGTTATTATTAAAGACGCGTCTAACTGTATTGTTTCCCACTAGTACCCAAATAACAAATAACCTAACTCCACCTATACTTAAACCCATACCCATCGTAGACCCAAGTCGTGCAGACCCATAAAACCGTATATTATTATTATTATGGCAATTAGTTCCGTGATCGACTCCGTGATGGCCATCGAATATAAACAATGATAAGATACTTAACTTTTTTACATAATAAAGTACAAGTCAAAACCACCCAGACCCAAGACAAATAGATTATGTTCATGTACATGAGTGTGGGAATCGACTCCCAAGATCTTATGGGTAGCGGCCAAGGTAGCAAACTACTAAATCAACGGGCATGTGTTGTTAATCAATACGTGGATGCCAAAGTAATCCGTAGTACTGTTTGTTTTAACGCACGAATTTAGTAGAAGAAGAAGAAAGAAGAAGAGTTTTTAGTGTACCGTCGTATTTACGTAACGTAACTTCGTCTTAAGTTCTGTACCGATGGCGGGGTTTTAACTACGCGGAGCAGTAGACATCGATTTTAATAAGCAAACAGGTTTTAGAGTAACTAAAATTTTTACGTGGTGGTACTTTTTCTGCCAACACCACCATGAGTTTATTGTTACGCAACTTAGTTACGTTAAAAGGTATTACCTGATAGTAATCGAATCACCGACCCATAGAAAACTCCCTTTCTGTCCCTGTCATCCAAAACTATAATTATAGCGTTTCGGTCCAGTAGTTTCACCAGTTTTGTTACTTAGCGGCAGAAATCTAAGATTGCGGTGGCACCACCTAGATAGCACACAAGTACCCTTCCAACCTAACCAACCCAGATATCTCAAAAGACGAGCAACTGTCCGTTGGTAAGCGTGTCACTCACCACCAAGCAAACCACCTGGGTACTATACTCGTTGCTAAGTTGAAAAAAAACAACATGATAATAATAATAACACCATTCATGTTTTGACAAAAAGAAGGCATTGTCAAGTATATCATAATGTATGTCATTTTGTCGACCTACTCAGTATTAAATACGATCTAAATTAGTAAGATCGTATATGACTCTGATACGCTTTAAAAGTTAGGCATTATATACGGCAACGATACTGTCGCATACTCTATGATGAACCACAAAAATGGTAGTAACATAAAAATATATTTAATTAAATAAACAAGTATAAATTCCATTTGCAATTAGTTATAGTGTTATAATTATACCATTTTTAACATATTTTAATTAAAAATATTTTTAAAATCATTTAAATTAAACCCGACTAGTCAAAAAAAAATCGGGCATGTCCACACGCCGTCACAGTCCACGAAGGACTGATATAAGTGATATATGGCGATCGCGGGGGCGCTGCAAGGGGAAATGCATCGCGTACATGGTTTTTCTATAAATTCTTGTAAATCATGTATGAAATTAAGAAATGTAATCAATACAAATTGTAGAATAGATTATATGCTTTTTAATAGTCCAAGTTTGACGTCTATCCGATGAACGGATGTTGAACGCTAACACAATTCATATCCAAAGTAGTACATTTTTTAAATACATATTGCTTAAAAACGTTATATTTAATCCAATATCTAATCAATAAAACTATTTGCTGAAGATCTGAGGTATAAGTACATATAATTTTCATAGCCAATGCAATAGCGGATTGATCCATCGAACTCTTTAAACTAAGGCTATTTTTGCAATTTTACCGTTGTTTCCCCCTTAACCACGTTTCTTACTGAATTCACGTGCATTATGTAGCCAACCGGGCCAAACACTGATCCGGTCGGGACGCCCAGCTTCACCGCCGCTTCTCGACCTGACACGCCCGCAATACAAGTTTGCAGAGTTCTGCCACTTAAATAATTTCTGAGCCATTTGTGCGTCGGGCCTCTGATTCCGCACTCATCTATAGCCTGGAGAAGTATCTCGTGATCCAGGGTATCAAACGCTTTTTTATAATCAATAAATAGCGCTACAACCTGATGACCCTGATCTAAACTGGTATTTACATCCTCTGAAAACTGTGATAGTGCAGTACCAGTGCTACAACCGCGCCTAAACCCATGTTGACTGTCAGAGAGTAAATGGTTCCTCTCCAAAAAGTCACTTATCTGCCCAATGACTATTTTTTCCACTACTTTATTAATGACTGATAAGATAGCAATCGGCCTGTAGTTAGTATAGTCTAAGTGAGAACCCTGCTTGAAAATAGGTCTAATCAAAGCTTTTTTTAGTATGCTTGGATATTCTCCCTTGGACAAACACAGATTGACAAAGTGTGCCAAAACGGGTGCAATTTGCTGTTTAATTAATTTTAAATCGACACTACGTATACCATCGATACCCGGCGCCTTATCACTACTCAGCCGACTTAAGGGGGTAACAACGGTAAAATTGCAAAAATAGCCTTTGTTTAAAGAGTTCGATGGATCAATCCGCTATTGCGTTAGCTATGATAATTATATGTACTTATACCTCAGATCTTCAGCAAATAGTTTTATTGATTAGATATTGGATTAAATATAACGTTTTCAAGCAATATGTATTTAAAAAATGTACTACGTTGGATATGAATTGTGTTAGCGTTCAATATCCGTTTATCGGATAGACGTCAAACTTGGACTATAAAAAGCATAATAACCTATTCTACAATTCGTATTGATTACATTTCTTAATTTCATTCATGTTTTACAAGAAATTATAGAAAAACCAAGTACGCGATGCATTTCCCCTTGCAGCGCCCCCGCGATCGCCTTTCATCAGTCTTTCGTGGACTGTTAAGGAGGGTGGACGTGCTCGATTTTTTTTTGACAAGACGAATTTATTTTAAATGATTTTGAACATATTTTTAATTAAGATATGTTACATATGGTATAATTATAACATTATAAATCATTTCAAATGAAATCTATACTTCTATATTTAATTAAAGACATTTTTATAGTAATACCATATTTTTGGTTCATCATAGAGTATGCGAAAGTACCGTCGCCGAGTATTATGCCTAACTGTAAAAGCGTATCAGAGTCATATATGATCTTATTAATTGAAATCGTATTTAATACTGTGTGGGTCGACAAAATGACATACATTATGATATCCTTTACATTATGATTTTTTTTTTGTCAAAATATTAACGGTGTTATTATTACTATCATGTTGGTTTTTGCAACTTAGCAACAAGTCGAGTACCTGGGTGGTTGGCTTGGTGGTGAGCGACACGCTTACCTACGGACAGTTGCATTGGACGGTTGCTCGGCTTTTGAGACATCTGGATGGTTAAGTTGGAAGGGTACTCGTGTGCTATCTAAGGGGCGCCACTTTAATCTTAGATTTCTTCCGCTATGTAACATAAGTAGAAGGTCACTGTAGCTGGCAAAATAACTATCGGACCAAAAGGCTATAATTATAGTTTTGGATGACAGGGACAGGAAGAGACTTTTCTATGGGTGGGTGCTTCGATTACTATCAGGTAATACCTTGTTACTTAACTAAGTTGCGTAACAATAAACTGATGGTGTTGTTGGTAGGCACGAGAAAAAATACCACCGCGTTAAAATGTTAGTTACTCTAAAACCATACCTATGCACCTACCACTATTACCCTCTGCATCATCCAAAGGTAGACTGGCAGAGAATGCCTAAGGCATTAAGTCCGCCTTGTACATATTTAAGTGTGCTAAAGAATAAATTAAATAAAATGTCAAATGCTCCACGTAGTTCAAACCCCGCGATGGGTACAGAACTCAAGGTGAAGTTACGTTACGTACTCTCTCGGTCACGAACGGTCTATCAACTTTAGGACGACAATCGCTTCCACGTGCCGGCCCAAAATACATGCAGGTGGGGTAAGCGCTCGGAACGTCGTTTAAACTATTAACATTTGAAACTGAAACTTACACTAAAAAGACTATCACTGAATTCGTGCGTTCAAACAAACAGAGCTACGGATTCCTTTGGCAGCCATGTATATTGAATAACAACACAGGTCCGTTGATTTTGTAGTTTGCTACCCTGGCCGCTGACCTTAATATCTTGGGGTCGATTCCCACACAGGACAAACATTCATGTGCATGACCATAATCTGTTTGTCTTGGGTCTGGGTCGTTTTTACCTGTACTTAATTATGGAAAAAGTTAAGTATCTTATCATAGTTTCAGTTCGATGGCCATTACGGAGTCGATCACGGAACTCATCTACATCATCATCAGCAGCCGAAACGTCCACTGTTGAAAAAAGGCCTTCTCTCCCTTAGAGGGGAGGGGTCGCCATAATCCCCACGCCTGGCAGGCGGTTGGGGATCGCAGATAGGTGGTAGGTAATCCAATAATAAGACGCTGCTCGTCTTCTTGTTTTTCGCCTTTTACGGACACCCAACGGGAGGAGATGGATGGGTGCTATTATTCTTATCATGGAACTAATTGTCACAATAAAAATAATTAATGATATTTGGGTCTGCACGACTTGGGTCGACGTTGGGTATCTGGTCTTGAGTAAGGTTGGAAGCTAGCAAGCTTCCAAGATTCGGGTACTTGTGCCCCTCTTGAAGATAATATAGGCATTAGAATAGGAAACATTACACGCTTCTTTAATAATACCACTAGCATCTCATCAGAGCCACTGGCATGCATTGCAGCATCTTAAGTCACTCTCTTTGTCATACTCGAACATCGCAATCAATCGTCAATTTGTTTTCAGTTCATTTTTCCAGGAATCAAAAAGCTCAACTATCAGATGGATGTTTATTGGTTAGAGAATTTGGTACTAATTTAGGAAATATGTTAAAAGGTCCCTTTTAAAAAAAACTATATTTTGAAGGCTCTGTTAAACGCTTTCGTTTTGACGTGCAGAACAGAAACCTTAGAACTTTGTGCATAGTTTCATTTCAAGTACGCTTACAGTAGTCACGGCAAGACGCTGCGCAGTAGATATTTTTATGTTTATGTATTAAGAACTCGCAACTGTACTTGCGCAATGGTTCGTCAACCCTAACTTCAGACACACAAAAATCCGCTGTGACTGTAATTTATAAGCAGTACGAATATATATGGATTCCGAATGGCAGGCACAATGTATTCAGCTGGGTCGAAGTGCATTTCGGTTGTAACCGGACCTATTAACCACCAACAATAGAACAGAAGTATGTATAAGTCTCACTAGTCAGGCATTGGCCATTCTATAATAGACGGACTGAACCTTTGATATGAAGTTTGGAATATGAAATGCAATAATCCGTATCCTGATGCCACACGTCAACTACGTTACCACTGTAAGTGGTTGGGTTGTCAGATTGTAATTAGGTGGCACGCCAAGGTATAAATCAAGATATAAAACAGTGGGTTACCGTTATTAAACTGCATCATATCATTCTATAACGGAATAGGCAAAATTAACAAAACTCCATTCGACACATCTGCATATTTTTAGTCTATGATTTTTCAAATATAATATTCATATCTGCTGGTAGCGCCCTCTACGATGACAACTCTCGGCCGGAGCGGCCAGATTCTCAAGGTCATTGGCGCATGTTACCCCCTTAAGACATTACATACTTGTGTAGTAGATACTGGCATAAAACGAAATGATACATTACTATTAGACACATATTCATTTCTATTTAAGAATTTTATGTCACAGACATGTTTTATACTAGTTATTTCATCAGTAAATGTATCTGCAAATTTACTACATACATTATACATAGTATCTTTATTACCAAAATATCTCTTAATTATCTCATCTACTTTTAATTTTTTTCTACCTAACCAATTATTTATTACATCCCAGATTTTTTTTGGATCCCCATTACACCTTTTTATCTCTTCCTGTCTATATTTATTTATAGCTTTATATATTAACTTATTTACTTTATTTCTAAACCTACTATATTGTAACCTTTTTGTACTATTGCTTGGTGAATCTTTCCACTCCCTGAATAGTTGATCCCTACGCACTAACATGTCATTAAGAACCTTCCCTATCCACGGTTGTGTATCACTATAAAATAATATTTGTTTGATAAATAGTATTTCTATCAATAAAGGTATCCTTTTTCGGTCATTTACGTTGCGACAAATCTAAACTCTAGGTGTGTACACTTGAGTTAAAAATAAACCTCAAATTGAATAATTCATCGCAATCGGTTCGAACGACTTTTCGGGTCCAAATTATATAGTTTATTTTACTTATTGACCTGAACGAAATATTTAATTAGTTGAATCATTTAGTTTTCTACCACCCACAACTCTGGTATCATTGGGGTAGAAATTGGTGGAACACAAATACATTGGTCTGTTTAATGTTTAATGTGAAAGTTATAGGGACTTGTTCAAACTTATTATTTTAATAAAGGGCCAATTTAATAGATCGCATTAGACATCTGACAGTTTCTTTATTTTGTTCTTTTTTAACCAACTTCAAAAAAGGAGGAGGTTCTCAATTCGTCTGTATATATATATATTTTTTACGTATGTTCGCGCATAACTCTGTCAATTATGAACCGATTTGAAAAAATCTTTCTTCCATCCATTCTTCAATCCATTGATTGGGTCCCATAAAAAAATTATTGCGGTGTAATAAGTAATTCCTGAAAAAACAAGAATGGTGACTGCGCACTGAGAGCTGCAGGAAAACCTATATCGATGACTTTATGTCGCTTTTTAAGGACAAAAATGGTCATAACTTTGGCAAATATTTACCAATTTCAATGATTCTTTTTTTATTCGAAAGAAGAAACCACTGTATTAAATCTGTATGAATTTTATTACAACCGGATAAGAACTTCCTGGAGGACCATGAACGATGTGGAGGAATTTATCTGGTAAAAACCATAAAACTGATGTTCTCCATTACATTGCTCTGAAAATTATGAACCGAGAGTAAACTGCTATGATGTTTCCATGCAAATTTCATTACGACCGGATATTTTTTTCTGAAGAAACATGAATTACGTAAAACTATGTAGACGATAATGTGATCATAACCTATCTAGATAATTTTACGGTTTTCGATGGTTCAATCTTTATATATGAAAATATCACTAAAAAGTTTAAAATAAAATCTTTTTAAAAAAAAATTGAACCGACTTCAATATCACTGAAAAGTATAAAATACACACATCAAAAGTGTCTAGGGATCAAGCATTTTTAAGCGGATTTCTTGAGATTGAGATGTGGCTTTGTAATAAATTTATGATTTTATAAATTTATATGGATCCTTTTTGGTGCATTTCATAATTTGAATCAGGAACTGTGAATCAAATTCGAGTAAAAGATGAAAATCAGCTGTCAATATTTTCCCTATAAAAACATACAACGCATTGAAGACATTATTAGTGCTACTGTTTCCCTACTACTGATTAAAACCAACGTTATTATGGAGCGGCGACGTCATTTAAGCAGGGAAGAAATGCTCAGAGCCGTGGGAATGATAGAAGCTGGTTCCCGGCAACGTACTGTGGCTTTAGCTCTGAATACAAGTCAGAGTGTTATCAGTCGACTTTGGACACGTTACCGAAGCACTGGTACCGTGGCTGAGCGCCATGGAGGACGGTATCGCTGCACCACACGGAGACAAGACCGATATATTCAAATCTTAACTCGAAGAGCTCCAACAATAACTGCCATGATGTTAGCCGTGAAGCTTCATCACTCTTCAGGGAACTTAATTAGCGACCAAACAGTCAGAAACCGCTTGCATGAAGTGAACCTTCATTCCCGAAGACCGCTACGGGTACCACCTATAGCAATGCACAATCGTAGGATTCGATATCAATGGGCTCTTGAACACAGAAATTGGGCAGAAGAACAATGGCGTTTCGTGTGCTTTTCTGATGAGTCTCGTTTTGGTATGAGACCGGATACAAGACGTATACGACACTGGAGAACCCCTGGACGCCAACAGCGATTAAAATCCTGCCAGGAAGTCCATCCTTATAGTGGTGGAACCATCATGGTATGGGCGGGTATTTGGATCGGCGGAAGAACTGAGTTGATTTGGATCAGAGGCAACCTCAACGCTCAAATTTATGCTGAGACGATTGTATCAGACGTCATCGTTCCTCTACAAGTGCAAATCGGTCCCTTATTTCAGTTAATGCATGATAATGCACGACGGCACACCGCAAGAGTTGTAAGACAGACTCTCGCCGCAGCTAACATCAATGTCCTGCCCTGGCCTGCTCAGTCGCCAGACTTGAACCCGATTGAGCATGCATGGGATATGCTACAGAGAAGAGCTCTGCCGAATATGGAGGGTATCCAGTCGCAAGAAGACCTTTTTTTGTTGTTGCAACGAACATGGGCGGCCATTCCACAGCGTGATTTGGATGAACTCATTTTGAGTATGCCAAACCGATGTTCTTGTGTTGTTAGTGTTCGCGGTAGAAACACGGATTATTAATTGTTTAAGTTACCCAATAAAATTTTAAAGAAAACTGTTATTTCAGTCTTTTTTTCGAACTTTTGTGTTAGTGGTTCAAATGTCAAAAATCCCTTTATTAGGAAAATGGCAAATTTCTTTATTAATGCAAAGGTGACTTGGTTTATCGTTACTGTGACAAACGAAAACACTTTATTTGATGAATCCTTAAAGAAAATTTTAATTAATATCAATCAGGAGAAAAGTTATTGCAAAAATATATGTTGATCCCTAGACACTTTTGATGTGTGTAATTTAAATATTATTGAAGTTGGTGCCAAATATACACAGCCGGTAAGCTAACACCAACTTCAATAATATTTAAATTATTTTATACTTTTCAGTGATATTGAAGTCGGTTCAATTTTTTTTTTAAAAGATTTTATTTATAACAATAAATATCTATCTATTATTACAATAAATATGTAATCGTAGCTGAAAACAGTTAAGCAATTATGTAGTTCAAACTTCTAAAAAAAATATACTTTTTTACGCCGTTACTTTGTTAAATTTTGATGAAGTGTCAAATGTGATCTATTAAACCGGCCCTACTTTTATTATTTAATGACATTAGTTATATATTTCAATGTTCCTTTTGGCATTCTTCAATCACAAAAAAAAACTACATAAGATATATTCCATTCAATCTTAAATACATTATCTACATTTAAACATTGTGAAATTTATAGCGTTTAATAAGAAGTGATAGATGAGGGGGTGTCCTCTGAACAGTTATATAATATGTATATTAAATGAGGTAGTAGAAAAGATTTAATAATAACGAAATTGTCGAATGACGAGATTGCAGGATGACTAAAAAATTACACTGTAATTTTCATTAACCATCAAGTCACCATCACATCATCATGATCATAGGTCATCGATTATGTAATTGCATAAACACAAAATATTGAGAGTACAGAAGGCAAGCTTCATACAACGGGCGTTCGAGCAACGCACACATAGGGTAAGGTGGTGCAAGAGCGCGCAGTGTACAAGAGTGCGCAGAGCCAATAACTAATCACATAATAACGTTACGTGGGTAGCTTCAGTTGA
This sequence comes from Furcula furcula, assembly GCA_911728495.1. Classification (NCBI taxonomy): domain Eukaryota; kingdom Metazoa; phylum Arthropoda; class Insecta; order Lepidoptera; family Notodontidae; genus Furcula; species Furcula furcula. The sequence goes on from OU452248.1 coordinate 21,811,355, forward strand.
CAATTATTCATTAACATGTGGTATGTACCAGCAAAAAATATTTTCGTTTTGAATTCACGTATTGCAGATTTAGTGAAGAAAAAGTGATTTTGCCCCTCTTGATGTAATTTTTATCGATATTTCAAAGAGGATTTAAACAAAGATTAAAGAGGTGATCTTTTGTTCTTTGTGTTGTTATATTAAGCTACTATCTAATTTCTTGTCACAGGCGTAGTTTCCACATTGATTTGTATAGATAGCTGTGGTATCAATTTAAAGGTGTTTAGACTGAGTAGTGGAAGAGTGCGCAATGTCGATATGTGCAAGAGTGCGTGCGCACTCTTGTCCAATATTTTTTTATAACTAAAGTTACCATAATTTTTTTAAGGTTAAAGTTAGTATAGTTTTTCAGTTCTTTATTTTTTTATCCTGTCAGAATGTTAAGGAGACCGAGAACGACGAAAAGAAAAAATATCAAACCGATAGTAAAGTAAGAAGTTCAAAAGCTTATAGGATAGGATAGGGACAAGTAGCAGCCCAACTAGGTAGGTCTGAGTCTACGTTAAGAAAAAGATTGTAAAAAGAAACCATCTCCCAGTCCTTAGGTACACATTTACCAAGGAAATGGAACTAGAGCTTCTTCAATAAATTTAAAATCTTGACAACACTTTATGGAATATCTACAAAAAATTTAAGGCGTTTGGCTTATGATTTACCTGAAACGAATATTCAGGCACACAAAATATTTGATATGGAGGAGTCTAAATTTTCTACAGTTCCCAATAAACCACCAAAAGTTTTATCCACTAAGGGAAAATGATGAGTGCGATCAATGACTTATTGCGCACTCTTGCACACCCGGCTGCGCACTCTTGGCCACACATACTGTGCAAGATTGCGCATTCAAGAGGTTGATTAAAAGTTCTATAGTTTCTAAATTACTGGACTTATGTTAATTAATAGCTTGTTTTTTAGTAGATGAACAACTATAGTTAGTAAACACATTAAAAAATTATCTTTAAAATGTATTCTATTGGTTTTACAGCCTAAAATATCGAAACCGCGCACTCCTGTACCACCTTACCCTAGACAGTGCTCACTGACACGATATCTCGGTATATCTCGGTTTACTGCGAGCGAGCGAGTAGAGCTTGCCTTCTGTACTCTCAGTATTCAGTATTTTGTGCCCGTGAGGTGTCCGGGTAAGAATAGCACCCTCCCATCTCCTCCCGTTGGGTGTCCGTAAGAGTCGGCTAAGGGAATACAAGAAGACTACTTAGTCTTAACAGGAAGGGTAGCAGCGTGGTTCTGTTGGATTACCTACCATCTATACTGCGGTCCCCAAGACGCCTGCCTAGCGTGGGGATTATGGCAACCCCTCCCTTTCAAGGGGGCGGCCTTTGTTCAGCAGTAGACGACTTTGGGCTCTTGCTGATGCACCCGGACGAATACGAGGTACGTTACCAGGGCCCGTCAACACAGCGGGTTAAGGATACCGTGGGGTTTTAGTCGGTAAGAGTCCGACATAACCCGCACTGCTAACCCCGCAGCGATGCGGGTATTCATAAGGATTTCCCCGCGTAAAAAAAGGTGATCAATATGTAATAATCACATCGAGTCACATAGGTCGATCGGTAATCGATTATAATAATTGCAACACTACAAAATTAAACGACTGCACATTGTTGTTGGTCTCCTTAATCTGGTAAAAAATAATAGACGGAGTTTCAGAACACGTCCAATTGGCAATCACCCGCACAAAAGTAATCGATAAACATTACTCCAATTTTAAAATTTATTAATAGGGTTGCCAGAACAAAAGAACTGATTTTAACATCGCGTGCTGCACACCCGTTACCTGTATTCTGGATAATATGGCGAATGGATGCCGAGTCGCATCCTTGCCGCGCCGCATTTGCGCTGCGTCGATACCACTCCGCAGCCGATCCAGTGCAAACCAACCAAAAATTTCTTTGTTGAATTGTGAAACTCAGTTGCCAAAACCAACGAAAGGCATATTAATTATTATTGTTTGTCGCGTATTTTGCAAAACTGCATTATTCCGTTATGATGAACCACATTAACATCGGCTTTTTATTGGACATTTATTTATCGTTCGCTCGGCTTATTATGCGTAGAACAATATAATCAATTTCACAATTGCAAATGAAGATTAATAGGTCACGGTATACAAGGGCTGCCTTACCTTTTGCAGACAACCTTGGGTGGGTGTAAAGTTCACGCCCAAATAACCCAGTTGCGATATACAATAGCCATTTTAATATACTCTTATGTGCATATTTGTAACTAGCAATTTCCTGCGGCTTCGCCCGCTTATTTTTTTACAGAGTTTACCAACCCCTAACACACACCCAAAAATTGTTTCTGAAAATTCGCGAAACACGTATTGATTTATTTTATTTAGAGAATCTTTTCAGTAAATTGTAAGTCAATCGAACCATACAATAAAAAGTTTCATACAAAAGAAAACACCCCATTTAACCCCTTTAGGAGTCGAATTTTCAAAAATCCTTTCTTAGTGGATGCTTACGTCATAAGAAGAACCTACTGACCAAATTTCAGCTTTCTAGGTCCAGCGGTTTGGCCTGTGCGTTGATGAATCAGTCAGTCAGTCAGTCAGGACAAGTAATTTTATATGTATTGATTGATTAGAGTGAGCTCGTATACGTATAGCTCAGTATAATTTGTTCTATAACAGTATCTACGAGGGAATAAAATAGACAAAAATTAAATACCGGTAAAACGTTGCCTCTATGCCAAATCGATTGGTAGGTATAAGCTATATCAACGTAATAATACTCATGTAAATTAATAACATCTATTCAAAATGAAGAAGTCAAGTAAGTTTTTTCTTTCGAAAAACAGCGCATTGCTAGCAATTATGTAGAGTCCCGTATGAAATATCAATGTTTTGCGAAGTAACGTAAGTACATAATAATATGAACATAATTTCAGTAATGTATCGCTAGTGGGCATGTCTCTAAATAAAACATTTTGCAGTAGATAAGCGTGAAGAAAGAAGATATTTCTTACTTAGAAAGGTCTTCAAAAAAAGATAAAAAGGATGACCTAACAATAATTATATTGAAGTCAGTGCTAAATATTTGTATTACTGTTACGACCGCAACATAAAAATATAATAATAGTACCTATGTTTCCACAAATACCTGCTAGCGATCATCAATATCCCTGACTGACTTTCTAAAAATAAAACAGTAAAGATAATGATGAGAAATGACAAACGTGTGAATCATCTTAACTCCTCGAATGCTAATGAAATTATCACACAACTCGAACGTCTAGCAGTAGTTATCTCACCGGTAACTTTTAACTTCTAAACAAATTTCTACTAAAACAAATAAAAAAGGAAGTATCGCAATCAGATGTTTAGTCCTGCTTATCTTGTCATAAAACCCTCTCTCTCTCTCTCTCTCTCTCCTTAGCACTTATTAATCCCATCTGATGGTGGGGTCTGCTCTTCCCGTCTTTGCTTTCCACTTTGCTCTATCCGACGTGTCATTTTCCGAAACATTGTAGAATTGCAACTGAACTTGTCATAAAACCCATTGAGCTAATAAAAAAAAATCTGTAATATAGTGGAACGAGGCCTTATTAAAACATATCCATATTTCTTCCATAAATCATGACTTCGTTCACCGTACAAGCCATCATTCCACATCGTAACACCTGTTACAAATGTTGTTGTTTGTTGCTAGCAACAGCTATATCAAAAATAATGGTATACGTCAACGTCATGGTGCCCGTTAATCTAATAACGGCGATTTGTACAGCAGCAGGAAACACGGAAAGTAGGTACCCCTACCACGATAATTCGAAGACGTATTCTCTTCTTAATTACTCCAACTAAATAACGATGGTAGGCTTTGAACGAGCTATGTAAACAACTATACTAGGAGTTTCTTTGAGTGATAAAAATATGTAATGAGGAAATTGGCGAAAAACTACGAGTTACCGAAATAGCTCCCAGAAGTGGCAATGGGCAAGTGCCATCGCTAGAAGAATCGATAACCGATGTACAAGAAAGCCTATCGTATGGCGATCACACACGTAGGTTGACACGCACTACGGAGACCTAGCATCTCATGAAGGTAGTTTATACCACGCCTACACCGCCCGATAGCAAAAAAAGGTAGACCGGAGGACGTTGTGAGACTCATAGGTAAACGGTGAATGCAAATGGCAAAATATCTAAATAATAATATATTAAAGAAAAGAAAAACATTTATTCGTAGCAACATATGAGTAAGGTAAAATAACAATTGAAAACATAACTAAACAAAACTAAATTGGTGCAACTTGCTACGAAAAGGTAATAAAGCATAATGCGGCTTGGTAACAAACCGCGCTGGTCTTTCGTTGGAACCCAGTCAGTAACCCCATGGTCACTCTGCCATGCACATACAACACAAATACTACAATACAAAGATTAGGAGAGACGAGATGTTATGTTCTAAGATGGACCAGATATTGTAGATCTCCGCTAGTTCGAACTCCGCTGCTTGGTAGCCTCTGGTTGCCTTTGGTTGGTAGGTAAACCACTCGTTGCCTCACCGAAGTGACTGTAGAGACGTTCAGGTTACTGGGTTCAATTCATAGCCACCAAATAAATGACACGAACAATAGCATACAATATAATAGGTATGTATAGAAGTTATAGAAATCTACAAAATATTCCGATAGTTGAAAAACTTCGGCATTGGAATCTAAAAGCCCGAAAAATTCAGAAGGCATAAAATATAGTGAAAACGCTGCTGGATATGATCCGAACATTTACTTTGATATACTCGTAGCGAGAACCACACAGTGAGCCTTTATTGTTGAAATATAAAAATAAACATACAAAGAATAATACGAGTCCACCAATCAAGTGAGCGAAGTATTTTTTGAGAATGAAAACATAGTAAGTAAACTTTTATTAATATACTTTATTCATTGAAACAAAATATTTATGTTTTTATATAACTTTTATTATATAAAAATATAAATATTTTATTTACTTACTAGTGACCTACTAAAATCTTTTAAACAAGCCAAAGGGATGAAATGCTATTGAATGTCTTTGAAGTGAGCCAACAAACAGTTTTGTTATTCCTGTTAGCGATATAATCACTATGATTGATCACCGATTGCATTATGAAAAACTAAGTTTTAACCATCGATATAATATTATATCGACAGTTTAAACATAATTCTAATAAACAACAATACCTAGTAATGGTATAGTATACATACGACAACTAGATTTTAATAGAAACAAAAACAGCAAATAGGTAAGTACAACCATAAATATGCTTGCAACTTAGTAGTTTTTATATATGTTACACTATATTGTGTAAACCGTATCATAAAATGTTATCACCACCATTATCAGTAAGATGTGGCCTTTTGAACTTATCGGAGGGATTCGGTAACCGCTACACCAACGTAAAAACTTAACCCGCAAATATTAAGGTGAAGGAAAACATCACGAGGTAACTCAGGAATTATTCAAAGGTGTGTCTCATTCACCGAAATGCCCGCGTGGTTAGATTTTGAACTTAACCCTCTCATCTCTATTATTGGGAAGAAGAGCCCAGCCTTGCCCAACTATGTGACGTTACGGGTTAATATGATTTATTGAAGGAACGTAAATATGTGGTAGGGCCTCTACAGTCACGGCGGTGACGTGTGTGAGTCATCAAACAGTCCCCATGTAATGTACCCGCGCATGTCTCACAACCCTCCCGTCGATAAGGAAGCCGAGGGAACAAATTTAAATGGGAAATGCCTGGAAATGGCTCACGCTATTGTGATACGTTACCCAGAGGGGAGATATCGGGAACAATATCTGTCTGACTATTAGGCATCTATATTTATTTTCTGTGTGAATTCAAAACAAACCGTGGACGAAGCCTGTTGGGATTGGTCGGCTGATTGATTTGAATAAACATTGCGGCGGCTACTGATTGTAGGAACAAGGGGTGCGTTTAAAGTAACATTTGCCCTTATAATTCAAAGCTGTGTGACAAACTATACTGAAATATTGGTGATTTTATCGATATTATCATCGATAAACATAATTATCGTTGGAAGTATAACTGTAAACACATTACCCTTACTTGGTGACCGCTAGGAGAGTTTTGTTTTTCAAGTGTGTATGCGTGTATACTTCTATGACACGGCCTACAGGCGAAACGGCTTGTGTATCTAAATATATATAACTCAAACGTGACTGACTGACTGACTGACATAGTGATCTATTAACGCACAGCCCAAACCACTGGACGGATCGGGCTGAAATTTGGCATGCAGGTAGATGTTATGACGTAGGCATCCGTTAAGAAAGGATTTTGATTAATTCAACCCCCAAGGGGATAAAATAGGGGGTGAAAATTTGTATGAAACTTTGTCAATTTTAAACCGATCGGGCTGAGTCTCTGCATGCATAAAGCTACTATGACGTAGGCATCCCCTAAGAAAGGATTTTGAGATGCAGGCTATATAAGATTAGTAACTTTTCAGTTTAAAATATACGAATTTCTATATGCTACCGCCATCTACATTGAGTTATTTTGGAGAGAACTTTGAATTAACCATTTTTGTGCATAGTGCATAGATAATATATCCAGCGGATTATATTTTCTAAATATATAATATATATAACTCAAATCAAAATATATTTATCTCAAAGCTGACTGACTGACTGACATATTGATCTATCAACGCACAGCCCAAAAATAAAAAAATAATCCTAATTATTTAGACACTCTAAACAAAAGTTAAGCCGCAAAAACTATACATAATTAATAATAATACTTCTTAACGCGAGCGAAGCCGCGGGCAAAAGCTAGTTTTGACATAAATTACATGTCGTTCCTTTCGTCTTAGATTAGGCTAGACTATATATTTTTTTACAAAATCTATACGGTCATCAGTCTGTATGCTGTAATTTGTATTTTTTTTTATTTCGGATATCATTATAATATAGAACAGGAGTTATTGTCCTTAACAGGTCTTACTAGTAAGCGCAATACTGGCTGATCACCAAAACTAGGAAACTTTTACTAGCTGGTAGGTTCCTTGTGCATCGCAGCGTCAGATATTCTGCCCCCAAGCAGCAGTGTGTAAACATCGCTGTGTTCCGGTGTGAAGGGCACTGTAGCTGCTGAAATTATTGGCCACATGAACTTAAACATAACTAATCTCTCGGATGACGAGCGGCAGTACAATGCAGCTTGTCTATAGGCGTTGCGGCTAGTTTGCCTCGTTTCTAGGTAGAATTTAAAAAGAAAACTATGTAGCCCTTCACAGGCATCGGTGCTGCGACCTGCGGCAAAACAAGCAGCTTCCAAGCTGCAAGCAAGCAGCACTGACGCTAAGCCACAACATAATATAATAGCGACGTGCTCACATTATAATAAGCTGTGAAATATTATTGTCTTACTTCACAGTGCAAAGTTACCGGCGCTAAGCACCTCGTGCCCCGCTGCCTCCCTTGACAGTGAATGCACATCTAACTTTTATTAAAATGCAGGCGGAGCCATTATGAACTTTCAAATAATACTGGGACGATGTTAATTAAAAAGAATACTTGCTGCTATTATATTAAAGCAGGTTTTTTATTTATATATGTGCATACTCCACAGCAATTTGAGAACAAATAATTAGGTACTTAAATCGGATAAATGTTGCTTACAGGTAATGAGTTAATAACTGATTTCCTAATATGGATTTGTAAGTCAAGTCTCACTTGAGTGATGATTAAAGATAATGATTTATTACTCTCGATCGATTACTCAGATTAAGTAAAATCTTGTGCGTTATTAATAAGAGTGACATATTCATAAAATAATTGGTGCACATAGTTTCGCAAACCAACGATACCTTTTACTATGCCTGTGGCATACTGTGATGGCCACCCTGACGGGCATCTCTTGGTCTTGCTGTTGCTTCAAACGTGTAAGGAACAAGAAATAGAAAAGATGAACTTTAAAACAACCATCATAACGTGCCGCAGATATACGGCGAGGGTTATCACTTATTCACAATTTTCATTTGTACAGAATATGCCTGTGTATGTATGGTTGACATGTATTTTTTCGATATATGTATATTAATTAAGCTTCGTTTGGTATAACTGCTGTTTGGTAAACGATCAGTTAGTTAAGCAACAGACAAGGTCAGTCCTTAGATTGGTGATCGTTTAGTGGCATTTGAACTGAGCGCCTCCGTGCCCTCCAGTAGTTTTTGATGCGGGGGAAATCTTCGAAAGATCCTCGGGAGCGGTGCGGGGCTCAGCCGGGATATGTGGGATTCTTACCCACTAAAACCCCCGCGGCTGTCGCATCGGTACATGAGAGGGGGCCCAGGTCTCTCCGGTGGGATCTGCACCAGGAACCCCTCAGTGCCTTGTCTTTGAGCCCCATTGTAGCCGGGAACCAATCACGGTGCCCATGGGGACGGGGGCCGCAACCCCGCCGCCGTCCCGCTTAGAGTCGCCGCCGTCCTCAATGGACGTCCTTGGGCCCACAGCCCGGACGTTCAGCGACTCCGAAGAAGTCTAAAGCTAGCCATACACGCGCAGGTTTACCTGACAGGCATACCTGTGCAGTTAAACTGTACAGGTATAATTGAGCTCCATAGAGAACATACACGTCGCGGTAAACCTGCACAAACTCTCAGTTGAAGCCATGGCCCCGACAGCAGCGCATGACCTCGACGCAGTATAACGTTAATAGATTTATAGTTTATTTTTTTTGTTAATAGGAAATTAAACTAAGACACCGCGAACGACTGACCGATACTAATACATATATTTTTTTGTAAATACAAACTTAAATAGATAAATATCACGCAGACACTTGGCGGGAATCGAACCCACGACCTATTGGTTGGGTAGCAGCCAGATTGTCTAACCACTAGATCAACAGGCCCCAATAGATGAAAAACGTTTCTCGATGATTTTTTCTTTCAATTTATCATAATGCTGGCTACTCTTTTATTTTTATAATAATAAGAATATTTTATATGTCAGAATATTTTTATGTTACAATAATAGATGGTACCAAATATTCTCCCGTTTCTGGTGTACTACAAATGTTTTATCGTTACAGGGTGATACATTATCTCAAGGCGTAAAATTATTGAAATTTAAATTAAATAAATTAAATTTTATCGTGATAATCTTTACATTTAATATGACAAAGACAATGCTCCGACTTGTACATGTCTGTAAATTTACGGAGGCGCGGGGCGTCGCGCGTCGCGATGGGCGGCGCGGCCCGCACTGAGATAAAACATAATATGGCATTGTAGGAGTAAGAGAGAGATGCGAGACGCCACGCCACACGCGACGCGCGACGCCCCGCGCGTCCGTAAACGAGGCCTTACAGCCATCGGACAACTGACGCCTGCGCAGGCGACCGCCACACACGCTCAGTTTTGCCTGCACAGTTAAACTGTACAGGTATACCTGCGCAGTTAAAAATATGAAACTTCATATTTTTTGACTCGCCTGTACAGGCGTGGAAATCTGCACAGTTGTGCAGCATACACGCTCAGGTGTACCTGTGCAGTTGAACTGTACAGGTAAACATGCGCGTGTATGCAGTGGCGTGCACTGAAAGCAGGCAAAAATATCTGCGAGTTGTTAATGCTTTATGCTATTTGTTCGTGTTCCAGCACAAATATCCTTAAATTAACCAATATTACCAACATATCCATTTACATTAAAAAAAATTACGTTAATTCATGTCCAAACTAAGATTTTTTTAATTAAGGCTTTTTAGAGAAATCCTAGGGTAGGCAAAGTATTTTTGTCAGTATAGAGCCGCTGAATAAACTTATTAATGTTTTCAAATGCAAATTAATATGTCTATAGTATTTGCTTGCATATGGATATTTGAAATAGTATAATAACATACTTAAAATAGGTGAAACAAGCCAAATACTTTTTTTTGCCTACCCTCTGTGCACGCCACTGCGTGTATGGCTAGCTTAAGGCCTAAGGAACACTTGAACAATTCTGACACCAGGTTGGCCACTAACCATACGATACTAAATTTATTAAGTTTGAACGTTATGAATGTCGTAGACACTTATGTGGTGAATGTGCCTTCTGTCCAGACTAAACGATTTGCTTCTTTGTTTATAATAAAGCCACCTAAGAATTGGAACAATTTGCATGCGTCGGTTTTCCTGCCCGTGGATAATAAGCTAGTGTGCTCTACCTTCGATTGCGTCGCCACTTTCCATCAGGTGGTTCTGCAATTAAGCACAGATTTTGATGAATAAGAAAAAGGTAACTAAATGTTTTGTTTGGTCAACTTCATTGAGCTTTTTCTTTCATTTTGTTGTCCACTCACCTTTATCCGCCATCAGTAGGTAGCACAATAGCAAATATTTTTATACAAATTACGTACACGCTTAATTGGTCTTTCGAGCTAAAGTGTATGAGCACCCATTAAACAAATTAACAGTATATTACGTCGGGGAGCGCCAACACGCCCAACATTTGCGTACGGCGCAATACATCACAATTGCACGCCATTATCTTCTTTATGTTGCTCTATATTGTTTATTATAATACTGTTAGAAGTTAAAATACTGTTTCATGAAAAATAACACTATCCACAACTGTTAACAGGGGTTCTCCCAACAAATTATGGCCCATTTGTTGTCCAGCGTGCGACACCTGTAAAATTCAGGAACTGCAACTAGATGCAACTGAAAACGACTCGCCAGGGTATTATTCGGTTTATCAATACAATTATATCATATCTATCTAAGTATACATATATTAAAACTGTAACAGGTCCAATTCTGTACATTGAAGATATTTTGAAAATTATTTTTGGAGGGCATTCTACGAGTATAACTGATACTGAAGCCAAAACTATAAGTTTTGAAATTTTTGTTTGTCTGTATCATGGCCGCGCATCACGCTGACACTACTGAATGGGTCCCAGTTGTAACCGACTTTTAAAAAAGGAGGTTATGTATTCAACGCAAATGTATGCTATTAAAAATTTTGTTAATTTAAAAAGAGCGCGGGCAGAGCTGCGCGGGTCGGCTAGTATTTTATATGTATGTTACTAATTTCTTGAATATCTTATTTATTTCTAAGTTGTACTAGCAATACGAATCCAATCTTGCTTTGGTACACCGAATGACGAACGAATGAGCTCACCGGCCGTAAGTGAGCTAACGAATTTCAAAACTATTTACAAAGATTCACATGCTATAGGAAAAGGAGAATTGCGGTCTTGCCATTTCATAAATAATCTTGCATTTAAAAGTTTTGAACTTAATAACACGATAGTTACCTGACAGAATTTGCTTCCTCTACGTTTGTGAGTCGCCCCGCTCTATGTAGTCTAGCTAAATTCCCGCGTTAAACCTTGGAACTGGCATCAGAACTTAGCTAACTTTGAGCACCTACTCACTTGTTAAACTTCTGGAGAATTATACGAAAGCGTTTGACGTTAGTTAATTAGATTTTGAATTTTTTTTTTTTGCTGACGAGAGGAGCAAGACGTCCGCTCGATGGTAGGTAAGTGACTACAGACAGCTGCATTGCACTGCCGCTCGTCACCAGAGACAATAAGTTACTAAGCCTCTTACGGCGTCGGGTCATTAATTGCACCACCAAAGTGCAGCAACAATGTTAATATTGCGGCTTGGTGACAAAATTTGTCATACTGTGGTGGTTGGTACCTGCCTGGATAGTTCCTTGCACAAAGCACCTGCCAGGTAGTAACTGGCTGCAAACAGTATCTTAAATAAGTGTGCAAACTTCGCTCTTTATAATATAAGACTATTGGTCTTTGAGACTAGATTTACTTACTACGCTCTATTGGCTACACAGGTAACGTTTTATACTGCGTATAGACTTATCTTAAAAGCATTATGTGTACTGTAATCGTTTACTGCATTAACCAAACCGTAAATCAAACCTCACACCATTTTACGAAAATCTCCTTTAATATTTTGGGGCAACGCACACATCGTATTGGGACTCATTCCCACCACTGAGACAGATTATCCAGAGGTACAATGCATATAAATAATATAGGTAAGTATTTAAATATATTTTTCATGACATATTTTGTCAAAAATATTTTTCACTTAGAAAATACTGAAATTCTACGAACACTGAATAATTTGACGTTAAAAATAAAAAATTGAGTTCTGCATTAGACATTCGATTTAATGCATTTCGTTTTATTTGAATTCGTTTAAAATAAACACTTTAGGTATACTTTGGAAAATTCAGAAGCACCTTTACTGAATACTAATAACTTCTTACAACACAAATTCTTTTAACAAATCTTTATAATAAAATATACCCAGTATAAACTACAGATAGATAAATAACGTATAAAAGGTCGTAACATCATCATCAGCCGAAAGACGTCCACGGCTGGTCAAAGGCCTAAGAAGGGTGGGATTGCCATCATCCCCACGCTTGGCAGACTTCGCTCGGTCAACGCAATATAGGCGGTATAGTTAATCCAATAGAAGGACGCCGCTGCCCGTCTTCTTGAGATCCCTTAGTCGCCTCTTACTCACACTCAACGGGGGGAGATGGGTGTTTGCCATTCTAACCGGACACTCCACGGGCTGAGGTTGTAACCATCAAACTCCAATTACATATTTATTTTATGTAGGACACTACTCAGTACGACGCAGTAAGACACGAAGGACTGGGACCGATGACATTGTTCGCGTCGCAGGCAACCGGTCGCGGTGGATGCAAATGGCAAACTGTCGTTCATTGTGGCGGTCTAAGGCCTCGTTTACGGAGGCGCGTAGCGTCGCGCGTCGCGTGTGGCGTGGCGTCTTGCATCTCTCTCTCACTCCTACAACGCCATATGTTTTAACTCACTGCGGGCCGCGCCGCCCATCGCGACGCGTGACGCTCCGCGCCTCCGTAAACGAGGCCTAAGGCCGCGTTTACGGAGGCGCGGGGCGTCACGCGTTGCGTGTGGCGTGGCGTCTCGCGGTACGTCGGACGTTTTTATTGTTTACGTAGCGGCGGCGCGTGAAGCGGCACGTATCATTGCACGCGTAAACACAGATTTATAGCAATATACGATGTTGTTTATAGAGACGCGAGGCGGGAAGAGTGGCGGTGCTGCTCACTTTTTAACATACAATTGTCTTCTAAAAAAAATCGATCATATCATACTCCATTGCGATGGTGACTACGTCTGTGTTGGACGATTACCAAATAGACTGGCAGAAGGTTCCGCCACAGGCATCGCTTCATCGAGAATCACCGCTGCGTGCGCCGCCACGATAAACGCCGCGTGAGACGTGACGATGCCATCCGCGGGCTCCGCCGTAAAACACGCTCCATTTCAAGCAAACGCGTATAAAATTGCTTCTCCGTAAACGCACTCATCCAACGCTCTACATTTGATAATAGTGCGGGCCGCGCCGCCACACGCGACGCACGACGCCCCGCGTCTCCGTAAATGAGGCCTAAGGGGGAGGCCTTTGTACAGCAGTGGACGTCTTCCGGCTGATGATGATGATGACTACGCAGTATTGGATATATTTGCTGTCGATTTTTTAAAACTTAAGTAAGTATACTTTATATATATGATTTTAATTTTTCTGAAGCGACGTTCCAATTAATTAAAGCTCAGCACATACCACTCTACATATTATAATTATCTGAAGAGGCACTTCGCAACATCACCGCCGTGTATAAATTATCGCCGTACCATCCATTGTCTGCAATACTGTAGAACGCTTAATTGCTTAGATTACTTGAGCGTACACCCATAGGTCTTAGTTAATTTTAATGGCGCCTAAATGAAATACAGCGTGTGTAAAGTTGCGCGAACAACGCACAAGTAACTCGGCCATTATTCGTCCGTCTCGTTTGTATCAAGCTGAATCTTTTATAGGTACAAGGCGTGTCCCACAGCCGCGGCAGTGCCTCTAATGATGATTTACTCGGCCGGCTTCCCACGGGTGGTGTAATTTTCCCTTAGTAAAGCTAGGCTACACACACACACGGTACTGTTCAGACTAAAGTGAAAACAAATGAAGAACCGCCTCCGTTTAATCATTCATTCGGCCGCCGTGGGAGCCGCGCTCATTGAGATTTATTTTGCCATTTATCGGTCAAGCGGTCCTGGTCGCTACACGGATATTGTCCAAATTATTGCTTTGGTTGGGTTTACTTGATTTGTAAATAATTAATGAAGAGTAGGGCACACCGTATAGTGCCTAACACAGATTGCACAATATTTCGCGTTGCTTACTAAATATGGAGAGGCTAGGTGTCCGGAGGTAAAAAGAGATTCTGGTGAAGTGTGCCCAGAGTCTCCCCATAGCGTCAATGACAGCCGGAGGTTTTAGTGGGTCGCGAAGGTCGCGGGTCCAAATCCCGCGGGGAGCAGCAACTTTATATGTAATCGCTCCTTACTAGTCTAGTCTGAAATGTAAGATTGGTTTGGAGCCACGAGAATGTTCTTACAATATTTTGTTCCACCCGCACCATATGTTGGTCTAGAGTAGGAACTGACCCTTCGGAGTCGCTGGACGCTCGGGGTGTGGGCCCTTTGAGCGTCCATTGAGTACGGCGGCGACTCCGAGGAGGACGGCGGCGGGGTTGCGACCCCCGTCCCCGTGAGTACCGTGTCAGGTTCCCGGGGGGCTACAACGCGCCCCCCGGCGGCGGGCTGAAAGGCAAGGCACTGAGGGGCCCCTGGTGCAGATCCCACCGGAGAGCCCTGGGGTCCCCGATCTCATGTGCCATGTGCAAAAAAAAAAGTCGTTGGAGCGTCGAGACCTGGTCGCAGTCATTGGATCGGACCTCATGCGGGATGAGGGATGCGGCGGTGTGGGGAGCGATGGTCGCCTTCTGTGACACTGTCATGTCCGAGGCCGCCGAGTGGGAACGCGAACGCGCTGTTCCTCCACCCCCGTTCATGTGAATCACCGTGACATGATCCCCGGGGACTACAATGCGCCCCCGGCAGTGTGCTCAAAGGCAAGGTATTGAGGAGTACCTGATGCAGATCCCACAAGAGAGCCCACCCAGGTCGAGTGACAGCCGCGGAGGTTTTTAGTGTGTAAGAATATCGCATACCGTCCCGCAAACGTATTGAAGGTTTACACGGTGTCAAAAAAATAGTGCGGCAACTGCATGTATTTATGTAATGATTAGGTAAGTATCTAATAATTCAATACCTATTAAATAATAATAATAATTTTGTTTTCGATGCCATAGTACTTACATTACTTACTTTATATGTATTACCTCTGGAATGCAAGTATCGTGTTTTGTTTTTCATTGTCTCGGGTGATCCGTAGATTCACATCGGACCCCGACCCAACCATCCCCACTTAATTAAAGCGGGTCCGGAGCGAATATTAAATGTTCACAAATAGACTTATTTGTCCATGCGTTGGCCAGCCTCGCGTGGACCGCAACTCGACATTAATTGAGATTTCCCGGGTTTTGTTCTACATTGGAGAAATGTATAAATTCAAGGTTAGTTAGCCGGGTAACTGGGTAAACTAAATGTTTAGTGTACTCGCCGACGTGGTTACTGTGTGAAGAGCAGTTTGTGTATAATTACACGGTGGCTTCGTAAAGGAACGATTAATTGGGTACGACTGGCGGAATGAGTTTGGTTAAGCATTAGTTTGACTATTGTGAAACTTACCCATTGTCACTAATTTAAATTTTAAATACCTTTATTGCACATGCCTCATACTGTGTCAAGCTAACAACTAACACTGCATTTTAACACTGTACGAAGTACATCGTTGACCTACAATCAGGTCGACAACATCAGCACGACGCGACAAGTTGCACTTAACATATAAGTATTTTTATAGTAATTTAATAGTGAGTGTACGTACAGCCGTGGGCAAATAAACATCTTACATCGCATTCCGCCGTCTTTACATTTTTTTTACATATCCGTCATCCCGCGGTTCTAGGCGTTACACTCCGTTGCAGCAGCTGAACCTGGCTCTGCATCTAACATAGTTTGGTCCTTCGTATAACAGAAGTTGACCTCGCGTTCGCGTTCTAGTTTTTTCGCGTGCCGGGAGAAACTTTTGTGGATAAACCAGTGACATTTTGTGGATGAACTCAGTGACAATTTTACATTTTACATAATTTGCATTTTTTACATTTTATTTACAAAGTATTAACGTTTTTTTACATTTTTAGTGACAATAATTACATACTTGTGAAATCCTTAGTTTCTTACATTTTATTTTATTTACATTTTGTTGAAATTTGACATTTTAGTGATTAGAAGTTACAAACTTTACATTGTGAAACTTAACATTCATTTACATACTTTACAAAGTGCAGTTTAAGTGTTAAAGTGCTTACCAAACACATCTTCAGGGAGTGAGGTTTCCAGAGAGTCACGCGCGGATCTTAAGGCAGTATTCCTGAGCTACAAGTAAGATCTTTCCATTTTTCATTAACCATTCAATAATGTCTACCTTATTAGCGCGTCAAGCGGAGATTCTTGAAGACATTAAGAAGATCCTGACGAACTTCAAGAAGGATTCGCCCAGCCGGAAGACTGCAGACTATTTGCAGACTAGACTCACTCGCCTAGAAGAACTTTGGCAAGAATGCCAAAGAAATCAGAGGAAGTTGATGCTGGAACCTGATCAGAGCCATCAATATTACAAGGAAAATATCTTTGGATTCATGCAATCGTGGTATGATGAAACCAAACATTTATTACAAACTTGCAAACCTTATGAAATAAAAGAGCAGCAACCGGAAGCCGTAAGTGGCCCATCTACAAGGCCAGTTACATTTCATAAGGATAGCAGTGACAATTCAAATTGGGACATTGAATATCAATCAGGTAAAAATAATAACATCGCAGAAATGCAAAGAACGCAAAATGCCAATTTTCGAGCGCTTACAAGATTGATTACTAGCTTGGAAAGTGAATCAATCGTCGAAAAATGGGAAATAGAAGACAGTTTAAAGTGTCTAGAAAATCGGTGGAATACAATAGACAACTTACATTTAAGAATTGATGGAATTTTGGAGGGTGCGGACTTAAAATACAATGACATTTACACAAGTTATGAAAATCAGTTTAAGGACATGAAGAGAAAGTTAAATAGAAGGCTCGGATCGTCCATACATCATCAGCGCACTATGCCACAGATAGAAATTCCAACATTTAGTGGAAGTTACACTCAGTGGCCGACATTTATGGACCTTTATTGTGAGGCTATTCATGACAATCCTTCACTTAGCGACACGCAAAAAATGCAATATCTCAAGGGAAAATTGCGTGGTGAGGCGGAAAGATTAGTACAGCATCTGAACATAACTTCAGAAAACTATGAGATATGTTGGCAACTCATTACACATCGGTACAACAATAAACAATTACTTTTTTCAAAACAGTTTCAACTTTTCATGAAACAACCGTCCATACAACGGCAATCTGCCTTTGAACTAAAGAGATTGTATGATACAACCATGGAGGCCATACATGCCATCAACAACCTCGGCGTGGATACATCATCCTGGGACCCCATGCTTGTACATATTTTATGTGAAAAGTTGGACACGGAAACTTATGCTGATTACATGGAGGCTAGGCAATCACCTCGAGAGTTACCGATGTTTGAAGAGTTCATGAATTTTATCGAAAGTAAATTTACAGCGTTGGAACCTGTCTCAAAGAAGAGGGAAAGAGCGGAAATTACAAAACCACATTTTAGTACACAGCGTCAAAATCCAGTTATCTACAAAAACTTTAAACCTACTTATTCGAAGAGCCCTGGCAACAACTCATATCACGTCATTTCCAATACTAATAAATGCATAGCTTGCAACTATGATCATGCGCTTTTTCAATGCAAGAAGTTTTTAAGTATGCCAGCACACTTACAATTGAGAACAATTACGAAACACAATATCTGCAAAAATTGTTTATATTACCATCCGAAAAATTATTGCAAATCAGAAAATCGTTGCAAAGAATGCAATTCAGCGCACAATACATTATTGCATGATGCGTATAAATCCAACTTACAAACAACTTCTACTGCTCCACATGTATCTGGTACAATGGGTCATCAGCACACACGTGCTCAAAATAACTATGTTACGGGCAATGATGACGAAATATTATTAGCAACTGCACTGCTGCAAGTCTTGTCCAGTGATGGTAGCTATGTGACTCTAAGAGCCTTAATAGATCAAGGTTCACAAATTACCCTGATAACCGAAAATGCAGCTCAAAGATTGGGGCTACAGCGAGAGCACCTGAATGCGTCCGTAGCGGGTATAGGGACTCTGTCTAATAAAAGTAGGGGAAAAATACAATTACATTGCAAGTCTATTTACAATGATTTTACATTTGACACTGAGGCGCTAATAATGTCACGTGTAGTCAATAATTTACCCAACGTATCATTTGCAAAGAAGTCTTGGGATCATCTCAAGGATATCGCACTGGCCGATTCACGTTACAACGAATCTCGAAGCGTAGATTTACTCCTGGATGCTGACGTCTATTCTCAAATCTTAATGAGTGGATTAATTAAGGGGCAAAACCAACAACCAATAGCGCAACAAACTAAATTGGGGTGGATATTGTCGGGGACTGTGAAAACGTATAACTGTCATGTGGTAATAAATAACGTTGAGGATTTATCACGTTACTGGGAAGTCGAAGACATTCAAGATGAATCCGAGGACTGCAAGACATCTCAAGATCAATTTTGCGAAGATTTTTACACCTCAACAACAAAACGTTTGGAAAATGGACGTTACGTAGTCAAAATACCAATGAAGAAAAATTTTGAAAAATCACTCGGCAGTTCCAAATCGCAAGCCATAGCTCAATTCAAACAATTAGAACAAAAATTTCGAAGGGATAGTCAGCTCTCGGACAGCTATAAAAAATTCATGCAAGAATATATTGCAATGGGACATATGAAAGAAAGCAAATCCGACAGGTACCCTTGTTGCTATTTGCCGCACCATGGAGTATATAAGCTAGATTCTACGAGTACGAGATTGCGCGTCGTGTTCAACGCTTCACAGAAAACATCATCAGGACATAGTCTAAATGACCTCATGGAATGCGGGCCTAAATTGCACAAGGACATCGATGGTCTTCTCATAAATTGGAGATTGTATAAATACGTATTTACAGCGGACTGCGAAAAAATGTATAGAATGATTATAGTTGATGAACTAGATCAACAATTACAGAAGATTGTATGGCGAGACACTCCTGAACAACCATTAAGATTTTATCAACTCTGCACAGTCACCTACGGTACAAAATCGGCACCGTTTCTTGCCCTTAGGACATTACAACAATTAGCTACAGACGACGGGGTTTTACACCCACTGGCAGCGAAAATAATACAAGACGAACTATACGTCGATGACGTTCTGAGTGGGTCAGATTGCATAAAAACGGCGTTAAATAAACAATCACAATTAATTAAAATGTTACACCAAGGGGGATTTAATTTAAGAAAATGGTCCAGCAATGATTCAAGACTACTTCAAAACATACCATCAGAAAATTTAAATAATTCATCCATAGACATTACAAATACAACGGCTACCAAGACGTTGGGTTTGAAGTGGGATTCTGCATCCGATACCTTCACAATAAATAGCAAGATTGATACGACAACCAACTCAGTTTACACAAAAAGAAAGCTTCTCTCTGACATCTCAAGGATTTTTGACCCTTTGGGGTGGCTAACTCCCATTACAATAAGAGCAAAATTACTTTTTCAACAAGTATGGTTATCAACATGTGAGTGGGACGACGTTTTACCCGACAGCTTACAGACAGAGTGGAAACGTTTTTTAACTGACATAAATTACATTGAACAATTAAAAATTCCTCGTTGGTTAGGGGATACTACGAAAAAGGTTCAGATTCATGGGTTTTGTGACGCATCGGAGAAGGTGTATGCGTGTGCAGTATACATTCGAACCACAAACAATCAAAATAAACCGTACATCACATTAATAGCGGCAAAATCGAGACTTGCACCGATTTCCAAAAAACTTACGTTACCGCGTCTCGAACTTTGTGGAGCACAGTTACTATCACGATTAATAAAAAAGGTATTACATATTTTAAAATGGGACACAATTGACAATGTTTATGCATGGACGGATTCTATGATCGTGCTTAGTTGGCTAAATGGAGATATTTCAAGGTGGAAAACCTTTGTTGCGAACAGAATATCACAGATTAATAACGTCATTCCTAAACAACACTGGAACCATGTAAAATCGGAGGAAAATGCAGTTGATTGTGCAACAAGAGGAATGAACCCCACACAACTCTTACAGCATCAGCTATGGTGGCATGGACCAACATGGTTGCAAACCTTTGACAAGCATGACGTCAGTGCTCCGGAAGTCATAAGTACGGAGTGTGAAATAAAAGGTAAACATGTGCAAGTATGTGTGACTCAATCGGAACCATCTTCTATCATTTTACAGTTAATAGACCGACATAATAACATGAGTCGAATTACAAGAATTGTAGCATGGATTCTACGTTTCATTACAAATAGCAAGCTGTCTAACATCGAAAAACCAGCTTTCCACCATCACCTTTCGTCGGAAGAATTATCAAATGCACAAAAATATATAGTCCGACAGATACAAAGATATGAATTTCATAAGGAAATTTTACACTTACAATCTAAGAAAGTCTTACAATCTAAAAGTAACATCCTCAGTTTGAATCCATTTTTAGATGAAGAAAATATATTGCGTGTGGGCGGAAGATTAAAAAACTCCAACTTAAACAAGTCTGCAAAACAACCAATGATCTTACCGCATAGCAATAAACTGACAAGTCTACTAATTGAACAAGCACATCTACGTACTTTACACGGCGGACCGAGATTAACTTTATCCTATCTTCGGCAAAATTATTGGATAATTGGAGGTTACAAGGCCGTAAAATTACAATTACACAAATGCGTTACGTGTCGTCGTTTTGCTAATCAACAACAACAACAGATTATGTCCGATTTACCACAAGCAAGAGTGACACCATCACGCCCTTTCACTCACACAGGAGTGGACTTTACAGGGCATGTCGATATTAAAGCTAACAAGGGTCGAGGAATTCGGACATTAAAGGGTTACATCGCAGTGTTCGTTTGCTTATCTACAAAGGCAATACATTTAGAATTAGTGTCTGATCTAAGCAGTTTGGCATTTCTAGCAGCTTTAAAAAGGTTTTGTGCCAGAAGAGGAACACCTCGGGACATGTACAGCGATAATGGTCGCAATTTCGTTGGTGCCAACCGCATCATGTTGGAACAATACAAGAAGATCTTGCAGAGCATAGACCAGGAAGTCCTAGATTGCATAGGCGAAATGAGTATCAATTGGCATTTCAATGCGCCAGTCTGGCCCAGTGCAGGTGGATTATGGGAAGCAGCGGTAAAAAGTATGAAATACCACCTAAAACGAGTCATAGGAGAACAACGTTTAACCTTTGAACAATTTACCACATTGCTATGTCAAATAGAAGCATGCTTAAACTCAAGGCCGTTATGTCCTATGACGGAAAATATCGAAGATTTGAACTGTTTGACACCAGGACATTTTATTATTGGGGCACCACTGCTTGCATTACCTGAACCTGTGGATGAAGAGAGAGATTTGAGGAAGAAACACCAATTAATTCAGAAAATGAGCAAAGACTTTTGGAAAAGATGGTCTATGGAATATCTACAACAATTACAGGCTCGTTACAAGTGGAAAAAACCTACAAAAGATCTTCAACTTAACGATATTGTTTGCATCAAGGAACCGAACATCCCTGTAGGCAGATGGCCAATGGGGCGAATAATAGAATTACATCCAGGGAAGGACGGTCACACCAGAGTCGTCACCCTGAGAACTGCAAATGGGAGTATGAAACGACCTATAGTAAAATTAGCACCCTTACTATACGCCGAGGAAAATACTAACGAATGTCCAGAAACGCATCAAAGTAACGGTGATCGATCTAAAACACATAGTTCTTCAAAACGATTAACCTGGAGCAACCTGTTGTGCTACACGTTGTTACTTTTTATGACATTATTAGCTCCCTCAGTTCAGCAAACATCAAATGTATATTATAATATTACATCATTGAGACCTAACCAAACATTATATTTCGACAAAGTTGCCGACATACAAGAGATTAAAGATGAATGGAAGTTAATACTTTATTACAATATGAGTACTTATTGGAAAAATACAGATGACCTACAAAAGTTTATATCACACTTAAGAAAGATGACAAAATCAAATTGGATGATGCAATTTCTAGTGATAACAAATCAATTAGAACATGATATGAACGAATTTCAATACTACAATAATTTACTAAAAACGCAAGCTGTACTTAAAAACAGAGTAAGAAGAGGAATCATTAATGGGGTAGGATATGTAGCAAATTCATTATTTGGTATTCTCGACCAGAGATTTGCTGACCAATATCAACAAGATATTGAGCTGATTAACCAAAACGAACAACACCTATTAAACTTAATTAAAAATCAAACAAGTATAATCGAAGCAGAGCATAACATTATTAAGAGAAACGAGAAAGTCATGAATCAACAATTGGAACTAATAAATGAACATATGAAAAGTGTGCAGACAGAGCTTACTGAAATCAAGGCAGACAGTGAGAATGCATCTTATGTCCTTATTTCTACCTTTGCAGCAGACAGAATTTTATCTAACTTAAAAAATATTCAATCAACTCTTATCAACACTCTCACTAACATGCACAATGGACATATAGACATGCATTTATTACCACCAAATCAGCTGGAAAGCCAACTAAATCATATTGCTAGACACTTACACGAACACCTGTCATTACCAGACATAAGGGATAATATAAGAGATATATATAAATTGTTACAGATACAAGCGAGAATTACAAGTGAGTATCTTATTATAGAAACTAGAATACCTTTACTGGATGATGACGCTTTTGAACTCGATAAGATCATCAGCGTCCCACAATTACTTACAAACTCGAAAAACATGCTAAATATTATACCCTCATCGAAGTTTATGGCCATTAACATACACAAAGATTCATTTATTCCGCTGGATGAATCGGACATAAGGTTATGCAAACCATTGAATGATAAAAAATTATTATGTCCCTTAAGCCATCCAATATATGATACACGTACAATTGACATATGTCGTATCAATATAATTACAAATAACGGTCTCAATTCTGATAAATATTGTAACTCGGAAGTACGCCGTTGTTATCACAAATGGATAAAATTGCATAAACATAACACCTGGCTGTTTTTCTGTTGCGAAGAATGCGCAGTACGCATTTTATGTCCAGACGGTATGGCGTCTAAACTGCTGAGCGGACAAGGTCTACTCACGCTCGCTAAAGGTTGTGTTATGAAAGGCGATAACTTTATGATTTACGCGAATAACGAGTATACAGACACAATGATTATCAACCAACGGCTGCTAACCCCAGAGATATCTCCCGTAAATACCGTTATTAATACCTCATATATGCACACCTTTCACACAGAAAACCATGATGATCAATTCCAAAAACTGCACGCGGACATACAAAATTTGAAAGCACATTCAGAGTTGCATCTTATTTCACACCACGATTTGCATCAATATATAATGATTTACATCGCTCTGATCATTGCCACTACACTCCTTATCATCTTCATCTGCCTGTGGGTAAGACATCGACGAGGTCAACCTGGACAAAGGGACGTCGAGCTGCAAGAGGATAGCGGCGAAACATCGTCGCCTGTGCCGACGCGGACGTCGCCAAAACCAATGTGTAGTGCAGTGAAAAGTGCAAGTGTTTTGAGTACACATAATACGTCAACCTCGCCGATAGTGCAAGTGAAATTTGACACTAATAGGGACTTGGAAAACTAACTTACAATTAAGCATATTGTTACTAACAAACGTACTATAGTTGTTTTTTATTGCATGTACTGTTTTTATGTTTTAATTTTTTAAATATTTTTTTTTTACACTTTGGTCTAGCATTGATTTAAAATATTTTATCTTATTATTTTACAATCTATTGCATCATTTTACATTATGTTTAGTATCATACTGTTTTGTATAGTTTGTGATACCTTTTATCCTTGTCGTTGTTCGGGTCGCCAATATGTACGAAGTACATCGTTGACCTACAATCAGGTCGACAACATCAGCACGACGCGACAAGTTGCACTTAACATATAAGTATTTTTATAGTAATTTAATAGTGAGTGTACGTACAGCCGTGGGCAAATAAACATCTTACATCGCATTCCGCCGTCTTTACATTTTTTTTACATATCCGTCATCCCGCGGTTCTAGGCGTTACACTCCGTTGCAGCAGCTGAACCTGGCTCTGCATCTAACAAACACTTTTAACGATTCTTAACGATATACTGAACTCTGATAGTAAATAAAATAACTTTTTTTTTATTCTAGCACAATCTACCCCAACTAGGCTGAGCCTGTACTATAGAAACCAGACAACTGATACTAATACTTATACTTTATTTTTTTGTAAACTATAACTTACTTAAATAGATTTAACACCCAGATACTTGGTGGGAATCGAACCGAACTAGATAGCGGCCAGGGTGTCTAACCACTAGACCATCAGGCCCGTCAATTATCTCTATGATGGTCAATTGTGACGTTTGCCAAATAATTTCTGGTCTCTAATGTACCATATTATATTGAACCTGTACATATTTAACCGCTTTAGGGTTGATGCAAACGGAGGGTATTATGGCAACCTCTAATCCCCTCAGGGGAGGATTTTATTCAGTACTAGCTGACCCACGCAGCTCCGCCTGCGCTATTTTTACGTTAACTAAACTTTTAATAACAGACATTCGCATCGAATACATAACCTCCTTTTTTATAGTGGGTTAAAAACTGGGACCCACTTTTTACTTGCTCTCCGAAGCACGGACCCGTTTAGTTCAAATGGCGTTAAACGGTCACCCATCTATTTTATGACCTTACCTAACGTTGCTTAACCCGATCGATTACAAAACCTTGATAACAACTCTATATGAATGTTACCTTACTGATATTTATTATATTATAAAGAAAAATTGATAAAATCGGACCAAGCGTATAACCAAGTACCCATGTTGACTTTAATACCCTCTCCCAAAAGAACCGTGCTAGATTACGGGATAAAAAGTTTCCTATGTCCTACCTCGTAGTAAGATCTCAAATCATGCCAAGTTTCATTTGAATCCATTCAGTAGTTTCGGCGTGATGCGCAGCCGTGATACAGACAGACAGACAGATAGACAGACAAAAATTAAAAAAATTACAATTTCGGCCTCAGTATCGGTAATAGAATGCCCTCCAAATATAATTTTCAAAATATCTTCAATGTACAGAATTGGACCTGTTACAGTTTTATTATAAGTATAGATTGGACTTTATTCGGCTGCTGATGATGGTGATTTGGAGATCACATACGTGAATTGGGCGATAAGACTAGGACAATGAGGCGTAAGCGCAGCGACAGCAAGGTGTAAGAGTGGCACGACGACGATTGCGTATTTCGTTTGACAACTAAAGTGATGGTCACTATGCCAAAGTGATCATCAAATAACTGTCAAATGATTCATTCGGTATTGCCTAACTTGAGTGACCAATAAATACCAATGTTAAAATACTTTCAGTTGACATCAAAATTCGGTGGATAACTAAAGCTTTATAATAGTCACTTGGGTGGCTAGAGATACGCAACAGCACTGCTGATCACGAGTTTGACCTAAGGCGAGTTTTATACGAAGAATCCTAATTTGTTTGAGTTAAGACGGTACCAATCCGACGCAAATTCGTTAATGTGCCGTTACGTCTGTGGCAACCTTTACACAGTTAAATTGAGCTTACAACATACTAACTGAGCACTAATTATTCATAATTTGCTGTAATTTCATTTAATTTGGTACCTATGTCTATATTTGAGCTCTACATATGATAATTATCACGGAGACGTCATTTTATTAAAATAAGACCTTATGAACTATTTAGTAGATTATATTAGTTAGAGTCATATTCGTCACTAAGCGATGATCACCTGATAAACCCCAATCTAGAAGCCTACCACTTATAAAAGATTCTGGAATATTTGCGGATTTATCTTTTTTTTTAGTAATAAATATAGCTATGTTACTCAGGAATAAAGTAGCATTCTAAAGATGAAAGAATAGAATAGAATAGTTTATTTCAATTTAAAATATGAACAAGTGTTCATATTTTAAATTGAAATACCCAGGCTACTACATTAACATTAATAATACCTACTAGTACACAACACTTGCTCAAGTGTTTGGCGGAGCAACCGCAAGCCCTGTTCTAGGAACGAACCTGTGGTACATACCTGTACCACCACTAGACCATCAGGCCCGTTTATTATCTCTCTGAACCTGTGGTACAGGTACTAGCAGCTCCCCGTTTCCACACTTGAAGCACGTACTTAGTACATATAAGAGTAGCTCTGTTTCGTACCTGTATTCCCAAAATAGGTGTTTACCTGTATAATGGGAAAGATTTATTTAAATCGGTTCAGTAGTTTGAGTTTATTTGTTATAAACCCACAAAAATACAAATCGTTCTTCTTCATAATATCAGAGTTGATTTAATACTAGCTGAACCTTGCAGCTCCGGCCGCGCATATTTACATTGTTGACATTTCTTCTAAGCCACCCCATGATTAGTTAGAGCGAACAAAAATTAGTCAAGTCTGTCAAGCTGTTTAATGTGAGACTAAAGTATAGATTAAAGAATCTGGTTTGTACAAGAGAATCAGTTTTATGAATGCATGTCAAATTGAAAAAAAAATAGTTGATGTTTGGATGTGATTATGCTACAGGATACCAAGCCGGGTACTCGTCACATCAAATCTCATTACGTGATTGCATAAATGGTTTTAACGACGTGACTAGTATGGAGCATCTTCGTTATAAATATAATAATTATAATGTTTTTCCTATGTATATGATAAATTTAATAACTGAGTGCCTCAGTAATCCGGCGGTTGTAAAGTGCTGCAGATCGTCACTTCTAGAGTTCTAGGTTTCTGTCAAAATTAGCCTCAAGTTAGGCTTTGTACCTAAAATAGCTATTAAACGTAGGTTTAATCTTACTGCTAAATAAGAAGAGCTTCAATCAATGTATTATTCTGAACTAGCAATCAACTGCGGCTTTGCCGCGCCATTTTAAGGCCTTACCTTATAGGATATTCAGACCAAAACTCTATAAAATAATGTAGCTAAATAATACTGAAAACCGAAACAAAATACATTGTATTCTACTGGTTGACATCCGTAAGATGAATAGAGCCCAAATGAAAACCAGTGTCAAACGTTTATGCTTAATATTAAGCTGATCTGGGTACCTGTTTAGTCCTGCTACGTGAAACATGATTAGTAATAAAATTAAGCTGTTATATCTGTAAATTATGTACATATTTTGTTTGTATTTGTTAGTCTCTCGTTACTACGGTGACTATAGTTTTTTCTTTGTGTGGTTAAGATGTAATAAGCGAACAAACAGCCAGACTACATACACACGTAAATAGCCACTTTAATGATTTTATAATATTTATAGGTTAAAGATAACAATAACGTGTTGCTAATATTTTAACAACATAGCCTAATAGCGACATCTAGCGGCATATCTTTATACTACAGCCGAGTTACGAGAGTTCACATTAGAAATATCTTTAGCTTCCAACACTAGAATGTGGTACAATAAAACAAAATGAGAGTAGTAAAATATTCAGTGATTAATTCACTAGAGTAACTGTCTGAGCTCTACATATATCTCTCCTTACATTAGGTTTATTGTAAACTTTTATATTTAATTCCGAATGTATAGTTGGGAGCAAAAGAGGAATTAGGAATAGAGCCTGCACTAAGTTCTATCTGACTAAACCGCAAGGGACTTGCCGTGATGGTAATATAGTAAGGATACAACCTAATTAACATATATCACACTAAGACGACTAATAAGTAATTATGAATAGTTATTAGAAGGATAAAACTAGTAGAGATACTGAATAGTTGTACGATAAAATTGTCACGGTTTGTGCCTCATTGGCTATTGTAATATTATTATTACAATATATAATACTAATTATTATTATTTACCGTTACTGAAAAAAAATATTATGGTAATGATTAACGTTAATACTCATTAAGCTATTTTTTTACATCTGATTATTTAGACTATCGAAGCCATTTATGCTTACCTGTAATAATACGAGAAAATCGATATCTCTGCTCGCTCTCAGAGTATAAAGTATTGATCAGGTGTGAATGCCGAAATACGTAAATAATACTAGTATAGTTTTAGGTAACTTGTAACCTTTGCTTAAGACTGTATATGTATAATGCAAATAAATGAAATGAAATAATACGATTTCAATCACTAGATTAATAAATCATTAACTCTAATTAATTGACGTTTGTAAGTGTAGCAGTATAACTTATCGAAGAAAAATCAACCTTATGAAAACCGGTCGAGTGCGAGTCGGACCATAAAGGGTTCCGTGCCATTTTTAATTAGTAGGTATCAATAAAATTTGTATTTGTCGTTATGGCCGCTAAAACGACTAATACTAGATATTGACTTGCACTTACTAGATATGCACTTGGCTAATTTATTCAACTGTAAAAATTTCAACTCAATACCTATTACAGTTCATGAGATAGTACAGCCCGCTGACAGACAGACGGACGGACGGAAGGACAGCGGAGGGTTAGTAATAGGGTCCCATTGGCACCCTTCGGGTACGGAACCCTAAAAAGCAGAAATTAAGAGCCATCTAAACAGATTGTGGAATATCGTAATATCATCACCAATATTAATAGTTTCAGATAGCTGCAACATTTTCGTCAAATTTATTATGTAACTCCAGAAATAAATCTCATCACGTAGTATATTTAAACTATAGAGTACTACATGCTTATATCATTATCAACTAAATGTTGTTTTCATAAGATAATATTTCAAATTACCATTAAGAGATAACTCGACGAATACATGTCTGACCTCTGGACTTAGTAAAAAAATTAAACAAAATTCGAATAAAAGAATGTTGTGCACAAAATGTTGTGTCTTTATACATATATTGTTTGTAAAATATATA
Organism: Furcula furcula; assembly: GCA_911728495.1. Taxonomy (NCBI): domain Eukaryota; kingdom Metazoa; phylum Arthropoda; class Insecta; order Lepidoptera; family Notodontidae; genus Furcula; species Furcula furcula. The sequence continues at coordinate 21,840,565 of OU452248.1, forward strand.
AACACTCGTAAGTCATCGATGTCAATATTTACCAGATTAGTAATCCAAAATGACATCCAAAATATGGCATCAGATGCATTACTAATATACTATCTGTGATATATTTGCAACTTTTGTGTAAAATTTAAATTTGTTTAAAAATAAATATAAGCAGTAAAAAAACAGACAATCTAAAATAAAAATTTGAACTAAGAACAGGCGCGTACTTTAAATTCATATCTTTCTGTACTACTTATGATACTGTAAGCTCTTTCTGCGTAGATCGGACTAACAATAATAATTAGAAGACCTGAGGGTACCCTAAGACAACTATAACATATGGACAGCTAACACCTCAGTCCGCCCGTGACCATGAATACTGTAAAGTATTCGAAACGTCGGGAAATTAAAATCAAAAATAAACCGCGATATAATCCGTAAAATTAGTTTCATTTCAATGTGTAATAACCGCGTAAATATCAGAAATCATTTTGAGACCGTTTTTCGAATCGTCACACATTTTTTAAAATCCAAATATAAAAATCAACGATTACAATGAAATTGATTATTATTATTATTATTATATTATAGCGTCAAGTCATTTGAGCTGTGATGAGTTTTTCATAAGGTCAACCGATACCTATGGACTTTTAAACAATTTACTTTTTACACTGGTCAGCAGAAAATTAGATTTGGTCAGCAACTGATTTGATTAGCATTGTTTAAAATTTTAAACAATACTTATATCAATACTTATATAAGTTTTTCAATTGCTTCGCGTTTAATGCCTTAACTTAATAAAGTAAATATTCTATAAATATAGTCATCAATATAGGTATTAAGAAGAACAAGAGGTCATTATTGAGCATCCCTAAAGAACTGTTATCGCATAATACCAACTGTTTACAGACAATTTATTTACATTCAATCGTAATGAGTCACTATGCACTTGGCTAATTTATTCATCAGTCGCCACCCCTGTCCGCAGGGGCTATACTCCTACGTCTGTTAAAAAAAAACGCACGGGCTTGTATTATTATTATAAAATTACGAAGAAATTAATCACCGGCACGCAATCTTTTTGATATTGTCAGTACTTGGCGAGCGCTGCGCATGCGTCGCGCACACTCGCGAACCGTTTTAAATTTAGAACCGTGTCACCAGAATTCGCTGGGCTATTTTGACATCGCAAACTGTGGATTTTAACTGAATTTCATTGCGCTAATTGTACACCGATAATCGGACCAATTAGTTCGATCAAAAAAATTCTATGCTTTGCCATTCGTATGTGAAGTGAAGTTGTATAGTGGTGTATAGTGCAAATAGTGTACTCTGCGTGTGGTTATGCAGACCGAGTGTTGAAAACTATACAAAGATGTTTGGAAGAACAATTCTGATGTTGATATTGTTATGGAAGAAAGGTAAACTTATATGTAGAAGAAAGGTAAACTTATAGTAGTATAAACACCTAAATAATTTTCTTTAGATGCTTTTCAAACATCTAAATTGAATCCACTAAATTTCAGTTTCAACATCACACTACCGGCTTCAGAGAGATCATAAATGAATTTTACTACGAGCAGTTAAGCATCCGTAATAATTAATTAATATTAATGTAATAATATTTTGAGACAATCCACACTCGGTCAACTGATCTTAAACTAGGCAGAGCCTGTACTATAGTAACCAGACGACTAATACAAATAGACTTCTTTTTTTAAATAAATACATATAACGTGATAGTATCTGACGCGTGGGAATGGAACTCATGACCTATCGGGTAGTGGCCAATCTAACCACTACACTAACAGGCCCTTTCTCATAAGAAGTAATATTTACGGTACGGTAGAGTTATCATCTAGAGCATAAATGACGTTTTGTATAGGATTTTATTATTTATGATTAGAGACATAAAAACCGCGGCCGAAGCCGGGGCGAGTCGCTAATGAGATATTTTTGCTACTCTCGCAAATGTAACCAACTGGATAGATACATGTACTATACTTAAATATCATCAATATATATAAAAGAAGATGTCCTGAATGATTGACTGATTGACTGACTGACAGACAACGCACAGCCTAAACCGCTGGCTCTAGAGACTTGAAATTAGGGAGGTGTATTCTTCACAATACGTAAACGCACACTAAGAACGGAATTTTCAAAATTCGCATCCTAAGGGGATTATGTTTATATCCAAATAGGGGATTTATGTTTTATAAAAAAGCGTTATAATTCATGAACGTTTGGTACTAGAGCCTTGAATTTTCACACGCAGACGCCTCAAAGAAAATAAACAATGACGTGTTTTTGAATTTCTCGAAATTTCTTAAGTCGAAGTCACAGGACCTCAATTTTTGTAAAAAATAATTATTTTACGATTTCTTAACACATTTCAATTTTTTCCGATACAATATGATAGATAGGATTAGGACGAAGTCAGGTTTAAGATATTATGAGGGTTTTAAGGTCAAAATAGGACCCCTAAATTAAAAATCTCGCGTGTGGTGTCTTTTAAAAGGTAATTGAAAACCGGTTTTTTATGATATAAGCGGTAGGAATGAGTTATATCATGGGTTATAAAACAGCACCGCGCGCACCCGCGTCAGGCTGCCACCTAAAAAAAAAAGCTACCGCCTCGCTCCTCAGCCATAAGCCCGGACAAATAACGGGCAACCTTCGGAGTTGTTGGTTGGACGTTTGGGTTGTGGGCCCTAGATGTCCATTTAGTTCGGGGCGTTTTAGTAGGTAAGATACCTACTCCGGTTCGGAGCTAGGTACCGAATCAAACCAAAAAAAATAAAGCCGGTCAAGTGCGAGTCGGACTCGCGCACCGAGGGTGCTATAGCTACTTTTCGCATATAAATGTTATTTTACTATTCTTCTAATACCTCAGATAGTAAAAAACCGAACTAAACCCGACCAAATTTATCCAAGTTAACCCTTTTAAAGAGTTTAACTCACACTTATTTATTTTATGACGCTGAAGCTAGGTACTGAATCGAGATACCACAGGAGATCCCGGGGTTCCCTCTCATGGCCGATGAGATAGCCGCTGGGGTTTTAGTGGGTAAGAATCCCACATACCCCGGTCAAGCCCCACATCTCCCGGACTTTTGAAATTTTCCCCAGCGAAAAAAACGGTACCGAATCGAACCAAAAGAAAACTAAAAAAGAATCATGTTAAGTGCGAGTCTGACTCGCGCATCGAGGGTTCCATACAAACCTTCTTTGCACGTATTAAAGTTATTTTATTATTCCTCTGATACCTCAGATAACAAAAACCCAACCGCAAAACTAAGTTTGTTTCTCGAGGTATTTTAAAATTACTTAAAACCTGTACTACTTAGAAACATCATTTTTTTTTAAATATAGATAGACCTCTATTAACTATTATTATTTCAGGTTTTTCCCTTCACAAACTACGGAGATAAGGGGGGAACGGTATTTTTCGTGACAATTTTGGTTATTAGCCAAAAAACACAAGACATAAACCAAATAATAATTGTTTTGAAATTTGCAAATGAAGCCCTTTCATATAATAATAATGTCCCACTTGATATTTTTTTTACTAAACTTTTCAAATATTTTTAATTCTAGATGCGGTACGAAGCGTCAGGCTGACCGAGCTCCGTGTGCCAACTCATGAGCCTGAAGGTGGAATGGCCCTGCTTGGGTGTCAGTACGATATGGAGAGCGACACCCTTTATTCAGTAAAATGGTATAAGGACGAAAAAGAATTCTACCGGTATATACCAAAGAATGAGCCTCCCATGTATTATTTCCCTCTGCCCGGCGTCAACGTTGATGTAAGTTCCTATTCTTATGGCGTATTAAGACGAATTTATTTTTAGATAATGTAGTAGTTAAATCTTCTTAAAGGTTGCTTAAAGTTACTTTATAGTATACTAGCTGACCCACGCAGCTCCGACCGCGCTATGTTTACGTTAACTAAACTTTCAATAATATACATTCGCTTAGAATACAAAACCTCCTTTTTTAAAGTCGGTTAAAAACTTGGACCCACTTTGTACTTGCCCTCCGAAGCACGGAGACGTTTAGTTCAAATGGCATTAAACGGTCACCCATCTATTTAATAACCTTACATAACGTTGCTTAACCTGATCGATTTCCAAACATTGTAACAACTGTCTATGAGTGTTCCCTTACAAATATTTATTATAATTATAAATTGTTAAAATCGGAGCAAGCGTATAACCAAGTACACATTTTGACTTTAGTCCCCTCTCCCAAGGGAACCGTACCGAATGACGGGATAAGAAGTATCCTATGTCCTACTTCGGAGTATTAACTCAAATCATGCCAAGTTTCGTTTCAACCCATCCAGTAGTTTCGGCGTGATGCTCAGCCGAGATACAGACAGACAGACAGACAGACAGACAAAAATAAAAAATAAACATTTTTGGCTTTTGTATCGCTTATAGAATGCCCTCCAAACATAATTTTCAAAATATCTTCAATGTACAGAATTGGACCTGTTACAGTTTTATTATAAGTATATAATATGTGTGAGTTCTGCATTTGGTTCTGCGTTTGGTTCCATAGTACAGGCTGTGCCTAGTTTTGGATCAGATGACCGTGTGTGAATTGTTCCAGAATATTATTATTATTAATACCATTACATATAAGTATTTGTATGAGTTTGTACACATCGAGAAAAAATATAGTTTACTAGATGAGTCTACCGTGTTGTCTGCTCTTAAGGAATGGGATATAAATATTCCCAATGCCAACAGTTGCGTCTAAATTTTATAGACACAATAAACAAACTGTAAAGATCAGCTGGAACGAGGTCACGGTTTCCTTTTAAACATTTTCGTTTAATTGTTCTATACACTTATGCCCTAAGACTATCAGAAAAACTCTCAATTAAACAGAATGAGCAAGGATCTTTTGCTGACAATTTGTTTATATTTCAATACGGTGTTACGTTCGCCTGACGGCTAGGTACAATAAATAAAAACAACTAATAAACTTACAAGTTATTTATTGTAATCGACAGTAAATAAATAAAATATAACCCAGCAAGAAATTAAATTTGCACAGAAAAATTAAAACTCTATAGTCTCTAAAATTGCACAAAAAACCAAACTCTAATGTCTCTAAAATAATGGCAAAACACACGGGTGTGGATTCGCGGCACAGGGAAGTTATCTGGTCTGAACAATAAAATAGTGCAGGGCTTAACTTATGGCCGTCCGACTCCTCGACGCTTGGGGGTCTTCGGTAAGTGCCTTCAGCCGACACTCGGTTACTTGGAGGGAACCGGTGGCTCAGGTGTTGCAATGCAGCCTGAAGCGTCGCCGCTTGTACAGTCAATCTGTACGGTGACCTCGTATGATGGACCGGTCTCCTGGCCCGTACAGTGAAATTCTAGCGGTGTACGGTGGACGGTGGACTCCTAGCGGTGAACTCCTGGCGGAGAACCCCCAATCCTGGAACGGGTCGAAACGACTTCTGTAGCGCGAAAGATCCGATGCCCTGGCACTAAGTGTGACCAGATATGGGCGTCGGTATCTTTCGCAAAACAATTAAATATTATGCGGAATGGAGTGGTGAAATGCATTTCCGGTTGTAATGTAATTTAAAGAAAATTAAATATTTAAATAAAATATTATTACACAACCCAGAATCAAATCTCCAACTGTTTTTATGCCAGATAATCACTACTCCACAACGCCATATAGAACAAAAGAAAATATTACATTTTACATTAGCAATTATAATAAAACATATTGAAGGAACAAAGACTTTTAATATTTATTTCCCCGGTACATTCCTTCATAATAAAATGATGAACTAATATAATGAAAGATAATTATGTAAACATCTTCATTACAGTTGGTAGATGTCTACTCCAGACAGATGTATCTCCCTTAAAAGGGAGGGGTTTCCTAAATTCTACCACTCGGCTAGCGCTTGGGACCTATGTTTTACATTTCTACTACACTACAATTGGCTACAAAACCTAAAGGAAATTAAGACATTGCAATCAATTTATTCTTACGGATTATATCGCGATTTATTTTATTTTTCGATTTATTTATTTTTTTTTTTTTTTTTGGGAAAAATAAAATAAATCGCGATATAATCCGTAAGAATAAATTGATTGCAATGTCTAGTATTCGCGTAAATAAAAGACAACATTATGAAATTAAGACATTCTTATACAACAATGCAGTATTTCTAATGTGTGCATTGAATGCACACATTAGAAATACAAGACTAGAAGTTTATTTTATAATAACAAACCTGTAAACAATTTTTACTCTGGAAAATTTTATTAGGCTACTAATTATGAAAAACACAATGCTTATTCTTTGCAAGTATGAACTGATATTATGGAGTTTAAACTAATTGGATATTCTAAAATAATAAGTACTCATTAAAATATAGGTTATGATCACCGGCATAGACTACACAATGGAATTAATTATTGAGACTATATTACACCTGATTCTTGTGAGAGCAAAAACTGATTGGACTATGATATAGGAATTTTATAAAGAAAATACCGTGTCGAAACATATATAAGAGTTATTGGAATGAATAAATAAATGAGGTTATAATTTATTGACATTAAAGCATCCTGTCACATTCATTACATAGAAGAAATGAAATTAAGAAATAAAATAGCAATAGCAACGTTAATACTATAAAAAGGTTGAAGATATTACTTGCTAGACTGTAACCGAATTACCTAACATAAAAATTAATCAATTTGTATAATTGTATAAACTTACCAAGGGGGTTAAAATCCGGTATTTAAAAAACAACAATATGGAAACAAATTAACCACTGTGAATCTGAGAAGGTCGTACTTCAGCACAGAACTCTTTGCTCACAAATAACACGCGTGTCACTTCAACAATCAAAAAATCCAACATGAAAAATGACCGGATTCCCTCGCACATTCCAATTATATACACTACAATAACCTACGGCACGAGCGACGCGTTCTAGAATAAATTCCGATATCTATTCCTTCCATCCGACATCATAACATGTGCGACAGAGATACGAAATGGACAACAATGATGCTTCCGAGCGAGAAGGAGCATAAATAGAAAGGGCTAGACGCTAAAGATATGAAGATCGTTGATACGGGTTCTAGAAAGTTGTTCTCGTTCCTGACACTGAAGAATGCCATATATGGCGCTGTGAGCGCTAATACTAGTTGCGTCGCCCGGCTTCCGTACGGTAATATAATGATGTTGGGATTGTTTGTTCGTAAAGTTTTTATTTTACTATTTTAATGATTTTACGTTGTTACAACGTGACAACGGGTAAAATAAAATAATAGCCAAATCGCTCAGATTCTTTGTCCAATGCGATACTTTATAACACCGTTTATGGGGTTTAAATATTTACCTACTGGGTTTTAAAAAATGAGACTACCATTTTAACTTTCTCACGTATTATTTAATTATCGTTAAATATAGACCTCGTCAGTAATAGTATTATGTATTAATTTTTAATACATATTTTCCGTTACGATATCTACTATGTTTGGGTAAAGATCTCACTGCTCTATCACAGAATTAAGAGCTAAAAGGTAGGTCATTCATGCCGATGCAGTCGACGGTAGAGCGCACTTGTTTATTAACCACACTTTGACCAGTTGTCCAAAGAATGACTGTACTTACTGACAGTAAAAAGGGTAAAGCGGTGGTCAGCACAGTGACTCCAAACATTAGATGCACTTGTCTACTTTAAGTATAATGTTTATTCCAGTTATCCCGGTCCTCAAACAACGTAGTCGCGCTGTTAAATTTAACTCAAGATTCAGCCGGGGTCTACCGCTGTGAGGTCTCGGGCGAAGCACCCGGGTTTGATACTGTCTTCAAAGAAAAGTACATCAATATACATTGTAAGTGAACATTTTTGAGTGATGCATGTTGGTGCAGTGCGTTGGTTGCTGTAAACAGGATAAATATCTCTCTGCGTGTCTGATCTGTATAAGTTACAGAAATCTAAATAATTATTCAGATGTATGTGATCTTAATTTATTGTAACGGGTGTAAGGGACATCGTACCGAAAACCGATACCAGGGATCCAGTACATGATTCTGAACATCCTAGTGCTGAAATTTTTCATCGGCTTTTTCATAAATTACCAAAAAAAAACATTTTAGTATAACATCATTATTGGTATAATAATAAAGCATAATTTTAATTTAAAAACTATAAATTTATTATTTGTGGAAAATTTATTTATTTATTTATTATGTATAATACACAAAAACAGTACATAGACAATTAACTACTATTATTTTAGAAAATTAGCAATGTAAATTGAAAAATAAGTTATTTTCGCATATATTCATTACATGCTCAAAAATTAATAAGTTAGTCATTTGTCATTATCCATATAAATGGTTTCTGTAATGTTGTAACGGACAATATGAGAAATCTTATAAAAAAGTTTTCGGTACGTGACTACGTACCGAAAACTTATAGGGTGTATGGGACTCCATACACCCTGTATTTAATATATTATAATGTATGTTTGTAGCAGTTATCTGCTTGTTATAGTATCATTGCTTAACCTAGGTTAGGATCAGATAATTATCATCATCAGGCGAAAAACTTCCACTGGTAAACATAGGCCTGCCCTTTGAAAACCCACAAACGAAACGAAAAGTTACTATTTTTATCCGCGGGCAACGGTGACCTTTATAATGTGATCGGTCCACCTAGTGGAAGATGCAACGTAGGCAACTTTGCGTCTTCCAGTTCATGATCCTTTCTGAACATTTCTTCCCCACCGGTTATCAGTTCTTTGAGGGATCTGGCCTGCCTATTGTCATTTCAAAGAGACTCTGAGCATAGCTCTTTTCATAGTCCGTTTAAGCTTCTTAAAAAGCCAGCTATTAAGCTACCTCGACTCAGTGCCATATGCTCGAAAACGTCGAGTTGACAATATGCGTCTAAACCTCATAAACTAACTTAACTCTTTTAGTGCTCCCAAGAAGCGGACCCCGAGTCACAGGCCTCCAAGAACAGTACAGCATAGATGACCTAATCGTGGCCAATTGTTCACTGCCACCTTCCCGGCCTAAGGCGAGCCTCAAGTGGCTGGTGAATGACCAGCCGGCTCCTCCAGAATACATCAATGGGCCCTGGTACAAGGTGTCAGCGGAACGCCCTGATGCTGCGGAAACTATTCTGCAGTTGAGTTTCAAAGCTGCCACTTGGCATTTTGTCAACGGTGCTATCAATTTAAAAGTAAGTACTTAATTATAGATAGAAAAAAAATTCTTAAATGTCATAAAGTCTGGTTTTACTTATAAATTAATCTTTTTTTCCTCTACTTTTCAGCCCGTGCTGGTCTAGATTACTTATTTTGTAATCTGTATTTCAATTAAAAATAGCTAAAATACCGTATTTTGTATTTTATATTTCAAATACTTTACTTAAAGATATATACATTCATACATATAAATCCATTTCTTCTTAAATCTTTTGTACGTAATCCAAAACAAATCAAACATTTAATTTAATTGTTCATTCTAATTGGATTATTAAAAGCTTTACTGATATTTTTAGTTCCGAGATATTAAGATATTAAAGTCAATGAATTGTGTGCGTAAGGCTGGCTGCTTGAAGACGCCCCTTTAATTCTTATATTTGTAAAATACCTTATTTGGTTTCAGTGCCAAGCAACGATAGCACCTCTATACCAAAAGGAAAAGGAGTCGACCCACTATATCGCCCTTCCTTTCACTCTGACTACTCCAGCCACAGAAACAAACAGCAAAGGTAAAGATATGGTAATCAAGTCACCTTTGAATAACTCAGAAACACAAAGAAGCTAAGTGCTATTACGATAAGCTTGCGCCCAGCAGAAATCAGTACTAACTTAGTCAACAAAATGGAGGTGTGTAACCTACTTTGGCCAATAACATAATACTGTAGGTGACAGCGGATTCGTTTCAATCATTAACTTTCTTTATTATAAGCTTTTAGTTGATTGATGTCTATCTATGTTGTATAAAAATTATAAATACATAACTCATTTCTAAACAACTTTCTCGTTTCAAATTGAGCAGATTTTTGATATAACGAACTACGTGAACTCGGTGACAATGATTGCATTGTTAGCAAGATATACATTAGGATGGAACCTATAATATCATTGGATGGAACCATGAATTCTAATATTAGAGCCGATAAGAACTTTTTATGAAACGCATGAATGTAGTATAACACAGATAATTTAAACAATCTATGAAATACATATATACTAAAAGGTATAATAATGTTAGTCCGTAAAGTATAGTCTGTAAAATGTGCAAAATAAACATTTAGTTACCTTAATTTTTCATTTTCTTGTTTTATTAGAAGAATTCAAATTATTATGTAATTAAAAAAAAATACAAACCGCAATATGTAGGTACATCATTGTACATAATATATCTCAATTGAAGGAAGGAGAATACTTATGGAAGGTATTTATTATAGTCTTTTACATTTTCAGATGATTCAGCGTTTGTGGAGATTGACTTAACTGCATTAGTCTTACCATTTCTTCTATTACTAATATTGTTTTAATAATATCGTGATAGTACAACAAATATTAAATACGTAACTAGCCAAAGCACCCAACTGATAATTCCGCTGCCTATTAAAAAGCTAACGTTCCGGCCACAAAAAAATATATTTTGTTTTTAATTTCGTCACAGACTATTGTTCCTTACATAAAATATTTTGTTTTCTAATTCTTCCCGCTTCAAATTTCACGTATTTCAGTTTAAACGTGGCGAATTCTCTGAGAAGCATTTTAGATACGGTTAAACAATTCTTCGGAAGTTCACTAAACTTGAACATGGAGCGAGGCAGTGACTGTAATATAATGTAGTTACGTATGTATGCAACTAACTAGAGAACAGAAGTTTATCCTGCAAGCGCTTCACGCCACCACAATCTTGAATACAATTCCATTTATAGGTAAATGCCGTGATTTTTTGTTTATAAAATAATTGTTTTTTTATAAAATTTGTTTTTTTTAATAACTGCATTTTAAATAAAATAAAACACATTATTTTTAACTAACTATAGATTGTTTTAATAGTTTAAAAAATAGAATTAAATGATAAAGTTATCGACTTGGAATAGAGATTTAATAAATAAGAAGTTTAGCACTATGATTTTTTTTTGCACGTATATTTAGATATGTAAATATTTTTCTTTATATTAGACAATCTTATCTTTCTTTTTTGGTTCTGAGTTGTTTTTAGTCACATGTGACAATAGTAGTTTATGAAACTGTTGCATGATATGGAGGGTTATTAAAACACGATTGCGTCTTTATATACCGAGCCGAAAGCGAGGTTTATAATAGTATTACACACGTGTTTAGTACCTAATTATATGCAGTTTCATACACTACTTTATCTGAACTCATGTACAAGATAAAAAAAAAGTTTATACCACCAACTACAAATAGATTAAAAAAATATGTAATATTTTGGCGCTCAATTGATTCAAATAACTTCTATGCGCATGTGCGTACAACTGCGTGCCACCAGAGACAATGTTTCACCTCTGATAAATTCGATTTGTAATCTCTGGTCAGTAAAAAATTAATAATTATAGACTTGGTAGTATGGTCCTGCCCAAAAAAGACTAAGGTGGTTTATAATAGAAAATAGAGTTGTTTTAAAGCATCGTTTTGTTCGGGAGACCATGGATCTAGAATATATGGCAGGCCAGTACATATTTTGAAGAAAAAAAACCTTTTTAATTTTTTCAAGAGGCATGTGAATGAAGTTTTTTTTTCTTGCTTCTGGCTTGACGGAGATAAAGTTTGTGGTAATAGTTTCGAGTTCATAATTTGAATATTACGATATGTGTGTAGATTAACTATTTTATTAACATATTTAAATTAATGGTATTTCAATTAATTTAGTTTAGTTAATGCTTATCACTATATTGTTTTAATAAATATTTGTGATATTACTATGCATTCGGTGACTTTTAATACGTATGTGTTAGGTTTTATGCATTTATATTGTATTTTTTAGTTGTAGTTAAATCCATTTATTTATATTTAAGTGTAAAAAAATAACATAGTTGGATTGTGATTATACCTGCTTAGTATGGACAAACAAAATTGTATTGTACTTTAAATAAATAAAAATAAATAAAAGTGGTTTTGTTTTATATGATTTATTTACATTGCTACATAGCTCGATATTCAGTAACACAGGTCATATTTTCCTTCTTATGTTGAGTCAATTTCATCGGTTATCAGAATCCTGTACCTCGGGGGCCATTTGGACCTCCTCTAGGGTAACCCTCGTCACTACTCCCTCCGTTTTGAGATCCTGGAAAAGCCCCACCATTGCCTTGTCCTCGACCAGAGGGACCTCTATTCTGACCGTTGGGACGGGGATACCCATTGCCAGAAGAAACGCCTTTTCCATTACTGCCTCCGTTAGCTCCATTTGGTCCTCCACTTGGGTAGCCATTTTGACTTCCCGAAAAATCTTCGGATCCAGACCCGGACGGGTACCCCTGCGAGCCTAATGGACCCTGCGATAAAGGTCTGTTCCTTCCATTGGAACTTCCAGGACCTCCAGAGCCTCTAGGATTGCCAGGTCCGCCGCTAGGATAGCCTTCAAAGCCACCTGCATCAGCTTGAACAAATGCATTCGCATCTTGGTATTGTCCAGAACTGCCTGGTTGATTTTGACCAGGGAAACCCGAACCGCTGCCAGGGAAGCCGCCATTTGGACCCCCTTGAGTGTAACCTTGGCTGCCAGTGGATCCAATTCCACTTCCTGATGATGGAATAGTCAAATTACTTGTTAGGCTATTAGGTAAATACCTTCAGTAATGGATACTAAGTTGTTGGTAAACCGTGGGCAGCATCACCGCCACAAAACAGCAGCGCAGTATGTAGGCATTACTATTTTTCGAAGTAAAGAACACGATTATCATCAGTCGAAAGACATACCCACTGCTGAACAAAGGCCTCTCCCTTTGAAGGGAGGATTTGTCACAATCAACACACTTGGCAGGCATCTTGGAGATCGCAGTAGGCAGTAGGTAATTTAATAGAAAGATCCTGCTGCCCGTTTTCTTGTTTCCTTACGACACCCAATGGAAGGAGATCAGTGAGTTGTATTCTTACCCGGACGTTCCGGCTTGTAAAGAACATGTTAGCTGATGAAATTACCAGGCTCAAGAGAGTTAACTCATGACTTTGCCGTCAGGTGGCGTCCTTTCAAGCAAGATATAGAAAGGTTTTGAAAAAAAAATCATAATGGTGAAGTAAAGAAAACATTCTGTGGTTCTTTTATCGTAGGGCCTATGCTGAAGTTTATTACAACTAGCATTCGTCAAATATCTTAAGATCAGATCTTGGCATATTCAGAGGACCAGAGTCCTCAAAATAAGCACTCACTCGGACTTATATCACCGTCAAGGCTTTTTAAATAGTTTTTATACACTCGAGGGTTCATATAGCAAGACGAACTTACCCTGACCAAAACCAGGACCGAAACCACCATTGCCGCCTCCTGTAATATAACAAAATGTTAAATAAATGCATATTATATACAGAATGTTTAAATAATACATGATTATAATAAATCATTTTGCTTCAAAGTTCTTATCATTAACAAATAATATAGAGCAATCTCTATTTATTTGCTTACTTCTACTAAACTATACAATTGATTTCAATTTAGTTTTCAGCATTACTTTGGACTTATTCTTAGTACAATGTACAACCATTAGGTTTAAAATCTTAAAACCGAAGTTATGGCGAGTTGCTAGTTGCAAAATAATTTATCTACGAAACCTTTCATCTGGGTCTAACAAAATATATTTGCTGATCACATGATTGAAACTATGAGGCCTGAGGTTATAAAATATACGGACGAAGATCTTGATCCCACAATTTTATTTTTGGTGTAATCAAACGTGGCATAATCAAAACCAAAATTTAAAATGTAATCCCAAAGTGTATTAACTATCAATCATTAAAATGCCAACAATGAACGAACCCTCGTATCGTATCTGTGGCATGTATCCCTGCAGGCCGGCCTCGTACTCGACCACCTGTTTCCTGCCATCGGGCAGGAGCACGTTATACTGCCCCGTGGCGAGGTCACCGTCCCGCTGCTCAGAATGACCAAATTTAGTACCTGTCTGCGAGTCGTCCACGTCATAGCTAAACTCGTATTTAGCCGGCCCCTGAAACGTAACGGTCGATATGGTAAGTACACACAAACCAGCTGTGTTATTCTCGCACTCTATGAATCTTCAACTTCATGGATCACAAATAGATTTTAATAACTCCACTGCTGTACAAAAGTATCCCCTTTAGAACGCCAGAATGTACATTTATTTATTTGCATCTGCCAATCGGTGGAAATTCGTATAAAAGTAACTAATCCCCCAGGGTGCACCTCTTGCGTGCTTGGATTATTTTTTATGTCAATACATATATACATACATTATATTTTATTCCCCGTAGGGTGTCCGAGGAAGATTAGCACCCTCCCATCTCCTCCCGTCGGGTGTCCGTAAGAGGCGACTAAGGGAGTTTTCCCTTAGTCGCCTCTTACGGACACCTTTTTTCTTGTTTAGGAAGACTAGCAGCAGCGTCTTTCTATTGGATTTCCTACCACCTATACTGCGATCCCCAAGGATGCTAAGCCGTCTTGGGGATCGCAGTTCTACTAGTAAGAGTGAGACTTAGGTCTTTCGGCTGCTGATGATGATAATATTATATTGAGCAACTTACGTTTGATTCATCAGCATTATTGATCGAGCTTTGGCTGCCTGATCCCCTGCCACTCGCGCCTCCACCAAAACCGGGTGCACCATAAGACGAAGACGGCGAACCAGAAGGACCACCATTAAAACCTTGAGATCCACCATTTGGAGATGTGTATCTGGATCCAGGCCCTTGATCCTGCAACCGTTGACTTGGCGATTGACCCCCATCAGCTTGGAACTCCCCTGTAGCAGGAGGCCCGTAAGATGTCTCAGGCCCAAACCCTGATCTTCCCGAACCACTTCCAGATCCGAATCCCTGGCCCTGAGATGGTGGGCCGTACGATGTTTGTAACTGACCATTAGTCTGTCCCGGTCGGGAATTAGGACCACTTTGCCCTGGTGCTAGATATTGTGAACTGGGAGCATTTCCTTGAAATCCTCCTTGCGGTGATCCATCTTGTTGCCCCCTAGAAGGTGGCCCGTACTGTGTATCAACTGATTGGCCTGATTGTCCTGGGAATCCTTGAGGTTTATTCTGGTTGAATCCATTTCCTGGGCGATTGCTTCCCGGTGTCCCGCCACCAGATCCTGGCGGTCCATACTGCGTGGACGGTCTACCGCTGGACCCACTCGGAGGTAAATAACTATTCACTGGGGGTTCACATTTGGTTGTGGACCACGCAAGAGCGGCTAACAAAACGACATACTGAAAAAAAACAAAGCATAGTTTAGAAAAGTAATAATAATATTCTGGGACAATCAACACATGATCATCTGATTCCAAACTAGGCAGAGCATGTACTGTGAAAACCAGATAACTGATACTAATACCTATAAACTGATTTACACATAATTCAAATAACACCCACACACTTGCTGGGAATCGAACCAATGACTTATTGGGTATTGGCTGGGGTATCCAGGACCACTAGACCAACAGGCTCGTAAAATTGATTATTTCTTTTTTATATTTTTACCAACCCGCATTTGGCCAGCGTGGTGGACTACGGCCAAAGCCCCCTCAACTTGAGGGGAGGCCCGTACCCAACAGTGGGACATAAACAAGGAGGTATTATTAATATTATATTTTTTAACATTTACATAATAATTATAAGGTACCACTTACTAAAATCATTTCTGGAGAGCTTTCATGAAATTCTAAGGAGTATTGGATGTTGCGTTTGTGAGTATTGTCTTTTGAATACGTTAAATTTGAATAGTCGATGTTTATATAGGCGGCTTGGAGCTGGTGAGCGTGATGCCAATAGGTAATGCAAGAGTGGATCATGCGCGTCGTGCATCTACATCGATGTAGAGCCCGAGAGGCGCCGGCCGTGGGACTCTGCGCGGGCGCATACATACAACACGAAATAACGATTTTGTTACGTGACAACTACGATCAATTAATTACTCGAAGCCGTTTGCGAATATTTCACGAACGTGATAGACACAATTAAATTAATTAAGCACAATAAAAATATTTTTATATTATAATTCGACTGAAAAACAGAACATAGAAAAATTTACTTGCTCGTTTGCCACATCGAAGAACCGATAACCGTGGGGGAAGAAAAGTTCTCGAGTGGCGACTACGAACCGGAAGACTCAGCGTAGTCAGGCCTCCCACTAGGTGGGTGGACAGACGACATTGTGCGTGTCGCAGGTAACCGGTGGATGCAAATAGCCAATTGTAGTTAATTTTGGCGTTCTAAGGGGAGGCTTATGTGCAGCAGTGGATGTCTTCCGGCTGATGATGAGTCTTCCAGCTGATGATCAGTTTATGAAGAATTGCGATAAACTCTCTTCAGATCTTGCACAGGCTGGGTATCAGTAGTGTAAAAAATGTCCGACTTGCCAAAGCTTCCAAGAAATTGCATACGTGAACTGTGAACTGGCAGCATGAAACAATTAGTGTTAATGATTATTAATTCATTTCTTGAAATCAGTACAGTTAATGAGTAAATATATCAATTATCTCGTACTCTATAGTGGAGCAAAAACTTAAACGGCTGTGAGAGTTGAAATACTCAGATTTAAAAAAATAGCTAAATTATGAAGTTGTTGTTGCGGATGCGACAGCAAGACACTTAATGTAGATTAGCTAAAATAATAAAATTCGAAAGAAATTTCAATAATAGCCGTATTGGAATAAAAAATAGCGGTCAAGTGCAAGTGGGACTCGCGCATCGAGGGTTCTCTACATTCTTTGGACATGTTAAAGTTATTTTACTATTCGTCTTACATACGTCTTTGATTGGCCCGTTCGTCTAGTGGTTAGACACCCTGGCTGCTACCCAAAGGGTCGTTAGTCGGGTTAGATTCCCACCAAGTGTCTGGGTGTTATTTATCTATTTAAGTATGTATTTACAAAAACAATGTATATAAGTATTACTACTACTAATACTAATGTACTAGGAATACTAATGTATCAGTTGTCTGATTTCCATCGTACAGGCTCTGCCTAGTGTGGAATCGGATGACCGTGTGTGGATTGTCCCAAGATGTTTTTCTCTTTAATGTGCAAATGAAGCCCTTTCATATAATACCCCACTCGATAAATGTAGTAGCCTCACTTTGAAATTTTGACGATACATTTCAACCCCCATTCTATCTAACACAATTCCAAGCTTCAAATCGATAGCATCAGTGATTCCTGAAATATATAGGTGTGATATAAGGGTTCCCTTTTTACCTTTTAGATATGGAACTCTAAAAATGATAAGTTCAAAATTTGAGATAAATTCTATGTAATTGAAATCCGTGAGCGGCGGTGAGCGCCATTCATTAAACGTACGTTGTATTTTATAAAATCGAACGTTGCATGCGTGATGTCAGGCCGCGCAGTGATCTGTGTCATCCTCGCTAGTTAGCGGATCGTGCGCACGAGTTTCGCAACGGAGAGGTGCTATACACGGACGCGGGCAACCCTTAGCCACAACGTACAACTACGCTATCGAAAAGCTACTGTTTGTTGTATTTTCCATACCATTTAATAACGAGACATATACCGGATTGAAAGTAATATGTGTCAGACATGGGCAGACACACTGCGTTCCCGGACAACCCAGACAGTCTTTTTCATAAAGGGCCTTTCATCAGTGTTCAATGCAGGTAAATACTACAAGCGTTTATGTGACGCAGTACGTTAGAGGCCGCGTGGGGTCTCCAGGTAAGTATAGTACCTATCCTTCTCCTCCCGTTGGGAGTTCGTAAGAGGCGACTAAGGAAAAATAAGAAGACTGGCAGCAGCGTCTTCCTATTGGATTACCACCATTGGATACTGCGATCCCCAAGCCACCTGCCAAGCGCGGGGAGTATAGCAACCCCTCCCTTCTAAGGAGATCGTCTTTCGGCTGCTGATGATGATGATGACGTTAAAGGTGGTTTTTTAAGACTTCTATTTGTAGGGAGTTCTAGCATCACAACTTCTCCGTGGGTTATACATAATCGACGTTAAGGACACAATGTTGCATTACACACCTATTCAAAATTTTTTTTATAAGGTGTTTTATAGAACAATACAATAGTTTTATATTATGCAGTAGGGTACGAAAAGGTCATCCAGGTTCTCACTCAATCATTAGTATGTTCCGGTGTTTATATAGGCAGCCGTGTCCCTTACCATGAGACAAACGGCATGCCTGTCTTGTCACTAGGTTAATAAAAAAAACAAAATAGATAAGTACTTGATTTGTTTATTAAGTTCATAAAATAACCAAGTGTACGCTGAGCCTTGTGAGCGCGTTGATAACTTTACCCATATTTCGTTATAATGAGACTTATGGATTCACGATTTTTGGAATTACTATACAAATAATGGTGATATATTTGATCCGGAATCACGTAAGCTGATAAATGTATGTATAGTTAGCCCAATATGCCTTTCAGGCAAATGTGCCTGAAAGGCATATTGGGCTAACTATATATAGGTATTTTTATGCGCCTGTATTAGGTTAGCAAAACATATAATATTAATGGGCTGATACATATCATTTTTTTAAAGATATGGGGCTTGAATGAGACTAATCAATTATGGCGGATCAACTAGGGAATTGCCCATGGGGTGTCCATCACCCATCTCCTCGTGTTGGGTGTCGTAAGAGGCGACTAAGGAAAATCATGAAGACGAGCAGCAGCGTCTTTCTATTGGATTAGATACCACCTATACTACGATCCCCAAGACGCCTGCCAAGCGTGGGGTTTATGGCTACACCTCCCTTCTAAGGGGGAGGCCTTTGTTCAGCAGTGGACGCCTATCGGCTAATGATGATGATGAACTAGGGAATTACCTGCCCTTTACAGAAAGCTGCTTACAAATAACGCCACGTTTGATTATCATCGTGTTACTGCGTAAAGTAAGGATGCCTTTGCTCCGACAGAAGTAACTAACCTGACGCGGCTGAGTAACCTATACATATTTCGTCTCTACGCAGTAATTCCTCTGACTAAAATAGTAGTAGTATTGGTAGTTGTTTAATAAAAATGATTTCAATCATGTGTTTAAGTAGTTCTGTTTGATTTTTTTATAAACTTCGAAAGATACGCTGAAGTGTTTAAGAGTTAATCCAACAAGCCGTACTGCCGATCTATGTTCAATTCGAAAAGCTTTTTTTTTATTAACTTGTTTCTTTTAATAATATTCCCTTTTATAACATAGTAAGCACATCCAACATAATAAGACATTTAGATTTTAAAAATATAAAATACTAATTACGTTACCATTTTCACCGTCAGGTGTGCTATTTCTTTCTATTACGATACAAGATCGAAGCAATATTTAACGCTTAATTCAAGCAATAAATAAAGTGCACGTACAAACAAATAAATCAACCGCCGTACATCCAACCGCCGCGCCGTGTTACACAATTGAAATAGACTCAGACACGACGTACTGTAGTCACAGACGTACCGAGGATCGATCGTCCTCATTGTTCGTCATTAACAGCTGATCCTAATGCATAAATCCTACATGACTCCGGATCGGGTCGCTACAACTGAGGCCTAGTCTGTGCCAATATTCGAAAGTGGGTCAGAGAGGCAAATTGACGTATACCGGCGCAAAGCTTTGCCCCGACGACCCTTTGTCAGATTCCGTGTTGATAGTTCACTTGATTGTGTTGTGTAGAGATCACAAACAGTAAACCCACGGTAGAGTGGTAGAAAATACCTTAGGGTAATAGCCACAAGAAGAAACTGGACTTAATAGTCCACCGTTAACTGTAAATAACTAAATACATAAATAATAATAAATGTAGGCCTTCTCACGTTGACCAAATACTTCAATACTTATTCAACTGTAGATAAATGTTTCGTTTTGTAATAAACAAGTAGTAGGTCAAGCACGCTAGCGCGAACCTTTGTTCATCACCAGAGGCACCAACGATCTCTCTTAAGCACGGTAATTGCCATGTAACTTCACGTTGAGTGCGGTGCCATTTTCAGAGGACTTTCAGCCAGTGCGTTAGAGACCTATTTGAACTCATAACCGAGCTTCACTGTAGTGCGTATGAGACCTAAACCATCTCCTAAAATATGGTATTTTAAAAAAAACTCATATCTCTATTAAAAAATAAGATACAAGCTATTTTCATTTTGTAAATAATAGAGAATTAACTATTCAATCTCAAGTTTGCTATGCATGGGGATATGACAATTGAGTTAGGAGATATAACGAAAAAAAATAGGGTATCAATTGGATCGCGCAACGCAACTGAAGATAGGTATGTTTGGATAGTGACTAGTGAAGGGAATTAAAATAAAACCCCAGTTCTCGATAGCTTTACTTTTGTTGGAGTAATCATTTAGACATAGTAATTTAAAATATATTATACTCGTCCTATTTTTTTCTTTCTCCCGTTATTTATACACTTGTTTTACCTGCATTTTATTTTTTTGCCACCCGCGGCAATCCCACTCATTACGAGCGTCATAAAAACTTAACCACTCAACCGATTTGCATTCTGTAAATATTTACAAAACCATATGGTTTTGATGAGAAATGTACAATCTAATAGGTGACATATATAAATATAATATTTTATGAAATATTAATATCTTTTTACAAAGGGAGAGTAAAAAATAAAAGGGTTACTAGGTGGGTTTTCATCAAGGCCGATTTTTCCTATTCTTGGTTTGATATTGAGGGTAGAATATCTACCCCTACACTAAGAAGGAACTATATTTTGCACTAAAACTCTTACTTATGGTGTGCAATAAAGTGTATTTGTATTGTATTGTATTGTATATTTTTCTCTGTCAAACACATAGAAATAACGAAGTTACGACGACGAAGCACAGACGTGGAGGACACGATTTTCGGCGCCGGACCAGCTGAAAGTCACGCTAGAGATCATTTAGATCCCCTAACGCACTCAACTTGTTAATACGCAGCAGCTGTTGGCTTTCGCTAAAATGTAAGATAGGACCAATGAAGGCTAATGAATCCCTTAGAATGGTTCGTTTGGCCAGCCGAACAGCATGCGGCAAAACAAAAGCCAACTAACGTAAGTTGGATTTTGCCAAAAGTTCGAAAAAAGGACCATAGGATAGGAAGTAGGTATAGCAAACCATTCGTTTGGCGCGGTCGCTTCGCTTCCTTTAACCAATTTTACACAGGGTAATTAATTAGTCGTGTAGTTTATTTTGGATGATAAGATAATTAAAATAAACATTTACTATATTTACATTCATTTAATATATTATTATAATACATATATCTATTTTGGATATAAAAACTATCACAGCTTGAAAATTGTCTCTATTTCTTACTTAAAACTTGGTTTATATTTTCACTATTTGGATCACGATTTTATATTAATTATATAATGGATTGGAATATTATATAATGTAACAGCAAAATGATTCGAACATAGTTGAAGAATAAATTACGTAAAATTAGGAAAGTACTTTTATATGGTTACAAACTGAAAACTACGTAGTAAAAGCTCTACTCATTATCATTTAATTAAATTTACATAATAGATAGGTATACTATTTCGTGCCATTAAGAAGGCTCAGAAGTCCAATAACAATGTATGTTTAGATATATTATTAGGTTTTATTATACTTAGAACACCATAACAAAGTATCTTCGCCTTAATAGCGAAAATAAGAAAAGTCTCATTGGACACATTCTTAATCAAATTTACTTTATTCGTTTAGGTTAAAATAATATTACTCATTAGTTTCTAGGCTAGATTGTAATTAATATGACGAAAATGATTAGCATAGAGGTAAAAAATTATATTTAGATGGAGGCTTCAGAGATCACTTAAAGTATAAATCATTATTAATCTACACTAAATTATATCTCGCGTATTACGTGTATCAACTCAACAAGTAAATGGCAATAGTTTTATTTAGACGGTCAGGTTACATTGGGTGTCGCACCAGGTTCTCACATTGGTCCAGTATTGTTAAAACTTTTTACCAACGATATTTTATCCGTAGTAAAAGAAGTTAGATTTTAACAATTGCACAGGACAAAGTAAAATATTTTAACTATTTCTTTGGCATTTAGCAAGCACCGGCATCGCCATATGGAGAATATAATATAAATACGTTAGGTTTTTAAACAACTTATTGAATAAGTGTTCATCAAATCACTAGTATCCTTCCCGAGGTTAAGCTTACAGAATGTGCAATAGGAAGATAGTAAAAAACTGATTCAGTACCTCCTTCTCCGATTGCAAAAAAAGTGAAAAGTTCACACCACCGTTCGTTCGTCCACTTTCACCTTGTCATCAAGCATGCTTAAAATACTACTAATTTGGGACCAATTTAATAGTTCGCATATATGACATCTGTCAGTTTCTTTTGTCATTATTACAGTAAATATGTAATCGTGATTAAAAAAAAGTTAAGCAATTAAGCAGGTTTACTGTACTTCGAAATAATAATATTTTATGCCCGCCGTTACAAGGTTACGTTATTCAATTTTGATAAAGTGTGAAATGTGATCTATTAACTGCCGGTCCCAATATCCTATCGATCCCTTACTATAAGTTAAAATAGTTACCATCGATAGCTATAATAACATATTTCCGTTAATAATAACATATTAGCAGCTTACTGTTGGTTGTTCAAATGACAGTCTGTCAGGGTTTTAGTTATCGCTCCATTTCGGAGGTTTATCGCGAGATATTGATGACTTGATCGATGATTTTAACTCATAGTTAGGGATCGATAGGATATTGGGACCGGCAGTAAATTGGCCATACTTTAAGTTACCTAAACTAGTAACTTAACTAAACAAATTACAAAGTACTTAAGCTACGATACTGTCTGTAAATTGATCGTCTCAACTTTCTTTTTGCCTCGGAAGTGTTGCTCGATCTCCGCCAACGATTTTCCCTTGGTCTCGGGTACCATGAACAACACAAAGAAGAAAGCTAGTAAGCAGAAGATTGCGTACATCCAGAATGTTCCTGCAGACGTCAGCACAGCCTGTAGAGTTTGAAATAATGTGTCATAAACTAATCTTTCTAGTTTCTATTCTAATGACGCATATAATATCATAACTTCCCAATGGTAATATACTCCACTGATACTATTTAGCTAGCTGTAGCTATTAGCTGGCTCGGAGATAGACATCATAATAATAATTATTCCTATTTGATTTTTGCCATTTTGATCTTGATAGCAATCAATAGTCATACAGTAGTGTGTGTCCATAAAATTAATGATGGTAATTTAGTTTTTTGGACATACTAAGAAGTTCTGTCAAGAACATCGATATAATATATAAACTAGATAAACATTCACGAACAAATTGACATCTAAAATGTGTTCGCGGAGGTTGCAAATTTATCTGTGCTGGTGGCGGAAACGTGAACAAACGATTATATAATGATAATGACTTGTAGTTTGACAGTTTCATATAGACAGTAGCGACAATCCTATCGGCAAAAATAAATTTGTCAGGATGTGGCTTGTAAAGAAATAGCGACACAAGGGTGCTATTTCTCGCTACCACTTTTTGAACCGTGACACCAAATCTAGTTTATATATTATATCGATGGTCAAGAAGCTCAGTGAAGTTTGAAGAAGAGGGCACCCAGGTCTCTCTGGTGGGATCTGCACCAGGGGCCCCTCAGTGCCTTGCCTTTGAGCCCGCCGCCGGGGGTCGCAAATATGGTGCAGATAAGCTCGCAAAGGTTCGTACTTATACGAAGATACATAAATCGACATTGGGATATAATCGGAATAAACAGGCCCGTCAATATCAGGATTATTAGACGTTTATACCTCATAAGGGTGTGGAACCTAGCACCCCATATAAGTTTTCATAGGTCAGTGTCAAAACTACTCACTTCAAGTGCATGGTAAGATTTGATGACAGAAAACATGGAGAGCAAGTTGACAGCACTCGCCATCGCTGAGAGCTGGGAGCGGTGGTGGGCGGGGAACAGCTCGCCGAGCATTAAGAACGGTAGCCCACCGAACCCGAGGGAGAAGCCCACCATGTACAGTACAAGACTTGCAATCGGGAGGTATCTGTAAAAAGCAAGTAATTGAAGGTAAACGCAAGCAGTTTTAACTTTTTGGTAAGTGGTAGGTTAATTGTGCAAGAAACTGTTCAGATAGGTACCACCCCAGTGTCGGACATACTGCTACCAAGCAGAAATGTGTAAAGCATACCGTGTTTTAGTGTGAAGGGCACTGTAGCTGATGATTACGAGCTCGATTAAAACTGTCAGTTTTCCCGTACATATTACTAGTTTATGATAGTTACCACTAGGGGCGCTATTGTGACATGTATGGAGAAAACATACAGTTTAATCGAGCTCGTAAACTATCAGAACTCGTATCAGACTCCCAGGAGTCTTAATAGCTTACGACTCAGTTCGCGAGAGGTAGGCACGTCGCTTACTATCAGGCGACAGTCCTGCACATCTTGTAACAAACCTGTATAAAAATCTTTCCTGCGAGTTCATCAAAATGTTCTGAGCGTCGAAGCGTTAGACAGACTGATACATTACCATTACATACTTGATTCAACAAGACTTGTATTTGTGAATTCATCGAGTCAATTACTGGAACATTACCGAAAGATTACAATGCACCATTAAAATATGTACATATAAATATGTGTCACAAATCTGTCTATGCGATTTATCTGTCTATTTTAACTAATATCAAAGAAGGTGACGACGCCGACGTCGGTCTTCAACATCATCATACCGATATTATAATGTTTACAGATATGATACGTACTAGAATGCTGTTTTCTCATTGTTTATTGATATTTTATGTCTTCATTGTCTTGGAGCCACATGAAAACAAGCGATATATCACAGTGATAGATATTCCACCGCAAAGCAGCCTATAATAATAGTAAACACAGCTGCTTTCCGATATGAATGACATTGTAGATGGTGAAACCACTAGTGGTTGCACAACCTATTGGTTAAACCTAGGAATGGCCCAGGTTCAAGAGACTGAATAACTAGGTAATTTGTTAAGCGCAGCCAAAAATTAGTTAGGCTGTGGTCTCCTATAAATGCCATCGGCCGGCTACAACGACACGCCGTACGCCACGTAAGGATGCTTACTATAAAAAACTGTTTTGGTCCGTTTGAGACGCTGATGTCGGCGCATCGACGTCCGCGTCGTAGGCAGCATTCAAACTCTTTGTGTCGCGTCTCTTTTTATTTCGAACCATTGCAGCGTGAACGTCAATGACGTGTCGGTACAAAATGGCGAAATTTGCTGTTTGTCGACTAATGTTGTGGACGAGACGACGTCGATCGCTGCTGAGACAGAAGTCGGACGTCACGTATAACATTTAATAGGAGTCCATAGCTTCTATAAATGCCTCGTAGTGTTTCAACAAAGAGACCACAACGGCACCTTCGGGCCCGTTGGTCTAGTGGTTAAACGCCCTAGCTGCTACCCGATGGTTCGTGGGTACGATTCCCACTAAGTATCTGGGTGGTTTATTTTTTTAAGTAATTATTTATTTAAACAAAAAAAAAAGAAGTAAGTATTAAAGAAAGAAAGAAAGTAAATGTTATTGTGATTTAAGTAGCTTACATACAAATAAAAACATATTAACAAAAAGAAACACGAATACTACAATATACATCACAAAAGAACGCACTCCGCTTAAGCCGGAGGATTTATGATGTAACCCCCCGACGCTGGCTTTCAGTGCGCCTTTTAGAGTGACCCTGAATGTTCTTAAATGGGTAAGTATACAAAATATTTAATAATACGATTCGTACTTACCTAACGTTATTATTATCAGTTTTAGTATTACGAGTAGTATCAGTTGTCTGGTATCCATAGGACAGGCTCTGCCTAGTTTGGGATCGGATGAACGTGTGTGGATTGTCTAAAGATATTATTATTAATACATTTCTACAGTAAGCATCGTTACGCGTACGGCGCCGCGGCGTGACGCTGTAAGCGGACCACAACCTAAGACCGCAATTAGGGAAAAATATATCCGTGCATCCGTTACTGATATCATAGGCAACATGTTCCACAATACAATTCGTCATCAACAGGAAGATATTTATTTCTGAACTAGCTGACCCACGCAGCTCCGCCCGCGCTGTGTTTACGTTCACTAAACTTTCAATAATATACATTCACATAGAATACACAACCTCCTTTTTTAAAGTCGGTTAAAAACTGGGACCCACTTTGTACTCGCCCTCCGAAGCACGGAGACGTTTAGTTCAAATGGCGTTAAACGGTCACCCATCTATTTAATGACCTTACCTAACGTTGCTTAACCTGATCGATTTCCAAACATTGTTAACAACTGTCTATGAGTGTACCCTTACAAATATTTATTATAATTATAATGAAAAATTGTTAAAATCGAAGCAAGCGTATAACCAAGTACACATTTTGAATTTAGTCCCCTCCCAAGGGAACCGTACCGAATGCCGGGATAAAAAGTATTCTATGTCCTACCTCGGAGTATTAACTCAAATCATGCCAAGTTTCGTTTCAATCCATCCAGTAGTTTCGGCGTGATGCTCAGCCGAGATACAGACAGACAGACAGACAGACAGACAAAAATTAAAAAAAAATACATTTTCGGCCTCAGTATCGGTAATAGAATGCCAAATAAAATTTTCAAAATATCTTCAATGTACAGAATTGGACCTGTTACAGTTTTATTATAAGTGTAGACTAGGCCTCCTCTTTGAGAGGGAATTGCCATAGTTGGCGGGTATGTTGGAGATCGCAATTGTGGAGCGCATCTTTTGGTTTCCCTTAGTCGACTCCAGGACATGGAACTGGAGTATGGGAGGGTCCTATTCTTACCCCGGCATCATATTTCACTTATTTATTCTAAAACCGTGGTCCAAAGGTTGGTTGGTTGATGATTGTAGAAAACTCTTACCCGAGCCATTTTAAATGATCCACTCGAAAATAGTATGAGGCCCCCATGGCTGCCATGGAGACGCACATGATGGCAGCAGAGACCAGCAACAGCGGCCGCCTCCCGGCGCGGTCCACCAGCATGGTGCTCACGCCGTTACTGACCAGCTGAACCACCCCGACTATGATCGTTGCCGTCATGGCGTCCAAGGAGCTACCTGCCGATTAGAAGATTTTCTTGCGTAACATAAGCCAGTGCTTGAGTGCATTTCCACCTGATAGAAAGCGAAGATGTAGTCGGGGATGATAAAGCACACTGGTTTATTATTAAAAGCCTATTTAGCATTGATATCACAGTATGATCGGACAGGAAACCGACCCAAAATATCCCATTCCTTTTCTTGGCTCAAACGGATTACTAAAAAGGGCAGAGTTATTGTTGTCTTTTATTTACGCGACTTTTACACACTGAAATCAAACAACTTTTACGGATTTTATCGCGGTTATTTTAGATTTTACTATCCCGGCGTTCGATAAAATCCGTAAAAGTAGTTTGATTTCAAGGGGAAAGTTCTCAATATTCTTTTTTATGTGGTTCTGGTGTTAAAAGTTTTAACTAGGTACACAACCACATACAAAAAAAATGAAAATTAACTTAAGTAAGTTTAATTGCAGTATCAAATAGGCATTCAACTACAAAGCCGCAGCGCATAAATATTGCCGTAATCCAGTATTACCGACACCTTACGTGATGAAATTCTCAAAAGTAACTTCGACAAGAAGAAGAAGAAGTATTTTTTATTTATAGATCAAACCGTAATCAAATTTAAAAGTAAAAAAAAACTACAGCTAAATGTACTGTTTACGCCATAAAAAGGTCCCAACTCAGCGTTATGCCGGTTGCAGACAACCAGCGCTGATCTTCCGTTGGATCCTCTGGTGACGCCACAGAGTTTTTATAAATTCCACTCCTAAAGGGGTTAAATGGGGTGTTAAAAAAATAGTGGGCGAAGCCGCAGGGAATTGCTAGTAATTCATAATTCCTTTATTAGCATGATAAATGGTGCACAAATAGGTCTTAAAAAGTATTACATTTGGGTAGTAGGCACGAGGGCTTATTTGACAAATTCTGTTGGAATTGGGACATCCTTCACCTGCGCTTTTGAAGATCTCCACGGTAAAGAAGATGACAGCATCAATGCCACTGTACTGCTGGAACAGGAGGAGCGCGAAGCCGACGATCAAGGGCTTGATCACCACTGATGAGAAGAACACCTTGCGGGTGAACAGACTTGGAGGTGTCTCAGGATCTGCGGATTTTCTGTAATAAGAGAAATTGTGTTTAGTTCCTGAACATTCTAGTATTATATCCAATCCAAGACATATTATAATTATATAAGGTAAGGTATAAGTACCTATATTGTAAGGTAAACTGCGTTAGTTCTGGGTAGAAATTATGTCGATAATGGGATTCAATGTACATTAGGTACAATCATCGATATAATATATAAACTAGATAAACATTCACGAACAAAATGACATCTAAAATGTGGTCGCGGAGGTTGCAAACTTATCTGTGCTGGTGGCGGAAACGTGAACTAACATTTCTATTATGATAATTACGTGTAGTTTGACAGTTTCATATAGACAGTAGCGACACTCCTATCGGCAAAAATAAATTTGTCAGGATGTGGCTTGTAAAGAAATAACGACACAAGGGCGCTATTTCTCGTTACCACTTTTTGAACCGTGAAACCAAATCTAGTTTATATATTATATGGATGGGTACAATATTCTAAAGGCGGTAGTGGTTACTTTGGTAAAATATTAAAGATATATGATATATTATATGTGTCAGTTATTATTGTAAATAAACTGTAAATATTTAGTTACTATGTAAATAAATGGTAAATAAAATGTTAATTACGTGAAAGTAGTTTTTAATAAGGCTATTTAAACCTCAAACGAACCAATCCCTGACGATGTACGCCACAACAACATTCTCACGTTTAAGCAAAGTTAGCAAAAATAAACAATAGCTTCTACTTTGTAAACAAACAAATATTTATGTCATAGCTCACTCTTTTTCGTCATTTCCAGCAGTAGCAGTGGCGCGTGCAGACAGGTGAAGCCACTTGATGGAGGCCGACGCATCCAACCCCTTAGACTCCAACCACACCGGTGACTCCGGCAACGGCATGAGAACCACAAATAACGCCACTGTAACAAAAAAAATACCGGTCAAGTGCGAGTTGGTTTCGCGCACCGTGGGTTCCATACCATCTTTGGACCCATTAAAGTTATTTTACTTTTTCGTTTGCGATGAGGTTGTGTAAGTAAGATCTAAAACTATTCCAAGTTTCAAATCGATTTCAAATCGAATCATCAGTGGTTCCTGAAATATATAGGTGTAACAGACAGACAGACGAAGTCAGACCATAAGGGTTCCTTTTTTACCTTTTAGGTATGGAACCCTAAAAAAAACGAGTGTACTTTAGATCATACGACTGAAGTAAAACTTCTTAGTTATACGAAACATAACTGGCTAAGAGAGAAAGAGAGAAATAAAAAATGTGTGCTCGCACCTCTCTCTCTCTCTCTTACCCTTACGAAAAGTAACTCACTCTCCTTCTGTCTTCACTAACTTATATCCCCCTCTCAACTTCCGATCGCCTTACTAGATCACACTTTACGTAACGCTCGCGTCACGCAATCTCCAGCTTACTACCCAAGTCAAGCGTCCGTAAAGAAATTTTACTTCAATAATTCACTAGATCTTGTGCAAGGTACGTCCACCACCGTCACGGTAGACCAATGTGTAAATGTTTATACTGAGCTGTGTTTGAATGTGAAGGACATTGTAGCTGGTGAAACTACCGGACTCAAGGCTCGAAGGACTTTATAAACTAATCTTCCGGTCTAGCTTGTCACGTAACTAATTTCATTTAAACAATTGGTATTGTTTTATGCTACCAAGATGGCAAGCAAGCATGCGGCTCGCCTGATGGTAAGCAGTCAGAACAACATCA
Organism: Furcula furcula; assembly: GCA_911728495.1. Taxonomy (NCBI): domain Eukaryota; kingdom Metazoa; phylum Arthropoda; class Insecta; order Lepidoptera; family Notodontidae; genus Furcula; species Furcula furcula. The sequence continues at coordinate 21,870,666 of OU452248.1, forward strand.
AAAGAATCAATAGCACGTTGCCTACCCTTAAGACATTAGATATTAAGGGGGTAACATGCGCCAATGACCTTGAGAATCTGGCCGCTCCGGCCGAGAGTTGTCATCGTAGAGGGCGCTACCAGCAAATATGAATATTACATTTGAAAAATCATAGACTAAAAATATGCAGATGTGTCGAATGGAGTTTTGTTAATTTTGCCTATTCCGTTATAGAATGAAATGATGCAGTTTAATAACGGTTACCCACTGTTTTATATCTTGATGTATACCTTGGCGTGCCACCTAATTACAATCTGACAACCCAACCACTTACAGTGGTAACGTAGTTGACGTGTTGCATCAGTTCAGTTCATATTCCAAACTTCATATCAAAGGTTCAGTTCGTCTATTATAGAATGGCCAATGCCTGACTGGTGAGACTTATACATACTTCTATTCTATTGTTGGTGGTTATTAGGTCCGGTTACAACCGGAACGCACTTCGACCCAGCTGAATACATTGTACCTGCCATTCGGAATCCACATAAATTCGTACTACTTATAGTCCCAGCGGATTTTTGTGTGTCTGAAGTTAGGGTAGACGAACCATTGCGCAAGTACCTGTTGTGAGTTCTGAATACATAAACATAAAAATAGCTACTGCGTAGCGTCTTGCCGTGACTACTGTAAGCGTACTTGAAATGAAACTATGCACAAAGTTCTAAGTTTTCTGTTCTGCACGTCAAAACGAAAGCGTTTAACAGAGCCTTCAAAATATAGATTTTTTTTAAAAAGGGACCATTTTAACATATTTCCTAAATTAGCTACAAATTCTCTAACTAATAAACATCCATCTGATAGTTGAGCTTTTTGATTCCTGGAAAAATGAACTGAAACCAAATTGATGATTGATTGCGATGTTCGAGTATGACAAAGAGAGTGACTTAAGATGCTGCAATGCATGCCAGTGGCCCTGATGAGATGCTAGCGGTATTATTAAAGAAGCGTGTAACTGTAATGTTTCCTATTCTAATGCGTATATTATCTTTAAGAGTGGCATAAGTACCCGAATCTTGGAAGCTTGCTAGCTTCCAACCTTACTCAAGACCAGATACCCAACGTTGACCCAAGTCATGCAGACCCAAAAATCATAAATTATTTTTATTGTGACAATTAGTTCCATGATAAGAATAATAGCACCCATCCATCTCCTCCCGTTGGGTGTCCGTAAAAGGCGACTAAAGAAAAACAAGAAGACGAGCAGCAGCGTCTTTTTATTGGATTACCTTCCACCTATCTGCGATCCCCAACCGCCTGCCAGGCGTGGGGATTATGGCTACCCCTCCCCTCTATGGGAGAAAGGGCCTTTTTTCAACAGTGGACGTTTCGGCTGCTGCTGATGATGTAGATGAGTTCCGTGATCGACTCCATTAAGGCCATCGAACTGAAACTATGATAAGATACTTATCTTTTTACATATTAAAGTACAGGTAAAAACGACCCAGACCCAAGATAAACAGATTATGTTCATGCACATGAATGTTTGTCCTGTGTGGGAATCGACCCCAAGACCTTAAGGTCAGCGGCCAGGGTAGCAAACTACAAAATCAACGGACCTGTGTTGTTATTCAATATACGTGGCTGCCAAAGGAACCCGTAGCACTGTTTGTTTGAACGCACGAATTCAGTAATAGTCTTTTTAAGTGTAAGTTTCAGTTTTCAATCGAAATAGTTTGAACGACGTTCCGGGCGCTTACCCCGCCCGCATGTATATTGGGCCGGCACGTGCAAGCGATTGTCGTCCTAAAGGTGATAGACCGTTCGTGACCGCGAGAGTACGTAACGTAACTTCATCTTGAGTTCTGTACCCATCGCGGGGTTTGAACTACGCGGAACATTTGACATTTTATTTTATTTATTCTTTAGCACACTTAAATATGTACAAGGCGGACTTAATGCCTTAGGCATTCTCTGCCAGTCTACCTTTGGATGATGCAGAGGGTAATAGTGGTAGGTGCATAGGTAATGTAAAATTTAAATAGATATTTAATTTACATTGATTCTAATAAGCAATCTGGTTTTAGAGTAACTAACATTTTAACGCGGTGGTATTTTTCTCGTGCCTGCCAACAATACCATCAGTTTATTGTTACGCAACTTAGTTAAGTAACAAGGTATTACCTGATAGTAATCGAAGCACCCATCCATAGAAAAGTCTCTACCTGTTCCTGTCATCCAAAACCGATAGTTATTTTGCCAGCTACAGTGACTTTCTACTTATGTTACATAGCGAAAGAAATCTAAGATAAAAGTGGCGCCACCTAGATAGCACACGAATACCCTTCTAACTTAACCATCCAGATGTCTCAAAAGACGAGCAACTGTCCAATACAACTGTCCGTAGGTAAGCGTGTCGCTCACCACCAAGCCAACCACCCAGGTACTCGACTCGTTGCTAAGTTGCAAAAACTAACATGATAGTAATGATAACACCGTTCATATTTTGACAAAAAAAAATCATAATGTAAAGGATATCATAATGTATGTCATTTTGTCGACCTACACAGTAATACGATTTCAATTAGTAAGATCATATATGACTCTGATACGCTTTAGTAGTTAGGCATAATACTCGGCAACGATACTTTCGCATACTCTATGATGAACCAAAAATATGGTATTACTATAAAAATATCTTTAATTAAATATAGAAGTATAGATTTCATTTGAAATGATTTATAATGTTATAATTATACCATATGTAACATATCTTAATTAAAAATATGTTCAAAATCATTTAAATTAAATTCGTCTTGTCAAAAAAAAATCGACCACGTCCACCCTCCATAACAGTCCACGAAAGACTGATGAAAGGCGATTGCGGGGGTGCTGCAAGGGGAAATGCATCGCGTACGTGGTTTTTTCATAATTTCTTGTAAAACATGAATGAAATTAAGAAATGTAATCAATACAAATTGTAGAATACGTTATTATGCTTTTTATAGTCCAAGTTTGACGTCTATCCGATGAACGGATATTGAACGCTAACACAATTCATATCCAACGTAGTACATTTTTAAAATAAATATTGCTTGAAAACATTTTATTTAATCCAATATCTAATCAATAAAACTATTTTTTGAAGATCTGAGGTATAAGTACATATAATTTTCATAGCTAATGCAATAGCGGATTGATCCATCGAACTCCTTAAACTAAGGCTTTTTTTGCCATTTTACCGTTGTTACCCCCTTAAGCCTTTTGTGTCCGGTAATTTCACCAGCTACAGTGCCTTTCACATCGGAACACAGCAATGTTTACACACTGCTGCTTGTAGCGGCAGAATATCTGACACTGCAGTGGTACCTACCTAGACTGTGCCTTGCACTAGGAACCTACCACCTAGTAAATATTTACCACAAAATACAGCGGAGAGGAAAGCGAGGTATCTCCAGTACAGCCAGTTGCCAGCCACGTATGATATCACGATCCCGAGGGACATAGAGAGAGTAGGCAAGGATCCCAGTCGCCCGCGGATTTCAGGGTCGCAGCACTCGCTCACCTGAAAAATATACACAAAGCAATCCTTTATTACTTTACTTTGTATATTATTCTAGTGGAAAAAAAGGTTTACATTATAACTATCTAGAGAAGAATTAAAAATTCGTGACTAAGCAATAACGCGATATCGTGTATTCTGTTAGAGGAGGTCTTAAACTAGACATAGTAAAGAACTATCAAGATTAAAACCATTTTAAAATAAATAAATCTGTCTATTAGTTAAGAAGATACAATGCCATGGATAGACATTGGGATCAAAGTTCACAACCCCCGGTTACAAACAATAATCTCATAGACTTATCGGTTCTAGCTTTTTTAATTCGCATTGAAATAATTTATCTAAGTAAGTATTTATCTCAATATCACCGAACAAGGAAACGTTAGAATGTATGGCAACGGAATTGAAGACAACATATGCATATTGTTGTTAAGGTCAACTGTTAGATAACAGTTAATACAGATGCATTTTACGAACTACTTGCTGAAGATCAATAGCCCCTTTAGACGCTAATTGTAATTAACTCAACACGTTATCTCAACATCTACCCGTACTTCCTTCAATTGAACAATGACGTTGACTGTATTCTTAAGACTCTTTTACATGATGCCATTTTCTTGTACATACAAGAGGAATAATTGAATGCAATAAATGAAGCGCAATAATTGTCCTTCAAGAATTGTAAGTAACTCTTTACACGCGGATACTAGTTAAAAATTTTAATGTAATTATTAAATGCAAATCTTGCCCAGTAGAGCAAGAATGTGACATGTTGTCCAGACGATGCAAGGCAATTATTGCCTCAATATTATTGTATGCAATAGGCAAGAAACTTGCTTCGTATAAATGGGCCATTATTCCACATTCGTAATCAAAAATAAAACAAATGGATTATTTTTAAGACCTGTAAAGGCATGTCAATATTGTTCTATACATACGTGTAGTAAAAGTATAATCAATTATAATTTTTAAGTTATTGGAATTTTAGCTTTAATAACTACTTGATAATTTATTACCGTCATACAACTCCTCGATGCCTAGACCAATATACCTGAAGGAAGACAGCAAAAAATAGAATTATTACCTTAATTAATCGTGATTTATCTCTTGTGTCAAATAACTAAACTTGTAATATCTCTATCAGTTTTAGTTGCAATATCCATATTGGTACTAGGTAAAAGTTTGGCATACTAGCATGCTCTGTACATAGTACAAATTTTCCACGTCTGTCTGCATATCTGATAACTTCTCCGAAACCATGAAACGGTTTATTAAGCTGTTTTCACCATCAATTACATAATTGTTCACTTAGAGTACTTATATGTATTTTTATATGTATATAAAAAGCCTAATTAAGTTTTTACGTATGTAGAAAAAATAAATTACTGACGTGAGAAGCCGGTGCGAGTTGCTAGTATTGTTATTAGCATTAAAGAACAAAAGGTAAGCCAATTCCAAGATAAAACAGTAGGTACCAAATGTTTACGTATTCTCAACATCAGCATTCTATAACTTGCTGGACATTGATCTTCTACTATCATTATGTGTCCGCAAAAGCGTCCTAAACCGCGCTAATGCTTGCGCGATACTTTACTCTAATAAAAATATATTGAAATTAAATAACATGATACTTACATAAACTTGAGCGGTAGCCAGCACGAAGCCAACACCGACGCCAGTCAGTAGTCTGCCCAGCAACAGCAGAGGGTAGTACTTGGCGAAACCAAGGATCAGCCAAGCAGCCAGCCATGTCGGTGAGGTCAACTGCAACGTGCGCTTGCGGCCCAATCGCTGCATGAGTATGCCTGATATCATACTGCCCAGGAAAGCGCCGAGTGGAGGAAAGGCCCCTGAAAACATGACAGAGGTTACTCTTTCTGATGTTAAAAAATATGTATAGGTGTATACATACATATAGTAAACTAGCTGACCGACGCAGCTCCGCCTGCGCTATTTTTACGTTAACTAAACTTTGAATAACAGACATTCGCATCGAATACATAACCTCATTTTTTATAGTCGGTTAAAAACTGGGACCCACTTTTTACTTACTCTCTGAAGCACGGACCCGTTTAGTTCAAATGGCGTTAAACGGTCACCCATCTATTTAATGACCTTACCTAACGTTGCTTACCCAGATCGACTACAAAACCTTGATAACAACTCTCTATGAGTGTTCCCTTACTAATATTTATTATATTATAAAGAAAAATTGATAAAATCGGACCAAGCGTATAACCAAGTACCCGTTTTGACTTTAATCCCCTCTCCCAAAAGAACCGTGCTAGATTACGGGATAAAAAGTATCCTATGTCCTACCTCGTAGTAAGATCTCAAATCATGCCAAGTTTCATTTGAATCCATTCAGTAGTTTCGGCGTGATGCTCAGCCGTGATACAGACAGACAGACAGACAGACAAAAATTAAAAAAATTACATTTTCGGCCTCAGTATCGGTTATAGAATGCCCTCCAAATATAATAATAATAAATATAATTTTCAAAATATCTTCAATGTACAGAATTGGACCTGTTACAGTTTTATTATAAGTATATAGATATATCGGTGCCTTCGGTGCAAGGGATCGTCCAGGTAGATACCACCGCAGTGAAATAGGTGAAAGTACCGAAGACAAGAGGCATAATAAATAATGTTTCGGGTGACGAGCGGCAGTGCAAAGCAGATATCTCTAGGCGGCGTCTCGCTTACCATCAGGCAGATGTCTTGCTTGCATCTTCACTAAATTGAATGAAAAAATATGATAAACGGTTGAGATGGGCATGTAGGTACGCAATGATTGCGCCAGATTGAAGCTGGCGTACATAATCATCCGGCGTAGGTTAGGCTACTCCCAAATGACTATCTACGTCTCGCAAGAGCGTCGGAGCCACACAATACGAGTATGTGTAGCATTGACTCTTTTTCACCTTAACTGAATCTGCCGGAATCTACGGTGTTTAGCCTCATTCTGTGTAGGTGCTCGTTGGTGCCAAAATGTCCAGTGTGTGCACCAATTAGGTTTAATAATTTAACCCCACAGTCCATCCTTGTGCTAAAAGTTTTGGAGTGGTTTAGGCCTGTCGCTTCCTTCCACTCCTGCATGTGTTTGTTTCACTCCTTCATGTGTTTGTTTCTAGTATGCGCTAGTATAATGCTTGTTGATACGTTCAAAAGAAAAAAATCTTGCCTATCCATGACTTCTGTTCACTGCTGTGAATGATCTCGGGGTCCAGAGCCTCCATAGAAGGTATCGCGGAGGAGGAGTAACCCCTCACCAGCCCGATGATTAGGAAAGATAGCGAGGCACCGAACGTCAGCCATAACTGTAACAAGGATATATTTACAAAGATTTAGGTACTGTGACCTCAGAGTACATTTAATAAATATTTGCAGTGGGGCTACAAGTTGAATCCGTGATCCTAGACCAATCCGTGGTCCTAGGAATGCGATATTTTTTATATGGAGTGATATAGAAATTATACATGTTTTTGGTATTCAAATTAGAATACGTTTTGTTCTCACCTATTCTTTATGATTTTAAAATTTATACATGTTAAAAAAATTAAAGGTCGTAATACTCTACATATAATTTCTTAGAGAGCTCGGGACTTAAAGCATGTCAATTAACAGAACAGACTGTGATTTTGTTGATAATCTAAACAATGCTTGTGTAATCGTATGAATTGCTTTACAGATCCATTTGCCATTCATGTGGCTATTTTATTTTATAATAGACATGTCAGTGGCGTGACCAGCGGAAGAGAGCGATCATGGCGCGATTGCAAGTGCAAAGTAATTCCCGTATCTCTCATATGACGTCTGACGGTCACGTAAAATGTTTTATATTCAGTTTTTATATTCTATCGATTATCGGCTATAAATTGACGCCGGAGTGCATTACGACCCTCTTGGATACATTGCGCATACTCTATCCCAGTAGTTCCCAAAGTGGTCCAGGTCCCTGCAGAGGTCCACGGGAGATGCGACGGGGGTCTACGTTGGCGTGACAAATTAATTAATTAACCAACCAATTCTCTCTTTTTGGTAGAAACGTAGCTGCAAGGGGTCCACCGGAATCAGCAAAATTTTGAAAGTGGTCTATGAGAAAATATGTCTGGGAACCTCTTCCCTAGCCCCGTACTCCATTCCCATAGCCGTTTATTACTCCGTAGCTGACGCATCAAACACAACTTGTTATCATCAAATTATCATAGCGCGGGGAATAAAAAAATCAGGTCTTAAATGTTTTATGCGCATAATTCGCAGGCCATAAAAAGTTAATGACAGCAAAACATAAATTTGAATAGAAATATCTTAAATGAAATAAAAGAAGAATTCATCAAAATAAGCGCAGCGATGTAATAACAAAAGGCGTCTAATGTTTAGAAATAATAATGAATACGATTAGTAATATGATAATCATTTTGTTCCCACAAATTCATTGTCCCGTGACCAACACGTGACAAGTGTAAATTGAAATTTTTAATACCCTGAATTTACTTAACGAACTCTTGTATTCTCTTTCAGAAGCAGTTTATGTGACCAGCTTCATGGGACATTATTAGACTCTGATCACCAGAGGGTGATCAGAGTCTAATAATGTCTCGACAATAGTAGACAGAGGTCTACCAACTCGGAGAGTCTTCATTATAATGTCACTGGGTTCCTGAGGGAACACCTTCCTGCTGCATTATCAGACTGGTCACACCTGTGAAAACAACTCTTCAAGACAAGTCTAAAGAGTTTTAAATCGGTAAATTTAAAAATGTAGACCTCTTTTAACTAGTTCCTTAGACTTGACTAAAAACCAATAAATAAAATTATCGAACTTGCTGAAGCTTGCCTTAGTATAAGACTTGTTTGATAATTGTACAAGCGTGGGGTGCTTTTTCTCTATAAATGGTTTTTCTTTTAATAGTAGTTTATGCACCAAGGGGGTAAAGCAGTGTCTTATGTCACGGGCGTGAAATTGAATCGCGAGCATAACGAAGGATCCTAGTAACTAGATAATACTAAAATCCTGAGTACAGCGTGAGATTCAAGCTCGCCCAAGACATAGACACCTGTATCCCCGAGGAGAATATACTACTTTTCACACCTAAATACAAATACTAGGAATAGATTGCTTAGGTTTTCTGGAAGAGATTGCTTTTTAACCGACTTCAAAAAAGGAGGAGGTTCTCAATTCGTCTGTATATATATATATTTTTTTTTATGTATGTTCGCGCATGACTCTGGCAATTATGAACCGATTTGAAATCTTTCTTCCATCCATTCTTCAATCCATTGATTGGGTCCCATAAAAAAATTATTGCATAGTAATAAGTAGTTCCTGAAAAAACAAGAATGGTGATTGCGCACTGAGAGCTGCAGGAAAGCCTATATAGATGACTTTTTTGTCGCTTTTTAAGGACAAAAATGGTCATAACTCTGGCAAATATTTACCAATTTCAATGATTCTTTTTTTTATTCGAAAGAAGAAACCACTGTATTGAATCTGTATGAATTTTGTTACAACCGGATAAGAACTTCCTGGAGGACCATGAACGATGTGGAGGAATTTATCTGGTAAAAACCATAAAACTGATGTTCTCCATTACATTGCTCTGACAATTATGAACCGATTTCGATGATTCTTTTTTTATTCGAGAGAGTAAACTACTATGATGATTCAATGTAAATTTCATTACGACCGGATATTTTTTTCTAAAGAAACATGAATTATGTAAAACTATGTAGACGATAATGTGATCATAACCTACCTAGATAATTTTACGGTTTTCGATGGTTCAATCTTTATATATGAAAATATCACTAAAAAGTTTAAAATAAAATCTTAAAAAAAAAATTGAACCGACTTCAATATCACTGAAAAGCCAAATATACACAGCCGGTAAGCTAACACCAACTTCAATAATATTTAAATTATTTTATACTTTTCAGTGATATTGAAGTCGGTTCAATTCTTTTTAAAAAGATTTTATTAATGATAAGGCCACCTTTTTACGTCATCAACGTATTGTTAGAATAAAATAATATAAACACACCGATTTCCAGCGTTCGCGCCCACACCTACTGCGAGGCGAGACAGTAAAATACAAAACTTCTAGAATTAAAATAATATCAACAGCGTTAGCGCCTTCTTATTATCTATTTTTTCTTTTCTAGAACCTGAACAAGGTTCGGCTCCAACAATTTAATGAAGAATTGGCTTAGGCCAGGAAATATATACGAAAAATGAAGACAAAATAATGAAGACTTGGCTTAGGCCTAGCTACGAATTGATTTATGACGAGATTACTTATGACGAGGCTGTATGAGCTAGAACCCTTTGCCTAACCAATTAGGGTCAACGGTCAACTAAAGGAAAAAAAACAAATCACATTATTACCCAATGCAACATTATTTATTAGGTAGGTACCGGGAGTTTGGTTCGCGGCCGCCATCTTGGTGGTAGCGACCGCGAACACAAATTCTACAATTTTCATTTTCTCAATAAACTTGATAGCTTAAATTTATTTTGTGACTGCTATTTTAACTACTGTTAACTACTTGACTGTAGCCATAATTTTATAAAAAGAAGTTGTGGAAAGCGCGGGAATTCTCGTAACATAATGCATCAAACTTTGACATTGGCAATATACACGAGTGTGATGCCAGAACATGAAATTAAAGAAAAATACATTATTACCCAGCTAGACTATAGGCATCTCGGATATAAAGAGCTACTTTAGGTTAAGGTATGAAAATTTAATGTAATGTGTGAACATAGTAATAATAAGCAAGCAAGTAAAGGCATGAGAACAAATCTATAAAATACCTAATAATTTACTGTTAAATAAATTTGCGTATTCAATAATACTGTTTCAAAAACCATTTCTTTAAAATACAGCAATGTTATTTGTTTTTTTAGAGTCTACGATAAGTACAAAGCATCATAAAAATATGTTTACATATACCGCGATGTCCAAAATTTATCAACTACAAACAAAAAAACATAATAGTTTTAAGATAAATTCTAAACATGGCCCATCTTCATGCAAGTTAGACCATTGTACATACAACTATAATTTACGAATTTCTTTATTTTTATTCATGTTTTTGATGTTACCTGTGATTTTTTTTCAAACTACACAGTTAACATGAAAAACTAACTAATGAAACAAACCCTTAAAAAGTAACAACAGAAGCAGAGTTCCTGTGACCACCTTCCTGCTCCATCCTCAGATTCTAATCTACATCAATGCACATCCTTTGACAATGCGGTCCTAGTCCTCGGAAGCAACTCGAGATCTCGTTTTTCCCATAATAATATGTGTACGTTGACCTCTGATTTTCTTTACGTATTTTTCCCCTTTTCTGTTATAAATAGAATCAGTTGTGTAATTTAACAATAGATAGATAGGTGAGTTTATCTTTAAGATTTACTACATTTATTTTATTTCTTTAGAATAACTCGTTGCTTAAATATTTCAAACGCACGTATTTTTAAACGTATAAAGCTAACGTCTAAACAAAAACACATATTTATCTCAAAACCCGAAAGTATATAAACTGATATTGAACAGCTGAACAGTACATGCAATATAGCCTGAGAACTATCCCTCTAAAAAAACTGTAAGTATACCAATCGGTAGCAAACTATGTCCATTTATTTTAAGCGCTTTGATGCCACGGACAGACATTGTCGTCAAACTTTTGACACTCTGCCTTTTTACTTCGGGCCCTAGTTAAAAAGCAATGGAATACAATACAATAATCTTAGACAATAGTATATTATTTTTAATTTTATATTTTAAACTATGAAGATAGCGCATCAATATAATTATAAACCTACGTTCCTCTCTCTACATTTTTGTTATGTCAAAAAATCTCTCCACAATTGTTTCTAAACTAAACGCAACCACATTTATCATTGACTAGCTGACCCACGCAGCTCCGCCTGCGCTATTTTTACGTTAACTAAACTTTTAATAACAGACATTCGCATCGAATACATAACCTCCTTTTTTATAGTCGGTTAAAAACTGGGACCCACTTTTTACTTGCTCACCGAAGCACGAACCCGTTTAGTTCAAATGGCGTTAAACGGTCACCCATCTATTTAATGACCTTACCTAACGTTGCTTAACCCGATCGATTACAAAACCTTGATAACAACTCTCTATGAGTGTTCCCTTACTAATATTTATTATATTATAAAGAAAAATTGATACAATCTGACCAAGCGTATAACCAAGTGCCCATTTTGACTTTAATCCCCTCTCCCAAAAGAACCGTGCTAGATTACGGGATAAAAAGTATCCTATGTCCTACCTCGTAGTAAGATCTCAAATCATGCCAAGTTTCATTTGAATCCATTCAGTAGTTTAGGCGTGATGCTCAGCCGTGATACAGACAGACAGACAGACTGACAGACAGACAGACAAAAATTAAAAAAATTACATTTTCGGCCTCAGTATCGGTTAAAGAATGCCCTCCAAAAATAATTTTAAAAATATCTTCAATGTACAGAATTGGACCTGTTACAGTTTTATTATAAGTATAGATAAAGAATAACAAAAACATCACTAATTCATTCACACTAATTAACATTTGAATTTAAATCCCATTAAAACCTAAAATAAATCAGAGCGTTCTAAAACATCAACATCATAACGTACCTGTTTCAAGAGAGCCGGTGAGATTACAGTCATCGTAGCGATTTAAGGGTCTTCTTAATTCGGTTAAATTATATTAACACCAGTTTAATACAACACGTAATCCATTCAAATCTACTAAATAAGTTACAGCACAGTATAATATGCAGTCTACTGACGACCGATGGCAACAGGTCGTCGAGTGTGACTGTATTGCAGCGAGTGGAGCTTCCTACCACCTATCTTGATTAATATCAGCGCACATCATGTGAGATGATCCTCACACTAGATGCTGTAACCTCGACGATTGTACGAAAAAAAAACTAGTATTCAGAAAAATCACGAGTTGCAATGATCCGAAATGAACGATTATCGAGATAATTAGGAAAAATTATACCGACACAGCTACAAAAATTAGATTTTTGTAATCAGTATTTGATTGTGATTCCACCTGTAAATGGTATTGCAGCCGTAGATGTAGGCAAGCTTATTAAAAAGGCAAAGGGAATGACCTTATGTCAGACGTATCGCGGGCAGTAAAAGGGACTTACGGCATCGCCTTTGTCGCTAGTACAGCGCCTTCTCATAAAGTATTCACCGCAGGAATACAACTCATCAGTATTTGATTGTGATTGCACCTGTAAGTAGTATTGCAGCCGTAGATGTAGGCAAGCTTATTAAAAAGGCAAAGGGAATGACCTTATGTCAGACGTATCGCGGGCAGAAAAAGGGACTTACGGCATCGCCTTTGCCGCTAGTACAGCGCCTTCTCATAAAGTATTCACCGCAGGAATACAACTCATCAGTATTTGATTGTGATTGCACCTGTAAGTAGTATTGCAGCCGTAGATGTAGGCAAGCTTATTAAAAAGGCAAAGGGAATGACCTTATGTCAGACGTATCGCGGGCAGTAAAAGGGACTTACGGCATCGCCTTTGCCGCTAGTACAGCGCCTTCTCATAAAGTATTCACCGCAGGAATACAACTCATCAGTATTTGATTGTGATTGCACCTGTAAGTAGTATTGCAGCCGTAGATGTAGGCAAGCTTATTAAAAAGGCAAAGGGAAGGACCCTATGTCAGACGTATGGTGGGCAGTACAAGGGGCGTACGGCATCGCCTTTGCCGCTAGTACAGTGCCTTCTCATAAAGTACTAGCAAACGTATTCACTGCAGGAATACAACTTGCGCTAACGTAGTGTCCCCAGCATGTACTTCTCAATCCTTTATTATTGAGAGTATCGGTTGTGCACTAGGTAACTAACTCTCTTTATCATCGAAAGTTCTGATTTGAGTCATAATATATAGCATGTAGTGTGTATGAGTAGTCTCCGTGGCGCAGTGGGAAACCTTTGTAAGACGGAGGTCGCAGGTTCGAATCCTGCGGGGGGCCACAAATTAGAGTAGTTGTTCCTTACTGGCTAGGAAAATGCAGGCCGGTCACCTGATTGTCTGTAAAGTAAGATGATCCATGCGTCGGATGGGCATATAAAAAGTCGGTCCTGCGCCTAACCTCTCCCCGGTCGTGTCGGTCTTCCGTCCCATCGGATTATGAGAGGTAAAGGAAGAGAGAGTGCACTTGTGTCTACGCAGGCCTCTCTCTCTCTCTCTTGTGCACTATAAGCCTCACCCACCCAAAATAGGGCAGAATACCTCACACCGCATCCAATACATTTTCTGTGCTACTTGTTGCCATGCCAATTCATCATCATTCATCATTAGCAGCCGAAAGACTGCTGAACAAAGGCATGCGAATTGCGTTTGATAAAAATATGCGTTCTTCTTGTTAGCACAAAATATAGAGAGTAATGTTAGTCATCTATCGAGGTAGCTTCCGTATTGTACTTCATCAAGTTGTAGGATTGAACGTCATTTAAGTGAATGGGAGACCTGAATTTCTTCGAGTGTTGAAAGTGTTATAGTTTATTAACGTAAGCCTTAATGTGTCAGATACACAATAAAATATTGAATCAAAACAAGATATGCTTATCAAAATAATAAATAGCAAATATTATTTAGAACTCTACAAGTGTATCGGACACCTGAAAATCTTTAGACAATATTAAATACGTGATGTTATATGACGTACACAACCATGTCATGTGAGGCATAATAATCAAGATATACTGGACTTTATAATGAAAACCATTGATTGTATACCTTGTGAATAATATAAATATACAAATACATACATATCTGTAGCTATTCTCGATCTTTAATTAGAAACACGTTTCAGCTAATGATCAATTAATGAAAAAGATCTGAAAATTGTTTGTTTATAAATATCACGGCTGGTTCGTTGTACAATGTAGGTAGATGTAAAGTAAATTTATATTTTGCAGTACACAATTATGAGGAGGTTTATATCTTTAGCTGATAGACGTCCACTGTTGGGCATAAGCCTTGAACGTGGCGTTCAACGACAGTTAATTACCTAATAGTGATTTTAACTAGCTGTAAGCTTCTATACCACATAGGAGTATCTTAGCTAGACATTAAAAAAATATCCATTCAATGGCCTTGTGTTATGTGTCTATTAAGTAAATGTTAAAGTATTCAACTATTTAGATAATTTAACGCTTTAGTATGTCATGTGACAGCTAAATAGCGTTGCAATACATTCCATTGATAAAACACTATACATAAAAATATAGCGCAGAATGAATCATTCAAATGAAAGGTGATCTACTAGTAGATATATAAATAAATTAATAATGTTTCCATGAAAAGAATAATTCTTCTTATTTTCTTCTTATAAGAATAATTCTTCTTTCTTTGCGCGACAGAATCCGAAATGTGGAGATTCGCCGAAGAACCCAGGTCACCGACATAGCTCTCAGAATCTACAAGTTGAAGTGGCAATGGGCAGGCCACATCGCTCGAAGAACCGATAACCGTTGGGGAAGAAAGGTTCTCGAGTGGCGACCACGAACCGGAAGACGCAGCGTAGGCAGGCCTCCCACTAGGTGGACAGACGACATTGTGCGCGTCGCAGGTAACCGGTGGATGCAAATAGCCAATTGTCGTTCATTGTGGCGTTCTAAGGGGGAGGCCTATGTTCAGCAGTGGACGTCTTCCGGCTGATGATGATGATGATGAAAAGAATAATAATTATACATAATACTAACTGGCACAATTCTTAACTGCTTCAGTAAAATCCTAGAAAAAAACTCGCCAAGGCCCGATTCGTGCATCAAATTAGGAAATTCTCGATTAGCACACAGCATCCATGATCAGCTTTATTATTAAAAAAAAACTATATTATACCTTAAACTGCAGTTGAAGCTTATGCGACGGTATTCTCCGTGATTCCTTACAACTTAGTGCGATGGCTAGATAGTCTAGGTAATCATACACATGTGCACTGCCTTGCACTGTCGTTAATCACCTGATAAATTAGTCATAGGGCTGTTGTTCTTGTAATCGAGACAAAATCTATACTTATAATAAAACTGTAACAGGTCCAATTCTGTACATTGAAGATATTTTGAAAATTATATTTGGAGGGCATTCTATAACCGATACTGAGGCCGAAAATGTAATTTTTTTAATTTTTGTCTGTCTGTCTGTCTGTATCTCGGCTGAGCATCACGCCGAAACTACTGGATGGATTGAAACGAAACTTGGCATGATTTGAGATCTTACTACGAGGTAGGACATAGGATACTTTTTATCCCGTAATCTAGCACGGTTCTTTTGGGAGAGGGGATTAAAGTCAAAATGGGTACTTGGTTATACGCTTGGTCCGATTTTATCATTTTTTCTTTATAATTATAATAAATATTTGTAAGGGAACACTCATAGACAGTTGTTAACAATGTTTGGATATCGATCAGGTTAAGCAACGTTAGGTAACGTCATAAAATAGATGGGTGACCGTTTAACGCCATTTGAACTAAACGTCACCGTGCTTCGGAAGGCAAGTACAAAGTGGTTCCAAGTTTTTAACCGACTTTAAAAAAGGAGGTTTTGTATTCTATGCGAATGTATATTATTGAAAGTTTAGTAAACGTAAACACAGCGCGAGCGGAGCTGCGTGGGTCAGCTAGTTAAAAATATATATGGGAGGAACGAACGTTAACATTTTGTCAATCAGTTACATCACTGGTTTGATAAACTGAGCAACACGGTCGGCATTTTTGCAATTGGGATACAATGACGCAGATTGACGTGAATCGCCGACAATACTCATCTAAATCTTCGAAGCCAGTGGTCCAGGCCTAAATATTATTATCTATTTAATGGATGGCGATAATTTATTTTTACTCAAAATTGATTGGTTCTGAACCACTATACGACCTGATAATAAGTTGTACTACAATCTTTATTAAACAACAAGGCAAGTAGGTGTCAGAAGAATCGCTCTTACCAAAAGGAACAAAGCTCTTCTGCAAGCATAGCTATTACTGTTTTAATAACAAAACAATCTAAGTAGGTATTAGTTTTAAATCAATTCTACTGTGTTGTGAGCTGTAATGCTGCTGGATACAAGGAAAAAGATCAAGCATTAGAGGTGTTGTGCTGGATGTAGTGGAAGAAAACAATGTCTTTATCCAACGGAGTTTATTTTAAACCTGCTTCATTAACAAGTCAAACAAAAGCCTTACAAAATTTATAAATTTAAAGAATTAAATATAAAAAGGTAACTATGTAAGTATGTAGGTGGACCGACGACATTGTTCGCGTCGCAAGCAACCAGTGGATGCAAATGGCAAATTGTCGTTCATTGTGGCGGTCTAAGGGGGAGGCAGTGGATATCTTCCGGCTGATGATGATGATGATGATAATGCACTATGTAATAGGTACAGTCAGTGTCGGCAACACCGGTAATAAAACAGATGGTCGATGTACCCTCGAGTGCACAACGATTATTGTTAGAGCATTGCGAAGGTGGTGCGTTGCTGGTGTTATTAGGCTGAGATATTCTGTAATCTAGTAGTAACCTTTAAGACGCAGCGGAAAACTGGCTACGTACTTAAATCAGAGGTCCTTTACTCAACATAAGATAATGCTTGACTGCAGTCCCACCTGATGGAAAGCGGGGATGCAATCGAGGATAGTAAAGCATACTAGCTTAATCAAAGCCTATTTATTATAGCCTTAAAGGCACCTACATTATAATCAGGCGGGAAACAGACTCAGGCAAACTGTAGAAAATATATATAACGGGTGTAAGGGACATCGTACCGAAAAAAAATTTATAAGACGTCATATAATGTAATATATATATACAGACGAATTGAGAACCTCCTCCTTTTTTGAAGTCGGTTAACGGTTTCAGTTCTTAGCTAAGCGTAATATAAATGAAGAAGCAAATCGCTTGTTCCGGGCCGAAGGAACATTTACCACGTAAGGTTGTGGACGAGACGCACTGTCTCCTCATCCGATGAAAGCGTCAACTTTGGCAAAGCCACGGGTTCTTAACCCGCGGGCAAAACCCGGCTTTGTGTAGTTGTTCCTTACTGGATAGGACAATACATACCGATCACCGGATTGCTATACTAAACCATACTATACTAAGCCATACATCGTATATCTCGTCATGATCGTAGAATAATGTCGGATTTGAAAAAAATGCGAAAATCACTTTTTACCATATTTGGATACTACATTGTCGAAATATGATTACTGCATCAAAGAAAAAATTCTATGTATTTTGGGTTTTTAATTAATCAGTCGGTATACTGACGGATTTGATAGGTGCTCATAGTAAAATGACGCTTAGGTATATTCGTCTTTGTACGATGCGCGGGGATCTCCCACCACCCTCTCCCGCTCCCAACGAATCTGCTCAGTCGTCACTATTTGACGGATTTGCCCATGCTTAGGTAGCGTCAGTTCTGACTATCCGTCGGTTTTCTACGGAAAAAAATTAAACCAACTTATAATTTAATTTACATAAAAATAATATTTGCTATCTGATGATAACATTGCGTTTATGTTATACTAGCGGCCCGGTACGTGCTTCGCCACGTATGAAGTGAAATATTAAAAACATGTAATTGGAACATCAAATTAATTTATTCAAATAAAAAATTGCACTTTTCCTTCAATTAAAAAAACATCTGATTAAAAACAAATTGCTACATTAATAGTGGTACACAATATGTTTTTTCAAATGAAGAAACACACATGCATACATGTTATTCACTTCAACAGTTCAAAACTTACCGTTTGTGTAAATGCTTTTGACAATTTAATTCAAATAAAGCCTGTAAACGATATGAAACACCGACGGCTGGCTAAAAACTGAGAAAAGTACACGCACACATTATATACATTACATTACATTTGAACAAAAAATATAAACACAAAGAAATAATTATCGCTGACAATTTGCTTTATTCGAAGCACGTCCAAAATAAACTGACCGCATGAATGACTTAACAACATATTTTTACTGTCAAAACTAAAAAAAGTTTTAGTTCTGAAAAAAAGGTTCAATTTGACAGCAAAATCGCCTTTTACAAAATGATCCGCCATTTATTGAATTAATATGTTACAAAAAATGTGATAAATGAAGAACCGCTCTACCGATTTTGTGCTTCGCGAACTTCACATAAACCATCTACTAAATAGTCCGAACGAAGCCTAAACATTTGGTTTGGATAGGTGAGCCCGTTCTTGAGTTATAAAATTACAACGAGAAGTGGCATTGATTTTTATAGATATAGATTTAACAAAATTTGGATTTTCGAGTTGTATGTAATTATATTACAATTTTCTATGGACATGATAGTGACGCGTGATCACAACTGACGATATTCTGTGGACACGGTTCTTTATCTAACGGTCGTATCTGACTATCCCACTTTGTTCTTGGAGCTTAATTCACTTCCGCCTATTTTCTATTAAAAAAAAATGATTATTTGTATATTTTTCATATATTTTTCTATTAAAATATAATCGAATTCAAGTAATAAATTACCTGTATAAATAAAAAGAAGTAAATTTTAATATTTCTATACTTTTGAATCTTTTTATTTTAAATCGACTTTGGTCTTTAGTAAACGTTAAACTATGATATTAATAATTTATCTAACAAGATATTATCTTGTACAAATACTATTATTTATATATACTGATATCTATCTGAGCACGCAACCTAACAGAAAAGATGAAGAACATTTTTATGAAGAAGTCTTTCCAGACGGCGTACACGGATCAAGCGAAATAATAAAATCAATGTATGAAAATATGAACTCTAACATACTAGTGCTCTTTGAGAAGATCCTTTTATGGCCGTGTATCAAAGTGCACCTTCACTATATTCATCAGAAAATATCAGCTCAGTTGTAACCCCTTTAAATACTCTACCTTGATATTCGGCCGTTGAGAACAACGGACAGCCACATATGCTATCACCAGCAAAAACCCATGGTGAAGTAGCTATGTGACAATTTTTAATGCCCTAGTCACTATAGTGGAGACTATAGCAACTGTCTATAAATCGACACACGTGTGCCTTTATGCTAGTCGTCTTCAGCATCTTTTATTCGATTTAGAGATAAGAAACGTGTATGAAATTAGATGATTGGGGAAAAGGTAAGAGAAAGCGTTTAAAGAATGCAAGAAAAGAATACTTCTCAAAGAAGGCGTTATTGTTCTAGCAAAATCTATAGGTAGGCCATTATGTTGACTCTCGAAGAAAGACTGGATACAATTGAAAAGTTTTGGAATTTGGGTGATCGTGAAAAACAATGGTTGCATGTTGTAAATTCTATTACCAAACAGAAAAAGAAAACTAGTATTTAAAGCAAGCATTACCGTCAATTCACTTATAAGTATTCTTGTCAAAGGGCTCATCAAAAATAGATGCTTGTAAAAACATACTTCAAGTAGTTAAGGGTTAGTTGGATAGCTTGGGATAAATACGACGAAAGCACTTTGATTTAAAAAGACTAGAGAGGGAAACATAATCGTATTGTTGTTAATGAGATGGTTGGTTGAGTCGTCGGTTTGTGCCCACGTTAATTCATTTGTACCAGTATAGTCTCAAACGATGCACCAAACACCCTGTATATAAAGAATGGTCTGAGCTCAAACATTATTAAAATACAGCTAGTCTGGTCTAAGGCAGTACGAGTTATAGTTAACACTTATTTTTATTTCATTGTCCATCTACCCAAAAATTATACATGTGATCATCACAGTGTCACAATTTTAAGCAAACACAATACCCACCTGACGACCTTCGAGAACAGTAGGTATGCAAACCATTTAAATAGTAAAAAAATATCTAGAACCTTGAAGGAAAATGCAAACCTTTGATTTTCAAAAGGTTTTGTCGTAATATCAATACTCATTTGCCCGTAAGGATACGGGCAAATGAGTATATATAAACGAATGCTTCCATGTTATAATTTCACCATATTATGCGATATGGTTGGCAAATAAGGCTATTGCTATATTTGACATGAAGGTATTGCCAAACGTGGGGCCAAGGAAGTCACCAGTTGCGTTTATAACTTCATAAGGAAGTTTGTATAAAGGTTTTCGATTCTGATCAGACAATTGCGCTGACCAGAATCGAAATCGCATGGTAACATAAGACACAATATGCATTTTTTATGGTAACCGGTGGCTAGCCAAAGACAATAAGCAGGGTAGAATATGTCATATTGAATGTGACAAATTCCACAAATTCTACCCTACCAATAATTTTATTTGGCTGGCCACCGGTCGGCAATCACTCCTGTGTTCATATATTTACTGTTGCAAATTTGATCTTGTAAAGAAAAACGGGTATCCGATATCAACCTACCTATAAAATACTGACCACCTTCTTCTACCTACTTTCTCATGGTCTAAATAGAATATGACAGAAAACATATCCGCCAATATTTTACTCAGTAAGTCCATAGAACATGATCGGAAAGTAAAATCCGCCATACTTTGAACAGTAACTTTTCGAAGAACAATGTCGTATAATACTATGTGACGGTGTACAGTCCAAAGTAAAACGAAGCATGTGATTTTTCTAGAAACCTGTGTAATTATAGGTTGTTATTTGGTAATATGTTAAAGTGCTTTGTGTCTTGCCTGACGAGGCACTGCTTAACAGCAGAAGGTAAATGTTTAACGTGTGCCACTGTGATTTTGGATCGGTCATGCTCGCCATCGAAAAGTCTTTGCTTGTGGCGGCTTCGTGTGGCGGGTCACCCCCTTCCCTCCAATATGGTTGAGGGGAGTGATGGCTGCTGCTCGAGTCAACTCGTGCGCGGGTGCTGCTTGGGGGGACTGGTCCGACTACTATCCCTTTGGCATTTTAGTTTGTTGTATTTTCGTCGTATTTTTTATTTTATTTGATATTTTGAACGGCAGGACACACTGTCGCTGGTGCTAATCTAATTGTAAAAAGACAAACTTTGTTTTAAAAAAAAATGTGAAAAAATGACAAGCCCGCTGAGTTTCTTGCCGGATCTTCTCAGTTGAGGCCGCGTTGTGATCCGGTGGTAGCTTTTAAAAAAAAATGACCGTTCAAAAGTGCTAGCGTTAAGCCTATTTGAAATAAAAATTTTTGAATTTTGAATTTTTTTGAATTTTGAATTTATAACAAACCCTATTTTCAACTTGTTTGCCAATTTTTATAACTACAGATTTAAAATTAAAAAAGTTATGACAAAAAAACTAACATAAATATTTGGAATGGCTGCCCTGTAAAGTTTAACATTTGTTAGATCCGTCACTATTCTACGACTATGACGATCTATTTGCACATTGCTCTTAGTACAGCACCTTCCTTGGTACATTAGCTTAACTGTATGTGAGTATGTAACTGTATGTAAAACTTTATATACATCCTTTAAAGTAAAACAGATATGGTCTTGCGTAGAAGTATGTCAGGTACTTGTACCCAATTAATCCATTACAAAATTTCATAAGATGATATAAAATCCTTATTCTCAGATAATAAAATTATAGGCTAATAGTATTGAATCGGTTATCAAAAGAAGATAAGCGTGTCATTTGATAATTAATACTTGTTCCACATTCAGTACAATATTTACACCTGAAGCAAAATGTTGTTCTATTTGATATTAATTTTAACGCTATCAAGTCAATATGTAGCAGGTAAGAGCAATATAATATTGGCATTTAGCACATCATTAAAAATATAGTTACCATTAATTTAGTAATCCTCGTTATCAGGTGTTTTACGGTAAATATTACCAACAGCAGCAGACGAGCATGATAGCTCTACCGGGTGAAGGGGAAAACTTGAAGGGGGCTTGGAGTCATAACCTCCTTATTGCCCGAATGCCCCAGCAGGAGGGTTTTGTGAGAGTAAATATGTATAAATATATAAGTATGTATATATGACTATTTCTTTGGCACGGGCAGCCTAAACGGCTTGATGGACTGTGACTTATAATATATCGTTAGATCCGTTTTACGGCTCCCACACATAACTGCGAATTCGCATCGCATCGCATCGCAAATATCTGCGAATCGAAAATTCATATGTTTCTACAAATGAATTTTCGATACAAATTCCTGCAATGCGGCGCCGCATCGCATCGCATCGCAGTTATGTGTGGGAGCCCTTAGTTGTAGAACTGATATTTTTTCTTAAAATATAAATTGGCAGCCATCAGCCGCCATTTTGTTTGTATTTT
This sequence comes from Furcula furcula, assembly GCA_911728495.1. Classification (NCBI taxonomy): domain Eukaryota; kingdom Metazoa; phylum Arthropoda; class Insecta; order Lepidoptera; family Notodontidae; genus Furcula; species Furcula furcula. The sequence continues at coordinate 21,893,461 of OU452248.1, forward strand.
ACTTCCAAAAATATCGTTATTTATGGATATCAAATTAAAGGTCTTTTAAAATATATCGTTTCTGTCTTATATCGCACTGTTAGACAAACAAAACAATCTTTAATAAACTTCTATAACTCTTTGACATATCAATGTTAGCCAGAACTACACACATCAAAAGTGTCTAGGGATCAAGCATTTTTAAGCGGATTTCTTGAGATTGAGATGTGGCTTTGTAATAAATTTATGATTTTATAAATTTATATGGATCCTTTTTGGTGCATTTCATAATTTGAATCAGGAACTGTGAATCAAATTCGAGTAAAAGATGAAAATCAGCTGTCAATATTTTCCCTATAAAAACATACAACGCATTGAAGACATTATTAGTGCTACTGTTTCCCTACTACTGATTAAAACCAACGTTATTATGGAGCGGCGACGTCATTTAAGCAGGGAAGAAATGCTCAGAGCCGTGGGAATGATAGAAGCTGGTTCCCGGCAACGTACTGTGGCTTTAGCTCTGAATACAAGTCAGAGTGTTATCAGTCGACTTTGGACACGTTACCGAAGCACTGGTACCGTGGCTGAGCGCCATGGAGGACGGTATCGCTGCACCACACGGAGACAAGACCGATATATTCAAATCTTAACTCGAAGAGCTCCAACAATAACTGCCATGATGTTAGCCGTGAGGCTTCATCACTCTTCAGGGAACTTAATTAGCGACCAAACAGTCAGAAACCGCTTGCATGAAGTGAACCTTCATTCCCGAAGACCGCTACGGGTACCACCTATAGCAATGCACAATCGTAGGATTCGATATCAATGGGCTCTTGAACACAGAAATTGGGCAGAAGAACAATGGCGTTTCGTGTGCTTTTCTGATGAGTCTCGTTTTGGTATGAGACCGGATACAAGACGTATACGACACTGGAGAACCCCTGGACGCCAACAGCGATTAAAATCCTGCCAGGAAGTCCATCCTTATAGTGGTGGAACCATCATGGTATGGGCGGGTATTTGGATCGGCGGAAGAACTGAGTTGATTTGGATCAGAGGCAACCTCAACGCTCAAATTTATGCTGAGACGATTGTATCAGACGTCATCGTTCCTCTACAAGTGCAAATCGGTCCCTTATTTCAGTTAATGCATGATAATGCACGACCGCACACCGCAAGAGTTGTAAGACAGACTCTCGCCGCAGCTAACATCAATGTCCTGCCCTGGCCTGCTCAGTCGCCAGACTTGAACCCGATTGAGCATGCATGGGATATGCTACAGAGAAGAGCTCTGCCGAATATGGAGGGTATCCAGTCGCAAGAAGACCTTTTTTTGTTGTTGCAACGAACATGGGCGGCCATTCCACAGCGTGATTTGGATGAACTCATTTTGAGTATGCCAAACCGATGTTCTTGTGTTGTTAGTGTTCGCGGTAGAAACACGGATTATTAATTGTTTAAGTTACCCAATAAAATTTTAAAGAAAACTGTTATTTCAGTATTTTTTTCGAACTTTTGTGTTAGTGGTTCAAATGTCAAAAATCCCTTTATTAGGAAAATGGCAAATTTCTTTATTAATGCAAAGGTGACTTGGTTTATCGTTACTGTGACAAACGAAAACACTTTATTTGATGAATCCTTAAAGAAAATTTTAATTAATATCAATCAGGAGAAAAGTTATTGCAAAAATATATGTTGATCCCTAGACACTTTTGATGTGTGTATTTGGGAATGTATCCAAGTCATCCCGCTAATCTAGACCTCACCCGATGACTTCCCCCATTCTTTTACATAAGGTAACATGCATAAGTCAGATTTCAGAAGAAACCGTACACACTATCCATCCTTATTGTACACACTACCATGCAAACCGTACCGTGTATACGTCACCATGCATATTATGGCACCTAATAATTTACTTACAGTCGCACCTCCAAACCTCAATTATAGTTAATTATCATTAAGCTATTTCTTGAAATTGGATTATTTCAACACACGAAGCCAATTAATACTTAATTCGCTAATAGTGAGTAGATATATATCAATAATCTCGTAATTAATAATCAAAAATAATCATATAGGCTCCGAGAGTCGAAATAGATTCTAAAAAAATACTTATTAGGAATTAAAGTTAATTGACGTTTGTGAGTGCGACAGTTAATGCCCACAAAATAACTCTAATGTTGGCCATTATTTTTCCACACTCTTCAAAATATAAAAATCGAAATAATAAATACGAAATTATGTCATACGTAAACAAATATTATTTACAATAGAGTTAAGTTTTGGGTTAAGGACAAAACATAGCGTCCTTTACACATTTAACGAAAAAACCAAACAAAATAACGATCCGATAATGATCGTTCTAGGGCAATTTGGACCGTTTGAACAAGATTTTGCATATGTCACGGTCAGGGAGGGTGCTCATATGTTCTACTGGTTATTCTACACCACCGCACCGGTTGAGAACTATACCGACCGACCCCTGGTTGTATGGTTGCAAGGAGGGCCCGGTGGGTCATCGACAGGCATCGGAAATTTCGAAATTATGGGCCCTCTTGATTTAACCTTACAGGAGAGAAATTACACGTGGGTAAGTTGATATCTTGTTTTTAACAATCGAATATATCGGGGCGCATATACGGGGTGTAAGGGACATCGTACCGAAAACTGATACCAGGGATCCAGTACATGATTCTGAACATTCTAGTGTTGAAATTTATCATCGGCTTTTTCATGAAGTGTGTAAGCATTGTTGTATTCCGGCGTGAAGGGGACTGTAGCTGGTGAAATTACCGGACACAAAGACTTAATATCTAATGTCATAAGGGTAAGCAACGTGCTAGTGATTCTTCTGGTGTAGGTAGCGTCTATGGTCTGCGGTGACTGCTTACCAGCGGGCGGCCGCACGCTTGCTAGCAAGCTTGGTGATAAAAAAAACATTAAATTATACTACTTAAGTATTAAGTATAACAATATGCATATGGTGTAGGGTAGGTAAGGGTAACTCAGAGGATTTACTGTATTAATCAGGTGAAGTGTCTTCAATACAACTCTATTTATGGCCGGCCATGTCCAGACTGTTACGAAGATCTTACACGTCTCATCACTCAAATGCAAAGTCTAATTACAGGTCAAAAACTTCAACGTACTTTATGTTGATAATCCAGTGGGCACTGGATACAGCTACGTCGACGATTTGGGCTATTTGACAACAACCAACGATGAAATTGGTGAGATTTATTATTAATGGCTGCTGCTCGAGTCAACTCGTGCGCGGGTGCTGCTTGAGGAGACTGGTCCGACTACTATCATTTTGGCCTTTTAGTTTGTTGTATTTTCGTCGTATTTTTTTTTCCACTCTCTTATTTGATCTTTTGAACGGCAGGACACACTGTCGCTGGTGATGATCTAATTGTAACACAACAAACACTGTTTAAAAAAATGTGAAAAAATGACAAGCCCGCTGAGTTTCTCGCCGGATCTTTTCAGTTGAGGCCTTGTAGTGATCCGGTGGTAGCTATTAAAAAAAAATTGACCGTTCAAAAGTTAAGCATATTTGAAATAAATGATTTTGTATTTTTTTTATTTTTATGTAGTAATACATGAGTAGGACCTACCTGGTAGCTATTAAAAAAAATTGACCGTTCAAAAGTTAAGCCTATTTTAAATAAATGATTTTGTATTATAAGTAGTAATATATACATGAGTACCTGACTCGACACTTTATCTCACAATTTATGAGAAACTTAACCAGCCACTACAAAATAATTAATCAAAAATAATAATTCATCATAGCATTGGACTTCGTTCAACTTATGCGAGGTTTCTACATTAACCACCCGGAATTTGAAGGAGTGCCTCTATACATCTTTGGTCAGTCTTATGGAGGGAAAATGGCTATCGACATGGGTATACGAATTCGTGAGGTAATTTTTTTTATTATTTGTTTTTTTATTATATACTTACCTATATGTAAATTTCCCGTGGGTTGTCCAATAGCACCCTCCCATTTTCTCCCGTTGGGTGTCCGTAAGAGGAAACTAAGGGAAAACAAGAAGACGGGCAGCAGCGTCTTTCTATTGGATTACCTACCACCTAAGTATACTGCGATCCCCACTGCCAAACGTGAGGATTATGGCAATCCCTCCCTTCAAAGGGAAAGGCCTTTGATCAGTAGTGGACGTATTTTGGCAGCTGATGATCATGATGACATGTAAATTGATAAATAAAAAAAAATGTATTCTTCTTTAGGCAGAACAAGCAAGAACAATTAATTCTAATCTCAAAGGGATAGCAATGGGAAACGCTTGGATATCTCCAGTGGACGCCACATTGACATGGGGACCGCTCCTTCTAGCTGCAGGCCTTGTCGACCAAGACGGCTATGAAGACATACAAACAGAAGCCAGGGAAGCAGAAAGATTGTTCAATGCAGGGCTATATGCGGAATCCACAGCACAGTGGGCGAGAACACAACAAGCGGTATTCAGAGGGACTACTAGAGTGGACTTCTACAATATACTTACCAAGATGACCGCACCTAATACCTTACCGGATACTAGGAGTGCTTATGGTTAGTACAGTTTTAGTTGATATGTCACCGATACAAAAAAATCTTTTAGATAACTATTTATACACTGACTGTTGTAATAATAGGGATTGTAATTTGTGCCTGCCTGATTGGCTTACAGTAGATGGAACATCCTTGCTAAGTAAGCGGTGAGACAATAATAACTTATACGGGGTGTAAAGGACATCGTACCGAAAACCGATACCAGGGATACAGTACATGATTCTGAACATTCTAGTGTTGAAATATTACATCGGCTTTTTCATGAATTTCCAAAAAAAAAAATGCCGTTTTTTAATAAAATTAGGATATCATTATGGGTATAATATTATAGCCTAATTTCAATTTTAAAACAATAAATTACTTATTTGTGCAAAATTAGCAATCATCAGCAGCCGAAAAGACCACTGCTGAACAAAGACCTCTCCTTTAGAAGGGGGGGGGGGGGGGGTTGCCATAATCTCCACGTTTGGCAGGCGGCTTGATTGAAATTAGCAATGTAATTTGAAAAATTTATATTATTCCGCACGTATTCATTACATGCTCAAAAAATAATAAGTTAGTCATTTATCATTTTCCATATAAATGGTTTCCGTAATGTTGTAACAGACAATATGTGAAATTTTATAAAAAAAGTTTTCGGTACGTAGTCCCTTACACCCGTTATATTTACTTTCTTAAGTATGTTCGATGGATTAAATTATCCGCGTTAGTAAAGTCTCTATTCTTGGTCCAAAATACACAACACTCACAGGCGGTGGATTCATATTCAATACTAGCTGACCCGCGTAGCTCCGCCCGCGCTTTTATTATATTTTGCTCCCCTTTTCTCCCTCCTCCTTAGATTTATCTCTCTCCATATCTCTGTCTCTTATAAAAAAAATCTAATTATATGCTCTTTCTCTCCTCTCTCTTTCCCCTCCCGCTTCGGTTTCCGTCACACTCCCCCACTTCCTCTCCCTGTTGTCCCTCTCTCTGAACCCTCTCCCCCTCTCTCTTCTACGAACTTGCTCCTTCTCACTCCCCCCTTACTCCACGTAACTCCCCCGATCCCTCACCCCATCACCCCCTCCTCGAATCCCCTCTCCCTCTTTCTCCTCTCTTGCACCCTCCTCTCGTTCTATATATCCTCGTCAATCAAGGTATCAGCGGCATTAAATATACTTTATGACCTATTCTCAGACCTTCCCGATATGCACACAAAATTTCATACATATCGGTTCACCCATCTATTTAATGACATTGCCTTATGTTGCTTAACCTTAACCTAGTGGCATGAAATATGCTTTACGGCCTATTCTCAGACCTACCCGATATGCACACAAAATTTCATACAAATCGGTTCACCCATCTATTTAATGACCTTGCCTTATGTTGCTTAACCTTAACCTAGCGGTATGAAACATACTGTATGACCTATTCTCAGACCTACCCGATATGCACACTTTCATACAAATTGGTTCACCCATCTATTTAATGACCTTACCTAACGTTGCTTAACCTTAACCTACCGGGATAAAAAGTATCCTATGTCCGTTTCCTGGTTCTAAGCTACCTCCCCACCAATTTTCAGCCGAATCGGTTAGGCCGTTCCTGAGTTATAAATAGTGTAACTAACACAACTTTCTTTTATTTAGCTAGATTAAAGTTCTATAGTGAAATTGAACATACCAATTTCACCGATAGATGGCGCTGTTCACAATTGTAGATCACGCTAACATCGTAAATTACTGTCTAATGATATTCGATAATGAAAGTTCTTACAGCCTTATTAATAAACTATGATTAGCGTCAGAACAACTTTACTCCAAGACTTACGCAAAGATTAGGCAATTATGGTATTAATAAACTAGTAGTAAGGACGGAGTTAACTAATCAAAATGTAGTCCCGGAGTAAAAGTTACTCCGCGGAGCCCCATGGTTTAACGTTTGAGTAAGCATAGATTTGTATTGTATTTCTAACTTCTATTGAGATAATTATATATACTAAACATAACCTAATTGTATAAACCTCGCAATATCCCTTTTGAAGACCTTGAAGACGAGTTTAAATATAAATATAGATTTACACGCTCAACTGCATATTACATTACTGAAATGGTAGAATGATTTGGCTGGAGATGCAGTAGGCTTTATACCACCTCACTTGAAAGTTTTAGCTGCAAAAAGGACTTGGGCTCGTGGAGAGGTAAATAAACTATCTCAATAAACTAAACTATTAGGCTAGTTATGTAGGCTACAGCCGGATGATTCAGAAATAACTTAGAACAGATTTTAAAAATAATTTTTATTAATTTAAATTACATTTTTAATATCTAATTTAAATATGTAGTGACCGCTTCGATGTTAGAAGCTAAGTGAAGAGCCGATTCCGTCGCTATGGGTCCATACAATGGATCTAGTTGTGCGCCGTCAGCTGGTTTTCGGTACACATGCTGGATGCGTCCATACAATAGCCCTTCTGTTCTTGAATAGGTTGCATTGTCAGCAAGTTTTGCATTACACGCGCCGGCTCGTGCTTGAGGCCCACCGTGGTTTCTGCTCTTACACGCGTTTTTTGAGGTGCACTGTAGTTTCTTGTTCGGGACGGTGTGTAACAGGCTAGATCCCCGGCCTACTTGTTATATACTTTCTTGATTTATAGATAATATTCTGCTAATAAAAAAACACAAATTCTAAAACCACTATCTTGAATTCAACAAGAGAAATACAGAATATTATGATGTAAGAGAAATATAGAATATTATGATGTAAGATAAATATAGAGTGAAAGTTGTGATTGTCAAATAAAAGTGTCAAATATCAAAATTTACCTAACTGCCAGTGTCTTTTTAGTCATTTTGTTCATTTTTTTTACTTTTAATTTCAGTGGGTTGCCATAACATACACCTTAGTCTCAGTGTATGAATTGTATTGTTACTCCGAACCTACTTCGTATTTATTAATACCGTTATTAAGACGTAGCTATTCCGTGACTAGTCTAGAATTAACTACTTCCGATGTAACTTTGGAGTAAGAGAAAAATAAGCGATTTTTATTAATAAGACAGTTAGTGTTTCGCATCTTTTATTGTTGCGACTGTGATACAATATAATATAATAATAGTGTATAGACACTACCTGGACTTGGGGAGTTTCATTAAAATTTCATGAACGACAGATTTTACAGATTTTAACTTTTCAAAGATATAATGTCATATTGCTATCAGCAAAGTACTTAGCAAAGTACTAACAGAAATCTAATGAAAATTTCCTGGGTGTACCGGACCGGCTTACCCCTTACAAAAATTGACCCTTCGCCACTGCCATATCTTATGCAAACTAAATGTCTGCTCAGTCAGTCAGTCAGTGTGTATATAGCGTAATAATACATATCTTAATGATTAACTGATCAGTCTATAATTACCCTATTCACATACAAAGGAAATTACGTGGTAATATGTGAACATTAGCCCAAATTCCATACACTGAAAGTCATTATCCTTTCGAGTCCTCGTATGTCTTAGAGGAGATAGATATCAAGTCGTATGTCAGTTTTGAAAAAGAAACGGATGCAAAGTATCAAAATTATGGTAATAACTAAAATACTATGACACACACATGCGTGCGTTACAATAATATGAGCAACTTTATCCCCCACTAACAACTAACATTAAAACCACCAAGACAGACCGAGAGTTGGTATTGACATTGGCCCCGCAATGCTAAAGCGCAACACGTCCGGTAGGATTTACACAATTTATTTAATATTATGCAAATTCACAAGTCACAAACCAGTTTTGCTTGTTCACTGCTTAGCCCCATATGAAACATAGCGTGATGTTTTATATACCAATTTATACCTAGACTTCTACACAACACATCAGTGAAAGTCCTATCAAAATCCATCCACGGGTTTTCAAATGATACCTGGACAAACAGAACGACAGACAGACAGACAGACAGACAGACAGATAGACAGACAGACAGACCGACAGACAATAATTCCAAAAAAAATTGTTTTGGCCTCTATGTCCCCACATAGAAATTTTGGAAAAATATTCAATGTACAGAAAAAGTGCTCTTTGAGTTTTATTATAGTATAGAAGATTAATTTTGATGCCTTTATTTAAAAGGTGTTAAAATAAAGATGGCTCTTTCTCTCGGCGTCTGTAACACCTGCCATTTAATATTTATTTTATTTTAATAATTTAGAGAGAATTTTACAGTTATGGCGAAGACCTAACAGAGTTTTATTTCAGAGCTTTCGAGAGAAATGATGATTAAAAACCAGCCATACATGACTTCGCCAACATCCAGAGACGGTGAATTGGATCTAGACGATCTAATGAACACACAGGTGAAGGAAGCTCTCGGCATTCCTGACCATGTCGTATGGGGTTCACAGTCCGGCGCCGTCTTTGATTACCTGAGGGCAGACTTCATGAAACCAGTAACCGATGGCAGTTCGTATATTAATTATTATTATTTAAATCATCTTCTTTGGCAGCAGCCGAAATACGTCCACTGCTGAACAAAGGCCTCCCCCTCAGAAGGGAGGGGTTGCCATAATCCCTACGCTTCGCAGGCAGCTTGGGGATCTCAGTGTAGGTGGTACTGGTAGGTAATGCAATAGAAAGACGCTACCAGCCTTCTTGTTATCCTTAGTCGTCTCTTACGGACACCCAACGGGAGGAGATGAGAGGGTGCAATTCTTACCAAGACGGGATATCTTGGTAAGAATTGCACGCTCTCATCTCGGGTTGCATTTTAAATAACAAGTAGAATTACAAAAAACTACTGCATACAAATAGTCTCATATCTCGTTCTACTGGGAGGTAGGTACCTTGTGCAAGGAGATGTCCCGGTACGAGTGCAATGTGAGATATTTTCCTACTAATCAACAATTTTTAAATAGTCTAATAAATTCCGGTGTGAATGACACTGTAGCTGGTAAAATTACCGTACACTCTAGTGTATTACTAATATACTTAATACATACCATATAATATTAATAGTCTTTTGTCTCTCTTCACAAGTAGCACCAATATCAGCTGCAAGTGTGGTGTAGCCCAACAGACCATGGCGCATCTTTCCGTCTGCCCCGCGTGTCCAACTACCTGCACTGGGGAGGATTTGCTTCAGGCAAACCAAAGAGCGGTGGATGTAGCTTCTTATTGGGCCGATGAAATTTGATGTTATCATGTCGACACGAAAAGAAGAAGAATAGTCTTTTACCACGGCCACGCGTTGATAACTTTTGAAGCTTTTTTTTTTTTCTTTTGGTGTTGCTATCGTCCATAGGCTGCGGTCCTGCTTACCATCAAGCGGGCCACGTGCTTATTTGCCGCCTTGGTAGTAGAAGAATAACCTTTCATTTAATATCCATACATTGATACAAAACCCACCATAATCTAAAGCTGCAGTACTCGTTTTTAAGCATCTTAACGGCCGGTCTCAATACTCTATCGCCGATAGCAATCTCAGTTAAAAAGTAACAATATGACACTTGACATTAATTTTCTTATCTCTAGTAATCTTCAACGTCTCGAAGCTATAACAATAAATTAGTAAGGACAGATATTGCTATCTTTGCTTATTGAAACGGAGATATGTCATAAAGCTATCGATGGTAACTATTTTAACTTATAGTAACAGATAGATAGGATATTGGGACTGGCAGTAATAGTCACTCTCATTAAAGTACAATTGTATTAGGTACTAGCTGACCCGCGTAGCTCCGCCCGCGCTTATATTACATTTTGCGCCCCTTTTCTCCCTCCTCCCTAGATTTATCTCTCTCCATATCTCTCTCTCTCTCTCTTATAAAAAAAATCTAATTATATGCTCTTTCTCTCCTCTCTCTTTCCCCTCCCGCTTCGGTTTCCGTCACACTCCCCCACTTCCTCTCCCTGTTGTCCCCTCTCTGAACCCTCTCCCCCTCTCTCTTCTACGAACTTGCTCCTTCTCACTCCCCCCTTATTCCACCTAACTCCCCCGATCCCTCACCCCATCACCCCCTCCTCGAATCCCCTCTCCCTCTTTCTCCTCTCTTGCACCCTCCTCTCGTTCTATATATCCTCGTCAGTCATGGTATCAGCGGCATTAATAGTAGTTTATGCACCAAGGGGATAAAGTAGTGTCTTATGTCGCGGGCGTTAAATTAAATCGCGAGCATAACGAAGGATTCTAGCAACTCCCGAGCGCAGCGAGGGAGTATAGACTTAACTCCCGAGTGTAGCGAGGGAGTTAATACTAGAATCCTGAGTACAGCGAGGGATCTAAGCTCGCCTAAGACAAAGACACCTTTATCCCCGAGGTGAATACACTACTTTTCACACCTACTGCGAGGTAATAAAATACAAATATTGCTAGAATTAAAATAATAATAATATCATGGGACAATCCACACACGGTTTATCTGATCCCAAACTAGGCAGAGCCTGTACTATGGAAACCAGACAAGTTCAGACAACTTATATAAATTAAATAGTTAAATAACACCCAGACACTTGGTAGGAATTGAACCCACGACCCATCGGGTAGCGGCCAGGGTGTCTAACCACTACACCAAAGAGACTGTCAATAATATCAACATAGTGATTTGCAGCGTTAACATCTATTTCTTCTTCTTTTCTAGAACAAGAACATTGGGTTGACGCGTCGCGCCCGGTTCGATTTTCAAATGTTTTTTTTTCGAGCAGGCTCTGCTTCGATTAAACCACCTGTGGTAAAAGTGAAAGAAATTTTCGTTTGACGTTCGAAATTCAAACACATTATTACCCAAGGGAGTTTAGTACAACATTATTACCCGGCTAGACTATAGGGATATAATGAGGCACTTTATGTCATCTTTTTATGACACATAATGCAACATTATCGAGCAGGTGGTGTGAAAATATATTTTATGACCTATTCTCAGACCTCCCCGATATGCACACAAAATTTCATACATATCGGTTCACCCATCTATTTAATGGCCTTGCCTTATGTTGCTTAACCTTAACCTAGTGTGCGTATCGGGTAGGTCTGAGAATAGTCATACAGTATATTTCAATACTGTATGACTATTCTCAGACCTACCCGATACGCACACTTTCATACAAATCGGCTCACCCATCTATTTAATGTCCTTACCTAACGTTGCTTAACCTTAACCTACCGGGATAAAAAGCCGATCCTATGTCCGTTTCCTGGTTCTTAGCTACCTCCCCACCAATTTTCAGCCGAATCGGTTAGGCCGTTCCTGAGTTATAAATAGTGTAACTAACACGATTTTCTTTTATTTAGCTAGATTAAAGTTCTATAGTGATTGTATGTTCAATTCACCGATAGATGGCGCTGTTCATAATTGTAAATCACGCTAACATCGTAAATTACTGTCTAATGATTTTCGATAATGAAAGTTTTAAGTGTTTTGCATCTTTTATTGTTGCGACTGTGATACAATACCTATACACTACCTGGACTTGGGGAGTTTCATTAAAATTTCATGAATTACAGATTTTGCAGATTTTAACTTTTCAAAGATAAAATGTAATATAGCTATCAGCAAAGTACTTAGAACAATACAGAAATCTAATGAAAATTTCCTGGGTGTACCGGACCGGCTTACCCCTTACAAAAATTGACCCTTCGCCACTACCATATCTTATGCAAACTAAATGTCTGCTCAGTCCCTATTGTATATAGCGTAATAATACATATCTTAATGATTAACTGATCAGTCTATAATTACCCTATTCACTTACAAAGGAAATTACGTGGTAATATGTGCAAGTAATGTTTCACTGCTTAGCCCCTATGAAACACAGCGTGATGTTTTATATACCAATTTATACCTAGACTTCTACATAACACATCAGTGAAAGTCCTATCAAAATCCATCCACGGGTTTTCAAATGATACCTGGACAAACAGAACGACAGACAGACAGACAGACAGACAGACAATAATTCCAAAAAAAATTGTTCTGGCCTCTATGTCGATAGTATAGTATCCCCACATAGAAATTTTGGAAAAATATTCAATGTACAGAAAAAGTGCTCTTTGAGTTTTATTATAGTATAGAAGATAGATAGATTACTCTTCCAAGTCATACATCATAAGCAGCCAAAAGACGTCCACTGCTGAAGAAAGGCCTCACTCTTAAAACAACACTGCTGAACAAAGGCATCTTGGGGATCGCAGTATAGGTGGTATGGTAGATAATCCAATAGAAAAACGCTGCTGCCCGTCTTCGTGTTTTCCCTTTGTCGCCTATACGTACACCCAACGGGAGGAGATGGGTGGGTGCTATTCTTACCCGGACACCCCACGGGGATTTCATACATCCGTAGGCAAATCTTTTAAAATCCACCATGCCGATTATGCTACAGAGGGTGCCAATAAAGGTGGGTACTGACCGGTGTTACGGGCCGTAATGTACCATTCGCAGCGAGCATGTTACGTTACGCCGTGTGCTAAAATCCTTCTCGTTGCTTTCTTCCTTTTTTTCCCGTAATGACTGCATGAGACCAAATGCATGCAATTCTAGTGCGTTTGTACATGCATACACACGATGTGAAGAAATCTCAATATTATTTGTTCATATTTTATCGAATATTTTTCTGAAGTTGGTTATGCGACATTTGACTGAGCCTCGTATTCTTCTCAGTTCCTTTAACTTTAACTCTATTTTCGCATCTGTAACGCTCGCTGTGTAACACGTTACATTACGCCCTGTAACGCCAATCAGTAACCACCTTAAAATAGGCACTCGAAAAACATGTTCCACTTTGTTTAATGACAACTAAAACGCGATGCTGTGAGATATCATTCCCAAAGGTTACTAATTTAATTTGTTAGTTAAAAGTTTACAACCTTTTCAGTTGAAAAACTATTGAATGAAACGGATATTATACTGACGAAGTACAATGGTAATCTTGACCTGATTTGCGATACTCCAGGTAAGTGTATTTTACTATTTGCTTTATCAACCGTAGTTATTTACGATAAAGTACCAATAATTGGTACTTTATCGTAAAAAAAACCGTGAAAATACAAAAAAAATAATACTGTCCTGTAACCAATTTTATTTTTTCCGTATAAATATGCTTGTTACCATGATTTGAGTGTTATTAATAGCCATTAAAATGATCTGTGATCTTAGATAAATCAGTTATTTGATTATTTTAAGTCCCTATAATACGATAAACGTTTTTGCTACTTTTCGCCAAAAAAAAATTCTTGGACAGTGGCGCTTTTGCTTTTAGCCCCCTCAATTGATAAATATCACCAGATAGAAAGAAAGTAGTGTCAAACATTATGCTTCGCAATAAGCCGATTGGAGTACCTATTTGTACCCATACAAATATTATAATCATTGTTCCCATAAGTACCTAAAAAATAATGCTATATTAGTATTTCACCAAATTTTTATGCTTTTTAGTTATGTTATCATATTGTTTCTTGTAAATGGAAGTAGTGTCTTGTTTTTTTTTTGTTGTGTTCAAATATATATATTTTTTACTTTTTCCTTAATGTTATAAACTTACTGAAAAGTTGAAACCAGCTCTGCACCCTCGAGTTCTACGGTTTTCAGCAGAACTACTTATGGTCGAATAATTTACCAGTCGGTTCGACGTCGAGCCGAAATGCAATAGTAAATATGGATTTTTAAAGCGTTAAGTACGATGTCGTATTCAAGGCTGGCTCGACGTCGAGCTCGCCGTCGAAAACAGCCACGATATGTTACGTTAGAGAATAGCATAGCAGGTTTTTAAACCAGCCCTCGTTCCCTTTTCTATATTGTAATTCTTCCGTTCAATCATTAACAATTCTCGATGCAGGCCAAATCCTGTGGGTGGACCGTCTGAAGTGGGAGGGTGCTGACGGCTACAAGAACGCACCTCGCAATCCAATTTGGGAGAACAATCGACTGGAGGGCTATTACAAATCGTACGGCAATTTCAGGTTCTTCTGGATAAATGTTGCTGGACACAGTGTAAGTAAAAAAAAATATAAATAAGTACTTTTTTTTTGTTCTCGCGGAGGAAACTTTCAAAAGGTCTGCAGGACCATGTAGGTCAACCGGAGTATGTAGGAAATAAAACCCCTGCAGCTCCTCCCGGAGTCACCGCCGCCGTAGTCATGGATGTCTACGGACCACTGCCCAAATGTCCATCGACTACGAAGATATAAAATATACTTACTTTTATGTTTTTGGGCGGTAGATCCCTTCTAGGTCCTGCCCAGGTGCGGGCGCAGCCGACGATTTGGGGGGGGGTCTTATTTGACGGTCCCATTGGTCTTGTACCTAGACACCCTAGCCGCTACTCAATTTTGCCGTGTACGATTAAGGATTTTGGGGGGGTCATGACCCCTACGACCCCCCCTCTTGGACCAATTCAAGTATCTGGTGATATTACTGGATTACCCTGAAGACGCTTAATAAGAACATGCCGTGGTTGGCGGCGATTATTTGTATGACGGTCCTAGGGCTTTCGGCTTTCAAAATAACAATTTATTAGATATTTAAGTACAAATATAAATGTTCTTTATTATTTAAATAATATGATATACATATTTACTGTTGATTGCAATGCTTTGTCGTTTTTACAGCGATTTTGCTTATGATACGGAGAAACTAACGTGAAATGTAGTAGTTTACTTATTAAAGTAATTTTTTCACATTTTTTTATACATATGTGTTAAAATATTCCATCATAATGAGTCGTCATGACAGTTAATTAAACTAGGTACTGCATATAATTGTTCGCAATAATAATACAAAGTTACATAAACACTAAACGAGATACAGGTTTAATATGAAAAAGTATTTTTTTTTAATATTACAGGTGCCAAGAGATAACCCTGCTGGGTCAAATGCTTTTCTCCGTGATATGACGTCATATGGCTGATAGAATATTTTTTTTTTCAATAAATATACTTTTTTTTTAATTTTATTAATTTATTTATCACCAGTTTCACCAGTGGCCCTTAAGTCGTCAGAAATGAATTTGTCACCTCATCCTTCTCTCTTCGGAGTCACCATCGCTGTTCTCTATGAACGTCCAGGACCCACACCCCAAACAACGTGCGGTTCTCAAGGGTAGTGGTACCTACCTTTTTTATTGTTGACGCGAGGGAAACCTTCAATAGGTCCCCGGGACCTATGGGGTTCAACCGGGGTCCTTACCCACTAAAACCCCCGTAGACGTCGTATCGGCACATGAGTTCCGGGCCTGGGTTCTTCGGAGGGGTCTGCTCCAGGTACCCCTCAGTGCTCTGACTTTGAGTCCGCCACCGGGGGGCGCATTATAGCTCCCCGGGAATCTATTATGGTACTCACGAGATGGGGATCGCACCCTCCTCCTCCATGATGCCCACAGCCACTTTTTACCATCGCACCTCTCGCCATCGGCAGGTGGTTCATCCTCACATCTTAAAAATAATGTCATCCCGCACTTTGCGGTTTCAAAGAAGTTTTCTTCCCCGCACTTTGAAGTTGTGGAATGAATTGCCTGCCGAGATTTTACCAAATAATTACAGCATGGGGTTTTTTAAAAAGGGAGTTAACAAATTTTTACGGGGTCGGCAACGCGCTAGTGATCCTACTGGTGTTGCTAGTGTCCATAGGCTGCGGTGACTGCTTACCATCAGGCGGGCCGCATGCTAGTTTGCCACCTTGGTGGTATAAAAAAGAAAGTCACCGCCGTACTCGATGTACGACTAGGGCAGTGGTGGTGTTATTTCATGGGGAAATCCTCATGGATACCCGCACCGCCACGAGGGTAGTAGCGTGGGTTATGTGTGTGGGTTATATGGGTTATGTGTCTAACATAACCCACGCTACTACCCTCGTGGCGGTACTACCCTCTTACCAACTAAAAGCCCCCGTTGTACTCAACCCGCAGCGCTGACTATATATATACTATGTTGACGGGCCCCAGGAACGTACCTTGTACTCGTCCGAGTAGGACAGTCACAATGAATCCACCAACTTAGTCAATATTTACTTTCAATTTGTGGAACATAAGCACACATACATTTTAATCACGTGTTCATGTTCTTTATAAAAAAAGCAAACTGGAATTTTAGAACTTTTACGATAATCGAAAACCACGCGGCCAGTGTGATGTGGTGACATAACCTTTTTGTTTGTGATCTCGTGACTAATATTATGACTATTAGACATTATCTTTTATTGTTCTGTAAACTGCAATAGGAACACATTTCATTAAAATAAACAAAATCTCTTTATTTACAGAATAAATAAATATTTAGAATTTCTTTACAAATATACTACGCAAAAAAATTCCTCCAAATTGTCGCCGCACTGGGAGAGAGGGTACCTAAAATACTAGCGCCGTTACCTCTTTGTATGGACAAGCCCGACGGTCTCCTGAGACTACGATAAGTATGGATGATATATCTTTCACCAAACCGTACGTCTCATGAGACCACGCTCTCCACCGCAAAGGGCGCAAATATATAGCTGGAGCAAAGGGCTGCATACTTGCGCCGCATCGCATCACTAGCGGTCGCCGCAGCCTCTCCATCCACCCTACAAATTCCCGGGATGTGGGACGCAGCAAGTGTATCGATACATGTCGCATCCCACACCAACGGCTTGTCATGTTGCCATGGTATTAAAACTTTTTATTTATTTACTAAATGTTTTTGCACTCTATGCTTTTAATGCCTTACGCATTCTAAGCCTGTCTACCTTTGAATGATGCAGAAAAGGGTTTTGTTGCTGTGTACTGACAATCCTAGATCATTCAGTATCGAAGACCCTGTTTAGGTCTCCAAATGCTCTGTTCTCGTAAACTGCAGTGCCTCTACATTCTTCCTGTGTCGTCAGTCCAACGATATCGTCAATCGCAGGGCCCGAAATCCGCATTGAGACTCGCCCACACTCGCTATGACCTAAAATCACTACCCATACTCATATGATGAAGACCGATACGATGAAGCGAGGCTCACATGTAGGGCGCCGTGGCATTGTTTGTCTTAAAATTTGATTAGTCAGATGGGGAAAAACTATTACAGAAGTGTTTTAGGGCTATACATGCCATAATAGATAGTGTAAGGAAATAAAAAACAAATTATTTTTTATACTAATTCATTAATATTACAATGATCTACTTATGTACTAACTTATCTCTATCTAATCTATCACAGTTTGGGACTTACAATAATACAATTTTACTAATATTTTGGGTGTGAAACCTTCACAATATTATACTTTATTGACAACGGATTTTTTTTAGTAGTTTTTTAGTTTTCTTGTCTACCTATACTATTCGTAATTATATTCGTTTGAAATTTATTGGAATACATAAGAGTGTAGTGCATGTAATATTTTTTTACGTACTGTGCAACAAATTCGATATACAACATTAGTTTTTGAATACCCAAAAGCCGAAACACTTCGAATAGTTATAATTCAATAGGTCAAAAAAAAGTTATTGTTATCTAACAATACATGGTGACAGGTTATGAAAATTGGGGTGCTATGAAAATTAAGCTAGTTACCGCGAGAGATGCTGGTGTTAATTATATAGAGAAAACCACCAAAACCTGATCACTCACACGCTAACCAACTTGAATAGATTTTTGTGATTTATAATATAACATAGGTTGAAATAATTATAATCTATAATTGTGATATTTCTGATTCTAAAAAAAACCTTCTGCTATAGGGCTGTCTCAAAATAATGTTGTATAAACATAATAGGTAGGAGTATCTGGAGCGTTGCTACCGCCTTATCAGCCGTATCAATGATACGGCGCCTCCGGGCAACAGTCGCCCCGAATCGTATAAGCAAAAATTCGTATCCACAAGCTCATTTAAACTTTTAGACTGCACTTTCATTCGCAAACAAATTTTGATACAAGTCCTGTCTAACAAGATACGCCACTGTATAGTATGCACAATACTTGGTCGCCGTAAACTTAGTACTGACTTACTAAAGACTTAGCTTGCGGTTAAGTCCAAATCATACTGATGACTCAGTTACAAAGAGATATTTCCGATCGATCACATTCAGGACGATAATCGCTAGCACGAGCCGGCCCACGATATGTCTGAGCGAAGTAAATGCACGCAATGTCATTAATTTTTTTTTGTCTGTTAACTGGTTACATCTAATTATCATAAAATTTAATTTTCAATGCGTGTCATGTTCTAAATCAAGTACCTTAATGATATTCACATGTCTTTCTCACGTTAAAAATAAATTATAATAATACTGCTTCAGTATTGTGGTACATATCAATATCAATGAGCGACGTTTGATGCGAAAATGTGTGATTGAAAGAAATCACATTAACCACATTCGGCTTCAAGCCGATATTATAATGAGCCAACACAATTGACTATGTCATTTTCGATACATAATTGATTGAAATATTTATAATACTACAATCTACAATACTGTTTGTAAATTGACCGTCTCAACTTTTTCTTTCTTTTTGCCTCGGAAGTGTTGCTCGATCTCCGCCAACGACTTTCCCTTAGTCTCTGGTACCATGAACAGCACAAAGATGAAAGCCAGTAAGCAGAAGACTGCGTACATCCAAAATGTTCCTGCAGACGTCAGCACAGCCTGTAACGTTAGCGGAGAAAAAAATCACAACCAGACTAGACACAGCTTAACACGAGAATACGATTTAAGGGAAGTAGAAAACAGCGGGAATATCCTTCAATATTGGAGCAGCTTGAATAAGGAATCACCTCTGTCCGACATACAAAGCCAGTAAGCAAAAGACCGGCGTACATCCAGAATGTTCCTGCAGTGGTCGGCACAGACAGTAAAGTTAGCGGAAAACAATCACATTCAGACTAGTCAGGACTTCGTTATAACGAAGATAAGATTTAAAAGAAACAGAATACAGCGGGCGTTTTCTCTAATACTGACCAGCTGGGCTAGAATAGTACCTCCAAATCACAATACAAATAAACAAATCCGTAACTTATAAAAGATTACAAGCGTGCTTCGAGTCGCGTTCTTTCGGAGGTACGGTTCGTCCTTTTTGCTGCGGCACCTTTGATACAAGATCCTATCCTTTGTGTTGTTAAAAAGTACGTACGACGTCTGCCTTTATTTACGGCTATATCATTACTATATTAGATGGACAGCGGATCAAGTCAGTCCAAAAATAAGGAAAATATCTCTTTTTACAGGAAGAGTCAATTAAATATTCATTGTTCTCGAATAAATAAATGATAGCATTATAAACACAAACAAATTCATTAGAATACGAGAGATCTTTAATAACGGCTTGCAAGAAATAGAATTCCTAACCTCATTTTACTTGGACCCACCCTTTAAAAGTTACGTCGGAATGCGATTAACCCTATGCATCAGTATCCAAAATACTTACATCAAGTGCATGGTAAGATTTTATGACAGAAAACATGGAGAGCAAGTTGACAGCACTCGCCATCGCTGAGAGCTGGGAGCGGTGGTGGGCGGGGAACAGTTCGCCGAGCATTAAGAACGGCAGCCCACCGAACCCGAGGGAGAAGCCCAGCATAAACACCACCAGACTTGCGATTGGAAGGTACCTAAAGAAGAAAAATGGAATCCTTATCTGAGTTCAGGTTGTTGCAGTTATGTTAACAAATAGCTTTTTGGATGTAACCTTGTGTCCAGATAAGCAAGACGCTCGCCTTATGATAAACGACACGCCTGCCTATAGCCAGTTGACTTCACCGCCGCTTGTCCTCTGATACATTGGCTATCAAGTCTTTTCAGCCTGGTCATTTCATTAGGCCCCTTACATCGAAATTTACACACTACTGTTTGGCGGCAGAATAATTGACACTGCAAGACGGACTTACCACTTAAGTGTGTAATCTTATCAAACTTTATTAGCAGACGCTACCGAGAAATTTATTTAAATACTAATGACAAGCTTTCAGGAGCACAGAATGGAAAGGTAACTACTGGACCTTACCCGAGCCAGTCGGAATCCTCTACTTGAAAATAGTATGAGGCCCCCATGGCTGCCATGGAGACGCACATGATGGCAGCAGAGACCAGCAACAGCGGCCGCCTCCCGGCGCGGTCCACCAGCATGGTGCTCACGCCGTTGCTGACCAGCTGGACCACCCCGACTATGATCGTTGCCGTCATGGCGTCCAAGGAGCTACCTGTCGATTGAATATGCCATAATAACACATTGTCTCTCACACAGTTTCCAATCTTAGACAAGTGCCAACTACCCAAGGAATAATATAGTCTACAAGTCCTTTATTATTACAACAGGATTGGACTGAAGACTGATTAGACCCGGGAGAAATATTTACATATATCCTTCTGACGCAAAAATCACCAAGGTTTCAGACAGTAAGATATTTAACCTGCGTTGTCCTAGCCGTAAAGAAGAACTTTTTTTATTTGCAAGAGTTACCACATCCTAGTATTATCTGGTAGAAGTTTTGTCACGAGCTAACGAAGAGTATCGGGGTTAGAGTGTGGAACTCCTGAACGGGGAGATGGATTTAGTTTATAGCTAATCGTTAGGCACTTTAACAAAACAAGCAACATAAAAACGCTATCAATAACAGAAATTATGTAAAACTCAAAGACCCACCTGCGCTCCTGAAGATCTCTACAGTAAAGAAGATGACAGCGTCAATGCCACTGTACTGCTGGAACAGGAGGAGAGCGAAGCCGACGATCAAGGGCTTGATCACCACCGATGAGAAGAACACCTTGCGGGTGAACAGACTTGGAGGTGTATCAGGATCCGCCGACTTTCTGTAATAAGATAAATCGGAGTTAGCATCCTATTTCCTTTTTTTTCTCGCGTTGATATAATTATTACAAAAGAATAATGCATTATCATGGAGCAAAAAATGGTTAAGTGATCACATTTGATACTTCATCAAAATTTAACAAGGTAACCTTGTAACGGCGGGCATAAAATATTATTATTATTTTGGTTAGAACTGCACAATTGCTTAACTTTTTTCAATTACGATTACATATTTATTGTCATAATAATGGCAAAAGAAACAGCCAGAACAAAGAAACTAATAAATGTTAAATGTGATCTAGTTATTAAATTGATAATCATAATTTTTACTACGCCATTCAAGAAGACTCCAGCTAGGCTCCGGTCATTCTAGTGCCTATTCATTGAGCATACCTGTTTGTACCTACTTAAATGTTAATATAGCCTTGAATTAAAAGGCTATTTTAAATCTGAACGAGGAAATTCCTGATGATATTGTAACACATTTATGTTTCGCAAGTGCTCTAATTGTAGTTGACAATTATCCTCATGTAGTTCACCTTTAAGAAACCAGTTTAAATAACCTTAAAAGAGTAAAAAGATGCGCGCTCAAACAAAATATTTCATTATTTAAATCGTATTGTCATGTTTTTTAAAGTCTATTAGAAAATTATGCAATGTCCTTATTGCGAAATCGATAAAAATGTCGTTGTCCAATTTCCAAAAAAAACTCATTTCGGCGTAAAGAACTCTCAAAAGAACTCATTTCTCAAAAGAAACATGGTTTAATTAATGAGTAGTACACGCAAAATACAGTAATTAAGTTATATACCATCCACTGGGCATAAAAAGTGATACATGAATTTATTACAGTTACTAATTTATATTTCGTAAATTATTTAAAAGAATAAACTTTTCTAGAAAACGTTATCTGCGAACATTGAGTTAAAGTACTCAATGTCTGCGAATGCACTTTTTTGCTGTTTATTATTTAATGTAGGCTCCTAGGATGCAGGTACATAAAAAAAATGTCTTATAGTCATTAATGTATTTTCAGTGTATTTTGTTGGTAGGGGTCAAATAATCATAGTTAAAAATGATTTTAATAATTTTATTTTGAATGATTTGTAATTTGTGGGACGAAAGAATGTCAGGATCCCATGAGTGCTATGATTTTGGATTTTATATGACCTAGGTACTTTTCGTAGTTACTTTTTCTTGCTAATTCCTTATTAATAGTTAAGTGTAGAATTGAGGGTTATAGTATAGTAATAGTTACTAATACTAATAACCCAGAAAATAAAAAAAAATCCTAATTTATCATGGTTATACCATGATATATCATCATCATCTATATAGCCGTCTACTGCTGGGCATGGGTGTTTCTAATTGAAAACCACTGGGTTTGATTTTCATCTTTATTTATCCAGTTCTTGTAATAATTGGAGTTCTTTTTTGCCTACCACCCGTCCTTTTTGTTCAGAAGTGGACGTCAATAGGCTGCTGAAGATGATGACTCCATGTATATCTATCATCGAATTACGTGTTCTAATATGCATAAAGTAATTAAACCTATATTTTATTTAGGAAATATTTACTTACTTCATCTCTCCATTTTAGTTACGTAATAAAATAATAACTAACTCATTATCATCATTTTCAACTGTAGCAGTGGCGCGGGCCGACAGATGAAGCCACTTGATAGACGCCGACGCATCTAACCCCTTCGACTCTAGCCACACCGGTGACTCCGGAAGCGGCAGGAGAACCACAAATAACGCCACTGCAAAAAAATAAAGAAGAAGGCATTGAAACAATACATAATACACTTGTCATAATAATGTATTTGTTTCAACGATGAATAACTCGTTCTTGAGTGTAGACATCATTGAGGAATGAAAAACGATAATAGTTGATATTATATTTACCACAGAACAAAGCTGAGAGGAATGCGAGGTATCTCCAATACAGCCAGTTGCCAGCCACGTATGATATAAGGATCCCGAGGGACATAGAGAGAGTGGGTAACGATCCCAGCCGCCCACGGATTTCAGGGTCGCAACACTCACTCACCTTAAAAAAAATACAAGAAAAATTATCCTTCAGTGCTACTATACTCTCATTATTTTGTGGTTACTACTTAAGTATATTACTCGCGTCACGTGGAAACAATTTGCATTAGCAGGTATCTCTTGAGAAGTATTTTGAATTTAAAAATAAAAATAAGCAACAAATCTTGTACGTACTTCTATTCTTCTATTCTATTCTATTGGTGGCTGTAAATTGGGCCCGGTTTCCACCGGAACGCACTTCGACCCAGTTGGATCCATTGTGCATGCCCTAGCCCTTACTCTGTTTCTGGCGTGTTAAGAGTTCCCTCAGGTACGCAACGATTGCGCCAGCTTGGAGCTGTGCATAATCACCTGGTGTAGGATAAGCTACTCCCAGATGACTCAACCTACGTCTCGCAAGAGCGTCGCAGCCACACAAAATGTGTCGCATTGACTCTTTTTCACCTTTGCAAAATCTGCAAGTATCAGTAGTACTTAGCCTCATTCTGTGAAGGTGCTCATTGGTGCCAAAATGTCCCGTCAGTGCACCTATTAGGTGCCTTATCTGTGATCTGTTAAGTTTTAATAATTTAACCCCACAGTCCACCCTTGTGCTGGAGAAGGTCTTGGAGTGGTTTAGGCCTGGCGCTTCCCTCCATTCCTTTAAATGTTCATTCCTAGCATGCGCATATAATGCTTGGTGGTACGTTCCATACGGAATCCCCACAAATGGTTCAGGACCCACCAACTGTCTTTGTGAGCCGGCCCTTGCTAGTCTGTCTGCCTTCTCATTACCCTCGACAACTTCGTGTCCAGGTACCCAGATGAGGCTGACGTTGTTGTGTCTTCCCAGGTCATACAAACCTGTAACACCTTCTTTAACCAGTTTTGAGTCAACCCGGAAGGAGTTTAGAGCCTTCAGAGCTTCCTGACTGTCACTGAGAATGTAAATGGTTTTACCTTTAACATTTCTCCTTTGCATTTCTTTAATGCTGGCAATTATTGCATAGGTCTCCGCTTGGAAAACCGATGCATAATGCCCCATGCTCTGACTGACCCTGCAGTCCTTGGAATGAATTCCTGCCCCAGTACCTGACTCCATTTTAGAGCCGTCAGTGTAACATATGAGGTGCGTTCCATCAACCGGTTTGAGCCCCCGCGTCCACTCATCCCTTGATGGTATGTGTACTCGATACCTCTTATTAAACATGAACACTGGATTTATCTTATCACAGGGCATGTCCATTAGATCATCCAGTTCTTTCACGGGATCCATTAAAGTGTGTTTTGTGCAGGGCTTGTTACGATTCCAAGCTCCTGCTTTTGCAAGTCTGTATAGAGACTTCCTTGCCTCTGTTTGGATATGAGTGTGTAGTGGAATTAGTTCCAGTATCCACTCAAGAGCCTGTGTAGGCGTTGTTTTGAAGGCACCCGTAATTGCCATGCAAACTACTCTTTGTACCTTCCTAAGCAAATCTTTGCAGATCTTTAGTTTAGACCTAGGCCACCATACGGCGCTGCCATATGTGAGAATAGGCCTCACCATTGTAGTGTATAACCAGTATATTACGTTTGGTTTGAGTCCCCAAGTACGTACTTACGGTATGTTTAGTATTAATATTAAAGAAAATTAAACTCAATTTCGGTGTAAAGACGTACAGAATAAAAAGTAATGCCTATGCCAAATTTCTACATTTGTGAAACGATCTATGTTTCTATTAAACAGGAATACGTAGGGATTTAGAAATACCAAGTGGATTGGTGAATTGCTTTATGTGTTAATTAACTCCAGTGTTCCTAGTCGCTTCATAATTCGCTTACTTAAGTACATACCACCGTTTTATCATAACATTGAAACCTCGGAACCGGAATAAATTGCAGTCAAAATTAAGTCAAAGTAAACTGAACTAACACGTGATGAGAACATGGTGGTTTTTTGCGGGGCTACCAGATCATGACATGAAATACCAAAACATTGGTCTCCCCCTTAGAAGGGAGGAGATGTCATAATCCCAACGCTTGGCAGGCGTCTTAGGAATCTATCTATAGGTGGTAGGTAACCTAATAGAAAGACGCTGATGCCCGTATTCTTGTTTTCCCTTTTTTTTTTTTTTTATACCACCAAGGTGGCAAACAGGCATGCGGCCCGCCTGATGGGAAGCAGTTACCGCAGCCTATGGACGCTAGCAACACCAGTAGGATCACAAGCGCGTTGCCGACCCCGTAAAAATTTGTTAACTCCCTTTTTAAAAAAAACCCATGCTGTAATTATTCGGGAAAACCTCGGCAGGCAATTCATTCCACAACTTCAAAGTGCGGGGAAGAAAACTTCTTTGAAACCGCAAAGTGCGGGATGACATTGTTTTTAAGATGTGAGGATGAACTCCCTGCCGATGGCGAGAGGTGCGATGGTAAAAAGTGGCCGTGGGCATGATGTCAAACAATTCTTCAGAGCACTGACCGTTATACAATCGGTAGAAAACACACAGGGAAGCAAAATCTCTTCTCACCCGTAGTGATTCTAGACCGTTTGAGAGTTCAGGATCGTCGACAATCCTGATGGCTCGTCTCTGCACCGAGTCAAGTGGTCCAAGTTGGTATTCAGGCGCTCCCGCCCATAGGTGACAGCAGTACTCCAAATGCGGCCGAACTTGCGACTTATAAAGTAACAACCTATTGCGCGAGGTGAAGTACTTCTTCGCCCTATTAAGCACACCTAGCTTTCTAGACGCCAGCTTGACCTTGTCCTCAAGGTGCTCACGGAACTGCACATCAAAGGATATATTGACACCTAAGATCCCGATGCTCTTTGACATGCTAAGGGCTGTGTTCTGGAATTGAGGTATTACAGCGAACGGGGTTTTCTTAGTGGTGAACGCACAGACTTGTGTCTTAGTAGGGTTAAACTGGACTAAATTAAGTCGTCCCCAATCAGAGATCTTGTCGAGAGTACTCTCGATTTCAGACACAAGGCGTCCACGGCTTTCCTCCACAACAGAACGAGGGATATTGGCACGGCCCGAGTAATTGGTATCAACGGTACTGTCATCTGCATAGCAATGAATGCCATCGATGGATAGCATATCATTAATATGCAAAAGGAACAGCGTCGGAGACAGCACGGATCCTTGTGGGACGCCAGCGTTAATCTCCATGCTATCAGAGCAACTGCCATCGACTACGGCTCTAATGCATCTGTTGGACAAAAAGCTGGTAATCCATTTGCACAAACCCTCGGGAAGTCCGTAAGATGGTAACTTCGATAGAAGGCCACGGCGGCCCTGCGTCGCCTCCTACGACACCCAAGGGAAGGTGGCTGCTATTCTTATCTGGACAACAAAATATTGCAAATGCTATGCTTGTATCACACAAGCTTTTTTTATACTACCAAGGTGGCAAGCAAGCGTACGGCCCGCCTGATGGTAAGCAGTCGTCGCAGCCTATAGACGCTAGCAACACCAGAAGAATTACTAGCGCGTTGCCGACCCCTTAAGACATTAGATATTAAGACTTATTGCCGCACTCACAAACGCCAATTAACTTAATTCTAAGTAAGTTACTTTTGTAATCTATTTCTACTATCGGAGCCGTTTATGATTATTTTCGGTTCTTGAATACGAGATAATTGATATCTCTACTCACTATCTGCGTATTAAGTATTAATTTGCTTCGTGTATCGAAATAATCCGATTTCAAAAAATGGTTTACTTAATCATTATTAACTATAATTGGAGTTTGTAGGTTCGGCAGTTAGTGTCTGGTGATTTCACCAGCTACAGTGCCCTTCACATACCCAGCAGCCCCACAACACACCCAACACCCGCAGTTCAAGTTCAGATCAGTTCAGTTCAATGCCTCGGAACACAGCAACGCTTACACACTGCTGCTTGGTTGTATCTACATGGACGGTTACTTGCACAAGGAACCTACCAGCTAGTAAAAGCTTATCAACATCTATCATTTGAGAAAGTGTAATAAATTGATGCCATTAAATACATATTTTTAAAATAAATTTATAAATAAGAAAGCTAATGAGTCTAAGAACCCGTTTTAAAGTAGATTAATAAAATGTTTTATTCATGTACCTTAGTAAACTGAAGCAAAGACTAAAAACGTATAAAATTTATCAAATTATATCATGACTCAGCAACAATAACAGGAATGCAATGGCCAAGAATTAGCATACAAAAAGCATGCAGAATTATTTAAAGAATTAGGAGCTGGTGTTATCATATAAATGAGTGTTAAGAACATTCATTACGTAGCAGGTAATAGATATGTAAATAGCATGGCAATATAAATGAATTCCCAGCAGGGAATTTCCCTTACTGTACATGTATACCAACCACCTAAAGACATAAAATCAGTCAAAAGTCTGTTAACTTTTTACCATTGACCTCGTTGATATTCGCTTGTAGTCGTAATAGTCGCTTTTACCTAAACTCTTAAAAATATTTGACTTGACTTTCACTGGACACTCAATATTCTCAAAATCGGATTCAATCAGGTATCTGATTGAATCCGAATAATCTACACTATCTACACTAATATTATCTACACTAATATTATAAAGAGGAAAGATTTGTTTGTTTGTAATGAATAGGCTCCAAAACTACTGAACTGATTTCCAAAATTCTTTCACCATTAGAAAGTTACATCTTCACTGAGTAACATAGGTTATATCATATTTAAAAAAAATAGGGATCCCTACTAAAATTAAAATAATGTAACCCAAGGTGTGAAAAACTCAGTCATAAAATGTCTGTCATTGCATGCGCTGCGGAAACTATTGATGATACAACAAAAAAATGTTCTACAATATTATAGAACGTATCAATATCTACAAAAAAGTCCGTGATATCATATGTCTAACTATTAGAGTTATGTCACTACAAGTACTTTTTTATATTTTAAATGTTGATAAAAGTTCCGTCTTCATTCAGATGATGTTATTGATACCTTTATAATAATCCTTATCCAATTAAATCATGTTGTATTCAAGTCTGCTTTAATATCTATACATTACTATTTATATTATTGAAATCGGACATTCCGTTCAAAAGATACTTCGAATTTAAAATTGTCAATCCGTTCTTTCTTCGCGTGCTCTGCATAAATTGTTAAAGATAAGACGAAATGATCTACTAAAACATGACTAAAACAGTAAAGGTTGAAAATTATAATTTGAGTCTGTAAATTATAATTTTAGAAATAAATAAGCAAGAAAGAACACAATATTGGCTACTTTTAACATTTCTGTCTGTCTGATCACGGAAAAACGGCCCGGCTGTATGCAAATCAATGCAATTTATAATAGTGAAGGAGGTACTTTTTTGTTCTCGCGGAAACAACCTTCAACAAGTTTTTGGGACCCGTGTCCCCACCGATTTCAACCGGGAAATGTGGAATTCTTACTCACTAAAACAACCGCGGCTGGCGCAGCAGCGAGAGGGGACATGGGGGCATGAGAGAGGGGACTGGGCCCTCCGGTGGGATCTGCACCAGGAATCCCTAAGTGCCTTGCCTATGAGCCCGCCGCCGGGGGACTCAATATAGCCCCCCCGAGAACCAGACACGGTGCTCACGGGGACATGGGTCGGAACCCCGCCGCTGTACTCCTGTGAGTCGCCGCCGTACCTACTCGATCGACGTCTAGGGCTCATACCCCAAAACGTCCAATGACCCCAAACAGTGAAGTAGGTATATTTTTGACGCGAAGGGAAATCTTCAAAAGATTCCCAGGAGCTGTGGGGCTCGACCAGGGTATGTGGGATTCTTACCCACTAAAACCCCCGCGACTGTTGCATCGGCACATGAGAGGGGACCCAGGTCTCTCCGGTGGGATCTGCACCAGTGAGATGCCTTTGAGCCCGCCGCTGGGGTGCGCATTATAGCCCCCCGGTGGCCCCAGTCACGGTGATCGAGGGGACGTGGGTCGAAACCCCGCCTCCGTCCTCCTCGGAGTCGCCGCCGTACTCAATGGACGTTCTAAGGTCCCACACCCCGAACGTCCAGCGACTCCGAAGGGTAAAGTAGGTACTATCCCAACTTAGAAGATACACATGGTACATGTTTTATAAAAATCAGTGAAATAGAATACTACATCCAGATTGAGCCATTGCAGCTGCATACAAACAAGGTGTCTGAGGTTAGTTGGACATACAGTTTACGAATAATTCAACTAGAAGGTATTACGTATTACTTAGTATCGTAATAGATATAAATGAATACTACAAAACTAATTAGGTATACGTGCATGTAATGACCCGTTTTATTTTTTTTGTCTTTTGGTTAGTGGCCAAGCTGGTGTCAGTAGAGTTATTCAAGCTGCCCTTAGGCCCTCTGACTGCATAACGACAACTGTCTTTTTTTTTTCGCGGAATCTTCTATAGGTCCCCGGGAGCTGTGGGGCTCGACCGGGATATGAGGGAATCTTACCCACTAAAACACCCGCAGCTGTCACATCGGCACATGAGAGGGGACCCCCGGGCTCTCCGGTGTGAACTGCGCCAGGAGCCCCCTGCCCCTCAGTGCCTTGCCTTTGAGCCCGCCGCCGGGGGACACATTATAGCCTCCCGGGAACCAGACACGGTGCTCACGGGAACGGGGGTCGCAATCCCGCCGCCGTCCTACTCGGAGTCACCGCCGTACTCAATGGACGTCCTAGGGCGACTCCGAAGGTAACGACTATTGTCTACAACATACGGAACCGTCTTTTTTCGAGCGCTCCGAAGCACAGGGAAGCTTAGTTCAAACGTACAAAGAAATCCGGACGTCGACGGCTATCCATGGATTGGCCTTGCTTGACATTGCATAACTAACGCT
This sequence comes from Furcula furcula, assembly GCA_911728495.1. Lineage (NCBI taxonomy): Eukaryota > Metazoa > Arthropoda > Insecta > Lepidoptera > Notodontidae > Furcula > Furcula furcula. Next base: position 21,923,601 of record OU452248.1, read on the forward strand.
AGCAGCCATATACAAAATATTTAGCAAACTGTTCTTCTGGAACTCTTTTTGGCTGTTAAAATTTTAGGCCAGAGGGTTTAAAATATAAATATCGGGAAAATCCATGTAAACAGTTAAGAAAAATAATATTAAGCGCTGGCAGAGCTGCGCGGGTCAGCTAGTAATTTATAATTAGGCGATTAATAATTAGACAAGGTAGGAAGTTTTTTAAACAACTACAGACGGAATAAATATTTTAGGAATATACCTAAAAGTAACATAAATAAAAATATTTTTTACAAAAAAAAGAACCGCCTTCAAAATGCAACTAAAAAGCCAGAAATAATTTCTAAGAATTAGTGGTTTTTACATCTACATTGTTGGACTTGGACTACAACATATTATAAATACATATTACTATCAAAGACGGCGCCAAACTGGAAAACAGTTAGGTATCTACTGCCCTTGTAAGTATTTGCTAGACGTTAGGCGCCGACTTCGATAGTAATATGTATTTATAATATGTTGTAGTCCAAGTCCAACAATGTAGATGTAAAAACCACTAATTCTTAGAAATTATTTCTGGCTTTTTAGTTGCATTTTGAAGGCGGTTCTTTTTTTTGTAAAAAATATTTTTATTTTATTCTTTTTAGTGGTTCCCTTGGTGTATTATTAGGTTAACTTTTAACAACTTATATTTTATTATGACAAACAGCCAGTTTAATATTTATTTTCAAAACACCCACTACATAACACAACTATGGACCATCACTAAAATACAAGCTTAAGCAAAATTTTTTAAAAACGTAGATGTGACAATATCTTAATAAAACTAACCAATTGCCAGAAACCGAAGATATCTAGGTGTTATACTCGTAGTTCTCGAGAACCATGGACTGCAAGCTCGGTGGGTCTACATTTATTTGTGCCGAGAACCCGTGTCCACCTTCTTGCTCCATCGTCAGACCCTGATCACCATTTTTCTAGCAACTACTCATCGAGAGCTACCCCACGAGCCCAAACTCGGCGGGTCTACGTTTATTGGTGCAGTGATCCCGTGACGACCTTCCTGCTCCATCATCAGACCCTGATCTCCATTTTTCTAGCAACTACTCGTCGAGACCTATCCAACAAGTCCAAATTCGGTAGGTCTACGTTTGTTGGTGCCGAGATACCGTGACGACCTTCCTGCTCCATTATCAGACCTTGATCACCATTGTTCTAGCAACTACTCGTCGAGAGCTACCCAACGAACCCAAACTCGGTGGGTCTATGTTTATTGGTGCCGAGATCCCGTGACGACGTTCTTGCTCCATCATCAGACGCTGATCACCATTTTTCTAGCAACTACTCATCGAGAGCTACCCAACGCGCCCAAACTCGGCGGATCTACGTTTATTGGTGCAGAGATCCCGTGACAATCTTCCTGCTCCACCATCAGACCCTGATCTCCATTTTTCTAGCAACTACTCGTCGAGAACTATCCATCGAGTCCAAATTCGGTAGTTCTACATTTAGTAGGCACGGCTAGGATAGGATGGATTGTTAATTTTATTACAGAGTTCCGGTGGCCATCTATGGCCTTCTTCATCAGATCCACTTCACCAAATGATACTTTCTGAATGAAAATGCTTGACTAGTTTTCTAAAAATACCAAAAACGCTATATGTATGCCTATAATATTTAAGGAGTTCCCTCAGTTACTCATGGTTCCCATCATCAGAACTTGGTTTTGAAAAAAAATGGGACCAATCTGGAAGCATATCTTTTCAATTAAAAAAATAATTTTCCAAATCGGTTCGTAAACGACAGAGTTCTGAGGTAACAAACATAAAAAAAAAAATAATAAAAAAAAACATACAACCGAATTGATAACCTCCTCCTTTTTTTGAAGTCGGTTAAAAATAGTAAGTATATAAAAAAAAATTCAATAGTAATATTATTACATATGCCTTTTACACAAGCAGTACTTGACAAGCAATTCTTCTAAAAAGATTCCATTCATAGTTTTTGCTGGGTCTTGGGCTGGGACCGTAGATAATACACTATATACTGGGACTTTGCTCTTGAATTGATTTTATAAGTAACGAGACCTGCACTATCGTTCGTCATTTGTTACATTAGGTGTTAAAGTGTCTTTCTCCAAATCCACCGTTTCCTTCACATCAGAACACAGCAAAGTGTATTACACATGGCCGCTTTGTTGCTGCACATCTGACTACCAATACCTATGTTGCCGTGGGGTTCCGGCTAAGAAAAGCTCCCATCTCTTCCGGTTGAGTGTCGTATGAAACGACAAAGGGAAATCAGAAGACGGACAGCAGCGACTTCTCTACATTAACTGCCTAGCATGGAGATTATGGCAACCCCTCCTCCCTCAAGGGGAGGCCTGTTGGTGATGACAATGAATACCTATGTACATCATTAGCCTATAGTTTCCATTGCTAGACATCAACGTTGCCTAAACCGTTTCAAACTGCCTGAAAGCATATCCCGAAATATAATGGGCATTTAACGAAGGTACTGTAGGTATATTTACATTCGCAGTTATTAAACTTTTGAAGCAAAATAAAATAGAGTGTCACTAACATAAACTTGAGCCGTAGCCAACACGAAGCCAACACCGACGCCAGTCAGTAGTCTGCCCAGCAACAGCAGAGGGTAGTACGTGGCGAATCCGAGGATCAGCCAAGCTCCCAGCCATATCGGTGACGTCATCTGCAGCGTACGCTTGCGTCCGAACCGCTGCATCAGCACGCCTGATATCATACTGCCCAAGAATGCGCCGAGTGGAGGGATAGCACCTGGAAACTCAATTATTTAGAATTTGTAAAACTAGTATTATACAAATTTTGGATCACAAGAACTTGAATATATCTTACATCATCATCGTTATCAGCAGCAGCCGAAGACACTGCTGAACAAAGCACCATAGAAGAGAGGAGTTGCCATAATCCCCATGCTTGGCAGGCGTATTGGGCATCGCAGTATAGGTAGGTGGTAGGTAATGCAATGGAAGACGCTGCTGACCGTTTTCTTGTTTTTCCTTAGTCGCCTCTTACGGACACCCAACAGGAGGAGAGGGAATGGTGATATTCTTACCAGGACACCCCACGGGAAACACGATACGATTACGATATGATGTAATTATGGACGTGGACCACCTTAGTTCCCCTATGATGAAGGATGCTGAAAAGCATTCTAAATTCATTGAGGAAGCAGAAATGAAATCCTCAAAATAACGTGTCAAATAATTCCACTAGTATATTTTTAATGATACATATATTCCACTGTCTCCTAAAGTGTGTATTAAATTATCAAATAAACTAGAATCAAACAGCAAGTTTTTAATCACGTGTTCGAGAACGCATTAAAAATACAGAACACCTCTATTAAAATAAAAAGGTAAAAGGTCAATGACAAGTAATTTTAGAGTCGTAAAAATGCCCATCGATCTTCATTGCGAAGTTATTCGTTATTTAATTAAGCTCACGGCTAACTACTAATATTTTGATTGTTGTCTTATCTACTCATGTGGTGATTAGAGAAGCTTCAATATATATTGACGGGCCAGTTTGTCTAGAGTGGTTAGACACCCTGGCCGCTACCAAAAACCAAAGCAAATGGATATATGGTGCAGGTGTTTGGGATCAGATGACTGTATGTGGATGTTCAAGATATTATTATTAATTTATTTGAAGTTGTTCTAAACAAGACCACTGTGACAAGTCACTGACAACTGACTGTCAAGCCTCGGTACAAATTGGTACAAATGCTCTCCATAAAATTTTGGACATGTTGCGTTCTCGTCATTACTGTCGCCCGTCGCCGTCACAAGTCCCTTTTACAATGTCCCAAATGAATTGAAGAAGAACCTTTTGATGCAGTACTGCAGTTAATCTTCAGTGGAAAATTTCGTGAATATCTGGAGATATTCTGTTACAAAGAAGCAAAATCTGCGTTCCGAAGTGATGTGAATTATGTACATCGTGAAATTACTGGGCTGTAATGTTTCAACTGACGGTAGTGCATTGTGCACTATTACTATTTAGGCAGGCATATCGCTTTCTTTGTTTATACAACCAAGGTGGCAAGCAAGCGTGCGGCCCGCCTAATGGTAAGCAGTCACCGCAGCCTATAGACGCTAGCAACATCAGAAGAATCACAAGCGCGTTGCCGACTCTTAAGACATTAGATATTAAGTCTTTGTGTCCGGTAATTTCACTAGCTACAGTGCCCTTTAAGCCGGAACATAGCAATGCTTACAAACTGCTGCTTGGCGGCAGAAATTTGCGGCAGACTCTGCGGTGTGGCGGTACCTACCTGGACTGTTCCTTGTACAAGAAACCTACCACCTAGTAAGCTGACTATAAGAAGAACTTTCTGCTTATATCGTCATCGTACTCGAACAATCTTGACGGGTTTATCAACGTTTACATGGGAACTTAAGTACTTAGTTTATATCCTTTCGCAGAGATTACGAGTGTGTGAGTTTATTTTTAAAACAATTTACTATACCTCACCTAGCCATGATTTCTGTTCACTGCTCTGAATGATCTCCGGGTCCGCGGTTTCTATTGAAGGTATGGCGGAGGAAGAGTAGCCCCTCACCAGCCCGATAATCAGGAAAGACAGCGAGGCACCGAACGTCAGCCATAACTGTAACAAGGATATATGACCGCTTTAACAAAGATTTATTGTGATCTCGGAGAGCATTTATAAAAATATTTGCAGTGGGGAAACAAATAGGATTTGCCCGTAACAAAAAAGTTACTAGCTTGAACAACATGAGCAAACTTGAGAGCAAACTTTATTATAGGTACACTACATTAAAAAATTGTAAAAATAGGTCTAAAAATATCTGTGTCAATATTATGTATAAAGGAAAAAAGAAACAATTTAAGCACGTGACTAACAAGCAACTCAACGGAATGGAAAGGGCAATGATCTCCATGTTATAAAATTCGGAGTAGAACTGAGGATATAAACATAGCTCTGGTAACTCATAACTTGATGTGAGAATAGGCAGGTCATATGGTCCAGAACACTGATAACTGGTGAAAAGAAAAAAAGGTTCTTGAATGGTAAACAAGGACCGGAAAACGCAATGTAAGACGGCCCCTCACTTGATGGACTGACGACCTCGTTAAGATGGTGGGAGCCATTGAATGCAGGCGGCTCTAAATTGATCGTAGTATCGATGACCGTAGTGGAACTGAATGTGGATGCAGTTAGAAAGATCGCAACAAGCCGTGAATTTTTCATATGGAAGCAATGACCGACGAATCATATGTATCACCACAGCTTCTGAGATCCCCAGATTGATCCATTTGAATTGAACTATTTTAATAATAATAGAGATCTCAGTGACGTAATCAGCGGAAGACGACGATCTTGGTACAATTTGCAAGTGCACGCCGACGCCCAATGATAACGTGCCAATGAAAAAAAAAACACAATTTTTTTTTTTCAGTTACAGTACTGGTTAATGTTTCCAGTAAGTTAGTCTAGCAAAAACACAATTTATTATGATGAATAATAGTGAATTGCATTTAGCTTGTCATTTTTTGGACTTCGAGACCATATTCCGGAAAATGGTACCCAGAGAAGTATACCTTTGTATCATCATCATCATCATCAGCCGGAAGACGTCCACTGCTGAACATAGGCCTCCCCCTTAGAACGCCACAATGAACGACAATTGGCTATTTGCATCCACCGGTTACCTGCGACGCGCACAATGTCGTCTGTCCACCTAGTGGGAGGCCTGCCTACGCTGCGTCTTCCGGTTCATGGTCGCCACTCGAGAACCTTTCTTCCCCAACGGTTATCGGTTCTTCGAGCGATGTGGCCTACCCATTGCCACTTCAACTTGCAGATTCTGAGAGCTATGTCGGTGACCTTGGTTCTTCGGCGAATCTCCACATTTCGGTTTCTGTCGCGCAAAGAAACTCCGAGCATAGCTCTCTCCGTGGCTCGTTGTGTGACTCTGAACTTCTCTAAAAGGCCAGCCGTTAGAGACCACGTCTCAGTACCATATGTCATCACTGGCAACACACACTGGTTAAAAACCTTCGTCTTCAGGCACTGCGGTATTTCGGACGAGAAGATATCGCGTATTTTCCCGAATGCTGCCCATCCGAGTTGGATTCTTCGGGCGACCTCTTTGTCGAAGTTGGACCGACCTAACTGGATAGTTTGTCCTAGGTATACGTAGTGGTCAACAACTTCGAGTGTATCGTTCCCAACAACTACCGGTACGGGTGCAACATGGACATTAGACATGATCTTCGTCTTGTCCATGTTCATTTTAAGACCCACCTGTTGGGAAACGCTACTGAGGTCGCTGAGCATCGTATCGAGGTCCTCCAGCGACTCTGCCATAATGACTATATCATCGGCAAAACGAAGGTGAGTGATGTATTCGCCATTGATGTTGATGCCGAATCCGTACCAGTCCAAGAGCTTGAAAACGTCCTCCAATGCATTTGAGAACAATTTCGGAGAAATAACGTCTCCCTGTCTCACACCTCGCTGCAATGCGATTGGTTTCGTGCTCTCGTCCTGTAGTCGGATCGATATGGTGGCGTTGCTGTACAAAAACTTCGATGTACCTATAGTCAATGTGGCACCGGTGGAGGGACTGCAATACCGCCCAGGTCTCGATTGAATCGAAGGCTTTTTCGTAGTCCACAAACGCTAGACATAATGGCCGATTATACTCCTCGGACTTCTGTATAATCTGGCGGAGCGTATGTATGTGGTCTACGGTGCTAAAGCCTTTTCGGAACCCGGCTTGTTCGGGAGGCTGGAAGTCATCAAACCTGCGTTCGAGACGGTTCGTAATGACTCTCGAAAACAGCTTGTATACATGGCTCAGGAGTGAGATGGGTCTATAATTCTTCAATAAAGTGTTATCACCTTTTTTGAAGAAAAGAACCACCACACTCCTGTGCCATGCTTCTGGCGTAGTACCCTCGAGTAAGACGGAATTAAATAACTTCTGGAGGACTAAAAGTATCGGTTTTCCACCCGCTCTCAGAAGTTCTGTTGTGATTCCGTCTTCACCCGGCGCCTTGTTGTTCTTAAGCTGTTTGAGAGCCATTCTAATCTCGTACAGGCATGTCTGTCTTCAGTGTAATGTCGGGTTAGTTTGGCTCTGGTGTCCTGAGCTGTTCTGGCAATGGGATCCCGTGTTGAGGTGTATAACTGTCCGTAAAATCTCTCAAGCTCTCTCAATATCTCCGGTTTCGATGAGATGACACTGCCGTCATCGATCTTCAGCTTTGTCATTTGGCTACGCCCAATAGACGAATTCTTTGCGAACACTTTAGAGCCTTGGTTCCGCTCAATTGCGTCCTTAATACATGCTGTATTATAGGAACGCAAGTCGTGTTGCACGGATTTCGAGATTCGTCTATTGAGTTTGGCATAACCCGACATATCAGTTGAAGATTGCAGTCTCATCTCAGTCCGGTTTTCCATTAACTTAATGGTTGTATTGGAGAGCTTTTGAGGCTTTGTACGGCGTGGGGTCTTAAAGAACTTGGACCCCACTGCGTGGACAGTTTGCACCAACCCATTGTTTATCTCGTCCGCAGTTTCGCATTCGGCGAGGCACTGGAAGCGATTATGCAGTTCGAGTTGAAAGTCTTCGGGGTTTCGGATTTGGGCGGTTCCCGGACGGAGCGTGGACTTCATCAGACGGGACCTCTCAAGCTTGACGTTGATATTCAATGTGCCTCTAACAATGCGGTGATCGCTACCGGTTTTCACCATGCCGATCACGGAGACATCATCGAATATATGCTTCTTGGTCGTCATGATGAAGTCAATCTCATTTTTGGTTGAACCATCGGGGCTTATCCACGTCCACTTCCTGGATGGTCGCTTCTTGAAGAAGGAGTTCATCGCAAAGAGTCCCTCCTTCTCCATGAAGTCGACCAGCCGCTGGCCCCTTTGGTTCCGCTGCCCGTACCCATATGACCCCACTCTCAACTCATCGCCATTCCATGTGCCCACCTTCGCGTTGAAGTCCCCATAACAACGGTGAAGTGTGTTTTGGAGGTATGTATGGCTTCTGCTATCTCCTCATACATAGCCTCTACTTCATCGTCAGGGTGTGCCGAGGTCGGAGCGTAAACCTATATAACCTTCAACGAATACCGACTAGTTATTCTGAGTATAAGGTACGCTACCCTGCTCGACACACTATCGACCTTTACAACGTTGTTAATGAGGGACTTACGGACGAGAAACCCAACACCACCCTGAGATTTTCGATCTCCTTTCCGGAAGAAGAGCAAGTTTCCGGAATCAAGGGTTATCGTATCCTGTCCCTCTCGTCGGATTTCAGATAATCCCAAGATATCCCAACGTAACTTGCTCAATTCTTCCTCCAGCTCGATAATCTTTTCGTCAGTCCTAAGTGTCCGGACATTATGTGTTGCCAGGGCCAAAGTTCGGTGGGGGTGGTAGCGGGGTGGTACCTTTGTATACATTTATTTATATTAACTGATTTTATGTAGCCCACACTGCTGATATCTTGGTAACATAAAATTCACTATTACTTAAATAAAATATTATTAGGTGTTAAAAAAAATATTTTCAGAAAAAATAAAAACCGACTTCAAAGAAATTTATCTAAAAAGCATTAAATAACGAAAAAAAAATATATCGGAGTCGTTGCCAGTCGGTGCTGATTTTAGTTAACACCGCATAACGCTATTCTTAGCACTGACTAATATATTTTCGTTATTTAATTATTTATAATTTTCTTTCAAGTCGGTTTTATTTTTTTCTGAAAATATTTTATTTCACTCACTTTTCTACAGGGTCAGAAATCGGGCTCAGGCTAATCAGAGTGACCAATAGTCACTCTAATTTATTGACCGTTCAACGACCGATGATACCGATCAGAGGGCCTAGACAAGATGCAATCGCTTCATAGCGAATCTATTTCTTCATTCGCTAACGGTGTGAATTCCCTATAATTTGTCACGTGATTTTTCGATGACTTATGTCATTCTCATACATTTTTAAACTTTGTATTAGCGATAACGATTGTAGAATGTTACATTGTCTAGGGGGCTGCACCATGTTTACACGCGAAACGCGCACACGCGATCATGTTGGTCCATCTACGATTGTAGCAAGTGCAGGGAAGCTATCCCCTCTATATTTTTGTGCCGGAATTACATGACTTGATCACCACGCATCCCTTTGTAATTTTGGTCAACACAATGTATCAGAGATCAAATTAATTACTACTATTATTGCGATAACTAACATTGTGCATTGCCTATTGTGTGTAGTTGTAATAAACTTAATTGGTGCAGCAATATGCTGTTGCCGGAAATGGACGTATACATTTTGTATTTTTATTTGTTTAATTTCATTTAGCTTTTTGTAATATTCTTACGGCAAATAAATATAAATTCTTTCTTTTCTTGAATGTTATAATAATATATTGTAATGTTCGTGACTTTGTTTCACAAAAATAAACACTATCAAAGATAACAGTTCAACAAACGCAAAAACTAAGGCCACTGAGTCTGGGAAGTTTATCGTAACCAGTTCTGATACAAAAATATGACCTTGACAAACATAAAACCTTATACATACAAGGACAGTAAATTATTATTTGCATATGTGTAATATATATTTGAAAATGTCCCCGTGGGGTGTCCGGATCAACCACCCATCTCCTCCCGTTGGGTGTCCGTAAAAGGCGACTAAGGGAAAACAAAAATACGGGCAGCAGCGTCTTTTTATTGGATTACCTACCAGATATACTGCGATCCCCAAGCCGCCTGCCAAGCGTGGGGATTATGGCAACCCCTGCCTTCTAGGGGGGAGGCCTTTGATCAGTAGTGGACGTTTCGGCTGCTGATGATGATGATATGTGTAATAATAATAAACTAAGTGAAACCATTTTGATCCCAAACTGCTGGAGTGCCTGAAAACCCGAGAACTACATGAAACCAGAGAACATGTATTATATGTAAATACAGTTGAAACTGGATATAACGACACTGAAGGGACCGTATGTGGTATTACTAAGGACGCTATATCCGATGGTCGTTATAAACAATACGGTTTCTTTTTAATTTTTTATATTTTTTAAAATAATCGGTCTATCATTTTGGTCCGTTTCTTTTTAACCGACTTCAAAAAAGGAGGAGGTTCTCAATTCGTCTGTATATATATATATATTTTTTTTTTTTTTTATGTATGTTCGCGCATAACTTTGGCAATTATTAACCGATTTGAAAAAATCTTTCTTCCATCCATTCTTCAATCCATTGATTGGGTCCCATAAAAAAATTATTGCTTAGTAATAAGTAGTTCCTAAAAAAACAAGAATGGTGACTGCGCACTGAGAGTTGCAAGAAAGCCTATATAGATGACGTTTTAGTCGCTCGGACTCGCTCGGTCGGACAAAAATGGTCATAACTCTGGCAAATATTTACCAATTTCAATGATTCTTTTTTTATTCGAAAGAAGAAACCACTGTATTGAATCTGTATGAATTTTATTACAACCGGATAAGAACTTCCTGGAGGAGCATGAACGACGTGGAGGAATTTATCTGGTAAAAACCATAAAACTGATGTTCTCCATTACATTGCTCTGACAATTATGAACCGATTTCGATGATTCTTTTTTTATTCGAGAGAGTAAACTACTATGATGTTTCCATGCAAATTTCATTACGACCGGATATTTTTTTCTGAAGAAACATGAATTATGTAAAACTATGTAGACGATAATGTGATCATAACCTACCTAGATAATTTACGGTTTTCGATGGTTCAATCTTTATATATGAAAATATCACTAAAAAGTTTAAAATAAAATCTTTTTAAAAAAAAATTGAAGCGACTTCAATATCACTGAAAAGTATAAAATAATTTAAATAATATTGAAGTTGGTGCCAAATATACACAGCAGGTACGCTAACACCAACTTCAATAATATTTAAATTATTTTATACTTTTCAGTGATATTGAAGTCGGTTCAATTCTTTTTTAAAAAGATTTTTTTAATTGAATTTCAAAACGGTGTTGCATTTTACTTTTCATTTCAAAATCGTTATTTACTTACATTGGAATTAAACACTGTGATGATCATGCGAATTTTATTTTCCCATACGACGAGCGTAATCATTGACTTTTTGCTGAAGGATCGGACCACATAATAGCACTTTCTTAACTCCTTGGTCTTAAAACCACGTTCATAAATCCGCTTCTAGGTTCTGACGTCCGACGTTAATTTACAAAGAATCATTTTGCAAATGAGCGTTGATTTTGTCCTTATTCTTCCAAATCGTTGATATTGTATTTCTTGCCTTATTTAGAGTGTAAATTGTAGTATTCTGGACAGTTGGTCGTTATAGCCAATATATTCGGATGGCAGTTCGTCACTTTAACCGATATGTCGTTTTATCCGATGATACTATAAGCGATATTTTTACATAGGTACTTAAATAGGGATTCGTCCGGGACCTTGTCATTAAGTCGTTATAACCGATCCGACGTTGTAACCGATGTTGTTATATCCGGTTTCGACTGTAGAGATTATGTATTTCTACCACCCACATTGTACACTTTAACTTTCAACGGCCAAGTTCTATGTTTCTATAGAAACCCGTAGCTTTCGTGGCGCATCCGGTAACCGCTTGCTAACCTGAGGTCGCGGGCTTAAATTCTGTGGAAAGCATCAATTTTGTATAGATGTTCCTTGCTCATCATCATCAGCTGCATCTGAACGACGTCTACTGCTGAAAAGGGATTTCCTCTTAAAAGGTAGGGGTTGCCACGCCACGCTTGGCAGACGGCTTGGGGATCGCAGTATAGGTGGTAGGTAATCCAATAGAAAGACGCTGCTGCCCATCTTCTTGCATATTCCTTTCAATAATACGCATACCTATAGTCTGTACCAAATAAAACTGAAAACGTTCACACCTTTATTATGCATAGGCATAAACACGCGCGCCGTATACTTGACTATGCGACGCGACAGCAAAAAAGGCTTGGTAATACAAAGTTGTAGTCACGCGAAGTCAACAATGTAGGCGTTATGTAGTTATTGAACTGCAAACGAATTCGTATTGCTTTACAAAACCTTTGCAGCGGAGTATATAGTCACTGACTTCCTAAAAAAAATTGAGTGAGTGTACCTAATATACAGTGGCGTGCACAGAGGGTAGGCAAAAAAAAGTATTCGGCTTGTTTCACCTATTTTAAGTATGTTATTATACCATTTCAAATATCCATAAGCAAGCAAATACTATAGACATATTAATTTGCATTTGAGAACAATAATAAGTTTATTCAGCAGCTCCATACTGACAAAAATACTTTGCCTACCCTAGGATTTCTCGAAACAGTCTTAATTTAAAAAAATCTTAGTTTGGACATGAATTAACGTAATTTTCTTTAATGTAAATGGATGTGTTGGTAACATTGGTTAATTTAAGGATATTTGTGCTGGAACACGAACAAATAGCATAAAGCATAAACAACTCGCAGATATTTTTGTCCGCTTTCAGTGCACGCCACTGCTAATATATCTACGTACGTTGACACGTTGAAAATAGAGAAAAGAAATACCTAATATTGGATAATAAAAGTTTCAAATTTTACACTAGCAACCGTGCCAGTTTTAATCACTGCAATATCGAAAAGTATACCAAACAAATACAACACTCTACACAACTTCTTCGTTACATTCATTTCTGAAGGCCAATGAAATATTACACCAATATAAGTAGCGCTTCCACGCAATAAGTAAATGTTAATTTTCGATATATTTACATACTTACATATTAATTATATAATAACAATTATATACTTATTACGTTATTTAGGGGCCATTTTCCTCAGATAATGGTGCACGGTAGATAAGTGTACAAAGAATAAGTAGGTACAAAAAGAGATTATTTTTTTCATTACTTTTCAAAAACTGTTATTACTTTTTATTAAATTCTTCAGTAAATATACAAAATAAATACAAGTATGCATATACATTTTGGTATATAAAAATAAACTGTAGGTAGTCTCATACAGTTCCTTTCAGTGACGCTGGTGACATATTCTTTTCTCATTTTTTCTATACAAATGGCATATTTTGTTACAAAATATTATCATCTTAAACACGTTTCTACTGACTTATTACGCGTGTGTGTGTGTCTGTGTGTGTGCGCATTTGTGTGTTACAAATAAATTATTCTTTTTCCTTTCTTTCTTTCTTTCTAACATGTTTTTGATGATAATTTTGTCTAGTAGATAGTTAAATGTCTTGGGCATGTAATTATATGTTATCGGAGAAAGGCGACACATACATACATAGTAAAATTATAACCAAGATAAATAATCTGCAGTATATTCTGATTATGTATTTGCTATTGAAATTACATACATACATAAAATCACGCCTTTTTCCCGTAGGGGTAGGCAGAGCCCAAGGGCCGCTTTTCGCCTCCGTGAGAAACGAGACGTAAAAATGGAAATTAAACAGTCATAAAACGCCTTCGACCCACTTAAAATATCTAATTTCAGTGAAGGCTTTAGTAATTTAAATGCAAGGGATATGTTATCTTTATTTCATTAACATTTATTTAAATAGTTTAGTTTCGAAGAAATTATAGTCTCTCATGCTACGGCTACATTGTCGGAATATTCGTGTCTTTCACGATAAAAACTTAGTTTTCGGCCATCGATGAAGTTACCACATTGTCGTCCTAGCAAATTCACTTGGTATTCGGGTGAACATTCGTTGGAAATTTCAACGAATTTTTCGGATTGGCTACACTTCACCCTGGCAGTTGCAGTGCTACTACCAGGGCGAAGTGTAGCTAGTTGAACGAAGTTTGTCGCGAAAAATCCTTTGATGCAGGTCAATTTACCGACAACCGAGAGAGGCATTCGTGTTCGCCCGAATACATCGCGCTAGCGCGCTGGCACTGTTTCGCCACACTTATCGCGACAACGCGAACCTTCGACGAATCCCTACAATGTAGCCGCACAGTAAGACGAGGCGGAACGTTGCGGATTACAACTGAAAATTACGAATTTAATTCCTGCGGGGAGAAACAGTTTTACGTTCCTTACTGACTAGAACAACACCTGCTACACCTAATTTGTTTCATGCGTCGGACGGGCATATAAAAAGTCGGTCCTGTGCCTAACCTCTCCCGGTCGTGTCAGTCACCTGCGCAGGCACTTGTGCACTATAATATCTCCAGCGTAGTTGGCAAATCGTGTTAAAAAGATTGGTCGTTGTGGCTGAATACGGTCTGGAGAACATTCTGCATCAGCCGGAAGACGTCGACAGCTGAACATAGGCCTCCCCCTTGGAACACTACAATGAGTGACAAATGGCTATTTGCATCCACCGGCTACCTGCGACGCGCACAATGTCGTTGGTCCACCTAATGGGAGGCCTGCCTATGCTGCGTCTTCCGGTTCGTGATCGCCACTCGAGAACCTTTCTTATTATCGGTTATCGGTTCGGTATCGGTATTGGAGAACATTATTATTATTAAAATCACGCTCACTATTCACAATCCAAAGAGATTCAATATATGCCAGTCCTGAGAAGTTTAATGCCTTAGTCACAATTGATCACAAACAAACGTACACCAAAAGCAAAACAACATTTAGTCACATATACAGTAACAAAAACATCATCAACACAACATTACGATTCAAAACCAATCCGAAAACAAAACTGAACTGAAATAAATAACTTCATCAAAAGAAGTCAAATTTGCAATCTTCACGGCTATTTGAAAAAGTACCGACTTACTAAAAGGTACCAACCTGTTTCAAAAGGGCTGATGAGACGATGGTCATCGTACAGAATATGGTACAGAATGTCCCAGTTATCTTTTAATTCTCATATACAAGTTTGAGTACGGCACTTATTTACATGTATATTAATATGCTGTCAACCGACGACTGTTTGCTACAGGTCGGCGAGTGTGACTGTCCTGCAGCGAGTGGAGCTTCCTACCACCTGTCTTGATTAACATCTACGCACACGCTTGATCATATGAGATGATCCTCCCACTTGATACTGTAACCTCGAAGGGGACGACTGTACGAAAAATAACTGGTTTTTGAATAACCAACGAGCCCCGATGATGCATTAATGATGATAAAAATACGAGTAGTAAGTTTAAATTATCCGTTATATAATTGAATTTTTTGTTTAGTTAATTAGAAGTTTAATCACATCACTTATAAGGATTTTCTTAGTCTAAATTACCTTCTGGGCCTGTACCATCACCTGTAAGATCAATATTATTTTCAACTTACTTTGTCGATTGATAGTGAAAGAGCTATAAACTACGTATATTGGCGTCTCTACCTCATTTCGAGTAAGATGATAATAATACTGCTAATAGAGGTGGTGGAAATAATGAAATCTATAAATTTGGTATTGAAATCTTCAATACTAAATAAAATAGACTCAGTGTGGCAGTTAGTATGACCAACCTAATGGAGACAACTGTTTTAAGGGTGAAAAATATTTATGAAGATCGTGTGTCACCTACACTATTGAATGAATGGATCTGTTACTACTTCTAGTTTTTTTTGTACTGTTTTAATGACGAGAGCCTGCTAGACCATATGCCAGGCGTGTGTGTGACGGCGTCTAGATCTAGACCATCTTACATGCTACTCACCTTTTTTACCATCAGGGAGACCTACAGAAGGTACCCGATCTCTGTAGTATCGTAAGCCGGTTTATGTAGGATTTTTCCCCATTTAAACCTTCCCGATGACCAACGCTATGAAGATACTTTAGACACTACAATCGAACCTAGCCAAAGTCTCTTCAGCACAACAGAACATACTCCTAGCGGAGACTCCAGCGACGTATGCTCGCTAGAGCACCTAATACATATATAATTCAAATGATACTTCGGCATATATATACCTACTAAATAAACACGCAGACTCTAAAATGAAAAGTTTCTGGTTTTCTGCAAAGAATATTAAATTTCAGTGCTCGCTTGGAAGAGTCAATACTCTCATTCATTTCGAGAGGCACAGATTGTAATAGCTGATTTGCACACTGTAACAATAAGTATACAGACGCATTGTATTCTCGGTAGTGAATGATAAATAAGATCAACGTGTTGAGATGGACAGCGAAGGTGAAATAATAGTTGAGTGCTACATGTAATCGCGAAACTGTTACGGTTTGTCAAATTCATTTGCAACTTAACAATGTGAAAATAAGCCATTAAAATTATTTTTTGTTGGTTTTAATGGTCTCCAGAACTATAACCTTATTTAACAAATAATTTTTCACTTATGACGTCTCTAAATTATTTAAATGTCGTTTCTTTTATGAAGGAATTTATAATTCAATACATAGTTCAATCAGACTCAAACTATCTCGCTAAGTTAGTAACGTATCGTTTAAGATTCGACTTCTCACTTCTCTTTAACAAACAGTTTTCAAACTCAAACTCAAACTCAAAATATCTTTATTATGCATAGGCCTAACGAGGGCACTTACATATTGTCAATTTTTTTACAATTACCACCAGATCACAACGCGGCCTCTACTGAGAAGATCTGGCAAGAAACTCAGTGGGCTTATCATTTTTTAATATAAGTATGTATTTTTTTTTTTATAATTTATACAATAAATATTTCTTAAAGTTAGAGGCTTGCATGAGCATCGCAGTTTAAGCCCACGCAGCTTTATCCTCCAGGTAATCCGAGATTTTATAGTAGCCTTTTTTAGATAACCGGCTTTTAATAGTGCTTTTAAACTTATTTATTGGTAGGTCTCGGATATCCTGTGGCAGTTTATTATAGAAACGGATACCTTGGCCCATGAACGAATTGCTAATTCTGTGGAGACGCGTGGAGTGTACAGCAAGATTGTGTTTGTTCCGGGTGTTTACATTATGACGGTCACTATTCTTTGCAAAAGCACTTATGTTTTTCTTTACATACAACAAATTTTCATAAATATATTGTGATACAACCGTTAGAATATCTATTTCTTTAAATTTTTGCCTTAGTGTATCAGTAGGAGCTAGATTGTAAATAGATCTCACAGCTCTTTTCTGCAGGATAAAAATGGTGTTTAGATCTGCAGAAGATCCCCACAGCAATATGCCATAAGACATAATACTGTGAAAATAACTAAAATAAACAATTCTAGCGGTTTCAACATCAGTGACATATCTAATTTTCTTAACCGCATAAGCCGCCGAGCTTAGCCTACCCGACAGTTTCTCAATATGTGGGTCCCATTGCAACTTGGCGTCAACAGTAATGCCCAAGAATACAGTTGACTTTACAGGGTCCAAAACAGCTCCATTGATATCAACATTGGTTTTCACCTGTCTGACATTAGGTGTTGTGAATTTTATGCATTTGGTTTTACTTTCATTTAGTTTTAAATTATTGACATTAAACCAATGGACAGCTTTAGATACAGCATTGTTCACATCGTCGTAATCTTGTAGACCACGCTTAATTTTAAACAAAAGCGAGGTGTCATCAGCGAACAATATAATCTTATAATTGTCCCCTGCAAAATAGGGTAAGTCATTAACATATATCAAAAATAAGAATGGGCCTAGTATTGAACCCTGTGGTACACCCAACGTAACTTCAGATCCTGCAGATCTCGTTCCGTTAATATCAACCTTCTGAATTCTATTACTCAAATATGAAGTCAGAAGATCGAGAGCTCTGTTCCTGATTCCGTAGTGGTGTAATTTCCTGACCAGCGTATCATGTTGTACGCAATCAAACGCCTTGGATAAGTCACAGAATACGCCAAGGGCATCCTGTTTGTCCTCCCAGGCGTCGTATATATTTCTTAATAATTCGACTCCTGCATCTGTCGTAGAACAATTCTTGGTAAATCCAAACTGTTTATCATGAAACAGATCATATTTGTTAAAATGGTCTAACATTTGGTTAAGCAATAATTTTTCAAAGATTTTACTTAATGTAGGTAATACCGAAATTGGCCTGAAATTCGTAGGCTCAGTGGTACTACCGGATTTAAACATAGGAATTAATTTACTCTGTTTCATAAGGTCAGGAAACACACCACTAGCGACACAACTATTGAATACTACAGTTAATTGCGGTGCAATAAGATCAATGACAGATAAGACCATCTGAGTAGATAGCCCCCATAAGTCCGCGGTTTTTTTCAGATTTAGTTTTTTAAATGTGTTTACAATATCCTTAGTAGTAACGAAGGAGAATTCAAAAGTTGTTCCACATTTGGGTACACTTTGTTGCATTAATAACTCTGCGGAAGTGGACGACGACTTAAGGGTTTTTGATATTTCTGAAGGAATATTAGCAAAAAATTTTTCAAACGCGGTCGCTACATCGAGATCCGCTGTTATGTCAGCATCGTTAATTTTCAAGTGAAAATCGCGATTACGCACAGTTGTTCTTCCAGTTTCGCTGTTTATAATGCTCCATGTAGTTTTAATTTTATTTTCAGATTTTTTTATTTTGTTTTTCAAGTACATTGCTTTAGCTAAGGAACAGGCTCGTTTAAAGACCTTAGAGTATTTCTTAACATATTCTTTAAAGAGTGGACAAGTGTTTGAAGATTTTTCATTATACAACTCATACAGTTTTCTCCGACTCTTAAGAATACCTACAGTTGCCCAATCATTAAATGACACACGATCATTAATTAATAATGTTCTAGGTTTAAAGATTTTATTGAACTGATTATCGATCAGTTGGAATAAGTCGTTATACAAAGTATTCGGATCGTTATGACAGGGTAATGCAGGTAGTTTATCAGTCAGGGCGGCTTTGAAATAATTTAGACGGCGTTTAGTTACTGGAACAAACGTAACATTTCTTTGTGATTTATTAGTTTTACTAGGAAATATAGCTAACTGTCCACAATGATCGGAATCTAACATATTTATTATTTCTTTGCGGACTGGTTTCATATTAGTAAATATATTATCAATACAAGTTGCACTAGTAGAGGTTATCCTAGTAGGTTCAAAGAAAATGTTGTACAAATTATAAGATTTAAGTAGTGTCATAAATTTACCAGTTACATTGCTATTTTCCAGTAAATTTATGTTAAAGTCTCCACAGATAATAATATTTTTATTAGAAGATGAAATTTTGTGCAAAATATTTTCTAAAATTCTTTCAAATACCTCGTAGGGTGAACACGGGGCCTGTATACGCTCAAAACTAAAAACTGCTCAGACTCAATACAAGCTATTTCAATAACTCGCTCAACAGACTGGCTCACAATATCAGTGCGTTCCCTAAATTTAATATTTTTCCTAATAATAATTAGAGAGCCTCCTCGTATCATTTTTACTCTGCTGAACGAGCTAGCAACCTGGTGATTGTTGAAATTGAACATGAACTGGTCACTTTTTAGCCAATGTTCTGTTACACAAAAAATATCTATGTACTGACCATTCATAAATAATTCAATTTCCAACTCTTTGCCCATAAACCCTTGAATATTTTGATGCACCAGGTTAATACATGATAATTTATTTTTATGGAGTTGTAGATTATTATTATTTGGGCTATTCTCAGTATTTAAATTTCTATTATCATATTTATTATCAATGCAAGAGGTTGGCTCCGTTGTCATAATATCTAATTTAAATTAATTAGAATGTTATTATTGATAGCCAAATGCTTGGCTGAATTTAATTCAATGTCAAGTGTTTGTCGCTCAATAGAAGCGACCTGGGTAGCCAAATTTTTGGCTGATGTATAAAAATAATATGATAGCGAAGCAGCTATCTGTCTTTTATAATATTTTGCTAGATAACATTTATCTTTTGTCAATAATAAATTGTCACTAATATAATTATTCATGTCAATTAAATGAAATTTAGTTTTTATGTCATAACTATTACATGTCAAGCTATATAGTGTTAAGTTTAATTTGTACCTAGTAGAGTTTTCTTCCTGCGGCAAACTTTTACTATATGGAAATGTGAACATTACAATCTCTTTTATATCAAGCTTAGACAATAAATTATAATATACAAGTAATTGTTTCTTGGACACATTTCCTCTATTTCCTACTAATATTAATAATATAGTATCCTGACTAAAATTTTGTGTTAGAATATTATCTAATATAGCAGTATAGGACTTGCCAGGCATACAATAATTAGTTACAGAACATCTGCTGTAAGAATCTGTTAAGTAATGGGCCATGTCTTTTCCAATTTCGTCACTAAATATTACAATTTTATTATCTTTTGGTGTCTCGCTAGTGACAGAGTAGTCATTTTTAATTGTGCACTCATTTTCAACATTAAGGGAAGGTTGAATTATAACTTTATTACTAGTTCTAATTTTGGGACTACTCGCTGGTGATAAAGAACCTATTGAGTACCTATTGATATTGTTCTTTACTGTATTACTAAATTTTGCAGCACAATACCCCTACGCACAATACGCGCGAATCCTTAATTATTGCAACCGCCATAATGCTGATGTAGAAGTTGGCACAGGCTTCCGAGGAGGACCGTCCATTGAGTACGGCGGCAACTCCGAGGAGGATGGCGGTGGGGTTGCGACCCCCGTCCCCGTGAGCACCGTGACAGGTTCCCGGGGGGCTACAATGCGCCCCCCGGCGGCGGGCTCAAAGGCAAGGCACTGAGGGGCCCCTGGTGCAGATCCCACCGGAGAGCCCTGGGGTCCCCCCTCTCATGTGCCGATGCGACAGCCGCGGGGGTTTTAGTGGGTAAGAATCCCACATACCCCGGTCGAGCCCCACGGCTCCCGGGGATCTTTCGAAGATTTCCCCCGCATCAAAAAAAAAAAAAAGGCTGCCGAGGAGGATACGTATGCCTCCCGTTCAACCTTATATCATTGGTAGTAAGGTACAATCAACTTTGCCTTAACTTAACTGAGAAATAGCCTTAACTGTGAAACAATATGAAACAGTCAAAAAACTTAAGGCGAAGACCCATTTAGCACATGGTTGCAAATTCAGGGTCAGTCCTGTGATTACTATCCGTGAATCCTAAATATGTACTGACTGACTGAAATATGTACTGAGCATAGATGTTACATAATTTATGTAAGTTTCAATCAAAGCTACATATTTGCTAGTCAAATCAAGTATTTTTCTTTTTCCAAGCTCCAATGGCCCAATGTTCAGCATGGTTTCTTTTAGTCTCCTTTAGACTATTTTTTATGGTACATCTGTCTGAAGTACCTTTATCCAAAACTCCTGTGGTGATGTTTAAAATGTCAATACGCTAAAATTATGATTATGATGATGGTTTGACCGCTTACGGACAATTGAAATAATTTGCACAGATTTTTGCATTTAGCCGTTTAAAATAATTTGCACAGGTTTTCAGACCAGCCAGTTAGACTGAATTTTAATTGTAACATGTATGACATGAAGTTGATTTGTTTATTTCAAACTAGCTGACCCACGCAGCTCCGCCCGCGCTGTGTTTACGTTATCTAAACTTTTAATAACAGACACTCGCATCGAATACATAACCTCCTTTTTTATAGTCGGTTAAAAACTGGGACCCACTTTTTACTTGCTCTCCGAAGCACGGACCCGTTTAGTTCAAATGGCGTTAAACGGTCACCCATCTATTTAATTACCTTACCTAACGTTGCTTAACCCGATCGATTACAAAACCTTGATAACAACTCTCTATGAGTGTTCCCTTATTAATATTTATTATAATTATGAAGAAAAATTGATAAAATCGAACCAAGCCCATTTTGACTTTAATCCCCTCTCCCAAGGGAACCGTGCCGAATGTGGGGATAAAAAGTATCCTATGTCCTACCTCGGAGTATTAACTCAAATCATGCCAAGTTTCGTCTCAATCCATCCAGTAGTTACGGCGTGATGCTCAGCCGAGATACAGACAGACAGACAGACAAAAATAAAAAAAATTACACTTTTGGCTTTAGTATTATCGGTTACAGAATGCCCTCCAAACATAATTTTCAAAATATCTTCAATGTACAGAATTGGACCTGTTACAGTTTTATTATAAGTATAGATAGGCCAAAGTTAGCACTTTTGAATTTTCATTTTTTTCTTGAAACTCCTCCGGATGTCAACGTGGCCTCAACTGGTTAGATCCGGCAAGAAAATATTATATTCTTTTTAATAAATTTTCCTCTTTTGAACATAATGATACATGTATATCGAGTATGGTAACAACTCCACCTTAACACAGTATAATTCACATGGCGTACCAAGAAAATGTTTTCATAATATAATCCAGTTCATTGATGATAATTCACTTGATACGAATCTCACAAGATCGGTTGTGTTGCATACGTCATAAACTGCTACCAATTCTGGCAGTATTACCGGTTTTAAATTTTAGGATTTATATTTGTTACTTCTATGGGCGCAATTATAATATTTTCTACTATTGATAGTTTCAAGCCGGTATCATGACTGTTAAGAGTACCTACTAGGGTTTTTTGGATTAAAGGTCGCTGTTGGCCGCAGGTGGCCATGAAAGCTTTACCAGAGGGCGAGCGCTTATATCACTCCAGTCTGAGTGAATAGGATCGACTTAAATCGAATTAGACCAGGGATTCCCAATTTTTTTACATTACGACCCCAGGACCTGGACTCCACCTGGACCATACCTGAAAACCCTACCTTTGGACGCAACTAACGATTTTTTACATTAAATGACCAGAATATTACATTAACCATCGTCCCACGCCCCGACCCACCTTGCGCTCTTTATTCCCCCGTAGTCCCTAGAAGTCCTGACTTAGGCAATTATTAGTAGTAGGCTCAATCTATAGTGAAGTTTGCACAAAATCGGTAGAGCGGTTCTTTATTTATCACATTTTTTGTAACAAATGAATTCAATAGATGGCGGATCATTTTGTAAATGGGGATTTTGCTGTCAAATTGCACCTTTTTTCAGAATTAAAACTTTTTTCAGTGTTGACAGTAAAAGCATGTTATGTCATTCATGCGGTCATTTCATTTTGGGCGTGCTTCGATTAAAGCAAATTGTCAGCGATAATTATTGCTTTGTGTTTATATTTTTTGTTCTGAATTTGATGTTCCAATTCTTTTTTTATATTTCACTTTATGCGTAGCGAAGCACGTACTGGGCAGATAAATAATAATAAATAGTCAGACCAACGTATAAGCACAGTCTATAAACCAATACAGTCGTCCGACGAAGCCGTCTAGACAGGGCAATCGTGCGGGGTGTGAGGGGTGAGACGCGGGTAGGCGCGCCCGAGCTGCGTACGCTGCTGCCGCCCGAATTAGTTAGTAGCTCGGGACATAACTTTCAGGGCTTACGCGTATTTGTTTTAATTAACCGACTTCAAAAAAGGAGGAGGTTCTCAATTCGTCGTGTATGTATATTTTTTTTGTAATCAGTTATAGTGGTTTATACTACCTGTGCTGTGTGAGAGAGATATTATTTTACACATTTTCAATTCCAAAACGACGGAGTTTTTTTTTTTAGAAACATTTTATTGGTGTCATTTTCGAGGTTTCTCGGGGTGCTGATTACGAAAATAGCATCCATTTTCAAATACAAAATGGCTAATTTTTTTTTTTAAATGTTATTGGTGTCATTTTTAAGGTTTCTCGGTGTGCTGGTAACGAAAATGACTTCCATTTTCAAATCGAAAATGACTGACATATTTTATACATTTCATTAACAGAAATTTGAAATCCAGTAAATATACAAACCGACAATATTTTTCAGTTGGCCAATGGTGTTTTAAACGATTTGGAAATTTATTAATTAATTACAATATATTACATCATAACATTGTAAAACTCTATTTGAATTTGTCTCCACGAAATGCCTTTTTGTATTTCTTACTATGAAGAACTTCAATGAATAAAGTAAATATAAACAAAGAAATCATTACCATCCGCTAATAGAAATATACTTTACTTACTGCCGCACCTACAAACCTCAATTATAATTAATTACAATTAAGTCATTTTTTGAAATTGTATTATTTCGACACTTGAAGCCAATTAATACTATATACGCTGATTGTGAGTAGAGATATCAATAATTTTGTAATTACTAATAAAAAATAATCATAAGTGGCTCGGCGATTCGAAATAAATAGATTACAAAAATACTTAATTGTAAGTTAATTGACGTTTGTGAGTGCGGCAGTTAGTATTTTACTATGACCAAATAAATAATAAAATAATATTTTAAGTAAATTATAAAAACAAACTGTGACAACCCTACGTGCTACGGAGTGCGCCATGCGGTGTCGGCTTTTACTCAAACATCAAAGGCGTCGAACTACTGTACTAGTTTATATACTGTGGTATGAGCTTGGACATACAAAGGGGTAATGCCGCCAGTCGTTTAGGTACCCTTCCCTCCCAGTGCGGCGTCAACTTGGAGGAAGTTTTTTACCTAGTTTAAGTATATTGTAAATAAACTGTAAATATTTAATTTCAATAAAAATTCTATACACAGAGTCAGGATATTAAACATAATATAACACACAAATGTATGTACCTACTACAATATTATATATTTATACCTATTAAAATTTTAAATATTGGATTAGACTAAATCGATTTCTTATCACGATCAAAATAGTAAATGTGACAACGATAAAGCTAACGTTATCACATGATATAATTAATAAAAAAGTAATCTTAATATTCGGTGCCGATATGTAGACACCGATGCACAACTCATTTTAATACTTATTCTTTTTTAATTTGCCAAAATGTGTACGGGCAGGAAAAAGGTTATTTTCATAGTAGTGACTGCGATAGGCCTCATTGCACTGGCTGCTGGATTAGCAGTGCTAATATATTGGTTGGTTTCAAGAAACGTGGACTACGCTGTCATCAGTAAGTTTACAAATAAAATAGGTTTAAATCTAAAACTTTCGGAGTCATTGGACGTCTTGGTTTTGGGCCCTAGACGTCGATCGAGTACGGCGGCGATGGCGATGCAACTTCCACGGGGTTCCAGTTGACTCCCACAGGGCCCTGGGGACCTTGAAAAACCCCACGTCAAAAAAAGTTACAATCTAAAAAGTCCGGGTGAAGACACAGAAGACTTGATATCCTACTTACTTAAGTTTACTCTTAATAATTCAAACAAGGCTGCTCGTTCTTTGTCAAAATCAATCGCAAATGGGAATTTCGTGACTTGAATGCAAGACTAAACGATTGACTAAACGTTGTATAGAACATAATTGCCTAATTTTTTTGCATTCATCTTCGAATTCTTTAATAATGCCGAGTAATTAGCACGGTAGACTGGTGATATGTTGATATGTTGGTTTTTGTTTGAACGTAACAAAGCCAAACTGTACTTATTATAATGTGAGTGTTCCTCGTGTTAGCATCGTTTGAACAAATATGGACATAAAAGTTATTGTATTGACTGTCGTGACATGGGAACTAATAAATAAATATTTGTGAACCTCAGAGTGTTTAACAGTTGTTTAGTAATAAACTATATTTTACCTTTCCTATTTAGCTTATTTAATTATATAAACTTTATGTAATAAATGCAGACAAGGCGTATGCCGCTAGGAATTCTCTACCAGCCAACCTTTGGGGTAATTGGAGATACATTGAAGAGGTAAAAACAATACCTACTCATATCAGCCTAGTAACTGCAGTAACAAAAAAAGAAAACTACGGAATATATTTAAATTACAATATTTCTTCGATGTTTCATATAAAAACTAAACAAAAATATGTAGGTTTCTGGAGACAACTTGAGACAAGAATTTTTGAGGTAAATAATAATTAAACGATAGAATATTTAATGCATTTATATACTAAGTATCGGCATCATAGGCATCTTTAGCCAGAAGACGTGCACTGCCAAAAAAAGGCCTTTCTCTTAGAACGCCACAATTAACGACAATTAGCCATTTGTATAAATAGGTTGCTCGCGACTTACAATGGCGTCAGTCCACCACCAAGTAGGAGGCCTACGTGCGCTGCGTCTTCGCTGGTTCGTGGTCGCCATTCGAGAACATTTCTTCCCCATCGGTTATTTATTTTTCAAGCGATGTGACGTGCCTATTGCTAATTCGACATCGATATATGCATTTCGACTTGCATATTGTAAGAGCTATGTCGGTGACCGTAGTTCTTTGGCGGACCGACTCAATACTAACAAAATTATTTCAAAAATTCAAATCCATAGAATAAATTACTTCATTACATATACAAAAAAGTAAGTATTAACATTATTTGTAAATTACATTATTAAGTAATTTTAAATTAAGTAAAAAATCTTCCTCTAAATTGTCACCTCACTTTTAACTTAATTAATTTTATAATGTTGTCTTTTACTTACGCGAATATTACACATTGAAATCAAACTACTTTTACGGATTTTATCGCGGTTTATTTTTTAATTTTACTATCCCGACGTTTCGAATGCTTTGCAGCGCCCATGGTCACGGGAGGACTGAGGTGTTAAACGTCCTTATGTCACAATTATGCCGGTGTACCCTCAGATCTTCTTAGTTATTATTGTTGGTCCGATCTACGCAGTAAGAGCTTACAGTATCTTGAGGCCGTGCAGTGTTTTGATTGATATTGGATTTAATTATATTTATCACAGGATCACAAACCGGTGGTAACACCCTACCATCTTCTTTGAAATTAGGATGTTTTTTGATTTCAATAGCCTCACGAATCATCCTAGGTAGGAATCGGTGTTCTTTTGCGAGGATTTGAGCTTTATCAAATCTAATATAATGGTGGGTGCTATCCTGAACGTGTTCACATACTGCAGACTTCGTACAGCGTCGGTGTTTCACGTCAGCTATGTGTTCTTTAACGCGAGTTTTTATTGCTGGCAGATAAGAAAACAAATAATTATGTTTATGTTCATTTCATTAATTGATTTCATGAATAATTGTGGGATTAACTAAGAATGAAAGAAGAAAGATGTTAGATCACCAAATATGACATGACAACTTATGAAATATATCTTAGTAGAAGGAAAGAGAGGAAGAAGGAATCTTAGACAAAATGACATGATCCAAAATATCTAGGGGTAAATGATAGGGAAGTAAAGGGGATGGTTTGGGATCATTCCGACAAGAATTAGACAGAGGGAGTGATTATTTTTAAAGGTGTAGGTAATTTATCAGTTATAACATCATGCTTCTAGTGAAATTATTGCCAAGGTTATGTACAGCGTAGACTTTAGTGCAATTATTTGTTACCAGCACTGGAAGGTGATGGCATCGGTGACGTACCTTACACTGCAGCTCTCACCAGGATCCGCAACGCGGGGGACATGTTCTGGTTGTTCTACCCTACCGTGGCTTCTGAGCCACATTCTCGGCCCATAATACTATGGCTGGATGGTGTATTGGGCGTACCACCGAGTTTACTAGCCAACTTTGGCATGTTTGGACCATATGACCTCAATTTTAACAGAAGGAATGATTCTTGGGTGAGCATGCTTAAGTGCTTCTGCGTCACTGATTAGCTTCTACAATTGATTATTTTAATCTTTAACATATTACTATATGGTAGTACCCTTGTGCATTGAACCGTCCAGGTAGGTACCACCGCAGTGTCAGTTATTCTGCCGCCAAGCAGCAGTGTGTAAAAATTGCTGTCTTCCGGCGTGAATGGCACAGTGGTGAAATTATCGGACATAAAGACTTAATATCTCATGTCTAAAGAGTCGGCAAAGAGCTAGTGATTTTAGGGAGGCTGCGGTAACTGCTTACCGCAGGTCAGGCCAGCCGCACACTTGATTGCCACCTGGTAGTACAAAACCTAGGTGTGTAGCTACACATAAATGATATTTATAGTTGGTCTTGTATTTGTGCAATTGATTTTCCCAAGATCATGTAAAATAAATTGCGTTTGTGTGCTAATAAAATAATAACACAAACAGAAATAACGAACGTAAATATTTGTGTCGCAAACCTAATTAATGTAATCATTGCATTCTTTCAGATAAACAATTATAATCTCTTATTCGTAGACGCGCCTCTAGGCACAGGATTTAGTACGGCTAACGATAACAGTCGTATTCCGACAAACCTTGATGAGAATGGTAAGATGTTTGATGAATATTCCTAATGCCTTGTTTTACCAACGAGTGGCGTTATACTTTATTTTTCAGGAAAAGATAAAATATTATAATTGAAAAAGATTTATCCATACCGCCTGCCGGTGTAAAACCTAGTTAGCTACCTTTTTGTAATTCATCAAATACCACTTTTGGTAATTCATAAATTTTTACTGCCCTGCAAAGATTAAACACTAATTGAAATTAATTGATTTAACACGAACACAAACCAATAAAATAGGTATACATACAAACACTGCGACGAATTGTTTTTTGCAACCGTGATGTTTATTGCCATTGATTTAGAGTAAATCATTTAAATAATATTTATATTGATAACATTACATTGAAAAAAAAAAAATTTAAAAAAGTAGATTACATTCGAGTAAAACAAGACAGTATAGATCCATTCTATACTTTGTGATCTAATTGGGCATAAACTAGTTAGTTTTTTCGTTTACGATAACCGATCGGTGGATCAACGAATTTTATTTACAAATTGAATTAAGTATATCGTGTCTTTTTTCAAGTCTACATATGTAAATCATCATCACCATTCATCATCCTCATCATCATCATCATTCACATCTTCATCATCTTTAACACTATTCATCATCATCACAATACACATCTTTAACACCATCATCAAAATTCATCATCATTATTCACATCTTCATCACCATCATCACATCAACACCACACATCACCATTCATCATGATCATCATCATTCACATCTTCATCACCATCATCACACATCATCATCATCTTTGACATCTTCATCACCATCATAACACATCATCACCATTCATCATCATTCACATCTTCATCACCATTCATCATCTTCATCATCATTTACATCTTCGTCACCATTAATCATCTTTAACACTATTCATCATCACCACCATACACATCTTTAACACCATCATCAAAATTCATCATCATCATCCACATCTTCATCACCATCATCATCACACATCACCTTTCATCATGATCATCATCATTCACACCTTCATCACCATCATCACTATCCATTATCATCATCATCATAACACATCATCACCATTCATCATCACCATCATTCACATTTTCATCATCATTTGAAATTCGAAATAACCCCCCGCACATTTCCTGCGGGATGTAAGGGACATCGTACCGAAAACCGATACCAGGGATCCAGTACATGATTCTGAACATTCTAGTGTTGAAATTTTTCAACGGCTTTTTCATAAATTTCCAAAAAAGAATCCACTTTTTTTTAATAAAATTAGTCTAACACCATTGTTGGTAATAATAATAGAGCATAATTTTAATTTAAAATTTTTTAGTAGAGGCCGCGTTGTGGTGCTGTGGTATTTCAAAAAAACTTGACAATAATGTATAAGTGCCATCGATATATAGTATATCGATTAGTGCTTTCGTAAGGGCTATGCGAAATGATAAAGTAATTTTGAATTTGAATTAAAACTGAATAGGTACACAAATACATTGATTCGTAAATATTCGAACTGAAAGCACTAAACTATAACTAGGCACGTGAGGCAATGCGCACTGCTGTTTTAGTTGGACAGACTCCCCTCGATAGTTAATTCGCACACCCGTTGTGCTACGCGTTCGACTTCCCTGGCCACTACCAGTCGCATAGCCGTCGTGTGTCGGCGGAACTCGCTTGTCTAGTCGAAGCCGCATACACGTAATGCCACCAGCCGACTAGACCAGTGAGTCGATGCGCATAGCCATCGCGACACGCCCGACTCGAACGTGTTAGACGGTTAGCACACGCGTTGATTGAGCAAACGGCTGTGCGCAAAACTCACTTTGTCTATATTGAACCGCATACGCCGAGCCCCCGTCCACATCAATAGCCTCCAGGTTATTCAAAACCGATTCCTTCGACATGCCGTCGGTGCCCCGTGGTACATGCGGAATGTCGACCTTCATTCCGACTTCGGTCTAGTCCCTATCCGCAAATTTTTCAAGGAAATGTCCGAACATTACTTTGAAAAAGCTTGCGTCCACCCGAACCCGCTCATCGGCGCCGCTGCCGACTATATCCCCGACCCCGACCCTGGTCCTGGTCCCTCAGATCGTCGACCCACCGTACATCGCCGCCGTCCGCGGCATGTACTGCTCGACCCACCCGACCCGATGTCCGTCCTCCTGGACCTTGACACAACACCAACACCTACACCGACAACGACGTCACGAGTCGTACACACACCTACACACAGACACCGGTCTCACCGGCGAGGCCGAAGGATCGTACACATGCGACCTCGACATGCATCCCCTCGCTGAGTTTCTTGCCGGTTCTTCTCAGCGGGGGCGCGTTGTGAACCGGTGGTAAACTCACACTCTCTAAGCGGCAGCCCAAGCCGAGGCCGTGCCTCCCTGAGGTGCCCTTGAGCTAGTCGCTACCTATCTTTCCGGGCTGGAGCGCTCAAAGCGCTCGCCCCTCTTGTCCGGTGAAGCTGTAATGGCCATCTGCGGCCAACAGTACTAATCATACAAAAAAAAAAAAAAAAAAAGCATACGCCGAGCGCCCGATTTTTGCTTAGCAGCGGAAGTGTTAAACGTTGTTCAATGCGATGTATGAGCTCACAGGGAGTTGGTCAAGCAACGTCATACCTCGGAGTCACCTTGGACTCCGCCATGACTTTCGGCCCGCACATTAGGTCCGTCCGCAATCGAGCGGCTTTCGTATTGGGTCGCCTCATCGCCTGTATCCCCTTCTCTGCAAGCGGAGTAAAATGTCGCTTAGAAATAAGTTGACATTATACAAAGCTTGCATTCGCCCAATTATGACTTACGCGAGTATAGTTTTCGCACACGCCGCCCGCACCCATATCGATAGCCTCCAGGTTATCCAGAATCGTTTCCTCCGACGTGCCGTCGGTGCCCCGTGGTACATGCGGAACGTAGATCTGCATTCCGATTTCAAGTTAGATCCCCTTCGTAAGTTCCTCAAAGAAGCGTCGAAACGCTACTTTGAATCCGCGTCCCGTCACGCGAACAGTTTAATCCGCGCCGCCGCCGATTACGCCCCTAGTCCTTCTGACTCGCGCCGCAGACCACGGCACGTACTGCTCGACCCTCCTGACCCCATGACGGTCCTATTGGACCGGGATGTGCCAAACCCGACAACCGTATGCTACACTAGCTATCAGACACCGGTCTCGTTCTGCCGTAAAGGCTAGAGCGCCTTAAGCGCTCGCCTCCTATTGTCCGGTGAAGCTGTAATGGCCATCTGCGGCCAACAGCGTCTATCATTCCCAAAAAAAACAAAAAAGCAACGTCAGGTAACCGTGCTTCAGAGTAAAAAGCAAGTCCCGGTCGTTGTCATCCAGACAACCAGTCGTTAATCCAAGTTAGAGGCCTAAGGGCAGCGTGAACAACTCTGACAAAAGGTTACACTTAGGTAACCATACGAGAGAGGGCTGACCCCGCTCGGCGGAGGGGGCGGCGGCGCTATACGCTTGCGGCACTCCGGCCCCATCGTCAGAGGCCTAATAGAAATGTGACGAGGTATAACCTTAAAACGGGCTCGTAGGTCGCCGACGCAAAGGGTGGGGGCTCTGTGCGTCCCTACTAAACGCGACTCCTAGGCGGGCGACGACGCGGTGAAGGACCTGAACCGTCGCGAGCTCCGCGAGGGGGCCGGGGGGAGCGTGAGTCTCTTCACCCCCTCGGTGCGTGCTCTAGCGAGCGTCTGGCGCTGAAGACACCTTGGCGAAGGTTCAGACGGAGAGCCCAGAGTCTCTCCCTATAAGCGTTGATGAAGGCCACCGGGGAGGTTTTGGTGGGTAAAAATCCTACATATCTGACCTCCGCCCCCTCTAAGACTGGGTACCTTTTGAAGGTTTCCTTCTCGACAGCAAAAAAGAAAGTACGACAATAAAGTGCGATATACAGAAGAGATTATTAGTACTTATTTAGAAGTTGACCCTGTAGATAAACTGATGGTTTATAAAAAGATTCGACTTGTTCAAATCAGCTGTGGATTTTGTTTTTCAGCGGAACACTTGGCCCTGACTCTACAATCGTTCTATAGCACCCACGGCCTGTACACAAGTGCTCCTCTGTACATATTCGGCCAGGCGCACGGCGCTCAATTGGCCCTCGCTCTTGCTACAAAACTCAGTGACGTAAGATGCTGTCGGTAATGTTTATCGACTATTATATAATCACGTGGCTGGGGACCAACTTCTACTAACACGATTTTCTGACCCAAAATCATAATGGTTTCTCAACGATTGAAGTCAAATTACGAATGGTTGATATGATTAATTTAAAATACTAACTGTCGTACCTACAAACGTCAATTATAGTTAATTGTCATTAAGTCATATTTTGTAAAGGATTATTTCGACTTTCGAAGCCAAATAATACTTAATACGAGGATATTGAGTAGATATATCAATACTCTCGTAATTAATACTAAAAGATAATCATAAGAGACTCGGAGAGTCGAAATAAATAGATTACAAAATTGATTTAATTGCGATTAAGATAATTGATGTCTGTGAGTGCGGAAGTAAAAGCCTAATTGGTACTATTTCTTTGTCACACGCTGAAAAAACATCGGCTGAGATTTTTAACTCCCGTGATATCTCTACTTTATGTAGAGATAAAAGTTCTATGCTTATGTCAGTTCGTCGTTCTGTCTGTCCGGGATATTGGAGCAAATTAATGAACTGATTTCATGATTGATGATTTTATGTGTTGGTAATTAAATGCAGCACTGGCAGCTCAGTTGGCGAGCGCTTGCCTTGGAAAACAGGGTGCGCTGCGAACCCCGGCTCGAACCTCTGATTTCTTTGATTAATTATGTGTGAATCGTCTTCGTGCGATTGTTACTAGCTTTCGGTGAAGGGAAACATCGTGAAGAAAGCTGCATATCTTAGAAAGCTTAAACTAGCTTTCGAATGACGTGCTAACCCGCACTTGGCCAGCTTATTTAACTGCGGTCCAGATAAGTTTATTAATACAAAAGAATTAAGTGGCTGCTACACGTTAAGCCTACCAACGTGCGACCAAGGTCAGCTCTGTGGGATGTTGGTCACTGACCGTCATCAGGTCAAAGAAATTTGGTGGAACACACCAGTTTGTGGACAGTGGTCCACACTGTTGAAATTGGCCAAAACCGTCACATTGGTCGCTGGTCGGCTTACCGTGAAACACGCATTTTAAATGCTACATCAAATAACTTACCTGTTCTAGACGCAACCTTTCGCCCACAATCTCCGCGGTGTCGCTTTAGGAAACGGAATTATTTCACCAGCTGTAGCGCTGACGAAGCTCGGCTTCTACCTCGAAGAGCTAGGCTACATTGATGCTAACGGTCGAACGGCCATAGAAACCCTGTCAAGCGAAACCAGCGCTTCAGTGAATGCTGGACAACTGGCTGATGCATTTGACAAATTCATTTCTTTGGGCGACTTTGTCAATGAAAACGCTGGAGCAGTCGCGGTCAACCTCGACCATATTGTGGAGAAAATGACTAGAGAAAATAGTAGAGGTAAGTCTTGAGACCAAAGCAGTAAGTAGTCCCATTAAGTGCAAAATAAAAATTAATTTCACCGATAGATCGACTAACGATCTATAACGATTTGATATTTTTTTTGGTCTCATATTAACTTATTTTCGAAAATTCCCTACATCAGTAGTTGCCAAATTCCCAGTAAGATTCCTGACTTACTTCAATGAAGAACGACCATTTAATATCTGCAACCACTAAACATTTCCCGATTTTCATATACCTTTTTAAACTATAGAAAGTCTTTTATGTAACTTTTTAAGCCCGAACGATATAATGACGGAGTTTTATAACTTTGAAGCCTATGGCTGTCTGTGGTGTCGTAGCTCCCAAACGAATGAACAGATTTAAATGCAGTATTCTTACTGAATGCTGACCTAACCGGGGTGACTCTTAGTCCTAGTCTTATAAAAACATCACATGCATTTATTATACTTATACCTACGTACCTAAGTCTTCTTGTGTTGTGACTTGGTTCTTGACTTGTTACAGATTATTTCGGACAGCAAAAATATCTTCGAGACGTCTTTGGAAAAGTTAACTTTATGGTTATGGACCACGTCGTAGCTCCTGCTTTGGGGATCCCCTCGGATGTTTCATTCGATAGTGGAAGAGAATATGTTCAAGAGGCGTTTAGGGAATCGTTCATGTTATCAGCAACCGATAAAAGTAATTTTACTGCTGACTCAAATGTCAATAACGTCCCCAAGACGTGAGTCCCAAAGAAGGAAGGAAGAGAGGGATTGCCTTATGGCAATCCCTCCCTTCCAAGGGTAGGTCTTTCTTCAGCAGCGGACGTCTGTGGCTGCTGACTAGTAGGTTTAAGTAGGTAAAAATCACGAGCCGGAGTTATGTGTGATTTTTTTTTTGTGTGAGAAAACCATCAAATGCACCGATATCCCTATGGATTATCGGTACATTTGATGGTTTTCTCTCCGACAGCAAAAAAGCCCCCTTGTGCAATAGATTGTTTGGAGATACTATCGCAGACGCAGAAATTCTTGCAACATGAAACCTCCTTATTTGTTCTTAGTATTGAGTTTATTTTAGGAAATTAATGCCGCTGGCATTCACACCACTGTATTTTGCCAGCTATGATTTTACTCTTGGAAAGTCCCGGGGAAACGCTAGAATTTCTTGTAATTTCATATCATTAAGGTCTGTTCTGCCAGCCCTAATAATTTGATAAATCCCCTAACGTTAGAGTCTTGGCGAATATGTGCATATTCTTTTTACAAGCTGTGTTTCCCCCAAACTCTACGTACCTATTGAATGTGCTCAGACTACAGTAATTTATATCCATTACGGAAGCGGGATGTCTATATCAGTAGCAATGTATAACCACATTCAATTTATATTTGCAGTTGAATACATTCTTGAGAACACGGAACTGTCTGTATCTATCTACAACGGTAATTTGGACGCTATATCTAATACGCCAGGTAATTATTACAAAATATAATTGCATGTTTCAGAAATGGATTGGTGAATTGCGTTTTTACTATTACATTTTTTAAATGTAGGTACTTATACGATAGTAAATAATTACCTATGTGGTAAGTACTTATAGAGAAAAACTAAGATAAGTAATTAATTACGAATCTTATATATCAAAGCGGTGTAAGTTTCCGTATTAGTTCTATTAAGTAGGTATAAGTACAAACAATCTTACGGACTGCTGCACTCGCTTTATCTCTAGAATGACCAAGTAATATTTTTTTTTTTAAATAAAAGATTCCGTTAATTTATGGCACTTGGTAATGTTGACGGACGCGCAGTCCGCAATATCCGCATTCAGCCAAAAAAAACTCGGAAACTTCTATGAAAAATAACAAAGATACTTAGACAGCTTGGAATTAAGATCAATAAAGTAATTATAAAGTAGGTATTTAGTTTAAGCCTCGCTGTTAGGTAGAAGGCCAATGTTGGTTCGATTTCTGGTGCCCAATAGGTACTAACTAACTTGCAAGTTTTGACAAATCGGTGTGGAATATACTAATATATAGTTTTCTAAACAGAGATATCATTTAGTGTTTGGAACACTTTAGTATGTGGGAAACTGCATAGTAATGCCGTCACCATCACAACTTTCTCTCAAGAGTTCCATGCTGTGCTAGGGCAGCTGCACAAGAAAACGATTGATCATTTCTAGTCTATTATGATGCCTTCAATTTTGCTTTGTTTTGATTTATCGATCTTACATTTGGTTAAAGTCCATGTGTCCACTACGTTAATTTGCCGATATTTTTTTGTGGTTTAATTTTAATTTTCAAAAACATTGTGAAATAGGTATGGATCAATACTAGGTGTTTATAACTTAATAAATTAATGAATTACAAAATTTCCATGACATAAAGCACATTAGTGGAAAGCTGCTTATGATTATTTTCAGGGCAATTAGAATGGGTGGGCCAGCTGCAGTGGACCGGACAAAGTGATTTTCAAAACAGTACCAGGGAAACTTTAGTTGTGAATAGATTAGTGGAGGGATATTTCCGGGAAACGGAGAGACTTCGATTCTACTGGATAAACGCTGCTGGGCAATCGGTGGGTCAATCGTTATTCTACGACAATCAATGAAGTACATTGTAGAAGATACAGCTATTTTTGTTTGTTCTAGGTACCGATAGACAACCCCGCAGCAATGAACAGGGTCTTACAAAGAATAATGAATTAAATAAAAATTGTACAATATTTTTTTTTTATTACCCACCTGAAATTTTAATACCTACAGGCGTTACCCCACACAGGATCCGAGAGCAGAACCTGTATTAAAGAAACCAGACGATTGATATAAACCTACATAATTATATTATGTAAGTACTTTTGACTAGGTGGTTGTTTAGGGTGTGGGCCTAAGGCAATGTCCTAACTAAACGCGATCACGCGATCATCGCGCGAACGAACGTCGCACCCATCGCGCGAATGTATCTCAAACATATGGACGTCAAACGAGTGTCCTAACTGACGGTCGCGCGAATTTTGTTCATCGCGTGATCGCGTTTAGTTAGGACACTCCCTTAGATGTCCATCGAACAGGCGCTAGGCGGCGACATTATATTACCAACGTGGCAAACAAGCATGCGGCCCGCCTTATGGTAAACTGTCACCGCAGCCTATAGACGCTAGCAACACCAGGGGGTCTAGTACGAGTTCCGATAGTTTACGAGTTCGATCAAACTGTCTGTTTTCTCCATACGTTTCACACCAGCGCCCCTAGCGGTAACTATCAACAACTAGTAAAATGTACGGGAAAAAACTGGCAGTTTGTTCGAGTTCGTAAACTATCGGAACTCGTACTAGACCCCCAGAAGAATCACTAGCACATCGCCGACCCTTAAGATATTAGATATTAAGTCTTTTGTGTCCGGTAATTTCACCAGCTACAGTCGCCTTCAACCGGAACATACCAATGTTTACACATTGCTGATAGGCAGAATATCTGAAACTGCTGTGGTACCAACCTGGACGGTTCCTGGCACAAGGAACCTACCCCTACCTACCTTCGAGGACCCAGACTTCGAAGAGGTTGGCGGCAGAGTTGCGACCCCCGTCCCCGTGAGCACCGGTCAAGATCCCGAGGGATAGTGTGCCCTCTGGGGCGGCAGACTCAAAAGCAAGGCTCTGAAGGTTACCTGGTGCAGAGCCCAGGTCCCCTCTCATGTGCCAATGCGACAGGCGCGGGTAAGAACCTCACATACATCAGTCGACCCCCACAGATGCCGGATATCTATTCTACTATTCCCCGCGAGAGCAAAAGCAAGCATCCAAATAGGTACCACAGTGTCTGACACCTATTCTAGTGGATTAAGGGCACTGTAGCTAGCGAAATAACCGAGCTTAAAAGACGTAATAACTGATGTCTGTGGTGACGTGCAGTGCAGCGGTCCATGGCAGGCGTATCAGGCAGCATCAGGATTAGGCGAAATTCCAACTAGTCTCATTTATTACTAGGTTGCATCCAAATAGTCAGGATATACAGATTAACGTTTGAACATTCAATTTTTATTAACCGACTTCCTATGAGGAGGTTCTGTATTCGACGTGTATGTAGGCAATTAATGTCATCATCACAAGCCGGAAGATGTCCACTGCTGAACATAGGCCTCCCCTTCGAAAACCACAATGAACGACAATTGGCTATTTGCATCCACCGGTTACCTGCGACGCGCACAAATTCGTCTGTCCACCTAGTGGGAGGCCTGCCTACGCTGCATTGTAATCAATTTAAGTAAGTAAGTAAGTATATAAATTAATAAAATATGCGTATTATTTATTCGCCGTGGGGTGCCGGGTTAGAATTTCATCCCCCCATCTCTTCCCGTTGGGTGTATCGTAAGAGGCGACTAAGGGAAATCAAGAAGACGGGCAGCAGCGTCTTTTGTTTGAGATTCATCTCTTCATATATACTGCGATCCCCAAGACGCCTGCCAAGCGTGAGGATTATGGCAACTCCCCCCTAAACACACAATGACAGACACGACTTGCAAATGGCCCCCAGTCCCCGGCGGCTCCTCTATTCCTCGCCTTGGTAGCAGGCGGGGTAACGGTCGAGCAGGGGGCACCCCCACCGAACTTTGGCCCTGGCAACACACAACATCCGCACGATGAGGACCGATGAGAAGATTGTCGAGCTGGAGGAAGAATTGAGCAAAATGCTTTGGGACATCTTGGGATTCTCTGAAATCCAGCGAGAGGGACAGGATACGATGACCCTTGATTCCGGCAACATGCTCTTCTTCCGGGAAGGAGACCGCAAGTCCCAGGGTGGTGTCGGGTTTCTCGTCCGTAAGTCCCTTATTAACAACGTGATTAAGGTCGATAGTGTTTCGAGCAGGGTAGCGTACCTTATACTCAGAATAACCGATCGGTATTCGCTGAAGGTCATACAGGTTTACGCGCCGACCTCGACACACCCTGACAATGAAGTAGAGGCTATGTATGAGGAGATATCGGAAGCCATACATAGCTCTAAAACTCTCTATGGGGGACATCAACGTGAAGGTGGGCACACGGAATGGCGATGAGTTGAAAGTGGGGTCGTATGGGTATGGGCGGCGGAACCAAAGGGGCCAGCGGCTGGTCGACTTCATGGAGAAGGAGGGACTCTTTGCGATGAACTCCTTCTTCAAGAAGCGACCATCCAGGAAGTGGACGTGGATAAGCCCCGATGGTTCAACCAAAAATGAGATCGACTTCATCATGACGACCAAGAAGCTGATGTCTCCGTGATCGGCAGGGTGAAAACCGATAGCGATCACCGTATTGTTAGAGGCACATTGAATATCAATGTTAAGCTCGAAAGGTCTCGTCTGACGAAGTCCACGCTCCGTCCTGGATCCGCCCAAATCCAGAATCCCGAAGACTTTCAACTCGAACTGCATAATCGCTTCCAGTGCCTCGCCGAATGCTTAACTGCGGACGAGATAAACAATGTGTTGGTGGTAGACAATATTTGACAGATGTTTCTGTATCGATAACCTATAATTGGTATTATGTAAGTAAAGTGTACATCAAACGGATGGTCACCCAAGTTGCGATGACCATCGTGAAAGCAACTAATAAGAAGCAGTGTTTTATACAGTTGAAGGTGATCGTCACTATAAGCCGGCTATTTGAAACGTTGACTAGAAGCATTATCAACGTAGGTAAAAATGTGACAACTATTTTCACAGGATTATAACTTTTTTTTGTGACCTAAAGAAAGTATTTGGTTGGAGTGTATCCTTGGGGGATGGTGGGGGGGCGCTGTGAAGTTGAGATTTAGATGAATCGTTGAAGTTTTTTTTTCGTGCCGCGAGTGTACTACTCTCGCGGTACGAACGGTGTACCACCTTTATGATGATAAATGCTTGCACGAGCTGGCCCAAAATGCATGCGGGCGGGGTAAGCGCACGTAGGTAATGACGTTCAAACCATTTTGATTGTAAACTGGTACAGCATTCTTGTCCGCGATAATACATTGAGCTATAATGTACTGAAGTAGGTACATAGTTATTTTTGATTAATTTCGGATGCTGCCTTTCTCTTGTCACTGACTTATAGTTTAGCGGCAAATGGCATGAAAAGATGTAAAACACCTCGAATTTCTTGAAAACTTTATTTTAATTTAGTGAGTTTGTTTTTTTTCATAGAATTAGGCAATGATATTTTACTAAAGATATGTTATATCCCTACTAACGCACGATAAAAGTTGTCTCACTTGTAGTTAGCTATACCTAGCTATACATTTTCCTATCTATAGTCTGACAAGGACAGATACATAACGAGAAAAGTAAGAGAAAACGAGATGGCTATATTTTGTGCGTTCCGTTGTCAGCGTTGGTTAAACGCTTGTCAGTGTCATCTTGTTAACTGACACATTCAATTTTACAATTATTTCTTACAATATTATTATGAAAATTGAAATACAAATTGAAAATCAAATTATTTTTTCAAAGTTACATGTGCTGTATTATTCCTGACTGTTTATTTACTTTTGCCTGGTAATTTGTGCACATTATAAATACGCAGGACGGCATTTTCAATTTTTAATGATAGACGTCACGATGTCGCATTAACTACGCGGGACGGCGTACGACTAACTGCTACAAAACCCAGTTGGGGGATACTCGCTGGACGTCTGGCGAGCGCTAATGAAATATCTATTGTTTAAAATATCATTGGAATTAGGATTTTTCACAATATCTTTGGGTTTTTTTTATTAAACTCTTGTTGTCTATGCTCCCAATATCCACTAGGCGAAAATACCTGCAAATTAAAAAGTACCACTAAATGTTCTTTGTATAATGGTTCGGGGGGAAATTCAACTTGGTCGCATAATGTCGATAAAAAAGTAGAGATGGCTAAAAGACAAGTGATGAGCACCGTAGTACACCGTAGGTTGATGTCCACCGAAAGCCATACGTAATACCAATGTTATCACACTTTCGGTTGACATCAAATTTCGGTGGACAACTGAAGCTTGATAGTCACTTGGGTGGCTAAAGATACACAATAACCCTGCTGGGCAGTATTTCAGTCCCTCCAGCGGTGCCATATTGACTATAGGTACATCGAAGTGCTGAAGTGTTTGTACAGCAACGCCACCATGTCAATCCGACTACAGGACGAGAGCACGAAACCGATCCCATTGCAGCGAGGTGTGAGACAGGGAGACGTTATTTCTCCGAAACTGTTCTCAAACGCATTGGAGGACGTTTTCAAGCTCTTGGACTAGTACGGATTCGGCATCAACATCAATGGGGAATACATCACTCACCTTCGTTTTGCCAATGATATAGCATTATGGCAGAGTCGCTGGAGGACCTCAATGCGATGCTCAGCGACCTCAGTAGCGTTTCCCAACAGGTGGGTCTTAAAATGAACATGGACAAGACGACGATCATGTCTAATGTCCATGTTGCACCCGTACCTGTAGTCGTTGGGAACGATATACTCGAAGTTGTTGACCACTATGTTTACCTTGGGCAGATTGTCCAGTTAGGTCGGTCCAACTTCGACAAAAAGGTCGCCCGAAGAATCCAACTCGGATGGGCAGCGTTCGGGAAACTACGTGACATCTTCTCATCCGAAATTCCGCAGTGCCTGAAGGCAAAGGTTTTTAACCAGTGTGTGTTGCCAGTGATGACTTATGGTACTGAGACGTGGTCTTTAACAGCTGGCCTTTTGGAGAAGCTCAGAGTCACACAACGAGCTATGGAGAGTGCTATGCTCAGAATTTCTTTGCGCGACAGAATCCGCAATGAGGAGATTCGCCGAAGAACCAACGTCACCGACATAGCTCTAAGAATCTGCAAGTTGAAGTGGCAATGGGCAGGCCACATCGCTCGAAGAACCGATAACCGTTGGGGAAGAAAGGTTCTCGAGTGGCGACCACGAACCGGAAGACGCAGCCTAGGTGGACAGACGACATTGTGCGCTTCGCAGGTAACCGGTGGATGCAAATCGCCAATTGTCGTTCATTGTGGCGTTCCAAGGGGGAGGCCTATGTTCAGCAGTGGACTTCTTCCGGCTGGTGATGATGATGATGATGATGCGTATTATTCACATTACGCTTGCTTATATGTGGGTATATCTATACATACTATGTATGTAGGTAGGTTTGTCCATGTTTTTCTCAGAAACTACAAATCTGACTGTCGTAATTCTTTTTGTAATAGTTTTAGTATTTTCAACTTAGGGAAGAGTGTAAGTTTCATCGAAATCGGTTCAGTAGTTTAAAAGATATGGCATGTTTATTATTTTTATGAGATAAGTTACTCTAGCATAGCTGTTCGAGTTGCGTGATAGTTTCGCAAGCATTCGGAAAGTTATATTAATGAAAAAACTGTTTTTACCACAGATATAGATATATCTGTGGTTTTTACCAAAAATACAAACGTACTTTCAAAGAAAATGATCTAAAAATCGTTAGATGTCGACTCAACTAACCATGGTTACATACATGGCCATGGCCATGCATGGTTTTTATGGTGGTTTTTCGATTAACAATAAATATGATAACCAAGTATAAAGATATATGATGATAACCTTGCACCTTGCT
Source organism: Furcula furcula (assembly GCA_911728495.1). Taxonomy (NCBI): domain Eukaryota; kingdom Metazoa; phylum Arthropoda; class Insecta; order Lepidoptera; family Notodontidae; genus Furcula; species Furcula furcula. Next base: position 21,965,749 of record OU452248.1, read on the forward strand.
TCACTGTATGTTGTGTTGTTGGTCCCAAAAAGGTCCCGACAATTTGTGTTCTGTGGTCCCGAATCATGAAAATAGACTCTGCTGTAAAAAAGGACTGTAATGCTATGCTGTCACTGTCACTTGCAATGTCAAAAATGACACTGTAAAAATGACGACATTCTATCAAAAAACGTCAAAACAAAAATGAAAGGAAGGAAGGACATACATTGATTGAAGTGAAGTGAAGATTTACAAAAATATATTACGAAGCTATTTTAATAATTAATTCTAATTTGGCTCAAAGTGTTAACTCCGAAGCAGCGTTATTAAATCTAATGTGCTAATACATTGCATAGTAGATAACGTTGAAAAGACTGATTAGAAAATGGCTGATATTCTTGATATATTGGACATAGAACAACCGGCAGCGTCGGAAATCAGCCGCGACAGTATAATTCACGGGGACAAAGTTAAGAAGAAGTATGTCACTGCAAAAGCAGTTAAGCGTCCAGAGGGCATGCACAGGGAAGTCTTCGCCCTGCTGTACAATGACAATAAGGAATTACCACCTTTACTGCCTACTGACACAGGTAAAGGAATGTTCATGAAATGATTGGAATTAATATTTTGTATTTTAATTGTATAATATCCTGGAACAATCCACACACGGTCATCTCATTCCAAACTAAGCACAACTTGTACTATGTTAAACAGACAACTTATAGATACTTACATATATACATATACATAGATACTTTTTGCTGTAAATACATACTTTTATAGATAACACCCAGACACAAGGTGAGAAACGAACCTGCCACCTATTGGGCAGTGGCCAGGGTGTCTAACCACTAACTAACAGGCCCATCTTAGTACTAAAACATCTTACAAATAGACATTACCATGTGACTATCAAACTCAATTATTAATAAATCATTCCCATCACTAAATTATAGATTTCAATACAAAATATAGACTAAAGGATAAGATAATTACTCATTAATGGGCTTTGAATGTGGTGGTTAGTACCTTAATGTATAATAATAATTATATCCGCAGCATGCCATTATATAGGCATTCTAATCTTCTAGTACTAGTAACATTATAGCTGACTTCTGTAAAATGAAAAAGGGCACAGCTTATCTGTTTATCTGTATAAAGAAGACCATCACAGCATACTGCAGATAGCCCTAACATTCATTATTCATTAGCAGCTGATATATGTCCACCGTTGAACAAAGGCCTCCCCCTTAGAAGGGAGGGGTTGCCTAACAAACCCTAACATGTAATCAACATTATGGAAATATTTGTTTCTTGCAGGCAAAGCGTACAAACAAACAAAGGCAAGACTTGGCATGCGTAAGGTGAGAAAATGGATATGGGCACCATTCACTAATCCAGCTCGCAAGGACAATGCGGTGTTCCATCATTGGAAGAGGGTGTCTGATGAAGCAAAGGAGTATCCATTTGCACAATTTAATAAGGCAAGTACCTTGTGCAAGACACTGTCCAGATTATTATTTACTTAGATTGCAGGTCAAATATTTTATTTCAAAGCAGCCATGTGTAAATATTACTATGTTAATAATAATAAATAAACATTATTGTACATCAAACGTTACATGTAAATTGAACAATATGTTGAAGATATCAATGTACAAAGGCGGGATTATCGCTAAAAAGCAATCTCTTCCAGGCTACCTACTAGAAAATGAGAGAGAGAAACATAATGGGCAGTTGTAGGTGTATGTTCCAGTTTACAATACTACAGTTTAGCTAGAGAGCTCAAGAGACATAATATCTGTGGGTAGATTTCTTGTTTACCATCAGGCAGACATCCTGTTCCATTTGTGACTAGAATGTATTAAAAATGTGTATCATTTAAAGCTATCTAATATTATGATATTTTTCTTATCATTATGTAAATTTGCACCCTACTCCAGGATCTCTTGAATAAGAATAGGTTTAATAGTTTAGTGCTAGATGGCAGGATGATTTAAACCTATTCTTAGACATAGACAGTACTTGGCCAGAGATGTGTGGAAGACTGTGGCTTTTGCCCAGCATTGGGACAGGCTGTTTTAAAATATATACATATGGAAAAAAGTCAGTTTTGATTAACCAGCCACTGTGCAGAAGCACTACTGCATTCATGATTGGGCAGACAAAATATATGTATAACATTCTCTATATGTATTACACAAATTAGGGTTGACACAAGAAAATTGATCCTTATGAAACTATTACAATAATATTGATTATACAGAAGAAAAACATTAATTTCTCTATTCAATTGATCAGTATTTTGAAAGAATACTGCCTATTATTTGAATTGCCAACAACAGCCTAATAATAATTATAATCTGTACTTTTTAGCAAGTCTCAATACCCTCATACTCAGAGTCAGAGTACAACCAGTACCTGAAATCTGAAGACTGGAGTCAAGCTGAGACAGACCACCTAATAGACCTGTGCCAAAGGTTTGATTTAAGGTTCATAGTCGTACATGACAGATGGGACAGAGCTGCATTCAGGGATAGGAGTGTAGAGGATCTAAAAGAAAGATACTATGGCATCTGTGCTACATTAAGCAAGGTATATTTTTAAATATCAAAATAATTAAGGTGATTTAAAAACAAAAAACTATTTGCACTTCTCAGTGGATGAGGTCACTGCAACATTGATCTATTATTTTGAAGTCAGTTAAATGTGACAACACTAGACTGCTAAGTATGCATGTGTTTTTTCTTCAAATTCTTATTTTAAATTGTTTACAGTTATAGTATTAAGCCTTTATGTATACGTAAGTTTTATTTTAAATCTGCTACCTTGTTATGGATTTCAGTATGTTTATGATTATCAATCTAATATGAATAACAGATTGTTGCAATGCAACATTTTTTGCTTTGGTATATACTTGATGTCACTCCAAAGAGTGAACTTGAATATTTAGGTTAATGATTCTCATATTGTCAATTGATGTGTGTGATGTGTGATGAATCGATGACGATTACAGGTGAAGACAAACCCATGGTCTAATACTGTTACAATGGTCAATGGTGAGAAGCGTATTTATCACTATGACGCAGAACATGAGAGAAAGAGAAAAGAACAACTGAAAAGATTGTTTGACAGGACACAAGAACAGGTATTTAAGCCATATATACATTTGCATAAGATGTCATTTTATTTGATCCCCAAGACGCCTGCCAAGCATGGGGATTATGGCAACCCGTCCTTTCTCAAGGGGAGATCTTTGAGCAGCAGTGGACGTATTCTCGCTAATGATGAAGACATAATTTTAAGAAACAGTTAATTATACATTATGCTACCTTTTAGATTGATGAAGAACAAATGTTGCTAACAGAACTCAAGAAAATTGAGGCCAGGAAACGTGAAAGGGAAAGAAAGACACAAGATTTGCAGAAGTTGATATCACGAGCGGACAGTGGCAACCTGCCTCCGCTGAGCCAAGTGAACAACAACAACGAACCCAGCACGCCTTCTAACGCGGCCGCGAACATTGCCCGGCGTCATGACCGCAAACTGCACAAGAAGAAGATTACATCACAACAGAGACCTATACGGGCTGTGGAAAATGTTGTGAGTATAATATCCTGGGAATATTCACTCGGCCATCTAATCTTAACAAGGTAGACACCCTCAGTAGCATGCACAAACTTTTATGTCAGGTTAGGCAGCAGCAAAAGCAAATCACCCAAATGTCTGCGTTCTTAGCCTCTATGATTTTTTATTGTGCCTCCTAAAATGCCTGTAAATTAACTGATATTACAGATATATTTTCCTTTTAAAAACTTGATCTACATATATTATAATCATCCAGATAAGTCATAAGGTAGACAAAGTCTTTTTACCTGTATCAACTGCAGGCCACCTGACACCTCATTCACAAACAACACTTGACGGTCTCTGGCTTTGCACTTAGAATAGAATACAGCGCTGTGATTGGCTAATGCTAGAAACACCTAGGCTGACGTGTCGTGACATGATCGGTTACATACATTTTGTATGGTTAGAGACACACTATTATGTGTCGTGGCGCAGTTCAAGCTATCTGATTGGCTGACGCGTTGAGTCACGACACGATAGCCTAGTGTGCCGGCGGCGTAAAGTCAGTAATTTAGTCAATCACAAGGCCGCCTTTGTCGTTTGCACAGCAAAAGGTCGAAATCGTCGATTATTGTTTATAAATACAGACCACACAGACACAAAAGAAACAGACATGTGCATGCTGACAATTTTGTGTTGGGTGGAAAACGAAACCACACTCTTTTGTATAGCAACCAGGGTGTCTAGCCACTACACCAACGGGCCCTTTAAATGTAATACACATTTACAAATCATATTGTTTTCTAAAATCATACTAAGACTACAATACTTTTTACTTTAGCTGCTGCATCGTGTTTTGAAGACTCGCTGCGTTCGATTGCTGAATTGGAATCGCACGTTTTAGCGTTTGTCTGGTTATATTGGTTATTTATTATAGCTGCAAAATCGCAGATACTTAAAGCAATGTGTTCAGTGGCCCTAATAGAAAAACATTTTGATAACATATATTTTATACGTATAATTTGTTATAGACTGTGGAATGGTCCGGCATCAAATTCCCTGAAGCTCGCAGTACCGGTGTCTGGTTGCGTTCTCAACGTATGAAGTTGCCGCCAGGAGTTGGTCAGAGGAAGACCAAAGCTATTGAACAAGAGCTTCGACTATTGAACATTGGTCAGTCTGAATTCCATTTTAACATGTCTCATAATTTGGTTCGCTCGTCGTGTTAATTTCTGAAGATTTTTAGTCTACTCTAGTAAATATATAGCATATAGCAGGATTTCCCAATCAGCGGTGCTAGAGAGATCGCAGGGGGAGCGTGGGACGATTGACGGTTTCAAGAATTCCTAAGTTGTGTATAAAATGAAAGTGAACATTTCAGCTTTGGCCCAGGGGGGTGCTTGATGAGAAAAAGTTTGAGAACTCCTGGTATAATAATAATATTCTGCGGCAATCCACACACGGTCATCTGATCCCAAACCAGGCAAAGCCTGTACTGTGGAAACCAGATAACTGATACTAATACTTATATACCTTGTTTTGTTGTAATTACATACTTAAATAGATAAATAACACCCAGATTCTTGGTGGGAATCGAACCCACGACCTATTGGGTAGCAGCCAGGGTGTCTAGCCACTAGAGTCTAGTGGCTAGACCCGTCGTATATAGTATCACTTATAGCGTATGTAAAATTTATAAACTTTACATGAACAGGAGATAAAATTCCATACTGATGGGTTCCTAGCGCTGAGCTTTTAATTTAGTAGTCATCATGAGGAGTCTAGCAGGAGAATCGTTTAGCTGTAAGCGACTCGCTAGCCCATAGCCAATTGTATTGAACTGCTACACGTCTATTGAGTCCAATAACTTCTCCAATTACCGTGCCGTTAAAATTGAAATCCAGTTATCTTATTACTGATGCTTCGCGTCAGATTAACTGACACTGTAACCAAAGTGTCAGCGGGCCTAAAAAGGCCACATTAAGCATTTCCTCTATAAGGAATTCGTATTTTGAATTTCTATCAAATTCTTCGCAATTCCTGTAATTTTCGTAAAATGATCACACATTTTAGGTCAATCATACTCAATTCATTTATTAACACTAATTAGCAGACTCATATTTGATGTTAATGCTGCCATACGAATAAAAATTAAACGGTAACTTACTCATATTATGATTCCCCGAAAGTGGCCTTTTTAGACCCGCTGATATCCTTGTAGTTCTGATAAGTCTAATTGTACTTACCCGAGGGGGCCTAGTAGTTCCCAGAGGGGTGTCCAGGTAAGAACAGCACCCACCCATCTCTTCCCATTGGGTGTCCGTAAGAGCCGACTAATGGAAAACAACTAGACGGGCAGCAGCGTCTTTCTATTGGATTACCTACCACCTATACTGCGATCCCCCAAGCCACCTGCCAAGCGTGGGGATTATGGCAATCCCTCCCGCCTTGGTTCAGCAGTGGACGTCTTTTGGCTGCTGATGATGATGACGATGATGATGATGAGGGGGTCTAGACAAGTTGTCATTCTATATGAAACTCTTCGCTAACGCTAAGTCATATGAAGACATATTTATGTCATTTCCATACATTTTCGTTTCTATTCTCTAGCGTTCCGTATTGTACAATGACAACTTGTCTAGGCCCTCTGGACGGCACACCGGATTGATGACCTATTAATTATTAGTAATTACTTCAACACTCAACTTTATTTGTAGATATTGCACCTACACCGACTGAAGCGATATGCAAACATTTCAACGAACTAAGGTCAGATCTCGCTCTCGCATTGGATCTGAAGAACGCGCTGGCGTCATGTGAATTCGAGTTGCAAGCACTGAGGCATCAGTATGAAGCACTAAACCCTGGAAAGGTATGTTTTCCAAATATATATTCATTAGAGGCTGAGGCACCACATAACGCGACATGTCGCGTCGCGTAGTCCCATGACTACGCGACGCGACAATGGTGCTGCAAGTACGAAATAGCAAGCGGCACGACACTGCTTTTCATTCAAACTAACGAACTTCGGACGCCTGTGTTGGCGCTGGGGTGACATTTGCCGCGTATTGTCGCATCGTTGCTTCATTTTAAGTGCGGCATATGTACTGAAACGTCGCGGCATCCAGCAGCTTCGTCGCAATGTTATTTCGACTAGTGGGGTTTTACCTTCAAGGCTCAATTCACACCGAGATGACAGCGGCCGGCAGCGCACTTTCAGTCCGGGGGTCTAGTTCGAGTTCCGATAGTTTACGAGCTCGATCAAACTGACAGTATTTGCCAGTACATTTTACTAGTTCTTGATAGTTACCGCTAGGGGCGCTGGTGTGAAATGTATTTAGAAAACTGACAGTTTGATCCGAGTTCGTAAACTGTCGGAACTCTTACTAGACCCTCTGAAAGAATTTTAAACTTTATCTACAATACGTAAACCGCCGCGCGCCACGCTTTTCAAGCGATACTGGTCTTTTACGTATTGTAAAGTTTAAAATTCTTTCACACTGAAAGTGCGCTGCAATCTTGGTGTGATTTGAGCCTTATGCACCAGCAAAGCCCGTGGGGTGCCCGGGTAAGAATAGCACCCACCAATCTTCTCCCTTTGGCTGTCATAAGAGGTGGCTAAAACTAATATACGAGGCGGCGGCAGCGTCTTTCCATTGGATTATCTATCACCTTTACTGCGATCGTCAAGACGCCTGCCCAGCGTGGTAATTTTGGCAACCCCTCCCTTCCAAGGGAGAGGATTTTTGTTCAGCTGTAGAATTCTTTTGGCTGATGATGGTTTTTTTTTTTTTTAATTTTCTTTTTACCAGGAGCCGCCCTCGCTACAAATACGGGCGACGAGTCTGGGGTCTTGTAATTTGGGTTTTTTTAATAATGTCATTTTGTTAAATAGTGTATGGTGATGGTGTTCAATGTAGCTACGTTCCGTTGAATTGTTTTAAATTGTTTACAATAATTGTTATATAATTTAGAAAAGATAGTCTTTACTTTCACAGGTTATGCTTACTATTTTTTATACAAAGTTGTTTGAATAAAATAACCTACTTTCAGACCCTCACAATACCAGCGTCGATATGCAACACAGTAGCTGATAATGAAACCAAGCCTGTCAGTGAAATAATTGACGTAGTCGGATCACCGAGTGCAATGAACACAACCATATAGTATTACATCTTACTAAAGCCAGAAACACATTAGGCTGACGTGACGTGACTCACCGCTTCAGCAGCATATTGGTTACATACATTTTGTATGGTTAGACACACTATTATGGCATGTCGTGGTGCAGTTCGAGCTATCCGATTGGCTGCTGACGCGTTGAGTCACGACACGTCAGCCTAATGTGCCGGTGCCGTAAATTAAATGGACTCTTCAGATGGCAAACTTCAAGCCATTATGCTTGTGTTTATTAGAACAAATTAAATGTGGGCTTTACTTGTGTAAGTGAAATGAAATGTTCAATCAAAATAAACTTTTTAAGAGATGTAGAACAATCAATATTATGATATTCTTGAACTAATTTATTAGTCTATCTAGTGTCATTAGTCTGTGAAAATTGACTATTTTTTCATATTAGTGTAATGAATCTTCCCCTACAGAACAAATGTCATAACAATAAGTAAGTATATACAAGTAGTGATTTTGTACCCTGGCTCACACCTCTGATTGTCTTTAAATCAAGCAGGAATGTAATTAAATACAATATTTTATCATTGTACATCTTCAGCAAGCTAAATAAATGGTAAATATTAACATTATGATTTGACATTTTATTGTTCTGCATGATGTGTTTCAAGTTTCAAATGATTGGTGGCTTTTTATATTTTTGAATTAGACTATAACGGGTGTAAGGGACATCAGGGACATCGTACCGCAAACCGATGCCAGGGATCCAGTACATGATTCTGAACATCATGTTGAAATATTTCATCGGCTTTTTCATGAATAAAAAAAAAAACACTTTTTAAATAAAATTAGTATAACATCATTATTGGTATAATAATAAAGCCTAATTTTAATTTAAAAACAATAAATAAATTAATTTTTTTATTTATTTATTCTATATGCACAAAAATAGTGCATAGGGAATTACCTATTATTATTTTAGAAAATTAGCAATGTAATTTGAAAAATAAATATTAATCTGCATGTATTCATTACATGCTCGCAAAATTAACAAGTTAGTCATTTGTCATTTACCATAAAAATGGTTACTGTAATGTTGTAACTGACATTATTTGACATCTATAAAAAAAATTTGGTATGTGGTCCCTTACACCCTGTATAATACATATTACACACAATAATATCCTGTAACAATCTACACACTGTCATCTAATCCCAACTAGGCAGAGCCTGTACTATAACCAAACTGATACAAATTCTTAAATTTATTTTCTGAGTACAAACTTATATAAATAAATTGCACCCAGATGGAAGGTAGGAATCGCACCTTCAACCTATTAGGTAGCAGACAGGTTCTCTATTTTAACCACTACACTAATGGAGCCATCAATATATTTGTGTAATCAGAATCCAAATAATACACAGAACATGTTGTACAAAATCATTTTATTATACCTATATAGCTCCTTTAGGTGCCCCATAAGCATCAGGCATTCTTTCTATTGTGTATTTATGTTCCGCAACATACATAATAGGAACACCAGGTATTTTCCTTATTCTCCTTTTCAAGTCCTTGTCATTTGTAGCCACTATGTAACATTTATGTTGAGTTACCCTTTGTACTAAGCAATCGTCAGCGTACGTGCCTTTGTGCAGACATGTTATACGCTCAAATCGGGGGTCCTTGATTATTCTTAATGCTACACGGTATTTTCTTCCAAGTTTTTCTAATTCGGCTAGCACACAGTCCGTTATGTATGGAATGCACTTCGCATATAAGCAGTCCATCATACTCTGAACTATATCCAATTTGTTCTTGATTGAAAAATTTATGAAATTGGTATCAACTAGTATGTGATAAGGTGGACCTAACTGTGTATTGTACTGGAAGAATAAAGCAGAACTAGCTTGTGGTGCTTCGCGTATTTTCATAGCATTTTCATCTTGTTTCTTTTTCTTAGGTGCTACTCTCTCAGCCTGCTTGATCCTATTATCGCTGAGGCTGATGAGCTTTTTCATTTTTGCAAATTTCCTTTCTACTATCTTTCTTGTTTTTCTTTGCTTCCCCTAAAAGAATTTAAAATAATTACAATATAACGTCCATCACAAACTATAAATATCATTGGACACAATGATATTATATACAAAATATCATTGATTGGGCACAACATAAATAAATACTTACCATATTTTCAAATTGTATTACAAATTAAAACTATAAGTACTGAGTTTTAATTCAATCAATGTCCTAGAAGGTGTTTTTATTACTCTAAATCGTAATAAACAAAACTTATCACTGCATTTTCTGGAAAAGTTAGGTTAGGTTAGTCATAAACAAACTAAAAATTGGCCCACACTATTTTTAAGATTGCACTCGTACTTTACCTTAGAGGAAGAAAACAATAGAGGGCTGGACACTTTCTTTCTCATTCACGCAAGAAAAGAATGCGTTTATGTAGGTTACGTGTGATAGAAAGAAACAGTGTATATGATTTTTTGTCCCTCAGCATGTGTTCGATTTTTCCGCGCCGTGGGTGCGAAACAAATTTGACGTTTGCTCCCACTTTGCTCCGTGACAATTTTATCGTGGTTTTAATATTAAATAAATAACTTAACGAGAGACTAGGCGAGACCGGTGTCTGTGTGTTGATGTGTTTACGACTCTTGACATCGGTGTTGGTGTTGGTGTTGTGTCATGGTCCAGGAGGACGGACATCGGGTCGGGTGGGTCGAGCAGTACATGCCGCCGACGGCGGCGATGTACGGCTGTTCGACGATCTGAGGGACCTGGCCGCTGCCCAATAGGACATGGGTTCGATTCCGAAGGATTCCGAACAATTGTCTGGGTGTTATTTATCTATTTAAATATGTATTTATACAGTTTACAAGTATTTGTAATCATTTATCTGGTTACCTTACTAAAGGATCTGCGTAGATTGAGATCAGGTGGTCATTGGTCAAGCGTAGATTGTCCCAAGATACTAGTACTATAGATTTGTATATTGGAGAAATTTACTAAAACTTACCCGATAAATGGCCATAGTATGTATTATATTAAGTTATAAGAAAGCCAATTTTTGCCTACCTCTCTGGGAAATAGCATATTATGGTTTTTATCTCTTAACTTTTTTGTATGAGGCTAATAATTATCTACAGCTCTTAGCCACTTTAATCACCACGTGATATCACCCAGGTGAACAATGTGGAATAGACCTTAGCTACAGCATATATGATATTAAGTGTACATTCACTTTGTAGCCTCCGTCGTGGGTTCGAATCCTGCGAAGGGCAACAAATTTGAGTAGTTGTTCCTTACTGGCTAGGTTAATGCAGGCCGATGACCTGAGGGGTACTGGCATCACCTCCTCGAGTGCCCGGCCCATTGTAATTCCCGAGGATTCGTTCGGAGGAAGGACAATGGGCTTGGGACGGTGTACCCTGGGCACCGGGTAATATCTCTCCACTCTTCGGGGTGGACAGCTGTTGCTCGGTGGCGAAGCCTTAGGTGGGGGCGCCGAACTGCTGTTCCCGGTACGGGGGTACCGGTTGAGCGGCAGCGAGGCGCGGGAGGGTGTAGGGCCGAAAGGCCACGTAGGGCGGATGCGCCGCTGCCGCTGTTCCCGATGGGGCACGACGTCGGTTGAGCGCGGTGGTGGTGCAGGGGGGAGTCGGGCCGCAAGGCCTTAGGGCGGGGGCACCGCAGCAACCGTGCTGTCAGGGTATGGGACCTGGCAGACGGCAGTACCTGGGGTATGGGACCCGGTAGCTCGGTGCAATTGGGGGGGTTAGGGCCGAAAGGCTATAGGGTGTTTCGTCACTGTGGTCGCCCTTGGTACTTCTCTGCTGAGCAGAGTGGACTGGAGGGCACCACATGTGACACCAGGGGGGAGAGCCTGCGAAGGCTCCGGCTTGGCCAGTTTGGCCGAGCTGTCGATGTGGGTTTGGCGCAAGCCGAACGGCCGCTGGCGGGAACCGGATGAAGTACAACGTACATTCCCGGGGCCCGCCACTATAGCGGAGGTGCTGGAAGGCCCGATGGTGGTTTAGTCGGTAAGAGTCCGACATAACCCGCGCATGGTAGGTGTCGTGCGCGTGGTATCCTATGAGGATTCCACCATCGCTAAAAAAAAAAAAAAAAAGGCCGATGACCTGATTGTCTGTAAAGTAAGATGATCCATGTGTCGGGATTTGCGATAGGACGTATGCCCGACTCCTGTCCGTCAAATTAAAACGCCGAGCTTTGGTAATAAACACTTATAATCAAATTGAGAGAGAACAACTTATAATACAGTAGAGTAATCGTAATAATTAAAACATGTCTCTGCCATAGATACTAGCGCGCTGTCATCTTTTTGACAGCCCCTTTGGCGTTCCGAAACCGTGATCCGAGATACGCCACACATGCGTCGGATGGGCATGTAAAAAGTCGGTCCTGCGCTTAACTTCTCCCCAGTCGTGTCGGTGTTCCGTCCCATCGGATTATGAGAGGTACCTATTATATAAAGGAAGAGAGAGTGCACTTGTGTCTACGCAAGCACTTGTGCACTATAATATCTCCTGCGTACATGGCTGATCTTGTGAAAGATTGGCCGCTGTGGTCGTTTCGGCTAGGAGGACATTATTATAACAATCACTTTCGTACTTTTTGCAGACTGTCATAGATTAAAACGATATAATGTAAGAAAAGTAAATGTTGTGTCAAAAAAGTGGTTTTTGGTTAGGAAAGAAAATATAATTTACAACAACCTCCGTATTTGCTTTACACAAAGGGTAAAATTTCCCTTACGTGGCAACTCTAAATTTAGTATGTATTTATTTTTCTGTCCTTATCGGCGGCACGCTTGGTATATGTCTGTATTATATTCTGTCTACGGTCAAATATGTCGTCTCTATGGTTCAATCATTAAAATAGACTCGGCTCTTAGCTTTTATCAGTTTTCATTGGATTTTCGCATTGTTTTTGTACCACCAGGTATTTTAAAATAAATTAAAAATATGTCATCCCAACTATCAGCGCTAGAATTACTCCAGTTAGGAGATGCAGACAGAAAAAAGCCATTTCTAAACAAAATTTGGCCTGAAGTAGTCGGCACGTTTTTCGGAGTGGGCACTGGTTGTTATGTGAACTATCAAACTAGACGTCCTATGTTGAGCGGTGAGGAATTACATAACCAACAACCACAGTAATTATAATAACAACACATCGCAGTGGAAGTTTTTTACTGAAATAATTGGAACATTACATACAACTGTCCATGTAGTTTATTGGACTCAATATATACAATTATAATTTTTTTTCTATTCATCATCATCATCAGCTGCCGAAAGACGTCCACTGCTGAACAAAGGTTCCCCTTTGAAGGGAGGGGTTGCCATAATCCCCACGCTTGGCAGTTAGCTTGGGGATCACAGTATACATGGTAGGAAATCTAAAATAAAGACGCTACTGCCTGTTTTCCCTTAGCCTCCTCTTATGGACACCCAGCGGGATGAGATGGGAGAATGCTATTCATACCTGGACAATCATCATGGGACCAATACACGCATGGTTATCTAATCCCAAACTAGGCAGAGCCTGTACTATGGAAACCAAACAACTGATACTAATGCAACTTTTTGTAAATAGATAAATAACACCCAGATACTTAGCAGGAATCGAACCCACAACCTATTGGGTAGCAACCAGGGTGTCTAACTACTAGACCAATGGGCCCGTCAAATTATAATAGATCCAACCGTTTATTTTCTTTTTGACAGCACCAATAGAACGTAACTGTGTACTGTTACGCAAAAGTTCACTTAAAGTGAACTTCACTTTAAGTGAACTTTTGCGCATGACGATGTAACATGACGCAGTTACGTTCTATTGGTGCTGTCAAAAAGAAAATAAACGGTTGGACCTAATAGACAATACAATATAGTAAATTATAGCATTTCAATAGCAGTAATAAAACCATTGTAATACCAAAAGGTAACCCTTTTAATTTGAATGTAACAGAAGTCTAAGCAAACAGCTCCAACCAGATATTTTATTTGGGATCGAGTAGGTAGCTGTATAATGTGGGTACTGTTTCAGGTATTCAAAAACATATTTTCGGTGTTGTTGCATTCGTGGTTGGTCTTAATTACATACAAAAGAAGCGTGAGGATTACTTTGCTGAGAAAGACGCTGTTCTCAGGCATTACGTTGAGTTACACCCTGAGGACTTCCCTATTCCAGGTTTGATATATTTTTTAAAATATAAATTATTACTGCTTTACAGTGTTTTAGTACACATTTGGATGAAAACACATTATCTTATTAAAACCACAGGAAAACAAGCTTTTGTCAGAGGTATTTACTTACAAATCAACACAAGGCCATGAGCAATATACTATTCTTTATTTATACTATCAAGGTGGCAAGCAAGCTTACAATCCGCCTGATGGTAAGCAGTCACCGCAGAATATAGACGCTAGCAACACCAGAAGAGTAACTAGTTCATTTCTGACACTCAAGACATTAAGTTACCCGATGGTTCCTTGCACAAGGAACCTACCACCGGGTAAACTCCTCTCCCCCTCAAAACTCTACTCTACTCTTCTAAAGAAATTCAGAATTGATTGTGTGCACTGCTTTTTAATACAAGTTTTTAATTTTGACACAGCACAGGTAGTCTACGCAATTCATAGGCATTATTAAACCCCCAACAAGCATAATACTACGTGCACATAATGAGCATAGAACAAACATACTGAATAGTTATGTTATTATATGTATTACAAAAAGACTAATCACTGTGAGACTAATCACTGTGATAAGTCACAGTGTTTAGTCTTTTTGTTTTTTATTGTAATTTACGGGAACATTGTTATATGAATTTTTAAAAATACTATGGGTCTGTTTTGCATTATTTCTTATACACTTTGTATGTATGTATGTAGTAACTATAGCATAATGAAATAGCTGTTTCTTATAAAAATAATTTAACTTTCTTTTCAGAGCGTAGGAAGATTGGCGACATTTTTGAGCCATGGGTACCAGTCCGTTAAATGGAATATAATAAATTAGCTTTATAATTATAATTAGTAAATGAAAAGGATTTTTGGTTAATAAATAATTTATTGTTAAATAATACTGTTTTTAACTTACGGTGCTTACTCACAAGTACTTAGGACTTAACTTTTAAAACTACACAATATTGTTCATGATTATAATAGTATGTATTAATGTTTTCAGTCTGTAAAACAAAAATAAATCTAACCACTTATTATAATCTATAATTGACAAAACCTTATTTTATCATCATCCCTAGTCAAGGACATCCACTGCTGAACAAAGAACTCCCCCCTTAAAAGGGAGGGGTCGCCATAATCTCCATGCTTGCCAGGCGTCTTGGGTAACAGGTAATCAATAGAGAAATGCTGCTTCCAGTCTTCTTGTTTTCCCTTAGTCGCCTTTTATGGACACCCAATAATAATAATATAATATCTTGGGACAATTCACACACGGTCATCTGATCCCAAACTAGGCAGAGCCTGTACTATGGAAACCAGACAACTGATACTAATACTTATATAAATTTTTTTTTTGTAAATACATACTTAACTAGATAATGGACACACAGTGAGAGGAGATAGGAGGGTGCTATTCTTACCTGGACACCCCAGTTCACCCCACAGGCACAAAATATCAGGTTATCTTCAAATCCTATTTATACCTTAGTAATCCCACCTGATAGAATGCAGCAATGGAATCATGGATGATAAAAGTACACTAGCTTATTAAAAACCTATTCACTAGCCGTTACGTTACAAGGGGCGGGAAAATGCAACCCAGGCAAACTATTCCAGTTCTTTGCTGTACGTATTACAAATGACTACGCAAATAGCTTTGTCTAAACAGATGAGCATAACTTGATTACATTTAGGGAATTACATTATAGCCATACTCTATGTGTACACACGGCTACACATCAAGTATGACACTATATAACGATACAACACAAAGAATTGTTGGAAAGAGACGGGACATGCTATTTTGTCCCACTCGACAGCACGGGCCGAAAATAATAACATATCGCACCTTTGGATTCGCAGCGTTCAAATTCTAATGGTCCAAAGTCCAAACAGTGTAGATCTAGGTGTCGCCGTGTGTACCTCCTTTATTTCCGTTCAAAACTGACTACCATACAGGTAGTAGGTAGGTACTGAACCATTTTTCTACTGTGATAAAGTATTTTGAGGTAATCCATAACCTTTAGGTTGTAGAGGATCATAGTCTGTGTGCGTGTGCAAATAATGTTGTGCAAGAGCTGTCAAGAAGTCAAATTTTGTTCCACAAATAGCACAACAGTGGGATTCAACAACTTTAGGGTATTGAAAGATATCTTTTCCTCTCTGATGATATGGTTCTAATGCTGCATTGAGTGGGCATTGTTCAGAAACAGCAGGCAAAATTGCTGGTGGTTTTTCATTTATTAGATGTGGTATGAGATGGCTCACATCTTTAATGGGCAGGGGCAATGGTGGATCTTTTCCAACGTCTATGCTAATGACGTCAATATTGTTGTAACTTTCGCTCTGTATCTTCGTGTCATGCGGGGATATTTGGTGCTTCTTCATCTTGTGCAATTTCTGAATGAAATATTACAATTTAATACAATCAATAATGAAAAAACTTATATGGTCACAGAATTTCATGTAAATTAGAAGTTTTTTACTCTTACTGCAGCATTTAGAGCCCAAAGGAAACAGCTAATTAAGATTTTCTATTGGAATCTCATAATTACCTATTAATTAAAATGAACCGACGTTGATATTCATTAATAAATGATCATCACATTTCAATACAAGATCCATACTAAGGGATGTGATATTGCTTCAATAATAGACTCTGAGTGCGACATTTAGTCCAATTATTTTTATTGCATAACAATTATTTGTTTATCAATTTAATGGACTGTTCCTCACTTATCATCGTCACCAGCCAATAGACGTCCACTGCTGGACAAAGGCCTCCTCCTTAGAAGGGAGAGTTGCCATAATCCCCACGCTTGGCGTTTTGGAGATCGCAGTAGGTATAGGTAGTAGATAATCCAATCCAAGAAAGACGCTGCTGCCAGTCGTCTCGTTTTCCCCTAATCGCCTCTTACGGATATCCAACGGGAGGAGATGGGAGGGTGCTATTGTTACCCGGTCACCCCACGGGTAATACCACCTCATGTAGGTATGTGTGAAAAATAAACTATTAATCAATCAATAGTTAATAACATCTTACGAGATCTCTAGCGTGTACGTAAGCAGCGTCACACAATTCGCATTTAAAATTCTTGCTCCCTCTGTGCTTACTCATATGCCGGGTGAGTTCACTAGACGTTATGAAAGTTTTACTGCATAGCATGCAAACCTGAAATTAATATTAAACGCAAGTTAAAGTGTATGTACCTACTTAACAGATAAATACAAACAACGACAACAATGATGATGATGATGACAATACAATTAATTACAATGCCAAAGTAAAATGGCAGTAAGATTTTTTAGTACCTAATAGTCAGTCATCAATTTCATAAGCTAGAGACATCGTTTCAAAATCGTTGCGGTGATGGTTGGTTGCCGCCCCTTGGCAGTGATGAGACGACGTAGATTCTAATTGGAGATCGCTAGCTCGAATTAATCGTACACCTTGCGATTGCGCACAAGAATTCGCAATCAGATATAGTAATACCTACTTGCACTTAAACGTCTATTAAGATAGTCCAAAGAGGATGTAACAAAGATTAGTATGTATGAATTTAATTTCATAGCAAATGACAATGCCCATCTGTGCCCCAGAAATGCCTAGATAAAGTATATTACAAGATTGCTCTAATAAATAAAAACTAGAATTACTTAGGTATGTTGTTAATTTTAAATCATATGACGCACTGGATAAAAAAAATAAAACGTTCTGTTGACATTGCAGTACCAGTGTATATAACCAAATTGTTTTCACATACATATTGACACTATACAATGGACACTGAGTACATAATTCCAAATAACTGAAACGTTTATCTGATAGCATACAGGATAAGTATATAAAAAAACACTGATCTGGCTTAGCTTTTGTGATGATCATGAAGTTCCTAGTGAAAAACTAATAGCAATGCTGTCTGTAAACGATAAAATGTATAAAAAACCAGTAGGAAGTTATCATGTTTAATGTCCAATATCTTTTGAACCGGTGCTTTATATGACATTAAATCTAGATATCATATAAATACTGTTAAAAAGTTATCATTTGAGATAGAGATGCAAATTGGGCATTGCATGGCATTGCTGACTTTCAGCTCCATACTAATATGGGCATGGTCCTTTGTGCGCACAATCGCAATCATCAAGTCGCGCAAATAATCTTCATTTCGGACAGGGCCTTAAGAGTGTAAAGAAGCCGTCCAGACGAATCTGCTTCAATAAATCTAAATATTAGCTAACACTTACATGGTCCTTTTGTCCAGTATGTATTTTCAGATGGGCGTGTAGATTGCCTTGTGCTGAAAATCTTTTACTGGAAATAAAATTAACCATTAACTAAGTTAGAAGTTACCTGAATGTGCATTATATACCAGCTGCTATCTGTACTACGTAATTTTTTTTAAGTAAAAGGAATTAGGTACCTACCTGCATATTTCACACTGAAATGGCTTTTCTCCTGTATGTATCCGAAGATGTATAGTAAGATTGTGTTTCTGGGTGAACCGCCTTGGACAGTACATGCACACGAACGGTTTGTCGCCAGTATGGGTCCTGGATATTAAACATTAAGAAAGTTTAAATCAACCTAAAGTAGTCTAGTCGTAATGCTGTAGTGGTGTATGGGTCTGTGAAAACAAAACTACGAGGACTGACTTCATGCAAATAGTCACCATACCATCGTCATCCAAGATGACATCTACCTACTGCTAATAATAGACCCCCGAAAGGTCCTCCTTTATTATATATTCAGCTACACGCATACTGCGATCCCCCGAACGCCTGCCAAGAGAGAGGATTATCAAACAGAAGGTGCTGTTGCTGTCTTCTGGTTTTCCCTTAATCGCCTCCTATGGCACACAACAGAACAGACGCGCCACGGCCAATTAGCGATTAATAAAGATTATTAAGCTGTCGGCGGTCGACGCATGATCCCGGGTGCGCGCTTTGCGTGTTAACATGGTTTAAATCAGATTCATCCGTCGTTGAGCGGTTAATGAAGGAGTAAGAAATAGAATAAATGTGTACAGAAATATTTAGAGATGTTCCCAAACTAGGCAAGGCCTGTATCTTGGGAAACGAACATTTTGAGTTTAACAAATATATTAGAAAATGAAAGCAAACCATTTGGCGAAAAAATAAAATCTAGAGTAACATAATTAAAAACTTAATGTAATAAACTAAGGTAATAATGTAATGAACTTAAGTAATTAGTATGAAGGAAAATAAGAAAAGAAAAAAAAACAAAATTAAGTTAAGTAGGTAATAAGGACAAAGAAAAATATAATAATAATAATAGAGTGAAAAAACAAAATAATGAAGAACTTAAAGAAAAACTTTTTTTTTTTTTTTTTTTTTATACTACCATGGTGGCAAGCAAGCGTACGGCCCACCTGATGGTAAGCAGCCACCGTAGCCTATAGACGCTAGCAACACCAGAAGAATCACTAGCGCGTTGCCGACCCTTAAGACATTAGATATTAAGTCTTTGTGTCCAGTAATTTCACCAGCTACAGTGCCCTTCACGCCGGAACACAGCAATGCTTACACACTGCTACTTGGCGGCAGAATATCTGACACTGCGGTGGTACCTACCTGGACGGTTCCTTGCACAAGGAACCTACCACCTTAAACCAAGATCTCAATTATTTTCTATTATTTCTCAATTATTATAAGTAAGATACCTAACATGCATTTCCAACTGTGCCTGACATCTGAACTCCTTATTACATTGGTAACAAGCGTGCACCTCCTTCGGTTTTGGTTTAGGACCGCGCTTCTGCTTCTCAGATTCCGGTTTTCTTTTATAATTTGTACTGCGTTTTAATTCCCTTTGCCTGCACTTGCTGTAAATATAATAATATTTTAAGATATATATTTTTGCCACCTTCGCGTTTCAAATTATTAATGTCTGTGTAACACTCACCATTTCTTTATTATAGTAGTATGTGTTGGGGGCTGAAAAATTAAGATAATTGTGAAACATTCAGCAAATTTTGAAATTTCAGCAGCAAGTTTATGAATGGAGAATATGATTAATATAGCTAACAATAGGTACATAAGGACAATGTCATCTTGAATGGTATGGCCTCAGCCTTCAACCTTTACTGTAATAAAATACATATACCATTATTATAACTGTGTATTCTTTATCTAAGGGTAGACAGTGCATTCTTCATGTATATTCTCAGTAATAAAAAAGGTATTATGGTAGGCAGGCATCTTGTACATGATTACATCAGTTATCAATTACCCATACATTTTGCTGAAGTGCAAAGCTCACAGTACCTAGGTCATGACTTTTTACAGACATACATATATTTGATTATTCTTGCAACTTCAGGCATTATGCACCCGGTGCCTATTATTAGTATCATTTATGAACATTTAATAACTAATAAAAAATATATTTTCTAGCTAACTAATTGTAGATACTTACAATAGGGTCAGTGGCCACACAAGCATCAGCATACCTGAAAGTCCAAAATTAGAATTTTGTAAGACCATAGTCATCAACTCGCAGTCCAAAATTAGTGATTATGGCCAGATAACAAAATGAATACAATTATATTCATCTCCAAGTTTAGCCCAATATTCCAAGAGCAACATAGATGGACTCTTATTAACATGAAAATACGTTTATGGATTGTTAGTTTATTTTAATTTTTACTTTCCTGTATTTCAAATGCCTTGCAGCACTCATGTTCAAGGTAAAGTGGTGTGTCTTCCTGAGGGCTTGCCCCATTTATTAAAAACTATTTAATTGTACTAACTTGTTATGCTTTTGTAATCCTAAATATTGTCTCAATCGGATGTCACTGCTCTCACATGTCTGTTTGAAGTGATATCCAATTCCAAGTTTATAAACACAATTACTGCATATCTGTTTTGGCAATCCATCGCCTTCAATAATCTATAACAAGAGTTAAATATATTATTTAATTAAGTACAGCAGCAGTGTAGTAGTTAGACACCATGTAGGTTTAAATATCCAATCTTATTAGTAGGGGATTTTATCACTCAGATCTCTTTCAGACTACCTAAGAATAGCACACTCCGATCTCCTCTTGTTAGGTGTCCGTAAGAAGCAACTAAGGGAAAACAAGAAGATAGGCAGCAGCGTCTTTGTATTGGATTACCTGCCACCTATACTGTGATCCCCGAGACGCCTGTCAAGCGTGGCGATAATGGCACCTCTTCCCTTCTAAGAGGGAGGCCTTTGTTCAGCAGTGGACGTCTTTTGGTTGAGGATTATGATAATAATGAATATTTAACAATTATAGTAAACCACGACTCGTTGTTGCCAAACCGTGCCTCTCGCGGCCGTTTGCCCGCGCGCTGTATCGACTACGCATGCGCGGAAGAGTCCCGTCACTCTCCCACAGGAGTGTCCAACGGTTTTATGTCGCATGCGCCGCGCGCCTCGTGCAGTCTGCCGCGGAATCCCGGACTCGCCGGACGATACGTACTTAACGCGCGTGCCTAGTCGACAAGGCCTATACTCGTAACCAACTCCTGAGATTTACTTTAATAATAATCAGTATACATCCTTTGTGATAAGTGTTTGTGTTAACTTTTATAAATTTTACCTTTTTTCAATATATAATTTTTTTGCCTTTAAAGTGTTGTGTATTTTATTTCCTTGGGCGGCTACCCGCCCATACAATATATAAAAATAATTATTTAAAAAAAATACAACTAAAATAGAAAGGACGGGATTTTATTTAAATAATAATTATTCCTTCTATCATTAATTATTATTGATTTATAAAGGATTTAAAAGCTGTTACATATTAAGTCGGTACTTGTTTTCTTATTATGTCATAATAAGACTAGCAATGTAAGGTAGATTGAAAATAGCTGTCAAGTACGATTTTTCTGTGTACTACCTAGCAATAAACATGTGAATCCGAATTGTGTTTCTTTAATCATAATAGTGGCGACGTCGCAAAATTAAAAACATGGCAAATGTTAAAAGTATAAATTTTAGTGAATATAATCCACAAACTGATATATGGGACAATTACATAGATCGACTGAAATATTGTTTGGAAGCTAATGGCGTGGTTACCGATCAGGCTAAAAGTGCAAATTTCTTCACAGTGTGTGGTTCACAGGTGTTTGAAACATTGTTAACCTTAATTACGCCAAGAAAATCCAATGATGTAATTTTTTGTGAGATAGAAACCATTCTTACAAAACATTACAGTCCAAAACCAAATGAGATAACAATGTCATATACATTTTATAAGCGGGACCAAAAATATGGTGAATCTGCATCGGACTACGTCGGATCGTACGTGCTATCGGAAAATGAGTTCGGGCTGTAATTTTACTAATTTGGAACGTATGTTGCGTGACAGGCTCGTGTGCGGTATGACTGACCATAACCTGCAATATGAATTACTGAAACGTGACAATTTAAGCTATCAGAAAGTTATCGACGCGATGTTGTCAGCTGAGAGCGCGGGCCGAGATGTACGCATGATGTCGAACGCCGGCGCCGGCGATCTTGCTTCAAGAGTTATACCTAATTATGGCGCGTCTGCGAGCACCGCCGTACCAACGCTTCCAGTGGAACCTATGGACATTAACGCCATGCAGACTAAAGCTAATGTCACTACGCGTTTTTGTTACCGTTGCGGTGATAGACATAATAATGACTGCCGTTTTGTAAATGCTATTTGTAGGTATTATAAAAAGACGGGGCAATAGAAAAAGTGTGCATTACTAAAACGAAAGCCACTAAGTTACATTATTGTACGTCAAACGATTGTGACGTTAATTTAAATGGAATTTATTGTTTTGGTATTTCCCAGAATATTGTGAAACCATATAGAGTTAGGGTGACCATGAACAATGTTACTGTAGTAATGGAGATAGACTCAGGTGCCAGTTTCTCATTAATCAATGAAAATACGTTACATACACTACACATAAGTCGTGATCGTCTGCAACCTGTGCCACTGAACCTACACACCTGGAACAAATCTCCAGTATCACTTCTAGGTCAAATGGTCGTCCGAGTCTGTTGTAACGATATAACTTGCGATTTAAATATTCTTGTTGCTAAAGGCTTAGGGCCTAATCTTTTAGGCAGAAATTGGTTCCAACCTCTTAACATTACCTTAAGTTTAAATGTCATATCACACATGGAGTTGTCTATAATTGACGATATTGTTACAAAACATAGTGTAGTCTTTGCAGAAGGCCCAGTCCCTTACGCATTGAAGGAAAGGGTAGAGAAAGAGATAGCACGTTTAGTGAGTGAAGGGGTGATTCGTCCTGTGGCGTATTCTAATTGGGCGACACCGGTTGTGCCAATTGTTAAGAAGTCTGGCGAGATCCGCCTTTGTGGTGACTATCGATCTACGGTTAATCAGGCTACTGAGTCTGATACATACCCTATGCCTACAGCTAGTGAAGTGTTTGCTACTGTTGCAGGTGGACAATTCTTTACCACTTTAGATTTAAATAGAGCTTATACACAGGTGAACGTGGATGACACTACAGCAAAGCTGTTAACGCTTAATACATGTAAAGGTTTATTCACTGTACATAGATTAGCGTTTGGCGTGAAAGCATGTCCGGGGATTTTCCAGCGATTGATGACATCGTTGCTGGCAGGCATCCCTGGCGTTGCCATACTGATCGATGACATCATAGTAAGTGGGCGCACGATGCAAGAGATGGGTCAGCGTTTAGATACCGTTCTTGATCGAATAAAACGCGCCGGGTTGCGACTTAACAAGGACAAATGTAAATTCGCTAGTGAACGGGTAGAATTTTTGGGATTTATAATTGATGCGCAGGGTATTCACCCCGCCCCTAGTAAGATTGAGTCTATTACGAAAACCCCAGAGTCGAAAAACGTACGTGAACTTCAAGCGTTTCTTGGATTATACAATTTTTATGAGAGGTTCATACCACATAAAGCTAGCCTGCTAGAACCACTGCATCGTTTGTTAGACAGGTCAAAAACATGGGAGTGAACTGAACGCGAACAGAAAAGTTTTGACATAGCTAAGCGTCTATTATCATCAGACTTAACTTTGGTACATTACGATTTAGACAAACCAGTGGTTCTGACATGTGATAGTTCCGAGTAGGTGCGGCATTGTCACATGTAATGGAAGACGGTAACGAACGACCAATTGCTATGGGGTCGAGAACACTACAGACACATGAACGACGCTACTCGCAGTTGGATAAAGAGGCTGCGTCAATTATGTTTGGTATACAAAAGTTTCATAATTACTTGATGGGAAGATCATTTACCATTGTAACGGATCACAAGCCGTTGTTGGGTATATTCGGACCTGAAAAACCTATTCCTAATATTTTGTCACCGCGTTTGACAAGAATAGCAATAGCATTATCTGCACATCATTATAAAATTATATACAGACCAGGAACTCAAATTGGTAATGCAGATGGACTTAGTCGTTGGCCACAGCCTGTAGCAGAAGAACCGGAACAACAATTGGGAGAAGTTTTGCTAATGGCTTAAGCTCAAGAAGAATTTCCAGTCGATGCCGAATCTTTAGTATTAGCGACTAGAAAAGATAAAACTTTAGCGCGTGTTGTCCATCACGTGCTTAACGGTTGGCCTGATAAAGTATAAGTAAGTAGTGAATTACGCTCATATTGGTTACATCGGTCAGAATTGTCATTACAAAATGATTGTCTAGTTTTGGGATGCCGAGTGGTAGTTCCACCTTCATTACGTGAAATAATCTTACAAACTTTACATAAAACACACAATGGCATAGTACAGACGAAGGCAATGGCCCGAAGCTATGTATGGTGGCCGAATATTAACAATGACATCGAAGCTTTAGTAGGTGGATGCACCATTTGTCTTGAAAATCGTCATATGCCGCCTAAAACTACTCATGAATGGCTAATTCCAACGAAACCATGGTCACGCATTAATATAGATTTTGCGGGTCCATTTCAAGGTAAAATATTTTTGATCATTGTCGACGCGTATTCACGATGGCCAGAAGTGTTTATTGTCAATAGTATGAATTCTGAAACAGTAATCCGGCACCTCAGAAATATATTTGCCACACACAGACTATGTGAAACAATAGTCAGATAATGGGACGCCATTCGTTTCGGCTCAAATGAAACAGTTTTTAACTGCAAACAAAATATACTACGGCACCTCACCATCCCGCAACCAACGGATTAGCCGAAAGAATGGTTCAAACAGTAAAAGATAAATTACGTATAATGGATACTATACCATGGGACATCAAAATACCAAATATGTTATTGGGTTTAAGAACGGCCCCTTGTGCTACGACTCAAAAAAGTCCTGCGGAACTCTTGATGAACAGACGACTACGGACGTTGTTAAATACCATACATCCTGACAACATAAAGCGGAAAAGAAAGGAAGACCAAATAGAAACGAATCAGCATAGGAAACATAGAGAAACTAACATTGGTCAACACGTAATGTATAGGAATTTCAGTAGGGGGCCATGATGGCTACCAGGCATTGTAAGAAACAAAGAAGGTGCATCCAGTTATGAAGTTGAAACTGAAGATGGAGACATTCTAAACAGGCACATTGATCAACTTATTAAAATAAAAGATAATGAAACATCTCAGAGTTATGAACATACTAGAGTGGAAGAAGAAGACGATGGGGAAAGGAGAGTAGAGCATGAAAATATAGAAGAAAGAGAAAATAGTATGGACAGCCAGGACATAATTGAAATTCCATCCACAGAGAAATGGGAGGATATGTTAGGAATTCCAAGTACATCAAAGGGGGAACCTCATTTCTCTAGTAGAAAGTTTAGAAACAGGCTGCGTAGACGTTCTAATTCACCATATTATGTGAGACCAACTAATGAGGGAATAAATGATTATGATGTAAACTCTTAGATATAAATTTGTTTGATCATGTAATTGTATGTTTTTGTACTTATTGATAGCAGTATATGTTAAGTATGCAACCTCCCTTGTCATAGTTTGCATACTGACATTATCTATGCATAAGGTTGCCTTAGCAACAAGTGCTGTTGATTTGTAAATATTCCTAGTATACATAGTGTTAACTTTGAATACTCTTGAGGGGAAGGTATGGTACATATTAAGTGGGTACTTGTTTTTTTATTATGTCATAATAAGACTAGCAATGTAAGGTAGGTTGAAAATAGCTGTCAAGTACGATTTTTCTGTGTGCTACCTAGCAATAAACATGTGAATCCGAATTGTGTTTCTTTAAACATCATAAAAGCAATGACAGTAGGTGCTTGTCTTATTGGTGGGGGAAATGTGTGTTTTAACCATGTAAGATTTATCTAAAAATATTGTGGAGTATGCAAGTATTTCCAAGACTCGCATGATCTAACTCATCAGATTAAAGTATGTGTCTTATGTAAGAAACTGAAGCATTATTTAAGATTAGACAGAGAAAAAATATAGAAAAGAATATTATACAGGGTGTTACAAAAAATCCCGTAAAAATATACCCTTAAGAAATAAAAAAATATTATTATTTTCACTGATGTGCAAAACCCAATTTCAGTAAAATTAAAGAGTAAACTACACAGAATGTACTTACTTTTCTACCTAATTCGCGGAACGACAAAAATTTTAATGGCCTACGCATAACATCATATCCTAACATTCCGAGTTAGAAAGCATTGTTATTTTGCAAAAAATGTTGGAAAAAAAAACTCGAAACAATTGTGGGATATTGATTATAAGATTTGAAATTGACAACATATTTTCTTTTTCCAACTTGACATTTTTTGAAGCCAGTGCTTGAGTATAATGACATCCTTGTATTGAGGTAGCAAACATTTATGAATCAAAAATAGAAAAATTATTAAAGTAGACAATTATTAGGTAAAATAGGTATGTAGGCCTCTCTGTTATAGGCCGACCGTTTAACTCGCGTATCGCCTGCGCGGTAAGAAGGGAGCGAGGGGAGATGTTAGCGGATGGGTGAAAGGGGTGCGCGGAGCAGAGAGCCTACGTCAAGTGCGGCAGTGCGCTGGCTGTGCTCGCAGCGCGCGGTTGGTGTTTTTGTTACGGACGCTTGAAGATAAACGCACAAGGTATACGACTGCCAAGATAAATCTCAAGATGAATCGCTCTTCTTTTGCGAACAAAATTAACAAGCAAGCTAAACAAATAGCATACAATGTATATTCCTTTTTTAAAGCCAGAAAACAAGATCATAATTCTACAGAGTATCTTGAAGACGTAAACCTAAACAAACTTGTTGCTAAAGCTACAGGACTTTCGGTGACTACCATATGTAAAATAATAAAAGAAGGAAATGAACTGAAAGATGAACAAAATAATGTAAATTTTAAATCACCAAAAAAATTAAACAAATCCGAAAGAAAAAAATTGAAGTTGACAGTTTTACAGAGGGCGTTGGTAGAAGAAAAATAACTCAATTTTATACGGTTTATAAGAAGGTTCCTACATTAAAAATTTTGAATGCGAAACTCAGAGAAGAAGGAATTTTAAATTGTGGCCGAGAATATTTGAGAACATTGATTCATAAACTTGGCTTTCGATTTAAGAAATGTCAATCAAAAAGAAAATTACTGATTGAACAACCAAACATCGTATCGTGGCGGTGGCGTTATCTTAATGCGATAAAGAAGCACAGAAGAGATCAAAGAAACATTGTTTACCTCGATGAAACATAATATGTCAATTCGTCATTAAATGTACCGGCGTGTTGGCAATCCAATGAAGAACGAGGGGTGCTGTCGCATATTGGCAAAGGGCCACGTTTAATTATTGTACATGCTGGTGGACAAGCCGGATTTATCGATGGAGCTCTTTTAATTTTTAAATCCAAAAGCAAAACCGGAGACTATCATAGCGATATGAATTTTGTAAACTTCAGTAAATGGACTAAAGAAAAGCTATTGCCAAATTTACCGCCAAGCTCAGTTATTGTTATGGATAATGCCGCATACCACTCGGTACAAGAGGACAAAAAGCCTACAATGACATCCACAAAAGCCACCATGCAAACCTGGCTGCAAAGACACAATGTTGAATTTGATACGTCTCTAAGAAAATGTGATTTATTGAATTTAATCAAACAACACGCGACAGAAAATATTTACAAAATCAATGAAATTTTAAAGGTGGCAGGTCATGAAGTCTTACGACTGCCTCCATATCACCCAGACCTGAACCCAATCGAATTGGTTTGGGGGATATCAAAGGACAGCTCGCAAAAATTGAAATTGATTCTAATTTAGACAAAAAGAAAAATACACTGGAACAGTTATTTGCCGAATTCTCTGTAGAAAAATGGGTCAACTGCGATAAACATGTACAAACTATTGAAGATAAATATTGTCTGCACGATCACATCGTTGATGAAGAGATGGACCGATTTATTATTAATTTGCAAGATTCTGACTCCTCAAGCTACACAGACAGTGATGATGATTCAAGCGATATGAATATTAGTGACGAATAGTCCTATAAAAATTTTATCTGTGGTTAAATATTTCTTAAACGGAGTTAATTATTGTTTTATGATTTTGTACCTATGAAGCTATTATAAAATATTTGTAAAACTTAAAAAAAAGATACTTATTATTTTATTCTTTACCAACAATGTCTATCTCGAGATAAATCTTTGGATTATTGACACCGTGTGTAGCGTTACCCGCCCCCGCTCCCTTCTTACCGCGCAGGCGATACGAGAGTTAAACGGTCGGCCTATAAATAATCTGGTTCCCTGACATGACAGCTTACTAGGGTTGACAACATTTTTGGCTTTGATAATTAATTATGTTTTTTACAGGGTATTTTGTAACATGTTGTATAGTAGCAAGAGAATATAAGTATTATGGCGATAATGAACTGGCAACGGCAACTACTTAACACCAAATATTGAATCTATTTATCCTATATATATTAAAACAATATAAAGGTATGTATTTGTAGCGGTTTTCTAGTTGCTATAGTACAGGCTCTGTCACAGAGTACTAGGTATATTCTGAACGAAATGAATGACTGATTAGTTTGGATGTAGATTAGCTGTATGTGTAACGGCCCAGAACGATATTTTATTATACCAAAATATACCATATAATATTTACCTTCATATTACAGCAGTATTCTATCATATCACCTATGGATATATTATAATCTTTAGTAAAAATCGATGAAAGAACACCTTCTTTTAAGCATATTCTACAGATTTCATCCATATTCATGTTTTTCTACCATTAATTTGCCAATTTTATATTTATATTTATCGTTTTGATAACTTTTCTTTTAATTACAAAACAGAACAGGCAAACAAAAAAAAACAGTAGAGTCTATTTTGATGATTGGCATTGGCCCATAGATAAGAAAAAGAATGCATTGGCTATGGCTATACCTTAGAGAAATGGCCATACCTTACTAAGGGTGCGTTCCACTAAGCACCCACAACGATCAAAATGCTCATTTAGGGTGCGTTCCACCTAGCACCCACAACGATCACGTTTACGACCGCAGTTTTTCCTGTTCCACTTGCTTGTGAGCGTTAAGGCTAGACCGCACTAAGCGACACTTTACGGCAGCGGCGCGACGCGACACTTAGCGACAAAATATTTTTTGTAAGAAATTGTATGAGGTATAACGCACTACGCAGCAGGGTATCTACGCGCCGCGACCCTGCGCGACAAAGTTGACCAACTCATCAAATCTGACGCGCCGTGTCGCGTCGTGTAGTTCCGCTGCCGTTAGTGCGGTATAGTAAGCGACGCGACACTTCACTTTTTTCAAGTTAGAACGTGTTTGATATGTAAAAAGACAAGTTGTGTTTAAAATGCCTTTCGATGAAGAGTAATTAATTATATAGTCAGTCAGTATCCTGAGGTATATGACCAGCAAAATGAACATAACATGAATTCTCTACAAAAAACAACATTTGGAGGGAAATTGGCGAGGAAATGGGAGCATCGAGTGAGTGAGCATCGTCCTCCTGACTCAAAATAACATTCAAATCAGTTTCTTCTATCTTCCTCAGTAATTGCCGAACGACTGACAGACAAAATTTGCTGCAGACTGTCGCGGCACTGCAGTTCAAGTGCGGTATACCTATTAGTGTCGCTATGTGTCGCGTCACGCCGCTGCCGTGAAGTGTAGCTTAGTGCGGTCTAGCCTTTACTGTCGTAAACTCAAGTGGAATGGACTATAGAGCGTTTTGAGCGTGGAGGTAAATAATACAAACGTCGAGTTAGTAATAAGAAAGCAAAAGATTCCACTTGGCGCCCACAACGATCAAAACGTTGGTCGTTGTGGTCGCGGCGAAAACTTCACTCATGACGTCATGACTTACGCTCACGCGAAGCTCTCGATGATCCATCTGAAAAGCTGGGTCGTAGCTCAGAGCAAATATTCTGAGGGGTCGTAGTGATCGTTGAGAAAATTAGCGGCATTTTCAAAACTCAAAGCATCAAAGAAGGCGATCGTGAAACTTACGTTATTTCATGCGGAAAGAGATATTTTAGTATAAGTGAATGTTTCTGCAGCAAATGACATTTTAATTACATTTGAACGTAAATTAATTATCATCATCATCATCATCAGCCGGAAGACGTCCACTGCTGAACATAGGCCTCCCCCTTAGAACGCCACACTGAACGACAATTGGCTATTTGCATCCACCGGTTACCTGCGACGCGCACAATGTCGTCTGTCCACCTAGTGGGAGGCCTGCCAACGCTGCGTCTTCCGGTTCGTGGTCGCCACTCGAGAACCTTTCTTCCCCAACGGTTATCGGTTCTTCGAGCGATGTGGCCTGCCCATTGCCACTTCAACTTGCAGATTCTGAGAGCTATGTCGGTGACCTTGGTTCTTGCAAAGAAACTCCGAGCATAGCTCTCTCCATGGCTCATTGTGTGACTCTGAAATTATCTAAAAGGCCAGCTGTTAGAGACCACGTCTCAGTACCATATGTCATCACTGGCAACACACACTGGTTAAAAACCTTTGTCTTCAAATTAATTATACACCACTAATATAAATATAAATATTTCTGCACTACCCTAAGGTAGACTGTTAGAAAATGCCTAAGGCATTAAGTCCGCCTTGTACTATAAGTGCACAAAGTTAAATAAATAAATAAATAAATAATATTAAATATAAAAAATAATCCATTCCACTTGAGTTTACGACAGTAACGCTCACAAGCAAGTGGAACGGGAAAAACTGCAGTCATGCGTGAGCGTGATTGTTGTGACCATAGATTTAAGATTTTTTTCATATAATATCTTTGGTTGTGACCGCTTGTGCAATGCAACCTTAGAGGAGATACCACTGGAGAGAGCATGATGCGCTAACCCCCTCTGCCAAATTTTTGGTCATATGGTCAGGTCATTCTTTATTTGTGTGCGTGTATTTTTGAATGTGTTGCGAGTTTATTATAGTGTGGGTATGCGTGAAAGTGTATCTGTGTGTGTTTACTTCGCCTCCCGCACCCCGCAAAATGCCACGAAAAATTTGTTCGGGGAATCGACGCGATACTAACTCCTTTGGTACTTTCTCTGAGAATGCAACGCACCCTCAATCGGCCTACACACCACCCTAAAATCAGTGGCGGTATCGGGACAGTGGTGAGTAGGACCCTAAATCGTACCCTAAATCACCTCGTGTATAGGCAAATCGTATCCGATTTTTATTGTTTACCCTAAATTCTAAAATCGCTTCGGGCGAGCTCACGATTTAGGGACGATTATCGTCTAGGGAGCGTTGTCGGCACGTGTGTAGCGAAATCGGGACTGATTTCTACGCAGTATGCACTCGAGTGCTGCAGCGATACGATGGGCAGGCGCTACATTATGGTATCCTGTTTTTGTATTAACGGTGTCATCATATTGAGAAGCTCTTCAAAACACTCAAAATCCATTCGTAAAAAGTTTCTGAAATCAGCTACTTCCAAATTTCTCATCACGTTCATGCTCAGAGTAATTAGTAGTATCTCCTCTAAGCGTTCATGTGACTTAGTTCATGACGTTTCATCATCCAGTTTTTAACCCAGGTCTTACTTTTTAGTCTCTGGTTAGGTATAATATAATATCCTGGGACAATTCACACACGGTCATCTGATCCCAAACTAGGCAGAGCCTGTACTATGGAAACCAGACAACTGATACTAATACATATATACTTTTTTAATATAAATACATACATAAATAGATAAAACACCCATACACTTGGTGGGAATCGAACCCACGACCTGTTGGCACCATAGTAAATGCCAAGGCAATGCCTTTTTTTGCTGTTTTGAGAGTGTCGGCGGCATCTCGGATCAACGAGGAGTCTGTTGCACGGTCGGTTATGTACTAACTGGTAGGGACGTGTGTAGAGTAGTAGCCGATTTCATCCCCACCACCGCTGTCCCGATATCGCCACTGATTTTTGGGCGGTGTGTAGGCCGTTTCAACGTTTCAAGCAACGCACCCATCCCAATTCCCAACGCATCCCATGATATTTTGGACCATAGAGTAAAGAAGCTTAGGGATATTTTTTTCAAGGGTTGCCAACCATTTAAAAAAAACCCTAAATACCCCAAAAATATTTTCGTTGGGTGGGAGTTCTCGAGTGGAGTGAAAATACTCTACAAGATTTGAACAGACAACGACAACAGTCTGCAGTCTACGTTTAATTCTCTAAGGTTTAATTAATTATCGCGATCTTTTAATGCTGATGTTTATTGAATAATCTTATTCATCGGATTTTCAAATCTACTTCAACTTCTAGTTACTCTGAGACTTCAACCGATTTTCATTACACACATTTGATTTCAAACTAGGTAGAGTATATACTGGTTAGCAAAGAGAATATAACGCTACGCCTGGTTAGTAACCAGTGGTTACCACTAACCAGACAACAGATACAATTATCCTTAATGTAAATACATACCTATAAAGATGATAATTAACACTTAAACACTTTGTGGGAATCGAACCCACGACCTATTGGGTAGCTAGCGGGGTAGTTGGGTAGAGAGTGACGATGCTGATTAAAAATAATTACTTACCTAAGTCTTCTAGACTAAGACAATTTATTTTAAATTCTAATTAATATAATTTTTCAAAGGGGGCTTATGGGTCGTAGACTCACAGAGTGGGGGCTCTGTCCCTACTAAATGCGACCCCGAAGTGGGCGACGACGCAGTGTAGATCTTGTGTGTCGTCGCGAGCGCCGCGATCATAGATTTAGGATTTTTCACTACGTTAGTATCTTTGGCTGCGAGTGTGTCTGCTCCCCTCCGGGACGTGTTCTAGCGAGCGTCTGGCGCTGGAGTGACCAAAGGCGTACTAGAGATGCTATGACTGACTGGCCAGTTCCGAACGGATTGATTGCCCAGTCTCTCCACAGTTTATATATAGGCCATCGGGGAAGTTATAGTGGGTAAAAGTCCCACATATTTCGCCCTACGCCCTTAAAGACCTTTTGAAAGTTTCCTTCCCGATAACAAAAAAAGGTACTTTCGCAGTCACAACTCACGAATGCTGAACCGGTTTTCAATTAAAATCGTTTGAACGATGATTTTACGTGCGCTTACCCTAAATTTAATAATCTACGCGGAGTACTGGATTTCTAAGGCTTAAATAAAATACTAGTAGGTATAACTCACGAGTTTATATTTTAATAATTATAAATCAGAAAACAAATTAAATAATTAGAACATTACACTTTTTAAAAAGATTATGCATTATTATTATTCTTATAATTTATTGCTTTATTCTACATTTATAAGTAATATAACAAAATAAATATAATTAGTCATAATAGATATTAAAATCAAACTATTAAACAAGTAACATGTGTATAGTAACAAAATATAATTTTTTCCTTGTCTCCTGTAGGAAGGGTCGTAACTTTAAATTTATTAATAATAACAAATACTTACAATTAATAGGTTAATAAAAAATTTAGCAGTCATAAAATAAATGCTACTTAAAATGTAGGTAAAAGGCACAGTTCGGTAGACCGACTAGCGGATTTAATATCATTATGATATACTTATGTACCTATATCATAATATTTAATAGATAGTTACCTACATTCTAATTTATTAACATCTACTAAAATATCTGATAATTAATGGCCCACCTTTTTTAAATCAAAATATTTACCATAGCTGTCATTAAATGTGTCAATCTCATAGAATAACTTCGAAAAAAATGATATCTATAAAGATTTTTATCAACATTGGACCATAAATCTCGGCCGTAATTCGATACAAACATAAACTTTTATTTAGGTTATTTATAGACACTAGCGAAGTTTAATCTCTATTGTCGGTTTCTTACATTTGTGCAATCGAGTGTTCAAATTTCACATTAAAATTTAAAACTGTATCAGTAACCTGGCGTTTCCCAAAAATATATTTGTCTTTTCGGTACCAAAGACATTTAATTTAATCTCTTTGGGGTCAACAAATTCAGTGTTGTTTCTGAGGGGTGCTATACCTTTAGGTAAGACCTGCACATTTGGTTCAACAGTTAATTTTTTGTAAAACAACAAGCCAATTACTTAGTATATTATTTTCGGCTTTCATGTGGCTGGTAGCGAAGCCCTTTCGAGATTATACGCTTGCAACATTTTTACCTACTGAAACGATATTGATTGATCGGCAGAACCCGACCGGCTTAAGTCGTCAGTTGATTTTTACATTTTGCACAGCCAAGCCGGGCTGCACATTTTGCACAGCCAAGCCGGGCTGCACATTTTGGACAGCCAAGCCGGACGGCCATTTTCTAAAATATTTATCAACAATATGTTCGGTGTTACCGCGTGGTTGAGCTGAATAAATACCGACCCCCACAAGTGTATAAGCACCCCTTACATATTGCAC
The DNA here is from genome assembly GCA_911728495.1 of Furcula furcula. Taxonomy (NCBI): domain Eukaryota; kingdom Metazoa; phylum Arthropoda; class Insecta; order Lepidoptera; family Notodontidae; genus Furcula; species Furcula furcula. The sequence goes on from OU452248.1 coordinate 22,000,505, forward strand.
AGCGCTATTAAGGTCTATTTATTTAAAACGTTAATATCATGAATAGTTAAACATTAGCAACAGCCGTAAGAAGTTTGACGTAAATATCGATGCCTTTCAAGAATATGTCCGCTTTGAGGAACTCATCGTGGTCGTGTAAGAGGACGGGCGTGTTGTTCATTGGTGAGAATCCAAGAGCGGGTATTCCTACTTCACGGACATATCTGCTATCTGTGCCACCGGGGAATATTCTGCAATCCAACTTGAGTTTCCTTAGGATAGAAAAAAAACTATAATATTTGTTTCGTGTACACGTGAACGTGGTCCTTTACTGCAGTTTTTTAGAGAAGCTCAATTACACACAAAGCTATGGCGAGAGCTATGCTTTCTTTGCGCGATATAATCCGGAATGAGGAGATTGCGCGAATAACTAGTCACCGACATATAGTGTGACCAGATTAAAATTGATCATTATGCTAGCCGCCATGCCAAAATCTGCTAAATTCTGCTAAACCTTTTGAAAAAAGTGCTAAAATTCTGCTTATTCATTTTCATTACCTACTTTACCTATGGAAATAAACCTTTCAAACAAAAAGACTTGTCATGCTTGAACCTTATTTCATATCACATGCTCTAAAAGAAGCAGTATTCATTTTAAAACATAGAGGTACTTAAGGATTGCCTATCACTACAACAAGTAAAATCAGATATACTTAAATAGAAAGTGGCAGATTTTATCATGTGGTTTGTGCAAATACTAAGTAAAATTTAGTCAATGTATTCAGTTATTACAAGTCATATTCTGCTAAAATTCTGCTAAGCCCTAAAATGGGGGCTCAATTCTGCTAAAATAGCAGAATTCTGCTAAATCTGGTCACACTGCACATAGCTCTCAGAATCTGCAAGTTGTAGTGGCTATGGGTAGGCCACATCGCTCGAAGAACCGATAACCGATGTGGAAGGAAGGTTCTCGAGTGGCGGTCCGGAAGATGCAGCGTAGGCAGGCCACTGTGCCCGTAGCATAGGTAACCGGTGGATGCAAATAGCCAATTGTCACTCTTTGTGACGTTTCAAGGGGGAGGCCTTTGTTCAGCAGTGGATCTCTTCCTGCTGGTGATGATAATGATTGAAGAAGAAGAGAGTACTTACAAATCGTCTGCAGCTCCTTTAAAAGCGACCCAGAAGGGATTGGTGCCATCTAAGTTTGTGCATTCCACATAAGCGTTCTTCTGTTCAAACTCAATAGTCACACCATCACCTGCCTCTTTACACCACTGATTTATCTAAAAACACAAAAATAATAACAAAATCAAAATAGTAACATGTTGGTTTCAAATTATTATTAAATGCAAATTATTTTATTATTTATATAAATCGCTAAGTATTGACGGTAAATTAAGATCATAACTCAAATATTACCGTATTCTCAAACTTCTCATGGTCAACAGTGACCGCTAATCGGATATCGAAGACTGCAGTCAACATTTCCGGAACTACATTCGATTGTACACCACCCTGTAAAAATAAATACTCAATATATTTTTTATATTAAATTCATATTACAATTTTTTTAACCCGTTGTCGGCTCAGTCCACTTACCACATGCATAATTACACAGTGGACAGCTTGAAAATAAATTAAACTAAATAAATTATAGTCAATAAAACCTCATAAGTATTAGACACAATTTAATATCCCAATTCAAGTGAAATGGGACAGGGATGTAACTCTACCATCAACCTAAACCACTGTTGAACAACGCCATCTTCACATGGCGTTCAAAATTAAAAAAAAAAAACAAATTCAAAATAATTTATTTCAAATAGGCTTAACGGTCACTTTTGAACGGTCAATTTTTTAATACGTTAACGAGAAGATCCGGCAAGAAACTCAGCGGGCTTGTAATTTTTTCACATATTTTTTTAAACAGTGTTTGTCTTGTTACAATTAGATCAGCATCAGCGACAGTGTGTCCTGCCGTTCAAAAGATAAAAAAATAAAAAGGACGACGAAAATACAACAAACTAAAAAGCCAAAGGGATAGTAGTCGGACCAGTCCCCCCAAGCAGCACCCGCGCACGAGTTGACTCGAGCATGCGTCTCGCGCATGAGCGAGTTATTAAACTTTTGCTGCTACTAAAATAAAATTAAATTAAAATTAAAAATATTTATATTAGATATAACTTACATATATTTGTGTCAAATTGATCGTAGTCACATCACCAATAGTCAGTTTAGGATTGCCATCCAATATTTTCTTCTGTTCAGCTCTCAAATCCATGAACTTGTCTATCACATACCTTAACTAAAAGTAAAGGCACATCCATTAAAAATTTAATTACAGCATTTTCTTACAGCATAAAATCAAAGTTTTGCAATAAACGTCCCACAATATTCCCGAAGAAACGTAATTAGGGTGGCAATAAATTTATTTTCGAAAAACGGAATCCTTGTAAAAATTGTTTGAAATGGGTTATTATTATAAAATTAACGACGCACCTTTTCACCAGCTGTGTTTGGTAGCAGTAATGAACCATGACCAGGTTGGCCAGTACAATGAACATGTATTTCTGAGAAGAAATAAGAATTATATTAAATTGTATTTAGGCATTCGTATGAGAGAAAACTAATGTCGAGAAGCCGAGGATCGTGTTCTCACTTTGAAATTTCGACGCCCTATTTCGAACCCCATAGAAAATTATTTAAAAGAAAAAAAAATCATATGCGAGGTCAGGTAAGCAATATTTGAAATTTATCCAAATCTCAAATCGATAGCATAAGTGATTGTTGAAATTATCGGTATGACAGACAGACAAAGTCGCACCCTATGGGTTCATTTTTCATCTGTTAGTTACGAAGCCCTAGAAGTAACCTATTGGCATTTACCGGGTTTAGATCATTGAGCAGTATTATATTTTATATACAAAAAAAAATTGTGCTTCATTTCTTCAGCGCGCCGAATCTCCGCCACAGAAACCCGTTAAAACTTTACCCGAACTAGAAATTGGATCCGCAACCACACGATTAGCGGCCACCGAACGACGAGAGCCATCAATTTATTAATTACACTCACGCCAGATAGATCTTTCGCCATTGAACAAGATAAATTCATCGCCCGGATTCGCCATTCCCTCATCTAAAGCAAACCCGACGTTCAGATCTTTGAAATCTTTGGTGCGGATAAATTTTTCCATGCCATCGTGTCCGCCGATTTCCTCATCTGAGAACGACAAAAGAACAGGAAAATATAAAGAGTTAAATGACAAACTTATATACTTACCTAATATTTTGTTCGTTAAAGTTAACTGGATCTATTTTTATGTTCGTTGTGCATTGATATTCACGTTGATGTTGCACAAATATTATGTAAAGTGGGTAGAGACTTCTATCATGTGACACAGTTATGCTCTATTTTAATAAGTAGATACCGATAAAACTATTTGCGGTAAATATTACACACAGATTTCTATGCGTACTACGTACCTACGAAGGTATAAATTAATATCAGTTAGCAACTTAAATGGTAGTATTAAATACTAATAATTTAAATTTTAAATTACGTATTTCACACGTGAAGTTTATAAGAGAACGGTCCCTCTTGTGAAGACAGTCTTATCTGCAGAGACAATTGCCAACTGGAACGTGCAAAATTTGGACTAGAAGAGTCAAGTCGAATCATCAAACACCAGCTTGCACGATCTTTAAAGAAAACTTTCAAAATGCTTTGTTTATTCTTTCTAGGCCTTAGAGGAGATACCACTGGAGATAGCATAATGCGCTAACCCCTCTGCCAAATTTTGTTCATATGGTCAGGTCATTCTTTATTTGTGTGCGTATCTTTTTGAATGTGTTGCGAGTTTATTATAGTGTGGGTATGCGTGAAATTGTATCTGTGTGTGTTTACTTCGCCTCTCGCAACCCGCAAAAGTGCCACGAAAAATTTGTACGGCGAATCGACGCGATACTAACTCCATTCTAATTACTATGAGTTCTAGGCTATAGCCTTTCTAGGCCTGTTCTAGCTTATTAATATTATAAACCGATACGTAACCCTCAGCAGAGTCCATTTTACACTTTTTTTGCAATTTTACCAAGTTGGATGCGTCATAACTGCTAATAGGGATTTGAATTGCACTGTCCTCTTATCTTCAGCCCAGTAACTTCTCATTCTGCCCCTGCAATAGAACCCACCCCAATCCTAGTAACCTGCTCTAGTAATAAAATAATAATCTATGTATATAAAAATCAATGTTTGTCTGTCTGTATGTCCTTTATAGAATCGTAAACTATGCATTTGATCATGTCATGATCTTCAGCAAAGTGAAAGAGCGCGAGCGGAGCTGCGCGGGTCAGCTAGTTATAAATAAAACCGGCTACCTAGTAGGTACCTACTTAACCAGTTATTTTTACTATTGACTGCTTGACGATATAAATGAAACTTGATAAGTCTGGCTTGTTCTAATTCTATAAAAGACAGTCTGTTGCAGTAGTTATTAAATTGATACATTCTCACCTGGTACAAAACAAATGTGCAATGTCCTTTTTAATTGTACCCCTGATTGTTTCAGTTTTCTTATAGCCTCAAGGTATTGAATCCCGACACATTTCATGTCCTGAGAACCGCGGGCGAAGATCTTGCCATCTTTGTCGATGTGAGCGCTAAACGGAGGAAATGTCCAACTTTTCTGAAATATGAAATCATTCCCAATACCAGGCTTATATACCCATGTTGTATGTTTAAATGAAATTTCATTATTGTTACGATCAGGCCTAACTCTTGTTTGCGACTACCTTTTGCCAGATTAAGTAATAGGCCGCGAAAATACATATTTAGTTATTAAGTACCTAAAACAATAAGCGAATGATTATTGTAAAGAATTTCTTGGCTTCTAGAAACGAGGTGCAATACAGACAATTATCAAACACAGAGAATTATTTTCTTAAATCTATTTATCTTGGAAAGATACGTAATCTAAAGTGCTTACATATTTGTTACGTTTTATCATTTTGATACTTACCTCAAACACAGGTACCACATCCATATGCGAGTTCAACAATATCGATGGCAAGGACTGATCTTTTCCTGGCCATGTCAATATAACCACTGGTTTCCGTGGTACGACTTCGTAAACTTTAATAGGTAGGCCAAGTTCGTTCGCTTGCTTTTTAAGGAAGATCACACAGTCATCTGCAAGGGTAGGTAATAACTAAATGACGTACCTACTCATATCATGCTTATAAACGAAGTTCGAGTTCGATGGTCAGCCTTAACTTTATATTATAGTAAATCGGTTTACGGAATAAGTACGACCACTATTCAGTGAGCACGACGACGTGGAAAGTAAGGCTTGCCTAATATAACATTTAAAATTTTGTTATCATGTTGCTAATTTTATTCGTATAGTTATGAAATGACATGCATTATTATACGTATATGTAGGTATGGTTAAGTATGTGGAAAGATAACTACAAACATCTACATTCATCCTATTCAGTCTTTGTTGTAGATTCTCACGTTTAAATTACGAAAGCAAATAAATTTCGTTAATTGGGTGTATAGGTAATTATAAAAAAAGTGGCTGGGAGATTTTCAGATGAAATCAAATTAACGTTTTTTTACGCGAGAAAAATAAATAAACAGTGTATTAACCGTAAAAATACTTATATTTCAACATCGATACACTATTAAACTAAATGTTTAAATATTATATAGATTAATTTCAATTAAAAAAAAATAGTAACATATTATTTCCATCCATTGTAGCTGATGTATATAATAATGCATGCCGAAAATATAGATCGTCACATGCTTCTTGTTGGCCTGGATCCTTTGTGTTATTTATTGCGGATATTGACGGGCCCGTTGGTCTAGTGGTCAGACACCCTGCCTGCTAACTGATGGGTCGTGGGTTCGATTCCCGCCAAGTGTCTGGGTGTTGTTTATCTATTTAAGTATGTATTTACAAAAAAAAAGTATATAAGTATTAGTATCAGTTGTCTGGTTTCCATAGTACAGGCTCTGCCTAGTTTGGGATCGGATGACCGTGTGTGGATTGTCCCAAGATATTATTATTATTATATATTAAATATATTTTCAAATATGTACTGTTGCATATTGGTAATAATTTTACAGTATTACTTATGCAGAAGTACATTATTATTCAATTCTATTGCAGTCGGGTAGGCTCAATTGCGGGAACGTCAATGATACAAATAAGTCGTATCCTGATTAGGGTTTAGAGGCGCAATATAGCTTACCTACTTCCAGTAGGGCACTAAGACTTTATGCTCGACAGGTGCAATGTATGGATAAAGTGTATAATATATTTTTTTGAGAGGCAGAGGAGAGAGAACTAAATTGCTATAAGAGAGCATCGACATAGTAATAATAATAACATTCTTGGATACTCCACACACGGTTTTCTGATCCCAAACTAGGCAGAGCTATGTAAACCAGACAACTTTTACTGATATACTAGTTTTCTTTTTTGTAAATAATAATAATATATGGGACAATCCACACACGGTCATCTGAATCTGTACAATGGAAACCAGACAACTGATACTAATACTTATATACATTTTTTTTGTAAATACATACTTAAATCGATAAATAACACCTTGACACTTGGCTGGAATCTAACCCACGATCTTATTAGGTAGCGGCCAGGGGCAACAGCGGGCCTGCCCCTCAAAAATCAAATTATTAATTTATGATAGAGTTCTTGAGAACTCTCAGAAAGGTTAATCTCATAATTATTTTATTGTTTAACCTTGCAAGAGTTGGGGTCGAATATTTAGCAAAATTAATCCTTTACAATTGCAATGCAAATAAATAAGATTTAGATACATCCAAAAAAAGAAAATTTCGTCGTACTTTACATTTTATATAATGCAGTTACACCATCACCACCAAACGTTAATTAGCTTAAATCAAATTAAGGTCTTTTTAAATCTAATTTTTCTGACTCTCGGAGCTGTTAATGGTTATTTACGATTATTACCTTTTATCCCTTCCTCCAAGTTATTACTCACTATCTACTCACTATCCGCGTATTAGGTATTAATTAACTTCGAGTTTTGAAATAATCCGATAATCCAAGAAATGGATTAATGATAATTAACTTTAATTGTCGTTTGTTGGTGCTAGTGATTTATACAGCACTTGTATTAATATTATTAATAGTTAGGTTCGTACCAGGAAAAACTTCAGGAGAGTGGGATTTCGTTGATTATAAGAACTTTTAAGACTTATAATCCACGAAATCCCACTTGCTTTGTAATAGAGCCTATTAAAAATGCAAGTTCTTTTTTTATTTATAAGTCGATATAATCCAACAACATTTTAAACTTCGACACAATAATCGAATATTTTGTCCAGTAAGTTAGTACTCTAGTAATGTCCATTTACACTACAGTTAATTTAAAACGACCTGACAGATAGTAGGTATCGTGAATAATGTGTAATTAGGAATAGAGTAAAAACAGTAAAAGTTAAAACTCAATTAAATAATTGTATTAATAACAATTAAAATACATTATTGAAAGACAAATTATGTTTGGTGGTATTTTCTTATTTCTTAACACAACATAGTTATCAGCTACTATATATACTAATAATGAATACCGATTTCAAGAATATATGTATAAAAATATGAACGACATTGACGTAGGATATTTAACTTTCAAGATGTTCTTTTAAGTTTAGACATTGGTCCAATCGAGTTAGATAATATAAAAATCACGATAAAAACTCACCATAGTTGATGTTTGGTTGTACGCTTGGTATTCTCAAATATTCGATAAAATTTACTATCGCCGGATTATTTTCGTAGTTGGCAGTCATGGTACCTATCGCAGCGAACACTGTAGAGGTAATGAACGCTTCTCACATTGGACCGAGAACGCACCTCTCAACCCATATGATAACGAGCTATAATCAAACAGTAAGTTTTGTAGTTAGTAATAAAAGTACATGCTACTAAATTAATATTAGTGCAATTTAATCAAATTTTGAGCAGCCAGCGAGAAGTTGAAACGCCATAAGCATTATTATTTTGTACAAGTGCTCCAAATTAAATGTGTGAGCACTAAAAATATATATTTTGAATTCATCCCCATTACGGTAGTAGAAACCCAGTATTAGCCAGCCTTCCTCAATTTCATAGGCAAAACATGAGGCCGCCGGCACATTAGGCTGACGTGTCGTGCGTGACTCAACGCGTCAGCAGCCAATAAGATAGCTCGAATTGCGCCACGATACGCCATAATAGTGTGTCTCTAACCATACAAAATGTATGTAACCGATATGCTGCTGACGCGTTGAGTCACGACACATCAGCCTAATGTATTTCTGGCTTAAGAAAATATTGTGAGGAATCGGGGAAGGCAGCGGTCTAGGAGCGAAGACAGACAAGTTTTATACATATAAACACCTTTGTTCTTTGATCTAATACTTGTCAGAAGATAAAGTGACTACGGTGTAGCATGTGTGTTCGATAGTAGTAATGAGGCACGCATGGTAGAGTAAGGTGGCCATCTTTATGATCGGTGAAGGAATGAGAATGTGTCGCATTTTATGTAAAGAAATAAACAATACCAATTAACTAAGGACAAACTAATGCTGTTATTAATTTTTAGGGTTCCATATCTAAAAGGTAAAAAAGGAACCCTTATGGTCTGGGTTCGTCTGTCTGTCTGTCTGCCACACCTATATATTTCAGGAACCACTGATGCTATAGATTTGAAACTTGGAATAGTTTTAGATCTTACTTACCCGACCCTATCGCAAATGAAAATAATATATTTTTTCTTTTACTTTTTTTATAATTGGGTTCGAAATGGGTCATCAAAATTTCAAAGTGAGACTACTATATCGAGTGGGGTATCTTCAGAAAGGGCTTCATTTGGACATCTCAAAACAGATTTTTATTTTGGTCTGTCTGTTCACAAACCCCTTATCTCTGAGATTTGTGGAGGGAAAAATCTAAAATAATTATGGGTAATATATGTCTATCTATATTTTACAGGAAAAATAAAATGACCTTTCCAAGTAGGTAGTACACTTTTTTAGTAATCCTAAAAAACCTCGACAAACTAACTTAACGTACGAATAGTAAAATAACTTTAATACGTCCAAAGATGGTATGGAATCCTCACCCCTATTTTCTTATACAAATAGACATAGATAATGCAAGTAGGTATCAAAATTACTATAAAAACCAAGCCTGCCGCTTTTTGAGTACGCAAACCCAAATCGTTACAAAGACGCCATGCTGCGTCTGTACCAGGAAAGCCCTGCACGACAATATTGCTAATTATGAAATATATTTTTCATTCCTCACTTGTTGAACATGAAATGCCGAATTAATCACTCACAACTTGTGAATAACTGATTCGGCATTTCGTCCCCCATTCGTACTTGCGAGTCGCAAGTAAATTCATCGTAATGTATAGCAAATATATGGCATATATTGGGTATCTACATATTTTTGTAGCAGTAGACTACTGCCACAAAAATATGTCACAAGCTTTGATTATATATTCTATTCTATTCTTGGTGGCTATAAATTTGGGCCCGGTATCCCCGGAACGCACTTCGACCCAGTTGGATCCATTGTGCATGCCCTAGCCCTTACTCTGTTGCTGGCGTATCGAAGAGCTCCCTCAGGTACGCAACGATCGCGCCAGCTTGGAGCTGTACATAATCATTTGGCGTAGGATAGGCTACTCCCAAATGACTTAACCTACGTCTCGCAAGAGCGTCGCAGCTACACAATATGTGTCGCATTGACTCTTTTTCATCTTCGCAGAATCTGCAAATGTCACCAGTACTTAGCCTCATTCTGTGTAGATGCTCGTTGGTGCCAAAATGTCCCGTGAGTGCACCTATTAGGTGCCTTATTTGTGATCTGTTAAGGCTTAATAATTTAACCCCACAGTCCACCCTTCCGCTAGAGAACGCTTTGGAGTGGTTTAGGCCTGACGCTGCCCTCCATTCCTTCATGTGTTCATTCCTAGCATGTGCATATAATGCTTGGTGATATGTTCCATACGGAATCCCCACAAATGGTTCGGGGCCAACCAAATGACTCTGTGAGCCGGCCCTCGCTAGTCTATCTGCCTTCTCATTGCCCTCGACGCCTTCGTGTCCAGGTACCCAGATAAGGCTGACATTGTTGTGTCTTCCCAGGTTGTTCAAACCTGTAACACCTTCTTTGACTAGTTTAGAAGCAACTCGGAAGGAATTCAGAGCCTTCAGAGCTGCCTGACTGTCACTGAGAATGCAAATGGTTTTACCTTTGACGTTTCTCCTTTGCATTTCTTTAATGCTGGCAATTATGGCATAGGTTTCCGCTTGGAATACCGATGCATAATGCCCCATGCTGTGACTGACACTACAGTCCTTGGAATAACTCCCTGCCCCTGTACCTGACTCCATTTTAGAACCGTCAGTGTACCATATGAGGTGAGTTCCACCAACCGGTTTGAGTCCCCTCGTCCACTCTTCCCTGGATGGTATATGTACTCGGTACCTCTTGTTAAACATGTACACTGGATTTATCCTATCACAGGGCATGTCCATTAGATCGTCCAGTTCTTTCACGGGATCCAATAAAGTGTGTTTTGTACAGGGCTTGTTACGATTCCAAACTCCTGCTTTTGCAAGTCTGTATAGCGACTTCCTCTTCTCTGTTTGTATGTAAGTGTGTAGTGGGGTTAGTCCCAGTATCCACTCAAGAGCCAATGTAGGCGTTGTTTTGAAGGCACCTGTAATTGCCATGCAAACTACTCTTTGTACCTTCCTAAGAGAATCCTTGCAGATCTTTAGTTTGGTCCTAGGCCACCATACAGCGCTGCCGTATGTGAGAATAGGTCTCACCATCGTGGTATATAACCAATACATTACCTTTGGTTTGAGTCCCCAGGTTTTGCCATACGCAGAACGGCACATATTGAAGACACGTAAGGCCTTTCTTGTTATGTTTCCAACATGACTATGCCACGTTAGTTTACTATCGAGAGTTACCCCAAGATATTTCACTTCCGTAGCCCATTTTAGTCTGGTGCCGTACATTTCTGGGTCTCTAAGGCCCTCTAAATGTCTTTTCCTCGTGAAAGGCACTATAACCGTTTTGCTTGGATTTATGGAAAGGTTATTGTCTTTACACCATCTTTCCACCCTAACCAAAGCACCCTGCAGCAAATCCGTTACTACGTTTGGAAATTTGCCATTTACTTGTATGACTATATCATCTGCATAGCCTACGGCTTGAAATGGTCCATTGTTAAGTTCCACTAACAACGAATCCACCACTAGACTCCACAGTAATGGGGATAGTACGCCTCCCTGTGGACATCCTTTAGTTGCCTTTACGGTAACCATATCACCTAATAAACTACTTTTAATAACACGTTCCTGCAGCATAGTGCTAATCCATTTAACAATTGTCGCCTCTATGCCATGATTTTGTGCTGAGGTTCTTATTGAAGCGAAGGTTGTTCGATCGAACGCCCCTTCAATATCCAAAAACGCTCCAGCACAGATTTCTTTGGTCTCCAATGCATGTTCTGCCCGGTTGACCACATAGTGCAGTGCCGTGTCCGTAGACTTACCCGGTTGGTACGCGCATTGCATGTCATGGAGCGGTCGTCTCCTTAATGGGCCATCTCTTATATACCGGTCTATCATCTTCTCCAAAGTCTTCAAGAAGAATGAAGTAAGACTGATAGGGCGGTAGGATTTGGCATCTTCATAGCTCTCCTTTCCTGGTTTGGGAATGAAGATTACTTTTGCCTGTCTCCAGGCTGATGGGACATGCCCAAAGGCTAGGCATGCTCTGTACAATCTGCACAAGTGAGGTATGAGAATACCTTTTCCCTCCTGTAGTAAGATGGGGTATATATCGTCAGGTCCTGGTGATTTATACGGACTGAAACTATCAATTGCCCATCGTACCTTGTCTGCGTCAACTACTTTCTTTGCTGTACGCCAGTCGTCTTTGGAAGTTTTTGTAAATTGTTCTTCCATGGTAATGACATTATCAGTCACATTTTGTATCTCCACTGAGTCCGGGAAGTGCATTCTTAGCATATGCGTAAGAGTTTCCTTCCCAGTTACAGTGAGCTTACCTTGGTCATTCCGGATAGATGTAAGTGGATTAACCTTTGCAGAGCTCATTGCTTTACTGAGCCTCATGCCCTCTGGAAGGCTATTGATGCTACTGCAATGAGATCTCCATGATCTCCGCTTCGCCTTGCGCACTTCCTTACTATAGTGCGTAAGAGCTTCGGCATATACCGTAAAGTCATTATTTGACTTCGCCCAGTTGAAAACACGTCGCGTCTCCTGCCTTAGATTATATATAATCAAAGGTCACAAGTATTTTACGCTTAGGTCGGGCACGCGGAACACATACACCTGCTTTATTTGTATATCTGTGGTAGACGCTAGGAGTACATAATACGTTTACGTTTATATACACTCCTTTGCAAAAAAAAAATGGGCGGTTTTGATTTTTCTACATTATTGGTAATAATTTAGTTCTAAGGAGGTTTTAATAGCCAAACTATGTTACTGGCACTTAATAAACAGCCTGCGTATGAAAAAAAGTTCATTCCAAATTCGAAACCTTTGTTTTTAAAAATAATAATTCCTACTATTTCAGTTTGTGACATATTACTTACTTTTCGCGGGTTTTCGGGTAAAAGGTTATAAGGTAACTAAAATTAACTTCTTGTTTTTTTTTGTAGAATAATTTATGTTTCGCGCATAATCCTGCCTTTTTGTGACTTAAAACAAATATCTTTGTGTCTGTCTATTGCAATGGCAGAAAAAGCAATAAGAGCTAGTAAAATTATAGCGCTGCTGGAAGAGGGGTGTAGCCAATGTTACGTTTCGTTACGTCACATCACGTTAAACGTGAGTCGTTCAACTGTCCTGAGAAACCTGGACTCGATACCAAGAGACAGGTTCCGTTCAGAGAAGGCAAGGTTCTGGGCGAAAACGTTGCACACAACCACGAGACGACCGTTTTTTAGTGACTCAGGCGCTGAGAAACCGCAAATGCAGTTACATAGACCTCAAAAGAAACCTTGAAGAGGTGCGAGGAACGCAAGTTAGCCTATGGACTGTGAGGAGGAGGCTTTTAGCAGCTGATATACGCAGTCGACGACCAGCGCGGGCCCCTAAGTTACTCCGTGAGCACCGCATTGCTCGATTGGCGTTCGCTAGAAATTGCCTATCTTGGACGCTACGTAACTGGAGTAACGTACGGATGAGGCTCGAATTTGTCTGCATGGTGAGGACCGACGTCGGCGAGTGTTACGAAGACCAGGAGAACGCTATGCCGACGTGTGTTTTGAAGAAATCACACCTTATGGTGGGGGGTCCGTTATGTTTTGGGCGGGTGTAAGTTCTAGCTGTCGTACTGAGATAATATTCATTGAAAATGGCTCACTAAATGCGCAAAGGTACATAACAGAAATCATTTGTCAACATGCACAACGCGCACTGGCTGTAATTGGTGAAGATGCCATTTACATGGACGATAATGCTAGGGCCCACCGTTCTGGCGCTGTAGATGCTTATATGCAAGAGGTCGGTATTCGTCGTTTGGATTGTCCAGCGCGGAGTCCCGACCTTAACCCCATTGAGCACGTATGGGACCTCCTAAAAAGGGCGAGTACGCTCTGTCCAACCACCTACACAAAACATCAGGGAGCTGAAACGTGTGATCTCGGCTGAGTGGGAACACATTTCACAGGACACCATCAAAAGTCTAGTGGAAAGCATGCCAAGAAGATTACATGCCGTAATCGCTGCAAGAGGAGGTCACACTCATTATTAATGTTTATTATTTAATGTATTTTTTTATTAAAATTCCATCAAAAATCTCTTAGTCTTAATTTATATGGTATAATGATTAATGGTATAGTGACCCATAAAAATGTTAATTTTAACACGGCTCTCTAATTTCATTAACTGAAACACCGATTCCAGGATTTAAGTGTTAAAACCTATATTCTCATTGATAATAAGAAATTTCTAGTCATCTAAGCTAATGAAATACTAAAAATATTAATATTATCCATAGAAAAACCAATGACTGTAAGGTGCCCGTTCTTTTTGCAAAGGAGTGTATTATATCGATGATAATACGCATTCACTTCAACAAATTGCGTCTTTGTAAACATAGGAAAGAACATTTGTAATTATGTTCAATCAAGTCAAGATATTTTATGTTTCGTGAAGTAAAAAAGTCACAACAATGCGATATTAAGTAAAATTATTTCTTTTTATGACGCAAAAAAAAAAATTAAAAACCGTGTGGTGTCGTGGGACACCAGATAGGAACGAAGGTCCATAATATAAAAATATTAATTTTAAGTTCTATTCGAGGTATTAAGAAAATAATTATTCGGGTATACATTTTTTAAAGTGAAACTTCATATGCGACTTCCAAAAATGTTATCACTTAACGCGTTAAACGTTAAGCGTTAAATTTGTTAACCATATGAAAGCGCTCACGTGACGCCGTCATTACGTCATTAAAAAAAAATATTATATAAAATTATTAACGATTTGCTTCTTCGTTTATATTGAGGACAGCTAAGGATTGGAACAGTTTGCCTGCGTCGGTTTTCCCGGCCGATTATAATGTGGGTGTCTTCAAGGCTAGTGTGAATAGGCTTTTAATAAGCTAGTGCGCCTTACCATCTTCGATTGCGTCGCCACTTTCCATCAGGTGGGTCTGCAGTCAAGCACTAGCTTATGTTGAATAAAAAAAAAAATTACAAAAAAAATTACAAAAAAAAAACAAAACAAGTATTTAAAAATTAAATTTAATTTAATTTCAATTAAAAAAATAATAATAAAAAAAAGCAAATTAAAACACACACACACACACACCACCACCACCACACCACACCACACACACACACTCGGTGGTCACGTTACGGACGTTTTTTCCCGGCTAGGGTACCTCCGCATCGTCCCATAAGGAACTTCGTTCCAATAACATGGAACTTAAAAATACGGATTTTTTATCAGCAACAAAAACATTAAATTAATAAAGGTTTGCCATGGATTTGTCCTATAATGTAGAGAAAACTTGGTAACCTTACTCAGCAGAGTGGCATGAGTTAGTAATTATGATATGCTTAGAATAATAACGCCGTTATTATTCTAAGATGATATGTATAATCTTTGGAGTGTTTGAATACCTTTCATTATAAGATGCTCCTCATTTTGTATTTATCGGTACATAATAAAAAAAATATATTTCCTTTAAGCGAGTAAATAATACAAAGTAAATTTATTCTGATTCAATTCATTGGTTGAAATTTCATTGTAGTATTCCATTATTTGCCTATTTGATACTGTATGCAATTCATTTATAGCTAGCTAGGTACCTAATTCATAAATTACCTATTATTTTACTCTTTGAATTATGTACTGGCAGTAAAAAATTATGTCTATAGCTCGCGGAATTTTTTAGACTGTACGCTGTCCGTAGATACCTACGTAATTATTTATTAGGGCTTACCTTAATGTATTTTGTTAATCAGAATACCACGATTATCATTCTAAGCGTCATTAAGCGCATTTTTAATTATTTTATAAACAAAAACAAATTAACTCGTAGTCAGTACATTTGAGTTATTTGACAACTTGACGTACCTACCTACGTAATTGACAGCTCATGGAACAGCTGGTAAATGTCACCGTCACCCAGGATCAGTGTGACCAGTTTATATTTTACGAAAATACCGAGGTCTTCTCGAAAAAATACTGAAAAAATTTGTCAAGTGCAAGCTGGACTTGCGCACCGAGGGTTCCGTGATTGTTAGATCTAAGGTGTTAACCTTGGATAGCAAAGAGACGAATATCCACAACGAAATTTGTATCTCAAAGTTATTTTGATGATTTGTAAAAACTAAACTCTTAACTTGATTTGTACTGGGATTAATTACTACACTGGCGAAATCATGAAAATAATTGATGGAAGCTATATTTTTGTAAAAGTAGAAGTAATGTATACTCACACACAGCAGGTACTCGTACGTTGTCTCCTACTGACAAAATACTATCAATAGAAAGTACTTCTTTCAGGCGGCCCAAGAGTATACTGCAGAGTATAAATATTACTCCAACGATGAAAATGTTTTTTGGGCTCATTTTTGGGTGCTTTTCGGGGTATTCTGTCTGACTTGAGTTGAGGGAGAAATTTTTCAAATGATTGCAACACCAACTACTCTATGGTCCAATCATTAAAATTGACTCGGCGGCCGCAAACAAAACTGAATTGTGTTTGTGTTCGTTCGTTCGTTATTTTGATTTTTGCAATCCCAGAACAATTCATTGAAAAGTGAAAACTTACTTGCAAATTGCAATGCAATCAAGTTGGTTAAGTTATTTAATGAATGAGTTTTAAAATGGATATGAATTACGACGAGGTCACATCAGAGTTAGATGCTAGAGAAATATTGCGATATTTGAACAATCTCGGTATTCACAATATAAGTGGAGAAGTTTTAAAATATTTTATAACAGGTTTGCGAGAATACGATATTTGTACCGTTGTCTACTAACATCTTCCTAAATATATACAAAGTTAAAGTTAAAATATCTTTATTATGCATATGCCCCACGGAGGCCCTTACTCATGCTTTAGTATTACTAAACCTATAACGCAGGTATGCAAAAAACATGCTTGTTTTTTTTTATTATGATACACCTTAACTTTACAAAGTACATTTTCAGACCTCAAGAAATTAATCAAATATGATCTTCAACGCAAACACTCTGTAAACAATGATGAGTATGAGATCCAGGGCCCTGAGAGGCTACATAGTGCCAGCACATTCTCGTCCAGATTAAAATCTAAAGAGCATGAGGGAGAAATCATAAATTGTAGTAGAGAATGCCACAAGAGGAAGAGGGTGTTCAATGTAAGAGATGTTCACTCAGCACCAAACTTGGGCCATGGAAAGACCGAGGAAGAAAAGCCTCTGAGAAGAGCCTGCTCTTGTATTAGAGTTGAGAGAAAACCTGAGATTGTGAAAGAAAGGAGTACCACTGTTTCTAGTAATGGTAAAATATTTTGTCAATTATGGTCAAAATTATTAACTAAACATCTAACATTTTATGTAAACATTTCTCAGCTTAACTTTCTTATGGGTCAGATTAATTTTAAAAAACTCAGCAGAATAATTTAAAAAAAATGCTCAAAGTAGTTATTTATTTACTTGTTAGTACATTTCATTGCCCAAGCCGCCCGCCAAGCTTGGGGATTATGGCAACCCCTCCCTTCTAAGGGGGAGGCCTTTGTTCAGCAGTGGACGTTTTGGCTGCTGATGACAATGATGTCATCAACATCATTGTCCCATGGGGTGTCTGGGTAAGAATAGCACCCACCCATCTCCCATTGGGTGTCCGAAAGTGGTGACTATGGCAAAATAAGAAGGTGGGCAGCAGCATTACTTACCTTTACTGCGATCGCCAAGCCACCTGCCAAGCGTGGGGATTATGGCAACCCCTCCCTTATAAGGGGGAGGCCTTGTTCAGTGGACGTTTTTCGGCTGTTGATGATGACATATCATAATCTTAAATTCTTGCAGGGTTAGAACAAAGAACTGAATATCAACTGGGTCTGTTTGTTCTAGTTTTTTGCTTAAAATTCTTAATATATTTTTGTGTGTCCGTTTCGACTGCTCAGCCACAGTGTCATAGAAAAAAAAACCACTCCGTCAATACTACGAAGGAATTTGCGAAACACTAACAATGAAGGTCGCAAATTCGCAGACCCAATATTCAGTGAGTTATGGAGGGATAACCGAGGCCGCGCAGTTCTCATAAACGGGGCTTAGTAGAGGTCTCATTATTTTTGCTAATCGCTAAAACAATGTCAAAGATAATGCAGAAAATATAAAAACCCCGGAATGTTTGGACTTTACTACCTACGGTACTTAAATGCTATGGCCGCGCGGTTCTTATAAATGGGGTTTAGTGACATTGTGTTCCTCTGGTGTCAATAAGGAGCTCATGCAGTATCACTCATACATTAGGAGTTGCTGTCCTAGCTGTGATAGTAGTTGAGTCCTTTTGAAGCTGGCACAGCCTTTTCCATGAGACAGAATGCTTGTCTTTGTGTTGCTAATAGCTATAATATGTACTTAGTAAAACTTACTGTCTAATGAACCTTGTATGGTTGAAGACTCCATTGATATTTTATCCACTTTTAATACTGTAAAGTTAAATTAACCTGACCCTCATTAATTCAGCAATAATCATCTGCTTTTTCATTTATATGGTTTTCAGTTTGCCAGCCTAATTCGTTTTCTTCTTCCACAGTAATTAAAGTACCCAAACAACCCACCAAAAAGAAATGTGACCCTGTATCTTTGTACCACTACTACACATCTCTATGGGAGAAGTATAAACCTAATGTGCCTGGAGAAAATGACTGGTCAGACCTCAGGTGGAGCATTAGACAAAAAATGGCAGGAAATATTTCAAAACAAATTGTAAACAAAGTGAGCATTGTTTTCAAATTGTACCAAGTATGATATCTCAACATTGACACTCCCATTTTTATTGGCAAGCATCCATTAAGCAATCAAAGCGACCCCACACATAGCAGTCAATCTCAGTGATAACACCAGCTTTGTCCTTCACACCAGAACAGCAGTTTACACACTGCTGCTTTGGTGTAAATGCAAGGTGGTGTATCTTGCATAACAGGTCTACCACCTGGTAACAATATTATCTTATTATTTGCACTTTTGCCAATATTACATGCCTGCTGCATATTATTTCAAAGGCCCAGGTGTATATTCTTTAATTCATAAAGCCTTATTAAAATTTAACTTATTACACAATAATTGAGGTGGTGGAAGCTTAGGCAATGAGATGTAGAGAATGATTATTTTCTATTTCAGGTGCCTGATACACATAAAGAAAAAGGTGACGTGAAATCTAGTGTGAAATCCTGACCATGGACAATCTTTTTGAGTTCCAATAATTTTATAGGAAAGCAGTGCAGATTGAGATGAGAAACCATTGTAATATGCTCCCCAAATACTACACTAATGATACTATTCATTTTTGACATTACATTGTGTAAACATTTGAATAAATGAAATTTGAATTGTATATTTACTATTTTTAATACTACAAAATGTACAAGATAGTAAAACCTAAATGGTAGAGTGCACAGTAGTTCACTAATGGAGTTTTGATAGATATTATACAATAACCTTACGAAAACATTAGATTGATTGGCATTTTAATTTTTATACCAATCCATACATTCTACATGTTTATGTGTATTCTACATGTAAGCTTTTATGGTGTGCACACTTCACATTAAAATAAATTACACTTGATCAAGTTTGAATTCTCGCTGTTGGTCTTTTGTGTGGGTGTGAAGCAGTCGTAGGATTTTCTCTTCTATCTTCTCTGCGGCTGATAAGGTCAGCACCAGTGTATCATGTTTGAGCATAGAGTAAACATTGAGGCCGTAGACAGGCATTATGTTCACATGTGCAAGGCTGTCTGAGGCAACGGTGATGTTCCTTGGTGCATAGTCTGTGCTGTAATTTAAGAAGATAGAAATAAATGAAACTTACTTGAATATTACATAGAAAATATAAACACAATGATTTACAGATTATATTGCAGTTATATTTTAATTTCAATGTTCAGAAGAACCAAGTCACAGTTATGGCAGAGTGGAGCTACCACTTTAACACGTTGCCTGTCCAGAGTATTTTGGTTAAGTAGCCGTGACGTCCCGTCAATTTTTTTTTAGTTCATGTTACCAGCCAATAAAAAAAAATTGCGGGACATTGGTGTTTTATTATTCCCAATTCACTGCTCATACGTCTGCAAAATAATAAAGATGTAGCTCTCACGTCCAGTTTATAAAACCCAATTAGTTTATAATAGGCTCATGCATTACAACTAATGCATGGACGTCACAGCTGGACCAAAAATGCATTATATGTAATGCACGGACAGGCAACGTGTTAAATCTGATAATCTACAAAGTTAGCTAAATCTAAATAATCATCATCAGCTGGAAGATGTCCATTACTGAAAAAAGGACTCCCCCTTAGACCGCCACAATGAACAGCAGCAATTTGCATCCACCGGTTGCCTGCAACACAAACAATATCGGTCCACCTAGTGGGAGGCCTGCCTATGCTTCGTCTTCCGGTTCGTGGTCAACACTTGAGAACCTTTCTTCCCCAATGGTTATTGTTCTTCTTTCTTCTAATTTAAATAATAAATGATCTTGATTCAGAATTTAAAAAAAAAAACTTAATTTTGTGTGAATATGTGATACACACAATTTATGTTTCTGGTAAATATATTATATTTAAAGGTTTAAGAGATACAAAGTACACCATCAGAGCAGGTGCCCATTTCAAAAACCAGCTAGCCTCATCATAACAGGGATGCACATCAATAACACTTACTCATCGACAATTAGAACCGATGGTCCCCAATTCCTCTTCTCTATAAGATCAAGTAAGTATTCTGGTTCTTCTGTTGGCAGCTCTAGATCTTTCACAACATGTAGGTCATCTTGTGCGAGTTTAGCGGACAAAGTTGATGTCAGGCCATGTATTCTTAAATGGAACGGTAGCATGAAGAAATGGGACTTTGCGGACCGCGGGCCGTGGGCAACGCCACCACCTCGGAATAGTGGAGATCTGATTGATCCATGTCGCGCTCGACCTAAGCCTTTCTGTGGCCAAGGCTTCCTGCCCCCTCCTCGCACCTCCGCTCTTGTTTTCGTATTAGCCCAGGATACCCATCTGACTTTTCGTTGCCATATCACATTTTGATGAATTATGTCGATTCGAGGCGTTGCAGCGTAAACCGTTGGGTGCAACTCAAATAGCCCCAGTTTCTTTTCTTCTATTGTATCCAAGTTCTCTATCCAAACTTCACGCGGTTTAATATATTGCGGTTGAAACTGCCATTGTTTTTTAGAAATAGATAATGCGTTAGAATCTGGAGATGTTATTGAAGCAACATTTGAGGAGACAACTCTGATTTGAGGTGCTACAGTTATGTGAAGCCTTTTAATGGCATTTATTAGAGCGGACGTCATATTCATACTGTCTCACAACAAAATATTCACTTTTACATAAACATTAGTTAAAATAAAAAGATTTCAGACTTGGATTTCAGATAATTCGCCCAACAAACATAACCTAACTAAAAAAAAGTTATGATCAGTGTTCCCAACTCTCAAAAATTTATCTCCCTAAAGCTCCAATCAAAAACCCCTAAAATCCCTACAATTTCTGGAGATTCCCCCAAAAAAAATTAAATTAATTATAAAATAAATAATTAAATAAAATAAATAATTAATACATTAAAAATGATATATATTTACCAAATAGTTCAGTTTCTTCTTTTTTAAGTTTTGGTTGTCTGGAAGAAATCGTTGTTAGCGATAAGACCGCCATTTGTACCTAATTTAAGTTATTTTATAAGTTTTCTGTATGTTTTACTTTGGTGTGCAAATAAAGAGTATTCTATTCTATATTAAATATGTTACATTTCTGTCACGGACTTGAAGAAAATCGTACCAATGGTGTGGTTTACATATGAAGTTTTTTCGTTCACGATCTAGGTTTGGAGTTTTTATTAAATTGCATTATGAAATATTGATTAAAACTACATAATAGCCGCATTTGAATAAATATCTATAACGTGTGTTTCGTGTACGAATGCTGACTTTCTGTCCTTATTGGCGGCACACTTGCTAAATGTCTTGGCATATTATAGATACACAATTTCGGCTCCTGCGACCATCCTGCAACCGATAGCTGCACATAGTTTAGATATTTTTCTATGTTTATTACCAGGAAAAATCACCAGCCTATTAGTTTCATTTTTAAGAAATTTATGAAAACTGCACGACGCACCTAAACTCAAGCTTGTGGTCATCCTTATAGTAAAATGAGTTGACTGGTGGTGCGACTGGTGCGAGGATTCCCATTTTTTTCAATATCAAGTTGTGATGATGGGAACCATGAGTAACTGAGGGAACTCCTTAAATATTATAGGCATACATATAGCGTTTTTGGTATTTTTAGAAACTAGTCAAGCATTTTCATTCAGAAAGTATCATTTGGTGAAGTGGATCTTATAAAGAAGGCCATAGATGGCCACCGGAACTCTGTAATAAAATTAACAATCCATCCTATCCTAGCCGTGCCTACTAAACGTAGAACTACCGAATTTGGACTCGATGGATAGTTCTCGACGACGTAGTTGCTAGAAAAATGGAGATCAGATCAGATGGAGATGTCTGATGGTGGAGCAGGAAGGTTGTCACGGTATCTCTGCACCAATAAACGTAGATCCGCCGAGTTTGGGCTCGTTGGGTAGCTCTCGATGAGTAGTTGCTAGAAAAGTGGTGATCAGCGTCTGATGATGGAGCAAGAAGGTCGTCACGGGATCTCGGCACCAATAAACATAGACCCACCGAGTTTGGGTTCGTTGGGTAGCTCTCGACGAGTAGTTGCTAGAACAATGGTGATCAAGGTCTGATAATGGAGCAGGAAGGTCGTCACGGTATCTCGGCACCAACAAACGTAGACCTACCGAATTTGGTCACGTTGGATAGGTCTCGACGAGTAGTTGCTAGAAAAATGGAGATCAGGGTCTGATGATGGAGCAGGAAGGTCGTCATGGGATCACTACACCAATAAACGTAGACCTGCCGAGTTTGGGCTCGTTGGGTAGCTCTCGATGAGTAGTTGCTAGAAAAATGGTGATCAGTGTCTGACGAAGGAGCAAGAAGGTGGACACGGGTTCTCGGCACAAATAAATGTAGACCCACCGAGCTTGCAGTCCATGGTTCTCGAGAACTACGTGTATAACACCTAGATATCTTCGGTTTATGGCAATTGGTTAGTTTTATTAGGATATTGTCACATGTACATTTTTTTAAATTTTTGCTGAAGCTTATATTTTAGTGATGGTCCATAGTTGTGTTATGTAGTGGGTGTTTTTAAAATAAATATTAAACTAGCTGTTTGTCAGAATAAAATATAAGTTATTAAAACTTAACCTAATAATACACCAAGGGAACCACTAAAAAGAATAAAATAAAAATAATTTTTACAAAAAAAAGAACCGCCTTTAAAACGCAACCAAAAAGCCTGAAATAATTTCTAAGAATTAGTGGTTTTTACATCTACATTGTTGGACTTGGACTACAACATATTAAGTATAAATACATATTTTTATCGAAGTCGGCGCCTAACGTCTAGCAAATACTTACAAGGGCAGTAGGTACCTAACTGTTTTCCAGTTTGGTGCCGTCTTTGATAGTAAGTAATATGTATTTATAATATGTTGCAGTCCAAGTCCAACAATGTAGATGTAAAAACCACTAATTCTTAGAAATTATTTCAGGCTTTTTAGTTGCGTTTTGAAGGCGGTTCTTTTATTTGTAAAAATTATTTTTATTGTCGTACTTTTCTCTCTCTTATTTGATCTTTTGAACGGCAGGACACACTGTCGCTGATCTAATTGTAACAAGACAAACACTGTTTATAAATCAAATGAAAATATGGCAAGCCCGCTGAGTTTCTTGCCGGATCTTCTCAGTTGAGGCCGCGTTGTGAACAGGTGGTAGCTTTTTTTTTTTAATAATAATTACCATTCAAAAGTGCTAGCGGTAAGCCTATTTGAAGTAAATGATTTTGAATTTGACAACGTTTAATTGACGGACCTGTTGGTCTAGCTAGTGGTTAGACACCCTGGCCACTACCCAATAGATCGTGGGTTCGATTCCCACCAAGCGTCTGGGTGTTTTATCTAGTTAAGCATCGATATACAATTTAAACTAGATGAGCTGTTACGGCCCGAAAAGTGGTCACATAAATAGCGCCACGGAGACGGTTGTGTCGCTATTTCAAATTATTCAGAGCCGACCACAGCTTGCGTAAGGACGTATAGCAATGCCTTATTGCGCGTCCAAACAAACACTTATCGCAATACTAAAATTGCAGATGGAGTTTATTTTTATTCGGTTAAGGACTAATATCTCAGGTGTTTATGAGCAGGCGTGTCGTTTACATCATCATCACCAGCCGCAAGACGTCCACAGCTGAACATTGGCCTCCCTCTTGGAACACCACAATGAACGACAATTGGCTATTTGCATCCAACGGTTACCTACGACGCGCACACTGTCGTCAGTCCACTTAGTGGAAAGAAAGAAGAAAATGGAAGGCCTGCCTACACTGCGTCCTCCGGTTCGTGGTCGCCACTTGAGAACCTTTGTTCTACATCGGTTATCATGGGAGATGTGGCCTGCTCATTGCTACTTTAACTTGCAGATTCTGGGAGCTATGCCGGTGACTTTAGTTCATTTCGGATTTTATTACGCAAAGAAACTCCGAGCACAGCTCTTTCCATGGCTCGTTGTGTGACACTGAGTTTCGCTAAAAAGCCAGCAGTTAGGGCAGCAGCAGTATGTTACGTGGTCCGTAGTATTTATTAACTCTGTTAAATGGCTAATCCGTCAGTGTCGTAGTTCTATGTGAAGGACTCGAGATTGATTGGGTGGTAAGTCGGTAACTATGTATTACTTATTAAATTAGTTTCCGTAAAAATCGGTAAAATTAATATAGATTTTTATGTATCAATCATTATTGTGGTTTGCTGAAAACATAAAATATATTGAACTCTTCTGTCCACTCCGTGTACCTACGTTAAGGGTATACATCCATAGGTCGAAGAGGTAACATAATAATACAATAATAATACAGTATACACAGTAAATAATAATAATATTGTATTTGTAAATTCCCCGTGGGGTGTCCGGGTTAGAATAGGAACCACCCATCTCCTTCCGTTAGGTGTCGTAATACGGGCAGCAGCGTCTTTCATTGGACTACCATATTGCGATCCCCACAACGCCTGCCAAGTGTTAATTAAGGAGCCTCCCCCTCAGAAGGGGAGGCCTTTATCCAGCAGTGTTAAATCCTGATGATAAAATGTAGATTAAATAATTAAGCTATCGCATAATTATTAGCTAATGTCGTAGGTGCCTTGGACATTATCTGAGCTGTTTGTCCGTCCTGTGGAAATATTTATAGCAGTAGGTACCCATTACCACAATTTCTACCATGCTGTGTCATTAAATGATTTTACTTTCTTCATTTTAAAAAATTCAGTGTCTATAAAGTATGCAGTCACAACTTGTATTGTACGATCACAAATGTTAACATGTAACTGTGTCTGGTAATTTTTTCGGTGCCCAAGATACAGGCCTAGCCTAGTTTGGGACCAACGGCAATTCATTTACACTGTATAATTATTGTAATAAATAAATAAAAACATGGAATGAAATGAACATAACGATAAAATTGTTAACATTGCGAACTAGCTTATCTACTAAAGAATAATATTAACTGGGAATTCCCGAATATAAATAATGATTGGAGGTACTTAAATTTGTAGACAGCAATGAACTTTGAATTAAGTTGATTCTCGCAAACACCTATACAGTCGTATTTCTCGAAAAGGAACATTAGGCAATGGCACAAATTGAAAGTGCAGATTTGTGGCAATATTCTCTCAGCGGGGCATTAATTACGACGCGGCGTTGGTAAGAAGCCGGTTCGAATCACTATATAGCGCCATTACACAGCCCAATCTCAATTTCAATTTCATCTTGCCGATTTGGCTGTGAATTAGGGGCGATTTATTTTCATTCGTAACATTCCCCCGCCGTAGAAGGTAAATGTTAAAGCGTGCACAGATTTATTGCTTTTCATGCGAAGCTTGACAGGTCCATTGTTACAATCGAGAGCGTATTACTCTTTTTAGTTAAAGTTCTAATCTCGCTGCGCTCGCATGTTGAATATTTTATCGGTCCCTAAAGTGGGACCGAGGACAAAAATGTCCCAGTTTTCTGCTTAAGTTTGCTGTATCTAAAGTTGAACGTGCTGCATCATCAACGTGTTTAGCTTGGGGAATCCCTGGTCAGGTGTAAGAAATTAATAATTAGAATGTTATAGTAAATGTCGTGCTTTGAAGCGCTCTAAATATGTTAGGACTTTTCCTGTAAGAATGCTGTAAGTACTCTTCAAATTTGCTCTTTATAGGACTCTAATCCGTGTCCTTCGCGATCATTGATATTATATAGTAAATAATATAATTGTTCCCCACGGTGAGTTTATACCACTACGTAGGTACTTGTCTGTTGTTTTTTATGTGGCTTATCATGATATTTCGGGTAGGTAACCTTGTTATAAAGACTGTAAAGTTAAAGTAATAACTTTTATGCCTGGAGCTACGCCACTTTAACGTAGGTACGCATCTATAGTTTGTGCTCAGCTGCAAGGTACTTATTTGTTTTCATCGGACGTGATTAGCTTTGTCGATGCAGACTCCTTAATGAAGTTAAGTAATAATAAACGATTTTATAGTCGGGAGAGAATATTGTGTTAGGTTATTGGATACTTTGGTTTTTAATCTTGTGTATGTCCCACTGTTGGGCACGAAACTCCCCTGAAGATGAAGGGGCTTAACCCATAGTCCACCACGCTGGCCAAGTGCGGGTTGGCGAACTTCACACGTTCGAAAGCTAGTTAGGTTTTTTCAGACCTGTACGAGGTTTCCTCACGATGTTTCCCTTCGCCGAAAGCTAGTACCTAACAATGGCACAAAGACGATTTGCACATGATTAATTAAAGAAATTAGAGGTGCGAGACGGGGTTAGAACCTGCAAACCTTGTTTCCCAGACAAGTGCTTGTCGATTGTTGATTTTGCGAACAAATTAATAATAAAAAATTATTTTAGTTTAAATTTTAACAATCTTGTATATATCTTTTCCTAACTCTACGTAATAATTACGGTATATGTAAGTTAGGAGGAAAACATCCTATGACCGACCAATGGTTACATTACTATCTTTGTTTTTTCTTTCCTTATTTGGTTCCACACAGAACGCTGTTTCGAGATAAATGTGTACCTACCGGAATTAGATCACGAAATCTTGTTTTATGTAGCAAAACATTTTACACGAGAAACCCAATTTCCCCTTACAAAACTATGTAGCTCCCTTTGTCGTAGAAATAGAAAGTGTACCTACCCTCGTCCGTTTTCATTTATTATGTCAGTAGGTACCTATTCATAGCAAAATGAGAATGTAGGCCCTCGTATTGTGATTTATTTATGTACGAAGAACAATTGGTGGTTGGCAGGCCGTACTGACCAGACAGATTTAAATGCTAGTCATGTTGCGGATTTTTACCGAATTAATCCTGATACATACACGTAAGCACATAAAATGTTGAACTGCCAGAACAGACATTGAATAGAACTAGTTTTTCTTTTATGACTGCTGAATCATGCACATAATCACTTTATGATCAAACGGTGCTCAGCAAGGCTTCGTTACTTGGAGTATATATTTATTACTGGAAAAAAATGTAATAATACCCTATATTTTTTGCAAGATTTGTTTATATATTTATTGCTACAATTTTGATCTTGTAAACAAAACCAGGGTAAAGGTGCTTATAGTTATTAAAACTGGAAAGCTATAAACTTTGCTATAAATTCATTTAGCTACCTAATTATAATTTAGTTTGGAAACTAGGTACTACATATTTCTTTTTTTCACTTGGTGGTGAGGCAAGCATGACTTTTGCCTGATAACCTGCCTTTAAGACTAGTTACCCCAGCGAGACATTTGTTCTTAAATCACCTGCTATGTTTACCAGTGGTGTAAAAGGTACATACCAGAATACAGCAATGTTTAGCATTGCTGCTTGGCGGCTGAATATCTAACACTGCGATGGCATCTACCTGAAGGAAGGTCCCTTACATAAGGGACTCACCATCTAGTCTAGTAGCACCTAATGGTGTTTGAAATGCTGTCCAATCTTCGGGTTTATGTCCGATAACTAAGCGTGCCTTATAACTTATTTTTAAAACCTTCAAAAGGTATCCAGGCGGGATTATGTAGCGGGTCAACCGGGGCATGTGGGATTCTTGCCTAAACCTACCCTTACCTAAACCTGCCATGATACTTAGAGGAATGGGAGCCGCAACCCCGCCGCCGCCGTCCTCCTCGAAGTCGTCGCCGTACCTACTCGATTTACGTTCATAGTACCTACCGTCCAACTACGCCGAACGTTGCCCGTTATGTACAGGGTTACTTTTTTTCTTTTTTCACGTGGGAAACCTTCAAAAGGTCTCCGGGGTCACCTACCTTTTTTTTTATTTTTTTTGACGCGGGGGAAATCTTCTAAAGATCCCCGGGAGCTGTGGGGCTCGACCGGGGTATGTGAGATTCTTACCCACTAAAACCCCCGCGGGGGGAGAGGGGTACCCCAGGGCTCTCCGGTGGGATCTGCACCAGGGGCCCCTCAGTGCCTTGCCTTTGAGCCCGCCGCCGGGGGGCGCATTGTAGCCCCCCGGGAACCTGTCACGGTGCTCACGGGGACGGGGGTCGCAACCCCGCCGTCGTCCTCCTCGGAGTCGCCGCCGTACTCAATGGACGCTCAAAGGGCCCACACCCCGAGCGTCCAGCGACTCCGAAGCCGGGGTCACCTACCTACACTAACCATTTTCACAGTATTAGAATATTTGTATGTAATTTTGTATATACCGGGCTATAAAAAACAATCCCATAAAACCATAACCTAGAATTGTCCTATTTGAAATGTTTTATTAACTGCACCACAGTGTCGCGAGCTCTTTATCTGTAAATCCCAGTTACACCATGGGACAGGATGCCATATATAATAAAATATTTTACTCCGAAATAACACAATGGGGAAAAGGTCAGATATATCTTCTGAGGATTGCCGAGTCTAACTTCCTATTCTATGGGTGGTCCACTTTGCGAATTTATATTATGTAAGTACTTTATATTTAGAAATTCTTATTTCATACCAGTAAATACCTTCTTGGTAAATTAACTGCTAAATTAATAACAAAAACAATATTTGCTAACATACATTTTCAATATACTTATTGGATATATTGGATATTCTTCGAGTTTCAGGCCCTTAGTAAGCACTTTCAAGTAAAATGGATAGACAAAATAACATTTTACAAATCTTAACGATAATTCAACTTCATTTTGTAAAAGCTGGTTTTATTAGGTTAGGTTGCTCTACATCTCTCGTCTTCGCCTCGGACATGATTTAACAAAAACACTACATTTTTAAATCCGATTAGACATTTTAGACACAACATTTCACTACCCCGAACTTGTGACCACGTCAGCGGAGACGACAGCTATTTTCTTTCTATCAAATGTTTGGAAATGTCTGACTGTCAGCGATCTATGAGAAGATCTAAAGTAAGTAATAGCTATCGATTAAATATTGGTAAACTAAAATAAAATAAGTCGTCGGTATATAAAGGCATTCTCCTACTCCTCTGTTGGATTGAAGAATCTTTCTATCAATAAGTATACCTGCTTTTATCGATAACATACAATTACTCCTAGTATGAAAGGATTTTTAAAAAGAATATTACTGCATTGTTCATCGTGGAAAATCTTTGATCGCAGTGCTCCGGTATTTAATAAGAAATGCTCATAAATGGTCTTCACAGCATCTCGAATACCTATGAAGAGCATCTCAAGAATGTTACCCTGGGAGACTGATGCGTTACTATCTACCATCTAACCTTTGTCTTAAAGATATCAACTTTAGAATATTACTTTAATTAATTCTGCTCTCAAATTAATTGCAGATTGCATTTCTTTTGAGTTATGATAACATCAAAAATTTTAATTTCAATATTGTAGTTTGCAATAAGTAAAGAAGTTATATCTTGTCTAGACTTTAGAACAATTTCTATGAGTTTTTAAAATGATGAGTCCAAAAGAGATTTATTTACGTAGGTATCAAGTAATTTTAAGATGAGAAGATTAATATTTTTTACTCAATACTTTTAAAACAAAACTTTGTACAAATGTTTTATCTTAACTACATACAATAAGAAATGGTACTTTAGTATTTATATAGGGTGTTTGGTGCCTCGTTTGCCAAATTAATTTGTCCAAAAGAAGAGGTGTTTGGCTACTTCTTTAGGTCATAAAACTCATTACTTCCCACACCAGTTTTTTTTTGTTACGAATTTTTAATTTATTTTTTGAAAAATTCCAGCATTCAGCATTTAAGCTTAAATTAAAATAAAAGTTATTAGTGTGGTGTTCAAATTTCATTTTATTTCTAAAATGTACAGTTGTGTGGTTCTATCAAATACAATTACTTGCTAGTAACATTTAGTTTTTTTTTTAATACCAAACAAAGTTTCTGAAAAATAGAAACAGAAAGGTAAAAATCTAAATTGTTATAAAAAGAAACTAAAAACAATTTGGATCTTTGAATTCTTTTAAAAACTTCTCTAGTTTATCCCCTTTCTAACGGTATGAAATATGCCCAAAAAACCTTTTATTACCTTCACTAATTTGCTAAATTTGAGTATCAGGACGTAGAATTCATAGAAAATAACACGTGCGAAAAAGGGAAATCTAACACGTTCCCTCATTTTTGATAAACATCCTACAACAACCTGCACAATGGCATTCCTCATATGTGTCTTTTTACTATGGGGCAAAGCCGCAAACTGGTTAAGTACAAATAAATTTAATAAATTTAGTAAGAAATAAAATGTTTGAACAGTTGAACACCATACTTATATCTTTTATTTTAAGCTTCAATGCTGAATTCTGGAATTTTACAAAATAAAAATTAAAAAGTTGTAACAAAAAAAATGTTGTGGCAAGTAACGAATTTTATGGCCTAAATAAGTAGCCTCTTCTAACCTCTTCTTTCGGCCAAATCAATTTGGCAAACGATGCACCAAACACCCTGTATATCGCGTGTCAAATCGTGCGAAGTAGAGCGAGATTAATTTACATTTTCATTTAACATATCTTATATTTCATTACTTAACTCTCTGAAAAGCAATCTAAAATAATTGTTAAAAACCTATCATCAAGAGTTCCTGGTGTGAGAGCCAGATCGTACCCAGTCAATGATATGCCATTAGCGCTCGCCAGACGTTCAGCGAGTATCCCCCAACTGGGTTTTGTAGCAGTTAGTCGCACGCCATCCCGCGTAGTTAATGCGACATCGTGACGTCTATCATTAAAAATTGAAAATGCCGTCCTGCGTATTTATAATGTGCACAAATTATCAGGCAAAAGTAAATAAACAGTCAGGAATAATATAGCACATGTAACTTTGAAAAAATAATTTGATTTTCAATTTGTATTTCAATTTTAATAATAATATTGTAAGAAATAATTGACACTGACAAGCGTTTAACCAACGCTGACCAACGGTTATTTCAAGTATCTAAATTGTCTAAGGGACACAACATTCATAAGTAGTTGCTGGCCAGGTAGATGGGAAAACATCAAGTGGGAGCAAACGCAGGCAACGCGTGACGACGAAGACGTGAACTAAATAGGATAATTCCTAAACTCAAAGGATTCAAAGGTTTCTGACGCGAGTCACTAGCCAATTGAGTAAATTTGACTTAATTGAGTAGTAAGTGATTATAAAAAAAAGTCAGTAGGTAAGGAAATAGATAGAAAAGGAATGGAAGAATCCACTCAATCGTCTTAAATCGTCTGAATACTACAAAACACACATTCATAGTTAATGATAGCCACGGCTAGCCTTTATTAAACGGATACTTGTAGATAATAATAATAATAGTATAATATTCTGGGACAATTCCATACACGGTCATCTGATCCCAAACTAGACTGAGCCTGTACTATGGAAACCAGATAACTGATACTAATACTTACATACTTTTTTTTGTAAATACATACTTAAATAGATAAATAACACCCAGACACTTGGTGGGTATCGAACCCACGACCTATTGGGTAGCAGCCAGGGTGTCTAACCACTAGACCAATTAGCCCGTCTTTATAGATAACTGTAGATTGGATAATGTGAGGAGATTTATTCACCGTTATTGATAATTCACCAAAATTGTAAGTTGTTAAAAGAGTGTTTAGTAGAAAATAACTTGCCTTTCAAGTAAACAAAAACGAAATCACCGTAGATTAAAGTCCATTGTTTGTTCATTCACGTGCACATGTGGCTAGACTCTTCTGATATCCCCAGACATCTAAAAGGCGTGGCCTTTCCGCATTGGAGTAGCATAACGCATGTTCCATATCTCCCTTGTTTGCATTTTGCTGAATCGATAGTCTGTGCAAGCACGGCACGCATACAAATGCAGAGTAAAAAGAACATATTTGAAGAAGACTTGGTTGGAACATAAACCTCAATCTATGTGATAATCAAAGAATTTTAACTGGTTAATCTCTTTTGCACCAATTAATAATAAATAATAGATGTCTCCTCTCGTTGGGTGTCGTAAGAGGCGACTAAGCGAGAACAGGAAGACGGGCAGCAGCGTCTTTCTTTTGGATTTATCTTGCACCTATACTGCGATCCCCAAGCCGCTTGCCAAGCGCGGGGCTTATGGCAACGCCTCCCTTATAAGTGGGAGGCCTTTGTTCAGCAGTGGACGTCCATCAGCTGCTAATGAAGGAACGAACGCTTTGCAGGTTGTTGTCCCTAGACCCGATGAGAAATATAATCGGGCAGCAGCCTTAATGAATTATTTAAACTAAAATTTCTTCAGTAATTGTTGTTTTAATTATTAAATACATTTTTCTGATTTATAATAGCCTCTGAGTTTTCTGAATGTCTATACTGTGATTGTAGCTCTGTGACGGTAGTGTAGATCTGCAGATCTGTGCCAACGACAAGATCGTGCTGCGGCCGACAGAATGGCGCCAACTACCCTTCCTTATTGTAACCTTTCAGCCGCTGTATCGTTGAGCAGCGGTTTTAATACTGATTAAAATGGAATTAGTACTGAAAAGTAGTGATTTGGCATTTGACAACCCTTAATAACGCCTTAATATAAAAAATATATTCAGCCTACATTTTGCTTCATTAGAATTTTATTTTATGGAAATTGGAATAACGTCTATCTGCTTCACGTACAAACATCAATGAGTGTTAATTATCATGAATCGAGTTTTTGAAATCGAATTATTTAGGCACTTGAAGCCAACTAATACCTACTTTTATACTCTGTTAGCGGAAGGAGGTATCAATTATCTCGTATTAAAAAAATACGATAAGTATTAAACGGCTCTGAGGCGGTATGTATCTGAAAGTGGCATGCATACATTGTGCTTTATGCTACACCTGTGAGGATAATTTAAAAAAAGCACTGGAGACTGCAATACTCCGAGAGACTGTCAGAGATATTGTTTTAATAATTTACAGAAGAAGCTGGCCACTTCAGTATCATTTTGCGACATGTCATTATTAGGTTGCCTGCACTGATGCAATCGTTTTTCAAAAACATTTTCTCCCCTTTCTTTTCCTTGCGGCACGCTATCAATAGATTTTCATACACTTTTCCTCCTGCATTTTGCCTCGTTTTCGAAAAAGGAAGAAGATACTAGTATTTTTTAATATCAACGTTGTTGATATACCAACACCATTAAAAAAAAACTACTCATAGATATTAAAAAAGTATAGAAAAGAATTAGAAATCAAGAGAAGAATTATTTTTGAATGTGACCACAAAAAATATAAAAGTCCAGCGATGAAAAAGCTCGCGTGACACGTTTGCATTGGGGATTGTTTGTTCTGGCTGAATAGGTCGTCGCCCCGGGCGGGCGGCGTGGGGTGGACCGCCACATGTCTTGTCTCGATGACGAGGAACAGGTACACAAAACAATAGATTCTCGTTAGTAATATCGATAATGAGTGTCCGATTGTTAGGTATCAGTCATTTTTAGGGTTCTATACCTAAAAGGTAAAAAATAAACCCTTCGACGCCATATATTAACCAGGTAAAAGAAATAATGGTATAATGTACGGAACTTGTAAATGATGGCTAGGTTAATAATGGATAATTCAGTAAAAAGTAACAATATTATAATAACTCGTAATGTATTGGTAGGTAGTAGATATAGCATATGAGTTTATAAATGAATTATAAGCTAGTGGCGCAAAATTATTGTCAGTAGTTAGAATAGTTTGAAGCCTCCATTTGTCCTCGGTGAACCAACGAGATTGTCAGATTATATTTCTAACTAACTGCCGGTCCCAATATCCTATCGATCCCTTACTATAGTTACCATCGATAGCAGTGGAAAATATCAAAAAATTCAATGATATAATTTAGTTTCTATGTTTACAGCCGGCTAACCGATTGTAAATATACTATCTAACTATATATTTCAGATTATTTATCATTAAAACTTCGCGTGACTTAACCATTTTCAATTATTTATCTTTTAATTTTGTAAGAAGGTGTCGAAAACGCGTGAATTTTTATTTTTTTCTATACACACTTGGCCAGAACATCGATCACACGTA
This sequence comes from Furcula furcula, assembly GCA_911728495.1. Lineage (NCBI taxonomy): Eukaryota > Metazoa > Arthropoda > Insecta > Lepidoptera > Notodontidae > Furcula > Furcula furcula. The sequence continues at coordinate 22,034,928 of OU452248.1, forward strand.
ACCACTTCATTATTCTACTAAGTTTTATAATTTGGAAACACTAATATATTTTTTTTTCGAACATACTGCACCGAAAACAATCGTATAATAAAAATTTATAGAATAAAAACTAACAAAAAATGGATGTCATTATGAAATATTGAAGTTTGAACAAACTAGGTATTTTATAATTTGTAGTATTATTCATTAATTCGTCTTATTCGCATCCCGTTCGATGCATTGCTATTAGTCAACATTTCTTTAGTCCTTCCTTCAAGGTCGCCATTGCCATCGAGAGCACCAAAGAGACAGTGCCTATACCGTCGCATGTATGTGTGACATTTATACTGTTCGAATGGTCGGCGTGCCTACTGGTGTGTGTAAGTTTGTTAGAAGAAAATTTGTGAATGTGTGCAAATCGAAACCCGGCCTGTTAAAACCTTTACAGCTTGATTAGCGGGCCTCGCGGCGCGAACGCGCGAAGTTTAAATCTCCGCGTACCTAGGAATAGTTCAATGCACTTTGCTCGATGCCGCGGCGCGCTGATTGATTTCAAACTTTTCGCGCGAATTTGTTTATTTATATCGATGAAATAATTCAAAACAAAATGTTATTAAGCACATAAATTATTTTTGTTATCATGTATTGTTCCGGAAATCACAGGGTATGCAAACACTTTTTGCCTATATGGACTGCACGCCACTGATCGATAGCTATTATGACATATTTCCGTTTCAATAAACAAAGACAGATAAGAAAAATTGGAAGCTAGGAAGGAACCTTTACTATTGATTGATCTATCTTTCCGTGGCCAAAGCTTACCAAGTTACAAAAGTAGGTTTATAGAAAATGAATGTCAAGTGTTTCTATAACAACTTATAGTAAGGGATCGATAGGATATTGGGACCGGCAGTAAATCAACTGGCAACCGGCAGGAATAGCTTTAACGCTCTTTATTAAGTGGCAATAGGTTAAAATGATTACAATAACTGCTACCACAAGACTAAAAGAATACATAATTATAATGATTTGTTTTAATTATACATTTGATAAACTTAGTTATGATATGATGCGCAGTTCATTTGTTCGCAAGTTTAAAAAAAAAAACAAAACGAAACAGCATTTAAAATTAACCTTAGGTGAAATCCAAATAATCCTTCCACGTTTTAACTTATTCGGCCTATATAAAATTTAAATGGAAAGCACTTGATACTCCTTGAATAATTCCGTGCACCAAAGTGCTTCCGAGAAAAAGTGCCAACGGTTACTTAAGAGCACCAATAGTAGGGGGAGTAGTAAGCTTCTAACAACATAAATTTCGTTACAAAACAAAGGGCTTAACAAAAGGTACTAAGTATAAATAAATTAAAAAATCTTTTTAAAAAAAAATTGAACCGACTTCAATATCACTGAAAAGTATAAAATAATTGAAATATTATTGAAGTTGGTGTTAGCGTACCTGCTGTGTATATTTGGCACCAACTTCAATAATATTTCAATTATTTTATACTTTTCAGTGATATTGAAGTCGGTTCAATTTTTTTTTAAAAAGATTTTATTTTAAACTTTTTAGTGATATTTTCATATATAAAGATTGAACCATCGAAAACCGTAAAATTATCTAGGTAGGTTATGATCACATTATCGTCTACATAGTTTTACATAATTCATGTTTCTGCAGAAAATAATATCCGGTCGTAATGAAATTTGCATGGAAACATCATAGTAGTTTACTCTCTCGAATAAAAAAAGAATCATCGAAATCGGTTCATAATTGTCAGAGCAATGTAATGGAGAACATCAGTTTTATGGTTTTTACCAGATAAATTCCTCCACATCGTTCATGGTCCTCCAGGAAGTTCTTATCCGGTTGTAATAAAATTCATACAGATTCAATACAGTGGTTTCTTCTTTCGAATAAAAAAAGAATCATTGAAATTGGTAAATATTTGCCAGAGTTATGACCATTTTTGTCCGACCGAGCGAGTCCGAGCGACTAAAACGTCATCTATATAGGCTTTCTTGCAACTCTCAGTGCGCAGTCACCATTCTTGTTTTTTAGGAACTACTTATTACTAAGCAATAATTTTTTTATGGGACCCAATCAATGGATTGAAGAATGGATGGAAGAAAGATTTTTTCAAATCGGTTAATAATTGCTAGAGTTATGCGCGAACATACATAAAAAAAAAAAAAAAAAAAAAAATATATACAGACGAATTGAGAACCTCCTCCTTTTTTGAAGTCGGTTAAAAATATGACTGTTGACTAATAAGTAGTAAATGTTTTTTTTTATATTTTAAAATCAATCCTAGAACCTCCTAAGGGTTCAAATTCAAAAGCAATAATATTCAAAAGGATGGAATTTATGTTACACATTCGATATTTGAGTTCGAATTTAGAGTTTTTGAGTGTGACAGGGGTAACGCCGAGCCGGTCAAAATGGAGGAGTCCAATTAGGGAATAACTTTACAGATAATGGTAGCCAACCAAAGTAACCTTGTATATATGGCCTTGTCTATGCCAAACGTATGCTGCTGGCAGCAAGAGGGAAGTCTCCTTTTACGTGTGTTGGTAATAAGCTTCTATCCACAGCTGGAAAGGGAATGACAAGGAAAAAGAATAATTAAAATAGAATCAAGAAAAAGAATTTGAGAAGAAATTGTGAAGTAGATACATAGGTAGGGAGACTGGGTACTGTTGTGACAATTTTCATTAGATCGCCCATAACTTTGTTATTATTATAGTTAGCTGGAAGAAAGGTGTTATTTACAGTTAAATGTACATTTGTCTACGTATAAATACTACAATTTTGCTTTTAAGTGCTATGGTTAACATATAGGAAGCAATAAGAAAAAAAGAAAAAAAATGTCACAATCGACCCCACCCCAGGGACGGTTGTGCCAGTGCCTGGGGTCGCAAGTGACAGGTTCAAAAATACACCAAATTGGTCTATAATCAAAAATAAACGGTAGCTAGGTATATCAAACTCAGTGAATAAGCTGAAAATGTCATCATAAGAAATAATAAACATAATTATGAACATGCAATTTGTTGCATGTTCAAACTTAGTTTACACAAACGGACTCCTTTCCGTCTTCCTCACACATTGTCAGGGCATATAAAACCAAATACTTGTGTCACAACCGTACCCAAAAAATATGGCACAACCGTACTCATTGCAGGCATTCGGAAAAAAAAACAATTGCCGTGACTATACCGATTAATCTGCGTACAAAGTAATCACTGCTATTTAACTACCGATGTTTAACTTTTAGCGAGATATGACATTCATTACTCTATCTGTACACATGAATCAACAATTACTAAAAGATATCGAAGAAAAAAAATTACTTTTCATTGATAAAAAGTAATGTGGTACTCTGCAAGCAGAAACGTCGCGCGATTGCTGATGCAATTCTGTGGAACAGATGCAGACAAGAACGCTGCTCCTTTCTTCTCTTGCACCCATCCCGATATTCCTTATAGTTTCGCTAATACGACGACTGTCATAACCGTACCGTGGCACAATCGTACCCAGTCTCCCCTACTGTTCGTTGTAAACAATAAACTCGTGGAATATAACAACCGGAACGGACAAATCATTAAGGGATAATCTGGATAAAATCCGGAAAATCATCATGGGATAATCTGGATGAAGAATAAATTTTAAATGTAAAAAAGCGGACGATGCCAAAAATTAGTAAAATCTTTACGCATAATGTAAATCCGATTAGTACCTACATATTTAGAACTTCACGGTCTGTTTTTTTCGAAGAATAAACATATATATAGAGTAGACTATCGTGGGAGATAATGAAAAGTAAGATCATATAAGCCGATTGGTGGATCAGACAATCTCAATGATGAGACACACCTTTTGAATTACTTCTGCACTCTAAACTAGAACATGCCTGTTAACGGTGAGCTGCAGGCCTGTATTAAGTGATCAATGAGACGTTCGTGGCTCGCAGAAGAACAAGTAAAAACACAAAATTTATTCAATGTTTTACATCGTTGTTAAGGAAAAATAAACAACAAAACTTTATTTTTAAATCGCCAGTAAGTGGCACCTTTTTTTCCTTCTTTTTCCTGAAGCAGGTCGCACACAATGCTTATTTTCCTTCAAATATTACCTACCACCAGATTGGCACCAAATGATTCTTACGCCGCCGGCACACTAGGCTGTCGCGTCGTGACTCAACGCGTCAGCAGCCAATCAGATAGCTCGAACTGCGCCACGACACGCCATAATAGTGTGTCTCTAACCATACAAAATGTATGTAACCGATATGCCTGCTGACGCGTTGAGTCACGACACGTCAGCCTAATGTGTTTCTGGCTTTATGATGAGATTCACTACGAGGTTGGGTTTCTATAAAGTGTAGGTCTCACCCACGCTTTATGGCCCCTTAGTACGTATCATCCATCGGCTACTGTCACATTACTTATTAATTATTCTAAATGTTTCAGGACACTTACTGCCGCATCTACAAACGTCAATAGTTAATTATCATTATGCCATTTTTTGAGATCGGATTATTTCGACACTCACAGCCAATTAATCTATACTTATAATAAAACTGTAACAGGTCCAATTCTGTACATTGAAGATATTTTGAAAATTATATTTGGAGGGCATTTTATAACCGATACTGACGCCGTCTGCCGCTGTCTGTCTGTCTGTCTGTCTGTCTGTCTGTCTGTCCGTCCGTCCGTCCGTCCGTCCGTCCGTCCGTCCGTCCGTCCGTCCGTCTGTCTGTCTGTCTGTCTGTCTGTCTGTCTGTCTGTCTGTCTGTCTGTCTGTCTGTCTGTCTGTCTGTCTGTATCACGGCTGCGCATCACGCTGAAACTACTGAATGGATTCAAATGAAACTCGGCATGATTTGAAATCTTACTACGAGGTAGGACATAGGATACTTCTGATAATCTAGCACGGTTCTTTTGGGAGAGGGGATTAAAGTCAAAATGTGTACTTGGTTATACGCTTGGACCGATTTTATCAATTTTTCTTCATGATTATAATAAATATTAGTAAGGGAACACTCATAGAGAGTTGTTATCGAGGTTTTGTAATCGATCGGGTTAAGCAACGTTAGGTAAGGTCATTAAATCGATGGGTGACCGTTTAACGCCATTTGAACTAAACGGGTCCGTGCTTCGGAGAGCAAGTAAAAAGTGGGTCCCAGTTTTTAACCGACTATAAAAAAGGAGGTTATGTATTCGATGCGAATGTCTGTTATTAAAAGTTTAGTTAACGTACAAATAGCGCATGCGGAGCTGCGTGGGTCAGCTAGTAGTTAATACGCGGGTAGTAGGTACGTAGATGTATCAATTATCTCGTAATTATTAATCAAAAATAATCAAAGGAGGATCTGAGAGTCGAAATAAATAGATTTAAAAAATTACTTACTTATAATTAAAGTTAATGGACGTTTGTAAATGTGGCTGTTAGTGGCGGTGGGTATCAGAATGTTCGGTTCGTCCGATGGTAGGTGAAAAGCTCGATAATCCCGCAAACCGATTTCTCTAAATAATGATAACTTTGGAATTCCTGTTGCTAAGAAGCTTCATAAAGTTCGCCCTCCCGTGGCTTGTATAATCAAACATGGTTCATTATAACGAAAATTGTAACTTTATAAACATAATATCTTTGATATAATTATGCTTGTTAGGTTCCAATTGAGTTTGAGGTTATTATGTTTAGGCATGCAAGCGTATTATGCTCAGATGGTATCTATGGTAATTATTGAACTAGCTATTATTGCTCATATTTTCATTTGATTAGACAATATAAGATTTATCTTATTTAAAGAAGTTGGATGTAAAATATTGTTTGAATTTATAGGTTTTTTGCTTTAGATGAGAGAAACAAACAGCATAAATAGCTCATTCTATCGAACATACAATTAAAACGTCTAGCTAAAAAAAAATCTACTAATAATTAAATTTAGGTACATGGAGTGAACATAGAGTGCACTAGTGTTAATGAAACAACATTTGAGAAATTTAGAAAAATGTTAAATGAGCAGGTACTAATTAGAAATTTGTAATTATATGTACTTTCACAAAAAAATCATCAAATAATTACATATAAATAATATAAACTATTTTTATAAAAAATAACAACCGACATTAAAGAAAACGATCTAAAAAGCATTAAATTACAAAAATATATTGCAGTCGATGCCAGCAGGTGCTAGTGTTAGTTAAGTAACTGTGCTAAAATCAAGCCCTAAGGGTATAATGGGGTGTTAAAATTTGTATGAAACTTTTTATTATACGGGTTAATTGGCTCAAAGCACACTGAAATCCTTTACCAGTACTATACTTAAGTTAATTAAAATAAGATTAAAATACGTGTTTTATAAATTTTCAAATATACCTACCTAACCCTGGAAGCGCAGGGGTAGTGAATTTTGTATGACAAAAAATATTACACCATTTTCACGTTTCATCGAAAACAGCGGAAGTCATGTCAAACGCATCGGGGTCGAAATGGGTCATCAAAATTTCAAAGCGAGACTACTATACCGAGTAGGGTATAGGTATCATATAAAAAGGCTTCATTTGCACATTTCCAAACAGCTTTTTTTAATATGGGACTAATCCCACCACCCATTCTGTGACTCCTGTCAGCCAGGATCTACAGTGGTCACCAGTGAAGACACAGAGATTTGGCCCTCGGCGAGTCCCGGGGATACGCTAAATTGTCTTGGATCCCGCAACAAATCTAATCAACTTTCAGTGGGCAAGCCTTTGCAAAAACGCATGTTTTAAAAACGTACAAATAGTACGGTTCATAAACCTATACGTTCCAAGTACCTAGTGGTTGTACCTACTCGTATACGTTCAAATGAAGTCTTATGTATCATATAAACGATAAATAGTTTGTTCAAATCAACACCAAAACGAGATATCTCTCTAAAACCAAAAAGTGGTCCTATATAACCTACTCTCCCCTATATTTGATCCATTTGCTTATAAATAATTAATTAAGTGTATTTAAACTGTGGTTGTATCGTAGGTGCATATAGAAGTATTAGGTAGATATGGAATACTAATTTTCCAATATCGTCCTCTAATCACTGAAAGTTTATGTCGTTTGCACAAACTTTGCTGTCTTCTTAGTACAATCATTAAAAAACTTTATGATTGGTTTTAAAACATTCAAATAAAGAGAACGTCTACATTTTGTTCCCAACTCAGAATGTTGTTTATTCAGTGTCCTGTAAACATTTGAAGAGTATTTTGAAGCTTAGAAACTTTTCAACAAAAAGTTATGTTTTGGTTGGTTCGTGGTTTTCAGTTTCAACAGATGGATCTTTATAGCGTAGTTTTAATTACATACAGCTTGCAACAGAAACAGTTACTGTTTCTTCATTAAAACATGTTTCATTTACACAGTGAAATGTCAAAAATATTTTCAATAAATATTCTCTAATTTTTGATAAAGTCTTCGTTCTTTTTTAGCGTACGACTGTCCATCATTCAAAAAATACTATTGTTTCAATAGGTTGAATTCTTAGTATATCATTTATTTTTGATCATTTTACTTTACAATTCAGTACTACCTATCGATGGGTGACTTTTGTATCTCATTCGATACGATCTTACATTCCATTTGTTGTTTCTACCTTATTTCGTTTACTAAAGATAACGCGCACACACACACGCTACACAAATATCACCTTGGAAGGTTGTGCTAATGAAAAAATAACAGCTCTAAGCAATTAAGGAATTAATTCTAATTTAGTGAAGTGGAACGCTGTAGTCAAGGCGGCGGCAGCGTGGCATCGGCAATATGGCGTATCGTCACGTACGCCATTCCCACCGACATTCATATGATTTCTTAATAAAGTGCGACCCGACCTCGAGCCAAGCGCCCATATCAATAAGAGCGGAGGGAATTTAATGAAATTCCATTTAAGAATTCCTCTCCGGCTGCTAGGTGGGTACATTCCGTATTTCTGCGTCATATCGTCGCGCCCTTATTTCTCCTAATTGGTCTCAAGTATTTTATTTGCGTGCCCACTCATCCTCGGAATTTTATGACAGTCAATTAATGTTCGCAAGATCATTTTTGGGCGAGAAATGTTTTCGTTACAAAACGTGGGAATATTTATTATTCACGTTAAAATGATACTTATAATTTAATCATTCGCAGTATGAAGGGCACCCAAGTTCGGTATAATTTTACCAACTACTAATAGTTGCGGTGGTAGGTAGCAGCCGTTATGGCCTTAACACGAGCATACCGTTTGCTTGATGGTAAGTGTCATGACTGCCCAGTTGCATTGCACTGACATTTAAGACATTAGTTATTAAGTCTCCTGAGCCCCTCACCCCTTTCTGATGGCCGCCAGCGTCCACGGCTTTAACACACACATAGAGAAACACTGATTCAGCTACTTTTAGAAGTCGCCAAACACACAGAAAAGTAAATGACTTAAGTTCGTTCTTCCTATATTTAAGAAGAAGAATAGAATAGAGAAATAACGGCTCTTAAAATTTAAGCATTGGACCAGACCAGACTATGAATTAACGCTATATTGGTCTGTGTCGGTCAAAAAGAAAATGATTAATTATTTAAAAATTGTAGGTACTTATTTAAACTATTTAGACTTAGCGTGTTTCAGTAAACAATAGTTCGGCTATCCGGCATATTTCGGCTTGATAGGGTATCAGGCCGAAATTGTCGCTGACATCGTATACCTTTACCATTGTGGGCCGATGTTCAAAGAAGGCAATTACGATAATATCGTCGTTCGCCGGTATCGTTGGTCCTTTCACATTAAATCGATTTTCAATTCGAATAAGAAGACTCGATTAGGTGCGATTGTCACCTACGTGAGGGGATTCGTGGGTGATTTGTATTGTCGCGCGAGTCACGCGACAGCAATTTTCCAACAGGTTGTAAAAGGATCATAAAGTGTTAGATGCGTACCGAGAAACGCGACTGCTGTGAAATTATATGAGAGAATATTATTTTCTCCCACGGCTTTTCCTTTGAAAGCTTCAATGAATAAAGAAATAATATTTAATATTATTGCAATTTTATTCTACTCATATGCTATATTATTATTGTTTTTTTTAAGCTTTAAAACGGGTATACATCCTTACATTAAAATAACAGTTCGTCGTAAATTAGAGCTGTAGTGTATGACTTAATGACTATTGAGGTATTATGTACTGATAATGGCAAATAATCGTTTACGGATCTAACTACTCGTTACTTTATACTTTTATCTACTTCATCAGCAGCCGAATCATGTCCATTTCGGAACAAAAGCCCTTCCCGTTAGAAGGGAGGGGTTGATATAATTCCCAAGCTTGGCAGGCGTCTTGGGGATCGCAGTATAGGTAATTTCCTGGGGATCGCAGTATAGGTTTTCCCTAAGTCGTCTCTTACGGACACCCAACGGGAGGAGATGGGAGGGCGTTATTCTAACCAGGACACCCCAGAGATTACGTTTTACCTACTTACATTTATCTTAATGCATACCAAAAGCCATTTACCCATTGAATGAAATAAACACCTAAATGGCTGTTGACGGAAACCAATTTGAATAAAAACAAAGAGTAGGTACTTAATATGAATAAAAACAATGTTCAGAAGGAAATGTGATATGTTAAGGACACGGTAAATTCATTTTCCTTGTCAGGTTTTGCAGGATGAAAAAGATGGACCTCGAATGTTTCCATGTTGGGACTGCAAAAAATTGGGATCGTAATTTTCCGTTTCCGGATATTTTTCGGCTTTAAAAAACTGTTATATCCACATTGCGAAAGCGCATTTTTAGTTCTTAATTGTCTGGGCGGTGGGATCATATTCGCTTGTAACGTACTGCAGTACGTTACAATTGTACACAATTGAATCAACTATAGTGTACAAGTAAATTTAAAATTAATGTTGGTTCTGAAAAATATGTTGTTTTATACTTAAACTTATAATGCTTAAGATTTTGTAACTGTGCAACTATTATGAAACTACAAAGAAGTAACGTAGGTAAACGTAAAAATCTAATGTAAATACTCATCCGCAGTCAATGATATTGTATTTATTATCATTGGAACGTCAAGTTGGTTTCTTCAAAACAAACATTTCTTAGATATGTAATAGCATCTGCTATTTGTTTTTTCATACTGGCAGTCATGGCAATATAAAGGTACTATTTATTTCATCGTTCTTGCTAGCAAGACCACATGTGTCGCTCCTAGTTTTCCAACATAAGTGCTTTGCAGTAGGAGTTAAAAACGTCATAATTTAGAGCACAAACGCGCGTCAGCCAGGGCTCGTTTGTAGCCTTCCTATTTTTAATTACGTACAAGTATATAATTAATCATACTCTTTATGGCAATTGGCTGTTTCAGTTATGAATACTAATTCTGTACTCACTAATCATTCACTGATTTTCTTTCTCTGAATGTATGTAACCTTAGATAAACATAGTCTCTGACTAAATATTGTATAAATTGTAAAACCTTAATTGGCTGTAAGATTTACATGTATGTCTACGTTTACTACTATGTCTAAGAGCTGTGGTTTTTGTAATAAACATAAAATAAAATAAATAAATAAGAAATTCGTCTACGAAGATTGTACGGTGTACGGAATTTTAGTTTAGCCATAAATCAGGTGATGCCACATATCTTTCCAGAGATATTACTTATGGAGTCGACAAATTGTCCAGCTCTAATAAAACTAAACAAAAATATATCAAAAAGCAGACTAGATTCAGTAACATAATTCTTCCAAAGATATCTTTGGAAGAATATGTTACTGAACCTAGTCATTAATTAATATTAATTATGGAGTCGATAAATTGTCCAGCGCTAATAAACTATACGAAAAGAGAAAACATGTTTCTAAAGACACGAGACAGTGGTAACTTTTGAAGAGCATCGTGCCCACAGCTTCGGATTCACCGGCATTAATAGTTATAATAAGTTTAATATTCAATTCATCCAACTTCGTTAATTTAAACAGGAACGAAACTAACTAAATTAATTTCCGTAACACAAACTTGAATGTTAACACAAGGTTCACGTTTTATTGAAATAATTACACCTTTTTACTCTTTAATATATAATAATACCAGCCCTTGTTAATGTCCCACTGCTGGGCACTCTTTAATATACGGTTTTTCTTTAAACCCTCGCATTTTAGCCGCGTTCGTAAATAATAAAGATTTTCTAGGTCAGTTTCACCAAAATTCTAGACTGCATTTATTTCAGTTATCATAAAAATATTAAATATTGCATCAAATGACAGAAATACGAGCTAGATTTTGCAATTTCGGTATGCCTTTGACGTAGAGCATAAAAATAAGATAGCAGGGGAAAATAACGGTTAGAAAATCGTTTTAAAAATACGATTGGTGATTTTATTATTGGACCGGAATTCAGTATCTTTTTTGAATTCGAATACGGGCAATTTTTTGTTTTAGTACATTGAAGAAGCAAGCTTAATTATTTAGTTCTTCACCGTCCATCCGTCCGTCGTCCGTAACGTTGTGAGAGCACTGGTACCCCTCCTAATACAAGTTTAATCTTAATTTGGGTTGTACCAGAGTTCAAAATAACACTGTACTCTTTGGGATTTAATTTATTTAGAATGTTTTTACATGAAATTTTGTATATGTGTTGCCATGTCACCTTTTTGTGAATAAATATTATTATTATTATAGTTTTGATTGGTGTAAATGAAGGGTTCAAATACGCATAATTTATTGTTGTTACGTTGTTACACCATAAAATCCTCATTTGTTTATATATTTGCCACACTTTACACCAATTTAGCTGTTCCAAGATATCTTCCAGAAATTATTGTTTGCCCTAGTCTTTTATCCATTCTTCAGCAAACGTGACCGAGCCCATAATAATTTAGTTTCTGAGGTCTGAAAGAATTGTGTCGCATGGACACCGTTCTTCATCGGCTTTTGAAGATACACGTCAAACGATTTGTTTCATACCTGAACAGATTTGAACTAAAGAGCTTGTCCTGGATCTAGCCATTATGTGAGAATAAAAAATGTCTCTCAGGTCATGTCCCTGGTAATAAATACTATGTTTGTGGAAATTCATTGCGGTACCTACCTACCATGAGTGAGTTTTCTTGGTTAGTCTTGATTTTGTCATTTTTATATTATATAATTATCTTAGGGCGATAAACAAAGTAGCAAATCCCTTATGTAGGCTACCTTATGTAGGTGGTAAGTCTCGTGTGCAAAGGACCGTCCTGGTAGGTCCCACCGCAGTGTCAGGTATTCTGCAGTCAAACAGCTGTGTGTAAACATTGCAGTATTCCTGATAAAATTGCAGGACACAAGAGGCTTCATAACTAATTTCTCAGGTGACGCGCGGCAGTGTAATGCAGCTCTCTATAGGCAGGCATCTCGCTTCATCAGGCGAACGTCTTGTCACGCCACTAGGTTGAGATAAACTTTTTTTATATTTTTTTTTCATAATATTCTAGGACAATCTACACACGGTCATCCGATTCCAAACTAGGCACAGCCTGTACTATGGAAACCAGACAACTGATACTAATACTACACACATATACTTACATAAAACACCCAGACACTTGGTGGGAATCGAACCCACGACCTAGTGGCTAGCGGCCAGGGTTTCTAACCACTAGACAAACAGGCCCATCAAACTATCCGAATTCGAATTATTGCAGTGTTTAATAACCGGTCATAAAGTAGCAGCGTGTAATATAGCTGTGTTTTCGTGAGAGGATGTGGTGTAGGATGTGGAGTAGCATATCGTTTCCTGCTTTACGTGTTTTCGCATTTCCACTTCCTACATTTGCATAACAAACAAAGCTTCGATCACCGATCCCCATAACACTCGTTATGAGAGGGCAACACAGCGATTTTCGATACATGGGGATACAAACAAAAACTCTCTCTTGATTAAATGTTACCTACGCACTATACGTATAAGCCTATTCGGCTCGAACGCATGGATTAAAATAATTTCAAAATAAATTAGTATTTTGGTTTTCTTTTTTATTTAATACTAGCTGACCCGCGCAGCTCCACCCGCGTTTTAATTACATTTTGCTCCCCTTTTCTCCCTACTCCCTTGATTTATCTCTCTCCATCTCTCTCTCTTATAAGAAAAATCTAATTCTATGCTCTTTCCCTCCCCTCCCGCTTCGGTCCCCGTCACACTTCCCCTCTTCCTCTCCCCGTTGTCCTCTCTGAACCCTCTCCCTCCTCTCTCTTCTCCCAACTTGCTCCCTCTCACTCCCCCCCCCCTTGCTCCACCTAACTCCTCCGATCACTCACTCCATCACCCTCCCCTCTCCCTCTCTTGCACCCTCCTCTCGTTCTATATATCCTCGTCAATCATGGTATCAGCGGCATAAAATATACTTTATAACCTATTCTAAGACCTACCCGCAAAATTTCATACATATCGGTTCACCCATCTATTTAAAGACCTTGCCTTATGTTGCTTAACCTTAACCTAGCGGCATGAAATATACTTTACGACCTATTCTCAGACCTACCTGAAATGCACACAAAATTTCATACAAATCAGTTCACCCATCAATTTAATGACCTAACCTAACGTTGCTTAACCTTAACCTACCGAGATAAAAAGTATCCTATGTCTGTTTCCTGGTTCTAAGCTACCTCCCCACCAATTTTCAGCCAAATCGGTTCAGCCGTTCTTGAGTTATAAATAGTGTAACTAACACGACTTTCTTTTATATTTATAGACTAGCAGACCCACGCAGCTCCGCCTGCGCTATTATTACGTTAACTAAACTTTTAATAACAGACCTTCGCATCGAATACATAACCTCCTTTTTTATAGTCGGTTAAAAACTGGGACCCACTTTTTACTTGCTCTCCGAAGCACGGACCCGTTTAGTTCAAATGGCGTTAAATGGTCACCCATCTATTTAATGACCTTACCTAACGTTGCTTACCCCGATCGATTACAAAACCTTGATAACAACTCTCTATGAGTGGTCCCTTACTAATATTTATTATATTATAAAGAAAAATTGATAAAATCGGACCAGTATAACCAAGTACCCATTTTGACTTTAATCCCCTCTCCCGAAAGAACCGTGCTAGATTACGGGATAAAAAGTATCCTATGTCCTACCTCGTAGTAAGATCTCAAATCATGCCAAGTTTCATTTGAATCCATTCAGTAGTTTCGGCGTGATGCTCAGCCGTGATACAGACAGACAGACAGACAGACAGACAAACAGACAAAAATTAAAAAAAATACATTTTCGGCCTCAGTATGGGTTATAGAATGCCCTCCAAAAATAATTTTCAAAATATCTTCAATGTACAGAATTGGACCTGTTACAGTTTTATTATAAGTATAGATTAAAGTTCTATAGTGATTGTATGTTCGATTTCACCGATAGATGACGCTGTTCATAATGTAAATCACGCTAACATCGTAAATTACTGTCTAATCATATTTGATAATGAAAGTTCTAAGTTTTTCGCATCTTGCTTTTATTTATCAGATGACCGTGTGTGGATTGTCCCAGAATATTATTATTATTATTGTTGCGACTGTAATACAATACCTATACACTACCTGGACTTCGGGAGTATCATTAAAATTTCATGTCTGCTCAGTCCCTATTGTATATAGCGTAATAATAGATATCTTAATGATTAACTAATTAGTTTATAATTACCCTATTCACATACAAAGGAAATTACGTGGTAATATGTGCAAGTAATGTTTCACTGCTTAGCCCCTATGAAACATAGCGTGATGTTTTATATACCAATTTATACCCCTACTTCTACACAACACATCAGTGAAAGTCCTATCAGAATCCATCCACGGGTTTTCAAATGATACCTGGACGAACAGAACGACAGACAGACAGACAGACAGACAGACAGACAGACAGACAGACAGACAGACAATAATTCCAAAAAAAATTGTTTTGGCCTCTATGTCGATAGTATTCCCACATAGAAATTTTGGAAAAATATTCAATGTACAGAAAAAGTGCTCTTTGAGTTTTATTATAGTATAGAAGATGAGCGTGTACTTGACCGCAAACCTACCTGGTGGAAAGCGGCGCTGCAATCAACGCTAGCCTATTACAAGCCTATAGTCTCCAGTCCGTAGCGTCATTATAATTATTTAATATTGTAGTTTATTTACCACTAGCCGACCCGCGCAGCTCCGCTCGCGCTCTTTTTACCTTAGCAATTTTTTTAATAGCATCCATTTGCGTTGAATTCATAACCTTTGTTTAAAGTCGGTTAAAAACTGGTGTCCACTTTTTACTTGCCCTCCGAAGCACGGAGACACTTAGGTAAATCAAATGGCATTAAACGGTCACCCATCTATGAATGACCTTGCCTACCGTTGCTTAACCTGATCGATTGCCACATATTGATAACAACTGTCTATGAGTGTCTCCTTATTTTTTAATAGCATTAGATACATACGCGTTAAATACATAACCTCCGTGTTTTAAAGTCGGTTAAAAATTGGGACTCGCTTGTTACAGTGCTCAGTTCAAATGGCATTAAACGGTCACCCATCTATATAATGACCTTACCTAACGTTGCTTAACCTGATCGATTGCCAAACATCAATAATAATAGTAACTGTCTATGAGTGTCTCCTTATTATTATTTATTATAATTTTGATGAAAAATTGATAAAATCGGACCACGCGTATAACCAAGTACCAATATGACTAATCTCTTTTCCCAAGGGAACCGTGCTTGATTACGGGATAAAAAGTATCCTATGTCCTTCCTCGTAGATAGATAGATAGACAATTCTTTATTGCGCACAAACAAACAGATACAAAAAGAATAAGACACAAATTAATAAAACATGCAACAGTGGGCGGCCTTATCGCTAAAAGCGATCTCTTCCAGGCAACCTTTAGTAGTATTACCTCAAATCTTGCCAAGTTTCGTTTAAATCCATTCAGTAGTTTCGGCGTGAAGCGCGGCCATGATACAGACAGACAGACGGACAGACAGACAAAAATGAAAAAAATTACAGTTTTGGATTTAGTATCGGTTAGGTTGGTCGGTTTAGGGGAGCGCCCTCCAAATATAATTTTCAAAATATCTTCAATGTACAGAAATGGACAAGTTACAGTTTTATTATAAGTATAGAAGTTGGTCAATCCATATATCGTGCTAATTACCAGCCACGTGATCTCCTGTCTTTAGATTTGCCAATAACCATAAGCCTTTCTAAACTCGACCTACCCTTCCTCATAATACTATATACAGTTGGACTGGCTCCCCGGCCGCTGGCATTCCTACGTCTACACGCCAACCAACGACTAATCGCCATTTCGCTTTAATGCACCTTATTACAATCTGTTAAAGATGTGAGTTGCATGCACAGCACTTGGCCAGATGATATCATTAAGTGCGATTGTATGAATTGAGTGGAGTTATGACGCAGCATGAAGATTCGGGGAAACACCCTCGCGGTTCTCAAATTTGCAAGGCCGACTTGGCAGTCATCGCGATAATAAATGATCTTGTTGAAACGCTACCCTGAGATATATTAGGCCGTTGGCTTACTGGAATAATGGTAGTCAGTATAATTAGCATAATGGTATATACTTCTGCCTAAATATTTGGTTTCAAATGTTTTAGGGCCGGAGATAATGTAACGACTTAAAACTGTCAACAACAGTTGGCAAAAACGCGTCTGCTAAACACCCCCGCGGCTGCTATCTCCCAGCGTCCCCTAGGCCTGCATTTTCATCCCTGTTTTTACATAAGGCAAGCATTATTATTCAAAGATTGTATTTATTAAGGGAGTGCTGTACTGGATATTATTTACCTAAAGTGAATTGTTTAACCGTAGGTCTTTTACGGAACAGGATTTGACTTATAATGTAAAAAAGCTTTTGTGAAAATAACAGCTTGATCCGTGATGCCATATGAAATGAAATTCGTTGAAAACTTAAAGTGTTCAATTAATATATAAAATATTACAATAACTTTTTCTATTGAAGTAAATAAATCTTTCGTCATTAAATAAGCAAACCATTAAGTAATTTAATTATCTGTATAACCTATGTTTATAATATCCACATTATATTAAGGGGTCAACTATCTTAAGCATATTTTAGGCTTCTATATCTCAAAATAGTGTAATTTACTAATTTCGTTTTATGTACGTTCAATTTAACCAGTGTACCCTGTACAATGTATTTGGTAAATTTTGGTAGTTCAGATAGCTTTATCGAACTGAGCACCGTTGTATAGAATGCAGGGTCGTTATTCATGCTCGCAATTCATGCAACGTATTAAATCAACTGTAATATTGTATGTATATTCATAAATGTAGTAAGTACCTACTATTGTGCACTCCTTATCTGGATGTTTCTCAACTATGGTGGTATAATGCTTTTACATATTCGATTTAACACATCGCTATTTTAAAGATGTGTGGTTGATCGTAGCAAAAACCGTTGTTGATCTTGAGAAAAAATATGAATTTGCGTAAATCTTGAGGCAATACCAAAAGATTTTCCCAGAAATATCCTCTGCTCGGCAATCAGACTTTTGGCCTTTGCCGTTCAATTCCTTAAACAAAGTTTGCACCAATTTATTGAAAGTTAAAGTTACTAATAAACTTACGCTGTAACCGCTGCGAGGCAAAACGTTTACAGCGAAAACATCACAGAGATAATTGACAAAATGGATGAAAACCGATTAAGCTGACGCTAATCTTTCTCGTTTAACGTTAAATGTCAGCAGTCAGACGCCATAACTTGTTGGGTATGCGTTTCATAGTTTAGATAAAGGGTTCATAAGCTCTGAGCCGCGGCTGACGAGTTCTGGGATAATCCGTGGGGAATTTTCGACAAATCTGGTCAGAGTTATAAACGTGTAGCTCTTACGTAATAGATTATTATTTATTGAACTAGTGTAGCTTAAATTAATTTTATTAGGCGGTAGGTATATTGAGCAAGGGATGATCCAGCCAAGTATCAGATATTATTATGGTGCCAAGTAGCTTGAGGGCGCTTATCATAGATACTTCAATAAAGATCTAAAAAGTACTTATATGAATTTGGAGTACGTATCGTACGTATTTGAATCCTATGCGCGGGGCATGTTTGTTTCGTAACAGATATTTACACATTGCCGTATTCCAATGTGAAGGGCACAGTAGCTACTGAAATTAAAGGGGTCAAGGCATGAGACTTAATAACTAACATGGTGGCGAGCAGAAGTGCAATACAGCTGTCCATGTCGTATCGCTTATCATCTGGCGACCATCCTGCTTGTGAATGAGGCATAATATTATAATAGATATTGATATCAGCACTTATCAGATGTCAGAACTCTGAGTACTTATAGCAGTAAGTTTCTTAATAAATAGTCTGACCAGTCATAGAACCTAAAAAGCTAGAAAGTACAATAGATTTACAAGTAAAAGTAAAAGAGACGCTTTGTCATGAATCTTGGCATTCTATAGACGAATATTAATTTGAGCATCGGGTAAAAACATTTTCAATACAGTGGATATGTATTCGGCTTGTTATGTGTAGTTGGTAATCGAAATGATTGATTACTTTGTGGTACAATGGGGGATCCATCTCAGCTAGGGGACGGGAGGAGAGTCAATGATCGATCCGCTCGCTGAGCGTGGCCAATTATCATAATATAAGTCGAGTTTGGTAGAAAACTGGAGTGTTTTCAAACGTAGACATAACTGGAATAACAGAAATTTAGCCTTTGGAAACATAATTTCGCGTATAATTTTGAGGGCAATGAAATGCGAGCTTCACGAATTAGGATTCGAGATCTATGCGATGATTAAATTAAAGTTGTGTTTTCGTGGGGGACTAGTGATTTTTTTCGAGTTCATTCGAGCTTTTGTATAATAAGTTACTGAAATATCACCTGTACACTATTTATTGATCATAGTTGAACAAGCCGAAATCACAGCGATATTGATGCTTCCTATATTGTATTTAAATGTATCAACATTCTAATAAAAACTGTTAAATAATGGTATTTTAGTAGTTTTAAAGAAAAAGTGATTGGTTATCAACCATCTTGATAAAACCAGTTTCAAATAAAAAAAACCGCATTCAAATCCGTAGACTCACTAGAGAGCCACATACAGCCAGACAGATAGGCTTCAAACTTATAACAATACGCATGTTTGGTAGGGAATTAACATTCTAACACTCTAGATTATTGTTTAAATGTTATTCCTGTAACCATTTTAATTCAAGGTAATAGACAGAAAATATTTAACGACAATATAAATGTGTACACTATTGTTATATTTGAGGGGAAAGCAAACAATTAACAAGGAAGCTGACCTAAGTATATTTATTCAATTTTTACAAGGAATAAATAGCCACGAGCGAACAAATACGCCTATTTCTATATAAATAAACTCCTGTTTGTACCTACTATACATTTTGTCTGCAAATAATGATAGTGTTGACCCATAGACAAAAAAAAATATAACTACTTTGGACTAGCCCGGCCTTAGCGAGCAAAATTAACATCAAAAACTTGTAAAAAGTCAATAATGAGAATGTGCCTACATTCTATGACAAGATAATTGAATGAGACAACTTTATTTTCATATGTATATTTTGTATATTTACTAAAGTATTTAATATAAAAAGCTGCAAATCTATGGCATATATTTAATCTCTGCCGATAGACAACAATTTGTTGACTTCCCCTCGATTCAGTTTTAATCCGAGTGTGCAGCTAAATAAATTACACCACATTCAGCGACACGCTCAATGCTTGCAGACCATTTATTTATTGATACAGTGAGACGTGGAAATTCAGTATTACCACTCTGTGATAACCTTTGGATTTGCGGTTGCAAACGAAAACAACCTTTATTTATACCTACCTAACTACTATTTTAGGATTAGGAATTAATATAAATGGAGAGTATCTAAATCACCTACGTTTCGCAGACGACATTGTCATTATTACCGATAATCATAAAGACCTAAACACTATGCTACAAGACCTGGATACAGAGAGCAGAAAATGTGGGTTAGAAATGAACCATAGTAAAACATGTATAATGACAAATGGAATAAAAGCTGAAACAGTTATAAATGGCAGTTCTATTCAATACATAGAAAATTATACATACTTAGGCCAAAATATTTGTTTACAAAGCCAAACAACTACGGAAGTGGAAATAAGAATTAAGAAAGCATGGGGAAAATATTGGGCTCATAAGGATATCTTTAAATCTAAACTTCCTATATCACTGAAAAAAAGAGCTTTTGATTCAGTAATACTACCTACTCTACTATATGGTTGTCAAACGTGGGCCTTAACAGAGAAGATACTCAGAAAAATACAAGTATTTCAAAGAGCTATAGAAAGGAGTATGTTGGGCCTACGCTTGTGTGATAAAGTCAGAAACTCTACTCTAAGGAAAAGAACAAAAATAATAGATGCAACAGAATTACTATGCCGACTTAAATGGAGATGGGCTGGTCATGTTGCCAGACAAAAAGACGGACGATGGAGTGAAAGAATATTGCACTGGCACCCTAGAGACGCAACACGACCCCGAGGACGTCCTTACCGCCGATGGTCTGACGACATAGATGCAGTTGCGGGCGCTACGTGGTCTAGAGACGCACAGGATAGAAGACATTGGAAAACTTTGGAGGAGGCCTACATCCGTAAATGGATGACCCAATTAAAATGATTTATTATTTTGAAATTAAATTAACATATAAATTTTATTTAATCTAATCAAATCTAATCAAATGTATAAATGTTCAATTTCTATTATTTTGCATGAAAATTTAATTGTAATGTACTTATTATTATTATTGGGAAATAAAGGCTATTTATTTATTTATTATTTATTAACTACTATTTTAGGACCGACTCTTACATGCTTATCTAACACATGGAATTAATCATGATACTTTTCAATTAGGTGATCGGCCTGTATTTCCCTAACTAGTAAGGACCAAATATAAAAATTGTTGCTTTGGTTTGCAAAGTAAGCGGTTTCCCTCTGCGCCACTGAGCTTACAATATTACTCTTTTTTGAGGTCGGAGGAGTATTGCGTCCTCCTAACTGGGCAAATACCTTCATATAGAAGACCTGATTATAGGAGTTTAGAATTCGATTGAGATCAAAATTATCATCATCAGTCGAAAGACGGCCACAGCTGAACAAAGGGCTCCCACTTAGAAGCGAGCGGTTGCTATAATCCCCAAGCTTGGCAGGCGTCTTGACAGGTGGTATAGGTGGTAGGTAATCCAATAGAAAGACACTGCTGTCCGTCTTTAGTTTTCCCTTAGTCGTCTCTTACGACAACCAATGGGAGGATAAGGGTGGGTGCTATTCTTACCCGGACACCCCACGGGCCATTAAAATTATAATTTGGTACAATTTAAAACTAAATTGAATTAAAATTTACATTACAATTGTTTTCAGCATAACCCTAGCCAGCATACTGATCTGAGCCGCAACGGGGAAACAGTTTTTACTGCAGATGACACACTGACAGAAAAAGCAATTAGACCGACTGTAGACACAGTAGATTTAACAGAAATGGGACATTTGGCACAGTCACATGGCACCAATAATATCTAGAACGAATGCGGCACAAGCTCGTTGTTTCCTGGGTACGCAATTCGCCTTACCAATTTATTGGATGCAGTTGTAAGGACTTTTGCCAATTCACGTGCAAGTTATATATAGTGATGGCGATGGCTTGCGATATTAGTTATATTTATCTTTGTTTTAAAAACTAATGTAATCGTGTGTAATTTTTTTTTAATATGTATGTTACACCAGTAGGTACCTTCCAAAATAGAGGTCAGTCTTTATATGCATCAAAAGATACACAAACATACATAATAAATAAAACAAAACACACCGTGGCAAAAAAATATAAAACTCAATATCCAAACAATAACTATATGACATGTAACATGCCTCAACAAAGTGTGTGGCACAGTGATGCAAACGGGCAGAAGCTGAACGATATATGTATTTGCAAAGCGCTGATTTTCAATCACAGCCCAGACGATAGCCGGGGACTTAAACGCGTGTATATGACCGACTTTGTAAGTTTCACTAAATCAGTCTGTGATCTCCAGCTTAGTAGCCAATTCGCATGAATTAATTTCTGTGAATCGACTTTTTCTGTATTTTAATTAAATGTTATTTTTTGGGCCTTTGTGTACCTAAGCATATCAGAAAATTAATTTACTTTCTTGGAGACTGAAGAATTTGAAAAAAATAACATTCCGATATATATAACATAGGATAGCTGAATTTTAATCAAAGTTGCGTTTCAATCGAGTTTCTCTTTGTAAAAAAAGGGGTCTGTTGGTTTGTATTTAAAAAATCCAATTTATTTGTGAATCTTTTTCTTAAACTAGATAATCGAAATTCTTAAGGTATTAATCTTTCTTCTACTTAAAGATTTATATTGTAACAATTTACCTTTCAGACATTTGAGAAACCTCACAGATTTCACGGAGATTTAATTTGTCATTACATTAGAACATACATTTTTGGGAATGTTTTTTTTTACATCTCTGACTCAATAGGCCAAGAGTTTTGTAGATATAACAATACGCTAAATTTCGATACGTTCACACTGATTTGTTATATACGGAAACTTTCTGATGAATTAAAATGATGTTGCCAAAGTTTTTTATATTTTGGATCAAATCCTCCTTTATAAATTCCTGACTCGTCTTTGTCTCTCTTCGAACAATTATCACATTCGTGCTAAGAAATCAGAAATCTAAATAAATAAGTAATCTTAACTTATATCCCTGATGAGTGATGACCTACTGATTTAAGTCTTGCGCGCTTTCATACTCGTATATATAATATGTATAATATTACTTTGTGAACTCTGGTGTGGGTTATACATTTAGTAATAGTTACTTTATCTCTACCTGGTGTAATGTTTAATGTATAACTGTTTTGATGTTCCAATAAAAAAAAAAACAAAAGAAACTACGTAGGTACCTATATAATAATAATATATTGGGACAATCATCAAATAGTCATCTGACTAGGCTCTGGTGAGTCTGGTACTATGGTAACCAGACAAATATCACATAGGTATACTTTTTTTTTGTGAATTAAATAAAATCCGGACACAAGGTAAGAATCGAACCTACATCGAACCCACGACCTACTGGGTAGCGGCCAGGGTGTCTTACCACTAGACCAACGGGCCCACCATTTATATACACGTTCCCGTATTATACTGAACTGTACTAGTTACTAAGCAAACCCTTCTAAGATTTATAGTGTTAGTGTCGTATCCCTAACTATAGTAAGGCATCTTTTGTCCAAAACTTGTGTATGAGTTTGTATGTTAATTATTTATTATAGGAAGACGGCGAACTTAGTTCAGAAGGAGTTACAATTGACTCGGAAGGTTTGAGGTTGAACCATGACAGTTGAACTTTCTCCGAGCATTAATCTTCAAATAGCACGTTTAGTCGAAAGGTTAACAAAGAAAATATTAGAACAAATATTCCGTTGTACGAGTAATTAATCTATTCTTACGGATTATATCGCGATTTATTTTAATTTTCCCGACGTTTCGAATGCTTTGCAGCACCCATGGTCACGGGCGGACTGAGATGTTGAACGTCTCTGCGCTCTATTTATACCTACTGTAATAATTTTCTAAACACCCTAAATACATCCTAATTTCAATAGAGAAGATGGTTGGGTGCTGGCTTGGGCCACCAGCTTGGGATCCTGTGATAAATATAATTAACACCTTGGCTGCGGCAAGTAAAATCATAAACCTTCATCTGGTGCAGCGGTGGGTCGAAAAGCGCCCCCAACGATATTTCCGCCAGTGCGTGGCAGGTCTTTTTCGACCCACCAACACTAGGATGGATTAAAATGCTATAACTTTGCGAAAACATCATGTATACATTTTTTTTGTACTGTTAGAATAACCTTGAACCCAACATCCTAAGGTCCGATTCGCCCCGGGATCTACCAAACACGAAATGAGAAATAAACCAGGGAAAGCGGCAGGCCGATATCGATCTGAACCGCACTAGAAAGTATTTTTAGTAGTGACGAGACAGACAAAAATAAGAGGATATCGAAAATAAAGCAGAATTATCGTAAAAGAAACAAAAAAGTTGTTTATGTACTTATCCCTGTCTTTAAAACATGTCACGCAAAGGTTTTGGTTGCATTTCCTGCAATACTTTTTTATTTTTTATCTTTTTTCTTTGCTTGGTTACTATTAAATTTATTCCGCAGACTCTCGTAGCACCCTGCACAATTTCTCCATTTAGCGCTCATCTCAAGGACATGACAATTGTCCTTAGGTTTTACTTGCTTTTCTGAAATTGTTCTTTTATTGCTTGCGATCGATGATTATATCAAAAGAACGCTACGCCAGATCAGCTAGATCACAACACTAACTTGCGGGGCGCGCGCTCTGTGCGGCATTGGGTCACCGGCTGCCTGTTGGGACGGCGGGACGAAATAGACCAGTGGGTCTATTTCGTCCCGCGGCAGTGGCCGCACTGACCGGATGTATTTCACCGTCAGTGCGTGATAGGCTGAAAAGGGCCTGCCGTGATGTTTTGATGGGGAACACCTACAATTTTGACTACAAGCTCAAATATATATTTGTCTCTGTCAAACTCTTACAAACGCCTGAGATAATGGTTCCGCACAAGCGAGCGGAACAAAGTTTTTTCGACCGCACCAGCTGAAATACCGCGGCAGGCCGATAAGTGCCTGTTCCGTACTGAAGGTGTTAAATCCAAAACCAGACAAAACACTGCACGGCGTCAAGATACTGTAAGCTCTTAGTGCGTAGATGCACGCACGGCGTCAAGATACTGTAAGCTCTGCGTGCGTAGACCAACAACAATAATAACCAATAAGAATTGAGGGTACATCAATAAAAACAACAACAATAACTGAGTGAGGGTACACCGAAAATTATGACAGTACAAATAGAACGCAGGGACGTTCAACATCTCAGTCCACCCGTGACCATGGGTGCTGCAAAGCATTCGAAACGTCGGGAAAATTAAAATAAATCGCGATATAATCCGTAAGAATAGATTAATTACAATTGAGAATCAAACGAACTTACCTTGTGAAGTTTGATGTCTAATTATATGAGTTTATTGAACGAAGACAAGGCTGATTTACATGCAGCAGACGGGAGATCATGCTGCCCAAGTCACATATCTATACTATAATAAAACTCAAAGAGCACTTTTTCTGTACATTGAATATTTTTCCAAAATTTCTATGTGGGGATACTATACTATCGACATAGAGGCCAAAACAATTTTTTTTGGAATTATTGTCTGTCTGTCTGTCTGTCTGTCTGTCTGTCGTTCTGTTTGTCCAGGTTTCATTTGAAAACCCGTGGATGGATTTTGATAGGACTTTCACTGAAGTATTGTGTAGAAGTCAAGGTATAAATTGGTATATAAAACATCACGCTATGTTTCATAGGGGCTAAGCAGTGAAACATTACTTGCACATATTACCACGTAATTTCCTTTGTATGAGAATAGGGTAATTATAGACTGATCAGGTAATCATTAAGATATGTATTATTACGCTATATACAATAGGGACTGAGCAGACATTTAGTTTGAATAAGATATGGCAGTGGCGAATGGTCAATTTTTGTAAGGGGTAAGCCGGTCCGGTACACCCAGGACATTTTCATTAGGTTTCCGTATTGTTCTAAGTACGTTGCTGATAGCAATATGACATTATATCTTTGAAAAGTTAAAATCTGTAAATCCCGAGCAAGTCCAAACTAGATCATGAAATTATTCATGAAATTTTAATGAAACTCCCCAAGTTCGGGTAGTGTTTAGGTATTGTATTACAGTCGCAACAATAAAAGATGCGAAAAACCTTAGAATTTTAATTATCGAATATCATTAGACAGTAATTTACGATGCGTGATTTACATTATGAACAGCGCCATCTATCGGTGAAATTGAACATACAATCACCATAGAACTTTAATCTATATATTTAAAAGATACACTATTTATAACTCAAGAACGGCTCAACCGATTTGGCTGAAAATTGGTAGGGAAGTAGCTTAGGAGCAGGAGACGGACATAGGATACATTTTATACCTGTAGGTTAAGGTTAAGCAACGTTAGGTAAGGTCATTAAATAGATGGGTGAACCGATTTGTATGAAATTTTATGTGCATATCGGGTAGGTCTAATAATAGGCCATTACTTATATTTCATGCCGCTAGGTAAAGGTTAAGCAACATAAGGCAAGGTAATTAAATAGATGAGTGAACGGATGTGTATGAAATTTTGTATGCATATCGGGTAGGTCTGAGAATAAGTCGTAAAGTATATTTCATGCTGCTGATACCATGATTGACGGATATATAGAATGAGAGGAGGGTGCAAGAGAGGACAGAGAGAAGGGATTCGAGGGAGGGGGTGAGGGATCGGAGGAGTTAGGTGGAGCAAGGGGGGGGGGGGTGAGATGGAACAAGTTGGGAGAGAGAGATGGGGGGGATAGGGTTCAGAGAGGGGACAACGGGGAGAGGAAGAGGGGGAATGTGACGGGGACCGATGCAGGTGGGGGAAAGAGAGAGGAGAGAAAGAGCATAGAATTACATTTTTAACCGACTTCAAAAAAGGAGGAGGTTCTCAATTCGTCTGTACATATATCTTTTTTTTTTATGTATGTTCGCTCATACTCTGTCAATTATGAACCGATTTGAAAAAACCTTTCTTCCATCCATTCTTCAATCCATTGATTGGGTCCCATAAAAAAAATATTGCGTAGTAATAAGTAGTCCCTGAAAAACAAGAATGGTGACTGCGCACTGAGAGCTGCAGGAAAGCCTATATCGATGACTTTATGTCGCTTTTTAAGGACAAAATGGTCATAACTCTGGCAAATATTTACCAATTTCAATGATTCTTTTTTTATTCGAAAGAAGAAACCACTGTTTTAAATCTGTATGAATTTTATTACAACCGGATAATAACTTCCTGGAGGAACATGAATGATGTTGAGGAATTTATCTGGTAAAAACCATAAAACTGATGTTCTCCATTACATTGCTCTGACAATTATGAACCGATTGCGATGATTCTTTTTTTATTCGAGAGAGTAAACTACTATGATGATTACATGCAAATTTCATTACGACCGGATATTTTTTTCTGAAGAAACATGAATTATGTAAAACTATGTAGACGATAATGTGATCATAACCTATCTAGATAATTTTACGGTTTTCGATGGTTCAATCTTTATATATGAAAATATCACTAAAAAGTTTAAAATAAAATCTTTTAAAAAAAAAATTGAACCGACTTCAATATCACTGAAAAGTATAAAATAATTTAAATATTATTGAAGTTGGTGCCAAATATACACAGCCGGTAAGCTAACACCAACTTCAATAATATTTAAATTATTTTATTCTTTTCAGTGATATTGAAGTCGGTTCAATTTTTTTTTTAAAAGATTTTATTCTTATAAGGCTTCAATCCCGACTGGGTCCTAAAAGAAAACGCGCATTGTTCCTTTTGGAACCACATGGGCTTGAGGGGATAATAGAGAGAGAGATGGATGAAATATATCAAGGGAGGAGGGTGAAAAGGGGAGCAAAATGTAATAAAAGCGCGGGTGGAGCTGCGCGGGTCAGCTAGTTTAAAGATAAAAATACATATTTTTAAAAATAAAATTCACTATTTTGACTAATTTCCCGGCAACGGTACGGAACCAGTCACCATCTTGATTACTTTTAGAGCCAATTTTTTTCGATACTTTTCGGGAGTATTGAGGGAGGGCGGGAGTATCTTGTCTTCGTTCAATAAACTCATATAATTAGACATCAAACTTCACAAGGTAAGTTCGTTTGATTCTCAATTATACTTCGTTTATTTCACGAAGACAAGGCTGATTTACATGCAGGATGTTTAGAGCATCGAAAAAAAATAATTAAAGTTATTAAGGCATATTGCCTATCTATATACTTAATAAATTTCTTGTTTACTTTTCATGCAAGATATACAAGTAGGTATACTAAATACCGCGACAATGACTTTCGGTTCTGTAATGGCAGAGATACATCTCTCTGCGGTATCTCTAGTTTTCAATTTTCAAACAATATAGAAAGCGATCTCCAACCCCATTCCCAGACACAGTGCACATGAAGAAAAAGTTTCCATATCTTATTATATAAAAGAGTAGACAAAAACCCACTCATCACGAAATCTCAGAAACTATAAGTGCTAGGAGTCTCAAATTTTGCATGGGGGTTCCTTTTAGGACGTAGGTGCTCACTAAGACGGGTTTTTGCGAAATTCAACCTCTAAGGGGGTGAAACAGGGGGGCAAAGTTTGTATGGGAGAACGCGATTCCTTGGTCCTATTGACTTGAAATTTTGCACAGACATTCGTTAAGAAAATTTATTGATATGTATAATCATATTTTTATAAATTTATCCCTTAACAGGGTAAAAAAGGAGTATTATTACTCAACCGATGGCGGTACAAATATATAACAAGAATAAGATACGGTAATTCGAAAGATAAAATAAAAGTTCCTTGGCCAAGTGGTTACGGAAGCGTCCTCTAAGTACGGACTGTATTATTAAACTTTTTTTGATTTTTTTTATTTATATTAAGATTCGATGTTTAAAATATTTAACTCATATTGACTCCGGCACTTTTTATCTCTAATATATTTTTTATATTTAATGATTTAAAAAAAAATTAATCATGCATACGTAGTTAACTTCTCTCTAATGTTATGATTTAGTTATTAGTGGAAACTGAATTGTTTTTTATGTACTATTGGATCTTATATTTAGTAATAAGTGGTATCATTTGTGTTTCCCAAATATAACAAAATAAAAATAAAATAATGAAAATATATTTTTAAAATGTCTGTTTGGGTAGGATATAGATATGCATGCACATATTGTACGTATGATATAAAAAAAGCCAAAACTTTATTGGAATTATTGTCTGTCTGTCAGTCAGGGTTTTTTCTATAGGTTGGCTGGTGTTGTGGACCAACGACGTCAAAGTATCTTTACATAGTGTGAAACAAAGTCGCTATCCGAGTCTGTCTATATCGGATAGCACCTCTTAAACCACGCAGCGATTTTCACCATCGGTTAGATATTTTTCATTGAAGGTTTTAAGTTTTATCTAAGTAAATAAACTTACATAGCTTACATTGACTAAACCTAAGGAGATACATAGTTAACAATCAAGTACGGTGTGGTACGGTGTGGTACGGTATGGTACGGTGTGGTACGGTGTGGTACGGTGTGGTACGTGTGGTACGGTGTGGTACGGTGTGGTACGGTGTGGTACGGTGTGGTACGGTGTGGTACGGTGTGGTACGGTGTGGTACGGTGTGGTACGGTGTGGTACGGTGTGGTACGGTGTGGTACGGTGTGGTACGGTGTGGTACGGTGTGGTACGGTGTGGTACGGTGTGGTACGGTGTGGTACGGTGTGGTACGGTGTGGTACGGTGTGGTACGGTGTGGTACGGGACAGACCGGGACGGACCGGGACTGAGCGGGACTGACCGGGACTGAGCGGGACTGAGCGGGACTGACCGGGACTGAGCGGGACTGAGCGAGACTGAGCGGGACTGACCGAGACACAGCGGGACTCGGCGGGACTGACCAGGACTGAGTGGGACTGAGAGGGACTGAGCGGGACTGACTGGGACTGACCGGGACTGAGCGGGACAGACCGGGACTGACCGGGACTGAGCGGGACAGACCGGGACTGACCGGGACTGAGCGGGACTGACCGGGAATGAGTGGGACTGAGCGGGACTGACCGGGACTGAGCGGGACTGAGCGGGACTGACCGGGACAGACCGGGTCTGAGCGGGACAGACCGGGACTGAGCGGGATTGAGCGGGACTGACCGGGACTGAGCGGGACTGACCGGGAATGAGTGGGACTGACCGGGACTGAGCGGGACTGGGCGGGACTGAGCGGGACTGAGCGGGACTGACCGGGACGGACCGGGACTGAGTGGGACAGACCGGGACGGACCGGGACTGAGCGGGACTGACCGGGACTGACCGGGACTGAGCGGGACTGACCGGGACTGGCCGGGACTGACCGGGACTGACCGGGACTGATGGGACTGACCGGGACTGACCGGGACTGACTCGGATTCAGTCAGTCCGAGTCAGTCAGTCAGGGACACCTGGTGCAGATCCCACCCGAACCCAGGTTTCCCTCTCATGTGCCGATGTGATAGCCACGGGAGTTTTAGTGGGTAAGAATTCCCCGGTTGACCCCCGTTTACGTCTTAACGATGAAACCGAACAAGGAAGCCCGTATTGCTTCCATAAATTGGTTTCAAAGAAATGGTGTCCTTAATCCACCCAAATTGTGCACCCGTACACGTCTGCAGTTTCTAAAATTATAAATACAATTAACAAATCACAAGCTCAGAGATTCAACGCTGCAGGCTTAAACCTAAGCGTTGAGTACTTTGCCCATGGACAGGCAGCTATACGTAGCCCTTTCACGCGTCACTTCTATACAAAATTTGTTCATATTGCGTTACGAAAAGTCAGCTACAAACTGATAAATAATTCCAAGAAATTCTATAATCAAAGGCAGTAGCTTTAAATTAATCACTTCTTTTTTTCTCAATTACACCCGTGCGAAGCCGGGGCGAGTCGCTAGTCTTATTATATAAAAGAGTAGACAAAAACCCACTCATCACGAAATCTCAGAAACTACAAGTGCTAGGAGTCTCAAACTTTGCATGGGGGTTCCTTTTAGGACGTAGGTGCTCACTAAGACGGGGTTTTGCGAAATTCTACCTCTAAGGGGGTGAAACAGGGGGGTAAAGTTTGTATGGGAGAATGCGTTTCCTTGGTCCTATTGACTTGAAATTTTGCACAGACATTCGTTAAGAAAAGTAATTGAAATAGTATTTACTATTTCAATATTTTTTTAAATTTATCCCTTAACAGGGTAAAAAAGGAGTATTATTACTCATCCAACGGCGGTACAAATATATAACAAGAATAAGATACGGTAATTCGAAAGTAAAAACACAAGTTCCTTGGTCAAGTGGTTACGGAAGCGTCCTCTAAGCACGGAGTGTCCGGGTTCGCTACCCGAGTGCCGATTTTCTTTTTGTATTTTTAAACTTTGTTTTTGATTTTTTTATAATTAAGATTCGATGTTTTAAATATTTAACTCATATTAACTCCAGCACTTTTTATATCTAATATATTTTTTTATATTTAATGTTTTTTTTTTATTATTTAAAATCATGCATACGTTAGCTTTTCTCTAATGTTATGATTTAGTTATTAGTGGAAACTGAATTGATTTTTGTACTATTGGATCTTATATTTAGTAATAAGTGGTATCATTTGTTTGTTTCGCAAATATAACAAACTAAAAATAAAATAATGATAATATATTTTCAAAATGTCTGTTTGGGTAGGAATACAATATGCATGCACCTATTGTACGTATGATATAAAAAAAGCCAAAACTTTATTGGAATTATTGTCTGTCTGTCAGTCAGGGTTTTTTCTATAGGTTGGCTGGTGTTGGGGACCAACGACATCAAAGTATCTTTAAATAGTGTGAAACAAAGTCGCTATCCGAGTCTGTCAATATCGGATAGCAACCACGCAGCGATTTTCACCATCGGTTAGATAATTTTTCATTTAAGGTTTTAAGTTTTATCTAAGTAAATAAACTTACATAGCTTACATTGACTAAACCTAAAGAGATACATAGTTAACAATCAAGTACTAGAGAATTTCATTAATTCCATATATTACAAAGTAGGTAAATATCCGGGATATAATATACCCGCCCCCCGGTGGCGGACTCAAAGGCAATGCACTGAGGGACAGCTGATGCAGATCCCACCGGAGAACCCCCTCTCATGTGCCGATGTGACAGCCACGAGAGTTTTAGTGGGTAAGAATCCCCCACAGGATCCCAGGGACATATTAAACGTGCCACCACCCCTTTAACTGTGACAACGGTGACAGATTCCCGGGGGGCTATAATGCGCCCCCGGCAGCGGCTTCAAAGGCCCTTGCCTTGCACTGAGGGGTACCCGGTGCAGCCCCATATTTTTGCGGACAGCCGTGGGTGGTTTAGAGGGTAAGAATCCCACACACCGCGGTCGACCGCCTGCAGGATCCTGGAAGCCTATTGGAGGTCTACCCGTGGTCCCCGAAACTTTGAGCACGGTGACAGGTTTTTGAAGTGAAACTTCTTATGCGACTTCCTATGCCGTCCGTGAGTGAGTGAGTGGGTGAGTGGGCGAGTGGGCGAGTGGGCGAGTGGGCGAGCGGGCGAGTGGGTGAGTGAGTGAGTGTGTGAGTGGTTCTGTGTGGTTCGGTGTGGTACGGTGTGGTACGGTGTGGTACGGTGTGGTACGGTGTGGTACGGTGTGGTACGGTGTGGTACGGTGTGGTACGGTGTGGTACGGTGTGGTACGGTGTGGTACGGTGTGGTACGGTGTGGTACGGTGTGGTACGGTGTGGTACGGTGTGGTACGGTGTGGTACGGTGTGGTACGGTGTGGTACGGTGTGGTACGGTGTGGTACGGTGTGGTACGGTGTGGTACGGTGTGGTACTCGGATTGACCGGAACTGAGCGGGACTGAGCGGGACTGACCGGGACTGAGCGGGACTGGCCGGGACTGAGCGGGACTGAGCGGGACTGAGCGGGACTGAGCGGGACTGAGCGGGACTGAGCGAGACTGAGCGGGACAGACCGGGACTGAGCGGGACTGAGCGGGACTGAGAGGAACTGAGCGGGACTGACTGGGACTGAACGGGACTGAGCGGGACAGACCGGGACTGACCGGGACTGAGCGGGACTGACCGAGACTGACCGGGACAGACCGGGACTGAGCGGGATTGAGTGGGACTGAGCGGGACTGAGCGGGACTGACCGGGACTGGCCGGGACTGACCGGGACTGACAGGGACTGATGGGACTGACCGGGACTGACTCGGATTCAGCCAGTCCGAGTCAGTCAGTCAGGGACACCTGGTGCAGATCCCACCCGAGAACCCAGGTTTCCCTCTCATGTTCCGATGTGATAGCCACGGGAGTTTTAGTGGGTAACAATCCCAAATACCCAGTTTGACTTCCCCACGGGATCCCGGGGACATATTGGATGTTTCCCCCGCTACTCCCTTAAACTGTGACAACGGTGACAGATTCCCGGAGGGCTATAATGCGCCCCCGGCAGCGGCTTCAAAGGCCCTTGCCTTGCACTGACAGCCGTGGGGGACACATACTGCAGTCGATCGCCCGCAGGATCCTGGGGCCTATTGGAGGTTTCCCCCGCGATCCCCGTATATTTGAGCACGATGATAGTTTCCCGGGTGGCTTTATTGTGCCCCCCGGTGGCGGGCTCAAAGGCAAGCCACTGAGGGATCTTGGTGCAGATCCCACTGGATGGCCCAGGTCTCCTACTTATGTACTAATTTAACAGCCGTTGGGGGTTTAGTGTATAAGAATCCTACATAACCCGGTTGACCGCCAACAGGGTCCCGGGGACCAATTGAAGGCTTCCCCCGTGACCCCTGTAACCGTGAGCACGGTGAAAAGTTCCCAGGTGGCTTTATTGTGCTCCCCGGTGGCGGGGTCAAAGGCAAGCCACTGAGGGTATAATGTTGCAGATCCCACCGGATAGCCCAAGAAGGGGTTCTTATGTGCTGATTGCACGGCCGTTGGGGCTTTAGTTTATAAGAAACCTACATACCCGGTTGACCACCAACAGGGTCCCGTAAATCCCATTAAAGGCTTCCCCGTGATCCCTGTAACCGTGAGCACCATGACAGGTTCTCGAGGAACTATAATGTGCCTCTCCGGCGGCGGGTTCAAAGTCAAGGCACTGAGTGGTATCAGCTGGTGCAGATCCCGACAGATAGCCCAGGTCCGCCCTCTAATGTGCCGACGTGATAGCCGCGGCGGTTTTAGTGGGTAAGAATTCCCCGGTTGACCCCCGTTTACGTATTAACGATGAAACCGAACAAGGAAGCCCGTATTGCTTCCATCAATTGGTTTCAAAGAAATGGTGTCCTTAATCCACCCAAATTGTGCACCCGTACACGTCTGCAGTTTCTAAAATTATAAATACAATTAACAAATCACAAGCTCAGAGATTCAACGTTGCAGGCTTAAACCTAAGCGTTGAGTACTTTGCCCATGGACAGGCAGCTATACGTAGCCCTTTCACGCGTCACTTCTATACAAAATTTGTTCATATTGCGTTACGAAAAGTCAGCTACAAACTGATAAATAATTCCAAGAAATTCTATAATCAAAGGCAGTAGCTTTAAATTATTCACTTCCTTTTTTTTCTCAATTACACCCGTGCGAAGCCGGGGCGGGTCGCTAGTTTATAATATATGTGCATCTTATACATAAACAAACGTATCGAAGGATATCGACGACCCATGTATACTTCCCACTTTCGTATACATATAGGTATGTTTAATTATAAGTAGGTATAGTAATTGAAGATAGATGAGTGGGAAACAATTCATATTTTCTGTTAAATAGTGTGGAACGTAGAGGTTAACATTCGATTAGAGCGCAATTTCTTTTTTTTTTTTTAGAATAAGCTTAATCTGGTGTGAACATGTATACAAACTACAGCACATAAATAAACATAATAAGCAGCTGAAAAAGTTGTAATGTTGCACAGTTACGAGCACTCATTTTCTAAGATAATATAATAGCCAACTTGTATTCCAAATAAATTTTCATCTTTGGTGCAATAGTAAAAATGTTTTACTTTACTACTTTGAAGAACCTTATTTCGTTGGGTATACGAGTATAAGTTTATTATTATAATATTACTGTTACCGTTGTTGTCGATTAGGGTAACAATGATAGATTCTGATTTCAGTTAAAGGAATGTGAGTGTAACCAGAATAATGTCTTGTAAAATAAATGATAGTATAGCAATTATCAAGGGATAGCGGTATCCTATCGATAAGGCTATAATATGCCCAATTATCATTAGGCGATTCACATAAAATTGAAGATTCTAAGTCTGTATTAACATCTTTTTACTCTATTTTTAGATATTAATTTTTAGTGTATTTCATGTGTATATAAAGACTTTATTTTCTTTTACCATTAGACTACAATAGGTACTGCAGTTAAAATGTGAGAAGAAACGCTAGGTATTTTGCAAGAAATAATAAAATTCGATTATAATACGAGTAATATAAGTAGGTACATCGATGCTAATAAGTCAGAATTACATAAACCAATAATTGATGTGAGTAATTATTATGATAGTGGACATAGACATCTAGAGTTTATCATGTTATCCTATTACCGTCTATGATCGATCAATCAAATGATCTTGTAACTTATTATATAACGCGACAATGCGGTGACTAGAAACCTCAACAGCCACCCCAAAGTCGAGGGCTGACTCCCAACCAGGATAACAACTGTTTGGCATGTACACATCCAGCATGAGGTTGTTACAATAAATTATGTATTCATATTTGTACATACACATGTCATTGTATGTTCGTCGGCGGCCGGGTGCCGCCGTAGCACAGACATTGCTCAATGTTTGCAGTGTCTGGCTTAGGGGATTTTTTTTTATACATTGTCAATACAGACAGCTACTAATATAGTATTCCAAAGCATACCTGTAGCATATTCAGCTCGTAGTGTTTTTCTGCGTAGTTACTGGACTGCGGGCATGATGAAAGCGACGTCATCGTTGTGCAAGGATCTGCACAGGCCTGTGGTAGGGATAAACTTACGGCTTCTAGGTTGTCCACCCCCCATACGTTAAAATCTTCTGAAAAATGCGGTGCGAAATTAAATTACGTATAACTAATAAGTTTTTTTTTTTTTTTTCTTTCTTTTTTTTTTTTTTTTTTTGATTACCGTATAAGCTGTAGTTAGTAACATTTTTCAATTCAATTCAATTCATGTATTGCAAAATATGAGTACCTAATTAATTTCAGGTGTTAATCAATTACTTGATACGAATTTAAAGTATTCGAGCTGTGCAGGCAACGCTGTTGGACCTTCTTGATTTCCCTGCCTTGCCAAATTTACAAAACTGATATTGTTACTACCTATAGGTACAAATATGTCATAATATAGGTATAATATAGGTTGTTCTAAGGTTTTACGAGTAAATAAATTGAAATTGAAACATAAGTTTAAGCAAGCTTCCGCCGTACTGGAGTTAATACTACTACTAGTAGGGTAGACTGGGTACGGTTGAAACAATTTCTCTTATATCGTCCATAGTTTTGCTTTTTATATTCCGAGTGATGATGAAGATATGTTAAATAAAAGAGCGTGTTTCGATCTACTAATGGGCAATGTGATCTAAGTTCCAGGTGTGTTATTTTTAACAGTATATCAAATTGAAAAAATAATCCGATTTGTTTCAAACGTCCCCATACCAGGGGCGGTTGAAACAGTGATTGAGGTCAGTTAAAACATATGCGAATAACACAAAATATAATATTATAACATGTTTTATTTACTGTTTAAGGATCTCTTTGACAATAATAATCAGTCTTCATTATTTTAAATACTTCAAATGATACTTTTAATCAGCCTTTAAAGTTTTTAGAGCACGCTAGCTAGAATCTACGTATATTACCAGTCTTCTGTAACTATAGATTACATAACAGAGACTTATAATTTACGTAAATTTACAAAAAATAAAACGAAAATCAGCTATTTGTTTTTTTAACATAACAAACTAAAAAAAAGATAATAAACGATAAGATGACAAAGAGGAATTCTCTTTCTTCTTTGTCTTTCATTAATAAATCAATCATTAAGTTAAATATAACGATTAATCTGAGTCGCGGTTTTGGCAAACATAGTTAAAACCACCTTCTGTACATTCCTCGTGAGCCCACAGTTTACAAATAGTGCATTGTAGCCACTTTTCTCCGGACCTGCTCGCTGAATGCCTGGTGCCATACAAACAAGACATAAGCACTCCTCTTCATCTGATGACGTACAAGATGTCCTGTTGTACGTCGTTTTTCTTTTTTCCTTTCATGGTGTTTCTTTTGCTTTTTTCTAAATCCAATTGCTTCTTCTTTCCTTCATTCAGTTACTTCATAACTTGCTTAACTCAATAAAAACGATGTTTCAACCGTACCCAAAAAAAATGTTTCAACCGTCCCCAACTCCTGCTTTAGGTAAAAAGCAGTTATAGTAATTGTAAAAGCAATTAAACATAAAAATTAGTCACAGTACCATATTTTACGAGCTTTATTTCAAACATATACGCAAACTCAATACTCTCACTTTAATAGAAACCACAATAATTGGAAAACTCTGCGTGCAAAAATACTTAGTTTTGGTTAAAAAAACACAATAGGGTCTCTTAAAAACGTTTAAAGCACATGGAGAGCAACGTAACATTGTTGTTCGTGTTCGGACCGGTCATCCGCTTGATTCTCCCCTTGGACCCCTCACCGGTGCGCAAAGGGTTTGTGAGATATTCGTGTTGTTTCAACCGTCCTTTGTTTCAACCGTACCCAGTCTACTTGAATTTAAGCATTCTATAAATGACTTATTTTACGCAGGGCCTTGGCCCAATAATTGCTAAGTATATGTCCTTGAAAGTGGTAAATCTGATTGATTATTAGGATCTCATAATTTACAAGATTATGTTTTGTATACGCAAGTTATGCGCAATATTATTATTCACAACCAGTAGTCACAATCAGTATTATTATTTATACCTTTTTACTTGATTTACACTTACTGGGAGACATACTTTGCTATAACTCGGCCTATGCGCTACCTCCTCAGGTGGCGCATACCTAGCTGGGGTTCATAAAATCCATATCTAGCAGTATGTGCCTGACAATTTGATATTATGTCTGGTACTATACAAATCATTAAAGATTGTTTTATGTATTAGCTTGATGCCATCGGAGCTCTACACGGTATACGGGGGAATCCGACAATAATACATATTGTAAGGTAGATCGATGTCATAAGACCCATAACCAGTTTACGTAAAGATCAAACAATAAATACACTTTGTAAGGTACATATTTTGATGTGACAGGCACCCTACACAGTGTACGTGAGGATCGAACAATAAATACACGTTGTAAGATAGTTACACGCCATAGGACCGATACACGGTTTACGTGAGGATCAATCAATAAACACATATTGTGCATTTTGTCACCCATACACGATTCACATGAGGATCAAGTGAGTACATATTGCGACGTAGTTGGATATCTGATACTTACACGGGATACTTACACGATGCCCATGAGGATTAACCAATGAATGCACATTATAGTGTGGTTGGACGTCATATGATCCATACATGATTAACGTGAGGATTAATCGATGAATGCACCTCGCAGTGTAGATAGACGTCAAATGATCCTTACACGACTAACGCGAGGATTAAACGATGAATGCGCCTCGCAGTGTAGATAGACGTCAAATGATCCTTACACGACTAGCGCGAGGATTAAACGATGAATGCGCCTCGCAGTGTAGATAGACGTCAAATGATCCTTACACGACTAGCGCGAGGATTAAACAATGAATACACATCATAGGTAACATTGTATACATATGTCATATGATCCATACACGGTTTACATGAGGACAATTCGACTAACGCCTCTTGACCAACTCCGAAGACGATGACAGCTCCTAGCTATTCACAAACACCACAGCAAAAAGACATCACAGAAAAGTATGGTTATAATTATATTTATTTATTTCATGGCACCTTCCGTACACTATATACGTGTATTGTGTATTCACGTAGGTAACACGTTTTCATAGCACAAAGTAGGTAGTGTATATTATAGTAGTAATATTTTCGTAACATTGAAATTGTGATATCGAAATGGTATATCTGATCTATGATTAATTTGTGGGTTCAAATAGGTAAATATCCTATACCACGTCATCCCCGCGCAAAATAAATACGTTGGGATATCACGAGTACATCATACGATGAGCATCGATTATTTATGTTTTTTCCAAATGCCAAAGTACACAAAAGCGCGCAAACGCCCTTAAGATACTATGTTGGGACACACATACAATACACGTTTTGTGATACTGAGCATTTACGAACGACATACCTTGGCGTATTTATGATTGAGATGTTTTAATCACAATGTAGATTATTTAATTAATATAAAAATATAATAAGTGGGTAGTTGCCGAAAAGAAAAATATTAGTCTGTAGGTACTTTGAGATATAATTTTGTACTCACCTTGAAGTTTTATGACAACTACAACAAGTAAAGAATTTACCAATATTATTCTGACACATCTTATGACGATACAATATCTTCACTAGCGGAAATTTTCTTTAAATCCAATCTTATTTGATTTGTGGAGGTAAATTTACGTGTGACTCGGGCATCACAAAATCACGTAATGAAGATGGCGACTGGTTGCGTACCGTTGCCGGGAAATGAGTCAAAATAGTGAATTTTATTTTTAAAAATATGTATTTTTATCTTTAAATATGTGACTTGGGCAGCATGATCTCCCGTCTGCTGCATGTGGATCAGCCTTGTCTTCGTGAAATAAACGAAGTATAATGTGTAGTATTCGCGTAAATAAAAGACAACATTAAATATTCCGTAAAAGAAAATATTGAGAAATTATATCGGGGAATTCAAGGTAAATTGTGAAGATACAACATTGTATGTAATTAACTATTGTTGTACGATAATTTCCGTGACCGATACTTAGGTAAGGTATTTTTGTGTCATGCCCTTGTTTAATTAAACGAACAAAGTAATGAATATTCTTTCTTTACTTTATTATGTAATGATGAACCACACACATTTATTTAAACAAATGTCAATATTACATTTTTACTTATGTAATTAAGGTAATTTTCTAGACCGGTTTTTCAGTTAAAATGCCAAGTGGCAATGTTTTACGATGTGGAAGTGAAGCCTGCGAAATAACTTTAACAAAAGGCAAGCTTGCGCAATATGCGCAAGGCGCAACTCCATTCCAACAGAACACTTCTAATATAAAAGAAAAACGAAACAGTAACACCTACTCAAAAACGAAACAGTACCTGGTATTGTACCTGTACAGCTATCCTAAGACTTCTCTTACCATCTTTGTGTGTGTACATAAACCAATAAAATAAATAAATAAATGGTTAGGCAGTGACCAAATAGACCGATTTAGTGATGTTTAATATTATTAAGAGGCCTAGGCGATCACATAAACAATGCGTATTTGCATCACTAAAGGCTTAGAGTATGCAAGGTTTATTAGGGCTACTATGGCTGCGTGTGCTGCAGCTGTAACAAGCTCGAGAAAGACCATGAGATCACGTGCCCATTCTGTGATATCTAGAAAACTGGTGCTACAACACCCCGGA
Source organism: Furcula furcula (assembly GCA_911728495.1). Classification (NCBI taxonomy): domain Eukaryota; kingdom Metazoa; phylum Arthropoda; class Insecta; order Lepidoptera; family Notodontidae; genus Furcula; species Furcula furcula. The sequence goes on from OU452248.1 coordinate 22,075,340, forward strand.
ATCCTCCAATAGAGCTATCGATCGCGTTGAGTATCTGACGTGCAAGACAAGCGACACGCCGGCATTGAACATAGACATCTGCAATATATACTTTTACTGCCGCACTCACAAACCCCAATTAAATTTAATTCTAATGAAGGCACTTTTTAATATCTATTTACTTCGACTGTCAGAGTCGTTAATGATTAATTTCGATTATTGAACACGAGATAATTGTTATATCTACTCACTATCAGCGTATTAAGTATTAATGGGCTTCGAGTATCGAAATAATCCGATTTCAAAAAATGAATTAATCATCATTAACTTTAATTGACGTTTGTAGGTTCGGCAGTTAAACTTTCGCGTTCCATTATCAAATTTTATTTTAATCGGGGGTTAACGCGATTTACCTTATATTTTGCTTATGGAGCCGTCTCACTGAACCAGTCTGCTTGTGACCACGGCTGGTGCAACCCGGCCCGCACCACTGCCTTTCATACCAGAATACAGCAATGTTTACACACTGCTGCTTGGCCTGGACGGTCCCTTCGGACCTACCACCTTGTAATTAATCAATCAATTCAATCCATTAAGTTAATTCAATTTAATTCATTTTTTTATTACAGCAATAGAGTGGTGCTGTTGTGCATTCTGACAGTCCTGACAGAATCACATACCTTTCTGTGTTTTTGTACAAACCAACAAATATGTCAAATCCGTTTGTAAGAGCCGAGGGCATAAGAAACTGTGATTGTAGGACCATAATATGGCGAAGTTCAAATCACCCTGCGCGTGATTGATAACAGTTATAATCATTAATGTTCAGTGCTCCTTTACGGGTCATAAACAATAGTTACGATTTGCTAGCAGCGCCCCTTCCATAACAAAGGCTAGAGTTAAATGGGCCGGCCGGCCCGTGACGTGTGCGGTCAAACGGGAATTGTTTTGTTTCGGTGTAAAACATCCACCGTAGATGCCGTCCACATGAAATGTTAGTGCTGCATACCATAGCTGGAATTGTATTTTAGGTTCGTGCCAAATTTGAAAATCTACTTTGTTAAATGGAAAACGGGATGCGACTAGACAGGGATCAGTCGATCAGAGAGATGGTTTAAAACTGGTGGTCAGTCAGCGTACAGTGGTACGATTTTAAACTATTGACTGTGGTTTCGATGTCGAGCCGAAAAATCTGATTCGATCTGATTTCGGCCCAGAGTCTCAACCGCTTTATCTCAAGTTCGATTGCCATTCCGTCTGATTGCTTTCCATCTCTAGCTTGTATGTAAAATAGAGAAGAAGATATAAAGATACTAAATGTTATGTATTTCAAGCTGACAAAAAGTTCGGACAACAAGTTCAGGTAAAACTGAAATGATATTTTTGTAACAAATAAATTCTTTAAAAAGAACTTTTATTGAGCGTGATGAATATTTGTTTTCTATTTTTTAAATAACCTTTGACATTGATATAATATTTAATAAGTTAAAGATTAAAAAACCATTAAAAAAAGCCAAAATATAAAAAAAACTCAAAACGATTAAGCAATTTAAACCTTAAATTTTCCCAATTTCTAAAAAAATTCTATAAAAATTTGGAGAATGAGGGATCAATGTTCGAATTATTTGGCCTAGGCTTAACATTACTAAAACATGCTTTATATTTGTAAAGTTGGCATAATTTTGTATTTTATATTCAATTAGAATATTTTAGTGTACCTTAAATATTTGATTTCGTGTGCTAAATCGCAAAAGATCTGTTTTATGGTACTGTACAGAAATTGATGTTCGAATCACATTAAGATTAATTCAATTGAATTACATTTATATTAAAATTAATTCAATGCTGTCATATAACGAGATTTATACGAATATAAATATAATAAAATATAAAATACGTACCTTCATTTTATAATAACTAATGTGGTTGAATGTACTCAGATAGATAATATACTATTATGTGTACCTTTCGTTCATCTCTCAAGTGTGAGATTAATATTTAATGTGTAATATTCACGTAAATATCAAAGAGCATAAAAATTAATATAGATCTTATCAAATTCTCAGGGGACCGTCGAGCTGGTAGCTTTTGTCTGCCAACGTATAAGCTTGGCCAAGGTAATGCCGCCATTCTTTTATTAGTAGGTAGGTTCCTTCCCAGTGCGGCGACAACTTACAGGAAGGTTTTTACTTAGCTTAAATATATTTGTAAATAATCTGTAAATATTTTGCTTATCTATTCTATTCTATACTTATAATAAAACAGGTAACAGGTCCAATACTGTACATTGAAGATATTTTGAAAATTATTTTTGGCATTCTATAACCGATAACTGAGGGCAAAACGGTATTTTTTTTCATTTTTGTCTGTCTGTCCGTCTGTCTATCTGTCTATACCATGGCCGCGCATCACGCCGATACTACTAAATGGATTCAAATGAAACTTATGGACAGGCTCATTTTTGTTAGGAATTTTATAAAAAGTAACCTGCATTCATAAGTGCATGCTTGGAAGCTATTTGGTCGTGTCGTTTGCATGCGAGGCACCTTATTAAAGTTTCATATGAGAAGCTTAACGTCACAATGTAGGCAGTAACCTCTTTCTGGCCCATCTACCGTCGTAAGGACTAAAATACTGCAATTAGGTATGTTACAGCGCGGATAAGCAGAAGATAATGGAAGCTGTTAGAATAAAAAGATAAGTTTTTCTAACATCGAAGCATTGTTGTTATAAAGAAAGCGTCGATAGTAGCTTAGATGTTAGCTAAAGGACCTGCTTGGTACTGCGGGTGTTAAATTAATAAAATATAACTATATTAATCGCCCGCACCCGCCCTTGGCCAGCGTGGTGGACTACGGCCTAAGCCCCTTCAACTTGAAAGGAGGCCCGTGCCCAGCAGTGGGACATAAGCAAGGGCTGGTATTATTATTATTATTATATTAATCGATCAGGGTCTATAGCTAGACTACTAAATAGCCTAGCTAGATCATTTATAACGTTAGTTCCGAATAATGTAGGGTAATAAGTTATCAAAAGTACCTTTTATCAAATTATCGGATTTTATTAATGGTTTGGAGGTAGGCACCTTAACACAAAAGTCTCAAATATCAGCATATAATATTTATTACATAACAGTGTCGATTACGACACATTAAATAAACATTTGCTATCACAGAACATAAACCTAATTATTCCATTACACTGTCAGTGACGAGAGAACCATATATAAAAATATATGGGACTCCCCAAGTGGTCTCCGCCAGCCCCTACAACCACTTCCAGCACCAGCTCCAAGTCATATATCATATTATATGACTTATCATAATCATAAATATAACATAATAACACAATATCATCATTGTAGTGTACTGGTAAATTAAGTAAATTTGTGGGTAGACAAGTTTATCGTCTCAAGCGGGCACACTACGCAGGCACTGAGTGGGGATGCGAGAAAGACATAAAAGCCCCTCTAAAGTGGGAGGGGAGTTCAGTCGAGTGTCAACCACTGTGCGGATCAGACGTGGTGTGTGCGTTAACGAGCCGATATAGTGTAGTGTTAACATTAACAAATATAGTGAACTCTACAATCATAACAATGTAAATGAAACAATACTAAATATACTTAGCATTCTAGAGATCCGTCGCCGACTGAAGACGGTTAAAGACTGTCAACTATTAAAGACTGTTCAAAACTGTCCGTTCTAAACGATTACAACGTATTTATAGCAACCTCAATCCACCGAAGTAGTAGGGGTGACATTGTCAGTTTCATTACTCGTTGTACAATATTTTATACAATATCAATAATAAATCATTCTAATCGCATTCGGCTTCAAATAACAATTTTACATTTGTTAATCAATAGTTAAATACTACCAATAATAAGTTATTTCATTAATACAACACTTTTTCAAAGCATAGTCAATTTCTACTACCCTCAATCGTCGCCGATAAATGGAATAAGTCAAATTATAATCAAATTACTTATATCTATTTATATAAAAATATCACCGATGCTAACACGGGCGTAAAGTGGAAGTCACCCTTGTGTGAATTATTAATCAAAAGATTGACTATTCGTTAACATTGTAATGACATCCATATAAATCTCAGAATTAATTCAAATGGTATTTTTCACCAATCCACACATATCTCGAGGATGATTAAGTATGGCCTTACTCATCTCATCCCTCGACAATGAAGGGGACGCCACTCATGCACTTCCATTTTAGAGTATAATATGCCAGCTTTATCAAGGAGACAGTCTGTGGAAACGTCCAGCCTCCTTCCTATTTAGATATTGAATAAAGTTAGTACGATAACTATGAAGACACACAGAAACTAGAAACTAGACGATCAATTAATATTCACGGGAGCCAACGTTAAATCTAGAACATCCAAGGACGAACCAAGTCCATTAACCCATTTAGGAACGTACTCTAGCGGTCACGAACGGTGTACCACCTTAAGGAGGATAATCGCTTGCACGAGCCGACCTAAAATACGTGCGGGCGGTGTAAACGCACGTAACGTTGTTCAAACGATTTTGATTGTAACTGGTACACCGTTCGTGTCCGCGATAGTACATAGCAATATATTAGAGAGAGTAGCTAGTACGTAGACACATACTGATCAGGGTCTGATAACGCCCAGGAATGTCAAAGAGCTCATTCACCGATGTTGGGGGTTTTTTTTAATTTATATTTTTTCGCTAGTGCGATGGACTGATTATTTTGTCTCCCTTAAATTTGGAGGGTGGTTTTTATAATAATGTATGAAGCAAACCCTTACAGCTTATAACAGTGTTCAAAACAATTATCATCTGTCGCTAATTCTTTATTCAAGTTCTTTTTTTATCATATTAGAGTTGAAAAGTAAAAGAAGTGTATGTTGTGTTTGTAAATGCTCACCGTTAATATATCACTGGCTTGGGGAAACTGAAAAAGTTAATTGCCTTGTGCAGCGCTGACGGTATTTACTTTGAGAAATATACTTCAGTCTTGGAGTCTTTCGATCTTATTACGCTATATTGGTCTGACATTCATTTTATATTTCAAATTATTTATCTACAAAAGGAGAGCAAAGGTGCATTTTGTAAACACAACCCCTCGGAGTTGAAATAAACTTGTAAAATTCTTTCAGAGGAAAGAGTGTCTTTGGGACGATAAAGCATTTTGTGATTTTAAGGTGTGGTGGTGTGGTGGACCATTTAAAAAATATGATAGTTAAACTTGTCCTCGAAAATATACCAAATTTTAGAAAACTCCGTTGTGGAGCGGTTTGGTAAGTAGCACACGGACATACCAGTGGATATTCTTGTGATATTTGATTCAATCAGACCACAACAAAAAGGTTCCGCCTTACTGGCTATTAGGTGGTTCAAGGACTCACATTTTGATACATCAGACCCGTGTTACGAGGCTATTTGCGATTCGATTTCCGTTCACTAGCATCGCATAAGAGGGTCGATTTTGGTGGATTTTTTTTTATATGAATACAGTGACGAGTACTTGGTCAGTAAGGCTCAATTCACCTCCGCTGCCGTTCTGGTGTGAATTGAGCCTAACTTTTTCAGCTGCTACAAGATAACAAACCAATGCAGATTACGTCTTCCTTCATAGCCTGGAGGGATTATACTTTAGTGGAATATGCTTTGAGTTAGTTATATTACTGTACTAGCTGACCCCCCGCTCCACCCGCGCTGTGTGTACGTTAACTAAACTTTCAATAATATACATTCGCATAGAATACAAAACCTCCTTTTTTAAAGTCGGTTAAAAACTTGGACCCACTTTGCACTTGCCCTCCGAAGCACGAAGACGTTTAGTTCAAATGGCGTTAAACGGTCACCCATCTATTTATGACCTTACCTAACGTTGCTTAACCTAATCGATTTCCAAACATTGTTAACAACTGTCTATGAGTGTTCCCTTACAAATATTTATTATAATTATAATGAAAAATTGTTAAATCGGAGCAAGCGTATAACCAAGTACACATTTTGACTTTAGTCCCCTCTCCCAAGGGAACCGTGCCGAATGTCGGGATAAAAAGTATCCTATGTCCTACCTCGTAGCAAGAGCTCAAATCATGCCAAGTTTCATTTGAATCCATTCAGTAGTTTCGGCGTGATGCTCAGCAGTGATAAAGACAGACAGACAGACAGACAGACAGACAGACAAACATTTTAAAAATTACATTTTCGGCCTCAGTATCGGTTATAGAATGCCCTCCAAATATAATTTTCAAAATATCTTCAATGTACAGAATTGGACCTGTTACAGTTTTATTATAAGTATAGATATCCAAACAACATAAAAACATTTTTTCATTGCTGTACACGTATGTGTATCATACATCATATGGCCCTGAAAAAGTCAAATTTGCACCTAATTTCTCTCTGGTAGTGTCGTATTTCGGTATTTTGTCCCATTAGACTATAGGATTAAAGGAAAAATTTATTTTTTAAATGATGATGTTGAAGTAAGTTTAGGGGTGACATTAAAATGGGCGAAATGGTACCTGAGACGCCACTGTAGAAACTCCTCGTTGCACCAACTAAAAATGTTATATATATGTATGAGATAGAAAAGTAATCTACCAGGCGATTTTATACACTAGAGTACTTAATAATTAATTGCCTCCAGCCAGCAGTAGTTCGACCCGCAGTCACATAAGGTCCAAAATCCGACCCAAAATTAATCTGTCCATTTAAGTCACAATTGTATTGGGGTACACAGGAAATTATTTGTAAGGAAGGGAACTTCAGTCACGTGTCCTGGGTCCCTCTGTAGTATAAAGATACAATTGAATTTATTACCCACTGCGAAATATCTACAGGGAGATTATGTCGAATAGACAAAGAAATAATATTTCCTTTCGTCAGATTTATTTTATGATGTCCTCGTTGGTCATGGGTAGATGTTATTACAGCTTGTCAGTATTTTTACGGTTTTCCGCAATATAGTAGTTTTTTTAAAATCTTGGCTTAAATAATACAACGTGTTACAAAATACCGCGTAAAAAAAAATATTATTTTCACTGATGTGCAAACCCAAAACTACGCAGAATGTACCTACATTTCTACCTAATTCGCGGAACGACAAAAATTTTAAAAGACCTAACCTTACTAGGGTTGACATTTTTGGCTTTGTTAATTAATTATATTTATACGAGGTTTTTTTGTAACACGTTGTATATAAGTACATACTAATAGTTGACGATATCGCGACTATTATGACGTTCGGTTCTTAATCAAATTTAGATTATCTATGCATTTATCTATGTATGAAGATTTAATTAGTTATTTTAGTAGATATAGTCAGAAGGTTAAGGCCGTGTCGGGGCGTCCAGCCTACTTAGTCCTTTGACCGAAGGATGCCTTATATATGGACTGACAATTATTCGAATATAAAGAATTACTTCGACATGACAGGAAGAAAAAAGACAAATGACTGAACAAGAGACACGACCAGACCATTGACCAGGACAGCCGTCGATATAATTTATACATACAAATTGTCGTACTTATTTGATCTGACTTCAAGAACTGACCGTTCAAGTAGTCCCTGAGCGGCCCGGATCTCCTGACTTCAGACCGGGACCGTTCAGGCCGTGTTGTATTTTTCTCCTAACTTTTTAATATTCAGCATAATAATATAACAGTCGGAGGATAATGAGTTCAGAATTTGTTTACCTGTACCTAAAAAAAGAGTTTCTTTTTTGTGACCAAGAACTAAGATACATAAGGCCATCCATTTATTGAATTTAGAATAGTACCTTCAACAGACACACGCTTTTTCAACAGAAAATAATTAGATTTTTAACCTTTTTAAGACTAACATTGTTCTAGCGACTAGTGACATAATGAAGTATTTTAAAATGTTAGACTATTTTCCCGAACATTAATTTACCGACGCTACACAACCACAGATATTACTTGATATCATTGTGGTTATTAAAACAATAGTGTTACCGTCGCTTTATTTATTTATGTTTTAATTATCACAATTTAGCCAAATGTGAAAGTATCTAAATGGATCTTTATATTAAATTAATAATTAATAATTAAGTGGGTATTTGCGTATCACAGTTGCTATTTTGACTAGACTGACTACCGTCAATAAAGTTCGGCGTCTGATATAAAGATGGCGCGACGCGCCAACATGAACAGTTAATTGTGAGATTTCGTAATGGACAGTCAATTGTGAGACTTCGTAGTGAGCAGTGATTGTGAGATTATATGTGGCGAGCGGCCGTGGGACGGCTGCTGTGTTATAATGTGTTTGTGAGTTTGATTGGCAGGTTATCAAAGATTATCAAAGACTTGCCATCTGAGGAACTGCATTGATGATTGAGATGCAACCGACGAACATCATGAGGTTTGATGCATTCGCTGAGTAAGTGACAACCCAATATTATATCTATTTGTTTAATGATTAATATGTAGATTATTATCGACTAAATATTATTATGTGATATAAGTGATACTTGATGATGATAGTGGATAACTGAATAACTGATGATGACCAAGAGTTGGCGTTTGGTGTGGTTGTAGGGGCTGGTGGAGACCACTTGGGGGAGTCCCCACATTTTTATAGGCTCATCAATGTATCGCATACCTTTAATATTATTAAGATTATTAAGATGATTACCAGTAAGAGTGTATGAAACTTGTACGGTGTACGTACATGCATTGCACCATATTGATCCGTCAGCAATTTGTCACCGCGCATCGCATTCTAATTTTATATAATTTTCAGTACACAATCAACCGCCGCGAGCGCGTTACCTACCATTCACCATACCATAAACCATTTTAATATTAGATTATTGAATAAACCATACGTGTACTCAAATCAAGCCCTTGTTTCACCATTAACCACCAACATCCCCCTCTATATATGGTCCTTCGATCGTAAACGGACCATTCGCGAGTGTTATTTAACGGTTATTCGGGACTATTACCGTGCAAAAGGATTTAGTGTTGTGTAACCTGTAACATTAGTGAAGTGGTTCCTGAACAAAACCAGCGCAGTGGATATACCAGTCTACTACCAGAGGCAACCAACACCATTACCAGAGCCGTAAGTCCGTGCGACTTGCAGCAGAGTACGTAACCAGCAACTCAAGTAAGGTCTTTTATTTACCAATATTTACCATTAACCAAACCACTATGGAGGGTTTATTGCAAACTCAACGGCAGATCATGACGGGCATGGATCAGCTTCTACAAAATTTTAAGAAGGATGGCCGTGACCGCAAGACACCAGACTACATAAAACGCAGGCTGGAGACACTGGATTCCTACTGGAAGGAATTCCATTCTAACCACGTCCAGCTATGCGCATTTGGAAACCAAAATTATTCTTACTTTGAGGACAACGACTATGAGAATACTAGGGACTTCTATAGTCAGGCTAGGCAAATAATTTTAAATTATAAACCAGAGACCAAACCATCGACACCAGTACTCAAACCAGCTACGTTACAAGACCCAGCACCAGTCGTTAGCGTGCCGAGTACGTCAAAATTTCAAGAAGGGATAGGAATTAAGCTGAATGAATTGCTGCGAAAGCAACAAAGCAATTTCAAAGCATTCTCTCGTACTGTGGAGAGCATTGATTTAAGTATCTTGTCAGAAAAATGGGAGTTCGAAGACGCTCTCAAAACCATTCAGTCTCGCTGGTCAGTAATCGACAGTTTGCATTGGGAAATCGATAGCGAACTTGACGGCGATCATGAATCGTACGAAAAAATGTTCAGTGAGTACGAAACAACCTATAACACCATAAAGAGAACCATAAATACCAAAATGTGGTCTGTCTCACACAGGGAGAAGATTACACCTCAAATGGATATACCACACTTTTCAGGAAGTTACCAACAATGGACTTCGTTTAAAGATCTTTTTCAAGAAGCCATACATAACAATAATTCGCTGTCTAGTGCCCAAAAATTACAATTTCTAAAGAGTAAGCTACGAGGCGAAGCAGAAAAACTGATACAACATCTTCCTATCAGTTCAGAAAATTACCAGATATCGTGGGAGATTCTCAACCACCGATACAATAACACCAATTTAATATTTACTTCGCATATCGACATACTTCTGGATTTGCCTGTTATGCAATCGCAGTCGGCAGCGTACATCAAACGATTACACGACACCACCAAGGAGTGTTTACATGCAGTTCAAAAGTTAGGAGCGAACACACTGTCTTGGGATCCATTATTAGTCCACCTATTATCAAAAAAACTCGACGCGGAGACCCACACGGACTACGTAGAGTCACTAGCAGATCCAAGGGAGCTACCAACACTTCGAGACTTTCTTCGCTATCTAGAAACCAAATTTATATCGCTAGAGGCATCTAGAAGAAAACAGAGCGCAACCAAGCTACCAAGTAACCACGAAAATAATTTGAAAAAAATATCTTCTTATAATTTACCTAATAACCATTACCAAAAGAGTTACAAAAAACCATTATTATCACCATTTAAGGCACTAAACGTAACATCGCATAATTGTCCAGTATGTCATGAAAACCATCCTTTATTTTATTGCAACACATTTCGCGATTCGAAACCGGATACGAAACTTAAAACAATCGCGAAATATAATTTATGCAGTAATTGCTTTGTCAATCACCAAGGCAAAGAATGCATGTCAAGCAAAACATGTCGCCATTGCAATGAAAAGCACAATTCGCTGCTACATGACGCTATTGTGAAACCATTATCCGCCGCTACCTATAATTATTCTACAAAAGCTCAGCGAAATTGCCACGTGTCGCAGGAAAACGTGGCCGAAATCCTGTTGCCAACTGCAGTTTTAAGAGTCGAAGGAAGCGATGGCAGTTCGTATCAGATGCGAGCTCTGATCGACCAGGGTTCCCAAACTTCTTTAATTACCGAAAATACAGCGCAGCAGTTGGGACTGCCCAGGCGACGATGCAAGGGTGTCATATTCGGAGTCGGCGCCAAAGAAAATAATTGTAAAGGCGTAATAACCATTACTCTATCGTCTTTACATAACGATTTTACCTACACCACGGATGTTTATATAATGAACAACCTTATAAATAGATTACCAAACCAATCTTTTGCCAAACCAAACTGGCCCTATTTATCCAATATTGAGCTAGCTGACTTAAATTTCAATGAAAGCCGAAATTTAGATATTCTCCTCGGGGCCGACGTTTACTCTGCCATCATACTAGACGGCATAATCAAGACGGACCCATCGCAGCCAGTAGCGCAACAAACGCAACTAGGCTGGATTCTATGCGGAAACGTCACACAAACATACCACTGCAACGTCGTCATACATGAACTAGATGACATACAACGATTTTGGGAAGTAGAAGATGTACCAGAAAATTCATCTATACCAAGCGGGGAAGACCAATGTATCCAGTTTTACAAATCTACCACTAAGAGACATGAGGACGGACGCTATGACGTCAGATTACCATTGAAACCAAATTTCGAGGACAACTTAGGTGCCTCAAAACCAATGGCTATCGCACAATTTCGGCAGTTAGAACGTAAATTGTCTAAAAACCAACAAATCGCGCATGACTATAAAGTATTTATAAACGAATACATCGCCTTAGGCCACATGATACCAGCCGTCGGTAACACGACACGAGAATGTTATTTGCCTCACCATTGTATCCAGAAAACCGACTCAACCAGTACGGCTCTTAGGGTCGTATATAATGGATCAGCAAAAACGTCCAGTGGGTTAAGTATCAATGATCTGATGGAAGCGGGTCCAAATTTCCAACAGGATTTGTTATCCTTAATTTTGAAATGGAGACAATATCGCTATGCCTTTAGTGCTGACATAGAGAAAATGTTCCGACAAATTTGTATAAATAGAGAAGACCAACAGCTGCAAAAAATAGTTTGGCGGGACAATGCGAACTTACCACTTCAAGAATACCAACTTACCACTGTTACTTACGGCACCAAGGCAGCACCATTCCTCGCCATGATGACCTTAAAGCAACTTGCTGCAGATGAATATGCCAATTATACCAACACGCATGCACCAGATGTCCTGAAGGACTCATTTTACATGGATGATTTGTTGGATGGTGCCCATAGCTTAAATTACGCTATAAGTCTCAAGTCAGATTTAATCCAACTTCTCAAATCGGGGGGATTCAATTTGAGAAAATGGAAATCCAACGCACCAGAATTGTTACCAGAGTCTAGCACCAACCAGGAACACCTAGACTTCCGACAGCGGGAGTCCACCAAGACGTTAGGCCTACAATGGAATCCACAAGAAGATTATTTCACTTTTAAATCTAAAATTGACCAAACAATTAGCAATACTACCAAACGTACTTTGCTATCGGATATCTCAAAGATATACGATCCATTAGGCTGGTTAACGCCGGTAACCACGAAATTAAAATTATTATTTCAATCTGTATGGCAATTAAATCTTCTTTGGGATGACAAATTACCAGATAATATTTGTATGGAGTGGAGGAAGATTAAGGAAGATATACAGCAAATTGAACAGATACAAATACCAAGATGGATTCGTACCAGGGAAAAGGGGACCATTGAACTGCACGGGTTTTGTGATGCCTCCACCAAGGCATACGCATGTGTAGTATACTGCAAAATCAACCAGAACCAGGGAAACCAGTCCTCAGTAGCTCTATTAATAGCCAAGGCGCGACTTGCACCCACCAGCAAGAATATCACCTTACCAAGACTCGAGCTCTGCGGCGCACATTTGCTGTCTAAGCTAATATCTAAGATTACCACATGCCTATCTGATTACCAAATTCAGATATACGGCTGGATCGACTCTATGGTCGTTTTGGGGTGGATACATGGAGAACCAGGCCGTTGGAAGCCGTTTGTCTCCAATAGAACCAGGCAGATTAAAGAAACCATGCCAGCGTCTTGCTGGAGGTACGTAAAGTCAGAAGAGAACCCAGCTGACAGTGCCAGTCGAGGCGTGACCGTTGAAAAACTCAAACCGCTTTCCCTGTGGTGGAAGGGACCACAGTGGTTACCAATGTATAAAGGAGACTCAGATAATAACCAAAATAATTACCATACCGACTTAGAAACTAAAAGGATTAAACACTCGAACGTTGTAACACGATCGGGCGATGACACCATCATACAACAGCTGATTAAAAAACACGGCTCTTTTACGCGAGTAATTAGAATACTGGCGTGGATTTTGCGATTTTTATCAAGAAATAAGAACCAAAAACCATATCTAAGCCTGTCCGAACTGAATAGAGCGAAACTGATTATTATTAGAGTTTGCCAACACCACGAATTTTCGGATGAAATTACCAAATTATGCGAAGGAAAATCAATAGAAAAGAAGAGCAAAATTTTAAATCTTAATCCCTATTTGGATGAAAATCTAATTTTACGTGTTGGTGGAAGAATTGAAAATGCTCACATAGACCAAAACATGAAGCATCCCTTTATTATCCCGCATAGTGGTAGGCTTACAGATTTAATAATAGACCACGCACACAAATTAACGTTTCACGGTGGACCACGTCTTACGTCAGCGTTTCTTAGAAAAAGCTTTTGGATCGTAGGTGGAAACCAAGCAACCAAAAAACGCCTACGGTCTTGCGTAAAGTGCAGAAAAAACCAACCAAACCAGTTAAAACAGATAATGGGAGATTTACCGGAAGCTAGGAGCAACTACAGTAGACCATTCCAGCACACCGGAGTAGATTTTACCGGAAGTATTATGATAAAGGCCAATAAGGGTCGTGGCGTAAAAACCACTAAGGGCTACGTAGCAGTTTTTGTATGTATGGCTACCAAGGCTGTACATCTAGAATTAGTATCGGACCTTAGTACATCCAGTTTCCTGGCGGCTCTACGGAGAATGGCCGCAAGAAGAGGTACTCCACAACACATATACAGCGACAACGGTACCAATTTCGTTGGCGCTAGCCGTATCCTAAACCAAGAGCTTGAAGATTTGAAGAAGGTGTTTGATGACCAATTTATGACGGAAGTTACCGAAATGGGTATACAGTGGCACTTCAACGCCCCCTCATGGCCTACAGCTGGAGGTTTATGGGAGGCCGCTGTAAAGAGCCTCAAGTACCATTTAAAGCGCGTCATTGGAGAGCAGAGGCTCACTTTCGAAGAATTTACCACGATTCTATCCCAACTGGAGGCATGCCTTAACTCTAGGCCACTGTGTCCATTGACTGAAGATCCCGATGATCTAAACTATCTCACTCCGGCACACTTTCTAGCAAGTGGACCCCTTCTCACCATTATTGAAACAGAATACGACTTGCGAACCAGATGGCAACTAACTCAAAAAATATTTCGCGACATTTGGAATAGATGGAAGTTGGAGTATTTAACACAGTTATCAGCGCGGTCCAAGTGGCGGGAACCAAAAGAAAACATAAAAATAGATGACATCGTTATTATTCAGGACGATAATTTACCACCAGGAAAGTGGTCACTGGGCAGGGTCATCGAGCTCCACCCTGGACAAGATGGCTTCGTCAGAGTTGTGACCTTGAAAACAAAGAACAACATCATAAAGAGACCGATCGTTAAGCTATCTGTTCTACCAGTAAACAGTAGTATATCGGACAAAACAGTCAACTGTAATAATAAACCGACCAAACGTCAAGAAACCAGTTCAATTAAACGCTCATGTAATTTGATTACGCTAGCGTTAATGTTATTTATGCTTATATTTACACCAGTACAAGGTACATATACCATTTCCAATTTACCAGACAACCAGACCATTTATTTTGACCAAATATCAACCATATACCCTGTAAGGGATGAATGGAGATTAATAGTCTATTACGACTTAAAACCATACTGGCAAGGAAACACTTTGTTTAGTAAATATTATAAATACCTAGAAAACATATGTTCACATGCCAAGGTGAAAGAACAATGCGATATTATCTTATTACAGTTACAGCATGGATACAACGAGTGCGCGTATTATAATAAAATGTTGATGGGTCAGCAGTTCACACCGCATCGCAAGCGACGTGGACTCATTAATGGAGTAGGGTATGTCGCTCGAAGTTTATTCGGGATATTGGATGAAGATTTCGCAGAACAATACCGAAAGGATATAGAGTTAATTAAAACTAACCAAAAGCACTTGTCGAATTTGTGGAAAAACCAAACCAGTATAGTAGAAGCGGAGTATAATCTATTAAAAAGAGTGGAAGGAAACATGGACAGTCAACATAAGATATTTAACCAGCACCTTATGGCGTTGGAAAAGGCTTCTAACGCAGCGAGTATAGCACTTCAAGATGTTGAAACAATCAACAACTTTGCAATGTCGTCTATAGTAGCTAATAATATACTGACCAGCTTGAGATACATACAAGATACTCTATTAGATACTATCACCAATATATACTACGGAAACTTCAACATCCATCTGCTAAGACCAGAACAACTTCAACAAGAATTGAATATGATATCTGGACATTTAGATAAGGACTTGTCGTTGCCCATAGATAATATACAAGAGAATTTGTACAAAATTTACCATTTACTTAAGGTTAAGGCAAGAGTTACCAATGATTATCTTCTAGTTGAAATTAAAATACCATTAGTGAGTCGAGATATATACGACCTCTACAATTTAATACCAATTCCTCGAAAAATGGACGATAGGATGGTCACCCTAGTGCCAACCACTACACATATAGCAATCAACTTGAAAAAGGATTTATATTGGACTTTGACCGATAATGATCTTCAAATGTGTAGCCATTTAGATACTACCAGCAGTTTATGTTCTTTGCACAGCCCTATGTACCAGTACGAGACGGACCAGTCTCTGTGTGCCAAGGATCTAATCACAAAAGCGTGTAAAACCAATGTTGTTTCGTGCGAACAGAGATGGACCCAGCTTAGTACAGTAAATACATTTTTGTACTCTTGTTGTGGCCAGTGCTCAGTGAGAATGATATGTGGACAATTAATGACAGCACTGAGACTCACTGGAGCCGGTATTATTACGATGAAAGATGATTGCCTCATCAAAGGTGACACTTTCACTATAACAGCGCATAAATTATTTAGCTCGAAGCTAAATACTCAACCAGACACCATGATGCCGCTTATACCACCCATTAACCACGTAGTAAATATATCTCTACCATTAGAGACATTTAAGATGAACACCAGCAATTTCAATGCTGAGTTTAAGGAAATAGGTGACCAGATCCAAAATTTGAAGTCACAAGAAGGCATTTCAGAGGGAATTTCTTACCACGATATACACCACTACACCGCCATCTACGTGCTGTGGGGAGCTGCAGCCGCCGTGGGTGTGGTGTGCGTCTGCCGCCGTGTGCGACAGTGGTCGCCCCGCGCTTCTGATCGTAGGGTCACCGTCCAAGACGATAGTCAACTTCAAAGTGAAAGTGCAACAGAGAGCCAATCTGCTCCTACCCCAAAAGTGTTTTGTGTTAGAATGGACGACAATACTACTAAATTCAATGTTCGTGTTGATAAGGCTACGTCGCCTTCGCGTGTTAACAAATTTAGAGAAACTTTAGCTATGCCTATGGAACCATAGAGACATTAAATTTCAACCAATGTTTAATCATCTTGTTAATCATCCACTATTGTAAATCACCTTGTACCACTATTCCATCACCATTTTAAACCACTTCTCATTCAAATCTTCATCTCTCTTGTTCGGGAATATGTACGGTGTACGTACATGCATTGCACCATATTGATCCGTCAGCAATTTGTCACCGCGCATCGCATTCTAATTTTATATAATTTTCAGTACACAATCAACCGCCGCGAGCGCGTTACCTACCATTCACCATACCATAAACCATTTTAATATTAGATTATTGAATAAACCATACGTGTACTCAAATCAAGCCCTTGTTTCACCATTAACCACCAACATCCCCCTCTATATACAGATCAGAAAGTGGGATTAGATTCTGGCCTATCCGCTTCGCTATCTGATGATTTTTGTTGAATTCGTTTTCATTATTATGTTATTTCATTATTCTGAAAAAAAAAAATAATACATGTGGGTAGTTGGTGTTTTTATTAATAGCGATGCCTAAAGTTAAGTGATATTTGCTAGTCCGGTGTAATGTTTTTCTTTTTAGGATTTCTGACAAAATTGAAATTTGTTCTTATTGGACATGCTTTGTAAATGTGTCTTCAACAACATGTTTCAGTTGGTTTGATTTATTTCATTACTTCGTATGATTTAAGCAGTGGGTAAATTTGAGTTCTGAGTGCTATGTATAATTAACTGCGATTGCTAATAATTTTGGCAGTAAAGTTGAATTTTCTTGCAGGTGTTTTGTTGTCATTCCTAATCAGTCATTACAATGTGTAGTGATATGTTGTCTCATTGTCCATTTTTCTCTGCCGGTGATTAATAATCTTATTTGGAATCTGGTTAATATGTTTAGTGAAGGAGGCAGATTGCTGATTGATCATACAGGCCTAATATATTAGCAAGAGCCGATTGTGTCTTGTAAATTTTAATTCAGTTTCTATAGTTATGTTCCAGAATATGAGAATGCGAGTCGCTAGACCGATTGAGTGGCATTAGTGGCTGCGTTGTGGCGCTGGCCGCTGCCGCATGAGTCGCGTTACGTGCTGCGCCATGACAGTGGCGCCCTGAACGTGTCTCGGCTGCCCTGAATGTGTCGCAGCCGCCCTGATGGTGGCGCAGCCGCCCTGAAGGCGTCGCGGCCGCCCTGATGGTGGCGCGGTCGCCCTGACTAGTGGACGTGAAGAGGATGAGATGAACTGATCAAGGTCGTCGATTGGTTCTGTCTCACTTGAAAGTAAGTCTAGTTTATAGGGTACATTGGTGGACGTCATGGACCCATGTACCGGGCTGAGCTGATCAGGGTCATGGATTGGTTCAGTCCTTAGAATAGTATAGTTTATAAGATACACACATCAAAAGTGTCTAGGGATCAAGCATTTTTAAGCGGATTTCTTGAGATTGAGATGTGGCTTTGTAATAAATTTATGATTTTATAAATTTATATGGATCCTTTTTGGTGCATTTCATAATTTGAATCAGGAACTGTGAATCAAATTCGAGTAAAAGATGAAAATCAGCTGTCAATATTTTCCCTATAAAAACATACAACGCATTGAAGACATTATTAGTGCTACTGTTTCCCTACTACTGATTAAAACCAACGTTATTATGGAGCGGCGACGTCATTTAAGCAGGGAAGAAATGCTCAGAGCCGTGGGAATGATAGAAGCTGGTTCCCGGCAACGTACTGTGGCTTTAGCTCTGAATACAAGTCAGAGTGTTATCAGTCGACTTTGGACACGTTACCGAAGCACTGGTACCGTGGCTGAGCGCCATGGAGGACGGTATCGCTGCACCACACGGAGACAAGACCGATATATTCAAATCTTAACTCGAAGAGCTCCAACAATAACTGCCATGATGTTAGCCGTGAGGCTTCATCACTCTTCAGGGAACTTAATTAGCGACCAAACAGTCAGAAACCGCTTGCATGAAGTGAACCTTCATTCCCGAAGACCGCTACGGGTACCACCTATAGCAATGCACAATCGTAGGATTCGATATCAATGGGCTCTTGAACACAGAAATTGGGCAGAAGAACAATGGCGTTTCGTGTGCTTTTCTGATGAGTCTCGTTTTGGTATGAGACCGGATACAAGACGTATACGACACTGGAGAACCCCTGGACGCCAACAGCGATTAAAATCCTGCCAGGAAGTCCATCCTTATAGTGGTGGAACCATCATGGTATGGGCGGGTATTTGGATCGGCGGAAGAACTGAGTTGATTTGGATCAGAGGCAACCTCAACGCTCAAATTTATGCTGAGACGATTGTATCAGACGTCATCGTTCCTCTACAAGTGCAAATCGGTCCCTTATTTCAGTTAATGCATGATAATGCACGACCGCACACCGCAAGAGTTGTAAGACAGACTCTCGCCGCAGCTAACATCAATGTCCTGCCCTGGCCTGCTCAGTCGCCAGACTTGAACCCGATTGAGCATGCATGGGATATGCTACAGAGAAGAGCTCTGCCGAATATGGAGGGTATCCAGTCGCAAGAAGACCTTTTTTTGTTGTTGCAACGAACATGGGCGGCCATTCCACAGCGTGATTTGGATGAACTCATTTTGAGTATGCCAAACCGATGTTCTTGTGTTGTTAGTGTTCGCGGTAGAAACACGGATTATTAATTGTTTAAGTTACCCAATAAAATTTTAAAGAAAACTGTTATTTCAGTCTTTTTTTCGAACTTTTGTGTTAGTGGTTCAAATGTCAAAAATCCCTTTATTAGGAAAATGGCAAATTTCTTTATTAATGCAAAGGTGACTTGGTTTATCGTTACTGTGACAAACGAAAACACTTTATTTGATGAATCCTTAAAGAAAATTTTAATTAATATCAATCAGGAGAAAAGTTATTGCAAAAATATATGTTGATCCCTAGACACTTTTGATGTGTGTACATTGGTCAGCGTCATGGACCCATGTACCGGGCTGAGCTGATCAAGGTCATGGATTGGTTCAGTCCTACTTAGAATAGTCTAGTTTATAGGGTACATTGGTCAACGTCATGGACCCTTGTGCCGAGCTGAACTGATCAAGGTTGTCGATTGGTTCTGTCTCATTTGAAAGTAAGTCTAGTTTATAGGGTGCATTGGTCAACGTCATGGACCCTTGTGCCGAGCTGAACTGATCAAGGTTGTCGATTGGTTCTGTCTCATTTGAAAGTAAGTCTAGTTTATAGGGTGCATTGGTCAACGTCATGGACCCTTGTGCCGAGCTGAACTGATCAAGGTTGTCGATTGGTTCTGTCTCATTTGAAAGTAAGTCTAGTTTGTAAGGTATATTGGTCAACGGCATGGACCCTTGTACCGAGCTGAACTGATCAATGCCATGGATTGATTCTGTCTCATTTAGAATTAAGTCTAGGTGCATTGGTCACTGTCATAGACCCTCGTGCCGAGCTGAACTGATCATGGTCATGGATTGGTTCGGTCCCACTTAGAATAGTCTAGTTTTTAGGGTGCATTGATCAACATCATGGATCCTTGAGCCGTGCTGAACTAATCAAGGTCATCGATTGGTTCTGTCTCATTTGAAAGTCGGTCTAGTTTTTAAGGTGCATTGGTCAACGTCATGGACCCTTGTGCCGGGTTGAGCTGATGAATGTAATGGATTGGTTCAGTCCCAGTCAGAATAATGTGTAGTTTATAGGGTGCATTGGTCAACTTCATGGACCCTTATGCCGGGCTGAACTGGTCAAGGTCGTCAATTGGTTCAGTCCTGTTTGGCAGTTCAAGATCAAGGATCAGCCAAAGAATGTTAAAAATTTAGTATGTGAATTGTTTGGACAACGTCATGGACCAATTAAATTAATTAGCTTGGGCAGTGTTTGTCTATATACGTCTGCTGGATATCTGTATCCAGTAAAGTCATGTGAGTATTTAGTAAATTTTGAATAATATGATTGAGAATATGTTTTCCTTGGCAAATGGTTTACATTTCATGATACAATTAATGAGTTGGTCAACGTCATGGACCAATTAATTAAATCGATTAACTTGGGCAGTGACTGTCTATATGTCTGCTGGGTATGTGTATTCAGTTCTTAATGTCATGTGTGTATTTAGAAAATTTGAATAATATCATTGAGAATATGTTTTCCTTGGCAAAAGGTTTACATTTTATGATACAATTAATGATTATTGTTCCGTGTGCGTAAATCATGCAGCTTTCTATTACGAGGGACTCGTAATGTTCACGGATGGCCGAGCTGTTACCGACGCTTTATTTATTTATGTTTTAATTATCACAATTTAGCCAAATGTGAAAGTATCTAAATGGATCTTTATATTAAATTAATAATTAATAATTAAGTGGGTATTTGCGTATCACAGTTGCTATTTTGACTAGACTGACTACCGTCAATAAAGTTCGGCGTCTGATATAAAGATGGCGCGACGCGCCAACATGAACAGTTAATTGTGAGATTTCGTAATGGACAGTCAATTGTGAGACTTCGTAGTGAGCAGTGATTGTGAGATTATATGTGGCGAGCGGCCGTGGGACGGCTGCTGTGTTATAATGTGTTTGTGAGTTTGATTGGCAGGTTATCAAAGATTATCAAAGACTTGCCATCTGAGGAACTGCATTGATGATTGAGATGCAACCGACGAACATCATGAGGTTTGATGCATTCGCTGAGTAAGTGACAACCCAATATTATATCTATTTGTTTAATGATTAATATGTAGATTATTATCGACTAAATATTATTATGTGATATAAGTGATACTTGATGATGATAGTGGATAACTGAATAAATGATGATGACCAAGAGTTGGCGTTTGGTGTGGTTGTAGGGGCTGGTGGAGACCACTTGGGGGAGTCCCCACATTTTTATAGGCTCATCAATGTATCGCATACCTTTAATATTATTAAGATTATTAAGATGATTACCAGTAAGAGTGTATGAAACTCTTACAATAGGTATTATTATTTTTATCCCGCTTAGTTACAAGACAAGTAACATGTGCAGCCGATAGTAAGCTACTATAGACAGCTGCAATATACTGCCACTCATCACCCAATACATTAGTTATTAAATCCTTGAACCCGGTATTTTCACCAGCTACCTTCACACAGAAACACAATAACAATATTCTAACTACGTTAGTAAGTAACTACGTTAAGCCTAAATTCGAGAGTCGGAAACGTGCCAACAGGTAGGTATCGATAACAGGTGGGATTTGTCTATATTGCAGAATCGAATAATCGAGAAAGTAGCGTTTGAATGACCAGAAACTCTCTGGCGACGTCAGGATTTATATCATTTATATATTGTTTGAGTATTGGGCACAGCAAATATTATACGAGTCGTAGAGTTATGACTGATTTACACGATGCCAGTTCATACAATGATATTGAAGCAATAAATGCATTGCATCGTCTGAACATGTCACATTCTTGCTCTACTGGGCAAGTTTTACATTCGATAATTACATTATTTTTAACCGACTTCAAAAAAGGAGGAGGTTCTAAATTCGTCTGTATAATATATATATATATTTCTATGTATGTTCGCGCATAACTCTGACAATTATGAACCGATTTGAAAAAATCTTTCTACCATCCATTCTTTAATCCGTTAATTGGGTCCCATAAAAAAAATATTGCTTAGTAATAAGTAGTTCCTGAAAAAACAAGAATGTTAAATGCGCAGGAAAGCTGCAAGAAAGCCTATATAGATGACTTTATGTCGCTTTTTAAGGACAAAAATGGTCATAACTCTGGCAAATATTTACCAATTTCAATGATTCTTTTTTTATTCGCAAGAAGAAACCACTGTAATGAACCTGTATGAATTTTATCACAACCGGATAAGAACTTCCTGGAGGACCATGAATGATATGGAGGAATTTATCTGGTAAAAACCATAAAACTGATGTTCTCCTTTACATTTCTCTGATAAATATGAACCGATTTCGATGATTCTTTTTTTATTCGAGAGAGTAAACTACTATGATGATTCCATGCAAATTTCATTACGATCGGATAAATTGTTTCGGAGTTTCTGAAGAAACATGAATTATGTAAAAGTACCTATGTAGACGATAATGTGAAATCATAATGATGTCATAACCTACCTAGATCATTTTACCGTCTTCGATGGTTCAATGTTTATGTATGAAAATATCACTAAAAAGTGTAAAATAAAATATTTAAGAAAAAAAATTGAACCGGCTTCAATAACACTAAAAAGTATAAAATAATTAAAATATTATTGAAGTTGGTGCCAAATATACACAGCAGGTACGCTAACACCAACTTCTTTAATATTTAAATTATTTTATACTTTTTAGTGTTGTTGAAGTCGGTTCAATTTTTTTTTTTATATTTTTTTTTAACTAGTATCCGCGTATAAACAGTAGGTACAATTGGGTAATTGATTTTTTTTTGTGATAAATGGAAATATCATATATGTTTTATGGTAATTTTTTTTTTCTTTCGCAATAATTCAAAAGTTATTTCAAAATAAAAAATACACTTTTTAAATCCAGTACCGGAAACACGCCGACAGCTCCTGAACAAACCCGAGCGGGTGTGACGTCATAATGTTAAAGCTATTTAATAACAGTACAGCGTCAACGGCTATACGCTTGACTAGACAATAATATTGAAAATTTATTGCTAAATAACGATTCTGAACAACACTGAACGACACTGAACGACTACACTAAACGTCACTGAACGTGACTGAACGTCACTGAACGTCACTGAACGTGACTGAACGTCACTGAACGTCACTGAATGACACTGAACGACACTGAACGTCACTGAACGACGACACTGAACGTCACTGAACGTCACTGAACGTCACTGAATGACACCGAACGACACTGAACGTCACTGAACGACACTGAACGAAACTGAACGACACTCATCATGTAAATCAGTCTTCATACTCTTCAGCACATAGAGTTTTGCTACTCTACAGAATTTACAAGAAATCCACGTGCTCAAATGATAAGCTTTTCCATTGATCGGATCTTGAAAGCAATTTTAAATGGCGAAAATATTACACTTTAAAACCCTTTGTGTTTTTCGAAATCAATATTCAAATAAACTTGTAAACTCTGTTTTCAGAACCAGTTAGGTAGGTGCCAATAAAAAATACTACTGAATCTTGAAATTCGTATTAAAATATTCAACAAAGGAAATTCGAAATCTAAAATCTGTAGTGTTATGCGCTAAGCAAAATAACCTCGAGTTCGACGCCGCGGCACCGGCGAATTGCGTTTTCGCATTCACTAACTTTGCTTACGCAGCACTAGCGCCACGAGAATTAACGGCGTTTTGGTGGAACTACTTGCGGTCGAATAATTTGATTGTTCGTAGGTGAAAATCGTATTCGTTAAGCAAAATTTGTCAATCGTCTTGCCCTCGACTTCGCCCATAGCCTCGACATAACTTGTCAAAATAGAAAGCTTGTATTTTGCAGCTTTTTGTAGGCGAATTTGTGAACGAATTGCCACCACTGCTTTAAAAGTTTTTGAATTGTATTATTATACGTGGATATTTATTGTTTTTGTGTTTAGAATAGTGTTAAAGTAGCTGTACGTGTGTTGTGCATCGTAGATTTACTAAGAGCCAAAAAATCTGATGATTTCCTTAAGCGTCGTCAAGTTCGTGAATTACATAATTCAATTAAAGGCTTTTTGAAGATTTACTAATATTTCAACATAGAATAGAATACAAAGAGTATTCTATTCTATGTTGATTATTTGCACACCAAAGTAAAACAAACAGAAAACTTAGAAAACATAATTATCTACCTCGACATAGAAGATGACTAGTGCATTAACTAATAAATTGAAGGAAAGAAGAAAAAGGGTATCTATTTGAATCTCTCAATTCGTTTTCATATAAGTAACTAACTTGTCTCGTAACTAATTTATATTTTTCTAACTCCTATATATACCTGCTGTACTGTGTACCTATCTATTTCTTTGTTCCGTTTCCCTGTTGTTTCGTTTCCCTGGGACGTGCCGTGGGTTAAACCTCGGTGTCTTCAACTAGCTGACCCAATTGTTTATTTGTATTAGATATGTTATTCAAAATATTGTGCATCCTATCTAATATAAATAAACAATACAATGCCAGTGAATACTTACTTATTAAATGCAAAAGTACCTAAATAACTTGTTTGAGTTGATTTATGTTATTAAAATAATTACTGTTTTCAGATTCTATATAAGTATCATCTCAGGCTAATGGAACGAGGAACTTACAAGATGCTAGTGGCCACAAATGTGGATTACTACCTATATATCGCAGTCCTCTCACACAAGTTATTCATGTTGTAAATGCAAGGCTAATATTGTAAAAGGAATTCACGAAGTTTACAAAATACAGGAGAGTGGGTGATAGCCGGTTTCATTGTAATGTGTAGTATTTACATAAATATAAGAAAGAATTAATTTAATAAAATATTTAATATTAATTATGTATTGTTTTTTCAACAAATAAAATATTTAAAAAAAGAACTTCATACCTTATTTGGAAGCAAACAAACAATAGTTACATAAACTGGTAAAATTTGTTTGTTTACAAAAATAATATTAAAAAAAATATATAACAGGTGAAACTGCAGGAAAAAATCTTACTTATGGAGGCCAAAGTTTAGGATTGTAGAATTCATTAATTCCACAGATTACACCTACATACAAAAAACTACTTATATTAGTATTAACAAACAAACAATTATTATTTACAATAAAACATTTATTAAAAATATTACACAGTTAGTAGACAAATACTTAGATTAGAACTATCTATGTAAACCCCTGTTTTTCTTTAGAAGATAAAAGTCAATAATTCATTTTCTTTCATCATTACACCTGTGTTCATACATTTATTGTGATATTGATAGCACCTAAACACAGCATGTTACAGTTGATGTCATTCTAAGATTATTTCTTATATCGACTTCCAGAGCCCGCAAAACCTGCTATGTTGTAAGAAATCCAGGCTGGTGTGATCGAAACTTTGAGCCATGCTCACCAAAATTTAGGCATGCATCAGTTCTATCGCTACACTGAATTCTTCAATAGCTTTCAGTCAAACTAGCCATTTATAAATTTCTGAGCTGGGGCACTACGATGCAATAGTCGCCGTCCTGTGTTCCTTTACAGCTGTCTCTCAAATGGATTTCCTCCACTGCAACCGCCATCAATATATGAATATATCTCAATGAAGTTGACAAGGACATCCTTCTTATCTTCCCTGTACTAAAATAAATAAATTGTATTAGTTTAGTTCAGTGGTAAATTATACCTACAGTAAAAGATAAAGAATTATCAAAACACAGCTGACCTTAGCTCATCGTTGTTAACTTTTAGTCTGTGACTAAGGTTTTGATGCAATCATAGTAGTATTCAGGATTCATTTTTCCTTGAGTACGGTGTGTGGTATGAGGAGTACGAGCAAGTACAGTCGCGAGAACCTTATGCTTTTCTAACGTTTCAACTCGTTATTCACTTCACATTTTAAGAAAAAAGTCAACTTATAGCTAATTTTATCGATTGACTATACCATATCCGTTTTCCCAAAAAATTAAATGTAAACACATCGATATACAACAGTTACCTAGACAGGGTATCCAGGTCCTGCATGTGAAATTTCCCCAAATCAGGTTTTATTTTTCCCCAAAAAGATACATTTTTATACAATTTTCCCCAAATTAATTTCGTATCTAATCCTTCCTTAGCTAAACCTAATAATTTTATAAAACTAAAAACGAGTTAGTTTCTTAGTTTATTTGTTACGCTTTCACGTATTTGGCTGAATTTTTGTCATATAGAGATAGATGGGAACTTGTACGTTAGAGGCTACTCTTTGGAAAAGAATTATTAAACTGTTCCAGAGGGATAAGAGGAACCAAAATTCACATATTTATACTACTAGTATGAGATGAAACTATAGCGGAGATTATTAAAATAAGATCTCTATCCATCAAAAAACACACCTTCCCCCACCATTCTGACCATTAGCCATGAGTATTTTATTGTTTTACGTGTGATTCTGAAATATGTTTGATGAAACGATTTAAAATGATATAAACTTTCTGAATTAGACTTTTGTTTCTCCACAAGCTTTCGCCAAGCAAAAATGTGTTCCCCAAAATTTTCCCCATAGTTTTCGTTTCGCCAAAAGTTCCCCGAAGTTTTTATTTTTCCCCAAAATGGGAAAAAACCCCCAATCTGGAGACCCTGTACCTAGACTAGATAGACACTTGGAACGCGACATGACATTGACAATGACAGTCAAAATGTCCTGCGTGTTTTTTTTTTTAAATCAAGCAAAGGTATCGACCACATACTGCCAAACACAAATACATATCAAGAAAAAACAATGTATAGTGCATTCCTGTGCCTAAAACTGAAAGTATGATGTTCATTGAACCATCTTTTGCATCCAGAAATTTTATTATTGATGGCATTTAGATTAGAATCGTGTTTAAAATAAAAACCGATTTTTACCGAAAAAAACTTTGAGCAGTCCTTAACTCGCCTTAGATAACGGCAGCGAACGGCACGGCCTCCAGTTCGTCGTCGAGCCGAAATGTGATAGAGAATGCGGATTTATGCTCGACGTCGAAATGAAGACTAATTCGACATCGAGCTTGCTGTCGAGCGTAGTCACGATTGGTTACTTTAATGAATTGCATAGCTGTTCTATTTAATTGTCAAACTCAATTATTTGTCTTCACAATTCCGTTACATGAAACTTTCAAGACTTACGGCAATAATTTTATGTTATGAACTTAAACTTTTAAAATATGAATAGACTGTTAAAACAAATACAAGGTAGTGCTTACAACTTAAATAAAAATTGGGGACAGAGGTCGTAATTCCGCCGACGTCCTCCTCAGAGTTCTACATGAACGTCTGTCGAATGTTTGTGAACCATTATAATAATAATAATACCACCCCTTGTTTATGTCCCACTGGTGGGCACGGGCCTCCCCTCAAAATGAAGAGCCATAGTCCACCATACTATCAAAGTGCAGGTTGGCGGAATCCGCACGTCATTCAATAGCTAGTTAGATTTTCTCAGACATGCAGGTTTCCTCACGATATTTTCCTTCACCGAAAGCTAGTAACAATCGCACAAAGACGATTCGAACATGATTAATTTAAGAAATCAGAGGTGCGAGCTGGAGTATAAACCTGCGCTTTTCAAGGTAAGCGCTTGCCCACTGAGCAGTTACAGCTCTTATTAAAATACATACATAAAAATAATAGCCGGGCTATTATTTCAATAGGGATTGATTTCTATGAATGAGTTATAACGAACGTAATATATCAGACATTCCGTGACCTTCGTTACAAAAACTTAAGGTTATTTTTCCATCTGTAATAATCTAGCAAGTAATGTACAAAAAACAATGACAGGAGTTGTACGAATACACAACGAATACATTGTCTTGACTAGTAATGTAAGTTTGTACGAATGTCACTTGGTACAGTTAAAGTATTAAATAAAACTGTGTGTTATATCCCATGGAGTGTCCGGGAGCAGACTAGCACTCAGCCATCTCTTCCAGTTGGGTGTCGAAAGAAGCGTCGAAGGGAGAAAAAAAAAGAAGACAGACAGCAGCGTCTATCTATTGGATTACCTACCTCCCATCTATGTACACTGCGATCTCCAAGACACCTGCTAAGCATGGGGATTATAGTTAACCCCGGAGGGCTTCTAAGGAAGAGGGTTTTATTCAGCAGTGGACGTCCTTCCGCTGCTGATGAAAACGGGTTTGACGCATAATGACCACTTGAGGTTATTTTTCCATTCGTAGTAATCTAGCAAGCGATGTACAAAATATAGACACAAGTCATTCCTCTTGACCCGAGGTAATACCTACCCATTGTGTAAACGTCACTTTGTCCGGTTAAATCAAGGTTAAAGCATTAAATAAAACTGTGCATTATACATTTCTTGTTAATGAGATGTTTAAATTATATTTATTATACGCTCTGTTAAGTACGCAATTTATAAGATTCCCTTCTCAAACGATTTGAAATTTTGAACCCGCGTCTAATGTAAATCATTTAGATAACGCTATTTATTTGTGCTCATATAATATGTACGTATTAGATGTAGCAACTAGTGATAACATTCTATTATATGTACTAACCAATGATTCCACAGAATATCTGAAATAATTTCGAATACACTAATTAATATTGCTCACCGACGGTGTTGCCAGTTGTATAACATGTCTAATTATGCTAGTAATATCAGTCTGTGGTCGGTGTTTATAATACTCGGGATATGAAGTGTTAGGCGTGCCTGTAAACACTGAAATAGGATGATGTTTAATGGAGGTAATATAGCAAGTCCGGAGCGAGCCTTTATTATTGTAGTTACAAATCTGGATTATCTATGGCCTTTTACTAACGGGCTTATGTACACTGATGGATCCCTCTGGATTGAACTGACTTACGCAAGTACTTTTCTTATCTAAAATGAAAGGGAATCTATTGTAATATTTTAGTTGGGTGATCGCTTTTGTTAATTGAAATAAGGGTTGGTTTTAAGAAACCCTGACTGGACTAGAATCCGAATTGATTAAAATCTGTCTGGATTTTGATAAACAACGGTATTCTTCGTGATATATTTATACGTATCAACACCGCTTTTTGGTCGAGGGTTAAAAAAACCATGTATTCTTAAAATTTGTTTAAGAATAAAATATTAAAATGACTACAAGTAACTAGTATTTTATGTATATATATATGTATTTTATTACGCTCAGTTTACAAATCACCATTACATTGATTTTACCAGTCTGCCGCACCTGTTTGTGGCATGACACTATGTTAATGGTGTCTACGGTCAGTGTATTCAGTTACTGCTAGCAACTGTCGACAATGACCGGATAATGGTCAACTTTATCCACGGCATGATTATAGTCCAATCGCGTCAGTTAACGATACGTCAAAATTGTTTTGACTGTGGCTTACGAAATGCGTCCACGTCGTCCGACAGCGTGTGGCACGCGCGTGTGTGATTGGTGCCGTGAAGTGCCACCTTCAACAGACAAGCAAAGGCGGCTTGTCGAGCTGTTATAATTGAGTCATGAGTTGCAGCGGCGGCGGCGCGCGGCGTTAGTGGTTCAGTTGCGATGCTTGTGAGTACAGAGCTTTATATTTCATCATCATCATCAGTCCATTGCTGGACATAGGCTCCCCCCAAGGCACGCTACTGAGTCCGATGTTCGGCTCTCTTCTCATCCAGTTTCTGATTCTCTCTGCGGATATTGTCGTATCGTCCACCTGGTCACAGAGCGTCCTTACTACACTACGCTTATCGATTCGCGGGCTTTTTAATTTGCCGTACCTATTTTTTAACGATTCAATACAAAAGTTACCTGAAGTAAAATGTATTCTATTCCGTTCGACGACCTTGAAAGATCATATCCCAATGGAAAATAGAAGAAATACATATAAAAAGCGTAGGACTAAGTAAACTTCGATCTTGCCTGATATGTTTGGTTTCTCTCCAATTTACAGTATTCCGGCCACCCTTCTGTTATCTGATCTTTGTGGGATAAACGTTGGACATAACGGCTGCCTGTTTGTTTGTAGTTTAATAAAATATAGTGATTTTAAATATTAACATAACCGATGGGGAAGAAAGGTTCTCAAGTGATAACCACGAACCGGAATACGCAGCGTAAGCAAGCCTCCCACTAGGTCCCAAGGCGGTCGTCGCGAGCACCGCGAAGGTATCTAGGGGAGCGTGCGTATCTGTGAAGATTTCATCCGCGACAACAATAAAAAATGACCTCCCTCTAGGTGGACCAACAATATTGTGCGCGTCGCGCTTCGCAGGCAAACGGTAGATGCAAATGGCTAACTGTCGTTGATTGTGGCTGTCTAAGGGAAATGCCTTTGTTCAGCAGTGGACGTCTTCTATCTGATGATGATGATAAAACATAAAAAAAACAGGTGCTAATGCTCTACGTCATGAAATATTCTCAGAGTAAGCTTCGTGATTCATCTAAATGCAACACTGGGGAAATGAGTCATAACAAACCTGTGAATATTCTAACCGCCAGACGGTTTTCCGTGAGATTTTTAATTTAGATAGCAGCGATAAAAGGAAAATATTTACGTATAATGGTGCCATGATCTCTAGCGACTTTAGCAGGTACAGTAAATTATATTATATACATTAATTCACTTGATTAATTAGTCTGAGGAAAGCAAATACAGTTAATAAAGTTGTGACAGACCTGATGGTCTAGCGGTTAAATAATTTGGGCGCTACACGATATATCGTGGGTTGGATTCCCACCAAGTTTAATAATAATAATATCTTGGGACAATCCACACACGGTCGTCTGATCCCAAACTAGGCAGAGCCTGTATGTACTATGGAAACCAGACATAACCTGATACTAATAGGTACTTTTTTTTTTTTGTAAATACATACTTAAATAGATAAATAACACCCAGACACTTGGTGGGAATTGAACCCACGACCCATCGGTTAGCGGACAGGGTGTCTAACCTCTAGACCAACGGGCTCACCAAGTTTACAAAAATAATTATAGGTTGGTAGGTATTTAGTATTTACCCGTATGAGGCCGGGTTAGATTTGCATCCCCCCATCTCCTCTCGTTGGGTGTCGTAAGAGGCGACTAAGCGAAAACGGAAAGACGGGCAGCAGCGTCTTTCTTTTGGATTTATCTTCCACCTATACTGCGATCCCCAAGCCGCCTGCCAAGGGTGGGGATTATGATAACCCCTCCCTTCTAAGGGGGAGGCCTTTGTTCAGCAATGGACGTCATTCGGCTGCTAATGATGATGATGATGAGGTAGGTATACCCTGTTTATTTACAAAATCAAAATCGTAACAAAAAATAAATAGTAAATGTATGAATACACAAGTAATGTTGTAATTACACCTGCCCTTCAACATACTGCCCTGTACCTCAAGGTTGTCTGGAAGAGATCGCTTTAGCGATAATACCGTCTTAAATTCTCACACTGTAATTTTCTTTTCCTTTTAACTTGTATCTTCTCTTTTGGTGTACAATAAAGAATATTTGTATTGTATTGTATTGTTATGGCTGCCCGGTGGCCAACTAAACTTGACCAAATTTGAGGGGAATATTGAGACGTGCGCCTCATGGTAAGCGACACTCTTGCTTATTGACAGCTACTTATTACCTGAGACATAAGCTGTCGGCGGTCGACGCGTGATCGCGGTGCGCGCTTAGCGGGTTAACATAGTTTAAATCGGAATCATCCGTCGTTGAGCGGTATTAAGTCTCGTGAGCCGGCTAATTTCACCGTCTGTTAATGTTTACTCCTTGCTGCTTGGTGAGTGAATATTTGACGCTGCTATTGCTGCTGTAACACTGTCCCTTGCGTAAGGGACTTGCTTGCTCTCGCGGGGCGAGCCTTTAATATAACCCTGTTGGGGTCAACCAGAGTATGAGGGATTCTTACCCAGTAAAACCACCGTGGCTGTCGCATCAGCACAGGGGGACCTAAAAAAAGTTTATTTCAAGTTTTGTTAATTAAAATTACAAAAAAACTCACCGCTTAATCTAATAAGAAAAGATTATGTGCTTGAGTGATTCAATACACGCTCGATACATCCTACTTTACCACAATTCAAGAGTACATTACGTTATGTTACTTAGGCAGAGGCTGGAAGGTTTGGAGGTATATATTGTCCTACAGTAAAATGGTGTTTTAATATACTTTTAATTAGTTTGGGGTTCTTATCTCTTAATTTACTGACTAAATTCTTTGGTAACGCGTTTAACCACTCAGGCCCGGCTGGGTCATAAAAGAACATGCTCAAACTATTTATATCTCAAAAAATAGTATATACTGGATAGCTAATAGTTTACTCATTAGAACTCCGAAATCGCAAATCGCAAATCGGTTGAGTGGTTATGTTTTTATAACACTCGTAATTTTTATATCACAGCGCGGCGTCAAATTAAATAAATTGTTAGGTCATTCATGACGTGCGCCGCAAACAGCGCCCGGGCCTGAGAGGTTAAACTGTAAGTACCTGGGCACCCCTGTCGGATCTGCACCAATCCTGGGTTCTCCGGTGGGATCTGCACCATGCACCAGGTACCAGCTGCCTTACTATTGAGCCAGCTACCGGAGAACTCATTATAGACCCCCGGAAAATAACACGGTGCTCACGGGGATGACGGTTTCAGTTTCAGGGGTTCAGTTTCAGGTTTTATCTCGGTTAATCATTAACTATAACTATAGTTATAACCAAGAAGACGGGCAGCAGCGTCTTTTTATTGGATTTATACCTACCACCTATACTGCGATCCCCAAGCCGCCTGAGGGAATGTTCTCTTTGTTCAGCAATGGACGTTTCGGCTGCTGATGATAGTTATAACACGAAACGGAAAGAGTTTAGTTAGACAACGAAAGGGGTGTGGAAATCGCCTCCTCAAGTGGCACCCTGGACACAACCCCGTATCTACGATTTTTTGGAGCCGGGGCAGAATCTTGATAGTGGCGCCCCTCTCTCTAGCGTTTGAGATAAATTACTTAAAAACTCACAAATATATCGGCCGACCACCCCCACAAGATGGACAGACCTCATAAAATCATCTACAAAGTGTTCCCTTACTAAATGTACACGCAGTGCCACGAATAGGGAGACATGGAGAAGTCTCGCAAAAGCCGTGACCAATATGACAGACAATCCATGACCACGACCACTCCGCCAGGAGTGTACGACTAAGTAGTAGTATTGTTAGATATTCCGAAACCCTCAGAAAATAAAAAGTGTAAGGTAGGATGGTAGACTGACCGAACGCACCACACGCGTATATAAGGCACTGCTCTGGCGGTGCAGGGACATTCATTTATTTGATCTCGTGCTGAAAAGTTGTTCCAGTAGTCGTATAGTGCGGTCACTCTGTCATTCTGTCACTCTGTTATTCTGTCATTCTGTCACTAGTATTTGTTTTATTGCGGTCGTATTGTTTACAATTGTTATGTCGGTGTATTTCTTGACGGGTAACTATAAAATCAAAGGAGTTGTTGGGGTGGTGTATTGGGGATGGAGGAGACCACTTGGGGTAGTCCCCACATTTTTATAATTACCTGTCAATATGTAAATTCTGTGCTAGTGCCATTAAACAACATCTGGTATGTTATTTTCGTATTTTTATTTTTTTTTCTACTTAGGGTTTTCTAACATCAGAAGTGGGATTGGATTCTGGCCTATCCGCTTCGCTTTCTGATGCATTTTATTATATTCGTCTCTATTATTTTCATATTTTTGGTTTTTCTCGGAAAAAAAATACAATTGCGGGTAGTTCGTGTTTTATTAAAAAAATATTCGCGATGCCATTAGGTTGTATGATTCATGTCGGTATTGTCTAGTCTTTGTTATGGTAATAGTAACCACTATTGCTAGAACACGTCTAAGTTTCGAGTTAGGTGATATTCGGTAGTCGGGTGTAATAGTTTTCTTTTGACGGCTACTCTCAAAACTGCAACTATGTTTTGTAAAAATGTCTTTACCATTGCTATTCGGTATAAGTGTCTTTACTGTTCGGTATTAGTTTGTGATTGTCAGTGATTTTGTTTATGTGGTTGTTGTATTGGTTTTGTTCGGTCTATTTATTTAATTTGTTTCGTTATTTGAAGCAGTGGGTAGATTCGAGTGGGTAGATTTGAGTTCTGGCTGCTAGAGTGCGATTGTTAATAATTATATCAGTAAAGTCGGATTTTGTTGAAGGTGTTTTTATCGTTAGTCGGTCATTGGAATTTGTAAAGTGCTGTTTTTGGCTCATTGTTGACTAATAATCGTATTTGAAATCGGGTTAGATTTGGTTATGTTTTGTTAAGGACGGCCGAGCGGTTTTAGTCTGGTTGATCGTACAAGCGGGTTGGATATTAAATAGGGCTACTATTGTGTCTTGTCCTGAAATTCTGTTCACAGAAGGTGTAAGTACTAGTCGCCAAGGCAATTCTGCCTTTGGCGCTGTGCAAGTGGCGTTCGGCGCCGCACCACTGTGTCGTTACCGCCACAACACGGTGGCGTCGGGCCGCCACTCCACTGTGGCGCTGGGCCACCACACAACGGTGGCGACGGGCCGTCACACCACGGTGGCGCTGTCCCGCCACACGATGGTGGCATTGGGCCGCCACACGATGGTGGCGCTGGGCCACCACACGACGGTGGCATTGCCGCCACACGCGACGGTGGCGCTGAGCCGCCACACGCGACGGTGGCGCGGAGCCGCCACACGCGACGGTGGCGCGGAGCCGCCACACGCGACGGTGGCGCGGAGCCGCCACACGCGACGGTGGCGCGGAGCCGCCACACGCGACGGTGGCGCTGAGCCGCCACACGCGACGGTGGCGCGGAGCCGCCACACGCGACGGTGGCGCTGAGCCGCCACACGCGACGGTGGCGCTGAGCCGCCACACGCGACGGTGGCGCTGGGCCGCCACACGCGACGGTGGCGCTGGGCCGCTACCGCTGACATCGTTGGTCGGTGCGCTGCACACTGGTGTTTGTCTCTACGCCGTGGCTGTGATGGCCAGACAGCGAAGTAAGAAAAGCAGCTGCAGGGTTGACTCTTTGTGGTAATGACAGCCGCACTGGCGTAAGTTGCACACTGTTATTTGGTAAAGGCAAGCACGTAGAGGTTATGTTATTTTGAAACTACTTATTGGTCAGGAGCAGACTATGGGAGCAATACGCTAATAATTTACAAACAGCGTGGAATTTATGATCGATGAGTTAAGCAGAACAACACATGCCTTCCGAAATGATACTTGATGCGCTTAAAGCATACCGTTCTGGAGAACTGGATCTTTATTTGACATACCCCAATGGTATTGTGGTCGCTTAGTCTTGGGTTCGATTCCCATATCTGGCAGTCTATGGTATGGAGGTTCACTAAATCTTGGGTTCGATTCCAATATCTGGCAGTCTATGGTATTGTGATCGCTAAGTCTTGGGTTCGATTCCCGGGTCTGGCAGTTAGTCTCCAAGTCTTGTTTAATTCCTGGGTCTGACAGTGTTGTTGTACTTTACTGTTGGTAAATTGTTAACAGGCTAAATGCGATATACGGAGATGTCAAGACATTTTTGCCTTGTTTGGTGTGCCACTGATATTTTCGGTTGGGGCTGCGCCGTTAAGGTGCTGTGGACCCTAAATCCAAAGGAAAAGTGCTTGCGTTCTATTGTTCTGTTCACAGAGGAAAATACAGGAACGTGGGTTAGCTGTGGCGTGCTGAGGCCTGGCTTGGGAGGCGTGTGCTGCAGAAGGATGATGGCGTTTGACGTCGTATCCTGCGAGGTGCAAAGTGTCCCGAAACGTGCGGAGGAGGACGTCGGCGTCTGTGGCCAAGGCGTCGTGTGCATCGGGATCTTAAGTATTTTCTGTAAACAGTCGTTGGGAGAAACCCAAGTAAAGCCATTCACGTGGTTTTGTGGTGAGCACGATGTGTTTTTATTCACCGTTTTTGGAAAAGACTCATGTAAAGCCATGTGCACGTGGTATTGAGGTGACCTTGACGTGTGAGGGTGACGGGTTGCGTCAGCGGGGCCCACGCTGACTAGAGACCTGTATAAAGCCTAAACGTTTCGCGTTGGTTTCGGGGTGACCTGTTAGAGACCGATGTAAAGCCTGATTGCGCACAAGGTATCGGTTGCGCAGAAAGAAACCTGAGTAAAGCCTAAAGCTGTGAATGACTGTACGTTTTCTATATTTTCTGTGTACTCTTGTGCTGTGTGTAAGCATGTACCGTTCATAGGTTTCGGAGTAACCTGTTAAAGACCGGTGTAAAGCCTGGTTACGCACAAGGTATCGGTTGCGCAGAAGAGACCTGATTAAAGCCTATGACTGTGTATGCTTTCTCACTGTCCTTGTATGATTTAAAATCTACACTGATTTCTGTCTTATGTTTGCGTGTGTTTGTGAGCGCTGTGCTCGCGGTTTATTCTGTTTCTCATAGCCACGCATACCTGGGATTGACTGATGCGCAGACTGCAGGCAGAAGCAGACACGCTGCGAGGCATGGGGCGTGCCCTGGCGTGACCTGGTCACCAACAACGAACATCTGCGTAGCGGAGTCGGTACGATTACCGAAGACCGTGCAGTGATTCCAGTCAAAGAAGCACAAGGATATGAGTAACAAAACCAACGTTTTATTATTATTTTTACTTCATAAATTTGTTTTGATTTTCTCAAGACTTATTTTTGAGAAGGGCAAAAGGGCAATGGAAATCGCTACATTGCAAAGCAAGCTAACCATTAATGCGAGACTCCCTTTTACCGGTGTAATGCAAGACTACTCTTATGATCAATGCAGAGTAGTGTACCATACGTCTTGAACTGAACTGCAGCGGTGTAGACCTTAATATTTCATGTTCAATGCAGAATAGTGGTAGCGTACGTCTTGCGTTGAACTGCAGCGATGTAGACCTGAACATTTCAAGTTCAATGCAGAATAGTGGTAGCGTACGTCTTGTGTTGAACTGCAGCGAGGTAGACCTTACAATTTTATGTTATGCGCATACTTTGTTTGGGGTATTGTGTTTTGTGCAGGACGAGTCAACGCAACTGGGCTATGATCGCCGCAGGAGTCCGCTACTTCGGGTGTTCCTGTGAACGATGGATGGTGGAGTTTGCGTCTTCGTGTTCTCGGAGAACAGTCGTCAAAGTTTAACGAGCCCGGGGACGGTCTCATGTCAGGAGAGGCCGTGTTAGATATTCCGAAACCCTCAGAAAATAAAAAGTGTAAGGTAGGATGGTAGACTGACCGAACGCACCACACGCGTATATAAGGCACTGCTCTGGCGGTGCAGGGACATTCATTTATTTGATCTCGTGCTGAAAAGTTGTTCCAGTAGTCGTATAGTGCGGTCACTCTGTCATTCTGTCACTCTGTTATTCTGTCATTCTGTCACTAGTATTTGTTTTATTGCGGTCGTATTGTTTACAATTGTTATGTCGGTGTATTTCTTGACGGGTAACTATAAAATCAAAGGAGTTGTTGGGGTGGTGTATTGGGGATGGAGGAGACCACTTGGGGTAGTCCCCACATTTTTATAATTACCTGTCAATATGTAAATTCTGTGCTAGTGCCATTAAACAACATCTGGTATGTTATTTTCGTATTTTTATTTTTATTTCTACTTAGGGTTTTCTAACAGTATTGTTAATATCTTGATTGGCATTTTTTGTGAATGCGTGAATGGGACATTAAGAAACCTTTAATGAATATGAACTCTTTATTATCTATTACTTACTTACGTACGTAACGTTTATTTTTAATCCCTGGGCGGGTTGACCAGACACCCCCCCCCCCCCCCCCCTATATCCGGGTCGGCCTGGACAATAAGCCATAGAAGATCTTGCTAATTAACCAATGTATCCTGCACGATCTAAATTAACCTCGTAGTATTTATGAGGACACGAAAAGAAGAAGAATTGGAACTTGGAGTTATTATTTAATTTAATGATTTAAGTAAAACTATTTATTATGTTTCACAGTTCGGTCCTTAGCAACTTATAATGTTTACTTATTGTAGTTATGCGTCCATACTACTAGCCTTGCACGGTGTTTTTTTTTTTTTTTTTTCTTTTTTTTTTTTTTTTCGGGTAGTTTATTATTTTATCACTTTGCCTACCACCACCACACTGACACTCCTATAAGACGGCCCACCCGCAGTTTATCTTCATTGTTTGTTTCCGTGCTCAAGCCTTCGCACGTCTCCAATCCAAAGCTACAAGTGTATTCAGTATTAAATAAAAAGTGAAAATTAAGAACCGGACAACTGAGAGGCGACGCCGCGATGTCGGGACAACGGAGAGGTGCCGCCGCGGTGGTGACGTCGGACGTCTCTTCGTGCTTCGGGAAATGGATCGTCGTGCACTATTGTGTTCGTACGAATCGAGCTTCCATACCGGGTCGTCTCACACGTACATAAAGAACACATTTATGGTTAACAGCGATGCCCCAACAGGGGTAGTTGTCACCCCATCAGCGGGTATTGACGTTATCGCTGTGTTCAGACGATGCGAGCTTCCAATACCAGGGTCGTCTCTGTCGTAGTGTTGAACACGTTAACCGTATAGTGCGTTACACAAAAGCCGTTCACCGTTATAGTGCGATACGTCCGCTCTGCTGATGTGAGTATACATATATATATGAGTATTTACGGTTAATTGCGATGCACACACCCAACAGCGGGTAATTGTTGCTTTCGCTGTGTTCATACGATGCGAGCTTCCAATACAACCAGGGTCGTCTCTGTCGTAGATAATGAACACCTTTACCGTCATTGTGCGATACACAATGCTCATGTGAGTATAGGTCTTGCTGCTGGTATGTCAGTATGACATGTTTACGATGTTATCTTTACGATACCTGTTTCCACGCCGTGTCGTCTCATTTGTACAAACAATGTACAGATGTACGAATAAATGCGTTGCGCATTCCTTATTGCGGGTAATTTTTATGACTTATGACTTAACGCTGTGTTTAGTAAATGCAAGCTGCCAATACAACTGGGAACATATAATCCGATCATTATCATTAGCCAGAAAAATTCCACTGTTGAATATACGAAGACGTCCATCTTGGAACGTCATAATTAACGATAATTTGCTATTATCATCCACCGGTTGCCTGGGATTCTTACAATATCGTCAGATATAATTCGATGTGTAGGTACTCCTAATTAGCGGAATGCGTCGTGCGCCACTCGACGAGATGAGTAAATAATTAAAAACTTGTAATAATAATTATAATAATATAATAATTCACAGTAGAATGAATTCAAGACTTCATAGTTCGTACTGCAAAGTGGTATCTAGCAGAGCCGAGGGGGACTGGCCGCCGCGGGCTTGAAGCTCGACGAGATCCTGGCCGGCCTACAGCCGGAGCATCCGTGAGTGCCACCGTGGAGCTGCAGTAAGTAGCCTCTGAACTTATGGGACAGTACGCCGCGCCGGCCGCCTCCTACACTTATTATAAATACCTAAGTACTTAGTGGAAAGTAACTATTGATAAATCTGTTCTAGAGAACATAACAATATGACGAATTTAGCTAAATTAATTACCTTTACGGTATAACTTTATGAACAAGTTGCAATATTTGAATGTGACAATATTAAGGACGAATTTTTGTCATACATAATTCTAATTTCTACATTTATTGCTATAAAAGATTGAATACTACATTTAAATCTGTGTAGTAAATTTATAAAGTTCAATATTTTCTAAAATATATATATATATATATTCAGGGTGTTTCAAGAACCCTGTCCAATCACAGTGAGTGTTATAAAATATCTTAACACGATCATATTTACGTAATATTTTTTTATCTAAGGTATATATTATTATATACTTAGATAAATAAAACCCTATAAACAGCGTTCAAAAAAAAAAACCCTGTTTGTTTACCGAGGTTATCACTCAGTGTCAAAATACGATTATATATTACATAATCCTTTGCTAAATATATCATAAAAATAATATACATGATCTTAGTATACCTACACAGTTTAAAAAAAGAAAAAACATCCTGTTTGATCTTTGATATTATTATTCAGAATTCATACGATTATACTTATGTAATTTTTTGTTGAATATTTCATTGGATTTTTTCTGATATTATATCTACCAGCGTTGCGAATATTCCTCTTATAAGTTTGATGTGCCTTTTAATGTGTAATACACCACATTCAAGTTTATTTTGAGTAACTTATATGTTTTTTCTACAATATACACAAAACTATCTAGTTTACGCTCTCTATTCAATGTCTTTGCTTCTTAAGATTTTTGAGATCGACAAAATAATTTTACACCGACCATATTATTAGTTTTTACTACCTTTTAATTTTGATTGTTACTATATTTTTGGAGATAGGAACTATTCTTGAGTTCAAATATATTAGTTGTGTTTACTAGTACGTCACTATTACCATCCCTTAGTATTAAAATTTAAAAAAAAAAATATTGTTGGGTAATTTTAATTTTTTTTTTATGCCCTGGTTGCGGGTTCGATTCACACGCAAAACACATTTGTCTGCGTGAACATGCTTAGTTTGAGCGTTTTTTGTCTACACAGAATATAAATCATACCTTGGCGTATTTGTTAAAAAAAAAAAATACATTAAGTACACCAGAAATAGATATATTTGTAATTTGGAGGATATACGAGTTCTTCCTATATTTAAAAAAAAAAAATTGTTGTAACACAGAACTTAAATCCTTTTTGGAACAATGACTAGATACATTTAAAATTAGGTTCGATATCTAATGAGTGCATTAATTAAAGATTGTGACTGTTGTGTATATACCTACCTACCTCTATAGCACCTAAATGTACTAAATAAATACCGATCACGACCATGATCTGCTAACAATCTTCTTTATTTGTCTGACTGCGAAATTGGTAAATAAGTTATACTTCTTGACTGAAAAGACATTCACGCAATTTCAGGTTGTGGTTATCACCAGTAATCAGCAATAACCTTAGGGTTATTGGCGCCATACGGGCTGTATATATATTATAAAATAAAAATAAAAACTTTAAGTTCATTATATGACTGTTGTACATAATACCCTTTATGAGATAAGCTAACGGTCATGGACATTACAATCAGCTGACAGCTGGTAGATACATATGAGGGTAGGTGACACAATAAATAATATTTGGAGGGTATATCTCCTTATCTACCCTCAACTTATAAAATGTGACAAGTCTTGACTCATACATATGAGGGTAGGTGACACAATAAATAATATTTGGAGGGTATATCTCCTTATCTACCCTCAACTTATAAAATGTGACATAAAGTCTTGAACCAATACTTGTTTTCCAAAAAAAAAAAAAAAATATATATATATTACGCAGTAACTTTGAAGTGCAACTAATTAATCATAAAGATACTTTTACTATTATGGATGAAATTAATACAGGATTGTTCATTAATTACAATTTATTGCTTACCTATTGTCAAAGTTCAATAATGTTTCGGTTATGCATCATGTTAATTAAATAATTAATAAGGTTTTTTCTATCTATTCTATGTGGCCTGTGTGGTCTTTGGGAACATTTACGTTCACAAACTGATATTTACTTACATGTTACCCTTATTATATTGTTCAGTTATTGATTATATAAAATAATTACGAAAATAGATTTCAATTTCAGTCATTGTCTAATGGTGAGGTTTTGCATATTTCCTTTAAAATTGTTTTTGTAAGCTTGGTGCATTTGCGCGTTTTTACAAGACAATGATTATTGCCACTGTTGACAGGTTTTGAAGCGAGATTTTTCTCGATTCAACCTTTCTATTCTTACATACTTAACCTTATAAATGGATAATTTTGCTTGCGGTTCCTCCGCAGTATAAATTACGATTGGTCAGGGAAGATAATCTACTTTATTACGGGCTTAATACTT
This sequence comes from Furcula furcula, assembly GCA_911728495.1. Lineage (NCBI taxonomy): Eukaryota > Metazoa > Arthropoda > Insecta > Lepidoptera > Notodontidae > Furcula > Furcula furcula. Next base: position 22,117,377 of record OU452248.1, read on the forward strand.
ACGTCTGAATTTTACTGTTGGCTACGTGTAATATAATATTAGTGTTATAAGACTCGTATCAAGGTTGTTGTTAGAAAACTCATTTGATATTTAAAACAAAAAAGGAAAAAAAAAATCTAGTGCATAATATTATGTAATGTAGTTTTTTGATTATAATAATTGCAGAGATAAATGAATTTGGATTTTTAGGGCATATCTTGTATTACCTATTCTATTTTATTTTATTGGGGAAAACAAACAGTTATATATTTTAGTATCAGTACACAATATGCATGCGTAGTATAGCCAAATGTACAACCAACAACATTCCCCAAATCATAATAGCTAATATTCACATTTTATAGATCATCACTCTAAACATCCTACAATAAGTAAACATTATAAGTTGCTAAGGACCGAACTGTGAAACATAATTAAGGATCAAACGAACTTACCCTTACGTGAAGTTCGATCATAATTATGTGAACAGTTCGGTCCTTAGCAACTTATATACTCCCCTCCCTTTTACATATCACCCGTCCCAAGTATAAAATGTGAAATGTTTTTCCTACTCTAAACATAATGAAGATAAACTGCGGGTGGGCCGTCTTATAGGAGTGTCAGTGTGGTGGTGGTAGGCAAAGTGATAAAATAATAAACTACCTGAAAAAAAAAAAAAAGAAAAAAAAAAAAAAAAACACCGTGCAAGGCTAGTAGTATGGACGCATAACTACAATAAGTAAACATTATAAGTTGCTAAGGACCGAACTGTTCACATAATTATGATCGAACTTCACGTAAGGGTAAGTTCGTTTGATCCTTAAATATGATTTTTATTACTTGTCAGTCAGTTTGTCAATAATTTTTATTTGTATGTCATAATGACAAAACATAGTGCACTTTTATGTAACATATTGTATCATCTTATAATACCTATGTTTAACAAATAAATTAAAACAAATAAATTAATTTGAATTTGAACGAAATAATGAAAGCTTGTCTTTTGCAACAGTGCCCATTGTATTATTAAACCCATTTTACGGACGTGTGCTTTTTATCGGAAAAATCTATATAGAATTAATAAAAGATCTTTAAAATAGAATACTCGAGTGTCAAATATAAAGCACTGAAAAAAGTTTTTTGAAAGTTCGCGATTTTACACTCACACTGCAGTGTAGCCAAAAATATTCACTTGATAAATGCCACTAGAGCTAATAGTTGATTGTGCACTAGGGATCGCACAATACATTATTCGCATCATTATAATTGGCGGTGTATGCTTATGTACAGGCTATCATTGAGAAAATAGATCGAAATAAGCGTGAATTTTTGGAATACGTATACAAGATTTATAAATAGACATCGTCAATAGACAGCTCAGACTCCTTCAAAGTATTTTTTTATCAAAAAAATACGTTATCCTGACAATGTAGTTTTTGCGCAGACACCTACAAATGAACCTTTTTTCTGAGGCCAAAATAGACTCAACTTCTAAATTTTGCGCGATATTTGAACGTTGAGAAACGTCGAGACCTAAGGACATTTTGATTTTTTTATACTGGGTGATTAAATATTACATTTGCAGAAGGCATTAGTTAATATCATCTTCACCAGCCGGAAGACGTCCACTGCTGAACATAGACCTCCCCTGTAGCCATAAGTAATATAGGGATAAACGAAACTTAAAAAAAAATGTCTTGGTACTGGAAGTAGGAACAATAAAATTCTTCTTATTTTTTTTAAAGACCTATTTGAAATTCCGTACAAGAGACACTAAACGGTTCTTTAGATGTAGGAACCCTCTCGGGCAGCTGTGAAAGGCTCCATTTGAAAAGAACAAACAGACGAGTAACCTCGTTCGTCAACCCGCGAGAGCCGTAGCCGTAACGGCCGCTAGGCGCCGTCAAACGCCAGTCACGCCGTAGACCGCTAGCTGACGGACGCTCGCTACGCAGCGCTACGAGTGCTACGCGCTACGTAATGTACAAAAACAACGTGCAGTGTATAAATGACAAATAGAATTATATAAAAGTGTACTGTATAATATAAATGTGTATAAAGTGATAGTTTAGTTATAGTATAGTCCGTATATATTTATTAAAATGACGTTTAAATTGAGGATCGCGATTAGAATATATGTATTCCTTTTAACTACACAAGGTAAGTTGTTGAGGATATTTATTACAAATAACGGGTGTAAGGGACCGATTTTTTTTAATTTGATATCAAATAATGTAAGTTACAACATTACAGAAACAATTTATATGGAAAATGGCAAATAACTAACTTATTAATTTTCAAGCATGTAATAAATATATGCGGAATAATATTTATTTCTCAAATTACATTGGTAATTTTCTAAAATAATAATAATTAATTGCCTATTAATTAATTGCCTATGTACTGTTTTAGTGCATAAAGAATAAATAAATTTTCCACAAATAAAAAAATTATTGTTTTTAAATTAAAATTATGCTTTATTATTATACTAATAATGATATTATACTAATTTTATTTAAAAAAGTGCATTTTTTTTTGGAAATTCATGAAAAAGCCGATGATAAATTTCAACACTAGAGTGTTCAGAATCATGTACTGGATCCCTGGTATCGGTTTTCGGTACGATGTCCCTTACACCCTGTATATATTAAGTATTGATTTATAAGATTGTGTAAAAAATTACTGTTGGGATAATTATAAGCAACCTCTATCGCTTACTGTAATTGATAGGAAAATTAGGTAAGCCCTTATTTTTTAAGCTGACGACGCGCGACGTTGACCTTTATCAAAAAAAAAAGTATTTTTTCTTCGTTTAAGGCTATAATTATGGTTTTTGGCATTAGGTTGGAATTATATCATCAGCAATATACCAGGTTACATTCGATTGTTTTAGCTTAGACGTCAAGTTTCAAATTCGCGCTGTTATTTTTGACTGACTTCCTTGTATGCATTACAATTAGATTAGAGTTCCTACTCATTAACTTCACATTTTATAATTTTGTACTTTTAAACAGTATATTAATACTTATTTTTTATTATTATTAATACTTATTTTTATATAAGAATAAGAATAACTTTATTTGACTAAAATTACAAGACAGTTGTATACATTTTAAATGCTCTAGTATTAAAAGTACTTATAAAATAGTGAAGGTAATACAGTTTAAAAAATCTTCACCTTCCGTGCTAGTACGTAACTGTGTTACGGCAAGGTGATGATTATCGCACTGTATTTATGAAACATTTTTGTATGCACTGGTATGTTGAGTACATTAAACATCGATGAACGTAAACAAAATGTAGTACATGCAAAGCAAGTAGATAAAATAATCTTAACAATGAATATTACTTGTCTACAAAATTATGCCTTTTTAGTGATGTGGATAGTAATATATGGCCTATATATATACATATATATATTATAATATACGGGTATACATTCAAACTTATACTTTACGTCAATAATAAGTCTTAGAAAGGTACTTACTCGCATTTGAAGTCTTAATTAAATACGAAAAGAATGTTGGTAAATAATTCGCTTCGGCTGTTTGATGCGGGTTGGCAGACTTCAAACGCCATTCTGAAACTTGTTACAGCTAACGTACGAATTATTTACCGACGTCAATTTACGATATTCTAGGTAGTAGGGCCCTTTTGCGAGAGCGGACAGGTAGGGACCGCCGTAGGTCTGCGCCGCAAAGTAGTAATGTGAAAACACGTGTTCTAGTATGAAAGGGACGGCTCCTTGATAAATTATTGTGACTGTGACATACATTTGTATAGGCTTTACCAGCTTGATGCTATTGTGGGTTGACAAGGTAATTCATCAAAATCAGTAATTTATTAATTTTGTAAAAGTAATAGCTGGATGGAGAAACGATTTGTACGTATAAATAATTATTCAAGCCAAGTATAGTACAGTTGATATTCAATTGGATAACCACATCGTGGTACATACATACATACATAAAATCACGCCTTTTTCCCGTAGGGGTAGGCTGAGCCCAAGGGCCGCTTTTCGCCTCCGTGAGAAACGAGACGTTATGGGTGGCGAACCACATCGCCGCCATTTTGGTTAATTAAATTATTTAAATGATTGACCATTGCGTTCTCACGAATAAGGAGGCAAAGAGAAGGATAGGTGTTGTGAAAAGGAAGATTGGCAATTTAGAGTGGGAAATAGGAAAAGTAGATATTACCGCCCAGGAGGGCAAGGGATGGGACAGTAATAGCTAGGGAAGCCGGGGTCGCATACCCGTATACTATACCACAACTACCGGACAGGTAAGTTGGGATGAGTATCCCATGACTATCGTGGTACAATAAGTAGAAAATTCTAGTCTGCTAGTCTACCATTCATTATGTTGCAAAGAAGACTGCTTTTACTTTTGAGTGGTTTTAATAGTAGTTTATGCACCAAGGGGATAAAGTAGTGTCTTATGTCGTGGGCGTTTAATTGAATCGCGAGCATAACGAAGGATTCTAGCAACTCCTGAGCGCAGCGAGGGAGTATAGAGTTAACTCCCGAGCTGTAGCGAGGGAGTTAATACTAGAATCCTGAGTACAGCGAGGGATTTAAGCTCGCCCAAGACCTTTATCCCCGAGGTGAATACACTACTTTTCACACCTACTGCGAGGTAATAAAACACAAATATTGCTAGAATTAAAATAATGATAATATTTTGGGACCATCCACACATGGTAATCTGATCCCAAACTAGGCAGAGCCTGTACTATGGAAACCAGATAACTAATATTAATTAATAGTGAAATAACATCCAGACACTTGCTGGGAATCGAACCCACAACCTATTGGGTAGCGGCCAGGGTGTCTAACCACTAGACCAACGAGACCGTCAATAATATCAACATAGTGATTTGCCGCGTTATCATCTAAATATTTTATTTTCTTTTCTAGAACACTGGGTTGTGCTCGTCGCGCTCGGTTCGATTTTCAAATGTTTTGTTTTTCGTGCAGTTCTCTGCTTAGAGTAGTAATTTAAACCCGTGGTAAAGTGTTGAGGAATTTTCGTTTGACGTTCGAAATTCAAACACATTATTACCCAAGGGAGTTTAGTACAACATTATTACCCGGCTAGACTATAGGGCAATAATGAGGCACTTTATGTCATCTTTATATGACATATAATGTGACATTATCGAGCAGGTGGTGTGAAAAATATATAAATACGAGTTCTGTTAACAATGCAGAGCCAACAAAAAAATCTAACTGGTTAAAAAATTTATCTCATCATTATCACCAGCCGGAAGACGTCCAGTGCTGAACATAGGCCTCCCACTTAGAACGCCACATTGAGCGACAATTGGCTATTTGCATCCATCGGTTACCTGCGACACTCACAATGTTGTCTGTCCACCTAGTGGGAGGCCTACCTACGCTGCGTCTTCCGGCTCGTGGTCGCCACTTGAGAACCTTTCTTCCCCATCGGTTCTCGGTTCTTCGAGCGATGTGGCCTGCCCATTGCCACTTCAACTTGCAGATTCTGAGAGCTATACCGGTGACTTTAGTTCTTCGGCGAATCTCCTTATTCCGGATTTTAAAAAATTAACCTATATTTCAGCAAAAATTGTCGCTTACGATGACCTGGTATTCAGGCGCAGCGTGGACCCTGAATAGCTCTAAATACCTTTGATTAATAAGCTAATGCTTTCCACAAATTACGTCAACATAACCGCAGTCACCGCCCACCACGAAAGGGGGTAGTGGCACGTGATTTTTCCTTAAAAAAAATGAATATTGAGAGGTCGTTTGTAACCATTATAATAAAGCGGTACGTTTTTACTAATAAGGCTCTGTACAAAATGAGAAGTACGTCTATCTAGATAAATATTGTTACGTGCGGGTGGGTATTAAAATGCCGATTAACGTAAAAGAAGATTTTATTCCACGTACACTCAACTGTATACACTATACACGCAGTATACACACAAGGCACAGTAGTCCGAGTCGCACAGTACTTCACAATAGTCCAAAGTCGTCGCAAGGGTCGCTGGTACAATTCTCTTCGATCGCTTCCTTAAGATGTTTCCGCTGTCGCTTGTAAACACAAACTGTCTGGGCGCCTCTATGCGTCGGCTTATATACCTAAATTAACAGAGGGGTGGAACACTCTCGAATGTACTCGTATGTACTTACCTATTCTATCGTTTTCGCGAGATACAATAGCGGCGCGACCTTCGAGAATGGACTAACAATAGGCAGGGGCAGTGACCCGTGAGCGAGCGAGCGGTAGGTACTTACACAAGAACATGCGAATTGGAGGGACCTACTTTCTATTGAGAATTCGAGATCTTTCGGTACGAATCGATAGTAGACTGACCCGTTATTGCGTCCACCGGAAGTCTCATCTCTCGGCCGAAGTTCACCTTGGCTGGCGTGTTTCCCGTACTATCATGTACTGCAGAACGATAGGACATCAGGAACAAAGGGATGTACTGATCCCAGTCCTTTTGATGATCATCCACTACCTTGGCCAAGTGATTCTCTAGAGTTTTGTTAAATCTCTCGACCATTCCGTCTGATTGCGGATGTGCTGGTGTCGTACGGGTCTTGTGGATCCCAAGAAGTTTGCACATTTCTTGAAATACGGCAGATTCGAAGTTACGTCCTTGGTCCGAATGAATTTCCATGGGTACACCAAATCGACATATCACCTCCTGGACCAGTTTCTTGGCTACCGTTATTGCTTCTTGGTTGGGTGTTGCGAACACCTCAGGCCACTTACTGAAGTAATCCTGCACTACTATTATGTACTTGTTCCCATCGTCAGTCTATGGAAACGGCCCAGCTACATCTATCGCGATGCGCTCCCATGGTGCCCCAACGTTATACAGCTTCAGCTGTCCCTTACTTCTGGTTTGCGGGCCTTTTACCGAGGCACAAGCAGTACATTTACGGCACCAATCTTCGACATCTTCACGGCATCGTAGCCAGTAGAACCGCTGTCTGACTTTAACGAGGGTTTTCTTGACTCCAAGATGACCACCAGAGACACCATCGTGGACGTGCCGTAGAAGAGGGGCCACCATGATTCGTGGTATTACCACTTGCAGAGTGACTTCCCTTCCGTCGTTGGACTCCCATTTCCTGCACAACAGATTGCCTTCCAGAACTAAGCTGTCCCACTGAGCCCAATAACTTTTAGTAGTCGCGCTGTAAGCAGACACATCCTTCCATTGGGGTTTGTTTCCACTTTGCTTCCAGCGCAGTACAGGTCCAAGGTCATCATCTTCTTCTTGGGCCTTCCTCATATTGGGTCCAGTCCACTCATCGTCTAAGCCATGCGTCCTTATAAGTTTTACTTCTTCTCGGGCTTCATTTTTACCACAGTGCTTGCAGTCGTCAGCGCACGGTCTTCGTGACAGAGCGTCCGCGTTATTGTGTCCTTTTCCACTGCGATGCTCGGTTACAAAGTTGAACTCCTGCAATTGCTCTATCCACCTTGCTACCTGTCCTTCCGGATTTTTAAACTGTAACAACCACTTTAATGCTGCATGATCGGTTCTAACCGTGAACTGTCTTCCTATAAGGTATTTCTGAAAATGTTGTAAAGTCTTTACCACAGCAAGTAATTCACGGCGGGTAACACAGTAATTTCTCTCTGGTTTTGAAAGTGCTTTACTGAAGTATGCAATTACCACCTGGCGGTCCCCTTGTGTTTGCGACAACACTCCACCGATTCCCGTATTACTAGCGTCCGTGTCCACAGTAAATCTTCCGTCCCTGCTTGGGTAACCCAATATAGGAGCTTCACAAAGCCGTTGCTTAAGTTCACTAAAAGCATTCTCACAATTCGAGTCCCAGATGAAATCGCGTTTATCCTCTGTTAATTGATGTAATGGTTTTGCCACGTCCGAAAAATTCTTAATGAAGCGCCTGTAGTATGTGCAAAGCCCAAGGAACGCTCGCACTTCCGTCTTATTTTTCGGGATAGGCCATTCCTGAACAGCTTTTATCTTTTCAGGGTCGGTTTTTACTCCATCCGCCGAGATGACATGTCCTAGGTAACTGACTTCCTTCTGAAATAGAGCACACTTCTTTGGACTCAGTTTCAGATTTGCTTCTCGGATCCGGGTGAACACTTTCTCCAGGTTCTTCAGGTTCTCCTTGAAGCTGCGTCCCATCACAATCACGTCGTCGAGATAAACCAGGCATACGTCTCCAAGGAGGCCTACCATTACCCTCTCCATAAGGCGCTCGAAAGTTGCTGGAGCATTACATAAACCGAAGGGCATGATGTTGAAATGCCACAGTCCGTTCCCAATTCCAGTACTAAATGCCGTCTTCTCTTTATCTTCTGGACTCAATTCCACCTGCCAGTAGCCACTCTTCAAATCAATGGTCGAGAACCACTTCATGCCACTGAGCATGTCCAGCGTATCATCAATTCTCGGCAGGGGATAGCTGTCCTTTTTCGTGACATTATTTAACATTCGGTAGTCAACACAAAACCTCGTACTTCCGTCCTTCTTCTTTACTAGCACCACAGGTGATGACCATGGGCTTGTAGAGGGTTCGATGATCTTATTTTCAGCCATGTCTTTAATCATTTCGGCTACCTCTGTTTCTTTTGCCCACGGTATACGTCGAGGTCTCTGTTTAATAGGCCTGGCATCGCCTGTATCAATCTGGTGCTTTACAAGGCCTGTCCTACCACAGTCACTTCCGGTTGCAAAAATGTCCCTGAATGTAACCAAAAGCTCTTTGGCTTGCTGCAGTTCCAGTGGTGATAAATTTTTCTTACAATCTTCCAAAAGCTGTCGAATGTGATCGTCTTTGGTCGAACTCCCATTTTGCTGAACTGCGGAAGTGTCTAACCGTTTCAGGTACTTTACTTCTTCACATCTTCCAATCAGGCTATTCTTCCTCAGACGAACTTCTTCATTACTCAAGTTTAAAATTCTTACTTTTGCTATTCCTTTTGTCATAAGTAATGTCCTGGCCGTGATTATATGTGGATGATTGCCGGCGTCTTCTACTATAACACATTTGTTTGATTTGATCTTCTTAGGGAATTTCACTGATACTAAATTTTCAGATCTTGGAGCCAGTATGAAATCCTTTAAACAATAAAGACTGCATGTGTGTGATCCTTGCAGACAAACTTCTTGATCAGGGAACCTTAACACTCCTTTATCAATATCCAAAACACATCGCTGATCCTTCAAGAAGTCTAGGCCCAGAATGCAATCATCCGTGATATTCGCGATAAGAACTGAGTGGATGTATGTTCGGTCACCAATATTAATCTCTACATCTGTATCACCGAGGACGGAGACTGGCTGGCCGGTTGCTGTCTGGAGGTGACACGGTGGGGATCGCCTTTTCCACATAACGGTGCGTTTTAGTAGTTCTGGTCTGACAATAGTCCGCGAAGCTCCAGTGTCTATTGTCAAAGTGCATGTCTGATTATTTAATGTGCCCTCGATGGTCAGACTGTTTCCATTGCGAACTTGAGTAATGGTGATGGTGGGGGCCTTATTGTTACCAGCCAGCACCCGCCCCGCGGTCCTGGCAACACTTAGTTTAACGACAGGTGTTGGTCCACTTGGGTCCCGGAGCTCGTGACCCTCTTTCTCTTTTTACGACATTCCAGTCGAATATGCCCCTTTTCTCCGCAGCCATAGCAAGTGGGGACATACTGAGGCTTCCTGTCATCCGACGCTATTTCCCGGATTTTATGTACTCGGGTGTCTTGACGTACTGCTTCCACTTCGAGAGCATGGGCCAATGCGCTCTTTAGCGTCGAATGATGGCTCAGACGAACGGCAGCTCTGACTTCTGCGTCCCGTATGCCATCCACGAATGACTGTAGAAGATTCACCTCCACAGTCACCGGTGCCGATGAGTATGCACGACGCACCAGCCTTTCCACCTCAAGCGCCCACTGCTGGAGACTTTCTCCGGCTTTTTGTGTCCGATCGCGGAGTTGTGCTCGATAAACGTGCTCCAGGTGCTTTTCACCGTAACGCGTCTCTAATGCCTCCAAGAGAGCATCCAAGGTCCGTCCTTCAAGTGGCAGGTTTTCCAATATCATCAGAGCGTCTCCTCGCAGGGCAAGCGTCAGGGCCATAAAAGATTGGCCATCAGTCCAGCCGTTCCCGTTGGCCAGTGTTTCGAACTGGTAGCGGAAGGCTGTCCATGATGAAGACCCGTCAAAGTGCGGAAGGTCGAGTTTTGCTGCTGATGGTGATGATGAGGCCACGGTTAGCGGTTGACGAGTCTCTAGTTTAGTTACCTTATTAGTCAGTACATGAATACGGCTATCATGTTCATCGATGCGGCCTTCCAGGTTTTCCGTCTTAAGAGTAACCTCTTTGACGTCCACTTCCAGTTTTGTGACTTTCTCGCCGAGTATAGAAATGCCGGCGTCAATCTTGCATAGGACGGTCTCTTGGTTGGCCTGGATAGCTTCTTGGGTAGCCTGGATGTCACGGCGGGTGGCCTCTTGGATAGCTTGGATGTCACGGCGGGTAGCCTCCTGATTTACCTGAACAGCTTCCTGGATCTCGCGGCGAGTAGCCTCCTGGTTCGCCTGGATCTCGCGGCGGGAAGCCTCCTGGTTTGCCTGAATAGCCTGTATAGCAGCCATGAGGGTTGTCAGGTTCAGCTCTGTTGAGTTTCCCCCCGATGCAGTATCAGACGAAGTAGCAGTCTCAGGCTGGGACTCCACCTCAAGACGACGCTGACGTGCAGCATCCATCTCCACTTGTCTCCTTGTTCGCGGAGTACGCACTTCTTCTTCACGCGGCAGAATCGGCATCCCACTTCTGACACCAATTGTTACGTGCGGGTGGGTATTAAAATGCCGATTAACGTAAAAGAAGATTTTATTCCACGTACACTCAACTGTATACACTATACACGCAGTATACACACAAGGCACAGTAGTCCGAGTCGCACAGTACTTCACAATAGTCCAAAGTCGTCGCAAGGGTCGCTGGTACAATTCTCTTCGATCGCTTCCTTAAGATGTTTCCGCTGTCGCTTGTAAACACAAACTGTCTGGGCGCCTCTATGCGTCGGCTTATATACCTAAATTAACAGAGGGGTGGAACTCTCTCGAATGTACTCGTATGTACTTACCTATTCTATCGTTTTCGCGAGATACAATAGCGGCGCGACCTTCGAGAATGGACTAACAATAGGCGGGGGCAGTGACCCGTGAGCGAGCGAGCGGTAGGTACTTACACAAGAACATGCGAATTGGAGGGACCTACTTTCTATTGAGAATTCGAGATCTTTCGGTACGAATCGATAGTAGACCTATAGACTAACAATGCTGGTTGCGCTAGATATCGCAAAATTCTAAATTATACCATCAGTTCCATGTCCACCTTGCAACCTCCTTTTCATATCCTTACAAACTCCTTTTTCCTATCCATAAACCGCTCGCACTGAAGCTCACGATGTCAAGATTGATGGCAGCCTTCAGTCGTTCCGAAAATATTGAAGATCCGCACGTTAATACAAAATATCCGCGCTGCGAGCATTTTAAACTCGCATTATAGCTCCGCGCCACGTTACAGTGTTGTGTTATATTACCGCGATGTGTAATTAACAATAATAAAAAGACAAGAAAGTGATCGCCCTCCGCGCCGCGCCAGGTCGACGTGGGTGCAGTGCTGATTCGCTGTAAGGCGAAAGGACTGAAGGAATACCAGTAAGTGCGAGCCCTCCTAGCCTTTCACCACCATTTCACGTCGACTGTAAATACCTACAGTCCACTAGAATTCCCCTTTTGTCACCCGCATCATATTTAGCGCGATCAAATGCGTTTTGAGATCATTGCAATTAAGTAATAATTAACGGAGTAATTAACACTTTTATCTCCCGGTCGTAACAATATAATTACTAGCATAAAGCACAGCTTTGTAACGGCTTGTAAGTTTTTTAGAAAGATAAATATAATGTTGTCTTTTACTGTGATAAATATAATTAAATCCAATATCAAGCAAATCATTGTACGGGCTCAAGATAATGTAAGCTCTTACTGCGTAGATCGGACCAACAATAATAACTAAGAAGAGCTGAGGGTACACCGGCATAATTGTGACATAAGGACGACGTTCAACATCTCAGTCCTCTCGTGACCATGGATGCTGCAAAGCATTCGAAACGTCGGGATAGTAAAATAAAAAATAAACCGCGATATAATCCGTAAAAGTAGTTTGATTTTAAAGATAAATATAATTATAAACTATAGGTATATAAATCGATTTACGATTAGGGGCTCCTTGAAATATTGAAAGTGGTTATATTTGCGTTTCAACTGGTTAAATATATAATTTCAAACCTGCGGTTTCAATTATGTTAAGCGGTGGCATTTGAAATACATTTACGTATAATTTAATAGTTTATTTAATTTAAGATTAGTTAAATTTCACTGTAACACCGAGATCTTAAGTGAATGATTAATACAATCTGCCGAATCCAATGACAGTGAATGGTTGACCACAAATACCCAAAGTAAGATTAAACTTGTGTTTCGGTTAGTATAAAAAAGAATTAAGCCAGAAGAAATATATTTATTGAAAACGGATACATAGCCTATTTATTTTATGATGAATAGTTGCTAAGTGATACACTAGATCCACGATATGTGATGTGTCATGACGTATTACTCCGACCTATAAATAATAATGTCTTGGGACGTTCCAAATATCTCCTGACATTTGATACCAAACTTGTTGGTACTATGATAACCAAAGAACTGATACGGATACATTTAATGAATACGTACCTATATTATTTCTACAGACGTTAATTAAATGACACGTTAATAGACATGAATATGAGCCAGGGTGTCTAACTAATACACCAAACGGGCCCGACAAAAGCATAGCTTCCAGATATAATTCATCGCCTGATAGGGTAACCCATGCGTGCAATGGTGAGAAGCCCAATGACATCTTTACCCTAGATTTTGTACAAAAAAGCGAAGAGTTAGAAACTAATATACATCCCATGTGGCGTAGACCTGTGGGTCTGATGAGACCACTTTAAGCAATTCACCTAAAAGCAATTCTTGTTTTGAATTTCACGCATATCTTTAAAAATTCTACTGCTTTTTGAAAAATGGTCACACATTTAAGGTGAATCATACTCAATTAATTTATTAGCACTAATTAGCAGACTCATATTTGGTGTTCAAGCTGCTATACGATTAAAAATTACAACCGTAACTTACTAATATTATGATTCACCTATAGTGGCATTTCTAGACCCGCTGCACTGATTGTAGTACATTTATTGACTTAAAAAGCAATATGAATGATAGATACCAAATGGATGTAGCTTACGAGAGTAGTGTAGTAGAGTGTAGTTAGATACTTATTTAGACCAGTCCCTCAGTCTCGTCTCTCAGACATTCGACGATCATTACACGTCACGCATAGTTCTGCAATACACGTGTAACAAACTGCACCTAAATGAGTTTGATTTATCCATCTGCCCGTATTTTTAAAATGGTTTCTTCCATGTAAGTAAGGTTGTCTGGAAGAAATCGAAAGAACGCCGTTTGTACCAATAGTAGTACTATGTATTAAGTTGTATAATTTTCTTGTTCATTTGTTTGGTGTACAATAAAGTATATACTTTTGTATTCTATTCTGTTTATCAACAATATATAATTGAATTAAATTAAATATTAGTAAATAATTTGTTAAACTCGTTGGGCGGTATTCTGTAAGATGAATATATTATAACCTTACCCTTCTCTGTTACTGTATTTTTTATATAAGGTAATATGCACAGTCACCTTCACGTGTAAGATGTCTTAGACGTATGTATAATTTATATTTCTGGGTCGACACGCACTGAAAATATAATACTCATGTCAGAGGTATATCAATTGACTGTCGCTTTCTATCTTAGTATCACTTTATCACATTCTGCTTTCAACTATGTTTAAAAGCTCAGGGTCGCTTATAATTCCAGGGCGCTTTATGGTAATATTAGTTTTAGCGTTTTTGTGATTTACAGCTAAATAAAGTGTCCTCAAATGCCGTAATAATATTACTTGCCTATAGCGCACTTTCGACTATCAACTCTAAAAATATTAGGTACTCATTGAGTCATCTTTTCATTATTGAAAGAAAACCTCTGTACCTAGTATTCACGATCAATGGTATTATAAGTAATATTTACGTTACCCACTAAGAAATCGACGATTAGAACTGGCACAGCTCTCACACATCAACATCACACTAATGCATCTATTGTTTAAAATTTGTTTGTGTATTTGAATATTGAATTAGTATTTTCGATTATTTTGATTCAAAACAATTAAAACGAAGTAACACTGTCAATGCTTCCATGGGTGGTGTGCTACTGATTCATCTTGTGTTAATTAGCTCACCTTTTCCCGCCACTTTCGGAACCTCTTTTCACATATAATCATTGTTCAAGATATTGATATAAGCAAGGCAATGACTGGTAGAGAAAAACCTATTATAAGGTAACTTACGATATGAAAAATAAGAAGTTAAGAAGTTCGTTTTCATGTCGATCAAAAACTAACACTTGATACAGATGTCTTGGATTTACGTACCAGCGCTCGTTATGCTAGCATTAAGATAATATTTTTCTTATATACATACTTACCTCATTTTAAATACAACTAATTTAACAATTTTCTAGAGCTTCTTAATTACGTAACGAGTGAATGTTTAGCGATATAGTTTGTAATTAACTTAGTAACTAATTAAGCCCGGGATATAATGAAGAAAGACCGCGGAATATTAAATAGAAAGTGATTTAGACTACCTTTAAAGCCTTTTTAGTGACGACTTGAATAAAGTTACAAGGGGGTTAAGAGCTAAACTAATAGTTATTACTACTATCTGAGAAACTTATTAATTAATTCGTTTAAATTATTCGGTTTTAATTTCGTCTAACGTTTTTATTTTGTAAGGAAGTTGTACCTGTATATATTCTAATAGTTCCACGAAAACTATGGCATTGTACTTATTTTATTATCACTTACCTACATATTTATGAAACCCGTCAGTTTAAGTACGCTTGAGAGCACGTAGTAATCACTGTTCACCCACAAGCAACTACGATTATTTTAGACGTTGAAATGAAATGACAAAGACAGTTTTGTTTGGTACCCCAAACAACTTTAATTTTGTGTAGGTACGTATAGTAGGAATACAACGACATTCTAAGTGTTATTTGATTGCGTTCTTTTGTACCCTCAGTACGAGTTTTAATATACCTAAAACAAAAGTCATTTTTTTGTTGACGCAGGAAAACCCAACCTTTAAAAGGTCTCCGAGACCCTGTTGGGAGTCAACCGAAGATACTTGGGATTCTTACCCACTAAAACCCCTGTGGCTGTCACATCGGCACATGAGAGGGGGCCCTGGGTTCTTCGGTAGGATCTGCAATTTTTGCATACGATTCATATTTGGTCTCCGTAAATATGATCATGTCTCCGAATTTCGTGCAAAGCTCGGGTGGTTGCCAATTCGACTTCGCCGGAATACACATATTTTATCGCTTTTATACAGTATTCTATTCAATCCCATAACTCCTTCATATCTTAAAGGTCGTTTTGAATTCTTGCATTTAACACATTCTAGGTGCTTGAGGTCATCAGAGAATTTAGAGTTGCAAATACCAGTGCATTCTACAAGCTATTTTGACAAATCCTTTTCAGTTCAGGCTGCCCGCCTGTGGAATGCTCTGCCTGTTCCTATTAGACGTGCTCAGACTCTGTTATCATTTAAACAGATGGTAAAATCGCACTATTCTTCATCTACAAATTAGACATAATTGTTACCATGTTCTACGATATGATGTTCTATGTATATGTTTGTAGTACACCACCAGCTGCCCATTTATTCTGATTGTGTTTCTCCTGCAAAATGGTTGTCTGGAAGAAATTGCTTATAGCGATAAGACCGCCATTTGTACATTTTATGTTTTAGTTCTAAGTT
Organism: Furcula furcula; assembly: GCA_911728495.1. Taxonomy (NCBI): domain Eukaryota; kingdom Metazoa; phylum Arthropoda; class Insecta; order Lepidoptera; family Notodontidae; genus Furcula; species Furcula furcula. The sequence continues at coordinate 22,133,322 of OU452248.1, forward strand.
TATATTGTAAATATCTTCTTGGTGTACAATAAAGAGTATTCTATTCTATTCTATTCTATCTGCACCAGACCCCCTCAATATCTTGCTTTTGAGCCCTTCGCTTTTGATAAGCTTCCGGGGGGCGCATTATAGTCCCCCTGTCCCCGTGAGCAACGTAAAATGCTAACTGGGATGGGGGTCGCAACCTCGCCGCCATCTTCCTCGGAATCCTCGGACCCACGCATGCAGGACGTCTGTAACGTCCTAGCGACTCCGAAGGAACAAAAATAAGACTTTTTTTTTTGACGCAAGGGATACCTTCCAAAGGTCCCCGGGAGCTGTGGGGCTCAACCGGGGTATGTGGGATTCTTACCCACTAAAACCCCCGCGGCTGTCACATCGGCACATGAGAGGGGGGGGACCCAGGTCTCTGGTGGGATCTGCACCAGGGGCCCCTCAGTGCCTTGCCTTTGAGCCCGCCGCCGGGGGGCGCATTCTAGCCCCCTGGGAACCAGACACGGTGCTCACGGGGGTTGCAACCCCGCCGCCGTCCTCCTCGGTGTTGCCGCCGTACTCAATTGACGTTCTAAGGGCCCACACCCCAAACGTCCAATGACTCCGTGGCACAACCTCGGATGCAAGTAAAAGCTATGAGAGTTAACTAAAACTATAATTGTTTTCGCTTACAGTCAAAACTCGTAGGTTCAAGCCATGTGGATGACACGTGGTGCCAACTAGCTTATCAACCAACAAAGGATATTGGATATTGTATTAGTAGAATCGCTGTGCTCGCACTATCAGAGGGAGTGATGATAGTCGGGCGTCCCCGCTTTAAAGTTATTCTCATAACGAAACTTGTTTAAAATTTATAAGCACTTAAATCAAAAAGCAGAAGATTATGCAAAATGGTGAAATCCTTGATAAATGTAATACTCCATTTCCTACATCATATAAAATAGGCGTCTTAAAGGCATTACAGCCGCATTCGCTTTCCTTTAAGTCCTGCTTCATCTACACTAATATTATCTACACTAATATTATAAAGAGGAAAACTTTGTTTGTTTGGTTGTAATGAATAGGCTCAAAAACTACTGGACCGTTTTTTAAAATTCTTTCACCATTCGAAAGCTACATTATCTACGAGTAACATAGGCTAAATTTTATTTTGGAATAAAATAGGGTTCCGTAAAATATTTGGGTTTTTTCGGACACAAGGTGTAAAAAATCAAGCAGAAAAGTTACTTATTTTGCGTACGCTGCCTAAACTATAAAAGATAGAACCATAAAATGTTCTAATTAATTGTAGATCTTATAAATATCTACAAAAAAGTCCTCGGCACACTGTCTATGTCGAGGCCCAACAACCATTTTTTTATTTAAAAATCTTGAATTTTGATTGGACTACATTTAAACGTATTTATTTTACTCATGCTATTAATCCTTATCAAAATAAATTATTTCATCATTAAGTACAGTTTATGTAGATAATATTTGGTCTTTGAATGATTAAAATATGACATTTGGTTTTGAAGTTATGGCGAAATTAAAATATTACGATTTCTGCTACACGGCCCGTTGCGAAGTGAGCGTCACCAAGGCGGGGGTGCGCATGCGGGAGGGGAGTTGAGATCTATGAGTAAGGTACCCGCGCGGCTCAGACGCGAAGTCGGCTCCCTCTCGATTTTTTTTAGATTTCTTTCTTAAAACTACACCTACGCAAAAGTTCTTCTCAGAGCTAATCAACAGTTATTTTCAGGGCTAAACAACAGTTATTTTCAGGGCTAAACAACAGTTCTTTTCAGGGCTAAACAACAGTTCTTTTCAGCGCTAGAATATTACACGCTGTTAGCATTTTCTTAAACATTTGGAAATGCCTAAGAGAGCCAGGTCTCAACTTTCTAAATATAGTTCTCAAGCACGGGCAGCAAGAATACGTCGTATGGGAGAATCTTCACCTGAACGTTCACTCACAACGCCTTGCTGAACAAAATCAGAGAAACTCTCAGGTACGCGCACGAGAGTCGAATGTCGAACGTTCGCAACGCCTTGCAAAAAAAATCTGAGAACCTCTGAGTTACGTGCACGAGAGTCGGGTGAACCGATATGTATGAAATTTTGCGGGTAGGTCTGATAATAGGTTATAAAGTATATTTTATGCCGCTGATACGTAGTGGAAGTATATAGAACGAGAGGAGAGTGCAAGAGAGCACTGCTGCTTGACGGCAGAATATCTGACACTGCGGTGGTACCTACCTGGACGGTTCCTTGCACAAGGAACCTACCACCTAGTGAAATATATTACTATATTTTTTTTAAGTTTTCTTATACTTTGTTAAAAGTTCTCACGGAAAAAACATTAAGAGAGTTGCTCAAAAATATACACGGGTGGAGCTGTGCGGGACAGTTAGTTAATAAAATAAAAGAAGCATTAAGTATTGGACGGTGGTATGCTTTAGTGATGCATACGCTGCCGCTTTGTGGTGGAACATGTCCTAAAACGGCGGTGGTACTTACCTGGACGGTTCTTGTATAAGAGACCAACCACCACAAAGTTATATTTTAATTTATGAGTATAATTTACGTAGCGTCGTCTGAGATAATACTATAACGTCTGAGAGCTTTTTTAACGTATCTGCTGTGAAATCTTCGTGCAAAAATATGTTAAAGTTTCTACTGTGAAATCTTCGAGCAACAATATATTATCATGCAGTCCCACTGTTCAGCGGATGGCGGTGTTAAGTAGTCACAAAAGAAACGATAAATCAACATAGTAGATTTATATAAGGGGTGTAAGGGACATCGTACCGAAAACTGATACCAGGGATCCAGTACATGATTCTGAACATTCTAGTGTTGAAATTTTTCATCGGCATTTTCATGAATTTCCAAAAAAAATGCCGCTTTTTTTAAAAATAAAATTAGGATATCATCATTATTGGTATAATAATAAAGCCTAATTTCAATTTAAAATTAATAAATTACTTATTTGTGCAAAATTAGCAATCATCAGCAGCCGAAATGTCCACTGCTGAACAAAGGTCTCTCCCTTAGAAGGGAGGAGTTGCCATGCTCCACGTTTGGCAGGCGGCTTGATTGAAATTAGCAATGTAATTTGAAAAATAAATATTATTCCGGACGTATTCATTACATGCTCAAAAATTAACAAGTAACTCATTTGTCATTTTCCATATAAATGGTTTCTGTAATGTTGTAACGGACAATATGAGAAATCTTTTAAAAAAGTTTTCGGTACGTAGTCCCTTACACCCTGTATACGTATATAAAAAATTTAAGATACTAAACAAGTAGTGTTATTAGTTTAAATTAAATACTGAAAGTCAAGACCAGACAGATTTAATCAACGTTTAAGTGAAGAAAATCTCTACAAGTAATTTGTAGCCAATTATTTTAGCACGAGAGGTGATGTTAATCTTTTTTATTTGTATTAACAGAACGATGAATGGCAAAATTGTTGGCAACAGTTGTACTGCAAGCAAAGTGATCAAAGACAAATACAGTTGGGACGAGTTTGATCTCAACTTCGACTAGTCAAACTGAAGTCAAGCTTAGAGTTTACCGTTTAGTTGTCGTACTTTATGAAAGACTTGAGGCGTATCAGTGGCTCACCTATCCGAGAAACTTAGAACTGTTTTTGCTGCAGAGGTAACTTCAGTTAAGTCAAGTAGCACAAGAACCTTTAATCCAAAGGTTGCAATTTTTTTTTGTATTCAATTTAAGCTAGTGGTGATTAAATAAGGTTAGTTGAGGGTATGATTAAGATTGTGTGGGCTCAAGACGTCCATCGAGTATGGCGGCAATTTCGAGGACAGTGGCGGGGTTACGACCCCTGTCCCTGTGAACACCATGACAATTTCCCGGGGGGTATAATGCGCCCCCCAGCGGCGGGCTCAAAGGCAAGGCACAAGTCATGAGTGGTACCTGGTGTAGATCCCAGGTCCCTCTCTCATGTTCCAATGCAAAAGTCGCGGTGGTTTTAGATAAGAGTCCCGCAATTTAAAGGTATCCTCCGCGAGAAAAAAGGTTGGAATAAGATTACCAGTGCTTTGAGGCGTCATTTTGATAGCGGTTAAGGAACCATTGTTCGTCTGTATTGCTGACATGGCGATGCCTCTAACACAGGATTATTTTTCTTTGGGTACTCTACGCGTAAAGACCACCAGGGAAGCTTTTAATGGATGCAATTACAAATAGGCCACCCTCCGCCCCTACAGCTTTACAAACAAAACAAAAAAAAAGAATCCTTTTGCTTGTGTTGTGAAAATTAATAAGTTAGTATCCCTTCATTCACGGCCCTATCATCAGATGTCAGTCAGGCCAAGTGCCTGATTTTTATTGAGTAAAAAATAGACGACAGCCTGCAATTTAAAGCTCGTCTGTCGATCTGTCAACACTCCGCCGCCACTCGTCAAAACCCGCTTTGGCCTAGTTCTATTGCGGTAATTGTTCACTGGACTTTAAACGGCTCTACAAATTGTGCAGTCGGTTTATTTTGTCCTCGCAAATGCGTCACCCGTTTGCTGAATCTAGTTTTGTTAGGATTGCACACGAGCGTCACATTCACTCGGGTTTAGAGGAATTATGCCGTGCTTTAGGTAAATATACAGTGCTAATTTATGTTGAGTACGGTATGTTAATGTATTCTTTGGAACAAATGTTACTCGCGATTGCAATTGCCTATTTTTGCTCTCATGGATGAAACCTTCAATCCCACACAGGTTCTCCAGGACCCTGTGGTATTCTTGTGTTATGTGGGATTCTTACCCACTAAAACCTTCGTGGATATCACATTAGCTCACGAGAAAGGAACCAGGGCTCTCCGATGGGATCTGCACCAGGAACCCTCAGTGCCTTGCATTTGAGCCCACCGTCAGGGAGAGCATTATATCTCCCTGGGAATCAGACACGGTGCTCACGGGGACGGGGGTCGCAACTCCGCCGCCGTCCTCCTCGTAGTCGCCGCCATATTCAATGGTCGATTCAATGGTCGAACCGCAGGAATTGTGTATCCCAACCTTGCACTTGTTCAATGGGTAGTGCTAAATGAGTAACAAAGATGCCATACGATACCTTACCACTAGGCGAACGTATCGCTCGTCTCGTCACTTAGTTAAGAAAGGCAAAAAAGTCTAAACAAAAATTACAATACTTTAAGATATAAGTTCAAAAGAAGAGCCAAATTGCTAGTCATGTGTCAGGATTTATCGGACATAAAACCATTAACAGCTCGAATTCCTTTGTTGTTGATGCGACACCGATTTAAGTGTGAAAAAACTTTTATGCGAAAATTTATCTAATGCGCCTTTTCGCTAAGCAACTACGTGAACAAAAAATTGCAAAAAAAAATTGCAATTCTATTCGTGAAAGTCACCTCGTAACTCGTGCGATATAATTTGGCCAGAGATTTTTGCGTCGAATAAACGAGCATTAAGACTCACGTAGAACGCAAATGTCTGTTGCTAACATTACGGCCTTGTAAAACTTCGTAACGTGTTGGTAATTAACATTACTTGAAATATGGCACATGAAAGCTGGCAACACTTCTAACATCTATACTTAAAATAAAACTGTAACAGATCCAATTCTGTACATTGAAGATATTTTGAAAATTATATTTGGAGGGCATTCTATAACCGATACTGAGGCCGAAAATGTAATTTTTTTAATTTTTGTCTGTCTGTCTGTCTGTCTCACGGCTGCGCATCACGCCGAAACTACTGAATGGATTCAAATGAAACTTGGCATGATTTGAGATCTTACTACGAGGTAGGACATAGGATACTTTTTATCCCGTAATCTAGCACGGTTCTTTTGGGAGAGGGGATTAAAGTCAAAATGGGTACTTGGTTATACGCTTGGTCCGATTTTATTAATTGTTCTTCATAATTATAATAAATATTAGTAAGGGAACACTCATAGAGAGTTGTTATCAAGGTTTTGTAATCGATCGGGTTAAGCAACGTTAGGTAAGGTCATTAAATAGATGGGTGACAGTTTAACGCCATTTGAACTAAACGGGTCCGTGCTTCGGAGAGCAAGTAAAAAGTGGGTCCCAGTTTTTAACTGACTATAAAAAAGGAGGTTATGTATTCGATGCGAATGTCTGTTATTAAAAGTTTAGTTAACATAAAAATAGCGCATGCGGAGCTGCGTGGGTCAGCTAGTTTAATATATAATTGGGTCTCTTATATCAGAGAAAACTCAACAAAAAATTGCTTTCTAGATATTTAAAATTATAATACTTAGTCATTTATTTACGCGAATATTCTACACTAGCTGACCCACGCAGCTCCGCCTGCGCTATTTTTACGTTAACTAAACTTTTAATAACAGACATTCGCATCGAATACGTAACCTCTTTTTTTATAGTCTGTTCAAAACTGGGACCCACTTTTTACTTGCTCTCCGAAGCACGGACCCGTTTAGTTCAAATGGCGCTAAACGGTCACCCATCTATTTAATGACCTTACCTAACGTTGCTTAACCCGATCGATTACAAAACCTTGATAACAACTCTCTATGATTGTTCCCTTACTAATATTTATTATATTATAAAGAAAAATTGATAAAATCGGACCAAGAGTATAACCAACTACCCATTTTGACTTTAATCCCCTCTCCTAAAAGAACCGTGCTAGATTACGGGATAAAAGGTATCCTATGTCCTACCTCGTAGTAAGATCTCAAATCATGCCAAGTTTCATGTGAATCCATTCAGTAGTTTCGGCGTGATGCTCAGCCGTGATACAGACAGACAGACAGACAGACAGACAAAAATTAAAAAAATTACATTTTCGGCCTCAGTATAGGTTATAGAATGCCCTCCAAATATAATTTTCAAAATATCTTCAATGTACATAATTGGACCTGTTACAGTTTTATTATAAGTATAGATAATATGTAGTAGTTTTACAGTTCAGCTTATTCCTATAGATTAATTTATTTGGATGTGACCCATTGATATAGAGGTTAGGCTATCTAGCTGCTATCAAAAAGGTTGTGGCAGGAGAAACATTATAAAATAATATTACCAGCCCTTGTTTATGTCCCACTATTGGGCTCGGGCCTCCCCTTAAGATGAGGGGGCTTAGGTCTAGTCCACCACGCTGGCCAAGTGCGAGTTGGCGGACTTCACACGTCATTCGAAAGCTAGTTAGGCTTTCTCAGACATGCAGGTTTCCTCACGATGTTTTCGTTCACCGAAAGCTAGTAATAATCGCACAAAGACGATTCGCACATGATCATTAAAGAAAATCAGAGGTGCGAGCCGGGGTTCGAACCTGCGCACCTTGTGTCCAAGGCTCGCCCACTGAGCTGTTATCGCTATCAGGAGAAACATTACCTATACTTAATTGTTTTGCTACACCTAATAACACCGTCAGGGCTTTCTTAATACTTAGTATATTAGATGCATATTTCAAAAAGTAAATGATATTGTACCAGTTGTCTGGTTACCATAGTTACAGGATCTACTTACTTTGGAATCAGACAGCCGCGTGTGGAGCTTCCCAAAATATTTTTTAAGATAAATCCATTATTACAATAGACCTTATTTTTCTTTATGTAAAAAAAATATTTTTGAAGTCGTGAGAACAATGAAGAATAGAATAATAGAACGAATCTTTTTATACAACTGACCGTGAATAACAAACTCGGTAGTCTTGAAACTAAGCTTCTTTTCAGTATAATCTTTTTTTTAATCGTCTTAGTTTGTTTTAATTGATTTGTGAATTTATGATTTATAGCCGAAGTTAATAGCCAATCCTGATGAAAAACTTTTTGTAATCTGCTTAGTATTCGTTGTAAGAAAATATTGTTTTAAGAATATTATAAACGTAGGCAAACACTATACTGTTTGTAAAGGTTTTTATTGTTTTTAACCGACTTCAAAAAAGGAGGAGGTTCTCAATTCGTCTGTATACATATTTTTTTTTTCTATGTATGTTCGCGCATAACTCTGGCAATTATGAACCGAATTGAAAAAATCTTTCTTCCATCCATTCTTTAATCCGTTAATTGGGTCCCATAAAAAAATTATTGCTTAGTAATAAGTAGTTCCTGAAAAAACAAGAATGGTGACTGCGCACTGAGAGCTGCAAGAAAGCCTATATAGATGACGTTTTAGTCGCTCGGACTCGCTCGGTCGGACAAAAATAGTCATAACTCTGGCAAATATTTACCAATTTCAATGATTCTTTTTTTATTCGAAAGAAGAAACCACTGTATTGAATCTGTATGAATTTTATTAAAACCGGATAAGAACTTCCTGGAGGACCATGAACGATGTGGAGGAATTTATCTGGTAAAAACCATAAAACTGATGTTCTCCATTACATTGCTCTGACAATTATGAACCGATTTCGATGATTCTTTTTTTATTCGAGAGAGTAAACTACTATGATGTTTCCATACAAATTTCATTACGACCGGATATTTTTTTCTGAAGAAACATGAATTATGTAAAACTATGTAGACGATAATGTGATCATAACTTACCTAGATAATTTTACGGTTTTCGATGGTTCAATCTTTATATATGAAAATATCACTAAAAAGTTTAAAATAAAATCTTTTAAAAAAAAAATTGAACTACTATGTATGAACCGACTTCAATATCACTGAAAAGTATAAAATAATTTAAATATTATTGAAGTTGGTGCCAAATATACACAGCAGGTACGTTAACACCAACTTCAATAATATTTAAATTATTTTATACTTTTCAGTGATATTGAAGTCGGTTCAATTTTTTTTTAAAAAGATTTTATTTTTTTTATTTTGGAACTACTCGTATTATTCAGCATAATCATTATTTTTAGTCATTAATAGCATGCAGACTAAATTACTATACAGAATTTTAGGCATTAATTCATATTATAGTTTTGAAGAGTAGGTATTTCAGATGTTTTACTATGTATGCACGCACATAAAATTTATTTAGCACATTAGTAAATTTCAAACCTGAAGCATCCAAAATTGGAGTAACTCCATTTGCTCATACATTTATTACTACAATTTAAATCTTGTAAACAAAAACAGGGTTCAAGTACGTTTAGTAATGCCCCAAGCTTCACTAAACGTACTTACTACTTACTTTAAACAAGATATTATACGCAAAGTTAATTGCAGGGTTTGAAGAATAATGGATTACAATTACTTATGTGTATTTTACCTTTTTTGTTGTCTTCTCAAATCTCTACTTTTGCATATTCGCAAATCCTAAAATTCCTGTCTTGTCTGAAATTTCTTTAAATAAATTGGTATTTTTTTAAATAAAGCGGCAAGGTTAAACTCTTATAACTTTAACAATTAAAACAAAAGCTTTTTAGTTTTTTTATTACTCATTTATCAACAACTGTTTCACTTGCACAGTTTTTCTTGCCGTAAGCCTGCAGCTGTTAGTGGACTTACTATCGTGTGTTGCTTAATCTCGAATGTTATTGGTGTAAATAGTATAAATCTGTCAAAAAAAAAATATTACATAGTCTACTATTTATAATCTATAACTGTCACGTTATGCTTATTATATATTAAACGTAGCAAGCATTAAAGCGCTTTTTTAATTATAAAATTAGACAGTATTCACCAATAACTTTGTCCAGTAACTTTGTGCAGCTTATGTCTAATTTACACCATTTCTGAAAAGAATTATCCCTCTAGTATAAAGGAGCACGAATGGCGTTTTCGTTTGACAAGTATAGATTGGATTCTGGGTTTTGTAATAAGGGGCAGGCCACCAATTGGAATCACAGAATTAGGATTAAACGGATTGGGGGAGATAACGAGACGAAAGCTTTAATTTTCAAGTAAGTATTCTTAACATTAACGAATGTATCTATCTGTATGTTTGCTGTTCCAAGTGGTTTTTTGAAAATCTTTTTACTTCTTGTAATCTATCTACATCTATATCTATACAAATTATAAAACAAAGTCGCTCCCGCTGTCTGTCTGTCCCTATGTATGCTTAGATCTTTAAAACTACGCAACGGATTTTGATGCGGTTTTTCTTAATAGATAGAGTGATTCAGGAGGAAGGTTTATATGTATAATACATGCAAAATATATTAGAGAAACACTGATAATTTTAGACGTTTCTAATGTGATGTCGCAAATACTGGCTGAACCCTACAAGATAGATCAAAATAATGTACACAATTTTGTACACCTTAACAAGGTCTACAAAAAAGTCCGCGATGGTATACATATGTTTATCTTTTAGGGATAACCCACAATAAACATTTTTTGTCCTTTACTTTTTATGAGAAATAATTAACTATTATAAATTGTTGTTAGCATGAAATTGTTCCTTCTTCAATATAACGTAAACTTCACTAATATTTACACTACCTAATGAAAAAATAGCTGTGAACGTTGTTCATACCGCTAGATTAAGGTTAAGCAACATAAGGCAAGGTCATTACATAGATGTGTGAACCGATTTGTATGAAATTTTGTATGCATATTAGGTAGGTCTGAGAATAGGTCGTAAAGTATATTTGATGCAGCTAGGTTAAGCAACGTTAGGCAAGGTCATTACATATATGGGTGACGGCGGTGCCTCATGGTGCCAGGTTTAAGGGGGCCAGAATGCGCACCGCGGGGTATTTGTTGCAGATCCCACTGGAGGGCTCAGGTCCCCCCTCTTATGTGGCAATGCGACAGCTGCAGAGGTTTAAGTGGGTAAGAACCCCAAATACCATGATTGACGAGGATATAATAATAAGTAAATAAATAAAAATAAATATAGAACGAGAGGAGGGTGCAAGAGAGGAGAGACAGGGAGAGGGGATTCGAACAGGGGGTGATGGGGTGAGGGATTGGGGATTAAGATGGAGTAAGGAGGGAGTGACGGGGAATGAGGGGGAGCAAGGTGGGAGAAGAGAAAGGGGGACGGGGTTCAGAGAGGGGACTACGGGGAGAGGATGTGACGGGGACCGAAGAGGGAGGGGGAAAGAGAGAGCATAGAATTAGATTTTTCTTATAAGAGAGAGATGGAGAGTGAAATAAATCGAGGGAGGAGGGAGAAAAGGGGAGCAAAATGTAATAAAAGCGCGGGCGGAGCTGCGCGGGTCAGCTAGTTTATGTATAAATGGGCAAAGTCCTGACTGACTGACACTGGACTTACCAGGAATGTAAGTCCAGTCCTATGAAAATTTGCTGCTCTGCTTGACCTATGAAAGTTAGTCATCTCAGATATCGTTATTGTCTCTTGCGCCCAGTAATTTCTCTAGCTATAATGTCTTTAACGATACGGCAATATTTAGATACTGCTACTTTGGCTGCGGCAGAATATAGTACTTTTCGGACGGTTTCTTTCACAGGAGACCTGTCACCTTGTCGTATGGTGTTCTTTTAGGAATCACAATGTTTGCAACAGCACTGTAATTAATGCGCTTCGTCTACTTACGTTTCGTCCAAAACTCTTGGTTGATATTCCAAGCACGAGCCCATGAACTTAATCAAAGTTAGTGAAATAAGGAAATATAACTTTTCCGTATATGGTTACCTTGCAGCAATAAACGCAATAATAAACTTGCAAATTAGTTTAGTTTTCCTATCACAGACGAATGTTGCTGGAAAATGGAAATTAGGGTAAAAGAAAAAGTCTGAAAGGTCTTGCTGCTTTTAAAGCACTTTGTTAATGAACTTTAATCAAGTAAAACGAAGTTTCCCTTTTGCTGGTACAAAGAGTTTATTCTTATTATGTACTAGCTGACCCACGCAGCTCCGCCTGCGCTATTTTTACGTTAACTAAACTTTTAATAACAGACATTCGCATCGAATACATAACCTCCTTTTTTATAGTCGGTTAAGAACTGGGACCCACTTTTTACTTGTTCTCCGAAGCACGGACCCGTTTAGTTCAAATGGCGTTAAACGGTCACCCATCTATTTAATGACCTTACCTAACGTTGCTTAACCCGATCGATTACAAAACCTTGATAACAACTCTCTATGAGTGTTCCCATACTAATATTCATTATATTATAAAGAAAAATTGATACAATCTGACCAAGCGTATAACCAAGTACCCATTTTGACTTTAATCCCCTCTCCCAAAAGAACCGTGCTAGATTACGGGATAAAAAGTATCCTATGTCCTACCTCGTAATAAGATCTCAAATCATGCCAAGTTTCATTTGAATCCATTCAGTAGTTTAGCCGTGATGCTCACCCGTGATACAGACAGACAGACAGACAGACAGACAGACAGACAGACAAAAATTAAAAAAATTACATTTTCGGCCTCAGTATCGGTTATAGAATGCCCTCCAAAAATAATTTTCAAAATATCTTCAATGTACAGAATTGGACCTGTTACAGTTTTATTATAAGTATAGATTGTTTGTTTCGTAGAAACATAAAGAGTTACTCATGTTTTATTAAAATACCTATACACTAAATAGAAATGATTTAATACAAAGCATTAAGTGCTTTGATATTATCTTAATAATCTTACTTTTGATGTCATATGTGCGCAGTGAGCTTCAAATTATAAAAAAACACATGAAAATAATACATTGATGTAATCGAATATCCTCGAAACAATTAAAATAATAAACGTATAAAAAGAAGATTCTTCTAATGATCAATTTATTTTTACTGCGAATTCATTATTATGGATTATTAAATCGAAAATTAATGAATGATAGGTACTTCGTATTACATTCTCAAATAATTTATATTTTTTGCCTCTTCAACATTTAAGGTACGCGTCCACTGGCCCGCGCCAGACGCACCGCACGCACGGCACGCAACGGATTTTAGTATGCTTTCTATAATTTTACGTAGCGCTGCGTCCATTACCCGCGCTGTTAATTTCTGATGCGGGTGGCACGGATAGTGGATGCAGTGCTATGTAAAATCATACAAAGCAAACTAAAATCCGTTGCGTGCCATGCGTGCGGTGCGTCCGGCGCGTGCCAATGGACGCGTACCTTTATAGTCACTTTGATGATCACTGATCAGTTATAGTAAGTAAATATCTAATAGAAGTAATCTCTTCATAATTAACGAGCATCTGGATCTTTCGCCCTCAGCCTTAGGTACTTAAGTTTAATGCAATAAATTAACCGTAGGCAAACGCAATTGTGTGCCGATGACGGTTATGGTATCTGTATACCCTGTCAAAATCGGAGCAATCAATGTATGAACGACTACGGGAAGGATGGCTTACCGGTGGCTAGGTAAATACAATTGGTAGGGTTGAATAATATGGCATATGGCCTCAGAGTAAGTACTTACTCTAAGCATATGTCATATTAGAACCCTACCAATTATCTTTGGCTTTCATACATTTATTGTTCCGATTTCGAAATTGTAAACAAAAATAGGGTTGTGTACCTACAAAAACATTTACACTGAGAAGATCCGAAAATAAATTTAGCGGTTTTGTTTTTACTTAGTCCTCAGGTTCTTAGTTTATTTTGTATATTATATTTATTTAATTACTAATGTGTTGAATATTTATTTATGCCTGTAGATCAGTCTTGGTTTCATCATCATAATCATCGGTAGACGTTTACTGCTGAACAAAGGCCTTTTGCATCCGCCGGTTGCCTGCGACGCGAACAATGTTGTCGGTCCACTTAGTGGGAGGTCTGCCTACGCTGCATCTTCCGGTTCGTGGTCGCCACTCGACGAGTGGCACTCGAGAACCTTTCTTCCCCAACGGTTACTGGTTCTTGGAGCGATGTGGCTTGCCCACTGCCACTACAACTTATTCTACAAGCTATGTCACCGACATAGCTTCGGCTATACCTTGGTTCTTCGGTGAATCTCCTCATTCCGGATTCTGGCACGCAGAGAAACTCCGAGCATAGCTCTCTCCATAGCTCGTTGCGTGACTCTGAGCTTCTCCAAAAGGTCAGCTGCTGTTAAAGACTACGTCTCAGTACCATAATATGTCATCACTGGCAACACTCACTGGTTAAAAACCTTTGTCTTCAGGCACTGCGGAATTTCAGATCAGAGTCTCGGTTTACGTAATTTACCTTATTATAATTATTTTGTATGGTGGAAAATATGACCTTGAATCTTTACATTTAAACCCATCACAATATTGGTATTAAGTCCTTAAAATTATTTATCAGATAAAATAACTCTAAGTTACTCTAAAACTGATTGAAAATCAATCAGTCTTAGAGTTGTATAATGTATCCAATTATGAGGGTACGCCAGCGACCCGTTTATGTTTGAGGGTATCTAGTACACGTTAAGATTGTCAGATAAAACCACTTTATTCGGTCGAATAAACCGTGATACTGTGACAGCGATTGGATAGGTTGTCTGAGCTAAGTTTATATCGATGTGCAAATCAGTTTCACGGGCACGACTGGCGGGTGAATGGCGGACGGATACCTACTATAAATACGATTGGAATCAGGGTTCCCAAATACAGGTTTTAATATTTCTTGGACATATCTCTATTGATTTTTAAAAAAAACTTGGACTACTTAAGCCTCATATGTTTTCGCTTGCAGTCGCTTAATGACATGTAAATTATACTCGAAATTTACTTTTTTTCTATGTTCTCGAAATTTACAAATAGTGTTAGTGTGTCGTGTGTACACACGTACATACTCACGCGGTCACAAGCGGTGTATCTCGTGTAGGGGAGCCGGGTCCTAGTTGTCTCAAAATTGATATAAACATTTTTAATTTAAAGAATTACAATAAATCTGCCATTTTTTCTTTATTAATCATATACATTCATATACATGTATTTGGTTATTCAGCCACAATTCATCATCATCATCATCATCATCACCAGCCGGAAGACGTCCACTGCTGAACAAAGGCCTCCCCCTTAGACCGCTACAATGAACGACAATTTGCTATTTGCATCCACCGGTTTCCTGCGACGCGAACAATGTCGTCGGTCCACCTAGTGGGAGGCCTGCCTACGCTGCGTCTTCCGGTTCGTGGTCGCCACTCGAGAACCTTTCTTCCCCAACGGTTATCGGTTCTTCGAGCGATGTGGCCGGCCCACTGCCACTTCAACTTGCATATTCTACGAGCTATGTCGGTGACCTTGGTTCTTCGGCGAATCTCCTCATTCCGGATTCTGTCGCGCAAAGAAACTCTGAGCATAGCTCTCTCCATAGCTCGTTGTGTGACTCTGAGCTTCTCCAAAAGGCCAGCTGTTAGAGACCACGTCTCAGTACCATATGTCATCACTGGCAACACACACTGGTTAAAAACCTTTGTCTTCAGGCACTGCGGAATTTCTGATGAGAAGATGTCACGTAGTTTCCCGAACGCTGCCCATCCCAGTTGGATTCTTCGGGCGACCTCTTTGTCGAAGTTGGACCGACTTAACTGGATAGTTTGTCCTAGGTATACGTAGTGGTCAATAACTTCGAGTGTAACGTTCCCAACGGCTACCGGTACGGGTGCAACATGGACATTAGACATGATCTTCGTCTTGTCCATGTTCATTTTTCAGACCCACCTGTTGGGAAACGCTACTGAGGTCGCTGAGCATTGTATTGAGGTCCTCCAGCGATTCTGCCATAATGACTATATCATCGGCAAAACGAAGGTGAGTGATGTATTCGCCATTGATGTTGATGCCGAATCCGTACCAGTCCAAGAGCTTGAAAACGTCCTCCAATGCGTTCGTGAACAGTTTCGGAGAAATAACGTCTCCCTGTCTCACGCCCCGCTGCAATGGGATTGGTTTCGTGCTCTCGTCCTGTAGTCGGATCGACATGGTGGCGTTGCTGTACAAACACTTCAACACTTCGATGTACCTATAGTCAATGTGACACCGCTGGAGGGACTGCAATACCGCCCAGGTCTCGATTGAATCAAAGGCTTTCTCGTAGTCCACAAACGCTAGACATAATGGCCGATTATACTCCTCGGTCTTCTGTATAATCTGGCGGAGCATATGTATGTGGTCTACGGTGCTAAATCCTTTTCGGAATCCGGCTTGTTCGGGAGGCTGGAAGTCATCAAACCTGCGTTCGAGACGGTTCGTAATGACTCTCGAAAACAGCTTGTATACATGGCTCAGAAGTGAGATGGGTCTATAATTCTTCAATAAGGTGTTATCACCTTTTTTGAAGAAAAGAACCACCACACTCCCGTGTCATGCTTCTGGCGTAGTACCATCGAGTAAGACGGAATTAAATAACTTCTGGAGGACTAAAAGTACCGGTTTTCCACCCGCTCTCAGAAGTTCTGTTGTGATTCCGTCTTCACCCGGCGCCTTGTTGTTCTTAAGTTGTTTGAGAGCCATTCTAATCTCGTACAGGCTGATGTCTGAGATGTCCTCAGTGTAGTGTCGGGTTAATTTGGCTCTGGTGTCCTGAGCTGTTCTAGCAATGGGTTCCTGTGTTGAGGTGTATAACTGTCCGTAAAACTTCTCGAGCTCTCTCAATATCTCCGGTTTCGATGAGATGACACTGCCATCGGCGATCTTCAGCCTGGTCATATGGCTGCGCCCAATAGACGAATTCTTTGCGAACACTTTAGAGCCTTGGTTCCGCTCAATTGCGTCCTTAATACATGCTGTATTATAGGAACGCAAGTCGTGACGCATGGATTTCGAGATTCGTTTGGATTCGTTTTGTCAGAATATGCTGAACTCATTAGAGTTCAGCATATTCTGACATATCAGCTGAAGATTGCATTCTCATCTCAGTCCGGGTTTCCATTACAATTACAATTACAATTTATTTATTTATTAATCCATAAATACATTTAAGTACATTAAACATAATGAAGAGTCAATGGACCCCGCACTAGGCGAACCTTAACCATTAACTTAATGGTTTGATTGGAGAGCTTCTGAGGCTTATTACGGCGTGGGGTCTTAAAGAACTTGGACCCCACTGCATGGACAGTTTGCACCAGCCCATTGTTTAACTCGTCCGCAGTTTCGCATTCGGCTAGGCACTGAAAGCGATTGTGTAGTTCGAGTTGAAAGTCTCCGGGGTTTCGGATTTGGGCGGTTCCCGGACGGAGCGTGGACTTCATCAGATGAGACCTCTCAAGCTTGACATTGATATTCAATGTGCCTCTAACAATGCAGTGATCGCTACAGGTTTTCACCCTGCCGATCACGGAGACATCATCGAATATATGCTTCTTGGTCGTCATGATGAAGTCGATCTCGTTTTTGGTTGAACCATCAGGGCTTATCCACGTCCACTTCCTGGATGGTCGCTTCTTGAAGAAGGAGTTCATCGCAAAGAGTCCCTCCTTCTCCATGAAGTCGACCAGCCGCTGGCCCCTTTGGTTCCGCTGCCTGTACCCATATGACCCCACTCTCAACTCATCGCCATTCCGTGTGCCCACCTTTGCGTTGAAGTCCCCCATAACAACGGTGAAGTGTGTTTTGGAGGTATGTACATATGGCTTCTGATATCTCCTCATACATAGCCTCTACTTCATCGTCAGGGTGTGCCGAGGTCGGCGCGTAAACCTGTATAACCTTCAACGAATACCGACTGGTTATTCTGAGTATAAGGTACGCTACCCTACTCGACACACTATCGACCTTAATCACGTTGTTAATAAGGGACTTACGGACGAGAAACCCGACACCACCCTGGGATTTCCGGTCTCCTTCCCGGAAGAAGAGCATGTTGCCAGAATCAAGGGTTATCGTATCCTGTCCCTCTCGCCGGATTTCAGATAATCCCAAGATGTCCCAACGCAACTTGCTCAATTCTTCCTCCAGCTCGACAATCTTCTCATTGGTCCTCATTGTGCGGATGTTGTGTGTTGCCAGGGCCAAAGTTCGGTGGGGGTGGTTGCGGGGCATCTGCCGGAGATTCTTAGCACCCCTTGCTCGACCGTTACCCCGCCTGCTACCAAGGCGAGGAATAGAGGAGCCGCCGGGGACTGGGGGCCGTATGCAATTAGTGTCTATCATATTTTGGGGGGAGGGGGGGGTTGCCATAATCCCCACGCTTGGCAGGCGTCTTGGGGATCGCAGTTATTGTGAAGAGATGGAATTAAAACAGAAGACGCTGCTGCCCGTCTACTGATTTCCCTTAGTCGCCTCTTACGTACACCCAAAGGGAAGAGATGGGTGGGTGCTATTCTTACCCGGACACCCCACGGGTACAATTAATTACACTTAATTATTAGAAAATTACTAATATGTAAGAGTTATTAATAGATTTTAAAAAAATGTCGAGTGTGAGAAGTTACCCCCGACTCGGGGTAGGTTGTCACAGATAAAGGTCCATGTTGTCACAGATCACTATTGGCAACAATGTCGTCGGCCGGTACACAATTTCGGCAGCAATCAATCAAATAAATGTTAGTTCCCAGCACAGTTTTAATGGACCCACGTTTTGCAATTTGTGCACCCATGAGTGTGTGAACCCATTTTTTATTAATATTGCTGGTTAACCAGGTTTCAAAACATATCAAACACATAAAATCTTCTGAATCCTGTTCTTCATCACTATACAGTTGTTTCTGTTACTTACTTTTCTTATTATCAGTCATAACTACGTTTTCATAG
Source organism: Furcula furcula (assembly GCA_911728495.1). NCBI lineage: Eukaryota > Metazoa > Arthropoda > Insecta > Lepidoptera > Notodontidae > Furcula > Furcula furcula. Next base: position 22,151,806 of record OU452248.1, read on the forward strand.
TGACAACTAGCCCCAAAAAAAATGAGACAACATGTACCTTTGATAAAAATATATATAAACACATAAATGACCTATAAACTTTTACAAATGAAAATATTTATCGCACTTAGGTTAATACTGACTATATTTCTAATTCAAAATATATAAGAAATAACGTAATACATGACTTGACATAGCTAATAACTTAAATCAAAGTACAGAGTAAAATTTACTCACCATGCTTATTTTTATATTTCTTACAACGCACCTCAACACTAGAGACTGGTGGCCATGACACTTTTTAATGTAGTTACTATTGGGATGCGCTCCAATTTTTCTATATTTGCATTCCTTAAATCCTTTTAGGTTCTTAAATATTCAACTTGTGACAACTAGTACTTGAGACAACGAGGACACGCTTCCCCTACCGCCTGCACGTATCGTCGTTCAAACGATTTTGATTGAAAACTGGTACACTGGTACACCGTGTCCTCGATAGTACATAGTGTGTGTTAGTGTATATGTGATGATGAAGGTGTTCATCGTGGTTGTAAGTGCAAATATTGCTAAAGCATGTTTGTTTCTATGTGTCTCATAACTAAGGGGTCTTCCATTAATCACGTGATGTTTTTTAGCAACTTTTTAACACCTCCCCCCCTCCTGGTGATATGTGGTGAGGTTTTAAACTAGCCCCCCCCCCCTACCCAAAATCACGTGTATTTTTTTGTACAAACTATATTTAAATTTTCGGAATATTGTCTTTAAATTCAGGTAACTGATTAAATATCGTAGAAGTCGTTGCCGGCTTCGGTGAGTCAAGGCCACGTGCCGCTGTTAGTTTTAGAAATCGTGCATTCAACGAAAAATATATACATGTGATGTCTCATTATACCCCTCCTGGTGATATTTCGTGATTTTTTGGAACCCCTCCCCCCCCCCCCCTTTCGAGCCTCACGTGATTAATGGACGCCCCTTAAGACAAACTGTGAAAACATGCACCCTTAAAATGTGGATTTAATTAATTAGTTGGTATTCCGATGGTTTACATACGTTGAGGTGAATATGCGCCACTAACTGTGATCTACTCCTTAATCAATGCAACAACACACGATTAATCATTGTTAGGTAACAACTCTGCAGCACCCATAAACGTCAACTATAGTTAATTAGCATCAATCCATATCAATTATCTCGTACTGAATAATCAAAAATAATCATTTATATTATAACAAGAGTCGAAATATTTCGATTTGAAAAATCTAATTAAAGTTTGTGAGTGCGGCAGTTAGTTACTAAGAGATGTACTAAGACTTAGTACATTCCTTGTGCAAAGGATTGTCTAGCCCCCTATTCCGTATCTCATTAAACATCTAAAGTGATGATCACTATAGCAAGTGACCGTTAAATAACTATCAAATGATTCATTCGGTATTGCTTAACTTGAGTGACTAATTAATTACAATACTAAAACACATTCAGCTGACATCAAAGTTCGGTGTTCAACTGAAGCTTGATAGTTAGATAGTTATTTGGGTGGCTAAAGATACGAAATAGCCCTGTTGGTAGACACCACGAACGCAGTGTCAGTCAATCCTCCGACAAGCAGTAATGTCTAAACATTAATAAGTTTCGGTTTGAAGGTCACTGTAAAAAATAAATCGACCAATTCACTTTGTGGGTTGTGAAAATAAAAACTAAAATATTCCGTACAAAATTACGATTGATCTGACGAATTTGCATTGACAGTAGCGCTACTGTCAGTTGCACAGTTAAGTTGGGCACACTGTACGCTGCTGTGAATCGATATGTCACGATATCGATTCTAGATTACCTACTACAGCAATTTATTTTACTCAATTATAATTTGTCCATAATTCTGATTGAGAAACGATATCGTAGCATAGTGATTAAAATGCCTCTTCACTAGTGCATCTGTCGTAAATGACGTCAGATTAGGAATAGGTAATAGATTTGGTGTCACGGTTCAAAAAGTGGTAGCGAGAAATAGCGCCCTTGTGTCGCTATTTCTTTGCAAGCCATATCCTGACAAATTTATTTTTGCCAATAGGAGTGTCGCTACTGACTATATGAAACTGTCAAACTACAAGTCATTATCATTATAAAATCGTTAGTTCACGTTTCCGCCACCAGCACAGATAAGTTTGCAACCTCCGCGACCACATTTTAGATGCCATTTTGTTCATGAATGTTTATCTAGTTTATATATTATATCGATGGTTAAATACAATTACCGAGCTTAAAACGCTAATTTACAAATGTTTACAGTAACGAGCGGCAGTGCAGTGTTGCTATCTATAGGGGTCGCTTACCATAAGGTAGGACTTTTTTTCTCGTCCCTCATCATCATCATCAGCCGATAGTCGTCCACTGCTGAACAAAGGCCTCCCCCTTAAAAGGGAGATGTTGCCATAACTCCCCACTCTTGGCAGGTGTCTTGGGGATTGCAGTATAGATGGTGTGTAATCCAATCGAAAGACGCTGCTGCCCGTCTTCTTGTTTTCCATTAGTCACCTCTTACGGACACCCAACGGGAGGAGATGGGTGAGTGCTATTCTTACCCGGACGGGGCGTCCGGGTCACTAATTTGAATTAAAAAATATATGCCATAACACTGCTTGTCAATGTGAAACTACCTTTACGATGTGGGATTAAATTAATTAGTTGGCACACCGATAGCTTACATACGTTGAGGTGAATACGTGCCACTAAATGTGATTTACACCTCAATGCATCGATATACTATACCAACTAGATTAGCTGTCACGACCCGAAAAGTGGTCACGAAAATAGAGCTACGGAGACGGCTGTCGCTCTATTTCAAATTAGTAGGTACGAGCCGACAACAGCTAGCGTAAGGACGTATCGAAATTCCTTATTTCGCGTTTATAAACTGTCCAAATACTTATCGTAATACTAAAATTGCAGATGGAGAATTTTTTTTTTCGTTTCGCGTTCTTATTACTACTAGTTTAAATAATAAATATAAGTAAGATATCATTATAATACGAAATAAAAATTATTTATTTGATATTTTCTCCGCTAGTAGTTCGCAACTGCCATGCCGAGACTGACAAAATTAATGTTGCCGATAGGTGTGTCGCCACTGTCTATACGAAACTGTTAAACTACACGACATTACCATAATAAAAAAGTTAGTTCTCATTTTTGCCACCAGCACGGATAAGTTTGTAAGTCAGTACACACACAATAGAAACACACCTGTTTTGAACCTTATTTTATAGTGGTTAAGATTTTCTTTTAAATTAGTACATTTTTGTTTAAGTCAAAACAACTACTTTTTTTCGTATAGCTTTGGCGATTTTATTGATTTTTCTTTGTCTCCGATGTAAAGGTTTTATGTGCCAACATTACTGCATATAGAATTAGACTTTATTACTACATGTGAAGGCTTCTATTAGTCCGACGTTCCGAATTATTTAAAACTATTTTCTACAATTTCTAGCTACGTGTATAGTTGTGTAAGTATATGTAACCGCGACCACATTTTCGATGTCATTTTGTTCGTGACAGCTAATCTAGTTGGTATAGTATATCGATGCCTCAATGCAAGAACACACGATTACTCTTGGTTAGGTGACAACTATAAATTATAATGATGATGTTACGAGAACGTTCTGCGTAACGTTAACATGTATTTGACTAGTTATTGGTTTTAATAACGATGGATACATGTGTCTTGATGCACAGTTTCGAAACTATGTCGATAGTACTGTAGCAGCTAATCCTTTACGGTCACTGGTCAGTACAGATTTGGACATAATTAGGGCTTAGACAAACAATAACTAGTTTAGTATTAGTAAACACATACCTATTTGTTTAACCGAGAATGATATTAAATTATTATTGTATTTTGCAAATGACTTCAATAAAATTTATTACGATAATAATACATGTTTTCATTGATACAATATTTAATTTTAACATAGATTTAATAATGAAATGAAGTCAGAAAATAAACTGCTAAAAAAGAAAAATAAAGAACCTATGTTTAATTGTTTGCTTATCAAACACAATGAACGCGAGCAAACTCAGACCTCGCATATGAAAAGATGAAAACATAGTAAACACGATTCCATATATTAAAAAACAAAATTAAAAAAATGTTTTGAATATTTGCCAGTCAATGTCAGCTCAATGATGTTGCTATAAAGGTTTTGAATAGTATGGAATTCAGCATTCTACAATATATACCTATCGGTATCATACCTAAATTGAAAGTGTTTTTAAACTCTCAGAAAACAACAAAGCTCTGAGAATTATCTTAATAATTAATTTAATACTGTTATCCATTTAGGTACTAATGATATTAACGGATGAGTTCAATAATCACGAGCAATTATGGTAATAATATAATATTTGAGATGCTTTATTTCTGTTAATATCTACATTTATTAGGCGAATCAGTCAACTGATAAATCACCAGATTTTTGAGAGCATTCGAGAAATTGATAAAAACTTATAATTTCTTTCGCTCCAATGTCGATCACTATAATCTCTTTTATTCTAATAACTTAAATTAGTTCTGTTGATTAGGTAGGTACTGTTTTCGATGGTTCAATCATGCTATCGATATCGAGTCCTTTAGTACGTTTTAATGTTCATTAAAATGTTGAAGATCCTAAACTGTTTTGAGTAAGTTTTAAATTGATGCACCTCTCGTGAATACTTGCGAAAACTAGTATTCCAGATAATTAATTTATGAGAAGTCATAAGTTCTTTTTTTTTGGGTGTGAGAATAGGTACAACTGCCCCTAGCGACAGCATTCTTACTCATTCATGGATTACACATTTAAATTGTATTATTTATTTCAATATCTTTTTGTTAATCGTTATTTGTATTGTGTTTCAATAATATTAATAGATCTAAATAAAATAACACATATTGAGAAAACTCACCTGAGTTTGAATAATATAATCTGAGCAGAGATCGTAGAATCTAAAACAAACAAAAGAAATATAACTACTTTTATTTGCAACAAGTTTCATACGTAAATATCATTTAGCTTCATAAGTAAACACGCTTTTATTACTCGTATACTCTGCGTTTTATGCGAGTTTAAAAAATGTTATTTTACGTACAAATTTCCTCCTTAGGAGAACTCTTGTGTGGAGGATTTGCACAATAGCTTATTTGAATTTGGAGCAACGCTGCCACCAAAGTTTTGTGGAACTGAAACTGTAATAAGTATGTCTATTGTGTATACAAATTGAGTAGTACAAAATATATATTAAAGTTACAGCAACAATTATTAATTAATGACGGGCCCGTTGGCGTAGTGGTTAAGCTACAAAAAACCTGGGTTTGGTTCATATCTAGAAAAAAGATTATGCTTTGGACATGTAAACCATAGTGTTATATTTTATTTGGATATATGACGTGTTTGTCTTGTATCTGGGTGTTACTTGTATATAGGGTTAATTAAAAATACTAATAACCTCTTAGGGAAAGCTACTAAGCACAATACTAACTACGCTTGTTCTACTTCTCTTGATAATTTACACGGATTTTATAAAAAGTAGAAATATTCTACAATACCCATTGAAACCCCGAAAGAGAAGGTTAAGGAAACTGTGCGATGGATTAATTTTTGTAACCACATTATATTTATTGACTAAATAAATATAATGTGGTTACAAAAATATATAAATTGTTAAAAGTGGCAATACGATGTGGAGAAGCTACCCCAAAAACTTTTTCAGTAATTTACCCATTATGTATTTATATAAATGTATATATATATATATTCCGGAATGTCCAGTTTATGGTCATGTGTGTGGATTAATTACCAAAGACCTTAATAATATGTCAAATGTGTGGCTCGCTTTAGATGCCTTCTGCCCGGCTAAAATAGATCTTCTACCGTACCTACTAGTTCAAATGCCTTCAACTTTCTGAACTATTTTATACAGTGAACTATAGCTATTCAATATACCCCTGATGTTGATGGATGGTGTTTGCACAACAAATACGTATCTATGATTTCAAATCTTTTTTTTTTTGACTCGGGGGAAATCTTCCAAAGATCCCCGGGAGCTGTGGGGCTCGACCTTGGTATGTGGGATTCTTACCCACTAAAACCCCCGCGGCTGTCGCATCGGCACATGAGACGGGGGACCCCAGGGCTCTCCGGTGGGATCTGCACCAGGGGCCCCTCAGTGCCTTGCCTTTGAGCCCGCCGCTGGGGGGCGCATTGTAGCCCCCCGGGAACCAGTCACGGTGCTCACGGGGACGGGGGTCGCAACCCCGCCGCCGCCTCCTCCTCCTCCTCGGAGTCGCCGCCGTACTCAATGGACGTTCAAAGGACCCACACCCCGAACGTCCAGCGACTCGGAAGGATGATTTCAAATCTTATACCAACCAAATCATTGATTTGTCACGGGAAGAAGATGTTTGATCTTGCCTCGAAATAGGTCAACTACCTGCTAATAGCCTATTCCGTTGATTAACGTGAATTTCATTATCGAGTATAACTTTAAGGTAATACACATAATTATAAGAATTTATCCATTGTTAGATTTTGGATTTTATGGAGAAGTCAGATTAATTACGACAATTTATCTACTAGGTGGTGAGTCCTTTGTACAAGAGAACACCCGGTCAAGACCAGTGAAGAGAGATATTTTGCCGCCAAGCCGCAGTGTGTAAGCATTGCTGAGTTCTGGTGTGAAGGGCACTTTAGTGATTTTACCTGGCTCAGGAGACTTTTTAACTGATGTCCCTGGTGACGAGCAGCCGTGTATTGCACCTGTCGTGTAGGCAGGCATGTCGCTTACCATCAGGTGAACGTCTTCCTTGCCTCGTTCCCAAGTTGAATGAAAAAGAATACTATTTGAACGGAAAAAGTTAGTGCAGACAATAGCATCAGTTACTCTTACCTACCTTTTTCCACTGATATTTAATATCGTCCCAATAGTAAAATTAAAAGAGGATTTGCCTCGCGATTGTCTGAGCTGGCACGCGACAGAGAATTACATGCGATTTTCAACTCTATTGAACTGGACATCTATTTTTTGTGCAACAAGCATGCATGTGGTCCGTGGACGTTAGCAACACCAGAAGAATCGCTAGCGCATGTAATAGGCATTAGATATTTTAAGTCTTTTGTTTACGGTAATTTCACCACATCTTGTCTTATGGTAAGTGAAGACGTGAGCATGGTATGGTATCTTAGAAGAAATGGAAAAAGCTACCAGTAGCACCCTCTTGCGGCGTGATTTGCAACTTTTCTCTGTTCGGAATGAAACTGAGATAGTAGATCAGTATTTTACATCTGACGTCATATGACTTACAGCGGTAGCGGTAAATAGGTTGGAATCAAATTAATACGAAGTCTAGGGGCGCGGGTTCGAGCCCCAACCTATGGGTGGGACTGTGGATGGGGTTCGAAATCATTTTTCTTTTTTTATTTCATTCCTTAATGCATATACTATTGACGTCCGTGTACTTTATATCGAATACTACAAAGTTTTAGCTATTTTTTTTATTAAAAATTCTCGAGGCTATTAAAGTTTCAAATCACACCGCTGGAGGCGCTGGTGTTAGGGAACGCGTTTTGACGTGGGAGTTACCTATCTATTTCTAAGTAATATACTCTTATCTATGGACGTGAGATTGTGGTCAAGCGTAAACCCATTATTAAAAAAACCAAGTATAGGCCCTGTTGTTTGGGATCAGATGTGTGTGAATTGTCCTTGGATATTTATATTATTTGATTTTCTCTCGGTGATTTTAATCACTAACCATTACGTTTATATTCTATTATTAATTTAAATGAGTATTGATGTAAGTATGGAAAAATGCTCACTATATTTTCATCAGGAAAGGTGAGGGACTCATTTTTAACAAACACTAGCATTCAGTTACGGTTAAAACACAAAGAGTTATTAATACTATTTTTTCTATGCGAAGGGTAATTTTTACATGAGATGTTGTTCGAAGATAAGTTTTTATGGTTCGGCTTCAACAAGCTTCAGATAATAAGTTGTGACACATGAATAATGCATTAAGCAATAAAACCGTCCTACTCCAATATTTATGAAATATAGCTACATAGTATTTTTATATAGTTTTATAGAATACAAAAGAAGATGATAAGTAAATGTCTACTTTATTGCCAACTTTGTGCTTTTGTAATACAATATTAAGTTAACAATGGCATCGAAAAAAGCAAAAGAACTAATGAAGGGCCAATTGAATAGATCACATTTAACATCTGTCAGTTTCTTTGTTTCTTTTGTCATTATTACAGTAGATCATCATCATCATCATCAGCCGGAAGACGTCCACTGCTGAACATAGGCCTCCCCCTTAGAACGCCACAATGAACGACAATTGGCTATTTGCATCCACCGGTTACCTGCGACGCGCACAATGTCGTCTGTCCACCTAGTGGGAGGCCTGCCAACGCTGCGTCTTCCGGTTCGTGGTCGCCACTCGAGAACTTTTCTTCCCCAACGGTTATCGGTTCTTCGAGCGATGTGGCCTGCCCATTGCCACTTCAACTTGCAGATTCTGAGAGCTATGTCGGTGACCTTAGTTCTTCGGCGAATCTCCACATTTCGGATTCTGTCGCGCAAAGAAACTCCGAGCATAGCTCTCTCCATGGCTCGTTGTGTGACTCTGAACTTTTCTAAAAGGCCAGCCGTTAGAGACCACGTCTCAGTACCATATGTCATCACTGGCAACACACACTGGTTAAAAACCTTCGTCTTCAGGCACTGCGGTATTTTGGACGAGAAGATATCGCGTAGTTTCCCGAACGCTGCCCATCCGAGTTGGATTCTTTACAGTAGATAAGTTATCGTAATTGAAAAAAGTTAAGCAATTGTGCATTTCTAACTTCGAAAAAATTAATAATATTTTATGCCCGCCGTTACAAGGTTATGTTGATAAATTTTGATGAAGTGTCAAATGTGATCTGGCCCTACTTTAGGCGGCACAACCGTGATGACTCCTTATAAATTGAACAAGCCTGACTGGGTAAATACTTCCTTCAGAAGACTTCAGCCAACATTGCCAGCCACTGGCTTTTATTTCTATACATAACTTCAGACACCCTAGCTTTAATTCATTCGATTTCGTCTATGTTTACAGCTTTTTATTTTTAATATTTTAAAATGTAATTTAAATTAATAGGTTTTTATTTGCCTTTTATTTAGTTTCTAATACTCAGAAATGGGGTTGTGGTTGTGCACCAGCTTATATTAAGTGAAATATCAACTAGTGTTCTGTTAATACGGCCTAAATTGATTGCCATATTCGTAATAATATTGAACATTTATGTACGGTACGTCTATTTACATACAACATTTTAACATAAATATGTATTTTAATAGATACCTATGTATTACTTAAGGAAACGTATTTTTTTTACTAAATTGACCCCATCGCCATATTGCGAGTGATACAAAATATAAAATTCAGAAGAAGTATTTTATGTAGTAGGTATATTTATACTCTGAAAATATGTGTGCGTAGTGCGTAACAATGAAAAACTCATAGTACCTGTCAGTTACCTGTGATTACCATGTTATTGTATATTTCGTTTGTAAGCTGAGTTTAATAAAACGCAAATTATATCTGCCCTGTAATAAATAGCATTCATTAAATATGTGAGCATTTCAGGCGCAAAAATATGAGTAAGTATACATTTTACGAAGCATACTTAAACGTACATAATCCTGATATCAACTTAACCATAAACAGTAAAAACATACCATTAGTCGGTAATGCGAACATTTTATATCAACCTTCGTGAAACGGACATGAAAAATTAAATAAAAAAGTACCAACACGCTATTCCAAGCCACCCGGCCAAAAAATCAACCAGAGATCTTTTTTCGCGAGCTCTAACCGGCATAAAAATTGAAATTTCATGTTAAGATGTGACTCGGAAAACGGACTCCGGGCTGGCAGATTGCCAGAGTAGATACAAACTGCTGGGAACGAGCCTTAAAGTGTAGACGCGGGGCGACAGGCGGGCGCAAGCTATTCTGTGGGGCGCGAAGCCATTCTATGCGGCGGAGGCCATTCTGTGCCGTGCGGGGGAGGCCATTCTGTGCGGTGCTGCCGAATGAAATCAACCTAGGTCGAATTGAAGCACACGAGGCGTGTGGAATCAAACGAGGCGTACTGCACCGAACGGGTGGCTCTGCTTGTTTCAAAGTAATGAGATTTTAGAAAAAGTTCTGCACTATTTTTCTTTGTCTTTCTACCAATTGCAATGGGAGGAAAGTATTTCGATACTGATTTAATTTCTAAAACAGAGTATTATGCTTTGTAACATTTCGTACATGAATTCCTATGTTGAAGTGGAGCGGACAAATGATACCTCTGTTTCTCCACCGAGTATAATCCTTTATTGGTTTGTTTTAATGACCAATAAAAGTGGTGCATACATATTTGATGCAGCTTTGTGATTATGCGCTCGATGATGACTAATGTAAAACCTTCAACCTACACAGCCCTTCGTTACAGACATTATGAAAGGTTGTGTTTCATATTGCTTTTTTTTGCAAAACTTTGCATAAATGATTCATATAACGCATGTATTTATTTTTAGTAAACCATTTTTTGGTATTGTGCCCAAGTAAAGACGTTCGTAGTTAGCTTTGCAAGAAAGATCACCTCGTTATCAGAGATTTGCAATAGATTTTGGACAGTCAAGTCCCGAAAATCTTTAGACATTCTGGGGTCGTAATCGATAATTTAATATTGAAATCTCATTCAGCCTTTAAATAAACATGACATGGATATTATATAAAAACCATTGTAGTAAGTATATAGAAACATTTTTTAATAGCAAATTCACTGCTTTACGTCTTAAAATTTCATAGTGAATTCTGCAGTAATTAATTTTCTAAAAGAATATAAAACAAGCATAAATTATATAAAAAACACGCCCAACCCGACTGCGAACAAACAAAATAGACTCAACTCAAATTATGTTATGAGTACATAAAACATAATTACATGTAAGAACTTTTATTTGATACCTACCCATATAATTTTTAGATTTAAAATATACAAAATGGTAACTGGCAGCCAACATATTAATTTTTTTGAACAATTTTATTAAACAGCCTAAAGACTATCGCTACAACAATTACGAAGAATTTAACGTCTCGTAATAAATCAAACTCCAGCTGTAGACTGTGCTAAAGAAATACACATATACATACCTACACACACACACGCACACACACACACACACACACACACACGTAAAAAGTAATGAATGTGTTCTAATGGACTTTTTGTATGATAAGTCTGAAGGTTTGGGACAAAATGTTTGTATTATGGTTTCAAGTCCCAGTGGAGGCCGAGCAAATTAGTGTAATATACGGAGAAATAATAAAGGTAAGTGACCTCACGCCTATTCGTTTTATCGCAGTATCTGAATAAGTACCTAAATTCCCTTTTAGCTCTGTCTTATTTGATTAAATATCCTAAATCGATGGAGAATTTTGTCACAAATAGAATAAAGACTTACCAGGATTGTAAAGATACTTTGTAACGAAAATTGCGGTTATGGAGAAGTCTAACTTACATTTTTGAAAGCAGATAAAGAAGAAATTAATTTATTTTTACATAACATATGCAAGACGCTACATAAAAAACCTAACATACAAACAATATTCATATTGCAGTCTATGGCTTACGGCGGCTGGGATACTCTAAATCTGCTTTGAACATCCCATAATGTTTGAGCACGTAATATTTTACCCTATGCACACAAACTAGACCTAGACTATAGGATCGATGTTGACAATAATGGTTTGCAACGCAGGAAAATTACTGTTGACAAAACATATTCACTTCAATATACACTCTAGCTAGGCAGATATACATATGTATTTGTTTAGGTAAACTCATTTATGAAAACTTTAACGCAAAGCTCGACTGTCTTTACCATAAGACCATGTCTTTACCCTCTATTATGGCTGAGGAGTATGCTGGCTTCAAATAAAGCTTACTTATCCTTTACCAAAAAGTGGTTACAATTAGTTATCAAGTGGGTACTGGGGTGCTTGCCCCAGTGCCCAGTTGATTCCAGTTCTAAAATTGGAATTCCAAAATTCAAAAATATAATTTTGTCATTTGACCCATCGAGTCGGTGTTATATCTATAATTTTACCGTGAAACTTTACCGCGTAATTGTACCTATGGTATGAATTGTATAATTTAGAGCAGTAGTACCTATCACCGTAAGCGAACCGACCCGAACGACAGTTCTCCCCAAACTAGGTTTCAAATATTACAAAACTTTGTGAACCAAATATATTATGTAGCACTAGACACACCCGAGTCTAACTAAGTTCAAATGTTTTGGTGTTTTGATCACAACCGTTTAGTTCCAGTGGTGGCACTTAACTTGATGGGCCAGACAAATAACGAAAACTGAGGTCTTATAATTAACGAATACTGAATGGGTGTAAAATCTAATGCATTCTTGAGGGCAAATGGCATGCAGGTCGTCTAAATGGCTTATTTTATGCAAGTCACAATGATTACGTTTTAAATCAATTTGCCATTCGCTCACATTGGTATTATGGTGATTGATAAGGATTGAATGGAGGTCCTAAATCTTCGATACATAAGAACGTCAGTGTGGAATTTCGTGGGTTTTAAGATTTTTTTACTGAAGCAATGAAATGAGATCGCTTAGTAACTGTCTGATATTTTATTTCAAAGATATTTTAAGTGATTCTAATCGTAATGATGTAATATAAGGTATATAATTCTCACCATTTAAATGGTGTAAAAGGACTAGAACTAAGAACTACTATAAAATAAAATAGGTATTATTTTGAATTTTACGCGTAGCGTTATAAAAGTTGTTAGCGCACTAATTACACACATTTTGAAATATCTAGTATGAACATTACATTTAAAGACCTTATAATTTTTTTATTTCTAAACTTGACGTGTATTATTATCGCCCAGTAATCTGCCTATAAGCTTCAGACATAATATATTGCTAGTGAAATGAGACAGGGATTTAGTTATTAATGTAACTTGGATACGTATTTTAGAAAAATCGTATTCTTTTTAGCTAACCCTGATTTAATGTAGGGTTTTCTAATGAATATAAATTGTAATACGTTCTGTTTTTTGAACAGTACCGAAATTAATTCATAATTTTACAAAAGCAAACGAGGCCATTTAAAGGTCGGCGAAATTCAAACCTTGTTATTGTTCGTTTACAATAAGGCGAATAGCTATTGAGGTTCATGGCGTCTAAACCTGAAAGGTGCGATTCCCGCAAAGTATAACTTGGAAACTCGCATGATGAAACAATTGCTCTGCGAAACAAAGTCAGAGAAATGAGAGAAAGATAACTGAAATACTGTTTTAATAGGATTGATGCACCTTTTAAAATTAAGTATGTATCGCAAGGGTATTTTAAGAGTGGCAAGAGCCAAGATAACGTTCTCGAAAACGAAATTTACAGAAGTCTAACTGGGGAAGAATCTCCATCTCATACTATACCACAATAAACTGACATCGGTTTAAAATTTGCTATTGCTCCATGAGTAGTGGTTGAGGGACCGACAACTGCAGTACCGCCGTTGACGATTCTTTTGAAATCACAACAAACCACAACAAAAGAATCTCACAGAAGTGATGCTCATAATGTTGTTAGGTTGGCTGCAGCATTTGGTGAGCTGCGGACTGTTTGTTTGTTAGCTTGGTGCTATAAAATATGTTTTACTATAAATTACATTGTAAAGGAGAATTTACAAGAGTTGGATCGTGACTTTAAGCTTAAATTTTCATTTTTGTCTTAGTATGCTAGTTAAAATAGAACGAAAAAATTTTAGGTAAGAAAATATTTCTGTAGCACCTCATAATATATTTTATGACTAGCTGACCCACGCAGCTCCGCCTGCGCTATTTTTACGTTAACTAAACTTTTAATAACAGACATTCGCATCGAATACATAACCTCCTTTTTTATAGTCGGTTAAAAACTGGGACCCACTTTTTACTTGCTCTCCGAAGCACGGACCCGTTTAGTTCAAATGACGTTAAACGGTCACCCATCTATTTAATGACCTTACCTAACGTTGCTCAACCCGATCGATTACAAAACCTTGATAACTACTCTCTATGAGTGTTCCCTTACTAATATTTATTATATTATAAAGAAAAATTTATAAAATCGGACAATGCGTATAACCAAGTACCCATTTTGACTTTAATCCCCTCTCCCAAAAGAACCGTGCTAGATTACGGGATAAAAAATATCCTATGTCTACCTGCAGTAAGATCTCAAATCATGCCAAGTTTCGTTTCAGTCCATCCAGTAGTTTTGGCGTGATGCTCAGCCGAGATACAGACAGACAGACAGACAAAAATAAAAATAAAACATTTTTGGCTTTAGTATCGGCTATAGAATGCAATCCAAACATAATTTTCAAAATATCTTCAATGTACAGAATTGGTCCTGTTACAGTTTTATTATAAGTATAGATTTTCATTTGTAATATTCCAGTATCATTTATAATCTGGATATCAAATAAGGCATTACTTACATTTGTAAAAGAAATAAGAAAGGAATTTAATTAGCTGTAGTAATAGTTAGGCTATTGTATAAATCAACTTAATTCTAATTGTGGTTTGGTTTTGTTATACTCGTAATACTAATGGAGATTACTTGAGTTATAATATTAGGTTTTCATTTAATTTCATTGTTAGTAATTACAAGGTTTTATTAAAATAGCAGTTGTAGCTCTGTAGATTTTCTTTTTTCTATTTTATTAATTTAAATAAAGTAGGTATATTTATTTACTTACAAACTGTAGGTACTATACTACACAGTATATATCTGATGTGGTTTTCACAGTCATTTGAAGATCTTGTTCCGGAAGGTTTAGGTAGGTGTATAGATTTACGACGATTTGTCGACCCGCTGGGACACCATTGACTTTCTTGCGTTAGGAGTGCCAGCCTCTTCTCCCGTCATGCAGCCCTAAACGATATCATTCGTTGGTCTCTTGCCACCATTAACGTACCGGCCATTTTGGAGCCGCAAGGTATTGTGCGTGATGATGGGAAGAGGCCCGACGGTATGACTCTCGTGCCCTGGGTCGGGTGCTGGTGTGGGATGCCACTTGTGTTGACACGCTGGGTCTTTCGCATATCCAGGACACAAGAAAGAGAGCTGGGGCTACGGGTGCAGGCGGCCGAAATGATTAAAAAACACAAATACAGGGTCATCGGCTCCGAATATATTTTTACGCCTTTCGGAGTTGAGACTCTGGGTCCATGGAGTTCTTATGTCTATTGTCTATTTAATTTACTTTTAAAACGGCTGGTTGATATTACGGGGCCAAAAGCTGGCCATTTTCTCGCTCAGCGAGTTTCAATTTCGATACGGCGAGGAAATGCTGACAACATTTTGGGTACTATTTTACTAATTTTTTACATTTATTGTAAGTATTTATTAACATTTATTGTATTTGTTTTAAGTATTTATATTATATTCATTGTATATTCATTGTATTTTGTGATGAGTGTAAAAAATGTACCTACTTATTTGTAAATAAATTGTAAATTTTATTGTAATGTAAATAAAATATATTTCCCGTGGGGTGCCGGTTGGGTTTAGAATTACATCGTCCCATCTCCTCTCGTTGGGTGTCGTAAGAGGCGACTAAGCGAGAACAAGGAGACTGGCAGCAGCGTCTTTCTTTTGTATTTATCTTCCACCTATACTGCGATCCCCAAGACGCCTGCCGAGCGTGGGGATTATGGCAACCCCTCCCATCTAAGGGGGAGGCCTTTTGTTCAGCAGTGGACGTATTTCAGCTGCTGCTGGTGATGATGATGATGAAATAACATAAGAGTTAATATATACCATGTTTTGTCCCCACCGTCAATTTTCTCATTCGTAAATTTATTGTAATAAAATAAAAAGGTTCTATTAATTTTGTTCAGTGGCTCACTAGTTTTCCAATTGACGAATAAAGGTCCGCTAATCGAATAGGGGACGGTTTTCTAAAAAGGATTGGTAAATTGATTTGATTTAAAATAACCTGGTGCTTTTGATTTTCTTTTTTGTGTAGTTCAATGAATAAATAATATTATTACCAGTGACTTTATATTGGACAATGCTTGGGTAAGATTAATTATATTTAAATTAATATTGATACAGTCTGACTGAGTACCTCTACCTTACATACCTAACATTATGATGTTAGGTCTGTAAGGTAGAGTGCTTTAAAGGAGATGTGTGCCTTAAAGGCTTGAGTGAATGTGCTTTTAATAAACTAGTATGCTTTACCGATTCCGATAACCGATAGCGTAGTAGTGGTCATAATAGACACTGTACTGCACAACACTGTAGTCTCTTGTGTTCCTTGCACAAGAGATCTATGACGTAGAAAAAATAGTTTTCTGGATAATTGGTAACACTGTTAAAATATGCATGTAACCGTACAAACTGGTCCATGTATCACTAGCGATTGAGGACCGCGCTTGCGGCGATAGCTCAACGCCATCGTCACGTGTTGTGCGCAGAGTTCGTTGTGTGTGTGCGTATAAGCCTTACGAACTCCGCTGAGTTCATAAGGCTGATACAATTTTATTATCATTTAGATAATTCCGGAATATTCATGTACTTAGGGCCTCCCAGACATGGGGTATCAAGCCGGAGCCTAGACTATAATGTAACATACATAAGCAATCAAGTTAAGAAACAAAACAATTAAAAAGTTAACCAAACCAAAATTGGTCAACAATTATTTGCGCTTTCTTTTACGACTTTGCAGTAAGCTCAAACAATTGCTTATTTAATTAAAATTAGATGAATTTGTTATCACACGTGTGCTCCATTAGTGTGAGCACGATTATGTAGGATTGCTGACGAAAAGTTTTAATTTGTTTTTTGTATTCTTGCCGTGTTGGACACGTTTTCAGGGCCGTTACAATCAATAATACAAATAACTTTTTGCTTGATAAACTCTTTCTTTCTTATACAAATATTTTAATATCTTTTGAACCTTAAAAATTTTGTGTGAAGCTATCTCGGGTGGCGAGGTAGTTAAGCATAAATGTGAATCCATCCCTGGCCATAAAACATTAAGGAAATAGAAAAACTAGATAATATATTGAGCCATAATAAAGTAGAGCGGGCTATAATTTCTGTTGGCCGCGCGATCACCACACAATTGCAATAGTGTAATAGCATTACCCAAATGGCCTACTTCAATGGATATCGAATACAAATGGACGCATCGGTTGGCCTAGGATTTACGAGGAAATCCTGGCGATGGGCTTAGCTTTATAATTTGTGTGGTATCTACTTTGAAATTATGGAGCTATTTGCTATTTCAAAAGATCAATGAGTATGACTCGCAGTTAATATGAAATCGGGTCTGTCTGAGTTATTGCATTACGCCTTACTGCCTGTATTTTGCCTTATTTCTTACAAAGAAATAAATGTTAACAGTTTTTCTGCTCGTTCAAATCAAATTCTGCTAGATTTTCGAGAAATCTTGCTATGTAGGCGGATATTGTCGTAACCGCCTACTTGGTTTGTTAGGCGTTTGATACATGCTGAATAAACTGTATTTGCTCAGTGAGCAAATATACAGTTATATGTTTATACAGTTGTTTAGTGTTTGAGTCAGATATTTATTTATCACATACTTAGAAAAACCTTCCTAATTTTGGTCGTACATATAATAATAATAATAATATCTTGGGACAATCCACACACGGTCATGCGATCCCAAACTAGGCAGAGCATGTACTATGGAAACCAGACAACTGATACTAATACTTATATACTTTTTATTGTAAATACATACTTAAATAGATAAACAACACCCAGACACTTGGCGGGAATCGACAAAAAAAAAAATGTTTAAGTGTATAAAAAAGTCGACAGTCTATATTATAATTTTTAAACAAAATTATTCTGTTTTTAACACGCTTTTATTAGCTTGACCTGTATGTATGTATGTATGTAACTTTGTAACTACACACATCAAAAGTGTCTAGGGATCAAGCATTTTTAAGCGGATTTCTTGAGATTGAGATGTGGCTTTGTAATAAATTTATGATTTTATAAATTTATATGGATCCTTTTTGGTGCATTTCATAATTTGAATCAGGAACTGTGAATCAAATTCGAGTAAAAGATGAAAATCAGCTGTCAATATTTTCCCTATAAAAACATACAACGCATTGAAGACATTATTAGTGCTACTGTTTCCCTACTACTGATTAAAACCAACGTTATTATGGAGCGGCGACGTCATTTAAGCAGGGAAGAAATGCTCAGAGCCGTGGGAATGATAGAAGCTGGTTCCCGGCAACGTACTGTGGCTTTAGCTCTGAATACAAGTCAGAGTGTTATCAGTCGACTTTGGACACGTTACCGAAGCACTGGTACCGTGGCTGAGCGCCATGGAGGACGGTATCGCTGCACCACACGGAGACAAGACCGATATATTCAAATCTTAACTCGAAGAGCTCCAACAATAACTGCCATGATGTTAGCCGTGAGGCTTCATCACTCTTCAGGGAACTTAATTAGCGACCAAACAGTCAGAAACCGCTTGCATGAAGTGAACCTTCATTCCCGAAGACCGCTACGGGTACCACCTATAGCAATGCACAATCGTAGGATTCGATATCAATGGGCTCTTGAACACAGAAATTGGGCAGAAGAACAATGGCGTTTCGTGTGCTTTTCTGATGAGTCTCGTTTTGGTATGAGACCGGATACAAGACGTATACGACACTGGAGAACCCCTGGACGCCAACAGCGATTAAAATCCTGCCAGGAAGTCCATCCTTATAGTGGTGGAACCATCATGGTATGGGCGGGTATTTGGATCGGCGGAAGAACTGAGTTGATTTGGATCAGAGGCAACCTCAACGCTCAAATTTATGCTGAGACGATTGTATCAGACGTCATCGTTCCTCTACAAGTGCAAATCGGTCCCTTATTTCAGTTAATGCATGATAATGCACGACCGCACACCGCAAGAGTTGTAAGACAGACTCTCGCCGCAGCTAACATCAATGTCCTGCCCTGGCCTGCTCAGTCGCCAGACTTGAACCCGATTGAGCATGCATGGGATATGCTACAGAGAAGAGCTCTGCCGAATATGGAGGGTATCCAGTCGCAAGAAGACCTTTTTTTGTTGTTGCAACGAACATGGGCGGCCATTCCACAGCGTGATTTGGATGAACTCATTTTGAGTATGCCAAACCGATGTTCTTGTGTTGTTAGTGTTCGCGGTAGAAACACGGATTATTAATTGTTTAAGTTACCCAATAAAATTTTAAAGAAAACTGTTATTTCAGTCTTTTTTTCGAACTTTTGTGTTAGTGGTTCAAATGTCAAAAATCCCTTTATTAGGAAAATGGCAAATTTCTTTATTAATGCAAAGGTGACTTGGTTTATCGTTACTGTGACAAACGAAAACACTTTATTTGATGAATCCTTAAAGAAAATTTTAATTAATATCAATCAGGAGAAAAGTTATTGCAAAAATATATGTTGATCCCTAGACACTTTTGATGTGTGTATGATGGTAATGGAATCTTGCGATGCAATTTTGACCCACTTCTACACGTCCAAAACATTTGAAATTTTGCACATGTATCAAGGACCGGTGACAATACAATAATATGGTATCCTCGAGCTGATCTGATGCTGGGGCTCGAAGGTGGATAAGGGAACCCTTGGATGGCTACTAGTAAACTAATCGAGTTTGGGCTCATTTGATTTGTTTTAAAGAGTTATTTTCATATTGACCATTAATGAGGACCTGATGATGGAACTGGAAGGTGGGTGACGGAACCCTGGAAGGGCTACTAGTAAACACATCGAGTTTGGACTCATTTGATTTGTTTTAAAGAGTTCTTTTCACTTTGACCATTAATGAGGACCTGATGATGGAACAGGAAGGTGGGTGACGGAACCCTGGAATGGCTACTAGTAAACACATCGAGTTTGGACTCATTTGATTTGTTTTAAAGATTTGTTTTCACTTCGACCAATAATGAGAACCTGATGATGGAACAGGAAGGTGGGTGACGGAACCCTGGAATAGCTACTAGTAAACACATCGAGTTTGGACTCATTTGATTTGTTTTAAAGAGTTGTTTTCACTTCGACCAATAATGAGAACCTGATGATGGAACAGGAAGGTGGGTGAGGGAACCCTGGAATGGCTACTAGTAAACACATCGAGTTTGGACTCATTTGATTTGTTTTAAAGAGTTGTTTTCACTTCGACCATTAATGAGGACCTGATGATGGAACAGGAAGGTGGGTGACGGAACCCTGGAACGGCTACTAGTAAACTCATCGAGTTTAAGCTCATTTGATTCGTATTAAAGAGTTCTATTTACTTTGCCCAATAATCAGGGTTGATGATGGAAATGAAAGGTGGTTGACGGGACCATGGAATGATTACTAGTAAACCTCGATGGGTTTACTAGTAGCTTGGACTCATTTGATTTGTATTAAGGAGTTATATTTACTTTGCCTAATAACGTGGACGTTGATGAACCCGGAAGGTTGGAAAGCCACCGAACGGCTTCGGACCAGTTATACCATTGAATTGTACCATTAATGGTATAAATGGTACTAAGTTGTCCCATTTATACCTGTAATGGTATAGGTGGTACTAGTTAATACCAGTTATACCATTAATATCCCTTGAATACTACTTGTAAAACTATTGACTTTTGGCTTACTTTCGACTGTTTAAAGGGTAAATACGTAGTGCTTTCTTAAACTTCGCTAACTCAATGAGATACCTACGCGTAATATAAAAATATGTTTTGCCACAACCTGCCTACGATTCAAGCTACGAATAAATCAATACTTGAGCTAATTTTATTCGTAGTTTAGGCGAATATTTCTAAGTCTAAAAAGTATAAAATAAATTAATAGTTTAAAAAACTAAAAATACACGCTTTTATAAGGACTAATGCATTAAAAAGTTATAAATAAATTATCTAAACCGTGCTTTCTTTCTTTCTACCTCGTGTTTGTAATTTATGGATTATATTTATGTGTAAAAAGCGTGGGGCGCTTTTTCTGAATAACAGCTTAACATTTTTTGTCAAATTTCAAGAACGCTAAGTATTTGTATTCGCATGACAATAATTTGAAATCATTTACAGAGAAAAAGCGCCCCACGCTTTTACACATAAATATAATCCATAAATTACAAACACGAGGTAGAAAGAAAGAAAGCACGGTTTAGATAATTTATTTATATCTTTTTAATGCAGTAGTCCTTATAAAAGCGTGTATTTTTAGTTTTTTAACCGACTTCAAAAAAGGAGGAGGTTCTCAATTCGTCTGTATATATATATATTTTTTTCTATGTATGTTCACGCATAACTCTGGCAATTATGAACCGATTTGAAAAAATCTTTCTTCCATCCATTCTTTAATCCGTTAATTGGGTCCCATAAAAAAAATATTGCTTAGTAATAAGTAGTTCCTGAAAAAACAAGAATGGTGACTGCGCACTGAGAGCTGCAAGAAAGCCTATATAGATGACGTTTTAGTCGCTCGGACTCGCTCGGTCGGACAAAAATGGTCATAACTCTGGCAAATATTTACCAATTTCAATTATTCTTTTTTTATTCGAAAGAAGAAACCACTGTATTGAATCTGTATGAATTTTATTACAACCGAATAAGAACTTCCTGGAGGACCATGAACGATGTGGAGGAATTTATCTGGTAAAAACCATAAAACTGATGTTCTCCATTACATTGCTCTGACAATTATGAACCGATTTCGATGATTCTTTTTTTATTCGAGAGAGTAAACTACTATGATGTTTCCATGCAAATTTCATTACGACCGGATATTATTTTCTGAAGAAACATGAATTATGTAAAACTATGTAGACGATAATGTGATCATAACCTACCTAGATAATTTTTCGGTTTTCGATGGTTCAATCTTTATATATGAAAATATCACTAAAAAGGTTAAAATAAAATCTTTTTAAAAAAAAATTGAACCGACTTCAATATCACTGAAAAGTATAAAATAATTTAAATATTATTGAAGTTGGTGCCAAATATACACAGCAGGTACGCTAACACCAACTTCAATAATATTTAAATTATTTTATACTTTTCAGTGATATTGAAGTCGGTTCAATTTTTTTTTAAAAAGATTTTATTAAACTATTAATTTATTACTTTTAGATTGCCGCGTAAAACAAGCTACTGCTTTATATTAGCCTTAATTCATTATGTAACATTAATATTTTTATGTTCAATGCAAAACAAAGCGTTAAGACATGAAATGATAATAACTTCAAGATTGCCGAAGTTGGTTGGGGAATTGTACGGATCTTGCTGCATAGTAATAGCGGGCGATATTATGACGTTCTCTCGCATTTTACGACCGGGAAAATTACTCCGTGAATATTATTCACGTCATTCCAGGAATATTAGACCTTGCGTATTTCACACCAGGGGGTATTTTCTTCATTTACATCACAGGTTATGTGGCGTATTACATTTTATGAACGACTTCAATGGTAATGTCTCTAACGACGCCATGATTACCCATTCTGCCTTCATCTAAATGTGGCGCTTAAGCCCGCGACCGTAGAATGGAAGGGGCCTATGCATACTGGTATATAAAGCAAGCTTCAGGGCTGACAAATATAAGTAGACCTTGCTGGACTAGACAGATAGTCTAGTTGGCGATTCCTAGTACGAATATTTTACTATATAGCTATAGTAAAATATTTCTGTACGATTACGTAGTAAGTTTAACTGCGTATTGGGACAAAATCGATATGCATCGAATTGCTTGCTCCGCGTTTGGTCATAAAATTGGTATAAGTTCTTCCTTAAGATCGGTTTGCGGAAAGGTTTTCGAGCAGCGCGCGGCAACCACTTTGACGTAATATATAGGCAGCAATTATTTATGACTAGCTGACCCACGCAGCTCCGCCCGCGCTGTGTTTACGTTAACTAAACTTTCAATAATATATATTCGCATAGAATACAAAACCTCCTTTTTTAAAGGCGGTTAAAAACTTGGACCCATTTTGTACTTGCCCTCCGAAGCACGGAGATGTTTAGTTCAAATGGCGTTAAACGGTCATCCATCTATTTAATGACCTTACCTAACGTTGCTTAACCTGATCAATTTCCAAACATTTTTAACAACTATCTATGAGTGTTTCCTTACAAATATTTATTACAATTTTAATGAAAAATTATTAATATCGGAGCAAGCGTATAACCAACTACACATTTTGACTTTAATCCCCTCTCCCAAGGGAACCATGCCGAATGTCGGGATAAAAAGTATCCTATGTCCTACCTCGGAGTATTAACTCAAATCATGCCAAGTTTCGTTTCAATCCATCCAGTAGTTTCGGCGTGATACGCAGCCGAGGTACAGACAGACAGACAGACAGACAGACAAAAATAAAAAAAAATTACATTTTTGGCTTTAGTATCAGTTATAGAATGCCCTCCAAACATAATTTTCAAAATATCTTCAATGTACAGAATTGGACCTGTTACAGTTTTATTATAAGTATAGATTGACCTACTTCGACATCCAATAAGACGGTTATAACCGTCTATAATAAAGAAGCGCTTTCCAGGAATGTATTTATTACATATCCATATTTAATGTTCTGAGAAAGCTGGATGGATGGACGTGAAATTGTTTTTTGATCATTACCTTGCTTTTAGATATTTGTTACGGCTGCTGTAAACATTCAGACTTAAAATGTAACTATTTCGACACCACCATTTTTCCAAATAAATATTTATTTTTCTGAAAAATGGCATACCTAATTATAATTAAAAATATATTTTAAATCAGCAATAGTTTCGATTGGTTTCTAAATTAAAAATTAAAAGCTGTTTTGATTTAAATTAACAATAAATGGGTTGTATACGCTTTTATTGATATGTGATTTATTTACAACTATGTATAGATTAAAAATTATCTTGAAAAAATTAACAAAACAAACGCCATTCCAGAAATGGAATATTGACTTAAAATATATGAAATATTGACTTTGAAAAAATATCTTTCAATCTATATATCGCATGATAATAAGCATTGTGTAATTAATTGTGTCTGAGACAACTAGTAGGTATGTTATAACTAAGAATATTTGTATACTTAAACCTAACAAGAAAAATGCAAAGTCGCTTCCACGATAAATCCCAAAATACACTTTTTTTCCCAGAAATTCATAATCATAATCATAATCGTTTATTTGCTCTCCATATGTTACAAAGGTGGTAAAAAATTAAAGATAGTACAATATGGACCCTGTCGGGCACGGCAAAGATGGGAGGAAAAGGGCTTAGTTGTAAAAGTTAATTATTATAAATAAATTCGGTTTGGGTACATTTATTTTATTCATTAATTTAATTTTTATTCACTTTACGCGTCTGGCTGTACGAGTATATCCGCTATCTCTTCATAAACAACGCAACGGATTTTTAATCTGTTTTCACCAACAGTTATTTTTTGTTACTGTAAATTTATGTTTCAAAAACCTAATTAAGTTTTTATATCATCATCATCAGCCGAAACATGTCCACTGCTGAACAAAAGGCCACCCCCTTAGAAGGGAGGGGTTGCCATAATCCCCACGCTCGGCAGGTGGCTTGGGGATCACAGTATATTTGGAAGATAAATCCAAAAGCCCGTCTTCCCGTTCTCGTTTAGTTACCTCTTACGACAACCGGGATGGAGGAATTCAATTCTAAACCGGTACCCCACGGGGGAGTTTTTATATAAGTAGTAAAAAAAACGATATTTCGCAATAGAGTCTTATAAATTACGCCCGTGTGAAGCCAGAGCGGGTCGCTAGCTAAGTAATAGTGACCGTAAGATCGTACGATCATCATCATCATCACAAGCCGGAAAACGTCCACTGCTGAACATAGGCCTCCCCCTTGGAACGCCACAATGAACGACAATTGGCGATTTGCATCCACTGGTTACCTGCGACGCGCACAATGTCGTCTGTCCACATAGAGGGTGACCTACCTACGCTGCGTCTTCCGGTTCGTGGTTACCACTCGAGAACCTTTCTTCCCCAACGGTTATCGGTTCTTCGAGCGATGTACGTTACACTATGATATGATGTTTGTATATACGATAGTGCGCAAGAATTTGCGTTAAAACATACTAATCTTCATTATCCTTGTAATTGTTGTCCCAAGATTCCATGAACGTTTATTAGAACACTCAATGAAGATAAGTATGTCTGAACGAAAATTCGTGCGCACAATCGTAAGGGAGTACGATCAATCCGCGCGAGTGATCTTCAATTAGGTACCAGTCGTATATCAAATTATCACATTAAAGATCTCGAAAAGAGGCTAATTCTGATATATTACGCGTAGTAATAGCACTAGGGCGTCGCACTCAAACAAACTCAAGTTGCCAATCCAGGACCACTTAAGGATTTAGATATCTGGGGGATACAATCGCAGAGTCGAGACTCGTGAATTTGCGTCTACATACGATCCACTTATTCCATATTCCGTCTCATTATTTATTTGGCAGAGAAAGGACCATCAAAGGCCTTTGTAGAATATTTTACGTACGTACGATGCGGAGCGGGAATACGGAATATGGGAATAATAATAAGGGAATTAGTAGGGATACTTGATGGTATCTGGATTTTATTGGAATTATTGGAGAATCGATCGCGTATAGCAAGGACGTGAAGTCGGCCCCGTTTGTCTAGTAGTTAGACCCTGGCCGCTACCCAATAGGTCGTGGTTTCGATTCCCACCAGGTGTCTGGGTGTTATTTATCTATACAAAATGTTAACGAATTAAAGCAAAACCTGAAACTAGAGATCAGAATTGGTTTTACTACTTTTTAATAAATGGTCTTTTTTAATATTTTTATAATTGACATGTCGAGTCTAAAAGTATAGGCGATGTACTTATTACTGAGGAAGCAAGAGGTTATTAACCTTCAGCTAGCATACGACACGCGTCCAGATATATAAATAAATAGAATAGTTAAAAAAAGGCAAATCATAATCTTTGACTATAATTTATGAAAATAAATAATAGTGTGTGTTTTAGGTTTTGCGTTATAACATTATATACGAAAAAGAAAATATATGTAGATAGCATTTGTATTAATTTTCTGGTTTCCTAGTCTAGGTTCAGATGACCACAGGGCCATGTGTACAGACACATGGTCATCTGAACTCAAACTCAGGAGAATCATCTCCTAAGTTATTATTAGATACTAGCTGACCCACGCAGCTCCGCCCGCGCTGTGTTTACGTTAACTAAACTTTCAATATTATATACATTCGCATAGAATAGAAAACCTCCTTTTTAAAGTCGGTTAAAAACATGGACCCACTTTGTACTTGCCCTCCGAAGCACGGAGACGTTTAGTTCAAATGGCGTTAAACGGTCACCCATCTATTTAATGACCTTACCTAACGTTGCTTAACCTGATCGATTTCCAAACATTGTTCACAACTGTCTATGAGTGTTCCCTTACAAATATTCATTATAATTATAATGAAAAATTGTTAAAATCGGAGCAAGTGTATAACCAAGTACACATTTTGACTTTGGTCCCCCGAATGTCGGGATAAAAAGTATCCTATGTCTACCTCGGAGTATTAACTCAAATCATGCCAAGTTTTTTTTCAATCCATCCAGTAGTTTCGGCGTGATGCTCAGCCGAGATATAGACAGACAGACAGACAGACAAAAATAAAAAATAAATTTTTTTTGGCTTTAGTATCGGTTATAGAATGCCCTCCAAACATAATTTTCAAAATATCTTCAATGTACAGAATTGGACCTGTTACAGTTTTATTATAAGTATAGATTGAAAGTCGGATAGAGACAATTTCTGTAACTCTTCCGCATTTCAGACTGTATCTTACAAAACGTCAATCATATACTTGTAGGACAAGTTTATTGAATTAATCAACTCTATAATATAAGTGCTTTTTCTTTTTTGGTCGTACGAACTTCCACTTTACGTTTTTTATTTGATGGATCAAGAAAACTAACAGCTAAGATATATATATATACATTTAAGAAATACATAATAACGGAAGGCTTTATTACAAGTTTTCACATAAAGATATCTAGTATATCTTTATGTGAAATTCCACCCTAGCTATCCGACTTAAATTTGTTTCGGCTATTAACAATAGTTTAAAAGAAGCCACATCCTCAACGAGCCATCGACTTGTTTGGTTCATCGTTTCGTAACAGAAATCTAATCAATTAACCAATATTATTAGCATTATTATATAATGTAAAAAAAGTATATAAGTATTAGTATCAGTTGTCTGGTTTCCATAGTACAGGCTCTGCCTAGTTTGGGATCGGATGACCGTGTGTGGATTGTCCCAATATATTATTATTATTATAATGTACACATGGACTTCAATGATTAAAACAGTAAGAAATAAAATTGGTTGAAAATAGTGTTTACACAATTCATAAATTTTTCTTCCATTTATCGATATTTTCGCAATTCTAGGTTAAATAGCAATTGTAAAACAAATTAGTTTACCAAGTAAAATAGGACCAGAATGGTAAATTTTTGTTCCTGGTCTCATCTAGGTACAAGCTACGAAGCAAAATCCTTCGAAAAATAAATAGCACGCGTTGTGAAGAAATTGTGCTACCGGAGTACCTATGCAATATAAATTCAACGTCGAATTACGTCAAAGATTACACAAGCTTTAAAGCATTTTAAACCCTCGAGATTATCTCCGGTTGCCGTTCTGTATCTTAAAGGCTTTTATGTGTACTTTATTATACGTCAAGACGTGACCAAACGATGTCGATCCCTAATAAGCTCGTTACCTTTTCTCAAAAAAAAAAGTCAAAATGTATAAAAAATTGTTCATATTAATGCGGAACTCGGCAGCAGGCGCTGCTTGGCAGACAAAGACAGTTTACTTACTTAAATTAAAAACGCTCGATCTTCTCGCGAATATAAATTGTGCTATCATCAATACCGTGGAAATTCACTTTTTTTCTTAAAAAAAGTTTGTAAAACGAAATCCTACTGGGAGAAAGCTTATAACAGGATTAAATTTACAAAACGCTGTGGCTGTGTATTTTTTATATTTAGGAATATTTATTTATCTCACAACTAAACGAAACGGGTTGACTGTCTATGGGCGTTTCTTACGAAACTGTAAGTTCTTAAGAATCTCGGTTAAGTAAATAAAATAGGGTAAAAGTCCACACTTTTTGAAATTACTATATATCTCTCTAAGACTAAGGGAAAACAAGAAGACGGGTAGCAGCGTCTTTCTATTAAATTACCTACCACCTATATCCCAAGCCGCCTGCTAAGCGTGGGGATTATGGCAACCCCTCCCTTCTAAGGGGGAGGCCTTTGTTCAGCAGTGGACATCTTTTGTCTGCTGATGATGATGTTATAAGAACGTTAACAAGTCCACAAATATGTATTAAGTATTATCTGTAGTATTTGAACACGTTATTTAGTTTATGTTTAATGAAATAAGAGTTTATGTTGAGTGTTGAAATTGATACCGTTATCGAGTGTTTGAACAGATGTTAGTTTAAATACAATTTACTGGTACAAAGGATATACGTTAAATACCATTTCAATCCCCGTTTACTCACTTAATAGTGTCAATATGCACCTAAATTATTAACATAATTCTGTGAGGGTTAATCTTTCTATGGGCAAACTACATACATATGAAAAATGTAGGTACCTATTAGGTGTCTGCGTTCATCCTATGGTCATTATGTCAAAGTACTATTGTGTTATATGACACCAGCTTTTATTATTAGACCAGTATATTATGGCAAAGTCAAAAGACTGTTATTCAAGTACCTACCTGTAAATTAAACAATACACAGTAAGGGGCACAGGGGCTAAGACTTTATCTGACGCCTGAAGTGAACCCTTTAGGGATCAGTTTTGGTATGCTCTTCAGCAAAATGAAAAGCTGCGCTGTATAGTCTTTAAAATACCTTTCTTTTTTCGGGGGTGAAATCTTCAAAAGGTCCCCGGGATGTGTGGGGCTCGACCGGGGTATGTGGGATTCTTACCCACTAAAACCACCGCGGCTGTCGCATTGGCACATAAGACCCCAGGGCTGTCCGGTGGGATTTGCACCAGGGGCCCCTCAGTACCTTGCCTATGAGCCCGCCGCCGGGGGGGGGGGGGCATTGTAACCCCCCCCCCCCGGGAATCAGTCACGGTGGTCACGGGAACAGGGGTCGCAACCCCGCGCCATGCTAGTGCCCACACCCCGAAAGTCCAGCGACTCCGATCTCCCTTTTTATAAAACCATTTTTAACAGTACCTATATTTCTTTTGCAGGAGCACTATGCCTCCGGAACGTTCGCGTGATAGTGCCAGAGGCGGTGGAACGCGGCTCCAGGGTAGAGATGAAGTGTCTTTACGACCTCGAACAGGAGGTACTATACTCCGTAAAGTGGTACCGCGGGGACCGAGAATTCTGCCGATATTCACCCAGAGACGTGCCCCCTCTCAAGATATTCCCGATACCAGGAATAGAAGTCGACGTAAGTAACATATTTCTTTAGAGGCCTGTAAGGATGATGATTCGAGAATGTTATCTGTGAGGAAAAATAATACCTAATTACTTATCAGAGCGGAAAGATGTCGAACAAAGGCCTCCCCTTTAGAAGGATCGGCTTAGGTAGGTAGGTAGTCCCAGTATAGGTAGTAGGTAATCCAGTGGAAACACGCTGCTGCCAGTCTTCTTGTTTTCCCTTGGTCGCCTCTTCGAGACCCAACGGGAGGATATCATCATCATTATCAGCCGGAAGACGTCCACTGCTGAACACAGGCCTCCCCCTTAGAACGCCACAATGAACGACAATTGGCTATTTGCATCCATCGGCTACCTGCGACGCGCACAATGTCGTCTGTCCACCTAGTGGGAGGCCTGCCAACGCTGCGTCTTCCGATTCCTGGTCGCCACTCGAGAACCTTTCTTCCCCAACGGTTATCGGTTCTTCGAGCTATGTGGCCTGTCCATTGCCACTTCAACTTGCAGATTTTAAGAGCTATGTCGGTGACCTTAGTTTTTCGGCGTATCTCCACATTTCGGATTCTGTCGCGCAAAGAAACTCCGAGCATAGCTCTCTCCATATAGGTATAGGAGGATATAGGTGGTGCTATTCTTACGCGGACACCTCACGGGTATACCTATCGATTAGCTTTAATAAATAACAACTTCCTTAGTCCTTCCTCCAAGATAACAACGTCCGCTTATGTCTGACTAACGTCACGCTAAATTTTCGAAAGCTTCTACAAGAATATTTTAGCTTGGCATAATACTATGATGTAAGCGGGCGAAAACGTCGCTGGAACCGGGTGAATTTTCGTGTCATGGTGTAGGTATATACTAGGATATAACTCGACGCGATCCTTTTAACGTGTCCCACGTTACTTCACGCCTAGTGTATTGTATGGTAAGCTTATACAATGAAATATTGATCAATACGTAATTTCAGTGCATTTTGAGCACCAGTTGATTTTTTGCTAGGTGGTATGTTGCTTGTGCAAGGAACACACCACCTAGTACACGCGCTTACATCATAGTATCCAGGTAGGTACGTACCACCGCAGTGTCAGATATTCTGCCATCAAATAGCAGTAAGCATTGTTGTGTTCCGGCATGAAGGGCACTGTAGCTGGTGAAATTACCGGACACAAAGACTTAATATCTAATGTTTTAAGGGTCGGCAACGCGTTAGTTATTCTTCTGTTGTTCATAGCGTCTATAGAGAGCGGTGACTGCTTACCATCAGGTGGACCGCACGCTTGCTTGCCACCTTGGTAGTATAAACAAGATTTTATAGAAAAAAAATATTAGACAAGATTTTATAAAATATGTCAGTGGTAATGTAAGTTGATCAAAATGAGTCCAAACACCGTCGATCTACTGTAAGTTACTGAAGAGTTCCGTTGCCTACCTTCCGTTTCAGATCATCAGATCAGCTCGCTATTACCATAATATTGTTTTGTCATCGAAGCTTGACAGACATGCAAAATTTCAACTCAATCCCACATCGGGAAGTGGGTCAAATTTAACTTGCAAGATTTGATTACAGACAACGGGACAGGTTAAAGTAAATAAAAGCTTGTAAACAAATCATGAACAGTACATAAAGTTGATGAGTACACGAGTTGTGTTAGTACCAGTTAGCACTTATTTTAGATAATTTTTTACTAGATGGTAGGTTCCTGGTGCTAAGTCCAGGTAGGTACGGTCACGGAAATAAAATAAAACCTATTTGAATTTTCGAAAACAAAAATACAATCTAGTGTTTTACTGCAATACCATCTATAGTCATAGGCGCTGTCCTATTATTGCCATCGCTCGCGCGATGATGCCTTGCGTCCGACGAAAATGATCGTGCGACCGTGCGTTCAATCATACTGGTAACAAATGAATGTCCTATTGAAGGTCGTGCGATGCGACCGAATGCGGTTCCATCGCACGGCAACATCGCGCGAGCGATGGCAATAGGACAACGCCATAAGCCGTGATCCACAGACTACGACGGAATGTATCTGTCATCATTATCATCATGTCAGCCACAAGACGTCCACTGCTGAACATATGCCTCCCCCATATACTTCCATTGCGACTGATGTTGTGCCGCCTGTATCCAACGGCTCCCTGCCACCTTGACGAGGTCGTCTGCCCATCTAGTGGGGGGCCGTCCCACACTGCGTTTTCCAATCCTTGGTCGCCCCTCGAGAACCTTTCTTCCCCACCGGTTGTCAATTCTCGAGACTATATGACCTGCCCATTGCTACTTCAACTTATTAACTAATGTATCTGTAGTTTAGTTAAATGTAAAAGAACAGTTGCCGTAGTTCACTGGTGCAGGTGCTGAAGCAATTTTATCCAATCTAGGGTTATCTACAGCTACGTTTGTAAGCAATTATACATCATCATCATCATCACCAGCCGGCAGACGTGCAACGCTGAACATAGGCCATCCCTTCGAACGCCACAATGAACGATAATTGGCTATTTGCATCCACCGGTTACCTGCGACACGCACAATGTCGACAGTCCACCTAGTGGGGGGCCTACCTACGCTGCATCTTTCGGTTCGTGTTCGCCACTCGATAATCGTTCTTCCCCATAGGTTATCGGTTCTTCGATCGATTTAATACGTAATTATTATTAGGAATTAGAACCTATTTGTTTAATTGTCCTTCGAATAGATAAACAAAATACGTAATGGACTGTAATCTAATCAGTAATTATAAATATCCATGACTAGTATATAATAGACGTAAAGGTCAAAAGGCAGTCGACGCTTTAATTTAAAAAAAAGTTGAAAGTAATTAGTAGTTATGGTAATAATGGGTTCAGGGCATCACTGACTAATTATTGATCCGAGTTTATACTTACACCCTATCTAACTTGTTTTGATAAGCTGGACAGTCGAAGATTTAATTTTAAAAAAAGTTTCAAGTAATTAATAGTTATTCAGTGCATCACTGACTAATTAAAGATCCGAGTATATACTTACACCCTATCTAACTTGTTTTGTTAAGCCGCGTTTCCGTAGCGATCTTTGATGGAGTTTGTAATATCTTTAGTAATTTGAACTGGAACTTGCAGGATAACTTGCGTGGGGATTTTGAAGTTTTCAGCGAACGGGTCTGTTAATGCAATGCCGATGTTTCTAAAGGCTTCGTTAATTATTTTACTGTTTAATAGAGAAATGTATGTGGTTGAGTTATACTTGAATTATATGGTTACTTTTATATAATTTATAGAATAATACCAATATAATATCCTGGTATTGGAAAGGGTACCATAGCTAAAATTAAATAATAGTGTCACTTTGATGGTCGAAAGAAATGAGAAACTCAGTAAATATCGAAGACTTTATAGAATTTCTTTCTACATTATTTGTGGTGTAGCAAGGAGCGGGTAACAGCTGTCAGTTTTAATTTGATTTTATTTGTAGAAAACAAGTAGAAAAGAAAATTAAGCCACGGTAAACTTACTACAGTTAGTATTATACATTCCTGTGATATTTAGAGTGCAACTGAAATATTAAATCATGATTGTAAATAGTTTTTCTTCACATTGTACACACGCTTGAATTTTGAAATGGGTGCACCCGTTTTAGTTTTGAAATAAGAGCAGCACATCGCTCTAATCTGAGCTAATTCGCTTTACGCTTCAAGCGTCAGCGTATAGCTACAAAAATAAATATATTATTAAATAAATGTACTATGTTGTTTATATCATCCAGTAATGTTAACTGCAGCGGTAGTGTTAGAAGAAACCAGTATAATTATATTTTGTATTAATAAATACATAAAAACCCTTCTTAAAAAATAGAATAATCCTGCTTAACTGTTAAAGAAGACCTTTGACGCTAAAATATCAAGTACTTAGTCTTTTTATTTTTTTTGAGCCTTTAATTTTTTTTAATCTAACGTAGTTCCATTTGACATTGTGTTACTTTCACTTTTATAGTAGGTATCAATTACAACACTCAACACAAACTCAATGAAATAAATAATTGAGGCCTATCTAATACAGCGGCAGCTTCGATGGTGCGGTCATGTATCGCGGATGGCGGATGCGCGTATAGCAAAGCGCATCTTTTATTGCGAATTGGAGGATGGTAAGCGTAAGCAGGGCGGCCAAATGCTGAGATATAAAGATGTACTTAAACGCCATATGAAAAGATGTAACATAAGCCCTGCCAACTGGGAAAAGAACGCTGCAAGTCGGTCGGAGTGGAGAGCTTTGGTGAAAACCAAAACGACTGAATTTGAAAGCAATCGTCGCTCTGAGCTTGACGCTAAACGCGATGAACTAAGAGTCCGACCACCAGTGGCCGTAGTATATCGCTACAGTGATGGCGTACTCACGTGCCCTACGTGTGCACGCACCTTTACAAAAAAGATCGGCTATTTTAGCCATATAAAAGCGCACGAGCGTGACTTACAACGGCGTTAAAGTGGTCGCCGTAGCCGAAACCGGCTGGAACATCATCAACGTTCTTATATCATCATCATCATCATTTGCAGCCGATAGACGTCCACTGCTGAACAAAGGCCTCCCCCTTAGAAGGGAGGGGTTGCCATCCCCGCGCTGTGATCCCTGAAGATGATGTGATGTGATCCGCGCGAAGACCCTTAGGGATCCCTTAGGGATCACAGTAGGTAAAGGTAGGTATAGTACTTAGTCCTATTTAATTATTGCCGTATAAACAAACACATAAAGAACACAATTGAGTAATTTAAAATAAATGGATAATTGGAACATTCGGTGTTTCACACGAATACTTTTTGAACACGAAAATTCATTGGAAAGTATTGTCGTGAGTCATACGAAATTATTCTGTAATGAAATGAAACACAGTTGTTAAATGAAAGGTTCTGTATCCTTTAGTCCTACAATTAGGCTTGATAAATCAATAGAAACGTGTTTTTCTGGGTTTTATTTTATTGGAAAAACGAAATAGGGTATAACGTAAAAAGTAATGACTAAGGCCAGTGTTCATCGGACATGTAGTTATCGATCTGTTTTTTAACTGAGCTGTTCTTCTTTAGGGCTCCCCACACATAACTGCGAATTCGCATCGTATCGCAAATATCTGCGAGAAACAAATAAATTTTTGTATTGAAAATGCATTTGTTTCGCGCAGATATTTGCGATGCGATGCGAATTCGCAGTGATGTGCGGGAGCCCTTAATCGGAATATAAACATGGAGCGTTTTATTTTCCTGCTTGTCGAAGAATTCAAATAGTTAGTTAGCCGACCTAGCGATTTTGAATGACTTTGGAATGAATGAATGAGTAATGTAATGTAACTAAATGAAAATGTATGCTCTACAAGACGAAATGACTGTATCGTATATGGCATCTTGATTTGATTAGGTAACATTACATCTTCGGAGTCGCTGGACGTTCGGAGTGTGGGCCCTTAGGATGTCCATTGAGTACGGTGGCGACTCCGAGGAGGACGGCGGCGGGGTTGCGACCCCCGTCCCCGTGACTGGTTCCCTAACAATGCGCCCCATGTTAATGCGCGCGCATTTTATGTCAGTGTCAGTAATTTTGACTTCTTTCTTCATTTTTTCTTCCTTGCCCTTTTTAGAAAAAAAGTTTGTATATCAGTGCGACTGATGCACGTTCCACATTCGCGCGCTAACTTTTAAAGGATTGCGAAATAAAAATTTTGAGCGAATTTGTCTGTATTTCCGGATTTGCATCTTGCTCCGATTTTTGTGAGTTTCTTGGCCCACGATGCGAGAATTAAGCGTGAATGTGAAGGCAAGTCCTGGCTTTTGCGAGTTCATGGGCAAATCTACAGTGGTCTTTAAAAATCTAGATGACATTTTG
Organism: Furcula furcula; assembly: GCA_911728495.1. Classification (NCBI taxonomy): domain Eukaryota; kingdom Metazoa; phylum Arthropoda; class Insecta; order Lepidoptera; family Notodontidae; genus Furcula; species Furcula furcula. The sequence goes on from OU452248.1 coordinate 22,187,227, forward strand.
AAAAATAATAAGTAATGGTGGTAACCGTGGCAGCCATTGGAAACCATAAAAACCCCTGGTGGCAAATAGCGGCAATCAACGATGACACAGGGTGTCGAGGTTAAGATAATGGACTGTTACGGGTCCATAAACGGGATTACGGTGGTGGTGAACAAGAAAAAATAGATAATGAATACTTTGCAGAAATAAACGGAAGTTTTTTTTTGCCGGTGCACTTGTGCCTAAGTATTGCAAAATTTGTATTGGTCTGTCCATATAATTAAAAATATAATTATAAAAGCACAAAAAGCCTGACTATGAACAGTAAAATATACATACTTATACACATCTTTATCTTTTTATATATATAATTCTACTGTACGTGTGTATGTCACTGAACTCCTCCTGAACGGCTGGACCGATGTTGATGAAATTTTTTGTGTGTGTTCAAGGGGATTCGAGTATGGTTTAGATTTACACTTGCACGAGTGGAGCTGCGCGGGTCTGCTAGTATACTTATATAATTCTACTGTACGTGTGTAGGTATGTTACTGAACTCCTCCTAAACGGCTGGACCGATGTTGATGAAATTTTTTGTGTGTGTTCAAGGGGAATGGTTTAGATGTAATAAAAAGGCGGGCGGAGCTGCGCCGTTCAGCTAGTCTATATATATATATATATATTTCAATGCGTCTCGTTAAGACCTTTCTTTTGATACTGGCTTTAAGGTGTTTGGAGGAAAAAAAATACATGTCACTCCCACAACTATGACGAATAAAACGACGTATTGCAAGTCAAAATCTGTCAAACCGTTTGGGCTGTAGGCCGTGCCAAAGAAATAGATATACATACTCACATCGATATAATATACAAACTAGATAAACATTCACGAACAAAATGACATCTAAAAAGTGGTCGCGGAGGTTGCAAACTTATCTGTGCTGGTGGCGGAAACGTGAACTAACGATTTTATAATGATAATGACTTGACTTGCAGTTTGACAGTTTCATATAGACAGTAGCGACACTCCTATCGGCAAAAATAAATTTGTCAGGATGTGGCTTGTAAATAAATAGCGACACAAGGGCGCTATTTCTCGCTACTTACCACTTTTTGAACCGTGACACCAAATCTAGTTTATATACGCTCACGTAGTAATATATTGGCATATCTACTTTTTTCATATTTTATAGAAGCTAGGATTAAAGATTGTACAAATGTTTGAAATTAGGTTGGTTATTAGTGTAAACCCTAATTAATATTCAGGGATATAAATTTCCACTTCAGGTTCCAGGACTTCCTTCATAAAGGTCAAAGAAGAGGAAAAGGCATGCATTTGTGCCGTTTTTTCTTTGAACAACTTTCAATGTCAATGTCAAAATGTCATATATCTGCCCGGAAGCAAAGTACACTGTGTGAAAACCCTATAAGCTTCATGGTGAAAACCATGTAAAAAAGATAACTCCTTAGTGGAAAAACAAAAACTTCATTTCTAGCAAACATATTTTTTAGCAAATTATATAAAACACATTCTTAAACTAAATTTATGACCTTTATTAAGCCCTTATTTGAAAATAATAAATAATAACAAACCAAAACGAGTAAAATTTAAATAAAGTAAGTAATCTGATTAGATTAACTTTATCTAGACGAACGTAGTAAGTGATTACTTTGGATTACTCACTTTCTGTGTTGTGTTAATTAGATTATAATCAAAATAAGGTAGGTTCCCACTTTCCGTAAAAACAAAAGCACAAATCTTTAAGGTTAACGTTTTTCATACAAACTGCTTGACATTTTTACGTTTCTCACTGTGATTTCAAACTCATCATCACTAAATATAGCCCTAATTTTGGCTACATACAAGTAAATTGTTTAGCTAAGTAAATTCTTAAATCCTAGTAAATTAGGCTAAAACAATGAACTTCCAGCCTATTATAGTATTATACGGTCGCCGCTATAGAAGTCAAAATTAGGGCCATGTTAATTTAATATTGACGAAATTTAATTTACAGTAGGAAACGTCAAAATGTCAAGCAAAGTTTCTACGGAAGATGTTTATCCTCAAGTCTCTAGATAAAGTTACAATATTATAATTCAGGTACAAATCAGGTTTCACTTAATCCATGTCCATGTTTGACGAGCACGTTGGGTCGTCGTGGGTTCAATTCCGACCTTGTGCCTTGGTGTTATTTATGTAGATAAGTGTGTATGTATTTACACCAACTCCCCTTTCCCCACTACCATACCTGCATTGAACTTTGGACTCTGGCAACACAGAGCATCTGCACGTTTAGGATCGACGAGATTTTGGAGCTGAAGGAAGAATTGAGCAAATTGCATTGCTATCTTGGGATTTTCTTAGATTCGACAAGAGGGGCAGGATACGATAATCATCGATTGTGGCAATATGCTCTTTTGGGATAAATACCGGGACTCCCAGGATGGTGTTGGGTTTCTCATCCGTAAGTCCCTCATTAACGGTAAAGGTTGATAGTGTTTCGAGCAGGGTAGCGTACTAAGAATCATCATCATCATCATCACCAGCCGGAAGACGTCCACTGCTGAACATAGGCCTCCCCCTTCGAACGCCACAATGACCGACAATTGGCTATTTGCATCCACCGGTTACCTGCGACGCGCACAATGTCGTCTGTCCACCTAGTGGGAGGCCTACCTACGCTGCGTCTTCCGGTTCGTGGTCGCCACTCGAAAACCTTTCTTCCCCAGCGGTTATCGGTTCGTCGAGCGATGTGGCCTGCCCTTTGCCACTTCAACTTGCAGATTTTAAGAGCTATGTCGGTGACCTTGGTTCTTCGGCGAATCTCCTCATTTCGGATTCTGTCGCGCAAAGAAACTCCGAGCATAGCTCTCTCCATAGCTCGTTGTGTGACTCTGAGCTTATCCAAAAGGCCAACAGACGGCGTACTAAGAATAGCAAATCGGTATTCGCCGAAGAATATAGAGGATACGCGACAACGTAGGCACACCCGGACGGTGAGGTAGAGGCAATGTATGAGGAGATATCAGAGGCCACACATAGCTCTAAAATATACTTTACGGTTGTTATGGGGCATTTCAACGCGAAGGTAGAAGGACGCGAAATGGCGATGAGTTCAAGTATTGGTATGGCCAGCGAAACTAAAAGGTTAGCGACTAGTCGACTACATGGAAAAGGAAGAACTTAGACTTGGATAAGCCCCGATGGTTCAATCAAAATGAGATCGACTGATATCCAAGAAGCATATTAAATGATGTGTCCGTGATCGGCAAGGTTAAAACCGGCATCGATTACCTTGTCTAATGAAGTCTACACTTCGACCGGGATCCACTCAAATCAAGAAACTCGAAGACTTTAAACTCGAACTACACAATCGCTTTCAGTGCCTAGCCGAATGTGAAACTGCGAACGAGTTGTACAATGGTTAGGTGCATACTGTCCGAGTTCTCTAAGACCGCTGTAAAAAGACTCGGAAGCTCTCCTGATAAAACCATTAAGTCTCAGCTAATATGTCTGGATATGCCGAAGCCACTAGACCTGGAATCCTGAAATCACTGCGACATAACTGGCCATCCAATAAATAATATGGCAAGTATTATGGACAGAATTGAGCGAAACGAAGGCTCTAAAGTGTTCGCGAAGAATTCGTCTATTGAGTGAAGCTAAATGAGCTGAAGACGACGACGGCAGTGTCTTCTTATCGAAACCTCAGGTAGTGAGAGACTTCGAGAGCTTACAGACAATTATACACATCAAAATGAAAACTAATTGTCTGAACAGCAACAGGAAATCAGAGTCAAACTAACCCGACACTACACAGAAGACATCCCAGACATTAGCCTGTACGAGATTAGAGTGGCTCTCAAACTGCTTAAGAATACGAAGGCGCTGGGTAAAGACGAAATTACAATAGAACTACTTAGAGCGAACGGACCTCCAGAAGTTAGTGCCTTCATACTTAAGGGTACTACGGCAAAAGCATAGCATAGGGTGTGGTGGAGGTTTTCTTCCAAAAAGGTACCTAATTGAGGAATTATAGGCCTATCTCACTTCTGAGTCTCGTGTACAAGTTGGGTTATTTCATGACCCATACGACTTCCCCTCTCGGACTGCCACTGGACTTGGCTTGCTTACTGGACTTTATATGCGACGACTTGGCTTACTGGACGGGGTAACGTTACGTAAAATAGCGATGTCACATTTGTCAAATATGCCATTCTTCTACTTATTAACTAAATTAATAAAAGTCACAACTGACCAATAAGCCGTTATTATACACGGATACAGGGGGGAACTTACCAAGTATAACAATGACACTGAACGCCATCTCTCAGTAAACAAAAATACTAACGCTGTGCCGTTTTACCACAGTATAAATATTAAACTTTTAAACACTTAGGCAGTTAAAACTCATTTTAGCATATTTTGAAGATGTGCCAATATACTGCTAGGTGAGCGTAATTTATATTATATCGATGCATACGCACGAAAAACATAATCCCCTCCTAACATAGCCCTCCTTCGCCAAATACTGCTGCTTTGCGGCTTTTATCCGTACGTGGCCGTGCGTTGTGCAAGGAACTGTCCAGGGAGGTCGGAGCTGTTTTGCGCTGTAGTGTCAGATATTCTGCACTCAAACAGCAATGTGTAGCTGATTACTAATTGCTGTATTCAAGTGTGAAGGGCATTGTACTGCTAGAAACTTAATAACTAAAGTCTCGGTGTCCCGCAGTGCACAGCAACTGTCTATTGGCAGGCGTGGCGTTACCATTGCTTACCACCGAACGTATTGCTTGTCTCGTCACTAACTGCCACACCTACAAACCTCAATTAACTTTAATTACAATTAAGTCATTCTTTGAAATTGTACTATTTCGACACTTAAACCCAATTAATACTTTATACACTGATTGTGAGTGGAGTTATCAATAATTTTGTAATTACTAATAAAAAATAATCATAAGAGGCTCGGAGAGTCTAAATAAATAGATTACAAAAAATTACTTAGGGCTCGCAAATGCATTTTCAATACAAAAATTCATTTGTTTCTCGCAGATATTTGCGTTGCGATGCGAATTCGCAGTTATGTGTGGGAGCTCTTAATTGTAATTACAGTTAATTGACGTTTGTGACTGCAGCAGTTAGTGGATTAAAAATATCTGATATTGTGGTGGTTTGGACACTCGTAATTTAAATTGGACGATGTGTGTGACAATTTATTTACCCGTGTATTCTGTTTTAGAAAATAAAACGTTGACATTTGATATTTGCGTCCCTCGGATGAGAAAGATTAAAAATGATCCTTTTTGGTAGTCCCGTCAGCCCTAACAGATGTAAAAAAACGTCATACACAATATGTACGCAGGAAGCCACAATGAGGCAAGTTATATTCAAAACACGACTGCCCACCACGGAGTGACACACACAATTCTGTCGCCATGAAAATGAAATTTCCCCAGCCATTTCTCTTGTAGCCCAACGCGACAAATTATAACAAGTATCAAATTAAGTTTTGGAACTTTCTTCCGCTGCGCTGTAAGTTCTCTGAATTTACAAACGTTAGCAGAGATGTTATTTTAATATTAATATTTGTAGCCTTGGTGGCGCGTCGGGAAGCGCGGGGTCGTGGTTTCAAATCCCGCGGGCAGCGGCAACTTTGTGTAGTTGTTCCTTACTGATTAGGACAATGCAGGCCAATCATCTGATTGTCTAGAATATTATATAATTCATGCCAGGATCAATTATTGACGGGCACGTAAAAATTCGGTCCTGCGCCTGACGGGTGGCCCCTGGTCATGTGGGTCTTCCATCCAATCGAATTGTGTGGATTGTAAAGGAGGAGAAAGTGCACTAAAGCATTGTAATGACTCACGCGTAGCTTGCTGATCGTGTGAAAGATTTGCTGCTGTGGTCGTATTGGCGAGGGGGACATTAATTATAATAAATAATATAGCTACACACTAAGGTTATTCGTATGTGCTACGTAGTTACTATAGAAGACATTACAGATAGATTATGTAAAGCGAACTTTAGAGCTAGCTCGCACAAACTCAGTTGTCAATTATCAGACTGTCATAGACTAACGAGTTTCCGCGATGAAACTTCGAAACTATGAAGTAACCTAGTTGTGACGTCACCAACGTAGTAGGTACATAAATACCTCAGACAAATATATTGCTCTTCTTGCGGTTAGCTCACAGTTATGCCTGTCATGGTGACCAGACAATACTATATTAAAAATACCTACAAATTGTAGAATTTCGGAATGCGAGAAGATGAGGTATAAACAAGTCCTCTTCAAAGTTTAAAAATAAACTGATATTTCATATAAGAAGACCTGAGAGTACACCGGCATAGTTGTGACATAAGGACGTTCAAAATCTCAGTCCTCCCGTGACCATGGGTGCTGCAAAGCATTCGAAACCTCGGAAAATCAAAAATAAACCGCGATAAAATCCGTAAAAGTAGTTTGATTTCAATGTGTAATATTCGCGTAAGTAAAAGACAACATTATGAAATTTAATATCTTAAAGAAACTTTTAAGAAGGCGAAGGGAGTTTTAGGAGGGTTTAGGAAAGAAGTACTTCCTTCACATTAGTGAAAACTGCAGTCAAACAACCACCTTTGTGATCCTGTGGTGATCTTTTCTGTGTGGTCTTCTTGCTGTGGGCTGAAGAACCCCCGTTTTAACCCTTTTATTGCCTTTGCACTTAGTATCTTCTTCTTCTAGTTAATGCATTTTTGCGTTACCATTAACCAGTACTTTACCATTTGCGAAACCCAGCTCCTGAGGTACACCTCAGGCCTAAAACTACACGTCCTCGTTGGTAATCGGTTACTTTCTTCCCTCGAAGAACAATTTACTGTTTTATAATTCTTTGTGTCTAATTATACATCTTCATCACATGACATGACTGGCGAAAAAATGAAATTGTAATAATCCACTGCCCATCCCTTTTTGGAGAAAAAGGCGAACTAATACCGTCCGTACGAAGCCGTAGTGGGTAGCTATAAAGATATTAAGGTGAATGATTCCCAGGGATTGTCTTACCTGCAGCCCACACTGGGCTACTCACAATTTAATAATATAACGGTTTCTATTAGAAAAAGTAAAAAAAAACAAGTAATATTAAATCCCAAAGGATTCAAATTTCATATCTCGATGTTCTGAATGTTCCCCGATTAAGAAACCGTTTAATACAAAAACCTGCCAGAATCATATATCAACCTAAATCACAAAGAAAAATAAGTAACGCTTAATGTTCTGCCGAATTATCGTAAATTCAATAAATAACGGGCGCTGGAAATAATAAATTCAATTTTATGTTTTTATATAAAAAAAATTAGGTGAATTTATATGTCTGTGGAGTTCGGATAACGTGAGTCAGCACGAATTGAACAACGTAGACGCAGCATTCACCATTTAAATATATCACGCAAATGCGAGCCGCACACCCGCAGGCGTCACGATAACGAAGCAAAACATTTATTTATTTTAGCGAACGTCATTTGTGTCAAGAAAAGCCCCATTATAATTACGAATGGAGTCCTTTTTGTTGCGGTCCATCGGGAATCGGACCTAACTATGCGGGCCATTATCATCTTTATCCTGCCGACTATCCGTGGCGAGTCAATTTGGTAAATTTACTTGTTATGCCGACTGTATCCGAGTAACAGCTCATTTCGTGTCCGCTTGGGCCACTTAAATTTTATCGAGGGTCGCAACATGCCTTCATTACTGGGAACAGTCTCGCATCTCATTAATGTCCATAATACATACACGACGATTAATAAAGTTTTTACTGTCGGTATCGTTCGCATAGGGATCGGTACGCCGAAAGCCGATTAAAATAAACCGTTTGGGAATACTGTCTGTCTGTCTATATTGGTACCTTTTTCAGGTCTTACTTGTCTCGTCACTATGTTGAAATACAAAACTGTAGTGCGATTTATGTAGTTATTATTATGTAGTTCATTTTACTATTTTACCTTTACATATTCTCCCTCTGGAATGTGAAGGACACTGTAAGTTAAATCATATCACATTTTTACCATCCTACGCATAAAGATTTGTCATAAGTAAGATTTACGTATGTCTGTGGGAATGTAGCTCCCAAGCGAATAGACAGATTTGAATGTAAAATTATAATTAGGTTCGTTTTTTTGTTCTTGGTTTAAACTTGGTATTATGCTTTCAGGGTCAAATCTTTTGGTAGCTGGTTTTGTACTAGTTTCTTGCAATATTAGTATAGCACTGACATACTTGTAGTTTATTTAGCGCACAAAAACAAATAATATCTGACCGTGGATGTCGAGCAGTTCTCCCGGTTTCCTAAAACTGCCAAACCTACAAACGTCAATTAAAGTTAATGATGATTAAACCATTTTTTGAAATCGGATTATTTTGATATTCGAAGCCAATTAATATATACGCTGATAGTGAGTAGATATAATAATTATCTCGTATTCAATAATCGAAATTACTTAATCATGAATGGCTCCTATAATCGAAATAGATAGATTTTAATAAGCGACTTAATTATAATTAAAGTTAAGTGGGGTTTGTGAGTGCGGCAGTAAGAGTTGGTTCCCAATTGTCGGATGTCGGATCTGTATATTAATCGGAGGTTCCAGTAGCAGAGGTTCCATAGTATTGAGGTATGAGATTGGTGAATTTAATTGTATCGTACGTATCCAGAAATATTATCTAACAGCTCAATCAGTTGTATCGATACTGTTAGGGACATTAAATGACTCAATCGATACCCACTATTAATTATATCGATAGTGTCTAGAACTAGTGTAGATCATGTCGATTATAACGATAGTATCGATGATATCAAACTATAATGGATTATTTATTGTTACGACCGCGACATAAAAGCATAAAAGTGTTGCACGGTACTGTGCGACTGGGACTACTGTGCAATAAAATCTTCTTTTACGTTAATCGGGATTTATTACAATGCCGATTAACCCGTAGGTAACAATACCATGAATAGTATTAGGATTAGTAATGATAATTCTTACACACGTAATTTACATGTGCTTTAAGTTAAAATACACAAAACTGTAAGTTTTATTTCTGGTGTACCTATCTGCAGTAAAGAGCACTATTATCACAATATTAAATAGGTACCTACTTACGTCAGGCCTTTGATTATACAGGGTGTAATCCCTTACACCATCGTACCGAAAACCGATACCAGGGATGATTCTGAACACTCTAGTGTTGAAATATTTCATCGGCTTTTTCATGAATTTCCAAAAAATAAATCCACTTTTTTTAAATAAAATTAGTATAATATCATTATTGGTATAATAATAATGTAAAGCATAATTTTAATTTAAAAACAATAAATTACTTATTTGTGGAAAATCTATTTAATTATTTATTTCTTTATTCTTTATGCACTAAAACAGTACATAGGCAATTAGTTATTATTATTTTAGAAAATTAGCAATGTAATTTGAGAAATAAATATTATTCCGCATTTATTCATTACATGCTCGAAAGTAAATATGTCAGTCATTTGTCATTTTCCATATAAATGGTTTCTGTAATATTGTAATGGATCTGTAATCTTATAAAAAAAATGCGGCACGATGTCCCTTACACCCGTTATAAAGTGTCAGTCTAACATTTTAACCTATCTCAAAACAGAAATACAGTTAAAAACTTTGTAGTACGTATTATTTTAAAGAATAAACTAAAATACATTTTCTAAACATACAGTCTAGAAATTTCTTTTTTATTTACTGTATATTAAAGTATGTAGGCAGAAACTAAACACTAAACATCCCTCAAGTGTAATGGAATAAAAGATAAACACAAACATAATATTTTTTGCGACTCAGACAAGCGTTATGGACTGACGCAGATTGTTTCAAAGAAAACTTATTCCATTTCATGCGTGGCTCCCGTTACAGTGAGTGTTGCTTACCGCTATTATGCTAAGTATATACAATAATATATATACAACTAAAGTGGATAGTTAATAGTGTTTGTACACGACAGTCCGTAGACAGTCCTCGTTTGCGAAGGGCAAAAGTTTACGTTACTAAAGAGATTGGTGAACCTATCTTCTGTCAGATTAACTGCAACAAAACGTTATAGAAGTCGAAACAACGTTTTGTGAGTAGTAAGAAAAGCTTTATTTCATTATTTTCAATTTTTTTTTTTTTTAAAGTATTAATAAAAGATGAGCTGCTAGCTTTAGACAACAATGATATACGACAATAATAATTTAAACGACAATTATCATGACAGGTCGCTGTGCGATGGATGCGTGTTCACCTTTTTGCCTGACTGCCTCAGAAGGAGGGCCATGATTTCGCGAAATGTATGTACTATCGCGGATACGGTGTACCGGTTTTCAATCAATATCGTTTGAACAATGTTAAGTGCGCTTACCCCGCCCGCACGTATTTTAGGCCGTCTCGAGCAAGTCATTATCGTCCCAATGGTGGTACACCGTTCGTGACCGCGAGAGTACCTAGTATGTATGTCTATTTCTTTGGCACGGCCTACAGCCTAAATAAAAGGATTTTGACTTATATCTCGTTAGATTCGTTGTAGGCGAGACTTAAGCTATTTATTAAAAAAACAAGGCGGCTGACAGACGCCATTTTGTTTTTTTTTACTTACAAAAATATTAATATTGGTAATATAAAATAAAAGTTGAATTAACGAGACTAGTTGAAATATGTAGGTAGGTATGCATGTACGTATACGCTTTAGGTTGGTACCTACGTGGTTGGTTGGTAACGACGTGGAATAACCAACATTGTTTTAAATTACATTATACATTGGTATGTATTGTATATATAAGTAATGTAATTTAAGACTATTTTGATTATTCTCACTAACGCTTTTTGTGCTTTTATAGTTTATACTTGTTTCCCCATTGCTGCGAGCACACTGATAATAATGATACAGGGTCCTTTTACTCTTGCTGTTATTAAGCTAAACACCTCTTACTGGGATCTCGACAAAAAAAAACAATTTATTCCGTTATTTAGATTATCAAAAAATATTGGACACGTATTTTTTCTTTTGGCAGTTAAACCAAAAATGACGAAGATATTTGACTTTGAAATTCCCGAACATTGACGCTCTATAACTTTGGCAATTTCTATTGATTTGTTAAATAAAAAAATACGTGTCCATCATTTCTTGATAACCTAACTGACGAACAGGCCCGTTACTGTTGGTCTAGTGGTTAGACACCCTTTCTGCTACCCGATAGGTCGTGGGTTCGATTCCCGCCAAGTGGGTGTTATTTATCTATTAAGTATGTATTTACAAAAAGAAAAGTATTAGTATCAGTTGTCTGGTTTCCATAGTACAGGCTCTGCCAAGTTTGGGATCAGATGACCGTGTGTGGAATTGTCCCAGAATAATATTATTATTAACTAATTAGGTTTTATTAACCCGTCATCATCCCCATTTACAAGGAAATCGATAGAACCAGTGAAAAAACACATTTGTTGACACCAGGGCTTTTATTCCGTTGACATAAAATATTTTTGGTTAAGCATGTCGGTGGGTGCGTTCAAAAGCGCTCAGAAAGCGTAAACTTTTTGCGTCAATATGTTACTCGTAGTCTCGTACTTGTGGCACTTGTGGTAGCGCAATCAAAACTCCAGCGACTAAGCGTAGCGTAATAAGCGCCGCTCTGCAAAATTAAAAATATACATATCTATATTATATACATTTATACATACTGTGCGTAGCGTTATATCGCTGTAACCAAATGTAGAACACGAATAGGTCCCTAAAGTTTAGTAACATCCGTACCGGTACCATGTAGATGGGTTTAACTTTGTCGCTTCCTTTCTGCGGTTAAACGGGCATAAGTAACTTTCATTAGACTCCTGCTTTGCGAAGGAGGGACGTGGAAATTACATTTGCCGCTCCTCCCGTATAATTTTTAATTCAATTCGATGCAGGATTCATAACATTTTCGGTTTGTCCCTGTAACCCACCGAGGGTCACGTCTTTGGGTATTTATTTGTCGCCAATGTGGGTTTAGACTTACGGAGGTCGAAATGTTCTTTGTCGTAGTCAGAGTTGCAGTTCAAACCACGTTCAAACTGTACTTGGGTTATTTAATTGGCTTAACGACTGCTGTCTAGATAGGTGACAACAAGCAGGACCAACTCTTTCGGGCTCTTACGTTCAAATACCACTAAATGGTCACCCATTTATGGACGGACCTTGTCCGACGTTGATTAACTAGCTGATCGTTTATTGAACAATGATTAAAACTGGTTATAAGCATGGGAGAAGAAGATTAATTAAGGCATAAAGCTCATCTTATTTACAGTCATAGTGTGTGGACAATACTTTATATATAGCATAAAAATACTATGTTCCAAATTTAGATGTGTGTTGGACAGGTTGCGTTTCAATTTCAGGGTCTGCGGTCACGTCGTCTGCCGGCGCGCGACGTACCAGCACACCCTTCTATTATACCTATATGATGACGCCCCGCGGCTGCATGCTGAACCACTCCTGTTAGTGATATGCTATTTGTGACAGTTGAAAAGAAAACACTGTATGCTTTTAAGGCTTCGGCACACTAAATGCGTATACATAACCGTACACGTGCATCTGCACGTACTGTGACGTTGTAATATCTGGAACTGTATGAGACATAGCATACTGCATGCGTGACGTATATGAGTACGTAGACTGAGACAAACAGGGCCCTAAGTCTGCTAGTTTTAATAAAATGAGATACAATTGCTATTTCAGCGATACACCAACGAGACTACATTACGATTGTAACTGGTATTCTGCTAAAATAACCATTTAACGAGTGGTATCACACCACTGAGGCACCATTATGTTATTAGATCTCAATAGTGTGTCGCTGTAATGGCAATTGTATCTCATTTTATTAAAATTAGCAGCCTTGGGGCCCAGGTTAGTGACAGGCCATTGACACGCCACTGGTCTTATAAAATTAGTAGGTAGACTCCCAAATTTGTAAAACCATCCAACTGAGATACTATCGACACTCAATTAAAGCGTTTGTAAATTAACTGACTTGGGGCCGGCTGCGTTCCTATGCAAATTTTGTCAACCCTAGTGAGGATAGGTCTGCTAAAATTTTTGTCGTTCCGGGAATTAGGTAGAAATGTAGGTACATTCTGCGTAGTTTGCTTTTTAATTTTTATTATTATTATTATTATATTATGGCATATTATGGTTATATTTCTGAAACGTGCAGTCAATTAGACCGTCTCTTCGTTTACTAGGTTTAATGCTCTGTTGAGGTATTAAAAGTAAGAGCAAGATCATCATCATCAGCCGGAGGAATTTGATTACTTAAAGTTGCACAAAAATGTTTATACTGGATGGAGATCAAAAACAATTGTAACTAGGTGGTTGGTTCCTTGTGCAAGGAACCGTCCAGGTAGGTACCACCGCAGTGTCAGATATTCTGCCGCCAAGCAGCAGTGTGTAAACATTTATGTGTTCCGGTGTAAAGGGCACTGTAGCTGGTGAAATTACCGGACGCAAAAGACTAAATACGAATCTAATGTCTTGAGGGTCGGCAACGCGCTAGTAATTACTCCGGTGTTGCTAGGGTCTATAGACTGCGGTGACTGCTTACCTCAGGCGGACCGCATGTTTGCCACCTTGGTAGTATAAAAAAAAATATAGCAGTCCGAATATCTATTTAACCGTTACACTAACTGACCTTCCAATATCAAAAAGAGCTATATAAAAACGTACCTACCAATCACAAAACAAATCACTTACAAGTAAAAACTTGTTTCGTAATTGTCAGAATGTCGCTTGCATTCGCTAGGCCGTATTGAAACCAAGGAATTTGAATAGAAACTGGATATCCACTAGCTTTGTTTTGTTATTTCAGTAACGGAGCGCATTGTCTACATTCAGTTGCTATTGACAAAGGCCCATTCGGAGGCGGGCGGGCTTTGAAAATTGAACAATTCGTACTTATAATACGATGGATGGGTATATTTCAGTAACGACGATATTTAATGAGACCCTTATTGTGCGGCGTGGGGATGGTTCATTTGTTGTAATTTTGCCGTTTTTGTTTGCTTTGATAACTGTCATCTCGGTATACACAAACATGAACATGTAGGATTATACTTCGTTTATTTCACGAAGACAAGGCTGATTTACATGCAGCAGACGAGATATTATGCTGCCCAAGTCACATATTTAAAGATAAAAATACATATTTTTAAAAATAAAATTCACTATTTTGACTCATTTCCCGGCAACGGCACGCAACCAGTCGCCATCTTCATTACGTGATTTTGTGATGCCCGAGTCACACGTAAATTTACCTCCACAAATCAAATAAGATTGGATTTAAAGAAAATTTCCGCTAGTGAATATATTGTATCGTCATAAGATGTGTCAGCATAATATTGGTAAATTCTTTACTTGTTGTAGTTGTCATAAAACTACAAGGTGAGTACAAAATTATATCTCAAAGTACAGACTAATATTTTTCTTTTTGGCAACTACCCACTTATTATATTTTTATATTAATTAAATAATCTACATTGTGATTAAAACATCTCAATCATAAATACGCCAAGGGATGTCGTACGTAAATGCTCAGTATCACAAAACGTGTATTGTATGTGTGTCCCAACATAGTATCTTAAGGGCGTTTGCGCGCTTTTTTGTACTTTGGCATTTGGAAAAACATAAATAATTAAGGTAGGTACCTATCATGAACTATATTCTATTCGATGCTCATCGTATGATGTACTCGTGATATCCCAACGTATTTATTTTGCGCGGGGATGACGTGATATAGGATATTTACCTATTTGAACCCACAAATTAATCATAGATCAGATATACCATTTCGATATCACAATTTCAATGTTACGAAAATATTACTACTATAATATACACTACCTACTTTGTGTTATGAAAACGTGTTACCTACGTGAATACACAATACACGAATATAGTGTACGGAAGGTGCCATGAAATAAATAAATATAATTATAACCATACTTTTCTGTGATGTCTTTTTGCTGTGGTGTTTGTGAATAGCTAGGAGCTGTCATCGTCTTCGGAGTCGGTCAAGAGGCGTTAGTCGTATTGTCCTCATGTAAACCGTGTATGGATCATATGACATATGTATACAATGTTACCTATGATGTGTATTCATTGTAATCCTCGCGCTAGTCGTGTAAGGATCATTTGACGTCTATCTACACTGCGAGGCGCATTCATCGTTTAATCCTCGCGCTAGTCGTGTAAGGATCATTTGACGTCTATCTACACTGCGAGGCGCATCCATCGTTTAATCCTCGCGCTAGTCGTGTAAGGATCATTTGACGTCTATCTACACTGCGAGGCGCATTCATCGTTTAATCCTCGCGCTAGTCGTGTAAGGATCATTTGACGTCTATCTACACTGCGAGGCGCATCCATCGTTTAATCCTCGCGCTAGTCGTGTAAGGATCATTTGATGTCTATCTACACTGCGAGGCGCATTCATCGTTTAATCCTCGCGCTAGTCGTGTAAGGATCATTTGACGTCTATCTACACTGCGAGGCGCATTCATCGTTTAATCCTCACGTTAATCATGTATGGATCATATGACGTCCAACCACACTATAATGTGCATTCATTGGTTAATCCTCATGGGCATCGTGTAAGTATCCCGTGTAAGTATCAGATATCCAACTACGTCGCAATGTGTTCTCACTTGATCCTCATGTGAATCCTGTATGGGTCCTGTGACAAAATGCACAATATGTGTTTATTGATTGATCCTCACGTAAACCGTGTATGGGTCCTATGGCGTGTAACTATCTTACAACGTGTATTTATTGTTCGATCCTCACGTACACTGTGTAGGGTGCCTGTCACATCAAAATATGTACCTTACAAAGTGTATTTATTGTTTGATCTTTACGTAAACTGGTTATGGGTCTTATGACATCGAACTACCTTACAATATGTATTATTGTCGGATTCCCCCGTATACCGTGTATAGCTCCGATGGCATCAAGCTAATACATAAAACAATCTTTAATGCTTTGTATAGTACCAGACATAATATCAAATTGTCAGGCACATACTGCTAGATATGGATTTTATGAACCCCAGCTAGGTATGCGCCACCTGAGGAGGTAGCGCATAGACCGAGTTATAGCAGAGTATGTCTCCCAGTAAGTGTAAATCAAGTAAAAAGGTATAAATAATAATACTGATTGTGACTACTGGTTGTGAATAATAATATTGCGCATAACCTGCGTATACAAAACATAATCTTGTAAATTATGAGATCCTAATAATCAATCAGATTTACCACTTTCAAGGACATATATACTTAGCAATTATTGGGCCAAGGCCCTGCGTAAAATAAATCATTTATAGAATGCTTAAATTCAGTACTAGTAGTAGTATTAACTCCAGTACGGCGGAAGCTTGCTTAAACTTATATTTCAATTTCAATTTATTTACTCGTAAAACCTTAGAACAACCTATATTATACATATATTATGACATATCTGTACCTATAGGTAGTAACAATAACAGTTTTGTAAATTTGGCAAGGCAGGGAAATCAAGAAGGTCCAACAGCGTTGCCTGCACAGCTCGAATACTTTAAATTCGTATCAAGTAATTGCATACCGCAAAGTCAAATATGATGGTACTTTATTTGTATAACACCTGAAATTAACTAGGTACTCATATTTTGCAATACATGAATTGAATTGAAAAATGTTACTAACCACAGCGTATACGGTAATCAAAAAAAAAAAAAAAAAAAATAAGAAACTTATTAGTTATACGTAATTTAATTTCGCACCGCATTTTTCAGAAGATTTTAACGTATGGGGGGTGGACAGCCTAGAAGCCGTAAGTTTATCCCTACCACAGGCCTGTGCAGATCCTTGCACAACGATGACGTCGCTTTCATCATGCCCGCAGTCCAGTAACTACGCAGAAAAACACTACGAGCTGAATATGCTACAGGTATGCTTTGGAATACTATATTGGTAGCTGTGTGTATTGACAATTTATAAAAAAATCCCCTAAGCCACACACTGCAAACTTTGAGCAATGTCTGTGCTACGGCGGCACCCGGCCGCCGGCGAACATACAATGACATGTGTATGTACAAATATGAATACATAATTTATTGTAACAACCTCATGCTGGATGTGTACATGCCAAACAGTTGTTATCCTGGCTGGGAGTCAGCCCTCGACTTTGGGGTGGCGGTTGAGGTTTCTAGTCACCGCATTATCCGTCCCGTCAAACATTAGTTTTATATAATAAGTTACAAGATCATTTGATTGATCGATCATAGACGGTAATACAGGATAACATGATAAACTCTAAATGTCTATGTCCACTATTATAATAATTACTCACATCAATTATTGGTTTATGTAATTCTGACTTATTAGCATCGATGTACCTACTTATATTACTCGTATTATAATCGAATTTTATTATTTCTTGCAAAATACCTAGCGTTTCTTCTCACATTTTAACTGCAGTACCTACTGTAGTCTAATGGTAAAAGAAAATAAAGTCTTTATATACACACGAAACACACTAAAAATTAATATCAATTAGGTCTAAAAATAGAGTAAAAAGATGTTGATACAGACTTAGAATCTTAAATTTTATGTGAATCGCCTAATGATAATTGGGCATATTATAGCCTTATCGATAGGATACCGCTATCCCTTGATAATTGCTATGCTATCATTTATTTTACAAGACATTATTCTGGTTACACTCACATTACTTTAACTGAAATCAGAATCTATCATTGTTACCCTAATCGACAACAACGATAACAGTAATATTATAATAATGGACTTATACTCGTATACCCAACGAAATAAGGTTCTTCAAAGTATTAAAGTAAAACATTTTTACTATTGCACCAAATATGAAAATTTATTTGGAATACAAGTTGGCTATTAAATTATCTTAGAAAATGAGTGCTCGTAACTGTGCAACATTACAACTTTTTCAGCTGCTTATTATGTTTATTTATGTGCTGTAGTTTGTATACATGTTCACACCAGATAAAGCTTAATCTAAAAAAAAAAAAAAATAAAAAAAAAAAAATTGCTCTCTAATCGAATGTTAACCTCTACGTTCCACACTATTTAACAGAAAATATGAATTGTTTCCCACTCATCTATCTTCAATTACTATACCTACTTATAATTAAACATAACTATATGTATACGAAAGTGGGAAGTATACATGGGTCGTCGATAGCCTTCGATACGTTCGTTTATGTATAAGATGCACATATATTATAAATATGGAAACTTTTTCTTCATGTGCACTGTGTCCACTTTACTCTTCTTTTTTTCAACTCTCTTCTTATAGGCCTGCTGGAAGAGATTTCATATGAAATAAGCAGCACTTTTGTACATTTTTTCCTATTAATTTTATGTAATTGTTTCCTTCTGTGTGCATAAATTGAAAAATAAATAATGAACCTTGCAGGGCAGGTTCTTTGAATGGGGTTGGAGATCGCTTTCTATATTGTTTGAAAATTGAAAACTAGAGATACCGCAGAGAGATGTATATCTCTGCCATTACAGAACCGAAAGTCATTGTCGCGGTATTTAGTATACCTACTTGTATATCTTGCATGAAAAGTAAACAAGAAATTTATTAAGTATAGGCAATATGCCTTAATAACTTTAATTAATTTTTTTCGATGCTCTAAACATCCTGCATGTAAATCAGCCTTGTCTTCGTGAAATAAACGAAGTATAATTGAGAATCAAACGAACTTACCTTGTGAAGTTTGATGTCTAATTATATGAGTTTATTGAACGAAGACAAGATACTCCCGCCCTCCCTCAATACTCCCGAAAAGTATCGAAAAAAATTGGCTCTAAAAGTAATGAAGATGGCGACTGGTTGCGTGCCGTTGCCGGGAAATGAGTCAAAATAGTGAATTTTATTTTTAAAAATATGTATTTTTATCTTTAAATATGTGACTTGGGCAGCATAATATCTCGTCTGCTGCATGTAAATCAGCCTTGTCTTCGTTCAATAAACTCATATAATTAGACATCAAACTTCACAAGGTAAGTTCGTTTGATTCTCAATTATGTAACAAATAATGAAATAAAAGTGAAGCCCGCAAGTGATTCCCAAGGACTTGCAGGACGTATGTGAGATTCGTACCCACCCAAACCCCCGCGGTTATCACATCGGCACATAAAAAGGGAGCTCTCCGGTGGGATTTGCACCTGGAACCTCTCAGTGCCTTGCCTCGCCACCGGGGGGCGCATTATACTCCCTGGGAACCAGATACCGCAGACACGGTGCTCTTAAAATAAAAAATAAAAAATGAACTGTTTATTTCGGAAAAAAAAAAATATAACAAAAATGACATGTTTCTTAACTAAAATCTTAATAAGAATAAAGATTATACAGTTAAGGAGTAGCAGCTTAAGTCTGAAAATTATTATGTATTTAAGAGGTGTCTCTTGAGTCTTGAGTATACTTTTAATTTGGCCTGGTTTTTTGCTTACAATCTTTTCAAGTACTGATTTAGGCAATCTATTAAGTATTTTTGGCAGAATGCATTTCCTATTTCTTTCACCGTAAGCATTATTACATTTGGGTATTTCAAAAGCTGGAAGATACTGTAGGCTACGTAAATTCATGGGTCGCTTAGTCTTATTTAAGTTACCCATGTTATAACTGTACTGAGTTACAATTGCCAAATCAACTTTATCAAATACGCTGAGAGCTTTACAATAATGAAACAAGTTATGATAGTTATCTTTGTTCCTCTCACATAACCCTACTTCAGATTTCTTTTTATTTAATCTAATAATCAGGATAACTAACAATTGTAACTACTGACTACTTACAACTGGTAATAAGTGCCTCAAAAAATAAAATACGGAAATGAAATACGTCTACAAAAAGTTTCCTACTTACGGTCTGTAAATAGACGAGGAGCTGAGATACATGAATTATTAAACATATCAAAATTCAAACAAACCGTATTATGAAGAACTTCACGTTTCCAAGCACTGAAAACTAAGTAAACATAAGCCGAACGGTTTCGTGAGGTCAACCAGCTGCGTACAAAATATATTTCTTGTATTCAGCATTGAAGTTTCGAGGGCAAAGAATCGTTTGGAGTACTTGGAAGTAAAGAGGATAATTATAGGATACGATTAAAAAAATCGATTTGTCGGTCCATTGAACTGTTTTATTAAATGTTCTGGTATTAGTTTATAGTGATGGTCGGCTAGTCGCTAAGAGACTTCTATATTAGTACCCATGGTAGTGGGCAGAGTGCTTCATAATAGTCACGTAGCTAACACCTTACTTCCCATGATAAATGGAGATTGAAAGAGGCTATCCTGTAGTATTAGGTTAATTTGGCATTTTGCCATTGGTCTTATTTAAGAAGAAGAATTTTGTAAGAATGGTAAAAAAATATGTATTTCTTTCTTTATGGTAGGTGTGTTTGGACATTTACTGGGCACATGTCTACATTTCAAGCTGCTACTGGATATAATTGCGAACCCAGTAATATTTATCCCGACTTAAGAATCAAACTAACCACTATAAACTAACTATTTCTTACCAACTTTTAGGAAAACTTAGTCTCACGATACACGATATCATGCGGTAAATCATATAGCCTTTTAGTGCTAAGTGCCATGTGTTGCCTTCGGGAATTTAATACACATCCTTACCACACTACTTGGTGCTCTCACTCAGTTTAATTCATCACCACGCATCCTGCGTTGTTCTTAGGTAAACATCGAGATTAATTAAGCGAAGTGTTCTTTCTTATTTTCTTGGAATTTGGTATGTAGACTATTTATTAAACGATATGTAAGTGACAGACACTTACCTGCACATTTTGATAAAAAATGACCATACTCCACAATAGAGCCTAGTGACAACACTCCTAGAGATTGCTATCGAAATAAAACAAATTTAGCGAGGTAATTTTCCAAAGTAAAACAATTGCAATCTAAAGTTAAAAAATTAATACATTATTGTTATTTCAAAATAAACATTAGCCTTAATCGTATCTCGAAGCTAAAAAATATGAATATTCTAACCCTCACACATCTGTTCAGGAAAAACTGTTCGAAATTTGAAGCATATTTCAAAATAATTTTAACCCTAACTAGCTTTTTTTTATGCTCACGGTTCCAATTAGCGCCTGTCTCTCGTAAATAGTGCCAGTTTGTAGCCGCTATGCCGCATATGGCTGTGTCGTGCCGCAGTCTACCTAATCGACACGCCATGTCATCTGTAACCCGCCCGTGCTAAGCGGCACTTAGCTTGGCCATTTTTACTTGAATATTTTAAGGTCACTTTGGGTTGTGTCGAGCAAGTTACATATTAGCGGTTATTGACGACATAATAGCAACATTTTCATTTTGTTATTTCTCCTTAAACACACGATAGATTAAGAAAAGAGGAGGTTTAGATTATTTTGATATTGGATTTGCGGTGGTTGTAAAGGTCGGTTGTATGTTGAAAATGTTAATGAAAAGAAACCACGAATCAATTTTCTAACTTCTCTGCTATTGACGTTCAGATTAATGAAATGTTTGAATTTTTATTATAAACTTAAAATCAATCTTAGCTATTATATTAACAATTTACATTATTCGGTTTCTAATTCTGATAAGTATGTGCCAGATAGTATAATAATATCGTAGGTACACCCTACTACAGCGACCTACTAAGTAGATGTTCATGAATATTGTTTAGCTATTTTTTGCCGCTAAGCAAGGTCAGAAGGGCACTGAAGCTGGTGAAATTACCAAGTTCAAGAGACCTCATACCATAATGGGTATTACAATGTAATACCCCAATGGCTTGAGGCAGTGCAGAAGCGAATGGCCTGCGTTTCTCCTCACTCAAAAGGAAAAGGGAAGAAGAAATGCACGTTCCCCCTAAGGGAGTCTTCCACCAAGTAAACTATCAGCAATATGCGATTAGATATACAATATTAGCTTCATTTAAAGGTATATTATTATTTGTTTTTTTATAACCGCTGAAAAAGTATTATATTGTTGTGATTTGAAGCCTTGAAAATAATGATAAGAGGAGTGGAAATACTGAATCGTCCTACGAAACATTTTACTTGGAAATGCTTTATAAAATTTTTACACAGTGCGAAACGATTGAGTAGTAGAAATATTCATTCCATGAAAATACAATATTCAGTATAAAAATAAATTGTGTGGTACAAACATTAGCCTAATCACGCAAATAATGTTGTCTGGTTCTCGGTAAATCAGCGAAGCGTGTGTAGACGTAATATTGTCTATTTGCTAAGGAGACGTACTCATTTTCTTTTATTACCATCAATTTTGGTGACATTATTATATTCTGTCTTTGTACACAATACTGCGCCCTATTACATGCCTAAGCGGTATGCTTTCGTGACCGCACCAACAAGTATGTATATTCGTGAACTCTCACTGTTATCATCATCAGCTGGAAGACGTCCACTGCTGAACATAGGCCTTCCCCATTAAACGCCACAATTAACGATAGTTGGCATCTAGTGGTTGCCTGCGATTCGCACATTGTCGTCAGTTCACCTAGTGAGAGGTCTGTCTTCGCTGAGTCTTCCGGTTCATGGTCACCATTCGAGAGCGTTTCTTCCATGATGTAGCCTTTTTTTCCGTGGGGAAACCTTTAAAAGGTCCCCTGTGTCCGTGATGTGGCCTGACCATTGCCATTTCAACAACTCTGAGTGCAATGCCTTAGTTACTTGGCTAATCTGCTCATTCCAGTATTATGACACGCAAAGAAACACCGAGCATAGCTCTCTCCATAGCTCGTCATGTGACTTTGAGCTTCTTTAAAAGGCAGAAAATAAGGACCACAACATCACTGATCTTCCTTTTTGATGTCGGTTAAAAAAAGTAGCAGTCAAAGATACAAATACCGGAAGAGGTAATAACTAATAGATACCTACATAAAAGTGATCATTGATAATGAAAATCAGCACTGTAGATGGAAAAACATTCCCAGTCTGATCGATAAAAATACATTTAAAAAAACAGGTTCTAAGTAAAGACGAAATAATGAAGAACAGATAATATTAGTTAATAAATTAATTACACACGTACATAGTAGGGTATCATTAGTAGTAGTAGGTAACACCAAGTAATTAATCTAATATAATGACAGCGTCCTAATTCAATGCGATCTAATACCGATGTAACACGTTAATCCGAGGGCCGTATTTAGTATATTGGAAGCAATATGGATGGTATACGATATGATACGCCCTGGCAGATTATTAGGATATCGATTTGTTATGTAATACAATGAAGGACCTCCTTCTAATTTTTAATAATAATATCTAATATCCGGGGATCAGATGACCATGCGTGGATTACACACGGTCATCGGATCCCTAACTAGGCAAAGTCAACCAATATGGGTAACCAGACAATTGTTTTAAATAGGTATATAATTACTTTTTTTGTAAATACTTACCTAAAGATAAATAAAATACAGATACAAGACAAAAAAACATATTATTTATACACACATAATATGTATGTATGACCTGGGTAGGAATCGAACGACTGACGCTATTGGGTAACGTAGCGGCTATGGTTTCTAGAACCATTAATAGCTCGACACGCCCGTCAAATTATTGTTACTCAATATAAGATACTGCGTTGACCGCGATTCCACCTGATGGTAGGCAGTTATACAGCTGAGGATGCAAACCGACTCAATGCCAACCGACAAACAGTGCAAAGAAAAGCACCCTCGGCAGCCGTACAGGGATTCTTCATGGTCTTTTCATAATAAGTTTGTTTAAAATTAAAGAAATTTCATATCTTGTCGCTCCAGAATTAGCTGTTTTTAGTAAAGGGCACATCTGCCGGCCGTGTTAGGCACATCCTTTCCCGGATAAAAGCTTTAATCCGTTCCGGTTCTGTTAAGGGGTATACTACGAAAATTTGTAAACACGGAAACATGTAATATTTTGATTGCAAGTTAACTAGTTAGTAAATAAATGAATAGCATTTGAATACCGAAATAACAACATTTCAAAAATAAACAAATTTTGAGAAATAAGTGAAAACTATTACTTTAAAGTAGATAAAATAAATAAGGAAAGATAAATAAGGATTGATGTAGGGGAAAAAAATACTCGAGATGAATGATATGGCGGTAAAGTGTTTTTTTATCTTTTTACTCGTGATAACGCAATCGAAGATGGTAAAGCCTATTTAACCTTAAGACATCCACATCATAATCAGGTGGTAGGTAATTAGGACACAGGGAATTGTAATTTCGCGGTGAGTAAAATTGCCAGTGCTTAATAAGGAGTCACTGCGCAGATGCTTGAGACGGGACAGTTGGTGGCGATAAACTCTCCATGCGCTTAGTGTGCTTTCAACCATGGCTGCCGTGACACTTACTACTAGACAATTTATTCCTATTTTCCTGTTTAAAAAAATATACTATTTGAAAGTCAAAATTTATAGTTCATAGGCTCCTACTAAAATATTTTTTACAAACTACTACAATAATACTCTGCTCAGTAGTAAGTAGTACCACAAAAATACCTAAATTCTCGTGGCGCTAGTGCTGTGTAAGTAAAGTTAAATACGAAAATGTATGCCACAGCATCGAGCTGTGTTGCTTAGAAAATAGGTTTTTCACCGCGATCCACGTGTGGTGCACACGTGGATCGCGGTGAAGAACCGGGCTTTTTAATGCGTCAAAAAAATTCGAGAACCATTAGAGAATTAATTTTCTAAGAGTCTAAGCCATAAGTAGACCTCCGCCGCCGGCAGTACGGAGCAGGGCCGGCTAGCGGAGGCTATTAGTCACGTTTCCCCGGACACAAATGGCATTTTCCTCAACTGACATAATCATCTGTGTCTTAAGTTTCGCTTCTTTGTGATTCGATTAAGGCGTAAGTACGAGCCGAAGTTATTATGCTTGTTTGCTCTTGTTTTTGTTTGTTACATTTGAGGCAAAGTTGATTGCTAATTTTATTTGAATATTGATGGGGAAATATAAGGGAAGGATGAACTTCGACAGCTCTTTGTGTTTATTTTTATTAGCACTGTTGCCTCTGTTTTTTGCCCAACTACCCCAGAAGGAGGGTTATGTTTTTCGTGGCGTTTTCCTCGCGCACCAACTGCGTGTACATACAAGTATGTTTTTTTTTACTAGATCAAAAATTGGACAGTAAATGTATGAACGCAAGCGTGATCGCTGACCAGTGGCCAGCCAAATAGGGTGGAAAATACATTTATTGTTAAATTTTTGATGTAAAGAAAAAGTATGTATGTATGTCTGTATTTCTTTGGCACGGCCAACAGCCTAAACGGCTTGATGGATTTTGACTTATAATATGTATCTCAGTTGTGGGAGTGACATAGGCTATATATTTTTCAAAAAACTTTATATGGCGGTATTTTGTATTTTTTTAACTTCTAAAAACATCAATATGGGTATCAAAGGTCTTATCGAGACGCGTTGAAATATATATATACATACATATGTATATATATATTATGTATGTATAACAAAAATAAAGTCCTTTTTATGGGTTCGCAGTAGAGCTTTTTATACTTTTATATTTAACTTTTTTTATAAACCGATTTATTTTTGGGTTTTAATCTGTAATGCGGTGCTACGAAGCAAGGGTTTCCTCTTTATCATGACAGCTAGGGTTACGTCAAGATTCCCACAAGTAGGTTAAGTACGGATTTACCAATCAGACAAATCTTTCGAGTTTTTTCTTACGATGCTTTTTATTCACCATTACCGATTGATAAGGATATTGCGAGGTGCTATTCGAATTTCTTAAATTTTTAATTCCATATGTACTCACATTTAAGTTTATGACTATCTGTAGGTACGTCAATGGTTTGGTCGTTATTAGGGCCAAAAATTCTAAATCTATGGTTGTTGCACTAAATTAGATGCACCTAAAGATTTAAATACTGGTTAATTATTTGTTTTGAAATTTTTAGTAAATTCAAATATAAGCGAAAAAAAATAGTATACATTATATTCTTATTCAAAGGTAGTCCATCAGCTTAAAATATAGAAGTAGATAACATTATAAGAAATAGAGAGCATTTAAAGGACCACACGGTTAGAAACACAATATATATATAAGTTGTCACACATGTAAGGGAGAAGATCATGTCATTAATACATTATTCGGTTTATCCGACTAAGCATCATTAACCTTTTGAAAAATTTTTAGGTTGAGCTCCTTCCTTGCAGAGGGGATATTAATAGAAAAGGTATCAAAAGAAAAATCTTGGCATATCATATTAAAATCTCTACTCGCACGCACCATGAACGAGTTTTGTCAGTTGACGAGTTTGTTTTGTTTTTGTGTTATAAATAATATTAATATCCTAGGAGATCCGCACTCGGCCATCCACAGGTTCGGCCAAACTAGGCCGAACCTGTACTATAATAACCAGACAACTGATACAAATACTAACTTATATGGATAAATAACACCTACACACGCGTCATACAGGCAGACATGATCATGCACACAAATACCTACTTATTTTGGGTTCGATTCCAACCCACGACCTATTGGGTAGCGGGCAGGGCGTCCAACCTCTAGACCAACGGATACGTCAATACGTACGTGGCATAGCAACACAGCTAGAGGGTGGATTTTCCGGGATAGTAATAAATCGTACTTTGGGGAACAATAAAAAACTTTTGAATAGCAGTCCGAATCCATTGATAATTCTAAGTTCACGATAAATCTTGCACCATCATTATGTACTACTGCTTATTTTACTTTTAATGATATTTTGGTTCCCTTTTTTTACACACACGCACAGGCTGACACAGAAAGTGAGCTATATGTATTACGTACTATGCATAATCCACTGCCACTGGTGAAAAAAGACCCCCACTTTAAAATGGAGGGGTTGCCATTATCCCCACGCTTGGCAGGCGTCTTAGGTATTGCAGTGTAGGTAGTAGGTACTCCAATAAAAAGACGCTGCTGCCCGTCTTCTTGATTCCCTTATTCGCCTCTTATGGACGAATAGGTAGGTAGATCCCGTTAGGTAACGGGAGGAGATGGTAGAGTGCTACTTTTAACCGGACACCCCACGGATCATGGGACCAATACTATTCTTATCTATGCATGGGACAGTCCACACACTGTTATTTGATCATCTGAGGTATCATTTGATTCATCTGAGGCCGCGTTGTGATCCGGTGGTAGCTTTTAAAAAATTGACCGTTCAAAAGTGCTAGCGTTAAGCCTATTTGAAATAAAAAATTTGAATCTTTTGAATCTTTGAATTATAAAAAGGTTTGTTGTAAAAACTTATATGAATAAGTTATGATAATAAAGTAAACCTCGTGTGCGTAATGACATTCCCAGTGGAATGTCTAATAAGTGAATAGAAAAAGTGATTGTGATTAATTTCATAAATAATTACTAGAGAGGTGACTATTCGGTGTGATCGCGTCGAAACATACGAACGAGTAGATATCTCCGCCCGCGCTGTTGCCGCCCTTACCAGATGTTAGTGACAAAATATTTACAAATGGTGTTATATTTTGATTACGTCTTTCTGCAGTGTAGTTTGTTCGATTTTTTTTTTAATTTCTATGTAAGGATTTATTTGACGGTTTCAAAATATTCTTTTGTAGCGGTATTACCAGATTTTTCATTAATTGTCGTATCGTCTTCCCCACATTGTATAACGCCCAGATTGTATAACAAGCAGACATGACCATGCACCACAAATATTTATCTAGGGTGCGAGTCGAGCCCACACGTGTTGGGTTGCAGCCAGGGTGCCTAACTACTTTATTTTTGGTCTTGAGTTGGAAGACATAAAAAGGTCCCCTGAAACCTATCGAGGGTTCAACGGGGGCACGTGGAATTCTTACCCAATGAAATTACTACATTATAGCCCCCTGGGAACCTGTCTCCGTACTCACGGGGTCGAAAGCCCGTCGCCACTCTCCTGGGAGTCACCGCCGTACTCGATTGACGTCTCAGGCGCACACCTGATACGTCCAGTGACAACGAAGAATATGTTATGTATTATGTAGGTTAATTTTCTTTGACAAGTCCTGTAGCCTGATCGGGCTTGGGCGATTTTGACGAAATATAAATTTGAAAAGATTTTTGTTGCTTTTCGTCTTAGTTGTGGGAGTAACTTAAGCTACTTTATTACAAATTGTAACATTTATATATATACTTACTTACACTGTTTTTCTTTACAATATCAAAATCGGAACAGTAAATATAATGAACACAGGAATACAGGTATTTGGGTGGCCAACGGTTGGTCATCTACTGTGTTCCAATTTTGATCTTGTCAGGAGAAACAGAGTAAAGGTATATACATACATAATATGTGAAATTAATATGATTCTAGTGCAGTCTGATATTTGAGCTTTTTTGCAATTTATATTTTGTTTAGTGAACCATTAACAAAATATATAACATTTTTAATCTTCAAGTAGTATTTAATGGTAAGATGCATTAAAATGTCTTAAATATAATATATTAATATTACGAGCTTACACTAAATGAACTAGTACCTATAGAGCGTGGCTCAGGTGCTTTTAAACAAAATTGAAAATTAAGATCCAAATTTACCAAAATTAAGTTATTCATAACTTGTCTTTTTTTTGCAAAAGAAGCTTAGATGTTTAATAAAAATGCGTATTATTATGTTCAGTATTACTTTAAATAAAAGCCTCTTGATATATTCCGATAAAAATAATCCGATTATGGTATATGGTAGAAAAAACTATTTTCCGTGGATACGTCTCGTCGCGTAATCTGTACATTGTTCAAAGATGATATAAAGAGATCAAAAATATAGCAATGTGTTGTTTACACCTTATTCCTCCTATTTCCTATCTCATAGATAAACAACTCTTTATTGTACACCATAACAACAGTCTTATGAAAACCAGAGTTCTAAAGAGATATTGTTATGTTATACCATTGTATTGTACCCATTGGTGATCTTAGCTATTTGCGATCTCTTTCAGACAACAGTTGTATGGCAGAGATCGCAAATAGCTGTTGTATGGAGATTATTAAACTTTATGTTATCTGTTCGCTACATTCTTACATACTGGTTTTGGAGAATTTAGAGATTATAGAAAAAATCTAGAATGTAGAGTTTTAAATTGGAACAAAAAGTTTACCATTACCATTTCAATATTTTTTTTTTTTTTTTTCGAAGATGGTAAGGCGCACTAGCTTATTAACAGCCTATTCACTCTAGCCCTGAAGACATAATAATAATAATCTATACATAGTCGTATAAAATTACTTGTCCTGACTGACTGATTCATCAATGCACAGGCCAAACCGCTGGACCTAGAAAGCTGAAATCTGGACAGTAGTTTCTTCTTATGACGTATGCATCCACCAAGGAAGGGTTTTTGTAAATTCTACTCCTAAAGGGGTTAAATGGGGTGGAACAAAAAAATTGCGGGCGTAGCCGCAGGGAATTGCTAGTATTATAATATGTAACAGTATACTCCATCCCAAATAAGCTTGAAGGCGATTACAAGTTCGTTTGCGGCCCAATAACTACATAACGCATACATTGTCAACTAGGCGCGTCAGCAACAACAACTTTGTATTACCAACCTTTTTTGCTGCCGCGTTAACGGTCAACTATACAGCGGGGGTGTTTTATAACTGCATAATAGAGTTGTAAAGAAGCATTTTAGGAGTCAGGCTAATAGACAAAATCCGAGCTATGGACATAAGAAAAATCACTAAAGTGAAGGACGTAATTGTCCAGACAAAAAAACTTAAATGGAGATGGACAGGTCACATGATCAGAAGACAGACAGACAACTGGACCATAACAGTAACCGAATGGATGCCAACACTGTCCAAAAAAAAGGAAAAGAGGTAGACCAATTAGGAGATCGGTCGACGAAATAAAAAAGACTGCTGGTACATTATGGATGAGACTTGCACAAAATTGACATGAATGGCACAAGCTGGAGGAGGCCTTTGCGTCAACTGGTCGCACTGAAGAACAACTTAACGTTAATGTGCCAAACTAATTTATTGTAATTTACTTTATAATATTCAGTTAATAAAGGCTTAATAATAATAGAGTTGTAATCGCCTTCAAGCTTATTTGGTTTGCAGTGTACCTACATATGTGTTAACGGCGAACGTCAGCAGATCCTATATTATTCAATCACTCAAATGAATCCAGTCCCTCTATTAGGTATATGTTTACATTAACCATTGTCAGAAAAGAATAATCTATTTGATTTAAATGTTTCTGTTACCGATGTTTACCTATAGTTCTACAGTTATATTTATGTTCGTATTTATGTACCTACTACAATCGCTTAATATTGAGTACTTTATTACTCCAATAGAACTCTATTGGACTCACCGCAGCGCTTAAGTTCGGTTTGGAGTGAGTTTCTGCGATAACGGACCATTTACCGTTCCTCAAACTAATTAAGATATTGTTAGCACGATTTGTTGTTAAGCATCAAATATGCGTTTCGATCACCTGATTGTCTGTAAAGTAAGATGAGCCATGCGTCGGGTGGGCATGTAAAAAGACGGTCCTGCGCCTAACTTCTCCCCGGTCGTGTCGGTCTCCCGTCCCATCGGATTATGAGAGGTATAAATAAAGGAAGAGAGAGTGCACTTGTGTCTACGCAAACACTTGTGCATTAAAATATCTCCTACGTACATGGTTGATCTTGTGAAAGATTGGCCGCTGTGGTCGTATCGGCCAGGAGGACATTATTATTATTACTTTTTTGCTGGAATCACTTTTAGAGATGTAAAATGTCAAATCAAGTAACAGCGACATAAATGATAATTTCTTGGTTACATCCTTGGAGGAAGGTTACACCGTCCAATATGGTAAAGGGAAGAGATAACTGGAGCGCTCATGTCATATTCGTGTCACCTGCTCGGTGCTGCTTAGGAATCAGTCTGCCCATAATACCATTATCAATAGACTAAATTTTGAATATCTATCTGGTGGACTGGGTCAGGCCCAGTCAATTGATCAATATTTTTATGAGTACCTAGTCATATTCAATCCCCTGATAGTGGGGAGAGACAGAAAATGCTCCTTAGTTCTTGTCTTAAAAACGTTCAATGATGAACTGGCTCTGATAGAGTGTGGAAACGAGTTCCATAAACGAACTGTGTGGATAGTAAAGGAGCCACCATAACAGCTAGAGCTGTGAGATGGTGTACGCAACAGAAGGGAAGTGGTTGAACACCTTGTATTTATTACGTTTGTGTTGTTCGCAGCGCGATGAGAGCGACGCGGAACGGTTGACAATCGAAGCCGCCACGCAGACTGCAAGTGGTCGGTACACGTGCGAAGTATCGGCCGATGCGCCTTCCTTCCAGACGGCCCAAGTACATACACATATGTATGTCGTCGGTAAGTGTACATAAACAACATTGTATATTATATTGACGGGCCCGTTGGTCTAGTGGTTAGACATCCTGGCTGCTACCCGATGGGCCGTGGGTTCGATTCCCACAAAGTGTCTGGGTGTTATTTATCTATTTAAGTATGTATTTACACAAAAAGGAGTATATGAGTATTAGTATCAGTTGTCTGGTTTCCATAGTACAGGCTCTGCCTAGTTTGGGATCGGATGACCGTGTGTGGATTGCCCCAAGATATTATTATTGGTTTTATTTGATTTTTCGGGCTTTTACACCCGGACCCCCAAGCCGCGTGCCCAGCGTGGGGATTATGGCAACCCCTCCCTTCTCAGGGGGAGGCCTTTTATTCAGTAGTGGACGTGTTTTAGCTACATTGTACGATATTCGTGCGACTTTGCGGATAATGTGTTCAAACATACTAATCTATATTAAGTATCTACCCTGTAGAAGTTCACAGAAACGGGTAAGCGGAAAAGTTCTCCTCGGCGTAACATAATTATGACGTTCACTAGGCGCACCCTGGACTAACGGGCTTTTTTTCTCCTTGGGGACGGAACCCGGTATATGTGGGATTTAATCCTGTACGCTTGCTACAAAACGTCTCGGGGAGAGCAGAAAATGCTCCCCGGGCACCCTTGCGATGCTCGCAACGACACACCAGTTTGTCGCCCCTCGCCCGCCTCTGGAGGACAATCAGCCCTAGAAAATCTTGTGGACTGACAAATAAAACCTCGGGACAACCCACTGTGTATGGGTTGCATCTGATCCCAAACTGGGCAGAGACTGTACGATGATAACCAGACAATTGATACTAATACTTATATACTTTTTTGTAAATACATGCTTAAGTAGATATAACACCCGGACACTTGGTGGGAGTCGAACCCACGACCCATTGGGTAGCGGCCAAGGTGTCTAACTACTAGAACAACTCTATAGTTTTCATGTTCACACGTAAACAAGATGAATAAAAGTTGTAAAAGTACGAGTGGCTGTGTAACGTTACTGGAACACGTAATAAAGATTAGTACGTTTGAAAGCAAATTCGATCGCACAATCTTACGAGCAATTCTCGAGGGCGATCTTCAAGTAAAGCGTGGTACATGATCATTACCAATAGTACCAAAATGGATAAAGTTTTGGAACGGACAATTTAATGTACTGTTGATAAGCTTAAACAGCTTTACTATCTATCCATTCGCATATTTCTCAAGAACAATTTCTGTAACAAATACAGAATTAGCATGTAGTTGAATCATTATATTTTCATTGATGTAGATTGTTAGTCGACTGTTGTCTAAATAATAACCGGGAGCGACATTTTACGTACCTTCCGAAGCACGGAGATGCTCAGTTATAGTTATAGTTGTCTGGATTTCCTTAAGCAACTGATAATTTACCGAACTGGTTCTTTATGAATGTCTCAACTACATATAAACTATATTATTTTGAAGCTATATTATTTTGAATGTAACTAAATTATTACACTTATAGCTATGTTCAAGGTAATCTGCCAACGCCTTTCTGATATTCTAGTGACATTATTATTTATCTCTAATTCAGATACATAGAGCTACTGTATGGATATTGTGTTGTTACATTTTTACTCTACTTTCATCCAGTAATGAACAGCATAAGAGTATATTCAAGTAGGTATTAGAAGCTACTTCATCGAACATAAAAAATTTACATCAAGGACAATACGCAAATACGTTTGAAACCCTGGTTCGGTAAATTGCCACATAAAAAAGGAATGCTTTTTTCTCGGTTTTATCTGAACAGGGCGGTCGAAGTCAAGCCTCTAGGGTTGAGAGTATTACGTGAGTGATGCGATGCGAATAACACACAACACGTACATTTCTTTGGAAAGGAGCAATATCTTAAGGAGAAAAACGGTAATGCTTTTGGAGCTTTGAGGTTGGGGATTTCAATGAAACAAATAGTAACAACGACTACCTTATAAGACTAATGCTAACTGTTAGTATGACCATGCGCACTTAATCTAAATAAACTTTTTAGAATTTCCATTCTAGAAAACTCCAAATAACTTTGTAGAATTGAAATTGAAAGAATATTTTCTTATTTTTTTACTGAATATAGTCCACGCACTAGCTTACCTATATTTAGGAACAAAATTGTCTCACTGCTGTCCCACCAGATGACAAGCAGTGACGCAATCGGGGTTGGTAAAGCACCCTCGCTTATTAAAAGAATGTTCACCCTAACCTAGAAGATACTCACATTATAATCGGGCGGAAGATCTGACGTAGCTAAACTGTTCCAGTCCTTAGCTGTCCTTATTATAAATGAAAAATGAAATCGCTAAGTAGCTTTTATTGTGCTCCAGGAATTTGTCTTACAAAGTTGGTGTTAGTGACAACTTGGTATTGCTGTTCCTTTATTGTTTGAACAAAGCAAACTGATCACCTGATTGTCTGAAAAGTAAAATTATCAATAAGAACATCAATGATTTAAAAGGTTACGCCTAATCTCCCGTCAGACGTGACGGTCTTCCATCGCATCAGATAGTACGACTAATTGAAGAGAAGAGAAAGAGAACATCTGTGTCTGCGCAAGCACGTGTGCACTGAGCTTCGTATTTCGTGCGTAATTTGCTGTTCTTGTGAAATATTGGTCGCTGTTGTCATACCGGTCTAGATAATATTATTATTACTGACACTTCCAACAATAGGCATGATGACTAATTTTGAAAAAATACTCTATAATGTACTATTGCCGAAAATAATCATATTTTTGTATTAAATTTACAATTAATAACAATATTTTCAATTTTTAAAATAGAGTTTGAATTTCGTTCCAAAACGATGGCCGGTGCATGGCGCCATATTGTGACGTCATTGTGGTGTAAATAAACAACTGTCTAGGTATAAAAGTGAATAATTGTATGAAAGAAAAAGTTGAGATGACAGTTTGACAGTTGTTTATTTACACAGGATTGACGTCATTCACTCTGATCAGCGTTTATTACAACATGGCGATTAGTTGTATTTGAGTAATTTATTTGCTTAAATATCACGAAAATCTCTCTATTATTATGAAAATGAGATGCATTTTTGGAATCAGTGCAATCTGTTCTAATATTTAAAACCACAGATTTATTGGTATTGTGTTGCAGTCATCATGCCTATTATCGTTATGTTTCAACCAATATAAGTATCTAAATCTTCCTCATGAATCGCTCTACCTATTGATGAAAACCGCATGAAAATTCGTCTAGTAGTTTTTGAGTTTAAGTTAGCTTTTGATGCCGTGTTGAATCTAATGTAACGCATGCAGACAATAGGTAACGCTTTCAGCGTGTTCAACTCGAGCCAAGCCACACGATCTAATATGACCACGTGTAGACGTTTTTGTTAAAGTTAACGTATCTCAACTATTAACCTTGCTCCGTATAACCGTATCGCTGCCAGGCATCTTTCCCCTATTTGCATAATAAAGGGATACAATATAGGCACCTATCATCGATAAACGAACGAACATTTTCTATGCACGTTGAAATCTGCGCTTTCATGATTATCCGGAAATTGTTCTGCAGAGAATCATGAAAGTATTGCAGTGTTCTCTATAAGTCTAGACTTTACATATTTAGATCCAAAATTTCATGTTTCTGGTCCAAAATTTCATATTTCTGGTGCATAGAAGTCAAGTTTAATTTAAACTAGTTGCAGTTTTGCACTAAGTCCTTCGTAATGTTGTCTTTTAATTACGCGAAAACGACACATTAAAATGAAACTACTTTTATGGATTTTATCGCGGTTTATTTTAGATTTTACTTTCCCGACGTTTGCACCCATAGTCACGGGAGGACTGAGATATTGAACGTTCTTATGTCACAATTATGTGTGTTGTTCGGGGTTCAGGTCTTTTTAGTTGTTACTGTTGGGATATAATCCGTAAAAGTAGTTTCATATCAATGCTTAGTTCTTCTTGTTCAAACGTTGTATCTTATGTAAATATTATATTCATAATGTAAGTTAATTAAGTTAAGTTAATTTAGAATTGGATGAGACTCGCCAGATACCCACAGTCAAACCGAATGACGGTTTTGTGGGACAATATGTAATTAGGTATACCAATTTGTTGAAAGTAATAAATAAATAAATAATAATAATAATAACTTTAGCAGCAACGCATAATAAATTACAG
Source organism: Furcula furcula (assembly GCA_911728495.1). NCBI lineage: Eukaryota > Metazoa > Arthropoda > Insecta > Lepidoptera > Notodontidae > Furcula > Furcula furcula. Next base: position 22,222,840 of record OU452248.1, read on the forward strand.
AGATATTTAGTGGGAAAGCCCCGGTTAAAACTTAAAGCAACCCAACTAAGAATCTCCACCATACAAAAGAAGGCAGCTAGATAACGCGGTGTAGCCTCCCTGACGCAGCGGAACCGCTTTGCAAAACCGTATGCCGCGGGTTCAAATCCCCCAAAAACTTGGTGTAGTTGTTTTTTACTGGTTGGACAATGTATGTCGATAATTTGATTCTGGAAAGCAAGATGATTCCTGTGTCGGTTGTGTAAAAAGTCGGTCCCGTGCTTGCCCTCTCTTCGGTCGTGTCAGTCTTCTAAACCATCTGACGGTGAGAATAAAGGAAAGGAGTGCACTTGTTTCTACGAAAGCATTTGCGCGCCATAATGTCTCCCGCGCAGATGTTATAGGTACTTTTGTTCCTATAAGCAAATGGGCTTCTATTCATGGTTTCTGTCTATGCATCAATGTTTCTAATTAGGTGAGATCGTGATCAAGCTCTAATTTCGCTCTCTCTCCCTCTATGTCTTTCTCTCTCAACTTTTATTCATCCACTTCCACTGCTGCCTCTGGCATTGCTATAATTAAAGCTCTAATTATTTCTAGGATTAAAAAAGGCATAGTCTCATAATAGTTCATAATATTATTATTATTGTTCCCAGTATTACCCAAGACGGGGCCGACGATGCAGGGTCTGAAACGTCGGTACAGGCCCGGCATGAAACTTAGAGTGGAGTGTGTCAGCCGGCACTCATTGCCGGCAGCCAACCTGTCCTTCTTCATTAACAATAATGCGGTAAGTGAACAACCAAATAGTCATAACTAAGATCGTTCGTTTTACCATTTTAGAATTGTGGCGATAAATAAAGCGAGATATAATGCTGTGGTAAAAGAAGATGCCAAATGTGGAATAGTGCTGTTGCTAGTGTCGCATTAACCCGAGAGATGGCGCCGACCTGTCCTACATCGCGCTAGTGAATTTTCAACGCTACTCAGTATAATATCATCATCATCAGCAGCAGCCGAGAGACGACCACTGCTGAACAAACGCCTTCCCTTAGAAGGGTGGAGTTGCCATAATCGCCACGCTTGGCAGGCGCCTTGGAGATCGCAGTATAGATGGTATATAATACTATAGAAAGTCGCTGCTACCCCTCTTCTTGTTTTCCCTTAGTTGCCTCTTACAGACACCTAACAGGAGGCAGTAGGTGCACAAAGGGTAGGCAAAGAAACGTATTTGGCTTGTTTAACCTATTAAATTTATATTAGTATACCATTTTAAATATCCATAAGTTAGCAGAATCTATAGACATATTAATTTGCATTTAAAAACTGTAATAAGATTTTTTCAGAGGGTCCATACACATAAAAATACTGCCTACCCTACGATTTCTCTAAATAATCTTAATTTAAAAATATTTGATACTGACATGGTATTAACGTGATGTTTTGTGATGTAAAGGGATACGTCTGTCAATTATTTTTGCCTACTTTCTGTGCACGCCACTGACAGGAGGAGATGGGAGAATTCTATTCTTACCCGGACTCCCCACGGGTCAATATAATATACAACATCCCAATCAACCGTTGGGGGCTTCGGTCCTGACCGAACATCACACATCGCTTGATCGGTGAATCCTCTCTCTACATCGCCGCCCGCCCTAAATAATCTTGAAATGTCTTTGTAATCAATTTGGATTAGAAGTTCCCTGTATGGTCACGGATAGCTGCATTGCACTGCCGCTCGTGCGGGATATTAGAGCCATATTTCTCCAGTTATAGTCTCCTTGGTACACATTGCTGCTTGGTACCCGAGGGGTATCCGGGTAATAATAGCACCCTCCCATCTCCTCCCATTTGGTGTCCCTGAGAGGTGACTATTATACTGACCCGTGGGGTGTCCGGATAAGAATTGAACCCTTCCATTTCCTCCTGTTAGGTGTCAGTAAGAGGCAACTAAGGGAAAACCAGAAGACGGGAAACAGCGTCTTTATATTGGATTACTTACCACCTATACTGTGATCACCAAGACGCCTGCCAAGCGTGGGGTATGGCAAGCCCTCCCTTCTAAGGGGGAGGCCTTGTTTAGCAGTGGACGTTTTTCAGCTGCTGATAATGATGAATTTATATTAAATGTAGCGTTGAACCTACACCAGCGCGATGCAGGACAGGTCAGCGCCATCTCTCGGGTTAATGTGGTACTCGTTTACTACGTTCTTGTTAACCTATACTGCAATCCCAAGACGTCGGCCAAGCGTGAGGAATATGGCAACCCCTCCTGACGACGTTCAGCTGCTGATGACGTATCTACTTAATAATTAAGTAGAATTAATTTTCACTTCTGTCTCGACTACGGCGTTTGTCAGTTATTTCATTTATTGCTACTGATTTATACGAAGTGTGAAGAATACGTAATAATTGAAAGGGAAGGTACACACCACAGCGGTTACATTCGGTGAATAAATTCAATCCGACCTGCAGTCGTTCTTCAGTAAAAAAGTCTGAACTAGGTCAACCGAATTGAGTAGATAGCAGGATCCGAGTTTATCTCTATTTGAACCAGTATGTATTCTTGGTTTGTTAACTAAAACTTTAGAAAAAGACTTAGGTACAGTTAAAGTAGGATTTTTTATTTGTTTTATGGGCAAAATTTACGTATATTCAATACTAGCGGCCCACCCCGGCTTCACGGGTGTATTTAAAGCTTCATTTAAAACTCATAGTGAAAACCGCATAAAAATCCGTTGAGTGGTTTAGGAGTAAGCGGATATATAGACAAAAATAACGCGGAAAGCGACTTTGTTATATACTATGTAAAGATGTATCTTTAAATATTACCAACGAATCATCATTAAGAACTACTATCCTCGATACTTTTATTGCCTCGACAACAATAGGTACTTAGGAAGATATAACACTGAAACTGGAATGATTTTTTTTATCTTAGGAATTATTTCAATAAAACTATTGGACCTAAACACTCAAACTATACGAGTAGAAAATGTTAATAAGTTATGAAGTTGGTGTTAGCGTACCTGCTGTGTATATTTGGCACCAACTTCAATAATATTTAAATTATTTTATACTTTTCAGTGATATTGAAGTCGGTTCAATTTTTAAAAAAAAAGATTTTATTTTAAACTTTTTAGTGATATTTTCATATATAAAGATTGAACCATCGAAAACCGTAAAATTATCTAGGTAGGTTATGATCACATTATCGTCTACATAGTTTTACATAATTCATGTTTCTTCAGAAAAAAATATCCGGTCGTAATGAAATTTGCATGGAAACATCATAGTAGTTTACTCTCTCGAATAAAATAAGAATCATCGAAATCGGTTCATAATTGTCAGAGCAATGTAATGGAGAACATCAGTTTTATGGTTTTTACCAGATAAATTCCTCCACATCGTTCATGGTCCTCCAGGAAGTTCTTATCCGGTTGTAATAAAATTCATACAGATTCAATACAGTGGTTTCTTCTTTCGAATAAAAAAAGAATCATTGAAATTGGTAAATATTTGCCAGAGTTATGACCATTTTTGTCCGACCGAGCGAGTCCGAGCGACTAAAACGTCATCTATATAGGCTTTCTTGCAGCTCTCAGTGCGCAGTCACCATTCTTGTTTTTCAGGAACTACTTATTACTAAGCGATAATTTTTTTATGGGACCCAATTAACGGATTAAAGAATGGATGGAAAAAAGATTTTTTCAAATCGGTTAATAATTGCCAGAGTTATGCGCGAACATACATAAAAAAATATATATATATATATACAGACGAATTGAGAACCTCCTCCTTTTTTGAAGTCGGTTAAAAAGATGAAAATACTGATCAATTCTTAATTTAGAAAATCCATTTGTACCACAATAAATAGTACTTATAAGACAAGGATTGCTATTAAGTACCAAAATTAAGATAGAGCTTATATAAGTAAATGAAGAGGATTATTATACACACACACTATAAACATAACTAGCAAAAGTAAAAATGCTTCAAGGCTTCTACATAATATAAGGATTATTACAAAAATAGCCTTTTTATATACGGATTTTAGATGATGTATTCTACTGTTTACAATGTTAAACGCAACAATGACGTAGTTAGAAATTCAAATCATATACCTAAATCTTTTATCTAGTACACCCCACGCCTCGCCTTCTTTTCAACTTCTTTTTTACTTTTCCATCCAAAGTTTGGCTGGAACATATCGCTTTTAGCGATAAGGCCGCCCATTAATTTGTAACTTTTCATGTAATGTAATTTATGCACAATAAAGAGTTTACTCATCTACCTGAACCTATTTTCGGCATCAGCCAGATCAGAGCGTAGGTGTTACTGGTATGGGAATGACATTAAAAAATATATCTTAAACTTTTTTAATGTAATAAGGTAGCCGTTCAATTTGTTCAACAGTATTTCCAATAGTCTGATCAAAGTTACGGAATATATTGGCCATGGCTCCAATCATGTTAACGAAGGTTTGGTAATCTAAGACTGAACACAATCTGAGGGTGTTGGGTAAGTGCTTGATCTGCTGAGTTAACGATATATACGATCCTTGGCTGACAAGGTGGCCCATTACGGTGGCACGTACCTGATATTAAGAGCGTACGTAGTTTTTGTCGTGCGAATCGGGTAGGTTTATAATCGAATGAACGTAGTAAACTCAGTCTATTGCACTGATTCAGGGTATACTTTACTTTTTATTTTACATTACACAACAATTAAGTATTGTAGATTGGTTAAATAATTAGCACTTACTGCTTGCCATTTATTGACTACATGACTGTCCCATTCCCAGAAAGGGTGGTTAGGGATACCTACTTATTCTCATTTTACAGTAATTAATTTCAAAAGCCCTGAAACTACTGGTATACCTATTGGTAATGTAACAAGTTACTGAAAGTAGAGAACTAGTTAGTGGAATATATACTCAGAGATGCAGACGCAGAGTCTGCTTGTGACCACGGCTGGTGTAACCCGGCTGAAACGTTAAGCTAAATCGCATCAAAATTAACTCCCGATTAAAATAAAGTTAGTTAGTTGAACTAAAAGTTGAATTTTATTTTGTTGGTTTTTATCTTGACAGAGTCAAGATCCTCACCAGTAAGGATACGATTGAAATAAACAAGAACATGTGTAACCTCTTTTCGTATGTTGTATGACGTGAAACATTTATAAGTGAATATTACAGATCATAAGGCAAAATTCACAACAGTTTCTTCAAATTTAACGAAAGATAAAGTTATACACAAAAGTTAACGTAGTAGTAACGAACTGATTTGAAATTACAAACTGAAATTAAATGAACTTCGATGCTATTCACCGATAAAGTATAGAAAATTCCTTCAACTTATATAAAGATTTCAATTAGGATCAAGGTACGCCTAAAGATTTTGAGATACAGTTAAGAGGGGTATTTGAGTGCAAAGTTTTTTTGTAGAAGTTCAGTCGCTTAGATTATATTTCTACAGGGATTTATATTTTAATGTTTGACTTTGAATACCATTATCAACACGACTTCTAAAGTGCATCATTAATAATACGTTCACTAGAAAACTTTTGCTTGTGAATCTTTATCTTATTTTCTGAGTGATGTTATCCTAAGACTTACTTTTGTACCCACCCAAACGATGCTGGTTAGGATGGTTCGTCCTTAGACTAAGTCTGTAGGTTTGTCACAACCTTTTAAATTGTTTTTTGAAGTGAAATCTTCTTTAGCGGCGTTGTGCACTTTATTGTAATGGGTAAAAATGTTAAACTCGCGTCAGGACAACACGTGACCTGATCGAAAATTCGTAAGACCTAATCGTAAATTCTTAAGACTTTATTGTGATGGATAAAAAATGATAAACTCGCGTCAGGAAACGTGACCTGATCGAAAATTCGTAAGGCCTCTGCCTCGAATCTCGGGAAAAATCGAAAATCGGGAAAGGTCGCACACAAAATAAAAGTCACCCGACTGAACAAATAGCACTACCTTCGGAGTCGCTGGACGTTCGGGACGTCTATTGCGGACCTAAGGCGTCCATTGACTACGGTGGCGACTCCGAGGAGGACGTCGGCGGGATTGCCGCTGGGGGGCTGTAATGCGAACCCGGGGTTCCTGGTGCAGATCCCACTAAAGAGCGTTGGTCTCCCCTCTCATGTGCCGATGCGACAGCCACGGGGTTTTAGTGGGTAAGAATTAGAAGAAGTACTCAATGGACGTCCTAGGTCCTCAATAGACGTCCCGAACGTCCAGCGACTCCGAAGGTAGTGCTATTTGTCCAGTCGGGTGACTTTTATTTTGTGTGTGACCTTTCCCGATATGCCCTATATTGATACAGTACACATGTTTTAGTAATATAAAAAGAAACGACGACGTACTACTTAATTAGGCTATTCAATTAATTGCATGTATATAAACTCGATAGCAAATTAATAAATAAATGTACCTAACATGTTAAGGCATAAGTAGGTGCGTCAAATTATTTCAATGTATTTTACTATTGAGAGAACAGTTCTTAGTAACGTAAATTGAATGATGTGATTTTATTTTACTGTGTATAAGTAATAAAACTATATAGTGATATATTGCACGTGAAATATTTAATTTCTAATTTATGGCCACAAATATAAATTGGTATTCTGTCAATCTGTTCGAATTGCAAAACGAATTGCCATTTGTCAATATTAAATAGAATATTTTTATAGCTTGAAGTTTTTCAATGTATCAACCACAGGTATCAACTGACAGGGTTGTAAATGTAATTTAAAGTTTAATATAGTTTTCTTTTTTCTATTGAGACCGATACATTATTTGTTTAGTATTGTGTTAGTAGATATTAAATCTAATAGCTGCATTAGCAATAAGAGGAGGAGGTGACGGATCCCTCACTGCCCTTCCTCAGATTGTATAACACTTGCAACCTTTATAGTGGACTAGCGACCCGCCCCGGCTTCGCACGGGTGTAATTGAGAAAAGAAAAGAAGTGAATAATTTAAAGCTACTGCCTTTGATTATAGAATTTCTTGGAATTATTTATCAGTTTGTAGCTGACTTTTCGTATCGCAATATGAACAAATTTTGTATAGAAGTGACGCGTGAAAGGGCTACGTATAGCTGCCTGTCCATGGGCAAAGTACTCAACGCTTAGGTTTAAGCCTGCTACGCTCTGAGCTTGTGATTTGTTAATTGTATTTATAATTTTAGAAACTGCAGACGTGTACGGGTGCACAATTTGGGTGTATTAAGGACACCATTTCTTTGAAACCAATTTATGGAAGCAATACAGGCTTCCTTGTTCGGTTTCATCGTTAAGACGTAAACGGGGGTCAACTGGGGAATTCTTACCCACTAAAACCCCCGCGGATATCACGTCGGCACATTAGAGGGCGGACCTGGGCTATCTGTCGGGATCTGCACCAGCTGATACCACTCAGTGCCTTGACTTTGAACCCGCCGCCGGAGAGACACATTATAGTTCCCCGGGAACTTGTCATGGTGCTCACGGTTACAGGGATCACGGGGAAGCCTTTAATGGGATTTACGGGACCCTGTTGCTGGTCAACCGGGTATGTAGGTTTCTTATAAACAAAAGCCCCAACGGCCGTGCAATCAGCACATAAGAAACCCTTCTTGGGCTATCCGGTGGGATCTGCAACATTATACCCTCGTGGCTTGCCTTTGACCCCGCCACCGGGGAGCACAATAAAGCCACCTGGAAACTTTTCACCGTGCTCACGGTTACAGGGGTCACGGGGGAAGCCTTCAATTGGTCCCCGGGACCCTGTTGGCGGTCAACCGGGTTATGTAGGATTCTAATACACTAAACCCCCAACGGCTGTTAAATTAGTACATAAGTAGAACCTTGGCTTGCCTTTGAGCCCGCCACCGAAGGGCACAATAAAGCCACCCGGGAAACTATCATCGTGCTCAAAGATACGGGGATCGCAGGGGAAACCTCCAATAGGCCCCAGGATCCTGCGGGCGATCGACTGCAGTATGTGTCCCCCACGGCTGTCCACACAAAAGAGTGTGCACCGTGTACCCCTCAGTGCAAGGCAAGGGCCTTTGAAGCCGCTGCCGGGGGCGCATTATAGCCCTCCGGGAATCTGTCACCGTTGTCACAGTTTAAGGGAGTAGCGGGGAAAACATCCAATATGTCCCCGGGATCCCGTGGGGAAGTCAAACTGGGTATTTGGGATTCTTACCCACTAAAACTCCCGTGGCTATCACATCGGCACATGAGAGGGAAACCTGGGTTCTCGGGTGGGATCTGCACCAGGTGTCCCTGACTGACTGACTCGGACTGGCTGAATCCGAGTCAGTCCCGCTCAGTCCCGGTCAGTCCCGGCCAGTCCCACTCAGTCCCGGTCAGTCCCGCTCAGTCCCGGTCAGTCCCGGTCAGTCCCGCTCAGTCCCACTCAGTCCCGGTCAGTCCCGCTCAGTCCCGCTCAATCCCGCTCAGTCCCGGTCAGTCCCGCTCAGTCCCGGTCAGTCCCGGTCAGTCCGAGTACCACACCGTACCACACCGTACCACACCGTACCACACCGTACCACACCGTGCCACACCGTACCACACCGTACCACACCGAACCACACCGAACCACTCACACACTCACTCACTCACCCACTCGCCCGCTCGCCCACTCGCCCACTCGCCCACTCACCCACTCACCCACTCACTCACTCACGGACGGCATAGGAAGTCGCATAAGAAGTTTCACTTCAAAAACTTGTCACCGTGCTCAAAGTTTCGGGGACCTGTAGTGTATCACCTCATTTCATTCCTCACATATCAACCTCCATTGTCATACCTCATCTTTTTTATAAATATTTGTATTTACTTTTAATTCAAATTAAAAATTTAAAATTTAGACAAGGAGCTGTCAAGTGGCAGACAGGAAAATTAAACGTCAGTCTGAAAACGGGGTCTGAAGGAGAGGGTCTGAAGTCTTGGATCGGAAGGCTTAGCCTGGAGCCTAGTGGAAAGCCTAAGGTCTACAGCCTAGAGTCACAAGACCGGAAGCCGAGCTTAACCAGGTCTTGAGCCGGAATCGGCCTATCTACGGGTGCTGCTGCTGTGGCGTGCTGACGCCCGCACCCCTTTTTCATCGGCCAGCCTGCTGGTTGAGTGTCGTGGCCGGTGCTAAACCTGCCGGCGTCCAACGGCCTGGCTGCGGTTGTGCCATCTGGCACGCCGCCAGGCTTCCCTGCGCCCAGGAATCTTTGCAAGCAAGTTACGTGATCTTACGCTAATAAGTGTCCGCGTTCCCGACCTGGTGAAACGAACTACGTAATTGTCGTTAAAGAACTGTAACGTTTTTATCTATAATTATAGTTATATTGTAAGTCCTGAGTTCTCATTCTTTATTGCTACTTCCCCCTTAGTTACTTACCTATCTTAGTAGCGGTCTCCGGGTTCTCTCTACCCTACTCTAAACCAACCGTTACGTGACAGACCACGCGTAGACCTCCAATAGGCTTCCAGGATCCTGCAGGCGGTCGACCGCGGTGTGTGGGATTCTTACCCTCTAAACCCCCCACGGCTGTCCGCAAAAAATATGGGGCTGCACCGGGTACCCCTCAGTGCAAGGCAAGGGCCTTAGAAGCCGCTGCCGGGGGCGCATTATAGCCCCCCGGGAATCTGTCACCGTTGTCACAGTTAAAGGGGTGGTAGGGGGCACGTTTAATATGTCCCCGGGATCCTGTGGGGGATTCTTACCCACTAAAACTCTCGTGGCTGTCACATCGGCACATGAGAGGGGATTCTCCGGTGGGATCTGCATCAGCTGCCCCTCAGTGCATTGCCTTTGAGTCCGCCGCCGGGGGGCGGGTATATTATATCCCGGATATTTACCTTCTTTATAATATATGGAATTAATGAAATTCTCTAGTACTTGATTGTTAATTATGTATCTCTTTAGGTTTAGTCAATGTAAGCTATGTAAGTTTATTTACTTAGATAAAACTTAAAACCTTCAATGAAAAATTATCTAACCGATGGTGAAATTCGCAGCGTGGTTTAGGAGGTGTTATCGGATATAGACAGACTCGGATAGCGACTTTGTTTCACACTATGTAAAGATACTTTGACGTCGTTGGTCCCCAACACCAGCCAACCTATAGAAAAAACCCTGACTGACAGACAGACAATAATTCCAATAAAGTTTTGGCTTTTTTTATATCATACGTACAATAGGTGCATATTGTATTCCTACCCAAACAGACATTTTGAAAATATATTTTCATTATTTTATTTTGTTATATTTGGGAAACAAACAAATGATACCTACCACTTATTACTAAATATAAGATCCAATAGTACATAAAAATCAATTAAGTTTCCATTAATAACTAAATCATAACATTAGAGAGAAGTTACTACGGATGCATGATTTTAAATTTAAAAAAAGTATTAAATATAAAAATATATTAGAGATAAAAAGTGCCGGAGTTAATATGAGTTAAATATTTAAAACAATGAATCTTAATATAAATAAAAAAATCAAAACAAAGTTTAAAAATACAAAAAAAAATCCGCACACGGGTAGCGAACCCGGACAGTCCACACTTAGAGGACGCTTCCGTAACCACTTGGCCAAGGAACTTTTATTTTATCTTGCGAATTATCGTATCTTATTGTGGTAATATATTTGTACCGCCATCGGTTGAGTAATAATACTTCTTTTTTACCCTGTAAAGGGATAAATTATAAAAAATATGAAATACTAATTCAATTAATTTTCTTAACGAATGTCTGTGCAAAATTTCAAGTCAATAGGACCAAGGAATCGCGTTCTCCCATACAAACTTTGCCCCCCTATTTGACCCCCTTAGAGGTTGAATTTCGCAAAATCGGTTCTTAGTGAGCACCTACGTCTTAAAAGGAACCCCCATGCAAAGTTTGAGATTCCTAGCACTTGTAGTTTCTGAGATTTCGTGATGAGTGGGTTTTTGTCTACTCTTTTATATAATAAGATTTGCTGTAGTCTCTTGTAAGATTTATGAAAGGCTAGGTTTTTTTTCGCGGGGGAAACCTTCAGCCAGGGTATGTGGGATTGTTACTCACTAAAACCCCCGCGGCTGTTGCATCGGCAGAAGCAAGCCCACCGCCGTCTTCCTCGGCGTCGCCGCCGTTTTCAATGGACGAGATGTTACACTATTCTACCCATAGATTTAAGATTTTTCACTACGTTCAAGATTCTACCTTAACCTCGTTATGATAAGTTATGAATTTAAAAAAAAAAAGCTAAATGAATTTTAAGGGGATTTTGCGCGTTGTGTTGTGTAAAGTATTACTTATGCAAAATGAATATGTTATTGCAGTGTCCTCGTATATTTGTATGCAATAGTAATCGTGTAAACAGAAAGTATTAGCAAACTAATTTATTGAAGATCTTCGTCTGAAGACTATCAATAAGTTTGTATTCAATTGCCATCTCAAAGCACTCGATGGAATATTGAAATTCTATTTACACTTAGCAATGTAAACTGTTTTGCCTAATATCATTTTCAAGTATTCAATATTAATTATATTGAATTTTTAGAATGACTAAACAAATTTTATAATATTTGTTCGATAGGAATACATTTATAAAATTGAATACGAGACATAGATATACATTCACTAACAAAATGACATCTAAAATGTAGTCGCGGGGGTCGCGGACCATGAAAGTAATAAGTACTACGTACCTACAACAGGAATGAGCTGTTGTCGCAAAATTGAAGCCGAGCGAGAGCTCAGTAACTGTACCTCTTATCCCTCTCTGGCGATGGTGACTATATTGAACTATGATTGAAGGACAATAATTATAAAAAATGATTTTTTATCTGACGTCGGCAGATCATTGCTTCAGACGGATTTTAATCGAAGATGCTAATGATAAACTTGCCCTTTGCGGCACTTTACATTTCCTGTTTTTGCTTGCTTTTCACCCTCGCGTCATATAGGCAGGTACTTACCTAATGGTCCTTGTGGGATACGACATGCAGCTGGACTGAAATAAATTTAATAAGCTACCGATAAGCTACCTATAGTGGTATATTTAATTAATTAGGTAAGAAAAAAACAAGTTTACATTTAAGTTTAATTCTAAATCAGACATTGCTAAATAAAACAGTCTTGTGAAGTTTCTGCCGCAAACCCAGCTTATTCCTTATATGTTTCATTGATTCTAATTTTTCATTATAAGTTAAACGTAAATTGAGATATGAATTCGCTAACGCCTTCACCAATTGAGTATCATGTGGATCTTCAAATATAGATTGAGGAGGATGTGGCGGATCTAACAATGTATGTAGTTTGTAGGAAATCTGAAATTGAAACAAAGTTATTTTAATAGAGAAAGGAATAAAAATGCATAGGTATTTAAATTATTTGTTCTTGAACTAGGATTGGATAGTCGTGCATGGTCACCGTAATTCTTCACTAACTAATTATGTTTAAAACTATTACCTGTGAAAAGATAAACCAGAATCAGGATAATACTCGCTTCCGCAAGCCTCCACGACACAAATTCTCCCCATTTTAACTAAAATTCTTCAAAAATATCACGAAATCAAAAAACCACCACCATTAACGTCCGAGTTGGCAATTTCATGTGGGGTTGTCAGGTCAGGTGTCCGTATTTCATACAAATAAAAGAAAACCTATACGCCAATCGCAAAATTTTTGCGTTACTAAGACCTTTACACGTAGCAACAAATAATATTGCTTTAACATGTCGGTAATAAATTATTATTTATATTTAGAAACATTTCAGAAGTAAATGTTTTTACTTCTTTACATTAATCGCATATTTTTCTACTAACAACGAAAGGATTGAAATCAACTTAACTCTGGCAACTCTAAGTCACTGTTAGAACGGGACACAGCGTTCAGTGGTTGCCCTCTCACTCAGCTTCATTTTTATTTTGCGCCCAACAAGACTCTTACGACCTTAGCTTAGGGTTCTATTTTCTTTATTTTAACTGCAAGATGCAAAGATAGAGCTCATTCCTGTTGTACGTAGTACTTATTACTTCCATGTCGCGGACTTATTTGTGCGGGTCACAGAACAATAATCAGTACAAGTACTATAGAATGCTCAAATGCAAGTAAGAACCGTAGGCACAGGTAAGAACATCAAAATACATCAATATCACGTACACGACAATAGGTACAATAACGTTAGCTGTATTTATCGACATTTGCGCTTGTGACAGATCAAACCTATTACTACTTATCACTTACATATGAATATCACTCTTGTAATATAACTTTAAACAGTTCAAAAAACCGGACTCGTAGAGGAAAATCTGCCTACGCTTTGTTTAATGGGACCATAGACAAACGCGTACTCTATTCTTAATGCTTAACTCTATGGTGCGGATGGTGAACTAACGTTTTTATTATGATAATGACGTGTAGTTTGACAGTTTCATATAGACAGTAGCGATACTACTATCGGCAAAAATAGTTTTGTCAGCCTGTGGCTTGAAAAGAAATAGCGACACAAGGGCGCTATTTCTGTGTGCCACTTTTCGGACCGTAACACCATAGAGAAAAGTAATACCTTGGAAATAGAGAACCATCTGACTCATATTTTATGTCACCCGAATTTCAATATGAACCTGTGCCATCTATTAGACGTTCACCTCAAACTAAGTACCATCGCAGAGCGTGCTGTTATAGGTAGCTATACATATACCCTTAATTCACTAGGTAGGTATAGGTATATATACATAACTACTACGAGCATTAGATAGGTAAACTAAAACCACATAAACCTTTGAATTTCAGTATTTTATTTTGTTTCAAACTTACTGATAACATAAATTTGTAAAAACTTATCTAAACTTAACTAATAGCGTCTGTATCGTAAATTCACAAACGACCGACCGGCGCGGTTCCGATCGTAAGCGCGAAGTTAAACACAACTCGATGAAAAGGCAGACCGAAATCGATAATTATATGAGAAGACGGAGAAGAAATTACTCGACTCAATGTACTTGCAACAGAACTATCGTGCGAAAACAGAAAGTAATCCGAAAAACACAAATGTCAGCCATTTGCAATCTCTGACTGACGCTGCGCTGACGCCAGTGACGCCACCTCAGACGAACTATTACGCTTAGTGCAGGTGAAAAGGTAAAAGATGGCACTGTCCAAAACTACATTATCATAAGTAAGCAACTTTCCAGCCCCTGCGTAACTAGGTGTTACGCAGGGGCTGGAAAGTTGCTTACTCTAGTTTAAATATTATATATTAGATGAACAAGATGTTATATCTGCGACGTGCTATCTGGTATGGGTTGTAACAGGTAGGTATAATATCCTTCGGAGTCGCTGGACGCTCGGGGTGTGGGCCCCTTGAGCGTCCATTGAGTACGGCGGCGACTCCGAGGAGGACGGCGGCGGGGTTGCGACCCCCGTCCCCGTGAGCACCGTGACAGGTTCTCGGGGGGGCTACAATGCGCCCCCCGGCGGCGGGCTCAAAGGCAAGGCACTGAGGGGCCTCTGGTGCAGATCCCACCGGTGAGCCCTGGGGCCCCCCCTCTCATGTGCCGATGTGACAGCCGCGAGGGTTTTACATACCCCGGTCGAGCCCCACAGCTCCCGGGACCTTTCGAAGATTTCCCCGCGTCAAAAAAAAAGTTAGGCATAATATTAAACCTGTTTTGGCTGTTCTTAATCAATGTTGAACAAAGGCCTTTCCCTTAAAACGCCACGATGAACGTCAGTCAGCCAGGCCTGCCTACGCTGCATCTTCGTTTCTTGCCCATCGGTTATCGGTTCTTTATGCGATCGCTTCTCTTGTTCCACTTAGGTACATAACAGTTCTAATAAAACTCAACGTGCCACTGAACCACTAGTCTTTTTCAGTAAATGTCTCTGTTACAATGCAACCTGTGCTATCTCTTTCAATTGCTATAAGTAGAAGAGTAATGCACATGTTCTTAGATCCAGACTGTCGAGAAATATTATAAAATTATGTTCGAAAGCGCTGTGTGTACGATGAGAAATGTTATGCGGCACACGACTAGTTCTCACATAACTTTGTATTGTATATATAATAAAATGTTTTAGGTATTGGGACACTGCAAGTGTATCTAAATTATACTTATATTAACTCGTGGGGGGTCCGGGTAAGAATAGCAACCTCCCATCTCCTCCTATTGGGTCTCCGTAAGAGGCGACTAAGGGAAACTAAGAAGACAGGCAGCAGCGTCTTTCTATTGGATTACCTACCACCTATGTCTACTGCGGCAACCCATCCCTTCTAAAGCCTTCCCCTATACAGGAGTGACTTGTTTCGCCAGCTAATACGTATACTGCGATCCCCAAGATGCCAGCTTAGCGTAAGGATTGTGGCCTCCCTTCTTAGTTTCTGATGCTGATGACGAAGTGTAAATAGCTGACTGAGGACGTAATATTATACCTTGGCTGTTACTATAGATCAAGGGCAAAATATTGTTACTCAGTTTACCTGCTACGTCTTATATTTAAAAAAAAAGCATTGAAAATTGTCATTCATAAAGGAATCAAGATTGAAATGCATTAAACTTTTCACTGGATAAAACATTCTCGATTTGTATAAAAGGAAATTGTATTGCGCGTCTGCGTCTGTTGCTTTTCCTTTGATTAAATTCTTTGCGGTTGCCAGGGTAGCATAGTCGTAATTTCGCCTGAAAAATGTCGTTCGTGGCTTGTTCCTTTATTAGGACCTTATGATTTAATATTATCATCATTATCAGCCAAATGACGTCCACTGCTAAACAAAGCCCCCTGCCCCCTTAGAAGTAAGGAGTAGTCATAATATCCACGATTGCAAGACGTCTTGGGATCGCAGTATAAAGCAGCTTATAACCAAATATTCTTATTATAATAATAAAGTTCTCCTGGCCGATAAGACTACAGCGGCAAATCTTTCACAAGATTAGCCATCTACGAGGGAGATATTATAGTGCACAAGCGCTTGCGTAGACACAGGTGCACTCTCTCTTCCTTTATACCTCTCACAATCCGATGGGATGGAAGTTTGACACGACCGGGGGAGAGGACCGACTTTTTACATGCCCGTCCGACGCATAAATCATATTACTTTACAGACAATCAGGTGATCGGCCTGCATTGTCCTAGCCAGTAAGGAACAACTACACAAAGTTGTTGCTCACCGCGGGATTCGAACCCGCGACCTCCGGTTTGTAAAGTAAGCGGTTTCCCACTGCGCCACGGAGGCTACATTCTCATTCTTAATATCATCATCATCATGTCAGCCACAAGACGTCCACTGCTTAACATAGGCCTCCCCCATATACTTCCATTGCGACCGATGTTGTGCCGCCTGTATCCAACGGCTCCCTGCCTCCTTGACGAGGTCGTCTGTCCATCTAGTGGGGGGCCGACCCACACTGCGCTTCCCAGTCCTTGGTCGCCACTCGAGAACCTTTCTTCCCCACCGGTTGTCAGTTCTCCAGACTATATGACCTGCCCATTGCCACTTCAACTTATTAACTACTAGAGCTATGTCGGTTACTTTAGTTCTTCTACGGATTTCCTCGTTCCGGATTTTATCACGTAGAGACACTCCGAGCATAGCCCTTTCCATGGCACGTTGAGCTACTTTGAGCCTTTTTATGAGGCCAATAGTCAGTGGCCAAGTCTCAGATCCATAGGTCATCACTGGCAGCACACACTGATTGAATACTTTGGTTTTTAAACATTGAGGTAATTCAGACGAGAAGATGTAACGCAATTTCCCGAAGGCTGCCCATCCGAGTTAGATTCTTTGGCTGACCTCTTTCTCAAAGTTGTACCTTCCAAGCCGGATTACCTGTCCTAGGTAGATGTACTCGTCAACATGCTCGAAAACAGCGCCCCCAACAGACACGGGTACGGGTGTAACATGGATATTCGATATGATTTTCGTCTTTTCCATGTTCATTTTAAGACCGACACGTTGAGAGCTACTGTAGAGGTCTGTGAGCATAGCGCCAAGGTCTTCCAGCGATTCAGCCATCATCACTATGTCATCGGAAAAGCGATGGTTCGTGATGTTTTCACCATTTATGTTAATTCCGTATCCTTTCCAGTTCAAGAGCTTAAACACGTCTTCCAATGCAGTGGTGAACAGCTTCGGTGATATAACATCACCCTGCCTTACGGGGTGTAAGGACTGACGTGTATTGGATTCGTGCTCTGATCCTGTACTCGGCACAGCATGGTAGCATTGTTATACTGACTACTAATGTTCCAATATGCTAACCATCTAATTATCTCAGGGCAGTGCTTCCACAAACCTTCATGCTGCGTCGTAACTCTGCTCAAATTGTACATTCGCACTGGCCACTGTCGTGAAAATACCTCACGTCTAAGCGATTGTTAATTCTTGCAGGATAGGACATCAATGTTTCATTCACTTCAAATTAGTAGAAATTAAAATTTCATTATGACTCTTTTGTTAGTTAAATCAATCTATATTTTTAAAAGTCGTTTAATTTTTTATTTATTGAAACTAAATATTTACAGTTTATTTACAAACATGTACACTTAAACTAGGTAAAAAACTTCCTCAAAGTTGTCGCCGCACTGGGAGGGAAGGGTACCTAAAAGACCGGCGGCATTACCCCTTTGTATGCCCAAGCTTATACAGAAAAAGCTACCAGCCCGGCGGTCTCCTGAGACTTCGATAAGTTTGGATGAAATTTCTTTCACCAACCCGTGCGTCTCATGAGACCAAGGCCCCATGGTCTCCACCGCAAAGGGCGCAAATATATAGCTCGAACTTAGAGCTGCATACTTGCTTTGCATCACTAGCGTTCGCCGCAGCTCCTCCAGCCGCCCTGCAAGTTGCTGGGGTGTGGGAAGCAAGTGTGTCGACACATGTCGCATCCCACACCAACGGCTTTCCATGTTACCATGGTATAAAAATGACACCATCAGGCCGCTTGCCATCATCTCGTATAATATCGACTGTTTGGTTGACTGGTACGGCAGGGACACCGGCAGTGACAAGCCCCCTGCGAATAATATCATTAAGGGCGGCATGGCGTGATATACGGCCAGCGCTACGCGAGCAAGACAGCCCGTGGTGACCATATTTATCTACGTACTCCCCACAGCGACAACGATGAAGAAGGCTGGTCCTGGCACCCACCCGCAAATAAACTGTAAGACTAAGCGTGGTATTGGTCATTAAGGTACCAATATGAGACGATGGCATAGCCTGCAGCCAGTGACCGGACTCCTTCGCAGAGACAGCTAGCAACCGCGCACGATCCAAATCGGTAACGCTGGATGATAAAAGTGAATGCCAAATTGAATTACAAAGTGGCTTATTCCACTGTCTCTGAGAGCGAGTTAAGATTGGAGGGTCGGAACCCGGGCAGGCCAACAGCCAGGCATTTCTGGCCTCACTCAAATACGTCACCTCAACAGATCCTAAGGCTAAGACAGTAATAGACCTGCTGAGGATTTCCGTACTATATACTGAGGACAAAAATGCCGGGAGAGTAAGATCGGAAATCCACATCCACGGAAATCAAAAACCCAGACTACCTAAACAAATCCGTAAAGTAGCGTGGGTCCATACCCGATCCTCTTCAAAAGGACAGTTTAATTTTTTTGTTAAACAACACCGAATTAAATCATCCAAAGTTGTCAAATGGCTTTTAAAGTTAAATAATTGAAAACAATGAAGAAAATAAGTAAATTTGGCCGCGAAAAGGCAAAAACGCATAATGAAGAATGCCAAATGTGAGTTAATTTTGAAGATTCGATCAGAGGATCACGGAATTTTTTAATTTTTTCATCCACGGAACTGGGTATGGCTTCGTCCAGAACGGGGGCACCGAGAAGGTACAGAGATTCCTTAGACAGTACCTTAATATTAGATGCCAAAATACTAAATTTGTTAGTAATGAGGTTCGTTCGAGCCTCAGACACTGAGTCTGAAACAAAGATTTCACACTTTGAGATCGAATCTGCTGTACCCCCCAAAGTGCCATCATCCATATACCAGATATTACATTTGGAATTTAGAGTACATCTGATGGATTGCCAAACTAAATATAGAGGGACCAAGAGGGTCACCTTGTTGACATACAACAGCTGAACAAATAGGATGTTTATTATATAATAATTTGGATGGTTGTCCATAACATTGAAAGACTTACGGGTAAATTTCTAGAATGTTGTTTTGTACTTGGGTCAACAAAGCAGCTCTGAATTGAAAGCATTTTTGACATCCACCTTAAGCAAGACCTCACCTCCGTTCTGCAGTAAAAAGGTGCGTGCCGCGTGGACGGCTGCCTCACAACCATCCTTTGAGCCAAATCCGATGCAACGGCAGCAAATTTTAGAAGCGATACGGCGGATGGTAGAGCCTATCGCTATAGGCCGACTGCCACCATCTTTTTTATTAAAATAAAATAAAACAAATACAATAATTAAGGTCACGAATATTATACGAGTCTATGTTTTCGTAGATTTAAATAATTTAGATAAATTAGTCGGGCACGGGCTACAGTTAGATAAAATTATAAGTCATAAAAGTATTTATAGAAGCAATTGAAGGTTTCTTAATATTTTCTTAATTTTAATGAGCCTGTATTAATGTCAAGCCCGTCTTAAAGTAGATATTTTTAGATTCTCTCCATTTAGAGAATGCCTATCTATATACTACTTATAATAAAACTGTAACAGGTCCAATTCTTTACATTGAAGATATTTTGAAAATTATATTTGGAGGGCATTCTATAACCGATACTGAGGCCGAAAATGTATTTTTTTTAATTTTTGTCTGTCTGTCTGTATTCAAATTCAAATTCAAAATTCTTTATTACGCATAGGCCTCACGGGGGCTCTTACATATTGTCATTTTTTACAACTACCACCGGATCGTAACGCGGCCTCCACTGAGAAGATCCGGCAAGAAACTCAGCGGGCTTGTCTTTTTTCAATTAAATAAGATTTTTTTTAAACAAATTTACAATAAATATATCTTAAACTATAAGCTTGCAAGAGTACTGCAGTTCAAGCCCACGCAGCTTTATCCTCCAGGTAATCCGAGATTTTATAATAGCCCTTTTTAGACAAATGGCTCTTAATGGTAGTTTTAAATTTTTTTATTGGTAGATCTCGTATATCCTGGGGCAGTTTATTATAAAAACGTATACCTTGTATCACGGCTGCGCATCACGCCGAAACTACTGAATGGATTCAAATGAAACTTGGCATGATTTGAGATCTTACTATGAGGTAGGACATAGGATACTTTTTATCCCGTAATCTAGCACGGTTCTTTTGGGAGAGCGGATTAAAGTCAAAATGGGTACTTGGTTATACGCTTGGTCCGATTTTATCAATTTTTCTTTATAATATAATAAATATTAGGAAGGGAACACTCATAGAGAGTTGTTATCAAGGTTTTGTAATCGATCGGGTTAAGCAACGTTAGGTAAGGTCATTAAATAGATGGGTGACCGTTTAACGCCATTTGAACTAAACGGGTCCATGCTTCGGAGAGCAAGTAAAAAGTGGGTCCCAGTTTTTAACCGACTATAAAAAAGGAGGATATGTATTCGATGCGAATGTCTGTTATTAAAAGTTTAGTTAAAGTAAAAATAGCGCAGGCGGAGCTGCGTGGGTCAGCTAGTTATATAAATAAGTCCACCGATCGTAATATTTACTTTATTTTTGTTATACATTTTTCGAATACAGTAACAAATACAAAACATGAACGTTATTAATCATTAACTTTCAAAGATACATTCTTATAAAACATACCTTAGTTTTGTTTTACATTAAAATAACATAAGTAATATTTACATTTTTTATACCCAATAAAGTTACAGCTAGCGTACTTTTAATAATATAAGTCTATTTCATTAAAAGTTACCAAGACTCTGCGAACAAAATAAAATGACTATCCTATTTGATCTTTAAAACAATGAAAAGAGAGACGTAGAGAATTAAAAAGAGTATCTATTAATTTCAGGTTCAACTTACACTGATATTTTCATTGTTTCTCAAAGATATAGTATTTAAAGTAATATATATAAAAAAGAAAAAATATCTCGTCTCGAGTGACGACATTGCAAATATTCATATTCATATAAATTTATTGCACTCCATAATGTTAACGAGGTCTTAAATTAGTGGCATAAAGCAAAGTACAATTATGGAACCTGTAAGGCACAGCAGAAATGTAAATAAAATTAAAATTATGGTACAAAAATGTTGATACCTATATAATTAATGATAACATTGGTGAGGCGTGTCGCTTACCAACAAGGAAATAATAAATAATAATAATGTCCTCCTGGCCGATACGACCACAGCGGCCAATCTTTTACACGATCAACCATGTACGCAGGAGATATTATAGTGCACAAGTGTTTGCGTAGACACAAGTGCACTCTCTTCCTTTATACTTCAAAATCCGATGGGACGGGAGACCGACACGACCGGGGAGAGGTTAGGCGCAGGACCGGCTTTTAACATGGCCATGCGACGCATGGATCATCTTACTTTACGGACAATCAGGTGGTCGGCCTGCATTGTCCTAGACAGTAAGGAACAACTACACAAATTGGTTGCCTCCCGCAGGATTCGAACCCGCGACCTCCGGTTTACAAAGCAATCCCACTGCGCCACGGAGGCTACAAACAAGCAAATATCTTCTCATCAAATTACTAAGTTGCATTGAATAAACAAGTAAAGCTTTCTGTTCCGTATTCTCTCTTTCCGTAAGAATACCTTATTAACATAGTATGTATACATAAATTGCAGCTAATGATACTCCCGTCATTAGTAATTATTTTATGATTCTTATTAAGAATATTGTGATACGTTTAATTCCAATTAATAACTTACATGTCTTATATTTTATTGTGTGTTTAACCAACCATAAATATTCGGCAAGTATCAATAAAACATAACATTATAGCTCAATGATTCGGTACTTACGCTACATTTAACATAAATCTAGAAAACGATAAGTAGAACTGACGTTAAGTTTCCCTCATTTCACATAGTGAGAACGCAGGGAACACAGAAGAGACTAAACGAGACGACTACACGACGAGGGACTAAACGAATCCATGAATATTGACAATAGGCATGATGACTAATTTTGAAAAAAAAATACTCTATAATGTACTTACGGGTCTACTATTGCCGAAAATCATCATATTTTTGTATTAAATTTACAATTAATAGCAATATTTTCCATTTTTAAAATAGAGTTTGAATTTCGTTCCAAAACGATGGCCGGTGCATGGCGCCATTTTGTGACGTCACTACGGTGTAAATAAACATCTGTCTGTAGGTATAAAAGTGAATCATTGTATGAAAGAAAAAGTTGAGATGACAGTTTGACAGTTGTTTATTTACACCGGATTGACGTCATTCACTCTGATCAGCGTTTATTACAACATGGCGATTAGCTGTATTTAAGTAATTTATTTGCTTGAATATCACGAAAATCTCTCTATTATTATGAAAATGAATGAGATGCATTTTTGGAATCAGTGCAATCTGTTCTTGAAACGAACGCAGGACGGGAAAAATCTATAAATTAAAGGCCGGGCCGCAGCTCGTGTTCGTCATAACACATTTATTCGCAAACTGGTCTAAAAAACAAAATACTCTTGCAAACAAAATATATAAAATGTTCCACTATAAATTTGAATTATAAAATAATTATAAAAGTGGCCAAAAAGGTTTGCAACGATGCAGGTCGCCAACAGTTCTAATATTTAAAACCACAGATTTATTGGTATTGTGTTGCAGTCATCATGCCTATTAAGTTGTTAGATTTGTGTTTGTGGTAGTGACATAAGCTATATATTTTTCTTTAATAATGCGGCCGCCAGTCGATAGTCGTCGTGTCGTGCGGTCATCGTTTTATCGCGAAAACATCAATATGAAAACGTCAAATGAAAAGTCTTAACAAGTCCAGTTGAACTATATACAAATATAATGTATACCATACATACACATGTACCACACATATACGTTTTATGTAAGTATAATGAAATTGAAGACCATTTCATTAGTCAACTGTCGGGCTTTTTGTGCTCTTAAATTTTTTTCTTATTTGACCAAGCTTTTTTAAGATTTTAATTTATCAGAAATACGCTTATTTTAAAGTGTTTATATATTGCAGCTAGCAGGAGCATGCAATATTAAATTGTTCTTAAATATTCATTACTCGATTTTAAAACTTAACATAATTTCTTTTTCGTTTCAAAGTATAGGTAATTTTAGTAAATTTAAATGCAGACTTTTCTAACAAGCAAATAGGTTCTGACGTAAGTAGACAAGGTGGGATCAACAAAAAAGAAATTTGAATGTAAAATGCAAATGAACATTAAAATACGTCTGCTAAAATAGCGTTTAATCCGCTTACAAAACAAGGTATTTTTATTGTGACTTAATATTTTTATTTGTTGTATATTTTTATGCCAAAGTTTTTTGTTCCTTTATTATGACATTAAACGGTTTCTTTGTTTATTTTCAAAATTTCTTTATACAATGATGTGAATAACTATATATAATTTGCATAAGTATAAGAACGTTGTTTTTTTTTCACCATTAAAATGTATTAATTCTATTGGGTCCAGCCAAATGACCAAGCTCAATCGACGACGGCAGTGTGATCTCATCAAAACCAGGAAATATTGAGAGAGCTCGAGAGGTTTTACGGATAGTTGTACAAATCGACACGAAAACCCATTGCCAGAGCAGCTCGGATCACCAGATCCAAACTAACCTGACCCCATTGATATTATATCTAACGTTTGTGGACTACGAGAAAGCCTTCGATTCAATCGAGACCTGGGCGGTATTGCAGTCCTTCCAGCCATGCCACATTGATTATAGGTGTATCGAAGTATTGAAGTATTTGTATAGCAATGCCACTATGTCGACCCAAATACAGGACAAGAGCACGAAACCGATCCCTTTGCAGAAAGGTGTGAAACAGGGAGATATTATTTCTCTGAAACTGTTCACGAACGCATTGGAGGACGTTTTCGAGCTCTTGGAACGGATTCGGCATCAACATTAATGGTGAATCCATCACTCACTTTTGTTTTGCCGATGACATAGGTAGTTATTATGGCAGAGTCGCTGGAGGACCTCAACTCGTACGATGCTCAACGACCTCAGTATCGTTTCCCAGTAGGTGGGTCTTAAGATGAACATGGACAAGACGAAAATCATGTCTAGGTTAGTTTGGATCTGGTGGTCCTAATGTCCATGCTGCACCCGTACCGGTAGTTGTTGGGAACGATACCCTCGAAGTTGTTGACCACTGCCTGGACAGGACCTAGGACAAATTATCCAGTTAGGTCGGTCCAACTTTGACCGCGCGAATAATCCAACTCGTCCGAAATACCGCAGTGCCTGAAGACGAAGGTTTTTCACCAGTGTGTGTTGCCAGTGATGACATATGGTATTGAGACGTGGTCCCTAACTGCTGGCTTTTTAGAGAAGCTCAGAGTCACACAATGAGCTATAGAGAGAGCTATGTTCGCAGTTTATTTGACAGAATCCAAAATGTGGAGATTCGCCGAAGAACTAAGGTCACCGACATAGCTCTCAGAATTTGCAAGTTGATGCGGCAATGGGCAGATCACATCGCTCGAAGAACCGATAACCGATGGGGAAGAAAATTTCTTATGTTTTCGAGTGGCGACCACAAACCGGAAGACGCAGAGTAGGCAGGCCTCCCACTATGTGGACAGACGACATTGTGCGCGTCATAGGCAACCGGTGGATGCAAATAGCCAATTGTCGTTCATTGTGGCGGTCTAAGGCCTATGTTCAGCAGTGGACGTCCTCCGGCTGATGATGATAATGAATGTATGCTGTTTGTGTTCCTATTTAATAAAATATATTGGTATGAATTTCGAAATTTAAAAAAACTCGACATGGGTGAACGAACTCTTAAAATGACTCCTGCGCCATATTCAGACCCTGATCAGTATCTGTCTACTAACTATTCGTCAAGATTAAGCCATAGATTTAAAATTCGGTAGGTCCTACATTAAATGGAGCAGAGTTCCTGTTACCACCTTCCTGCTTGCTCCCATCACCAGACTCTCATCATCATTTTTCTACATAGCCCTATGTAGAAAATTTCGAGACGCTCATAGCCAGTTGTAACCACTGTTTGGTAAACGATCAGTTGGGTAAGCAACGTTAGGCAAGGTCAGTCCTTAGATGGGTGACCGTTTAGTGGCATTTGAACTGAGTGTCTCCGTGCTTCGGAGGGCATGTTAAAAGTCGATCGCGGCTATTGTCATCTAGACAGCAGTCATTAAGCTAAGTCAGAGGCCTAAGGGCAGCTTAAAAACTCTGATACCAGGATGCATACGACAAAAAAAAAGTGAAATTTCTCCACTCCTCGTCGCTCATAAATATTTGAATTTCGAATGTTATAAGAATATAGATGTTTCTAAACATAAAGAAACTCATTTTTTTTTCATCATCATTGATTACAAAAAATTGGCGACAAATCGCGTGTCAATTGTATTTTATTTATCCGTCCGTAGCAAAAATGGAATTAACGCGAAAACAGTTCAGGGTGATGACTTTAAAAGTTCACTAACTCCGCAAGACTGCTGCTCGTCTTCAAAATGCTTTTTGAACCGTATTTTGACGGGCCCGTTGGTCTAGTGGTTAGACACTCTGGCTGCTACCATGTGATATTTTTATTTTCCCAAAAATTTAAGATTTGTTGAGAGGGCATGACATCTACGGGGCCGCAAGCGGCCGTGGTAGCTTGTTTTTGCGCACGCTTGACGGTCCTCATGTTTTCAAAAATGGTTTGACCGACTAAAAAAGTGTTTGAAATGTAATGCAGTAAATGTACTTCGTAAAGCAGTATAGTATATTATGATACAAGTGAGCTGAGTTGCTCATTACATACGAGGCTGTGGTTTGCAGCCCGAGCGGTAGGTGAGAGCGTAATTCAGCCGAGTGTGCGTAATGAGCAGAGCTCACGAGTTTCATACGACCTTTTTCAACACATTTGCCAGGTAAAAATAAAATAACTAACCACACAGCGACAAATACGGCAAAAACAAAATATGAAAATTATGTATGGGTCATGGCGCGCGCATATATACTTTAAAATTATAATGTTATGTGCTAAAATGCAAATATTTTATAACAAATTATTTTCAATATAAAATTTTTCTATTCTAACCTTGTAGGCATTATTCACAATTCTAATAAACTAGTATTAGGAATTATAGTTGTCGTCAAATAAATTGTGGGTAGGAAGGATAGCCGAACCCGTCACTGCTCTAGCGGCACCGTGGTCATTCGTTTCACAGATCTCATACAGTGCGGAAGTCTTAGTGAAGTAGCTGCGTCTTGGTGATTACAATGTATTCCTGTTACAGGAGTGTGGTAATAATACTTCAGAGGTATGTTCAGTTCTTGTTATACTAAGGTGCTCCAGAGACAATGGTTTCTGGACAGCTTCTCTTTTTTAGTAATCCTACCTAGGATTGCTAATACTAGATAATATTTGCATACAAAAAGAAGAAAGCGTCCTTTGTGAACTGATACCTACTAACTTTGTTAAGTATCTTTGTAAAATATGTCATAAAAATATATAAAACAATATAGAATCTTGTAGATACATAAGTTAAATTGAGTTTTGTTTTATAAACAATATAATATAAATTAAAAAAATTCTTATATAAAAATATTCAATCGTTAATGTTCATTTGACACAAAATGCCCAACCACGTACATGCCATCGTTTTAAACATGTTTTTAAAATTCATAAAGTAATATTCCACTTGAAAAAAATAGACATCCGAGCTTGATCGTTATCATAAAATAAAATGGAAAGGAAAAATATAGCATATTGTTGGAATATTACAAAATAGATAGCAAACTGTGTATAAAATAAAATAGGAGAGGTTACATTACATTGCACATAAAATATTTTTATGATACGAATACCTGAGGTGCCGATCTCAAGCTGTTTATTATGTATATGAGTCTTAAATTTCATTACTTTATGCATAATTTTGCCATTCTCTATAGGTTTATTTTCAAAAGATTTCGCCTCCTTTAAAGGTGTTAAAAAATAAAACACATCCAATGACTTGTTCTGCAGTTGTTAATTAATTAACAACCAAATGCCACAACGCCTAAAATAAACAAAACTTAACAATAAATATTACTTTTACCATTAAAGTAAATCAATTACCCTAATTGCGTAGTCTGGTGTTAGCAACCGGTTTCAAGCTGTTTTCTTTCATAAAAATAATAATCTGATTATGGTTATAAATTGATTGAAACCGGTTCCACTCTGCGAAATTACGAAGCCTTAAAGGTCATCAAATTAATTTATTGAATGGTATACAATGATTAATGTTGAGACCTTTCTTGTAATTGAAATAAAATTAATTTTACCAAGTATTGAATTCATTAAGAACCTAGAAACCTAAAACCGTAAAATTAGTTTTATTTAATGTTGTAAATATTAATCAAAAATTTGCGGGTACGCTGTAAAATATGTATATACTGCCATACCTTATGCAAACTAAATGTCTGCTCAGTCCCTATTGTATATAGCGTAATAATACATATCTTAATGATTAACTGATCAGTCTATAATTACCCTCACATTCACATACAAAGGCAATTACGTGGTAATATGTGCAAGTAATGTTTCACTGCTTAGCCCCTATGAAACATAGCGTGATGTTTTATATACCAATTTAGACCCCTACTTCTACACAACACATCAGTGAAAGTCCTATCAGAATCCATCCACGGGTTTTCAAATGATACCTGGACGAACAGAACGACAGACAGACAGACAGACAGACAATAATTCCAAAAAAAAATGTTTTGGCCTCTATGTCGATAGTATAGTATCCCCACATATAAATTTTGGAAAAATATTTAATGTACAGAAAAAGTGCTCTTTGAGTTTTATTATAGTACTAGCTGACCCACGCAGCTCCGCCTGCGCTATTTTTACGTTAACTAAACTTTTAATAACAGACATTAGCATCGAATACATAACCTCCTTTTTTATAGTCAGTTAAAAACTGGGACCTACTTTTTACTTGCTCTCCGAAGCACGGACCCTTAGTTCAAACGGTCACCCATCTATTTAATGACCTTACCTAACGTTGCTTAACCCGATCGATTACAAAACCTTGATAACAACTCTCTATGAGTGTTCCCTTACTAATATTTATTATATTATAAAGAAAAATTGATAAAATCTGACCAAGCGTATAACCAAGTACCCATTTTGACTTTAATCCCCTCTCCCGAAAGAACCGTGCTATATTACGGGATAAAAAGTATCCTATGTCCTACCTCGTAGTAAGATCTCAAATCATGCCAAGTTTCATTGGAATCTATTCAGTAGTTTCGGCGTGATGCTCAGCCGTGATACAGACAGACAGACAGACAGACAGACAAAAATTAAAAAAAATACATTTTCGGCCTCAGTATCGGTTATAGAATGCCCTCCAAAAATAATTTTCAAAATATCTTCAATGTACAGAATTGGACCTGTTACAGTTTTATTATAAGTATAGACTAGCTGACCCACGCAGCTCCGCCTGCGCTATTTTTACGTTAACTAAGCTTTTAATAACAGACATTCGCATCGAATACATAACCTCTTTTTATAGTCGGTTAAAAACTGGGACCCACTTTTTACTTGCTCTCCGAAGCACGGACCCGTTTAGTTCAAATGGCGTTAAACGGTCACCCATCTATTTAATGACTTTACCTAACGTTGCTTAACCCGATCGATTACAAAACCTTGATAACAACTCTCTATGAGTGTTCCCTTACTAATATTTATTATATTATAAAGAAAAATTGATAACATCGGACCAAGCGTATAACCAACTACCCATTTTGACTTTAATCCACTCTCCTAAAAGAACCGTGCTAGATTACGGGATAAAAAGTATCATAATATGTCCTACCTCGTAGTAAGATCTCAAATCATGCCAAGTTTCATTTGAATCCATTCAGTAGTTTAGGCGTGATGCTCAGCCGTGATACAGATAGACAGACAGACAGACAGACAAAAATTTAAAAAAATACATTTTCGGCCTCAGTATCGGTTATAGAATGCCCTCCAAAAATAATTTTCAAAATATCTTCAATGTACAGAATTGGACCTGTTACAGTTTTATTATAAGTATAGATAGATTTTAGGCGAAGGTCTGTTAGGAAAGTACTATCAGCTGAACAGAATTTGAGAATTTCTTCTCCAAGGATCACTTTTATCCACTTAAACGCCGTTCTGTGATATAAGCTTATCGCAATAAACATGACAGCTGTTTTGAATTTCGGTCTTCAGTGAAATTAGTTTTCACCGACCCAAGTTTGGGTTACATTAAAGTTAAGTTCTTTAGTTTGATGAAAAAGGAAGACATGTGAAAGTGGATCAAACATTACACATTCTAATATATTCTATACATGAAAAGACTGTTTCTGTAGTTTAGTGAAAGGTTGGATTGATGGTGATACTAGTCGCTCGTTTGTTCAAGCGGACTCTTGAATTATTAAGGTTTCCTTTGGCGACGTCCGAATGGGTCCAGAGTCCATAGAGTCGGTGAGGGTCACCATTAAGGTTTTGTTGGGTAAAAGTCTCACATAACCCGACCTCAGTCGTATCAATAGCAAAATAAGGTATCACTTGAGTGTCATATATTCTGGTGGCAAGTAAAGGCGTGAAACGGTGTAAGGTGATGATATAAACAGTTTTGGCCACGGCGACCACTTTAACGCTGTTGCAAGTAACGCTCGTGCGCTTTCATATAGCTAAAAACATATTTTTGTAAAGGTGCGTGCGTGCAAGCGTAAGGAACGTGAGCACGCCATCGATATAGCGATATACTATGGTCATTGGTAGTCGGACTCTTAGGTCATCGCGTTTCGCATCAAGCTCAGAACGACGACGACATTCAATTTCGGTGGTTTTCGTTTTTACCAAAGCTCTCCACTTCTCACACCGACTTGAAACGCCAGTTGCCAAGGTTTCTGATCACCGTTTTCATACTGTGTATAGTGCATTGTAGGTGGAGAAACTACTGGGTCCAAGACAATTATCAGCTATAGCCTCAGTGCAATTGCTCGAGATAGTCTATGGGCAGCATGTCTGTACATCTTATTAGACATATGCAACTTTCTTAGCCCATATAAATAAGGGTGAATTTTCAGCGCGGCTGCAACGCTGCAGGCACTGCTTTGTAAATCCATATGAATCAAAAACATGCAACTGTGGCCGCGGTGCAAATTTGAAGACATCCTAAGTCTCTTATGACTTAGGATTTGTGAAACTATATCATAGCGCCGGTTGAGTTATCAATAACATTGTTCTTCTTCCATTACTAGTAACAACGAACACTCGTGTCAGATAAGTAGGTATCATGAATTTCTATGAGTGAATCGTCTTGAGTAGGTACTACACTTAAGTCTAGCTCGATAAAATTCACAAGTACTTTCCTTCAAAAGAAAAATTATAACGGCCCATTAAATAGGCTCGCCTTGTTGACCTTTACATAATCTGACAATAAATACACCTAATAACTCACGATTTTATCCCGAAAAAGGTGATTTTGGCCGTCACCCGTCGTTCTTTTGGCCGCTTGATATTCGGAATGCGCAGTTTTGGTTGCTTTTTTATTGTCCAAACTTGATAGATGGCGCCCCTATCTTCGAACACATTTTGTACACGCCTCGCCTCCAACGATTATATTCCAAATAAATATCGTTAAGGTTTGCCATTTGGTTTTTGAATGAATTTGTTTTGCCGTAAAGATAAAATTAATGCAATTACTTTCTTTATTATTATTCTTAAACATAAAGACTAATGTACAATAACTTAACTAATGTACATACATATGCTGAAGCCTCCGTAACATAAGGCTTCTTCCTTTAAAACCCGGAGACCATCGCTCCAATCCTTGGAGTAACAAAAATTGTACGTTGTTGAAATTAAATTAACTTTACCGATTATATCGCGGTTTATTTTTTCTTCTTTTCTTTCGATATAACTAAGATTCATAATTCATAATTTGTTATTATGCACTTACAATCTATGTTAGTAGGCAATATACAAAATAAATAACAATAAACTAGACATGGAGTGAGATCCAATGTCTCAATATTGGACAGTCGAACCTGTCTGCCCACACCTTTAGAAGACTGTTGGAACTGTTTCGGACACGGTGGAGCATCGAAGCAGCCCTTTTTCTAAGGATGGCATGAAAGCCATCCGTGCGTGCTTCGGCAAACATGCCTGATGCGCTACAGTATCTCGGCAGTCCCAACAGCATCCTAAACATATTATTATATTGAACACGAAGGGCACTGAGTGTTCCCTGAGTACAGTCGACCCATAGGCTGCACGTGTAAAATGTCTGGCAATAAGCTTTAAAAAGAGTGATTTTCACTTCCTTTGTACAACGCGCGAACCTACGGGCCAACATATTCCCCCGGACAGCCAATGCCCTTCGTTCCCTCTCAATATCTACGTTATCCCTGAGATCCTCCGAGACCCAGTGACCCAAGTACTTATATGAGGAAACTCTATTCAGTGCCATACCATTCAGCCACACAGGAGGCACTGTGTCCACACTGTGCTCACGAGGTTGAAAAACCAAAATTTCACTTTTGCTTACATTGTACTTGAGCCCATGGGCCCCAGCATACGCCTCACACATCTGCACCATTTTTCTCAAACCGCTAATTGAAGGACTCAGCAATACCATATCATCGGCGTAGCTTATATTGTTTACCATAGTGCCATCAATCGAACAGCCGATTTTGGAGTTGCTGAGTCCCTCAATCAGCTTATTTATGTAAAAATTAAAGAGTAAAGGAGACGTCAAACCGCCCTGTCTCACTCCACACTCCAAATGGTACTCCGCGGATATGACGTTTGACCATTTTACAACATTAACCTGGTTGTTGTGCCAATAGTGAAAGAGAGTAATTATCTCCTTGGGGAGAGAGGTTTCGCGACTCAATTTAGCCCAAAGCAGGTCATGGGACACCAAATCGAAAGCTTTCGATAAGTCCAAGAAACATGCGTATACAGGTGTTTTCCTGGACGTATAATACTGGACTGTTTGCTTTAGACACATGATAGCGGATTCAGTGGAAAGTCCGGCTCTAAAGCCGGAAAGCCCTACGCAAAAATTACACATTGAAACGAAATTAACTTTCAATGTGTAATATTTGCGTAAATATCAGAAATCATTGTATATTTGTTCCTTAGGGATAGATTAGGAAAATAAGAGAACGTTGTGATGATCTCTCCCATCGGATTGCGAGACTAATGAAAGAAAGTTCACTTGTATCTACAAAAGCACATTTGCTCTATATTATTCTCTTCGTAGTTGGCTGATCTTATACACACTTGGAAATAATATTGTCGCTAAAACTTTATATACTAACAAGTAAACGAAGCTAAAAAAAATTAGCGTACCTATCAATTTTTCAAATTTTTATAAATATTTTCGTAAATAATAAGGATGTATCAGAAATGTATTTATAGTTTTATATTGAAGTATGGATACCCGAAGAATTTTCAAGACGAGATCTTATAATTTAATTTAGTATTATTTAGCACAGCAAGCTTAATTAACTGTTTATATTCGAAGCGAACGATTAATTTAACGGATGTCACGTAAAAGGAACAAAATTCACCAAGGCTTCACCGTACTTCGAAGTAATCCCACTTTGAACCGTTCATTCATAATGTTTCATGAATAAATTACGAACTAGTTTCAGAGAATAAAACGTTGTTTTATTATTCAGTAACTTATTTCAAAAAGGTTGTGAAGTTGCTCTGGACAATGATTCTTATAGAGCAACATATAGCACAATAAATCTCAAATCAAAAGTTATGAACCGAATATTTGAATGTGAAATTTCATAATGCACGAACTACATTTGCAAATGTCAGATTCAGAAAGAATTACTTCAAATAAAAAAAACATTAAGTAAATTCATGATATATTTTTGCTAATGTTTTAATTAATGGCAGCTGCAGTGCCATTTATAACTGGAGTGATCACAAAAACAATAAATTAAAAAAGTCAATCTGGGCGGATTCCAAAAATATTTAATATTTTGGTTTCCGGTTTAACCAACCAAACCAAAAGGAACCAAAAAGGATTATGACCCTTTCATTTAAACTCTGATTTGTTAAATTTGGATTTTATGCTGTCCATAACTCCCCACCCCACAGACGGGACCGTAATAAGTTTATTAATATGGAGATTTTTTTATGCAACGATGTTTTACTCTAGCAGTACTACTACTCTACAGTACCAGTTAGCATGACGCCAAGTGACATATACCTGTCCATATACTCTGACATACTTGTCATCTCAGCCATTAGTTGTTAGATTTCTTGGGCCCAAACAATTATCTAGCTTCAGAGCCCTACACACCAGAACACAGCAGCACATAGTACAGAAAATATAATACTCCGGCGTTACCTTACCTAGTACTATAAGATACAGCTTGAACAGTTGTCAGGCATGAAGTAATGTTCATAATACTGAAACATCGTAAATAGAAGAATTAAAATAGACCTCTCGTGGTACTTCAATCTAAGTTTATCGTCGTAACTTTGTCCCCGCGCCGTAATATTCCGAAGACGTAAACAACCCTCATCGGAGAACATTAAAACTGCAATAACATTAACAAAAGGGGGAAGACTGTCTGTAAAATTGTTTTGATTGTTTTTCAAGCTCTTTGTACAGTCTTGCAAATAATAAAACAAATAACAGTCAAAATGCACGGTTAGTTATTTCAGAATAGAACAAATCAACAAGAGATTTTTGCCGTTGTTTATTTTTAAGAATTGAGGTCTATTGTTATAAAAGGAACTCTCATTAATGTTATGTGATAATCTGTGTTTTAATACACGTAGTATATAAAATATTTCCGCCTCCCAGTAGGTGGACAGGCGACATTGTACGCGTCGCAGGTAACCGGTGAATGCAAATAGTCAATTCTCATTCATTGTAGCGTTCTTCCGGCTGACGACGATGATGAAATATATTGGTATGAAAAGGAAATAAATATGAATCTATAATTATGGCAGGCAGAAATTTAGAACTTTTTGTACCATTTTCCTTATCAGTGCTGTCACGCAACCAGTGAGTTGGCACCTCACAATGCTACTAATGTAATGGCCAAGTTTGATCAATTCTAATTATGCAATACTGTAGTGTACTGGTAAATTGTGTAAAGTTGTGGGTAGACAAGTTTATCGTCTCAAGCGGGCACACTACGCAGGCACTGAGTGGGGATGTGAGAAAGACATAAAAGCCCCTCTAGTGTAGGAGGGGAGTTCAGTCGAGTGTTAACCACTGTGCGGGTCAGACGTGGTGTGTGCGTTAACGAGCCGATATAGTGTAGTGTTAATATTAACAAATATAGTGAACTCTACATGGCGACGAGGTGAAAAACGTGAGTAATTATATATTTTTGATAAATAAAAGTGCAATTTAAATTAAAAACAAATAAGTGGCGTGGACGAAATACTTTATTACGTGATAAGTTAATAAAATTAATCATAATAAACTATTTTTGAATAATTGAAAGTGACAAAATAAGTATTTGATCATATAATTACATACAATTAAAATCTTTTCACTTTTTGGAAAAATAATATTCAAGTGATAAGTGAACATAATTAAACAAAAACAGAAAAAAAAAACAGAAGTGTGAAGTCAAACGATTATCTCAATTCTCAAGTAGCCTCTATCTTGACATGGTCTAAAGATTACCTTTTGGAAATTATATTTTTACATGTAAAAGTGAACATACCTACAAAAAAAAAAAACAGTGAAGTCATGATTATCTCGATTCTCAAGTAGTCTCCTCTATCATAACGAGGTCAAAGGATGGCGACCATTTTGTCATAATATCTTTCGCTTCAGACAGATGATTTAGAATACTTTAGAATAGCTTGGTAAAAAAAAAAAAAAAAAAATACGTGCAAAGGTGCGTACGTACAGTATGCGGGTTTAAACACAAAATCTTTTCTGTAGAATATCAGAACTTTAGTTGTCAGAACCTGGGCTTCTTTATAAAAATACCTTGATACCGAAAAGGAAGCCGAAAAGACTTAAAAAAAAAAGAGGAAATATTATATATAATAATATATTAACCACAGTTCGTAGTGCCCTTTCCGCAGTTTAAAGAAGCGTTTTGATGCGCTTTCCCAGACAGATAGAATAGCTAATAATTGACTGACCTAAAGGCGTGTAGTTGGTTTTATTATAAGTATGTCCACAACGCCTCTAAAGTTCATAAAAATGGCACCTGTCCTGATACGCGCAGCTAAACCACAAATGTAAACGCTAAATAAAATTTCTATATACTTGCATATTATATTAACAATGAATGTCTCTGGGGCTATTATATCCCAGATTAGATTTTCCCACAAAATTTGCTTAAGGTTGTGAGGTGAACCTAATAAAATGTAATTGCATATATGAATGATTAATGGGTATAGATGAAACATAAATTCAATGATCACTCATAATTGTTATACGAGAAATACTACTTATAAGTAACTAGTCCCAATAGAAGAAATTATTCAGTTATAATGTGTAGGTGTAGAAGGTTAGCAAACCTTATCCTGATCTGTAATGTAAGGGTTGTTTTAAAGTACCTGAGTGCTATTGATTCTAGTATTTAATTTGCAGTACCTAACCTAAATGGTATTACTTACTTATATAAAATTTTGCTAAGGACATTCAATAAATTATGTAGGGCGGTGTCAAATTTCTAATGGGTGTTTGAATACCGTGCATTCATTTGCGATGGTTCAAATACCACGCATTAAATTGCGAAGGTACCATACAAAAAGTGGTTCACATTAAATTGTGAACAGGCATTAAATTGCGAGGGTTTAAAGACCGTGCATTAAATTGCGAGGGTTTAAATACCGTGCATTAAATTGCGAGGGTTTAAATACCGTGCATTAAATTGCGAGGGTTTAAATACCGTGCATTAAATTGCGCAGGGGTGGGTTTAGATATCGTACGAAAAGTGGTTCACATTGGATTGTGAACGGGCATTCAATTGCGAATAAGGGTTTATATACCTTGCATTAAATCTCAAATGAGTTCAAAATACCGTACAATAAAGTGTATGGTGGAGGCCAATCGGGAGGTAGCAATATCAAGTATTACTGATCCTGATCTGATGGTTACCATGGTAGGACAGAGATTGTTCAAGGACTGTAGTGTCGGTCACGGCATGGGGCATTCATAAGTATACCAAGCGGAAACCTATGCCATAATTGCCAGCATTAAATAAATGCAAAGGAGAAATGTAAAAGGTAAAACCATTTGCATTCTCAGCGACAGTCAGGCAGTACTGAAGGCTCTGAATTCCTTCAGAGTTGCTTCTAAACTGGTCAAAGAACGTGTTACAGGTTTGAACAACTTGGGAAGACAACAATGTCTGCCTTATCTGGGTACCTGGACACGAAGGCGTCAAGGGCAAGGAGAAGGCAGATAGACTAGCGAAGGCCGGCTCTTAGACAACCGAACCATTTGTGGGGTTCCATATGGAATATATCACCAAGCATTATATGCACATGCTAGAAATGAACACATGAAGGAATGGAGGGCAGCGTCAGGCCTAAACCACTCCAAAACATTCTCTAGCACAAGGGGGGACTGAGGGTTTAAATTATTAAACCTAAACAGATCACAAATAAGGCACCTAGTAGGTGCACTCACAGGACATTTTGGTACCAACGAGCATCACACAGAATGAGGCTGAACTGGTAACCCCGCATTGAACATCGACGCAGCCTTCGGATCGGACAACAGCACAGCTTCGCCATCGTTCTCTTCTGCAACAACCAGCGAGTCACAAGCCAGCCAGTATCCCGGCGTCATCGGATGACCAACGCATTGCGAATGCGGATGCAAGCCTGGTCGACCTTCGGCCACAACATGGCACAACACCCCTGCACTATGGCCGGTCCTTGTAAGAAGAGCGCATCCCTCTCACCGGTACGCCTAGCAGCCGTCAGCCATACCCACTGCACACCTCGACTCACTGAAGACGTAGCAGCATCAGCTTCGACTCACTGGAACTGCATCCACTGGTATTGGCACAGCGACTGGAACACAAGGACGAGCTAGCAAAAGAAGACGTTCATCGACTTCCAGTCTTCGGGGAGAGTGATGTGGCGACTCGACATGACCGGATGGCGCCACATGTGGTACAGCGATGCGATGAAAAGCAAGCAGCATCACATACAACGCGATACATGACGACACCTCCGATTCCTGAATCTCGCAAGTGAAGTTTCTCAAACGTGGAGAATATATACAACATCCCGACATCAACTGTAGGGGGCTTCGGCCCTGACCGAGCATCACACCTCGCTCGGTCGGAGGATTCTCCCTTTGGTACGTCGTTGCATCGCTAAAATTTTAATGAACCTTCAGTTTCCTTGAACCTCTTTCGGAACTCGGGTGATACTTTAAGGGGAAAAGTTTGTGTGACTAGATGTTCTAATAATCTGCTCTGTTAATTTTATATAAGTTTAATTTAATAATACTATGTTTTTCGAGTTATTTTCAGAACAATACTAAGTGTTTCGACAGCAAGACTCGCGGAGTAGTTGGGAGGTTTCTTCTCATCGAAGTTAACTGCAAGGGCGTGTTGGCTTAGGCATCTCGGTTCTGATCAGTAGGTAATCTTGATCCGGATGCGTTAGAGTTAGAACTGATTGGCTGTCGTAAGCAGATTTGAATTTGATCTCAACATTTAATGTTAACAGTCTAATTAGTTCCTAGTTTTGGCTTTATTTCACCAGTCCATCAACTCTGTCAAGACTGACCGAGCAAATAAAGCTATGTGAGTATATTCCTCTATGGATCCACACACAGGGAGGCAGTGTCTCGTAGGATGGACGTGCTAGCGATGTCATTGATACGGGTGGCTGACTGACAGCGAAATACGGTGGTCTTATTTGAACTTTTCGGTGGAGGATACAATTGTTATCAATATTACCTATTTAATCGACTGAGTATCATAATAATCGATAATTATCCGGGGAGCAGTGGTAGTGAATCTACTGTAAAGATCCAATGCGACCAACAGATATTACGAGTCTTGTTGTTGTTGCCGCTGTACTTTCTTATTACTCGGGAATGTTCTCTGGTGATATTTCATGTAGTGCTGTGGGTTCGTATCACAGGGTCTTACTAGCTTGTGTTATCAAATCATATAATAGTTATGATCAACACTCTTGTGACTTTAGTTCCTAGGCCGTTGGAAAGTCAGAATAGGAAGCTGGTCGGCTAGGGTTGGCTGTGAGGGAAAGAATAAGATTGGTGTACGCGCGGGTGAACTATTTCCCGCGTCGATGGCTGGTCTTGTCCCCACAAGATTGGCCGGATTGGCCGGTGTGGCAGGAGGATATTATTTATTGCTTTAAACGCAAGCATCTGTGAGTCAACCATGAGTGCAGTTGACCACAGCCGGTACATTTAGAATGTCTGGCGAAATGCTTAAGAGTGCTTCTAACTTCCTTCGAAGAGCACGCCAACTTGCGGGCCAATATATCCTTCCCCGAGTGACCCCGCACTCCCTCTCAATACAAGCCTTATCCTTGAGGTCCCCTGGGACCTGGTGTTTGGTAGAAACTCATTTCAGGGGCACTCGACTAAGCCACGCTGGCAGGAGTAACGAAACGTGCTTTAGATACTCTGAGAATATATAATAAAATAGGTACTTACCTAGTTTAATAAAATGTAATAAATGCTTCTATGTAAAGAATTTAAAATATATATTATTTCAGAAATGCTATTATGAAGTAGATAGTCTTAAATTTCTAACTAGGTAATTAAATTATAATGAATGTCTAGTTTTGACATTAATATTCTTATAATTATCAAAAAAAAGAAAAAAAAGAAAGAGATGTATAAAGGACAGTGTATAATAAGATCAGTTAATGAACATTATTCATTTTATGATAGTTACATACTTGTTATTTTGAGAAACGATTATTAATTTACATTTAAATTAAAAATTAAATTTTCTTTAAAAAGGAAGGGATGTAGTGTACTGGTAAATTGTGTAAAGTTGTGGGTAGACAAGTTTATCGTCTCAAGCGGGCACACTACGCAGGCACTGAGTGGGGATGTGAGAAAGACATAAAAGCCCCTCTAGTGTAG
The DNA here is from genome assembly GCA_911728495.1 of Furcula furcula. Taxonomy (NCBI): domain Eukaryota; kingdom Metazoa; phylum Arthropoda; class Insecta; order Lepidoptera; family Notodontidae; genus Furcula; species Furcula furcula. The sequence goes on from OU452248.1 coordinate 22,262,036, forward strand.
GAGGGGAGTTCAGTCGAGTGTTAACCACTGTGCGGGTCAGACGTGGTGTGTGCGTTAACGAGCCGATATAGTGTAGTGTTAATATTAACAAATATAGTGAACTCTACAAATACATGATTTTTTAGTTTACCTGTACATGGTTTGTACTCGATATTAAATGGCCTTCCCTGGTTAACATGCAAGTACAAAGTAATAAAATGCGAGTACCACATTATACCGTAGCCTCCACGGCGCAGTGGGAAATCACTTGCTTTGCAAACCGGAGGTCGCGGGTTCGAATCCTGCGGAGGGCAACAACTTTGTGTAGTTGTTCCTTACTGGCTAGGACAATGCAGGCCGATCACCTGATTGTCTGTAAAGTAAGATGATCCATGCGTCGGATGGACATGTAAAAAGTCGGTCCTGCGCCTAACCTCTCCCCGGTCGTGTTGGCCATCCGTCCCATCGGATTGTGAGAGGTATAAAGGAAGAGAGAGTGCACTTGTGTCTACGCAAGCGCTTGTGCACTATAATATCTCCCGCGTATCCCGGCCAGGAGGACATTATAATTTTATTTCATTATAACACTAAACTCTACATTTTGTTATCATCATCATCACCAGCCGAAAGACGACCACTGTTGAAAATAGGCCCTTCGAACGCCACAATGAACATTTCGTCGAATGGACATATCCTCGTCTTTGTATCGATACTTCAATACTGAAGGCCGTGACCTCTAATCTGGTCCTGAGATGTCACGGATAGTTTATATCGGATGACGTTTATATAGCCTCGGTGCCAGGACGGAAGGTTGCGGGTTAAAATCCCGCGGGGAGCAACTTTGTGTAGTTGTTACTTACTGCAGGCTTAGCACGATTTGCCAAGACTTTGTAATCTTGACAGTTCGGTGTGGAGTATGACGTAGTTATCGACCTAGCTAATACCGAAAATGACGTTCTACGTCGATAACTACGTCATACTCCACACCAAACTGTCAAGATTACGAAGTCTTGGCAAATCATGCTAAGACTGCTGGTTAGGACAATACAGGCCGATCACATGATTGTCTGGAAAGTAAGATGATCCGTGCTACGGATATGCATGTAAAAAGTCAGTCCTGCGCCTAACCTTCGCCCGGTCATGTTGGTTTTTCGGCCCATCGGATTGCGCATGTAAAGAAAGAGAGAGAGTGCACTTGTATCTATGCAAACACTTGCACACTATAATATCTCCAGCTTAAATGGCTGATCTTGTAAATGTTTATCTGCTGTGGTCGTATCCATAATAATAATAATGAGGTCATCTGCGCGGATACTATAACATTATTATTATTATATCGGATGCTACTTCTACTACTTTACTTACAATCCAAGGCGCTATGAAACTCGTGGACATACAATAAAATATCAAAGTTTGAATCCCACATAAAGGATAACCGCATATCATAATGTAATGTAGTCTGTAACTTAAAATTGAAACTAGTAGTAGTAGTTCAAGTATTTTTTTGTGTACAGGCACTCAATGAGCATGTCCTACATCGAGTGGACGGTGAGACAGTGGGCGGACCCATGACCGCCTACAGCACGATACAATTCACCGTTCAAAGGCATCACTTCGTTAGAGGGAAAATTAAGGTAAGCTACGAGTAGCTTTTGAATTTTAATTTGGTATGTGTAAATAGTTGTATAGCAGTAACAGCTCAGTGGGCGTTAGCCTTGGAAACATGGTGCAGAGGTTGGAACCCCGGCTCGCACCTCTGATTTAATTAATCATGTGCGAATCGTCTTTGTACGATTATTACTAGCTTTCGGTTAAGGAAAACATTGTGAGGAAACCTGCATGTCTGAGAAAGCCTAACTAGCTTTCGAATGACGTGTGAAGTGCGCCAACCCGAACTTGGTCACCGTAGTGGATTATGGCCTAAGCTACTACCTCTTTAGGCCATGCCCAACAATGGGACAAAAACAAGTGTTCTTAAAAAATGTATAAATCAACACAGATATTTATGAAAGATTTATACTGAGTTTGATGGCGCATACAGAGCGATTGTTGCCAACAATCGAAATATGACTCCAAGCTCCAACAAATTGTTGGAGTCATATTGCACACCTCTCCTACAACACCAAGGAATGGATGAGAAATAAGAAGAGTAACAAAGTAGCAAATCTGCCCTCCCGTGTACGGTAACAGCGTAGTGCAGTGTTGCATTAAACAGTTCGGAACGTGTATAATTTGCAGCATGGTGGATTTGACGCTAAAAGCAAATATAGCGATGGCTGTCTAGACGATGTCCCGTTTAGATTCGCTAATGGTATTAAGTTCCATTGAATAGGCGGTGAACTTATTGATGTTTACGTATATGCTACATTTTCTGTTGGCTACGAAAATGCCCAAGTACACACGCACATAGTGCCTAACTGGCATGAAAAAAAACCTTTTTGAATGACAAAATAATGGATGCTCGTCTGGTCTACTTTAGTCAATCAGCTCTAGAAGCTGTCGGTGATTGATCATACCTACTTTCCACTGTGATATTGTTTTCGATAACTTTTTTTTTATTCGTAAATAAATTAATAATATGTAAATTAATAATAATTACACTTGAAATAAAACTACTTTTACGGATTGTATTGCGGTTTATTTTTGACTAGCTGACCCACGCAGCTCCGCCTGCGCTATTTTTACGTTAACTAAACTTTGAATAACAGACATTCGCATCGAATACATAACCTCATTTTTTATAGTCGGTTAAAAACTGGGACCCACTTTTTACTTGCTCTTCGAAGCACGGACCCGTTTAGTTCAAATGGCGTTAAACGGTCACCCATCTATTTAATGTACGTTAGGTAAGGTACCTAACGTTGCTTAACCCGATCGATTACAAAACCTTGATAACAACTCTCTATGAGTGTTCCCTTACTAATATTTATTATATTTTATAGAAAAAATGATAAAATCGGACCAAGCGTATAACCAAGTACCCGTTTTGACTTTAATCCCATCTCCCAAAAGAACCGTGCTAGATTAGGGGATAAAAAGTATCCTATGTCCTACCTCGTAGTAAGATCTCAAATCATGCCAAGTTTCATTTGAATCCATTCAGTAGTTTCGGCGTGATGCTCAGCCGTGATACAGACAGACAGACAGACAGACAGACAGACAGACAGACAGACAGACAGACAAAAATTAAAAAAATTACATTTTCGGCCTCAGTATCGGTTATAGAATGCCCTCCAAATATAATTTTCAAAATATCTTCAATGTACAGAATTGGACCTGTTACAGTTTTATTATAAGTATAGATTTTACTATCCCGACGTTTCAAATGCTTTGCAGCACGCATGGTCACGGGAGGACTGAGATGTTTAACGTCCTTATGTCACAATTATGCCGGTGTACCCTCAGGTCTTCTTAAATATTGTTGTTGGTCCGATCTACGCAGTAAGAGCTTATGAGGCCGTGCACTGTTTTGCTTGGTTTTAGATTTAATTATATTTATCACAGGCTTCCAAGGCGGCGGTAATACCCAACCATCTTCTCTGCTGAAATTAGGATGTTTTTTAATTTCAATAGCCTCACGAATTGACCTTGGTAGAAATCGGTGTCCTTTTGCGAGTATTTGAGGCTTATCAAATGTATGGCACGTGCGATCCTGTTCGCAAACTGCAGACTTCGTAACTGCGATATAATCCGTAAAATTAGTTTTATTTCAATGTGTAGTGTTCGCGTAAACGAAATACAACATTAATTATAGTTACTAATTAGTTAGGTATGCGGCATTTAAGTATTGATAATTTCGATAGGGATAGCTTTTGGTTATCTATTTGATTACCTATTTAGATTAATTTGACAAATATTACATAATAAAGCACTACAGACATAAATTAGCTCTGTACTATATACAATATCCCTAAAGTTCTGCTATAAAGTTTAAAAAAACCTAGGAGATTTAAGCTCATGTCGTCTTTTCAAATGCATTTGACATTTACTGCTTGATAACGACAGAACTGACGTCACACAATGTTTAAGGTTTGCAGTAAATTCTACATCTCTCTGACGAAGGGCGGACTTAACATAATTCCGACAAAAGTCAAGATAACTATAAAATATATATTAACGAAATAGATGTCTGTAACAATATGAATAACCTTTTCACGTTTTAGTATTGTTGTTGACTTGAAATTAAGGAGATTTACCAAGAATTGAACCCTTTAGCAAGTAGCTACAAGCGATAAATGATTTACGTTTCTCGCAATATCCCAATTTATAAAACAAAACATTTCGTACTAGGAAGTAATTTCGACAGATGCTCTCCTTGAAAAGTAGCTTGGATTTGTTTTTTAGAAAATACCTCGGCACCAAAGATAATAAAGATAATTGGCTAATTCAATGTCTGTGAAAAATATATTCTTGATAGGAACTCAGCGATATCATGCAAAAATTCTTCTTTAGATTCATCGATGTAATATATAAACTAGATAAACATTCAATAACAAAATTACATCTAAAATGTGGTCGCGGAGGTCGCGAACTTATCTGTGCTGGTGGCGGAAATGTGAACTACGGTTTTATTATTATTAATCAAATAGACAGTATCGACACTCCTATCGGCAAAAATAATTTTGTCAGGCTATGGCTTGAAAAGAAATAGCGACACATGGGCGATATTTCTGTGTGCCGCTTTTCAGACCGTGACACCTAATCTAGTTTAAATATTATATCGCTGTTTAGAGCCAATGGTTTCTTAAGTACAATGAGAACTTTCAGTGAGGTTACAATTATGTTATGTTCACTACTATAGGCACGTACATTTTTTGTAATACAGGAAAAGGTCCTTCGAGTCAGTCTGTGCTTTTTTCCAGCAAAGGGGAAAGCCAAACAGTGACATTAACTTACGTCCGTTATGTAGTTACACGGAAAAGCACTGCAGTTTATTCCGCAACAAGAATTTACGGTCGAAATACTACGAAGTGAGCTTTTAATAAAAATGTAATTTTAATTTGTTACTGGAATAAAAAATGAGCCACCAAAGAAAATTCTAATGCGTTTTACTTTAAATTTTTCACGTTTCTGCGATGGAAGTCTTGTGAAATATAAATCTGTGCCAGTTCTTTGAATTTTTAAATTACGATGTTTTAGTTTAAATAGTCTCCATTTTTGATTTGGCTATTTTATTCAAATAAAAAGTGATAATATAACACATTTCATCATTTCGAATATTTTAAAACATACATACTTATAGTCAGATCATGTAGTCCGGAGGACTGGCAACCGGTGGGGAAGAAAGGTTCTCGAGTGGCGACCAAAGACTGGGAAGCGCAGTGTGGGTCAGCCCCCCACTAGATGGACAGACGACCTCGTCAAGGTGGCAGGGAGCCGTTGGATACAGGCGGCACAACATCAGTCGCAATGGAAGTATATGGCCTATGTTCAGCAGTGGACGTCTTGTGGCTGACATGATGATGATGCATACTTAAATGAATGTGATAATAACTGTGAGCCACATATAACGTTATGCCACATATGATTATGAATAATTCCCTTTTAATGCCAAATTTTACTTGAAAGATTATAATACACGCATATAATACATATAATATTGTTACGTGCGGGTGGGTATTAAAATGCCGATTAACGTAAAAGAAGATTTTATTCCACGTACACTCAACTGTATACACTATACACGCAGTATACACACAAGGCACAGTAGTCCGAGTCGCACAGTACTTCACAATAGTCCAAAGTCGTCGCAAGGGTCGCTGGTACAATTCTCTTCGATCGCTTCCTTAAGATGTTTCCGCTGTCGCTTGTAAACACAAACTGTCTGGGCGCCTCTATGCGTCGGCTTATATACCTAAATTAACAGAGGGGTGGAACTCTCTCGAATGTACTCGTATGTACTTACCTATTCTATCGTTTTCGCGAGATACAATAGCGGCGCGACCTTCGAGAATGGACTAACAATAGGCGGGGGCAGTGACCCGTGAGCGAGCGAGCGGTAGGTACTTACACAAGTACATGCGAATTGGAGGGACCTACTTTCTATTGAGAATTCGAGATCTTTCGGTACGAATCGATAGTAGACCTATAGACTAACAATGCGTTTTGAGATCATTGCAATTAAGTAATAATTAACGGAGTAATTAACACTTTTATCTCCCGGTCGTAACACTACCCCCCTCTTAGTTATGCTCGTCCCGAGCATCATTATCACCATGATAACGTGCCAATCTGTCCAGGTGAACTATCTTAGGTTTGCCTCGGGGTCCCTTCTTGATGCGGTAGGTGACGTCGTTGATCCTCGTAATAACAGTAAAGGGTCCTTCCCAGCGGGCTTGAAGTTTCGGAGACTTCCCTTTTCTGCGAAGCGGATTGTGAAACCACACTAGCGTTCCTTCATCGAAACCGTTGGTATTCGCATTTCGATCGTAGCGGGTCTTCATCCTTTCGCTGGTCTTCAGACTGTTCTCCCGCACTCTCTTGTGCACTTCGTCCAACTGATTTTGAAGATCGCACACATAGTCCGTAACGGGTTTAGGACTGTCAGGTGGGGTACCCGTTATTGCGTCCACCGGAAGTCTCATCTCTCGGCCGAAGTTCACCTTGGCTGGCGTGTTCCCCGTACTATCATGTACTGCAGAACGATAGGACATCAGGAACAAAGGGATGTACTGATCCCAGTCCTTTTGATGATCATCCACTACCTTGGCCAAGTGATTCTCTAGAGTTTTGTTAAATCTCTCGACCATTCCGTCTGATTGCGGATGTGCTGGTGTCGTACGGGTCTTGTGGATCCCAAGAAGTTTGCACATTTCTTGAAATACGGCAGATTCGAAGTTACGTCCTTGGTCCGAATGAATTTCCATGGGTACACCAAATCGACATATCACCTCCTGGACCAGTTTCTTGGCTACCGTTATTGCTTCTTGGTTGGGTGTTGCGAACACCTCAGGCCACTTACTGAAGTAATCCTGCACTACTATTATGTACTTGTTCCCATCGTCAGTCTGTGGAAACGGCCCAGCTACATCTATCGCGATGCGCTCCCATGGTGCCCCAACGTTATACAGCTTCAGCTGTCCCTTACTTCTGGTGTGCGGGCCTTTTACCGAGGCACAAGCAGTACATTTACGGCACCAATCTTCGACATCTTCACGGCATCGTAGCCAGTAGAACCGCTGTCTGACTTTAACGAGGGTTTTCTTGACTCCAAGATGACCACCAGAGACACCATCGTGGACGTGCCGTAGAAGAGGGGCCACCATGATTCGTGGTATTACCACTTGCAGAGTGACTTCCCTTCCGTCGTTGGACTCCCATTTCCTGCACAACAGATTGCCTTCCAGAACTAAGCTGTCCCACTGAGCCCAATAACTTTTAGTAGTCGCGCTGTAAGCAGACACATCCTTCCATTGGGGTTTGTTTCCACTTTGCTTCCAGCGCAGTACAGGTCCAAGGTCATCATCTTCTTCTTGGGCCTTCCTCATATTGGGTCCAGTCCACTCATCGTCTAAGCCATGCGTCCTTATAAGTTTTACTTCTTCTCGGGCTTCATTTTTACCACAGTGCTTGCAGTCGTCAGCGCACGGTCTTCGTGACAGAGCGTCCGCGTTATTGTGTCCTTTTCCACTGCGATGCTCGGTTACAAAGTTGAACTCCTGCAATTGCTCTATCCACCTTGCTACCTGTCCTTCCGGATTTTTAAACTGTAACAACCACTTTAATGCTGCATGATCGGTTCTAACCGTGAACTGTCTTCCTATAAGGTATTTCTGAAAATGTTGTAAAGTCTTTACCACAGCAAGTAATTCACGGCGGGTAACACAGTAATTTCTCTCTGGTTTTGAAAGTGCTTTACTGAAGTATGCAATTACCACCTGGCGGTCCCCTTGTGTTTGCGACAACACTCCACCGATTCCCGTATTACTAGCGTCCGTGTCCACAGTAAATCTTCCGTCCCTGCTTGGGTAACCCAATATAGGAGCTTCACAAAGCCGTTGCTTAAGTTCACTAAAAGCATTCTCGCAATTCGAGTCCCAGATGAAATCGCGTTTATCCTCTGTTAATTGATGTAATGGTTTTGCCACGTCCGAAAAATTCTTAATGAAGCGCCTGTAGTAAGTGCAAAGCCCAAGGAACGCTCGCACTTCCGTCTTATTTTTCGGGATAGGCCATTCCTGAACAGCTTTTATCTTTTCAGGGTCGGTTTTTACTCCATCCGCCGAGATGACATGTCCTAGGTAACTGACTTCCTTCTGAAATAGAGCACACTTCTTTGGACTCAGTTTCAGATTTGCTTCTCGGATCCGGGTGAACACTTTCTCCAGGTTCTTCAGGTTCTCCTTGAAGCTGCGTCCCATCACAATCACGTCGTCGAGATAAACCAGGCATACGTCTCCAAGGAGGCCTACCATTACCCTCTCCATAAGGCGCTCGAAAGTTGCTGGAGCATTACATAAACCGAAGGGCATGACGTTGAAATGCCACAGTCCGTTCCCAATTCCAGTACTAAATGCCGTCTTCTCTTTATCTTCTGGACTCAATTCCACCTGCCAGTAGCCACTCTTCAAATCAATGGTCGAGAACCACTTCATGCCACTGAGCATGTCCAGCGTATCATCAATTATCGGCAGGGGATAGCTGTCCTTTTTCGTGACATTATTTAACATTCAGTAGTCAACACAAAACCTCGTACTTCCGTCCTTCTTCTTTACTAGCACCACAGGTGATGACCATGGGCTTGTAGAGGGTTCGATGATCTTATTTTCAGCCATGTCTTTAATCATTTCGGCTACCTCTGTTTCTTTTGCCCACGGTATACGTCGAGGTCTCTGTTTAATAGGCCTGGCATCGCCTGTATCAATCTGGTGCTTTACAAGGCCTGTCCTACCACAGTCACTTCCGGTTGCAAAAATGTCCCTGAATGTAACCAAAAGCTCTTTGGCTTGCTGCAGTTCCAGTGGTGATAAATTTTTCTTACAATCTTCCAAAAGCTGTCGAATGTGATCGTCTTTGGTCGAACTCACATTTTGCTGAACTGCGGAAGTGTCTAACCGTTTCAGGTACTTTACTTCTTCACATCTTCCAATCAGGCTATTCTTCCTCAGACGAACTTCTTCATTACTCAAGTTTAAAATTCTTACTTTTGCTATTCCTTTTGTCATAAGTAATGTCCTGGCCGTGATTATATGTGGATGATTGCCGGCGTCTTCTACTATAACACATTTGTTTGATTTGATCTTCTTAGGGAATTTCACTGATACTAAATTTTCAGATCTTGGAGCCAGTATGAAATCCTTTAAACAATAAAGACTGCATGTGTGTGATCCTTGCAGACAAACTTCTTGATCAGGGAACCTTAACACTCCTTTATCAATATCCAAAACACATCGCTGATCCTTCAAGAAGTCTAGGCCCAGAATGCAATCATCCGTGATATTCGCGATAAGAACTGAGTGGATGTATGTTCGGTCACCAATATTAATCTCTACATCTGTATCACCGAGGACGGAGACTGGCTGGCCGGTTGCTGTCTGGAGGCGACACGGTGGGGATCGCCTTTTCCACATAACGGTGCGTTTTAGTAGTTCTGGTCTGACAATAGTCCGCGAAGCTCCAGTGTCTATTGTCAAAGTGCATGTCTGATTATTTAATGTGCCCTCGATGGTCAGACTGTTTCCGTTGCGAACTTGAGTAATGGTGATGGTGGGGGCCTTATTGTTACCAGCCAGCACCCGCCCCGCGGTCCTGGGGACACTTAGTTTAACGACAGGTCTTGGTCCACTTGGGTCCCGGAGCTCGTGACCCTCTTTCTCTTTTTACAACATTCCAGTCGAATATGCCCCTTTTCTCCGCAGCCATAGCAAGTGGGGACATACTGAGGCTTCCTGTCATCCGACGCTATTTCCCGGATTTTATGTACTCGGGTGTCTTGACGTACTGCTTCCACTTCGAGAGCATGGGCCAATGCGCTCTTTAGAATGATGGCTCAGACGAACGGCAGCTCTGACTTCCGCGTCCCGTATGCCATCCACGAATGACTGTAGAAGATTCACCTCCACAGTCGCCGGTGCCGATGAGTATGCACGACGCACCAGCCTTTCCACCTCAAGCGCCCACTGCTGGAGACTTTCTCCGGCTTTTTGTGTCCGATCGCGGAGTTGTGCTCGATAAACGTGCTCCAGGTGCTTTTCACCGTAACGCGTCTCTAATGCCTCCAAGAGAGCATCCAAGGTCCGTCCTTCAAGTGGCAGGTTTTCCAATATCATCAGAGCGTCTCCTCGCAGGGCAAGCGTCAGGGCCATAAAAGATTGGCCATCAGTCCAGCCGTTCCCGTTGGCCAGTGTTTCGAACTGGTAGCGGAAGGCTGTCCATGATGAAGACCCGTCAAAGTGCGGAAGGTCGAGTTTTGCTGCTGATGGTGATGATGAGGCCACGGTTAGCGGTTGACGAGTCTCTAGTTTAGTTACCTTATTAGTCAGTACATGAATACGGCTATCATGTTCATCGATGCGGCCTTCCAGGTTTTCCGTCTTAAGAGTAACCTCTTTGACGTCCACTTCCAGTTTTGTGACTTTCTCGCCGAGTATAGAAATGCCGGCGTCAATCTTGCATAGGACGGTCTCTTGGTTGGCCTGGATAGCTTCTTGGGTAGCCTGGATGTCACGGCGGGTGGCCTCTTGGATAGCTTGGATGTCACGGCGGGTAGCCTCCTGATTTACCTGAATAGCTTCCTGGATCTCGCGGCGAGTAGCCTCCTGGTTCGCCTGGATCTCGCGGCGGGAAGCCTCCTGGTTTGCCTGAATAGCCTGTATAGCAGCCATGAGGGTTGTCAGGTTCAGCTCTGTTGAGTTTCCCCCCGATGCAGTATCAGACGAAGTAGCAGTCTCAGGCTGGGACTCCACCTCAAGACCACGCTGACGTGCAGCATCCATCTCCACTTGTCTCCTTGTTCGCGGAGTACGCACTTCTTCTTCACGCGGCAGAATCGGCATTCCGCTTCTGACACCAATTGTTACGTGCGGGTGGGTATTAAAATGCCGATTAACGTAAAAGAAGATTTTATTCCACGTACACTCAACTGTATACACTATACACGCAGTATACACACAAGGCACAGTAGTCCGAGTCGCACAGTACTTCACAATAGTCCAAAGTCGTCGCAAGGGTCGCTGGTACAATTCTCTTCGATCGCTTCCTTAAGATGTTTCCGCTGTCGCTTGTAAACACAAACTGTCTGGGCGCCTCTATGCGTCGGCTTATATACCTAAATTAACAGAGGGGTGGAACTCTCTCGAATGTACTCGTATGTACTTACCTATTCTATCGTTTTCGCGAGATACAATACCGGCGCGACCTTCGAGAATGGACTAACAATAGGCGGGGGCAGTGACCCGTGAGCGAGCGAGCGGTAGGTACTTACACAAGTACATGCGAATTGGAGGGACCTACTTTCTATTGAGAATTCGAGATCTTTCGGTACGAATCGATAGTAGACCTATAGACTAACAATGCGTTTTGAGATCATTGCAATTAAGTAATAATTAACGGAGTAACTAACACTTTTATCTCCCGGTCGTAACAATATATAACACATATAATACACATTTGAACGATTATAATACAACAACAGCAACTATGCACTTTTGGTTGTGTAATCATTACACCTACATGATATCTCAACGATACCAGTATAGATAATTGATGAACTTCTCTTGATACCTTATTGCATTGGTTTCCTGTTAGTGCAAACATATATTTATGCAGTGTTAGTATTTCAGTTTATTTATGCGATGTAAACTATAAAAGAAATGATAAGGAAGGCATTATTTACTCCAGAAACAGTATTATTATTTTAAATCTTTTTTTTTTTTATTAGTACACCACCTGTAAAACACCTTCTCTATAAACATAAATTGTCAGTGACACGATCTTTGATCCACATCAATAGCTTTAAATCCACACAAATCCTATTGAAGTGTACCAATAGAGCCCAAAGCAATACAACCGTAAGCCTCCAAGGATATATGGTAAGATAACGTCGGGTTTGAAGTTGATAATAATGTAGCGGAACAGGAAGTAGATTTATTACTTAATAGAAGAATTCCTTTGAGTTAGAATAATTAATTCAAGATTTTTTATTTTATTTAATACAGTTATGTGGTGTAGTTCTTAAGCCACTATTATGAATCCTACTTGACATTCCGTATGGCGCTTGAGTTTTAACCACACCCCTGGCGGTATCAATGATTTCTGCTTAGTGTAAGTCATTTTTAGGGTTCCGTATCTAAAAGGTAAAAAAGGAACCCTTATGGCCTGACTTCGTCTGTGTGTCACACCTATATATTTCAGGAATCACTGATGCTATCAATTTGAAACTTGGAATAGTTTTAGATCTTACTTACCACAACCTCATCGCAAATGAAAAAAAAAAAAATTATTTCTTTGATTTTTTTTTATAATAGGGGTTGAAATAGGTCATCAAAATTTCAAACTGAGACTACTATATCGAGGGCAGAATTCACTGTTGCTAAAATATTATTTAGCAAATATTAGTTTTCGCCCTTTGTACCGTAATAATTGTTTAGGTTCAGTGAGGTATTTCGGTGAAAGTTTAGATTGTAATAATGCTAGTTAGTATAATGATGAATAATTAAAAAGTTAAGTTAATATTGCCAGACCTTTGGTTTCTATAGAAGTAGAAATGAAAACTATAATTTATATTTATTTATATTTATGTTTAAAGAAAATGAATTACAAACCACAGATACTTATCTATACATATAAAATTACTTGTCCTGACTGACTGACTTCATCATCCTCGATCAAATCAAGGATCTCTATATAAATCAAATCATCGAAAAGTTAAACCCAAATAAACCGGAAACCAATACATATTCAAAAATCACAATGGAATAAAATATTTTAACGATTTCTACTATTTACGCGAAAACACATTAAAATAAACGAATTTCACCTCAATCAGCAGAAAGAGCTTACATTATTGTAAGCTCTTTCTGCGTATATCGGACTAACAATATTTTTTAAAAGATCTGAAGGTATACTGAGACAACTAAAGGTAATAAATGCAATTCTACCACCTCAGTCCTCCCGACGTAATTATGCTATGAATGCTGCATGCCATGAATAAATCTAGATAAAATATTTTGTTACAGATTCGGTGTACAGCAAGCATTTACTCTATATACCTACAAAGTCTCGAGAAGAGCGCTGAAGAGGAGAGGATACGAACTACTCCCATCAGCCTCCCAGAGGTGCACGAAGCCGTCGTGTACTCCATACATCGCCTGCCAGAAACCAGTAAGTCTCTAAGGAAACGCTTTCACTCAAGCACCGAACGAGGATATACTTTCTTATGCGATGCCTACGTTGTTTTGGTTGAATAATAAAATTTTCCGTATACGTCAGCCGTCGTAATATGAAGTATTACTTGTTTGAACATTATAAAGATTTATCTTCATAGGAGTTAGAAGTGAAGTAGTTCTGAAGTTAGGTAGATCAAGTCGACTTTGAAAATATAATTGTAAATCTGTACCTCAACTTTTTCTATATAGGACGTACATATGAGTTCTAAGGAAAAGAGCATAAAACTAACATCCAGTGTCCTATTGAAGACAACAAATGTACATATAGGTATAAATGTAGATGCATCTGTGATTCCCGAAGATATACAATTACATCATCGAAATTCGAGCCATTAATTTACGTACGTACCATGTATAATTAGAAACAGGCGTCAGGGTGAACACCTGTCATTGTTATTGACCTGATAAATTACCAATAACATACGCATGAACTATTTAGGCACTTGACAACTAATTAACTGGAGTTCATGCCTATAATAACTGAGAAATGGAATACACATACAATAATATTAATTAATTCGACCATGTGTTGTGTAAAGCGAATTTGACAAAAAGCTACATTATAACATCTGTAATAGTTTGCCACATATTTCTTAAAATTCAGGTTCTTGAATTGTCTCTCAATTAGATAAGGTCGCTTCACATCATGCGGTCACTAAGGAAATAAAAAATAGGTGGTTAGTAGAGAAAGATGGGCCAGAGTAGTTACGGAAAGGGTACCGAAGGAAGGGTGTCGTCGCCCGGCAAGGCCTAGGAAACGTTGGCGTAATGACTTGGATACGTTACAGAGAGATTGGCTTAAAATGGCTCAAGACAGAGATTAGTAGATGATCGTGAATGAAGGCCTTTCCCAGCAGTTGGACAGCAATTAAATAGGATAGAAATTAGTAATAAATATATGAAGAGAATTTGCTTGGGTGGGAAAGGTTAAACGCTAAAGTATAGCGTGTTCATGAGACTGCATGTCTTCAGGCGTGTCAAAAAGTGTGTCATATAGGCGTGAATATATGTATGTATGTATGTATGCATAGGCCTAACGAGGACACTTACATATTGTCAACTTTTTTACAATTACCACCAGATCACAACGCGGCCTCTACCGAGAAGATATGGCAAGAAACTCAGTGGGCTTATCATTTTTTAATATATTATGTGTTAGTGCAATGCCACTGTCTATGATTACCGTATCGCTTACCATCAAGCAAGTATCCTGCACGTCTTGTTGCTAAGTTGAAAAAAAGTCGTTTACCGTTAGCCAGTGAAATTTGATCCGATTCGAGATTTGCAGGTTTCATGATACTATTAATCAGGTTTTAGAGCTATACTTTATTACCGGGGTCGTTAACAAATGGGGCGCGCTCCTAACAAAAGCGAAGACAATAGCGGGCCCGTGGATAATAAGCACCTTCAGTGGGTTAGCGTTCCGTTCAGAGCTTGTTTTGTATTTACAGTTGTAATTACATAATCTTCTGTAAAGGAAAGTTATATTACTGGCGTCTGTTAGGGTGGCTTGTTTTGAAATGAATGAATTTAATTAAAATAAATAATTAGTACAGTGTTATACATTCTGGCTCTAAAGTAAATGGTGACTCCAAATTGTTGTATTATGTTTATTAGTCATCATTAACTCGCTAATGGCAATCTAAATCATTGTTATAAACATAATTACAACGCTAAAAATAATTATACGTAGTAACATCGAATTTCTTAGTTGTAAATACTTTAGATCCTAAAAATTAGCTAAAATAAATACTGATTAATATGTTTTCGAGTTGTTAGACTTTTAACACTTACTAGTTTCGGTCATGCTCGAAATAGCCAACGTGTGTTCCATATCATCATTAGACGTATTATAGTTATTTTACTATTCGTTTAACACCACAGATAGCAAAAAACCAAACCGCAAAACTAAGTGCGTTTGTCGATTTTTTTTTTGGATTACTAAGAAACTGTACTACTTAGAAACATCATTTTATTTTTCCTTTAAAATATAGATAGACATATATTATCCATAATTATTTGACATTTTCATTTTCCCTCAACAAACTTCGGAGGCGGGTGAATTTTTGGGGCAGTAGTTTTTTTGGACATTATTTATTATAAGCCAAAAACTACGTGATTATCAAAATAAGAATCTGTTTTTTTTTTCATGTGCAAATGTGTGCTCTTTCATATGATATCCCACTTGATATAGTAGTCTCACTTTGAAATTTTAATTTTTCGACCATTCCCATTTTGACCCCTCTTGAATAGATTTTTTTTTTGCATTTGCGATGAGGTCGGGTAAGATCTAAAACTATTATAAGTTTCAAACCGATAGCATCAGTGATTCCTGTTCCTGAAAATATAGGTGTGACAGACAGACGAAGTCGCAACATAAGAGTTCCTTTTTTACCTTTTAGGTATGTAACCTTAAAAAAGAATCTACTACCAACATTCCTGCTAAGTTATTTTTGTTTTTGTTTCACTTTAGCTGTAACGTCAAAAGTAAGTCAACAGGAATGTTGGCGCGTCCCTCCCTATGCGGTCCCTTAAACCTTTTCGCTACGGTGGGCCCAAATCCGTTCTTTTACACTTATGTATGAGTATGTTAGACGCATGTATAGTATAGACTTTTAGTTTTTATTTGTAGTCTCCGTGGTGCAGCGGAAAACTGCTCGCTTTGCAAACAGAAGGTCGTGGGTTAAAAGCCCAAGGAAAACACCAACTTTGTGTAGTTGTTTATTATTGTTTAGGACAACACAGAACGATGACTTGTTTGACTGAAAATTTTAATAGCCCATGCGTCGAATAGACATATAAAGTCGGTCCTGCGTCTGGCTTTTCCCGAGTTGTGGCAGTCGTCCGTACCACTGGGCTGTGCGAGCGAAGGGAGAGAGATTACACCTATGTCTGCGCTAACACTTGTGCAATATAACGTCTCCTGCATAGTTGGTCAAGCTTGTTCAAGAAAAAGATTGGCCGATGTGGTCGGATTGGCCTGGAAAACATTATTATAATTATAACTTTTAACAGTCTTTCTTGCGATAAAACGGGTTTCCCTTATAAGAAAGGATTGGTGATTTGTTTTTTACACTCGTACAGTACCATTTAATAAATTATTCATTAGTAGCCGATGGACTTCCACTGCTGAACAAAAGCCTCCCCCTTAAAATGGAGGGGTTGCTATAATCCTCGCGCCTGGTAGGCGGTATAGGTGGAAGATAAATCCAAAAGAAAGACGCTGCTGTTCGTCTTCCTGTTCTCGCTTAGACGCCTCTTACTACACCTACAAGAGGAGATGGGGAGATGCAATTCTAACCCGGCACCCAACGGGGAAAGTATAATAAGTATAAAGTTATGAAGCCTCTAATATTCCGTTACTCTGTCATAATCCTTTGCGGGTAAAACATGTGTTTTCTTGGGCCTGAATAATAAAATAAGCACATTGCACAATTCAGGAAAGGCCGCATTGTATTTTTTGGTACTTTTAATTATTCCTGTAACGAGTTCCCTCCGGTCCCATGGGACCTCTTTGTGGATTAAACCAAACTTTTAATTACAGGATGTTGTAATGGTAATTTTGTACTCTGTTCTTTTAAAGAATTGCAAAATTTTATGGGGTTCTTGAGGCAACGTAAGATCAACATTGGTCCTGACTGGTTAGAAGCTGAGAGACTTCTGAAGTCTTGATTCATAGATACGATTTCTGCGAATAGCGTTCTTGAGACTTGACCGATGAGGCCATAATGGTCAGGAGGACTGCGATGGTTTTCCTGAAGACCACCTAGACAGATACTGTTACAATATTTTCTGTTGCAAATCAGCAGTGTAGATATGGCTTTGTTCCTGTGTGAAGGGCACGAGGTTCCTGCGCGAACAGGAGATTGCGGGGCCGACCACCTAAACGTTGGGTGGACGATATCAGAGGACACGCTGGCCCAGACTGGATCAGAAGGGCACAAGATCACCGGAACTGGAGGGAAATGGAGGAGGCCTATGTCCAGAAATAGATGACCGATACAGGCTGACTGAAGAAGGCTGATAGCACGAGAGCAAGTTGAACAAGAGAGCTAATAACTAATGTCTCGAGTCACAAACGTTAGGTCAGTGCATCTGATTGATAATCAGAGTACAAAAACAAATAAAAACAATGTAGGCATTCCGAAGCTGAATTTCATAGCTGTAGTAAGGACGTCGTATTAAATTTTAATTAACTAAAAGTTAGTCGAAGAGATATAACAGACACAGAAAATATAATAAGACATAAGTTTAGCAGGTTTCTACTTATGGTAAAGACTAATAATAAATAAAATAAAGAAGAAGCAGATACATAATTCAAACGTAGATACAAATTTAATTTCTTGTATAAATGCCAAGCTACCTATTCCATGTAAAAATATAGGTAGGTATCATTTTGAGTAATATAAAAATGTGACATCGTAAAATAAAGCTACAGTTATTAAACTAATCCATAACAACGCCAACAATGAGATACATCTTTTTTAATATGGAAAGATACACGTGGTTATGTGTGGGTTATTTGGAAGAATGTTTTTCTAGCCCTCGGCTTATCGTCTGATCAAATGTCACACTCTTTGCTTATAGCGGCAAACAACTCCGCCTTTGGAGTGACGTCAATGTATTGTGACGTTTCGTATTGTTTTAGGTCAGATCGAATGATAAGCTTAATGGCTTAGAAAATAAACGTGGTGTACGTTTATTTTATGCATAGTTTCATATAACATTTTGGAGCACTTATATTTCACATGATACATCTATTGTGTGACTAGAGTACTTAAACCTAGTCCCACCCACAGCTCACCATTTTTGTGTAAAACACTGATACAAGCGCAAGGAACTTAAAATTGTTGAAGGGTCTTTACTGCATTATTAGCTATGATGGGCCAGCATTGATGATAAAATGCAATCTCATTATATCTATTATGATGATGATATTTTATGATGGTGAGATTTGCAATACCGCGATCGAAAAATTAGGTATAACTCCTCTTAAAATTTTCTTTATAGGATTAATTCGTATGGTTTTGTAAAGAAAATTTTGCTCGCTAAGTAGTAGTCTTAGATTATATAGCTCGTTAATTTAAACGTATAAATTGTATTGTAACGTGTAATTTTGTTCGTATTGTGTGTTAGGTCATCATAGTAAGTATATCTACAAATCTTTAGATGATTCTAAACAATGTATTATACCAATATTGCAAGGCAACATTCTTGGCCAGAATACATTTAGTAGCTCAAAATTTAATATTTGCATAGCAAATGTCGCCACCACGAAGAGAACGAAAGATTGCAAGATGACACATTCAATGTTTATCGAATTCCAATAAAAAAATTAATAGTCAAATTGCTACACGATATGGCGTAGTCTTCAATGTAGAAATTCCGTCCTTCGTGTAAGATATTGGCTTGAAACAAAAGCAGCACAAATGGTTCCTTAAATTTTTATGGCTCATTTTATTGGCTGAGGCAATATGAATAGGCGATCAAATAGCTTAGAGAGATTCAGGCAGGCCTCATTAGAGATTAACATTAAGATGTTTTGCGTAACTAATGTCACTTACACCGATACTGAAGATTGTGCATTATAAATACGAGAAAAGTGAAATATCTACATACTGACAAAATTCATCAATTTCAAAATGTAGGTAATATGCTTTAGGTAGTCCATACCAAATAAGGGAAAGTTCAAACATTAATGGGTCGTATGATCTACAAAATGAACCAAATATGTATATTCATTGTGCTGGATCTGTAATAAATGACTATTATAGACTTCCATATCAAAAGGACACTTTGTTAATTACTGCTTCTATTTGAAGCTTCAAGTGTTATCACTTGAATTTGACCCTGCGGTCGAGTTCGATCGTAGGTGGTGTGGTCTGTGGTTCCATACCATGCCATGGGCTTATTCCCATGGCTGTAAGAACTGTGGTCGAATTCCGATCAATTCGACACGCAAAAAAAATCCTTACTATCAATTTGAGCGAATTAGCGCTAAATTATTGGTTACAAATGAGCTTCAAAAATACAAAAACAACATTGCTCAGAATCTTAATGTTTGATATCAACACCCGTCACTGTACACAAAAGCTCTTCAGCACTAATGGAATCTGATATTTCACGATGCAGCGTGCAGGCGACGGAGTCTGTATACCATCTTGACGGGTCACCGGAGCGCCATCAAAGGCCGTCTAAGTGTACGCCCCATGCGCCTTTTGTGATGCGACGGGCTATGTGAACAGTACTCTTTATACCTGTGAAATATATCTGTGTTCTAGGCGATTTCATTTGGTATCTTTTCTTGTATACCGAAGGTTGAACGAAGTTTTTGATTCACACACACACACACACACACACAGTGGTAACGCTTCTAACGCTACAATATCATGAGGCAAATAGCTTTTTCTTTTTCTTCTTTATGTAAATCATATTGTTTTCATTGCAGTATTTGTTATTCGCTAATAGTTGACTCCCACCGATCATGGCCTTTATCAGCAGCAGAAACTTTAACAAGCAATAAAACATATTCTAGAAAAGTACTGAACCATTTTGTTATGGTGTCATTTTATTAGAAAAGAGAAATTTCGACATTGGTATGCATATCGTGCTTTCTTCAGGGTTAAAGGTAAGCCTACAGTTATATCACTCAGTGGTCCACTTTCACAAAATCCACACCGTGGGCATGTACGTTAACGTACATAAAACAACATAAGAAAAAAAAAAACAACACAAAACCAACAGAAATAAGAAAAACTTTACCCAAACACAGTTTAACACACTTTAAAAATTATTATAATAAAAAGGAAATTAAGGTTAGCAGAAATTGGACAAGTGGTGCCCAAGATGATGTACCTAGCCTTAAATTCCATCGTAAAACAAACAAAACGAATGCAGTCAAACCTAAAGGCAAAGACGTCGACCATAATCAAAATTATACAGCTTGGATTCAGCGAATATTCCCCTTGCAAGTCACGATTTTGTTCGCTTGTACAAACTACGAATGCTAATATGTATAACCTCGTGCTTTATTTTCATAATAAACGAGCTACAATTATGCTGGCGTGTTTGTTCATGTTCGATGTTAATTGTATGCGATGTTTAGAATGTTACATGAAATCTGTTTTGAGTTTCTTGCGAGATGTTTTCAGTGGCAAATGCATTTCCATCTGGCTATATTATAGGTATGTATTTAACATTTTGAATTAAATACCTACTTTACTAGGTGGTCCTTTCTGTATGGTCCAGGTAGGTCCTTACCACCGCCGTTTCAGATATTCTCTCATTAATCAGCAGTGTGTAAATATGGCTGTGGTCTGAAGGGTGCTATTGAAATAACCGGACTGAAAAGAATAATTTATGTCTCGTATGACGAGTGGCACTGCAGTGCAGCTGTTTATAGGCAGTTGTATCGCTTACACTTGAGGCGAATGTCGTGATGTCTTAAAGTTGAATATAAAAATGTCATGTCAAAATAACGCTGGCGGCTTAAAGATCAGAAGTTAATGACACCATCTAAACAGACACATTTCGAACGGTGGACCAGCGGTCCTTCGAGCCGGATCATGGGCGGGTGTGTATTATCCTTTAAATGGTGTCGGACCATGAAAATGCGATAACGTGTACTAACAAAATTCTAAATTTGAAATAAACGGTCGACTCCGCGTTACAATATGTGTTAACGTAGGTAAAGTCTTTTAGCTCTACTGTTGGAAATTTGGATGTTTATGCATGAGTGCAGCCTAAGGAAGGGCGCCGCCCAGCGTAGGGTTTCCCAACAGCTCCGAAGCAGGATTATTATTATTTTTTTTTTTTTCTTGATTACCGCATACGCTGTGGTTAGTAAAATTTTTCAATTCAATTCAATTCATGTATTGCAAAGTATGAGTACCTAGTTAATTTCAGGTGTTATACAAATAAAGTACCATCATATTTGACTTTGCGGTATGCAATTACTTGATACGAATCTAAAGTATTCGAGCTGTGCAGGCAACGCTGTTGGACCTTCTTGATTTCCCTGCCTTGCCAAATTTACAAAACTGTTATTGTTACTACCTATAGGTACAAATATGTCATAATATAGGTATAATATAGGTTGCTCTAAGGTTTTACGAGTAAATAAATTGAAATTGAAATATAAGTTTAAGCAAGCTTCCGCCGTACTGGAGTTAATACTACTACTAGTACTGAATTTAAGCATTCTATAAATGATTTATTTTACGCAGGGCCTTGGCCCAATAATTGCTTAGTATATATGTCCTTGAAAGTGGTAAATCTGATTGATTATTAGGATCTCATAATTTTCAAGATTATGTTTTGTATACGCATGTTATGCGCAATATTATTATTCACAACCAGTAGTCACAATCAGTATTATTATTTATACCTTTTTACTTGATTTACACTTACTGGGAGACATACTTTGCTATAACTCGGTCTATGCGCTACCTCCTCAGGTGGCGCATACCTAGCTGGGGTTCATAAAATCCATATCTAGCAGTAGGTATGTGCCTGACAATTTGATATTATGTCTGGTACTATACAAAGCATTAAAGATTGTTTTATGTATTAGCTTGATGCCATCGGAGCTATACACGGTATACGGGGGAATCCGACAATAATACATATTGTAAGGTAGTTCGATGTCATAAGACCCATAACCAGTTTACGTAAAGATCAAACAATAAATACACTTTGTAAGGTACATATTTTGATGTGACAGGCACCCTACACAGTGTACGTGAGGATCGAACAATAAATACACGTTGTAAGATAGTTACACGCCATAGGACCCATACACGGTTTACGTGAGGATCAATCAATAAACACATATTGTGCATTTTGTCACAGGACCCATACACGATTCACATGAGGATCAAGTGAGAACACATTGCGACGTAGTTGGATATCTGATACTTACACGGGATACTTACACGATGCCCATGAGGATTAACCAATGAATGCACATTATAGTGTGGTTAGACGTCATATGATCCATACATGATTAACGTGAGGATTAAACGATGAATGCGCCTCGCAGTGTAGATAGACGTCAAATGATCCTTACACGACTAGCGCGAGGATTAAACGATGAATGCGCCTCGCAGTGTAGATAGACGTCAAATGATCCTTACACGACTAGCGCGAGGATTAAACGATGGATGCGCCTCGCAGTGTAGATAGACGTCAAATGATCCTTACACGACTAGCGCGAGGATTAAACGATGAATGCGCCTCGCAGTGTAGATAGGCGTCAAATGATCCTTACACGACTAGCGCGAGGATAGCGCGAGGATTAAACGATGAATGCGCCTCGCAGTGTAGATAGGCGTCAAATGATCCTTACACGACTAGCGCGAGGATTAAATGATGGATGCACCTCGCAGTGTAGATAGACGTCAAATGATCCTTACACGACTAGCGCGAGGATTAAACGATGCATGCGCCTCGCAGTGTAGATAGATGTCAAATGATCCTTACACGACTAGCGCGAGGATTAAACGATGCATGCGCCTCGCAGTGTAGATAGACGTCAAATGATCCTTACACGACTAGCGCGAGGATTACAATGAATACACATCATAGGTAACATTGTATACATATGTCATATGATCCATACACGGTTTACATGAGGACAATACGACTAACGCCTCTTGACCAACTCCGAAGACGATGACAGCTCCTAGCTATTCACAAACACCACAGCAAAAAGACATCACAGAAAAGTATGGTTATAATTACATTTATTTATTTCATGGCACCTTCCGTACACTATATACGTGTATTGTGTATTCACGTAGGTAACACGTTTTCATAACACAAAGTAGGTAGTGTATATTATAGTAGTAATATTTTCGTAACATTGAAATTGTGATATCGAAATGGTATATCTGATCTATGATTAATTTGTGGGTTCAAATAGGTAAATATCCTATATCACGTCATCCCCGCGCAAAATAAATACGCTGGGATATCACGAGTACATCATACGATGAGCATCGAATAGAATATAGTTCATGATAGGTACCTCCCTTAATTATTTATGTTTTTTCCAAATGCCAAAGTACACAAAAGCGCGCAAACCGCGCCCTTAAGAAACTATGTTGGGACACACATACAATACACGTTTTGTGATACTGAGCATTTACGTACGACATACCTTGGCGTATTTATGATTGAGATGTTTTAATCACAATGTAGATTATTTAATTAATATAAAAATATAATAAGTGGGTAGTTGCCGAAAAGAAAAATATTAGTCTGTACTTTGAGATATAATTTTGTACTCACCTTGAAGTTTTATGACAACTACAACAAGTAAAGAATTTACCAATATTATGCTGACACATCTTATCACGATACAATATCTTCACTAGCGGAAATTTTCTTTAAATCCAATCTTATTTGATTTGCGGAGGTAAATTTACGTGTGACTCGGGCATCACAAAATCACGTAATGAAGATGGCGACTGGTTGCGTGCCGTTGCCGGGAAATGAGTCAAAATAGTGAATTTTATTTTTTAAAATATGTATTTTTATCTTTAAATATGTGACTTGGGCAGCATAATATCTCGTCTGCTGCATGTAAATCAGCCTTGTCTTCGTGAAATAAACGAAGTATAACTAACAACTATCTTGGAGTATTGGATTATTTTACCAGTGAGCTGTTATTATAACGTAGTAGGTACCTAATAACGGCTCACTGTATGTTACTTTAAAATTTGCAATAAACAAAACAAGAAAATGAATCGCGAAAATATAACACAAATATTGTTTTGGATATTTTTTTTTTTATAATGGCGTTCAATAATTTATCGGATCAAAATATTTAATCATAACAAATTGAATAATAGTGTGTAGATAAAATAATTGGATTACGCAGTCCTAAAGCTAACGTAAATGCCATTCAAATACAAATATCAAAATGTAAATTCCAGGCAGCCATTGCAATTGAAGTTATATGAAATATTTATGCTTAATTCAACATTTTAATATTTATTAGCCAATGAAGGTATCATTGTATAATGTACTCGTATGTCATAAATTTGTGTATATCATATTTGACATATTTTACTATTAGAATTAAATATATTAAGAAAAATCAAAATATAAGCTGAGTTAACCCTACAACTTAATTATTTTAGGTTGCAAGTGGAAGTTAAACCAAGAAGCACTTTACGAAAAGCTGTCGTTTCGTCTCCACTCGTTTAAAATCTGACTTTGTAATAATTTTCAGCACCCCGTGTAAAATGCTTCGTTAACTTAATATATTATTAATTTTGCACCTCTTTGACACTTTATTAAATTTTGTACAATATTTAATTATAATTCACTCATTTTACTGACAAAAGCTGAGTAATTTCTACACAATATTTTCCATACCAAAATCTGAAACAAATTAGTGTTTATATTTTAAAATAGCAAGGTTTTTAATCAACCTAGTGACGACACGAGCAAGACGTTCGCATGAAAACAAAGCAATGCATACTACACACCGCTGCTTGGCGGCAGAATATCTGACACTGCGGTGCTTGGTATCAATCTAAACAGTCTCTTGTGTTAGTATATGTACAATATAAACACAATACAATATTGTCTCTGTTAGCTGTTAGGCATTGACAGTTATATTGTGTCTTTGACCTTTGACGTGCTGTCATCACAACTGTCTTTATCGCTCTCTGCCAATTTTGCTGTAATGGTGTACGCGCTTCCTAAATCCATATATATTTTAATTAAATAAAATATCCTTGTTAATCAGTCCTGTCTTTCACTTTGTCGCTCATAACCCTTCATCTTGAAAAAAAAAAGGTTTCATTTAATAATAACATCAGCTTTTTTGTCCTACTATTGGGTACGAGCCTCCCCTCAAGATGAAGGGGCTTAGGCTATAGTCCACCACGCTGGCCAAGTGCGGGTTAACGGACTTCACACGTCATTCGTAAGCTAGTTAGGCTTTCTCAGACATGCAGGTTTCCTCAC
Organism: Furcula furcula; assembly: GCA_911728495.1. NCBI lineage: Eukaryota > Metazoa > Arthropoda > Insecta > Lepidoptera > Notodontidae > Furcula > Furcula furcula. Next base: position 22,287,379 of record OU452248.1, read on the forward strand.
GATGTTTCCTTTCACCGAAAGCTAGTAACAATCGCACAAAGACGATTCGCACATGATTAATTAAAGAAATCAGAGGTGCGAGCCGGGGTTCGAAACTGCGCACCTTGTTTCCGAGGTAAGCGCTCTCCCACTGAGCTGTGTACATCTCACTGTGTTTCATTTAATATTATTTACAAATCTAACCTGAACATTCAACACACTTGAGAATACACAGCAGTCGAGTAAACTGTATTGAATAAACGAGCACACCTCGGGTGTACGAAAAAAGCAAAAATCAAAACATTCCCTTTGCAAGTCACGAATGTATGCACGGTCGTACAAGCTGAGAATGCTAATGTGTCAGGGGCCTTATGATAGGCCCGGTGGTCTAGTGGTTAGATACCCTGGCCACTACCCAATAGGTTGTGAGTTCGATTCCCACCAAGTGGGCTGGGTGTTCTATCTTTTTAAGTATGCATTTACAAAAAAAGTATACTTATAAGTATTAGTATCAGTAGTCTGGTTTCTATAGATAGTACAGGGTCTGTCTAGCTTAGGGTGGTCCAGAAAAGTATTATTCTATGTGACAGGCCTCAGGCTTTCAGCAAGAGACTGTGTAGGCACGTAAAAGTGATAACCACCGCAGAGTCACAGCTTGCGACAGTATATCTATACTGTTGAAAACTGTGTGCAAACATTGCTATATCCCGGTGTAAAAGGAACTGTAGCTGGGAACATTACTGGGCTTAAAATATTGAACTAATCAAAACACAAATAAAGTGAGTGACTTAATTTATTTATATAATTGCACCTGCCCTTAAGAATGCTCTGTCCTGTACCCCAAGGTTGACTGGAAGAGATCGCTTTAGTGATAAGTCCGCCTTGTTGTTCACTGTTTTTAATTGTTTTAATTTCAAATGTATCTTTCTTTTGTGTGCAATAAAGAGTATTTGTATTGTATTCTATTGTATTGTGAGGAAACTTAATATAAAAGTCAACCTTGGACACGTGTATTGCAGGCTAACGTCTACTCGCCTTATCTAATAAAAATGAGCGTTATTATTATCACGAATAATTAAAACGTTCCGTATTTAAAGTACCATAAAGACCGCTTTATTTTCCGGTCGTAGCTGTAAAAAACAGTAATACCGTGTAGAAAGGCTCCAACATACACAGACGGGCGTGGAACTTATGCATAATAAAAGTATTTCAAATTTACTTGCAGCTGTTACAAGACTGGCTCCAAGTCTTGCGGCGCCACGCTTTCCTTGAGAATAGAAGAGTAGATTTGGATGTACCCACTGCGTCAATGCAGTATTTTATATTCCGTGTGCTAAGTGATTACGAATGGTAGGGTACACCTGGGAATACCTTCTTTATTTATTTTTTGTTCTCGCGGACGAAATCTTAAAAATGTCCTCTTGGTAAAACCGGGGTACAACTTATTCATTAAAATCTCTGCGGCTGTCGCTTCAGCACATGAGAGTTCTGGGTTCTCTGGCCTCATCTCTGGATCTTCATCAGGTACCCGCTGAGATCTGAGCTGTAGGTCGAGCCAAACAACTAGACATACATACATCCATACAAACATATCGTATATACTCATAAAAAACATCACCCGCCTTGGACAGTCGGGCAATATTAATAAAACACAACTAGATTACAATTTTATATTTTATTTAAATGAGTTCCAAAAAGATACACATCGATAACTAAAAACAATTAGCTTTAGATAATAATTAATTAATTTAAGACCTTGTAAACATTATAAAAGATATCAATATTAATATAGACGCCATATGGTCGTTTGCAAGTTACATAGAAAGGAAAAATGTTTTGATAATTTTGTAACACTACAAAATAACGGTACAAAAATAGCAAGCTAAAAATAAATTAAAGCTTACTGTTGAAAATAAAATAAGGATGCGAATGCTGTTGCTGTAAACAAAACACTTTTCTTAGCGTTAGCTTTTGTTCGTTTTCTTCACACCATTGAGCCAGTAATAAATAGAGGATCCTTGGTAATAATTGCGTAGAGAATTTACTTCCTTAGTGGTAATGATAATGAACATTTATCTTCGTTGTTTTATTTAAGGTTAGATTACTGCGACAAATCATTGTAATTAACAATGTTTTCTTCCTGTATTATGTCCATACATACGTCTCTAGCGAGACTATAGACGTCCATACGTCTCTAGCGAGTTGTAATAACGAGTGAATGTTTTTTAACCGACTTCATTAACCGACTTCAAAAAAGGAGGTTCTGTATTCGACGCGTATGTATGTAATATTAATAGAAATACGTAATATTCATATATGTTAGTCTATGTGGGCTTCTAAACAAATTTACCAAATTTCACGAGTGTATGTATGTATGTATGTATGTAGGTTTGTCCGCGGATTTCTCAGAAACTACAAGTCCGATTTCGAAAATTCTTTTTGCAATAGTTAGAGTATTTTTCAACTTAGGGTAGAGTACAAGTTTCATCAAAATCGGTCCAGTAGTTTAAGAGATATAAACTTTTTATGTTTTCAGTAAGTTACTGTAATGTAGACGTTCGAGTTGCGTGATAGTGCTGATACCTATCTTGGTAAAATAAGTCACTAAAAAGTGTTAAATAAACTATTTAAAAAAAAAAAACCGACTTCAAAGTAAATTATCTAAAAAGCATAAAATAACGAAAATATTATTGAAGTTGGTGCAGAATATACACAGCAGGTACGCTAACACCAACTTCAATAATATTTTCGTTATTTTATGCTTTTTAGATAATTTACTTTGAAGTCGGTTTTTTTTTTTTAAAATAGTTTATTTATACCTACTCTTTCATGACTTAGAAATGTGTAGGGCAGAATGTTGGCCAGTGATTCGCGTGGCCTGAATAAATCTTATTTATTGTACTGCCGCTTGACAATCTGGAGTTCTAGTATGGTCTTAATAGCCATAGGCATAATGCATCTAGCGGTAACTATCAATAAATTTCAATACATCAATAAATTTCCATAAAAAAGAAGCGCCCTCAAAATGCAACTTAACTTCAGTAACTTCTTCAGATACAGTGCCTTTTGCGCAGGATACAACAATGTTTAACACACTTCTGTTTTGCGGCGGGGGGTCTACATACATAATCTGTTGGTCTAGTGGCCACGGCGACGGGCCTGTTGGTCTAGTGGTTAGACACCCTGGCCACTACCCAATAGGTGGTGAGTTTGATTCCCGCCAAGTATCTGGGTGTTATTTATCTATGTGTATGTATTTACAAAAAAATTTCTATAAGTATTAGTATCAGTTATCTGGTTTCCATAGGCAGGCCTGATTTGGGATCAGATGGCCGTGTGGGGATTGTCCCAGAATATTATTGTTATTCTAATCTACTATTCGTGAATCAAAAAGTATTTCTCACTCATATAGTGGTTTTTTTTGCGATAAATGTCGGATTTCCTGTATAATATTTCAATGGGTAAGGACCCCGGGTCTTATGATATTGCTTCTGTTATTGGAAATATTTTAAAACCAATTTGTTTGATTTACAATGGTAACGTAGATATCTCTTAAACATAATATACCTAAGTATAATAATAATAATAATAATAATACCAGCCCTTGTTTATGTCCCACTGCTGGGCACGGGCCTCCCTTCAAATTGAAGGGGCTTAGGCCATACATAGTCCACCACGCTGGCCAAGTGCGGGTTGGCGGACTTCACACGTCTTTCGAAAGCTAGTTAGGCTTTCTCAGACATGCAGGTTTCATCACGATGTTTTCCTTCACCGAAAGCTAGTAACAATCGCACAAAGACGATTCGCACATGATTAATTAAATAAATCAGAGGTGCGAGCCGGGGTTCGAACTTGCGCACCTTGTTTCCAAGGCAAGCGTTCGCCCACTGAGCTGTTACAGCATAAGTATACTTTATTGAAACTAAATATTTACAGTTTATTTACAAACATGTATACTAAGCATATATTTACGATTTTTCACTATGATACTAAGTTAAATAGGCATTTAATTTCTTAGTATAAATTTATGCTTTATCGCGATGTTGTGATGCAGCCTGTGCCTGAATGAGGGACCATTAATTTGGTGAATAAGATGGTATTGTTAAAAGTTAAATAAATAAATAAAAAATATAGAGGAAGGCATTTTGCCTTCAAATCCTACGTTTCATCATCATTAAGTTTAATGAAATAAAGATGGTATTATTTGGAGGTACTTTCCCAGACTGGCTGGTTCTATTTTTGGGGATACGGTCCCGCTTCGACCTAACTAAAATTCTGTAGATTGACAAAATTTATTAGAAATTAACCAATTAGAAAGGTATTAGCGTCCGTGGCCCTTCGGGAAGTTGATCGCTTTATAATCCGGAGTTCGTGAGCAATAACTTTGTGTAGGTATATTGGTACTTATTGTTTGGATAATGGATTTGGGATTCATTCCCACCACTGGGACCCCTTGCCCGCGGGGTGACCGGGTGAAAATAGCAAGTCGAGTGTCGTAAGAGCCGAATAAGGGATAACAAGGAGACGGGCAGTAGCGTGTTTCTAAAGTATGACCACCATAAGACGCCTGCCAAACGTTGTTAACGGACTTCAACTGTTGTATAACTGCGCGGGTGCTGCTTGGGGGGACTGGTCTGACTACTATCCCTTTGGCCTTTTAGTTTGTTGTACTTTCGTCGTATTTTTTTTGTCTAATTTGGTCTTTTGAACGGCAAAACACACTGTCGTTCTGATCTAATTGTAACATGACACACTGTTTAAAATAAAAAGTGAAAATATAAATCCGCTGAGTTTCTTGCTGGATCTTCTCAGTTGAGGCCGCGTTATGATCCGGTGGTAGCTTTTATTTTTAAAAAAAAACATGACCGTTCAAAAGTTCTAGCGTTAAGCCTATATGAACTATTTTTGACTTCTGACTTTTTGACTATTGACTTTTGTATCTATTGTGTGATGTATTTTAATAAAAGTATGGTCATTACTTTGCGTTATGGTATTACTTTATGCCTGTGCCCGCTTATAGCCCGTGCAGTGTCCTAGTAAGAATAGCACCCACCAATCTCCACTCATTCGGTGACGCAAGAGGCGAGTAAGGACGGGCATCAGCGTCTTTCTATTGGATTACTTAACACCAATCCTGATTAGATACTCCTGCCAAGCGTGGGGATTATGACAACCCCTTTTTTTTTTGACGCGGGGGAAATCTTCCAAAGATCCCCAGAAGCTGTGGGGCTCGGTATGTGTATGGCAACCCCTGCCCTTCCTTCCTCTTATTCAGTAGTAGACAGGGTTTGCTTAACACTTTGTGTTGTACAATATAGTTAAGTGACACAATGAACCTGATAAAAGCCACTATCAAAGTAATTCGATGCTTTTAAAATGATTACGTTAAACTAAATGGGACATTAAATATAATGATAGTTTTACTACCGAGCCCTGAGCCAAAATACGGTCCAGTATAACGTCATTCTAGTGTTTAGCCTCGTTTTGTGCCTTCAAGTCACGCAGCGACCAATTGGAATGTGTATGAATATTTGAACTACTTACCTAACAACTAATGAGTCTAGCTATACCTAGGCCAAGTCTGAACAAGAACTTTGCATGTATGTATAAGGTAACACGCACGTTAACTTTACTACAGCTAAACACGCGACATTGTTGGAGATTTATGTTAACATGCTGTGATTTAGTAGACACTTTGAATTATAGTTTTAAATAAATTATACCACTAACATCTCTTTATGAAAAATATATCACTTTTAGATTTAGCTTGATGATTCTTGACTATATCTTATATGTCACTTTCAATAAATATAATATATTTTTTTACAGATTACCAGAGTCCTTCATTAGCATCGATATAATATATAAACTAGATAAACATTCACGAACAAAATGACATCTAAAATGTGGTCGCGGAGGTTGCAAACTTATCTGTGCTGGTGGCGGAAACGTGAACTAAAGATTTTATAATGATAATGACTTGTAGTTTGACAGTTTCATATAGACAGTAGCGACACTCCTATCGGCAAAAATAAATTTGTCAGGATGTGGCTTGTAAAGAAATAGCGACACAAGGGCGCTATTTCTCGCTACCACTTTTTGAACCGTGACACCACTCTAGTTTATATATTATATCGATGTTCATTAGTCAATAAATCTCCAAGGCCAGTAATTTCTGCAGCTAGAAAATTGTTTACACTGAAACAGCAATCTTTACACACTGCTGCTTTTTGAAAAAATATCTGATACTATAGTGGTCCCAAAGGCACTGCGCAAACGTAGACACTTTCGTGTCTTGTGTGGTATAGAAGCTACCAGTGAATATTTTATTTTCTTATAATCAACATGAAATCAGGCACTACCTGCGCAAACGTAGGCACTTTTTGACCACCAGAAACTTAAAGTCGTCTGTCGTCGTCAGAAGACACGAGAAATATTTAAAAAAATCCTTACAATTGTACTGAGCTACCCGTCCGTATCCTGTGTGGAATACAGCAGCTCGGTCTTTGCTTGTGGCGGCTTCGTGTGGCGGGTCACCCCCTTCCCTCCAATATGGTTGAGGAGAGTGATGGCTGCTGCTCGAGTCAACTCGTGCGCGGATGCTGCTTGGGGGGACTGGTCCGACTACTATCTCTTTGGCATTTTAGTTTTTAGTTTGTTGTATTTTCGTCGTATTTTTTATTTTTATTTGATATTTTGAACGGCAAGACACATTGTCGCTGGTGCTGATTTAATTGTAAAAAGACAAGCTTTGTTTAATAAAAAAATGTGAAAAAATGACAAGCCTTCTGAGTTTCTTGCCGGATCTTCTCAGTTGAGGCCGCGTTGTGATCCGGTGGTAGCTTTTAAAAAATTGACCGTTCAAAAGTGCTAGCGTTAAGCCTATTTGAAATAAAAAAAAATAATCTTGAATCGGTTTCCTGTAATGCTGTGCCATGTCTGTGACAAAAAGCCTTTGTGCAGCGCCTTCTGAGTGGTGTCTTGAACAAGGATCTTGTATAGATATCTATTTACTAGATTAGTATCTAGTCTAGCCTGATACTGGTCATCAGGCCAACAGAATTTTATTATTCAACCAATTAAAATTCATAAACATAATTTGAAGTTTGTATAGAAACATGAAACGTTCTCTTTCTATGGAGTTTACTTGTCAAAGCTTTATTGAAATGAAAACTTGATAATTGAATTGAAATGAAATAAAGATTTCATTTAAATGTGTAGTATTCGCGTAAATAAAAGAAACATACAGCTTCATGTATGTAATGTCATCTGTAGAGCTTGTGTTTACGATGTCCAGGAATACGAAGTCATATTTCTTTGCTATGTGCTATAGGTATATTGACGTTATGAGTTTCAATTTTATAATTGATCAATATTTTAAAGATGTTACGTGTTCTGTTATAAAAATTAACAGTCATACAGTTGTAAGACTTAGAAATGAATCGACAGTAATAACAGCTCACTGTGAATCGAAGAGTTTTTCATTGCGAGTATATCAATATTTGGCTACGATCAGTCGAAGCTGCAATGCCAAGCTGGACTTAGATATGCTCAATATTTTAGTAAGGTCATTGTAATGAGCACCATCCGTCTCTTTCCAATGTTCTTTAATGAATGCATGACTCCTAACAAAACATTACTAGGAAGGAAATGCTTTTTCAAATGCTCAGTGGCAATTGGTTGCAGTGAAGAAGTACATTAAACTTATTTCACCAACCACTAAAAGTATAAATACGATAGTAGCTAACAAAGTCGTTAAAAGCAACTTAAAGCTAACGAGAAGTTAGTAAGTTAAGTCGACAAAAAAGTCTCTATGGGTTGCCCCGCTTACTTATAAATGACTTAAAGCATTATCCCGAAACTTTGCTTACCTTGACACATTCTGATGTTTAATAAAAGTTTCTCTTTTTCAGGTGGCTGCAATTCTCCGGGGAGTGTATCAACTACAGTTAAATTCTTTTCGTTTATCGCGTATTTCCTTCCAAATGTTCTAAGATAATTTCTTATACATTTTTAGTTAGCCACAATTTATAATCGCCTATGTTCACAAGAACGTTTAGAACCAAAGATCCTAAAGTTTCTATGACTGATGAAATTCTTCTCTATATTTTCACTGTTGATATTTCGTAGTTGTGCCAACCCGAATTTATGTATTTCATTAAATGGAATACACTAAATATTGTATTTTTCTTTGATATTCTATTAACGTGTAATTAGCATACCGATTTAATAATTTGTTTGGCTTAAGAAATTTGTAAAAAATAAGAAATTTGCAAGAGTACATATATATTATAAATGGGTAAATAGCCTCATTAAATGTTTAAGCAAGTCATCAACAAACGTATAATATGATCCTAATTTACCTCAATCCCCAAGCAATTAATTTTTAAGCTTGAAATTTGAAAGGAAATGTATTATAATTATAATCTCAGAGTAATTTTAAAGCAAATATGATTCATGCTCCGGAAATAAGATTCTCGTGGGCGGAAAAATGTTTCTGTTATTTTTCATTTTGTAAAAAAAAAAGCTACGAAACGGAACTTGTCGAGGATAAGCTGTATATCGGTAAGTATGTTCAATGTATATAATTATATAAACATAATAAACTGTTTTTGTACAAACTGTTAAAGTAATGTTTTTAATTGTTATAAAAATTCTAACAGCTCCTAAACATATGGCTCACTCCATATGTAGATAGTCTTGTAATGGTGGTGGTAAAAGAAGAGACTAATTAAGAAAGCTTACAATAATAATATGTAATTATGATAAAGAAGTTTCATGAAAATAAACAAGGTGAAAGGGACCATCCAGGTATAAGTAACCCAACCGCATTGTCAGATATTCTGCGGCTGAGCAGCAGTAATTAATAATAATAGTATTCCAGAAAAATCTACATACGGTCATCTGATCCCAAACCTGGCAGAGCCTGTACTATGGAAACCAGACAATTGATACCAATTTTTTTTTAAATACATACTTAATTAAATATAACACCCAGACGCTTGGTGGGAATCGAACCCATGACGTACTGGGTAGCGGGCAGGGTGTCTAACCACTAGACCAACGGCCCTTCAAAAAAAACATTCAAATTAAACATTATGATCATTCAAAAAGATTCAAAATAAAAATGATAAAGAAATCTACCAGGTCCACGAATAGTACTGGACACAGAGGGAAAGCCCGCACAAAATTAAAGCAGCACGACTGGGGAATCACCTTCACCTTACAGAATATACCAGCCAAGTAACACCAACTTTAACACAGACTATTGGTCTCATAAAAAGCCTCAAAGTACCTCAACGTGCTATGGAAAGGGCTATTGCTCAGAGTTTCTGGAGAGGAAATCCATAGCAGAATTAAAGTAACCGACATAGCTCTAGTAGTTATTAAGTTGAAGTGACAATGGGCAGGTCATATAGTCCGGACAACTGACAACCGGTGGGAAATAAAGGTTCTGAAGTGGCGAACAGTCTTTGACTGTAAAACGTAGTGTTGGACGGCTCCCCTAGATGGACCTACCAGATGGACAGACGACCTCGTCAAGGTGGCAGGGAGCCGTTGGATACAGGCGGCACAACATCGGTCGCAATGGAAGTGTATGGGGGAGGTCTATGTTTAGCAGTGGACATCTTATGGCTGATATTATGAACACCAACTTCAAGAAGTTATATTCCCGGAATAAGTAAGATTCACATTTTGCCATGAATAATCAATCACTGCCAGCACTGGCAATGAATGACTATTTTTAGTTCCTTCTGCTGCTGGTAATACCTCTGAAACAAGGTATACTGCTAGGTAGGTCTCCCCAAGGCACGCCAACTCGATCTTATGGCTCTTCTTTTCTAGTCAGCCAACATCCACTCTGCGTAGCTTTTTATTTGTTTGTTCATATCTTCAAAAGCTGAGCTTCAAGCGGGGTATATAGAATTCCTAAAATCCCTGCAGCTGTCGCATCAGCACATGAGAAGGAGACCTGCGCTCGCCACCTTTGACTAATAGGCCCCCGAGACCTGGACATGGTGCTCACGTGGACGGGGGTCGCAACCCCACTGCCGTCCTCGGAATCGCCATAGTACTCGATAGATGTCCTAGGCCCACACCCCAAACGACTCACTTGACTACAGGACACCCTACGCAACGTTTCCCAGAACCAGTCTTCAGCAATTATAGGCAAATCTATACTTATAATAAAACTGTAACAGGTCCAATTCTGTACATTGAAGATATTTTGAAAATTATGTTTGGAGGGTATTCTATAACCGATACTAAAGCCAAAAATGTATTTTTTTTTTGTCTGTCTGTCTTCCTGTCTGTATCTCGGCTGAGCATCACGCCGAAACTACTGGATGGATTGAAACGAAACTTGGCATGATTTGAGTTAATACTCCGAGGTAGGACATAGGATACTTTTTATCCCGACATTCGGCACGGTTCCCTTGGGAGAGGGGACTAAAGTAAAAATGTGTACTTGGTTATACGCTTGCTCCGATTTTAATAATTTTTCATTATAATTATAATAAATATTTGTAAGGGAACACACTCATAGATAGTTGTTAACAATGTTTGGAAATCGATCAGGTTAAGCAGCGTTAGGTAAGGTCATTAAATAGATGGGTGACCGTTTAACGCCATTTGAACTAAACGTCTCCGTGCGTCGGAAGGCAAGTACAAAGTGGGTCCAAGTTTTTAACCGACTTTAAAAAAGGAGGTTTTGTATTCTATGCGAATGTATATTATTGAAAGTTTAGTTAACGTAAACACAGCGCGGGCGGAGCTGCGTGGGTCAGCTAGTAAAATATAAGCACATACCAATTATTAAAAACAAAAGTGTATCTAGTAGAGTGGAGAATCGTGTTACAGAAAAAACTTTTCTATCCATATATAATATTCATTCCGAAAAGAACAATGATAACCCGAAAACTTGTTATCGGAGATATGATCTAATGTATTATACTCAGATCTCACTGAAAGATAAAATTAATAATATGGGTAATTTATAGGAAAAAGGCGTAGGCTCACGATAATGTCAAAGAAAGGGTGTATAGCGACAAAATACAAATACAATTTATGAAGTGGGATTTGCGTTTTATTTTGTGGAAAATTTGAGAATATTAAGGTGGATAAATCCACTGAAGCCTTTGCGGGATTTATAGAAAGTTGGGGATATTATCTAATTGTCTTGTTTTATAGTGCTTTTCGCTGTTGCTTTTGGACACCTCAACGATTTTCAAATCTATCTTCTATATCTATACTTATAATAAAACTGCTCAGAGTAATTAGAATGGAGCTAGTATCGTATCGATTCGCCGTACAAATTTTTCGTGGCACTTTTCCGGGGTGCGGGAGGCGAAGTAAACACACACAGATACAATTTCACGCATACCCACACTATAATAAACTCGCAACACATTCAAAAAGATACGCACACAAATAAAGAATGACCTGACCATATGAACAAAATTTGGCAGAGGGGTTAGCGCATCATGTTATCTCCAGTGGTATCTCCTCTAAGTAAAACTGTAACAGGTCCAATTCTGTACATTGAAGATATTATGAAAATTATATTTGGAGGGCATTCTATAACCGATACTGAGGCCGAAAATGTATTTTTTTAAATTTTTGTCTGTCTGTCTGTCTGTCTGTCTGTCTGTCTGTCTGTATCACGGCTGAGCATCACGCCTAAACTACTGAATGGATTCAAATGAAACTTGGCATGATTTGAGATCTTACTACGAGGTAGGACATAGGATACTTTTTATCCCGTAATCTAGCACGGTTCTTTTGGGAGAGGGGAGTAAAGTCAAAATGGGTACTTGGTTATACCCTTGGTCCGATTTTATCAATTTTTCTTCATAATTATAATAAATATTAGTAAGGGAACACTCATAGAGAGTTGTTATCAAGGTTTTGTAATCGATCGGGTTAAGCAACGTTAGGTAAGGTCATTAAATAGATGGGTGACCGTTTAACGCCATTTGAACTAAACGGGTCCGTGCTTCGGAGAGCAAGTAAAAAGTGGGTCCCAGTTCTTAACCGACTATAAAAAAGGAGGTTATGTATTCGATGCGAATGTCTGTTATTAAAAGTTTAGTTAACGTAAAAATAGCGCAGGCGGAGCTGCGTGGGTCAGCTAGTACTTATAATAAAACTGTAACAGGTCCAATTCTGTACATTGAAGATATTTTGAAAATTATTTTTGGAGGGCATTCTATAACCGATACTGAGGCCGAAAATGTTTTTTTTTTTTTTTGTCTGTCTGTCTGTCTGTCTGTCTGTCTGTCTGTATCACGGCTGAGCATCACGCCGAAACTACTGAATGGATTCAAATGAAACTTGGCATGATTTGAAATCTTACTACGAGGTAGGACATAGGATACTTTTTATCCCGTAATCTAGCACGGTTCTTTTGGGAGAGGGGATTAAAGTCAAAACGGGTACTTGGTTATACGCTTGGTCCGATTTTATCAATTTTTCTATAAAATATAATAAATATTAGTAAGGGAACACTCATAGAGAGCTGTTATCAAGGTTTTGTAATCGATCGGGTTAAGCAACGTTAGGTAAGGTCATTAAATAGATGGGTGACCGTTTAACGCCATTTGAACTAAACGGGTCCGTGCTTCGGAGAGCAAGTAAAAAGTGGGTCCCAGTTTTTAACAGACTATAAAAAATGAGGTTATGTATTCGGTGCGAATGTCTGTTATTCAAAGTTTAGTTAACGTAAAAATAGCGCAGGCGGAGCTGCGTGGGTCAGCTAGTTAGTAATATATGGTTTCACACTATCAAAATTTAGGGAAAATTGTGGTAGCCTAACTAAACCTGGCCTTTATTTCTTTCAGAAGCACACAGCTTAATAATTTCACCGTCAAATGCAACTAATTGTTACAGATTATCGCGGTATATTATCTAGCTTCATTTGAATGTGTATAGGTATAAAATATTCTAATGTCACCTTGTTTCAATGAATGGCACAGTAACTAGTAATTTACGAGGAGTGAATTGATTAAGCTAACAGTTGAAGGACGTCTCTTCTACTGCTGAAATAAAAATCATATTTTTGAAATATTATGTGTAATGTTGTGCAATGCAAACAGTCTAACCAAGATGCCAAGAAAATAATTAAAAAATTAACGAAAATTTAATTAATTTATCTCTAGTGATACCACGGAGTTGTCCGTAGTACCACAGTGGTACCACGGACATAAAAAATGATCCGTGGTACCACTGGTAGTACTACTGGTGGTACTACTGACAACAAACGGCTGGGAATTGGAATCATTTTTCACAATATCCTTACCCTCCCTACAGTGTCCTTGCATATTCCCCACGGAGGCTCTACATAAAATCCTTTTTTTTACAAACTACCTCCTATCTACTAAGGAGAAAATCCTGCAAGACACTCAGCGAGCTTGTCATTTATGGTAATTTTATTTTCGAAAGGCATCGATTTCAAACCAGTGCAATTTATTGTCAGTTTAAACATTGCGCCACCACTTACGATCAGTCCCCCTAGACAATGTAACATTCTACAAGCGCTATCGCTAATAGAAAGTTTAAAAATGTATGAGAATGACATAAGTCATCGAAAAATCACGTGACATATTGTAGGGAATTGACACCATTAGCGAATGAAGAAATAGATTCGCTATGAAGCGATTGCATCTTGTCTAGGCCCTCAGGTGACACATTCCAAGAAACAGCTTAATAATACCAGCCCTAGTTTATGTCCCACTGCTGGGCACGGGCCTCCCCTCAAGATGAGGGGGCTTGGACCATAGTCCACCACGCTGGCTAAGTGCGGGTTGGCGGACTTCACACGTCATTCGAGAGCTAGTTAGGCTTTCTCAGACATGCAGATTTCCTCACGATGTTTTCCTTCACTGAAAGCTAGTAACAATCGCACAAAGACGATTCGCACATGATTCATTGAAGAAATCAGAGGTTGCCAGCCGGTGTTCGAACCTGCGCACCTCGTTTCCAAGGCAAGTGCTCGCCCACTGAGCACTGAGCTGCTGAGAAACAGCTTATATTAAGTTAAATATAATAGAGGAAAACAATATTGAGCTCTGAATAAAGAATCCAACATATTATAGTATAGATATTAACCCTGCAGCCATCCTTTCACCGTCGTTTCCATAAAAGCAGATTATGGGTGCATGACCGTAGCGCTAAGCAGATACCAGCAATTTAGAATAAAATCATATTTAAAATGTCTTCCAAGAGAAAATATACGTACTCCGTTGGAAAATGGGTGCTTTGAGCGGGGTACTTTCTCGCAGAACAGCAACAGATGTAGTTTGTGGACATTTTTATTGCTTCCATTGCATTTTGAATAAAGGGGTTGCCTGTAACGGTATCTGCGAACATTTAAATGCAAGAAAAATAACTGGAATGGTATTGCTTATAAATTGCTTTACCGGCATTAAGGTATATGATATGTATACATAATACCTCAATATTAACTACATGTTTCGTTGCTACATTTGGCTCGTCTCCACGTAATTTATAACTTTATTATGTTAGAATTTTTTCTCACTCGGGGGATACTTTTGAAAGGTTGGGTGGTCGAACGGGGTATATGGGATTCTGTCTGAAAAGTGCAGCTGACGCAGTCGCGGGGGTTTATTGAAACCCCCGCGACTGCGTCAGCTGCACTTTTTCTGTAACACTACTCTCGTCACCCTAGTTTTAAGTATATTGAGCCCATGATTGTTTCCAGCTGTGCCCTTCGCTCATCAATGTTGGCACTTTTGATGTGCGACAGAATATCATGTCATGTAATCTGTACTAATCTAATTAGTTTTCATCCTATATGCTTAGTTCAGCCAAACTTCCTGCTTCTAGTTGCTAGTTGCTAAGCTCAATATCTAAGTCTAGAATTAGGTAACGACACAAGTTTGCACAGAAACTATTAGTTCGTACACTCGTATCATGTGGTAAACTGAGGTTGTTTCTCTTTGATTCATTAAAATCTCCGATAAAATGATTGGCTACCGAGTTTATGTGGCTACAGAATGACTGCCACCGTAATGTTCTGCGAGTTTGATTTCTAACAAATTTTAGTTAAAATATCTCTTTAAACCTGGATTTTACGATATCTACATAACTAAGTATTTAATTATATATTTTTAACTTTAAGTGGTCTGGTAGGCCTCTATCTTATTCTAGTTGAGATGACCAAATGTGAATTTATATAGATGTAATATTTTTATGAAGAAATTACTTAAGGCTCAACAAGTGTTAAGTTTCCTGTTTATTCAAAAAATAATTCGGTCCATGGATACGAACTTATATAGAAACAGAAAATTGTAATGTTTTGCAATAACATACCGATGGTATGTGTTAACGTTAGTAAAGGCAGAGCAAAAGTACTTTTAAATTATCAAGTAGAATATAAAACTAGTCTTCGTATATATATGTCGGCTAATATATCGGTTGACATGATGTTAATACTCTTTATATCGGTATGCGTTCCTTCCTTGTGGGCATATCGTGTGTAATGTTGGTTGCAATGAAAGCAAGTCTTCCGATCGACCAAGTATAATTTATCTTCAAATAACACACAAAATCCATTACCTTAGGCTAGACAAACTGCATGGAATGCGCGATGGTTTCTATCCGTGATTTTCACTAGCCGACCGCCTCTATAACTTCTCTTCCATTTTCGCCATATTTTCTTCAGTTGTTCTACGGCTGTCAGCCAGTGTCACGCGGCCTAGACTCCATCAAGCGCCATCTATATAGCGCTTCCGTTCCGATTACTTGTCATTTTTTTTTTCTTGGTTTTTTTTTTATTTGTTGTTTGTTGGTTGTTTGATGTCGACATATACATATATTAGGAAGTCTAGTTTTATTTTTACTTCATAGTATACATAATAATGTATACTAGCAAGTCTTAATTTAAAAAATCTTTAAAATAAATAAAGATTTAAGCCACGCTATACGCATTTGGACTATACCTACTTCAAAATATCTATATATTATTATTATTTGTTAATGCACAAGCAGCTTAAAGCTGATGCGTGCATATCACTGTTCACTTGTGTTTAATTTGTTTAAAGTGTTTATCTAGTCTGTTTTTAAATGCATTAACTGAGGGCGCACTGATTACTGTCGGGCAAATTGTTCCACATTGTCACTACACGATTGCCTAGGAAGTGGTGTCTAGGGTTGCTAGCGCTTAAGGAGCGTGACAGCTTTAGTGAATGTCCTCTCAATGTTACATTTCTGTTTCGTAGAAATATTTTATCAAGCTCTGGAACATTTTAGTGTCCTGTCAGGATGTATACGTCTCTATTAGATCTCCACGTTGTCTCCGCGCTTCCAGTGATGTCAACCCTAATTCTTCTAATCTCTGCTCATATTCTTTATTTCGGAGAGTAGGTACCATTTTTGTTGCTCGTCTTTGTACTTGTAGTATATATAGACTTTACAGAAAGTTTATATTTAATACTATGTTATGACATAGAATTAAATCTCAAAATTATATAACATTTATACTAACAAAGTTTGTACAACCCTTTAACGATTAATTTCGAATAACTTCGTATTTCATTTCCCGTTAATTCAGGTCAAAAGGGGTATTAATTAAAAGTTACAATAACTAATTATATACTAAATTTTCCTTCATAGTCTATTACACACACTACAACTTCAACCAGTTTTGGAATGTTTATAATATATTTACCTACTTGAAGTTCTGTAACTAGAATTCATACTCACCTTGCTCTGGAAATATTGGAAATCCTGGAGCAGCAGAAATGCATGTTGAAGTTATATTGAGAAGAATCTTCTTCTTCTTCTTTAGCCTGTGTCAGTCGTCTATTTCTGGACATAGGTCTCCTCCATTTATGTCCAGTGCTCTTCTGATCCAGTGGTTTATTCCCATCTCGGCACCTTCCCATCTCGGCACCGGCGTAAGATTTGTTAAGTTACTGCCAAAACAGAGATAACGTATCCTCTAATTAGAGCGATTCACAGGCTTGTCTGTAAAATTCCCATAAAATATATTTTACGTTATACACTATTTACTAGTATTTTAAATTAAACTTATTTTATAAACGGTAATTTCTGAAAGATATTTATTTGGATTTAATAAATAATCAAGTTGATTTACTTACTCTACCGATACTGTTTCCAATTTTTCTACACTGTGTACCTAACAATGACTATTGAAGGGTCGAGATGGGAATGTTTCGTGGGCATGATAAATAAATTCATAGGTGCCGAGATGGGAAGGTGCCGAGATGGGAATAAACCGATCCAGTCTGGGCCTGCGTGTCCTCTGATATCGTCCAACCAACGTTTAGGTAGCCGGCCCCACGATCTCCTGTTCCCACATGACGTAATATTTACCTTTTGTTTATAATTTTTGTACACGCACACATAATAACTTAAAAGGGGATTTAACCTAGGGGTGGTTGATATCCTGAGGAAATTTCTGATTAAACCACCTTTCACCTTACCGATGATTTCGCTGAACCAATTCTCAATATTGTCATCACTTGAATTCTATAAAAAATTACTTTCAATCAAAAAGTAATTAAGTTTAAATTTTTTCTCTCTATCGCCAATCCGGCACGGTTGAGTTGATCGCAATCGGATGTTAATGGAAGCTATTTATAAATTTTAATTACTTTTCATTGAGATCCAACGTTGAAGTGTGCACGAGGATAGTCTCCAAATTGATTTTTAATTGGACGAAAATATATTACTTATTGATTTTTATTTTCCTCTGCAATTTTAACCCACGCCAAGGACACATATCAGTAGACTTTACTGTGACAATTAGCAACATTTCACACATAATGGACTCTAATATAAGACCTATTGGTGTGTTTACCTAACCTTATTATAGTATCGGTATATTTTAAAGTTTTATTGTTTTATTTATATGGCAAATACAACTAACTAACAATAATAATTAGAAGACCTGAGGGTACCGTAAGACAACTATGACATATGGACAGCTACCACCTCTGTCCGCCCGTGACCATGAATGCTGTAACGTATTCGAAACGTCTGGTAATAAAAATCATAAATAAACCGCGATATAATCCGTAAAATTAGTTTCATTTCAATGTGTAATATTCGCGTAAATATCAGAAATCATTAAATATAAAAAAGATAATACCTACATCAACGGTGTATTTATACGCGATTTAATTTATACAAGCAATTTGTACATCATCATCATCATCATCATCAGCCGGAAGACGTCCATTGCTGAACAAAGGCCTCCCCCTTAGACCGCCACAATGAGCGACAATTTGCCATTTGCATCCACCGGTTGCCTGCGATGCCAACAATGTCGGTCCACCTAGTGGGAGGCCTGCCTACGCTGCATCTTCCGGTTCGTGGTCGCCACTCGAGAACCTTTCTATCCCAACGGGGTTAAACTTTCTAGCAATTTGTACATACTAGGTATTAATTAGTTATCTTGTAAAATACGATAGTATAGTAAAATACAAAGTAGAAATGTGACCTCGTTAGGCTCTGTAAAAAAAAAAAAATATTTCAGTTCTTATTTATATTATTAACAGGACACTAATAGGCACTTAAGCAATTGCTTAGCATAGATCAACATTAAATCAGTTTCTACATTATAATAGGTAGGTAGGCCTCTTATAGGCTTCCGCACACTGCTTCCCTTGCGCGAAAGTTCCTATGAAATAGATCGCCTTTGTAGGAGCGAAGTTTGAACATTAATCTTACACACAGTGCGGGAAGATCTACAGACTTTATTAATTGCTGCTAGATTATATAGAGTTCATAGTTGATGGGGTGTAGAAGTTTGCCTAGCTTGTCTAAAGTTTGAAGTATTTTAAAATAAATTCACATTTTTCACAATTAAATGTATAAAATGTTGTTAAGTATCATGTTGTTAAAAATTAACAAAAACAAAACACTGGTTTAATAAATTGAACATCTTTGAGTATTTAAACTGGATTTGGAGTTTGAAGTATTTTAAAATAAATTCACATTTTTCACAATTAAATGTATAAAATGTTGTTAAGTATCATGTTGTTAAAAATTAACAAAAACAAAACACTGGTTTAATAAATTGAACATCTTTGAGTATTTAAACTAGATTTGGAGTATTTAAATTATTGAATTCTTGGTTAGAATTCAATAATGAACTTTAAATTACCTTAGACAGTTCACAAAATTCAGTCCTTTAATCCTACATTCCACACAACTAAAAGCTATCACTCAATTTTCAACTTTATACCAAAATCCCGAACATACTAAATTGAATGAATGTGTTGACAAAAGTAGGTGCCGATTTGTGAAGAAAAATCTCCGTGATATTATACATTTTACATGAACGTAGCCTTGTCGGTGGGTGGCTCGTTGGAGTAGTAAAAGGAATTTTAGCTTTTTGCTGTGGTCCAGTAATGCTTTAAGCTTTGTGAATACATTATGATACAAACAACAGTATATATGAAGAACTTCCAGTTATGTATGATTTTTTGGTACAGAAAAAAGTAATAATCACATAGGTATACAGACATTCATAATTTTATATATACGCTGTGGGGTATTTCTTTGCATGCTTTGTATGCGAGGTCAAGGAAAGTGAGAAATAACAGTCTCTTCACTAGTGACTATATACCTACTGCATGCACAGGAGTTACTGTAGTAGGAATGAGAGGTGCGATTTGTCTCATTTAAATCCCATTTATATAAGGTGACCTTTTAACTTTGACGAATCACGGAAGGGCAAGGTCAAGGTGGTCGCAGCCCGATGTTATCGGCTACGGCAGTCATATTTACTAAGGGGTGTTATAATGTATGGGACTTACTTCACATAAATACCTTAATTACCTGTTATGAGTGTTGGTTGGTTTTATCACAATAACGACGCCGGTCTACTTAATGTGTATTTGAATTTGTCGAACTTTAGCATTTAACTGATAGAGCGCTCCGATATGTATGAAACATGTAAGAAATAATATGGTGACGAAGCTTGACGGGTTAAGATTCCTTTTTTAACATTTGATTTATTTCGAGTAGTAAATAAGAATGTGGTTCATTCAACTTATATGTTCTACTTCCTAGTGATTTCTTTAAGAAAAAAACCTATTATAGTGCGGCGGATAGCGATAAGGCCGCCCTTTGTACAAATTTCTTCAAGTCCTTTTTATTTTATTTTTATGTGTGTACAATAAAGAGTATAAATAAATAAATAAACGGTGCGGGGAGAAGTCAGGCGCAGGACATTTAATATGCTCACCCGACGCATAGATTATCTTAAAATCTTTGAAAGATCCCCGGGAGCTGTGGGGCTCGATATGGGGCCGGATATGTGGGATTCTTACCACCTAAACCCCCGGGGCTGTCGCATCGGCACATGAGCCCCTCTCATGTGCCGATGCGACAGCCGCGGTTCTTCCAGGTCTCTCCGGTGGGATCTGCACCAGTGGCCCCTCAGTGCCTTGCTTTTGAGCCCACCGCCGGGGGGCTTATTGTAGCCCTCCCGAGAACCAGTCACGGTGCTCACAGGGACGGGGGTCGCAACCCCGCCGCCCTCCTCGGAGTCGCCGCCGTACTCAATGGACGTTCTTAGGGCCCATACCCCGATAATAGGTAACCAATGCTGTATACTTAACAAGTTTACAAAAATAGTGTGTGTGTACACTAGACAGCCTTTCAGCTGTCATCGAGACGTCGTCAATATATCAAACTTACGGACCAGCAAAAACATGACGTATATATGTCACGTCTCCCCATTTCCCTTTACACCAAGTTGTAGTGACGTCATCGGTTTGTAGCAACGCGCAACTTTGCCCATAACCGGCACCTGCCATTCACGGAACGATTAATTGTTGTTTAATGTTTCACCGATGTTGGAAACGTGCTTGAGCTAGCAGAGAGCGAAGGTCATGGAAAATTAGGTTTGTACTTTGACGGGTTGAGAAAATTGCTTACAGTTTTAAATGACTGGCGTTCGAAAATGGAAGTTTAAAAGGGTTTTGTTCAAGTTAACGATAAGTTCTGCTACTTAGGTTCCTTGTGCAAGGAACCGCCCAGGTTTAGTCTGTACCAAATACAACTGAAAACGTTTACAGCTTTATTAAGCAGTCGAAAAACCCGCGCGCTGTATACTTGACAATGCGACGCGACAGCAAAAAAGGCTTGGTAATACAAATTTGTATTTGCGGCCACGCGAAGTCAACAATGTAGGCGTTATGCAGTTAGTAACGAATTTGTATTCCTTTACAAATTCATTTGAAGCGGAGTATAGGTACTACTGCAGTTTCAGATATTCTGCCACCAAGCAGCAATATGTAAACATTGATGTGTTTCGGTGTGAAGGCCACTGTAGCTGGTTAAATTACCGGTCACAGGAGTGTTAGTTGGCAACGCGCTAGTGATTCCTCTGGTGTTCCTAGCGCCCATGGGCTGCGGTGACTGCTTACCATCCGGTGGGCGGCATGCTTTTTTCCACCTTGGTGGTATGAAAAAAGCATTTTAATTAGTTTAACGATACAATTTTTTTCATAAATATAATATTTTTTGTATAAAAAATCGTTTGTCTTAGTTAGTGTAAGCTGCAAGCAAAAAATGGCTCCCGCGAGATCTTGACTACGAATCTTTGACCGAAGAGTTTAATTGGGTGGGTATCTATATCCAGTAAGCTGAAAAATTGTAGTCAAAGAAATTGTATTTACTATTTAGATTTAGCCCGGTTACTATGTTAAATGAATAGATCTGCATTTTTGTGTACAAAGATAAAGATTTCAACTATTTGGAACATAATGTAAATAATAGGTGTGCTCCGCACATTAACCTCATATATTACCATATATATTTATGTATAGTATATGTCTAAATGACATATCTAAGTTCTTCAGTTTTTTTACACTAATTGGCACCTACCACAGAATATTTCTTCACTACCCAAAGGTAGACTGCTAAAAAATGACCTAAGGCAAGTCCGCATTGTACTTTAAGTGCATGAAGTAAAATAAAATAAATAATTAAATATATTTTTTGTTCTCGAATCGCCTCTGAACAGGTCAGTTAAATTATCCCATAAATAATGTCGTATCTTAGATCAATTTTACTGCAGTTCATACACTATATTGGCTGTTTTTCTACTAAAAAGCACATTAATTACATTACTACAGATTTGAACTCCGAAAAACTTAAATTAGTTAATTTAAACAGGGGTCTCACTCTGGTATTCGATTTATTAGATTAGTTAGACACATGAAAGCTGAAACTTATTTGACTCGACGACCCCGACCGTGTCGAGTGGAAATAGTTTGGGTGACAAACATTCTGGCCCCTCAAATTATCTTGCTACCTAGACAGAATTGCCACCTTCATAATTTTGTCTTGAGGACCCTTAAAAGTGCCAACGAAGAGGTTTTTAATCGAGAAGGATCTCTGTACTTTAGACAGGCTAATTAGCAGGCACTGAAGTGTTTTAACCAAAACCTTTCTTAGTGGTAGATCTCTTGTGCAAACGTCGATCCAGGGGGTCTTTCACCATCTGTTCCACGGCACGTATTGCTCGACCCCCCAGACCCAATGTCTGTCCTATTAGATCACGACATTTCCTCCCTAAGGTGCCCTTGAGCTCGTCGCTCCCCCGTCCCCTTAAGGCTGGAGTGCTATAAGCGGTCGCCTCCTCATGCCCGGTGAAGCTGTAATGGCCACCTGCGGCCAACACTGTCTATCATTCCCAAAACAAAAACCACCATCTGTTCGAGCAATTGATGTAATCTCATTTTTGTGAGAGAAGAAACGGAGTTATAATCTGCGTTAATCTGCGTCTCTTTCCCACTGCAGGTAAGTTTACTTTAACACTGCTATAAGAGGTGGTGGTAGGGATCCAGGTAGGTACCATCGCAGTGTTAGATATCCTGCCGCCAAGCAGCAGATGTGTAAACATTTCTGTGTTCCAGTGTGAAGGGCTTCTGTGAAGGGCACAAGTGAAATTACCGGACTCAAAATATTAATGTCTCTGGTGACATCAGTGCAGTGTAGCTTTTTAGGATTTTCCGGTTAAATATTTTTATTTTACTGACCCACGCAGCTCCGCCTGCGCTATTTTTACGTTAACTAAACTTTTTAACCAAAAAAAGGAGGAGGTTCTCAATTCGTCTATATATATGTCACAGTAAAAACTCTGAGGGCACCATAATAATAACGGGATGTCAGCAATGCCGACGTTACTGACCCAAAAGTTACTCTTGCCATAACATTTTGACAGTTAATTATTATAAAGATATGGGGACTCCCCCAAGTGGTCTCCTCCGGCCCCTACAACCACACCATCGCCAGCCTTTAACCATCAGTGAGATTATCATCGCTTATGATTATTAATTATTATCACAAGAGTGCTTGATTAATTCATATTAGTAATTCAAATGGACCTTGTTGGTCCAACTCACCGACTTAATACGCCAAACCTTTAGAAGCCGAATCGGACACATCCAATCCAGAAGAATAAATGCAGCAGCCAGGAAAATCTGCGAATATAACTTAAAACACACATTAATATTTTCAACGAAACGAGACAGGTCCGAACGGTCCGACGATCCGAGCGACTCTGCTACGAATGCGGCCGTTGCGTTTTATTTATAGTAAATCCAAATTCACTTTTATGTAAAACTACCCTCAATAATTATTATTAATTCTACAAATAGCGTTGTATTTGTAGTAAATCCAAATTCACTTTTGTGTAAGAATTATTAATTTAACAAATAATTTAATCACAAGAATAATTCGAATAATGACAACTTAAACTTCAATAAGAATGACGAA
This sequence comes from Furcula furcula, assembly GCA_911728495.1. Lineage (NCBI taxonomy): Eukaryota > Metazoa > Arthropoda > Insecta > Lepidoptera > Notodontidae > Furcula > Furcula furcula. The sequence continues at coordinate 22,311,136 of OU452248.1, forward strand.
ACAAGGAGGCCGAAACGTCTCCACCCCGACACGGCCATTCTGATCGGCGGTGCGCGCTCTGCACCTGCCGGAATGTTCACCAGTAATAGTTCCTTTATTTGATTGTTAACTAGTAGCTAAAAATAAACATTTTTAGTAGCTGAAATAAATATTGTCATTAGCTTATTGTAATTTGGTATTAGTGTCGTACTATACTTTTGGGATCAATAATACCTTCTCTGATAGCTTATTGTAATTTGGTTTCAGTGTTGTACCGTACTTTTGTGATCAAGAATACCTTCTCTGATAGCTTATTGTAATTTGGTTTTAGTGTTTTACTGTACTTTGGTGATCTAGAGCAACATTTTTTGATTAAGAGTAATAGTGTGTTATAGGTTTTCTTTTATAATGTATTTTTATTTACGATTTCATTTATTCATTCTCACGTGACGGTGCTGCTCTGTGATAGACACAAAGTCTTTGATTTGATGGAAAAATAAGGTAGGGAGTTTAGGACCATTGCTCCGTGACAGGCACGAAGTCTGACTTGACGGGATATAAGGAGCCGGGTTCTGAGCGGTCCTGTACGCCGTGGTCCCAACAGGATATCATGAGATATTTTTATTGTCTCCACGACAAATATTTATATGCATGGAAAACATCATGCTAGTTTTGTTTTATTTATGGTTTCATTCTCACGTGACGGTAATGCTCTGTGATAGACACAAAGTCTTTGACTTGATAGGATTCGGGAATCGGATCAGGAACACCGCTCTGTGATAGACACAAAGTCTTTGATTTGATGGAAAATTCAGGTAGGGAGTTTAGGACCATTGCTCCGTGACAGGCACGAAGTCTTTGACTTGACGGGATATAAGGAGCCGGGTTCCCAGCAGGATAACATGAGAGATATTTTATGCATGGAAAACATCATGCCAGTTTTTTTTTTTTTTTATACGCATGGAAAACGTCATGCTAGTTTTTTTTTTATACGCATGGAAATCATGATAGTAATTTTTTTTTATACGCATGGAAAACATCATGCTATGATTTTTTTTTTTTACGCACGGAAAACATCATGCTTGTAAGATTTATGTTGACTCATGTCAATTTGCAATATTGATTTATTGAATTATATTGATAAAATATTAATTTATCAATACTTTTTGCCTCCAGGGCAAAAACTTTATACGCATCGAAAACATGCTAGTAAAGTATGTAGAAGTTCCAAAATGTATGGAGCCTGAGCCAGGTCCTTGTACACCACACTCTTAACTATCCATTTACTTTAATCTGGCTTTATTTTCTTGTAAAACTTAAGAATTTTTATTTAGAATAGCAACATTATAAAAAAAAGGCATAGCGGAAAAGTGTCACTGTCATGTGTCACTTTTATTATCAATGGCTTTAAAAGTATTTTTTTTTTTATTACAGTACTCTTTCTACTTTTGTTTCTGTTTTCTCATACATCGTTTTAATACAACAACAATGGTAATCAATTCACTACCTACAAAACACGCACACAACCAACTGTGACTAGTGTGACTGCAGCAGTAGCCATTGATAGCTGGATGGCTGACAGATTAATTCGGCATCAGTGAGACGCCATCTCAAGACGCCATGTTAAATTTATATTTTTCCCGAATTATATGGATTTTTCTCAATCCTCTAAGGTGGCGTACACAGACCCAGCCCACTCTGCAACAACTCCTTTACCTATAAAGCTACTCATGACCTAATAAAACAGCTAATTCATATATTGGTAATAAGCTGGTGGATAAAAAAAGAGTAGTTCAAATGGGATATGAAAGAATAATAAGCGTTACTGTACATACGGATGTGAATAAAGATATTGAAGTGCTTGTAACGCTCCACGCGTACTCGCTCATTTATTTTCGATAGATCAATGCAAATGCTCCACGCATTCATGCATGATTTGATTTCTAGTACAATAGGATGATACTGTGGCATTGAGCCTTAATTTGACCGTAAAGACTATGTGATAATAAATAGTGATTGTTACATTCTATTAGCCAGTCAACAAAGACAAGCCAATAACATATCTCCTTACTGTTATTGCAGTCTTAAAAATTTGTTATAGTCAAATCCACATTTGGTATTAGGTAAGAAACAATAACTTACGTCAGTGCGGCTATCTATAGCCACACAAATAAAACAGATGTTACTTTCTTGCCCGGACGTCTGTCCACCACGATCACGACACAGTGACCGAAGCAGCAACACCACCGCTTGAGCAGCAACCCCACTGGGAACGCTCATTGTGTCGGCGAAGCACCTCCTGGCTCAACATACACCTGTGAACATAACATACTAAAAAAACCAAATTTATAATTTACCAGACCGCCAAAGCATGCCTGGTTTTGTTAATTGACCAATCACATAGGAATCATAGATCCTTGTCGGTCAATAAGAATCACTCAGCCAACTGCTCGGCCTTCCTCGCAACAAACGATATGCAATGATTAAAAACAAAAATATAAACGGTCATACTATTATTAAAGCTAAAGATTCTGTATAAAATCGGTCCAGTCCAACCTTGGTTTGAACTCGCCAATCAGAAGAATGTGTAACGAGTATATGAACGCCAAACCATCATCAGATTTAGACGTGCTGGAACTACTTCGTATATAAAACGACTAGATAAGCATGTATGCCTTGATGCTATATTTTATTTTTGTTGATTTGGTTAGTTTTGCTTTTAATCATTATAGTAATTTTCGTCTATTTAATTTAATTTAATAATTTCTTAATAATTCTCATCTATTCTAACTTTCATAGAGAACATAAGCAAGCATATCAACGATGCCTGTCATAGGTTCACTTATAACAATTCACAACAACTGAACGTCTAAAAACAAGTGTACCGTTGCTGTATAAATAAATAAAATTAAAACATTAGTTGGAATTGAAATTTTACGCGAATAAACTTTGTTTACCGAAACGACGAACACACTCGAACATTATTAGCATACAAAACTGAAATCTACCCGTAGTTTATAATAATAATAAATCAAAGAAATGAAATCCAAATGATGTCAGTTTGTACGTTCTCACAGCTAAGAGTATTTTTCCACTTCGATGTTGCAATCATAGAACACAACCAACAACCAATTTTTCAGTCCACAATAAGTACATCGTTGAGAAAACAATATTTAAAGAACTAGTACTAGAACTGAAACTTGAACCACTATCAAACTTCAGCAACCACCATCAAAACACAAAGAAATTGAAAGTACCGTAATTGAGTTCAAAACTATTGTAATCCGGGAAATTGACGGTAGTCGATTGTGAAATACGTAAACACGTGGGAACTATTGTCCCTACTAGTTTAGTTTATTCCATATCCGAGTACATTCCTGTAAGCGATAGGGTAATTACCATTGTTATTAACAATAAAGTAGACCACCACTAGTCAAACCAGGGTGGGTGGGTGGCGTGGTGTGGGTGGGCCGGGAAAAAAAAAACGATGCCCATCTTTGCCATTAGGTACTAATGCAGATTCCATCAGAAAGCGTAGCGGAAAGGCCAGAATTCAATCCCACTTCTGATGTCACAGTAAAAACTCTGAGGGCACCATAATAATAACGGGATGTCAGCAATGCCGACGTTACTGACCCAAAAGTTACTCTTGCCATAACATTTTGACAGTTAATTATTATAAAGATATGGGGACTCCCCCAAGTGGTCTCCTCCGGCCCCTACAACCACACCATCGCACGCCTTTAACCATCAGTGAGATTATCATCGCTTATGATTATTAATTATTATCACAAGAGTGCTTGATTAATTCATATTAGTAATTCAAATGGACCTTGTTGGTCCAACTCACCGACTTAATACGCCAAACCTTTAGAAGCCGAATCGGACACATCCAATCCAGAAGAATAAATGCTGCAGCCAGGAAAATCTGCGAATATAACTTAAAACACACATTAATATTTTCAACGAAACGAGACAGGTCCGAACGGTCCGACGATCCGAGCGACTCTGCTACGAATGCGGCCGTTGCGTTTTATTTATAGTAAATCCAAATTCACTTTTATGTAAAACTACCCTCAATAATTATTATTAATTCTACAAATAGCGTTGTATTTGTAGTAAATCCAAATTCACTTTTGTGTAAGAATTATTAATTTAACAAATAATTTAATCACAAGAATAATTCGAATAATGACAACTTAAACTTCAATAAGAATGACGAAACAAGGAGGCCGAAACGTCTCCACCCCGACATATATATATATATATATATATACATATATTCTATGTATGTTCGCGCATAACTCTGGCAATTATGAACCGATTTGAAAAAATCTTTCTTCAATTCTTTAATCCGTTAGTTGGGTCCCATAAAAAAAATTATTGCTTCCGAATAAGTAGTTCCTGAAAAAACAATAATGGTGACTGCGCAGGAAACTTGCAGGAAAGCCTATATAGATGACTTTATGTCGCTTTTTAAGGACAAAAATGGTCATAACTCTAGCAAATATTTACCAATTTCAATGATTCTTTTTTATTCGGAAGAAACCACTGTGATCCGGTGGTAGCTTCTTTAAAAAAAAAAAGTCATGACCTTTCAAAAGCGTTAAGCCTATTTGAAATAAACTATTTTTGAGTTTTGAGTTTGAGTTTGAGTCTGTAATGAATCTGTATGAAATTTATCACAACCGGATAATAACTTCCTGGAGGACCATGAACGATGAGGAGGAATTTATCTGGTAAAAACTATAACACTGATGTTCTCCATTACATTGCTCTGACAATTATAAACCGATTTCGATGATTCTTTTTTTATTCGAGAGAGTAAACTACTATGATGATTCCATGCAAATTTCATCACGACCGGATATTTTTTTCTGAAGAAACATGAATTATGTAAAACTATGTAGACGATAATGTGATCATAACCTAATTAGATCATTTTACGGTCTTCGATGGTTCAATCTTTATAATATATGAAAATATCACTAAAAAGAATAAAAAACACTTTTTAAAAAAAATTGAACCGACTTCAATATCACTGAAAAGTATAAAATAATTTAAATATTATTGAAGTTGGTGCCAAATATACACAGCCGGTAAGCTAACACCAACTGCAATAATATTTAAATTATTTTATACTTTTCAGTAATATTGAAGTCGGTTCAATTTTTTTTTTAAAAGATTTTATAATAACAGACATTCGCATCGAATACATAACCTCCTTTTTTATAGTCGGTTAAAAACTTCGACCCACTTTTTACTACAAGCACGGACCCGTTTAGTTCAAATGTCACCCATCTATTTAATGACTTTACCTAACGTTGCTTAACCCGATCGATTACAAAACGTTGATAACAACTCTCTATGAGTGTCCCTTACTAATATTTATTATATTATAAAGAAAAATTGATAAAATCAGACCAAGCGTATAACCAAGTACCCATTTTGACGTTAATTCCCTCTCCCAAAAGAACCGTGCCAGATTACGGGATAAAAGGTATCCTATGTCCTACCTCGAAGTAAGATCTCAAATCATACCAAGTTTCATTTGAATCCATTCAGTAGTTTCGGCGTGATGCGCAGCCGTGATACAGACAGACAGACAGATAGACAAAAATGAAAAAAATTACATTTTCGGCCTCAGTATCGGTTATAGAATGCTCTCCAAATATAATTTTCAAAATATCTTCAATGTACAGAATTGGACTTGTTACAGTTTTATTATAAGTACTAGCTGACCCATGCAGCTCCGCCCGCGCTTTTATTACGTTTTGCTCCCCTTTTCTCCCTCCTCCCTAGATTTATCTCTCTCCATATCTCTCTCTCTTATAAAAAAAATCTAATTATATGCTCTTTCTCTCCTCTCTCTTTCCCCCTCCCGCTTCGGTTTCCGTCACACTCCCCCTCTTCCTCTCCCTGTTATCCCCTCTCTGAACCCTCTCCTCCTCTCTCTTCTACGAACTTGCTCCTTCTCACTCCCCCCTTACTCCACCTAACTCCCCCGATCCCTCACCCCATCACCCCCTCCTCGAATCCTTTCTCCCTCTTTCTCCTCTCTTGCACCCTCCTCTCGTTCTATATATCCTCGTCAATCATGGTATCAGCGGCATTAAATATACTTTATGACCAATTCTCAGACCTCCCCGATATGCACACAAAATTTCATACATATCGGTTCACCCATCTATTTAATGACCTTTCCTTATATTGCTTAACCTTAACCTAGTGGCATGAAATATACTTTACGGCCTATTCTCAGACCTACCCGATATGCACACAAAATTTCATACAAATCGGTTCACCCATCTATTTAATGACCTTGCCTTATGTAGCTTAACCTTAACCTAGCAGTATGAAATATACTGTATGACCTATTCTCAGACCTACGCAATATGCACACTTTCATACAAATCGGTTCACCCATCTATTTAATGACCTTACCTAGAACGCTAGGTAAGCAACGGCTTAACCTTAACCTACCGGGATAAAAAGTATCCTATGTCCTGTTTCTAAGCTACCTCCCCACCAATTTTCAGCCGAATCGGTTAGGCCGTTCTTGAGTTATAAATAGTGTAACTAACACGAATTTCTTTGATATAATATATAAAGTTCTATAGTGATTGTATGTTCAATTTCACCGATAGATGGCGCTGTTCATAATGTAAGTCACGCTAACATCGTAAATTACTGTCTAATGATATTCGATAATGAAAGTTCTAAGTTTTCCCGTTTTCCGCATCTTTTATTGTTGCGACTGTAATACAATACCTATTTAGACACTACCTGGACTTGGGGAGTTTCATTAAAATTTCATGAACCCATCCCCCCCCCCTGAACCCTGACCTTGAAGCGTTTTTGGGAGCATTTTTTTTACAATTTCGTATTCTCAATTTCTTTCCTAATCTAGTTTGGACTCGCTCGGGATTTACAGATTTTAACTTTTCAAAGATAATATAATGTCATATTGCTATCAGCAAAGTACTTAGAACAATACAGAAATCTAAGGAAAATGTCCTGGGTATACCGGACCGGCTTACCCCTTACAAAAATTGACCCTTCGCCAATGCCATATCTTATTCGTAAACTAAATGTCTGCTCAGTCCTTATTGTATATAGCGTAATAATACATATCTATTAAGATAACCATTAGATTAACTGATCAGTCTATAATTATCCTATTCACATACAAAGGAAATTACGTGGTAATATGTGCAAGTAATTTTTCACTGCTTAGCCCCTATGAAACATAGCGTGATGTTTTATATACCAACTTATACCTTGACTTCTACACAACACATCAGTGAAAGTCCTATCAAAATCCATCCACGGGTTTTCAAATGATACCTGGACGAACAGAACGACAGACAGACAGACAGACAATAATTACAAAAAAAATTGTTTTGGCCTCTATGTCGATAGTATGTGGGGGTACCCACATAGAAATTTTGGAAAAATATTCAATGTACAGAAAAAGTGCTCTTTGAGTTTTATTATAGTATAGATAGAAGAAGATATAAGTATTCACTTAAATTTTATACAAAAACACCCCGACTTAAAATATTGTGTTCTAATGCATTCTTGTTCGAGTCCACGGAGAAATGCATATCGTAGTGGAGAGATTGGGCAATCAGCAACGTCATCTATAGGGTGTACCAGATTATCATATATTGTTACACTATTCGCGAACATCCTTTCATATTCCATTGAAATTCATCTTCACCATATAAGTAAACACCCTTTTCAATTTTTCGTTTGCCTTCTCAAGCACCACAGACAATCTTCTATCAGAAACATAATAATAAACTATATATTATTATTATAGGCACAGATTATGGGCAAAACTTGATCACAGAGAGCAAACTATCCTAAGTCAATAAGTTCGTTGAACCACAACCGACGACCCTCGAGCCGAGCCATTTTACGACTCAGCGTATGTGCCTATACTGTTTGCATAGTGTATTAGATATGAAGAATATTCTACTTAGAAAATGGGGTTAGCAGACGTAATCAGTTGATGAATTACGGAGATTATGTGAATACTGTATTATCTTATTACTTATGTTTGCTTAGCGCAAACGTGAGATCCATACCAAGGATCGTATTTTGTTTTAAAGTGAAGCAAATGTGTAACATTTCGCCCGGTTTCCGAAAGGATGATCAACGCAAAAATCAACTAACAAGATGTCAAATCTCCTGTCAAGCGTATTTTGGGTTGCAGAAAGCATGATCAACTATTTTAATTTGAACATCCTGTCAGTTGACACGGCTGTTAAATTTTGCTTCAGAAAGTTCATGTCAAATCGAATTTAGGTTTCTGAAAGGCTAATTAAGCCATGATCATAGATTATTCTCTTGTCAATGTCAACTAATCGGTGTTGGTCGACCAATTAAGTATTAAATTATACTATTTGTTTTGGATAATCTACTAGTTTATGACAGATTACGTAATTATTAGGTATAAAAAGTCCTTTGCAACAAAAATACCAAGATTGTATTAACAATTGCTACTTTTGAAATTTACGATAGTGAAATGCGCACTCCAGATCCGCGCGGGATGAAGGCCCACGAAATAAGAGTGTGGAGCCGCTTGACAATCATAAATATTTTCTCTATGAAGGACAAAAAATACTCTGTTTCTTTCTATCACATGTAACCTATATAAATTCATTCTTTTCTTGTGCGAATGAGAAAGAAAGTGATCATCCCTCCTGTAGATCCTCCATCTATGGTTACAGATTATAATATCTTTGAATTGAATGAGCTATTGAATGAAATATTGAACTAAATAGGAAATGTAGCCATACTTAAATAATATTCTTCATGTCAAATTAAAATGATCATAGATTAGTAAATTAATATACCTTTTTAATTAACATAGTTTAAACTATGTTAATTAAAAAGGTATATTAATTTACTCAAAGTTAACTCTTTTAAATTTCTAATTGTATAATAATAGAATTTTTAATAAATAGATTTATAATAGATAAAGGGGTGGTATGTACAATTAGTTTATGCAATTATGAAAATAAAAATATATTATTATAGGTACATACTTACCACAAATAAGCCATTAGTATTATATTAAGATTTACAGACTACCTATATAAGTTATTTCATTCTGTCATAAGTATTATTATAAGTATATTAAATTACATACATTATATACATATAGGGATCATTATATTATCTAGGTCTGACTATGACAATCATATAATGAATTTAAATCTTACCTAACTAAGGGGTCATCTCCTCTGGACTCGGTGGTGTGAGGACTGAAATGAAGCAGTCAGTAGGTAGGTAGTCTCTGTGCTGATTGTATATTATATTATTGGTGATTGTGTGCCAAGAAGTTGTAAACTGTGCATCTGTTGCCCTGTAATGTAAGTTTAATGTTAATTGTTAGTGCAGTTTACATACAGGTAAGGTTTCATATTTTTGTAGGTTATGTCTTCAGTTTTTAGAGTCCGGTTTGTTTATAATCTTACCTTAGCCTGTGAATCGCAGTGAAATTCACAATATTATGTGATTCTATATTGTTATATTCAGATTTGTTCCAGGCAGAATCACAAAAACTAACTCTTTCACTGTTCTTAACGCAACCCATTGAAATATTTTATTATATTTTATTTACTGACGCAGACGCTCTGTTGGTAAATCATATAATGTATTTATTGGTACTGTTTATAAATACAATAATAATAATTTATGTAAGTACCAATTTTAGCAATTTTCAAAAGGGATGCGGCATTCGGCATTGAAATGTCAATGAGGTTGACACTGAAAAACAGCGCTGCGCCGGGAATCTGGATTTCCGGTGCAGCATATCGCTGAGTTGTCAGCCTCGTTTGGCGGAAGCGCAACGCACAGTTACCATTTTTTACCCTTAAGTTTTATATGTTTTAAGTTTAAGTTTTTTGTACTGTTCTTTTTTCCCGTTTTGTATATATTTCTAGGTGTTGCTTTCTGCCAAATAAATGTAGTTCTTCTTCTTCTCTCTCTTCTTCTTAAATTTTTCTCTAATTAACGTTTCAGAAACCCGAATTGATTTGAACAAGCTGTAAAGTTAACAGTCATGTTAGTTGAATATCCATTTGAATAGCCTTTCAGAAACCGGGCGTAGTAGCGCAGTACTTTCCTAGTTTTCGTTGTTGTCGTAAATAAATAATAGAATCCTGGGCATGCGGGAAGAGATTTCTATAGAAATAAGCTGTGCCCTTGTACCTGTACTATCCTAAGACTTCTCTTTCCATGTTTGTGTGTGTACATAAACTAAAAAATAATTAATAAAATAGAAACATTAAAAACAAAGCCAACAAGGCTTTGTATTATCCGTGAGTTTGTAATAGAAATAGGGCGAAAGTTTGTTATGTTAATAGTAGGTAGGTATTTATACGTATGTATTACGATCCATTAGTGGGCAGTAATCAATAGGTACTCTGTTGGTTCAGGTGAAGTAAATAAACAACGATCGGTAAACAGCCATTATAAGTGGCATGTTACGTCTGGTTGTACTATCATTATGTAATATAATCTACCCGACATTCCACTAGCGATTTGTTATCGTTTTTCCAGCGGTGCGATCGCTCAAGAATCACTATAAATCATTCTGTTATTTCGATTTTGGACTCATATTACATCGATATATAGTTAGGTGAGTGTGTTCAATGAGGAATCCGTGAAAAAATGACAAGCCGGCTGAGTTTCTTGCCGGATCTTCTCAGTTGAGGCCGCGTTGTAATCCGGTGGTAGCTTTTAAAACAATTGAGTTATGAAGCTGAGATTCAAATTGAAAAGTGTTAGCGTTAAGCCTATTTGAAATAAATATTTTTGAATTTGTATATGTATAAGTCTCGTTTTTCTTTACAAGATCAAAATCGTAGCAATAAATATATAAAGGAGTGGAGTGATGGCTGACCAGTGGCTAGCCAAAGACAGGTTGAATATGACATATTGATTTAACATACAGAAAAAACTTTTATTTGACATATAAATTATAATTTCTTAATAAAAATTAATGATTAATGTGCTTATATCGCCTATAACTGCTAATATTTCTTAATACATATTATTTTGTCTCTACCTACCTACATTAATATACCTACCTAATTATTTTCAATGTATCGCGACCTACACGGAAGAAATATTTACCCGTAGCAATATTGTGTCCTTCAGATAATAAGTAATTGTAATTATTTTATCCTCTTTTTTCGGCTACGTTATAAGCTTTTGTTTGTAATAAGGATAAAGACAATATTGACATCACAAAAATGTTTATTCAATACAAAAATATGTTGTGTGTGCATGTTTATGTTAGCTATCCTAATTAGCGATATGTTCGCAGAAATGATCACTGACATAAAGGACCTTTATAAACACAATTTCAGTTTCAAATTCATACTTATTGGTGTATAAAATAATTGTGAATTTGAAACTGAAATTGTTTTTATAAATAAAGAATATTGATAAAAGAAGACTTAAATTACATTTAATAAACGTTTTATAAACGTTGAGTGCTATATTGCACCGATATATTCTTATATAACTATTAATTAAACGAGATAGAATACTTTTCCATAAAAACTAAAAATATGTTTCTAAACAAACACGTAACGGATCTTTGCTATTTCTAAAGCCAAGAGCCGCACTTAGAATCAACAATACAAAATCTGGGTGAAGCGTGCATTTTTGCGATAATAGCCCTGAAAAAAAGAATCAAATTTGTCGATAGGTACCATCGATACAATATGTAATAATGATAATATAAATATTATATCAATGATAGGTACATTATAATGAAACTTAAATATTAGTAACGAATTCTAAATTTTATTGTTATTACATAAAAATTCACTCGTCAACAGTAATTGGAAAACATAACAAACTTAACATAGTTTTACCAATTGTAAAATATTTATTCTCTGTGAATGAACACGCGACGTATCATCGGATCGCTTGTTCAATCAATTTAACTCGTTACGTATTCAGAACACTAGTTATTTTTTATACATATTTCAAGTAGTAAGCTATTGAAAAGTAAAACCATTATTGTATTGGAAAATATGTGACTTACTTACTTAGTATTCGTTATAGAACGCAGTTAATTTTCAATTTTACTTTTTTTGTAATCGTAATATCGCATTGTGCTGTGTATAGAATAATAAGAATAATAATCCACACACGGTCTTCTGATTCCAAACTAGGCAGAGCCTGTACTATGGAAACCAGACAACTAATACAAATACTTATAAATAAATAATACTTAAATAAATAACACCCAAATACCAAAGTGGGAATCGAAACCGCGAGCTATTGATTGGGTAGTGGCTAGGGTATCACAAGACCAACAAACCCGTCCAAAAGTATGACGTATTATGAGTACATTTTATCAAATTTAAACACTAGAAAAAAATATAGAATAGTTATCTCTAATAGTTTAGTTTTTAATGGTTTTATAGCAAAAATGCTATCCACGTCTCTCCATTCAAGCGCTTACGTCTGTCAACTACTTATTGTGAGTCTCATTACACATTTATTGTGGTTTTTTACCATTGAATTTCCTCATTATATACTATGATTGTCACTTTAAAGTGCCAGGCTAAGCTATATAGCGATATTAATTTATTTTAAAAAGCAATTGGAACATTTTTAAGCAGACGTTAGTAAAATAAACGAGCCCATTGTGCTTACACATGGCTTACTCTCTAAAGTAAAACTTGGCTCCGTTTGGTGGCATTACAAAAATGGTTCGCATGTCTACAATCTAACATGAAGTATACACGCGGTTTGATAGCGAGCTTATTTATGGGTTGATGCCAAACTTGCTCTCGGTAAGAAAAATGTATCCCAATGCGGCAGCCCCTGCGATATATTAAATTAAAGCAATTTATAAATGTTACCCTTGGTGGACCCCGCGGTGCGACGGGACACAGGGAGCGTGCTTAGGGGACGCTACCAAACTTAGGGCATTACACTAAAACGTTATAGTGTCGGATGTCAAAATAAATTTTGCGCTCCAGCCGCTTGAAGCGCTTAATACCGTATCCACATCGACATTTCTCTGCATCAGGAGCTGTATTGTGTATGTTGCTGTGTTAACTTTCAAGCGTATCTACATACTATAATGTACCTACATAACGTAGCTATTGTTGGTAGTACTGTGACTCCAGTATGCCCAGATTTACAGTAGTCACCAGTGAAATCCAGGAACCACGACCATTTGGATTTTCTAAACGCCAGTTCTACAAGATTCTGTATAAAATCACGGCCAAATTCCATAAAAAATATGCTAGATATATTTTATAGATTTGATGTGGAATTCAAGGAAATATATGCATTAATATTGCTAGATCTAATTGCTTGAATTCCACATCTTATATAATAGGTAATAACACATTTAACCTCAATATTTAGGCACGAAATACCGTGGAATGAGGCGGAAATTCTTAGCTTTTCTCTGTTTATGACAGAAAAGATAATAAGTTTTGTTTTGCTTTACGTTCACGGTTCATTTAAATTTCTCATTTTAATTAAAATTAATTAAGTTATTACAGAATAGAAGATGAATACTACAAATATCAAGAGCAATGTATTGTATAGGTATATCACAAAAAAAAAAAAATAGGTGTGAAAAATAGTACATAATTCAATGGTTCAGATCTTATATTTTTAAGTGTCTACAGGTACACTTTTTGACTTTACTACGATAGATGTATAACATTTTAACTCGTTCCTTTTGTTTAAATAGAAGAATGCTCCTGAGCCATGCCGTATTTTATCTGTTTTAAATATTATTTGTTAAAAACAAAACAGTGGTTCTAGTATACCCAAATAAACAAATCGGTATAAAACTTATTAATACTTTCAACGCATAAATCGACTAACACGTCAGCACCTACTTCATCCGAAGTATCCTTTACAACATTAGAAACATAATCATGTAAGCTCCTACATAACATGAGTCGGTGATGAATTACAATGAGTCAGCTTAAAAGCTATAAAGCAGCTGTTTTGCCAGCCACCGTTGAGTCACCGCGTGGCGCCGTCGGGTCGACTGTCTCCGATGCAAGAATCCCCGACATCACCCCTCCAACATAAACTGATCCCCTCTCGCAATACGCACTATTCTCGGGCAACTGAAAAATGGTAAATAAAGAATCTAAGACAGTTCTTTCTATGTTGGTCGATTCTGTTTATTTTTATCTCCCCGCTTGCATTCGCCTTGCGGGGATAAGTTTTAGGGGGAATACTTAAGTTCACGGCATAGTAGATTTATTATAATATGAAACCCCCGTGGCTATATATGTAGTTTTCCGACAGTAAAGTTAAAAGGAACAAGCGATTCTGAATAAGGTCAGATAATACACGTAACGCGATATGAACATACTCGTAACGCAATATGAACAAATTTTGTATAGAAGTGACGCGTGAAAGGGCTACGTATAGCTGCCTGTCCATGGGCAAAGTACTCAACGCTTAGGTTTAAGCCTGCAACGTTGAATCTCTTGCTTGTGATTTGTTAATTGTATTTATAAAAATTAGAAACTGCAGACGTGTACGGGTGCACAATTTGAGTGGATTAAGGACACCATTTATTTGAAACCAATTTATGGAAGCAATACGGGCTTCCTTGTTCGGTTTCATCGTTAAGACGTAAACGGGGGTCAACCGGGGAATTCTTACCCACTAAAACCCCCGTGGCTATCACGTCGGCACATTAGAGGGCGGACCTGGGCTATCTGTCGGGATCTGCACCAGCTGATACCACTCAGTGCCTTGACTTTGAACCCGCCGCTGGAGAGGCACATTATAGTTCCTCGAGAACCTGTCATGGTGCTCACGGTTACAGGGATCACGGGGAAGCCTTTAATGGGATTTACGGGACCCTGTTGGTGGTCAACCGGGTATGTAGGTTTCTTATAAACTAAAGCCCCAACGGCCGTGCAATCAGCACATAAGAACCCCTTCTTGGGCTATCCGGTGGGATCTGCATCATTATACCCTCAGTGGCTTGCCTTTGACCCCGCCACCGGGGAGCACAATAAAGCCACCTGGGAACTTCTCACCGTGCTCACGGTTACAGGGGTCACGGGGAAGCCTTCAATAGGTCCCCGGGACCCTATTGGTGGTCAACCGGGTTATGTAGGATTCTTATACACTAAACCCCCAACGGCTGTTAAATTAGTACATAAGTAGGAGACCTGAGCCATCCAGTGGGATCTGCACCAAGATCCCTCAGTGGCTTGCCTTTGAGCCCGCCACCGGGGGGCACAATAAAGCCACCCGGGAAACTATCATCGTGCTCAAACCTAAAATAGGCCCCAGGATCCTGCGGGCGATCGACTGCAGTATGTGTCCCCCACGGCTGTCCACACAAAAGAGTGTGCACCGTGTACCCCTCAGTGCAAGGCAAGGGCCTTTGAAGCCGCTGCCGGCGGCGCATTATAGCCCCCCGGGAATCTGTCACCGTTGTCACAGTTTAAGGGAGTAGCGGGGAAACATCCAATATGTCCCCGGTATCCCGTGGGGAAGTCAAACTGGGTATTTGGGATTCTTACGCACTAAAACTCCCGTGGCTATCACATCGGCACATGAGAGGGAAACCTGGGTTCTCGGGTGGGATCTGCACCAGGTGTCCCTGACTGACTGACGCGGACGGTCCCGGTCAGTCCCGGTCAGTCCCGGTCAGTCCCACTCAATCCCGCTCAGTCCCGGTCTGTCCCGCTCAGTCCCGGTCAGTCCCGGTCAGTCCCGGTCAGTCCCGCTCAGTCCCGCTCAGTCCCGCTCAGTCCCGCTCAGTCCCGCTCAGTCCCGCTCAGTCCCGCTCAGTCCCGCTCAGTCCCGCTCAGTCCCGGTCAGTCCCGCTCAGTCCTGGTCAGTCCCACTCAGTCCCGGTTAGTCCCGCTCAGTCCCGCTCAGTCCCGGTCAGTCCCGGGCTGTCCCGCTCAGTCCCAGTCAGTCCCGCTCAGTCCTGGTCAGTCCCGCCCAGTCCCGCTCAGTCTCGCTCAGTCCCGCTCAGTCCCGGTCAGTCACGGCCAGTCCCGCTCAGTCCCGCTCAGTCCCGGTCAGTCCCGCTCAGTCCCGGTCAGTCCCGCTCAGTCCCGGTCAGTCCCGCTCAGTACCTGTCAGTCCCGCTCAGTCCCGCTCAATCCCGCGCAGTCAAAGTCAGTCCCGCTCAGTCCCGGTCAGTCCGAGTACCACACCGTACCACCATGCCCCTGGGATCCTGTGGGGGATTCTTACCCACTAAAACTCTCGTGGCTGTCACATCGGCACATGAGAGGGGGTTCTCCGGTGGGATCTGCATCAGCTGTCCCTCAGTGCATTGCCTTTGAGTCCGCCACCGGGGGGCGGGTATATTATATCCCGGATATTTACCTACTTTATAATATATGGAATTAATGAAATTCTCTAGTACTTGATTGTTAACTATGTATCTCTTTAGGTTTAGTCAATGTAAGCTATGTAAGTTTATTTACTTAGATAAAACTTAAAACCTTCAATGAAATATTATCTAACCGATGGTGAAAATCGCTGCGTGGTTTAGGAGGTGCTATCCGATATAGACAGACTCGGATAGCGACTTTGTTTCACACTATTTAAAGATACTTTGACGTCGTTGGTCCCCAACACCAGCCAACCTATAGAAAAAAACCCTGACTGACAGACAGACAATAAAATTTTGGCTTTTTTTATATCATACGTACAATAGGTGCATGCATATTGTATTCCTACCCAAACAGATATTTTGAAAATATATTTTCATTATTTTATTTTTAGTTTGTTATATTTGCGAAACAAACAAATGATACCACTTATTACTAAATATAAGATCCAATAGTACAAAAATCAATTCAGTTTCCACTAATAACTAAATCATAACATTAGAGAGAAGTTAACTACGTATGCATGATTTTAAATTTTACAAAAGTATTAAATATAAAAATATATTAGAGATAAAAAGTGCCGGAGTCAATATGAGTTAAATATTTAAAACATCGAATCTTAATATAAATAAAAAAATCAAAACAAAGTTTAAAAATACAAAAAAAAATCCGCACACGGGTAGCGAACCCGGACAGTCCGCACTTAGAGGACGCTTCCGTAACCACTTGGCCAAGGAACTTTTATTTTGTCTTTCGAATTATCGTATCTTATTGTGGTAATATATTTGTACCGCCATCGGTTGAGTAATAATACTTCTTTTTTACCCTGTAAAGGGATAAATTATAAAAAATATGAAATACTAATTCAATTAATTTTCTTAACGAATGTCTGTGCAAAATTTCAAGTCAATAGGACCAAGGAATCGCGTTCTCCCATACAAACTTTGCCCCCCTATTTGACCCCCTTAGAGGTTGAATTTCGCAAAATCGCGTCTTAGTGAGCACCTACGTCTTAAAAGGAACCCCCATGCAAAGTTTGAGACTCCTAGCACTTATAGTTTCTGAGATTTCGTGATGAGTGGGTTTTTGTCTACTCTTTTATATAATAAGAAGATTTGCATAAAAACATATTATTACTACAATCTCTATACCATTAAAACAATACAATTAATAATATATAATAATACCAGCCCTGGTTTATGTCCCACTATTGGGCACGGGCCTCCCCTCAAGATGAGGGGGCTTAGGCCGTAGTCCACCACGCTGGCCAAGTGCGGGTTGGCGTACTTCACACGTCATTCGAAAGCTATTTAAGCTTTCTCAGGCATGCAGGTTTCCTCACGATGTTTTCCTTCACCGATAGCTAGTAACAATCCCACAAAGACGATTCGCACATGATTAATTAAAGAAATCAGAGATGCGAGTCGGGGTTCGAATTAGACATTAAAACAATACAATTAATACACCATAAATCATAGAAAAATATGTGATGCTGGATTTTTAGATAAGCTCAGAGTCACAAAACGAGCTACGACGAGAGCTCGGAGTTTCCTTGCGCGATAAAATCGGAATGAGGAAATTCGCCGAAAGAACCAAAGTCACTGACATAGCTCCCAGAATCTGCAAGTTGAAGTGGCAATGGATATGCCACAAGTGGCAATGGATATGCCACGCAATGGATATACCACGCAATGGATATGTTTAGGAGTGGACCCGTAAGCGTGCCACGGGTGTCCACAGTAGACCAGCGATGTAGGAGCAATGCCATAGCGTGGGAATGTTTCTCAAAAATGGTTATTTTTGTTGTATTGTTAATAAGCCACTATGTTTTTGTTTCATTCCTGTATTACCTACTACTTTCATATACTGTTTGGAGCCTCTGTAGTGATTTGCGGCGGGGTTGCGACGCCCGTCCCCGTGAGTATCGTGACTGGTTCCCGGGGGGCTACGGCCGGCTCAAAGGCACTGAGGGGCTCCTGGTGTAGATCCCACTGGAGAGCCCGGGGGTCCCCTCTCATGTGCCGATGAGACAGCCGCAGAGGTTTAAGTGGGTAAGAATCCCACACATCTCGGTAGAGCCCCACAGATCCCCTAACTTTTGAAGGTTACACGAAAAAAAAGATAGAAGGCGAGTGGACCGAACCTCAGCTTTTGTTACCGCCTGGTTATAAAAAAAAACATAAAGGAGATGTTCCAAAATGTATGGAGCCTGGGCTAGGACTTTGTACACTATACTGTAAATATTTAAAAAAAAATAAAAACCGACTTCAAAGTAAATTATCTAAAAAGCATAAAATAACGAAAATATATTGAAGTCGGTGCTAGCACATCATGTTAACTCAGACTAGCACAAGCTGACACCGACTTCAATATATTTTCGTTATTTTATGCTTTTTAGATAATTTACTTTGAAGTCGGTTTTTTTTTAAATAGTTTATATAACACTTTTTAGTGACTTATTTTACCATGATAGGTCAGCACTATCACGCAACTCGAACGTCTACGTTACAGTAACATACTGAAAACATAAAAAGTTTATATCTCTTAAACTACTGGACCGATTTTGATGAAACTTGTACTCTACCCTAAGTTGAAAAATACTCTAACTACTGCAAAAAGAATTTTCGAAATCGGACTTGCAGTTTCTGAGAAATCCGCGGACAAACCTACATACATACATACATACTTACATACATACATACATACATACATACATACATACATAAATACATACATACATACACTCATAACATTTGATAAATTTGTTTAGAAGCCCACATAGACTAACATATATTAATATTACGCATTTTTATCAATATTACATACATACGCGTGGAATAGAGAACCTTCTTTTTGAAGCCGGTTAAATAGGGAAATACACATAAAAAAGTTTTTAATTGTCCATGTAAAACTTACGAATTTTTACTTAAAATTGCAACACATAACATAAAACGACGTACGACGACGACGACGATTTGACGGGCCCGTTGGTCTAGTGGTTAGTGACCCTGTCTGCTACCGAACAGGTCGTGGGTTCGATTCCCACCAAGTGTCTGGGTGTTTTATCTATATAAGTATGTATTTACAAAAAAAAAAGTATATAAGTATTAGTTGTCTGGTTTCCATAGTACAGGCTCTGCCTAGTTTGGGATCAGATGACCGTGTGTGAATTGTCCCAGGATATTATTATAAAAAATAAAAAACTGGCATGGCGGAAAAGTGTCACTGTTATGTGACATTTTTATTATCAATGGTGATATAAGTATTTTTATTAGAGTACTCTTTGTATTTTTGTTTCTGTTTTCTCATATATCTTTTTAATAATTAAAATATCAATGTTAAGCAATTCACTACATACAATACATGCACACAACCAACGGTGACAAGTGTGACAGCAGCAGTAGCTATTGACAGCTGGCTGGCTGACAGTTCAATTCGACATCAGTGAGACGCCATCTTAGGACGCCATGTTGAATATAGATTTAAAATAAATGATAATTATAATTAAAATTACAACAATAACAGTAATTTAAACGAAATATTTATATTTTTCCCGGATTCTATCGATTTTTCTCGATTTTTTGATGTGGTGTACATATTCCTAGCCCATTTTGCAACAACTCCTTTCTGGGTAGAAATAGCAGCCCCGCAAAACGGCGGTCCGTTGAGCTATCCACCGCGCCGCGTCGTCCATTCGGGTCACACGATATTGGTCAAATTTGATATTAGTCAAATCGGTAATTCGTCAAATTTGATATTGGTCAAATTGGTAGTTCGTCAAATCGTAATTTTGTCAAATTATGAAATTCGCCACATACGACATTGGTCAAGTAGTATAAGTACAATTAACTACAAAAATGAAACAGTTTTTATTCATATTGTTTATATTCATATCCAAAAATTGTTACAAACAGTCCAGTGAATTTAATTTTCCAGTTAATATATTTTCTATTTTGGCGTCTTTTATAATGTCCAACGTTTTTCTTTGCTTCTCACCTTCTCTTTTAACTTTTTTTAAATAAAATTTCGCTTCTTTCTTTAAAATGAATATGTACATGAAAATATTATGTTTTTCTTGTACTGTAGTCCCTAATCTCCGATGCCAACCCTCTACTGCGTTGGTGGTACGATAGCATTCAGTTGCACAACACCACATATCTTGAGTAATTCTCTTTTGCCATTGCTCAGTAAAATATTTTTGAAAGTTTTCCATCCTACTATCATTTTCTGGCATCACCTCAAGTATTGCTGACCATCCTTCAGGAATGTACTGACATGGCAGCAACGCTAGGTTTGCGGTTAGCCTAACATTTTTTTTAAATTGTTGTCCGTCATCATTCCGATTGCTTGGGCTTTTTTGTATACCTATGGCTTGATTAAAATGAAAAAAAAACAGCCTTTGACCAGAATATCTGGGATAATAGATTTTGCGGCGTTTATTATTGCGACTTCATAATCATAGAAAGTTGACTTGAAGCTTGAATCGGGAACTCAAAACTGAGAAAACTATTTCATAGGTTTGCTGTGTTTTGTTAGGCAGGAGGCAAAAAAGTATGGGAATAATATTAGTACTTGCTCTTGTACTACCCACCTTGGTACAAAAATATCAAAATAACTTCACTTGAAAGTATCCACGACAAGCGCAATGATCAGTGAGGTCGAGCGCTGGGTAATCCCAATCACTGTCTACTAGTCACTAGTAACGACACGGATTACGTGATAAAAAACTAAGAACTGATTAAAAAAATAACTTGTTGGTAGGTACATGTGTATATGTTTTATGAATGTAATTGTATTGTAATTTCTAAACATTTTCTTTTTATTGCAGTCGGGCTTATTGTGCTTTTAAAATTGCCGGGCGGGCTTATTGCCATTTTCTTTCTATATAATATTTTTTTATATATTTTACAAGTGTAGTTTTTTATCGGCTGTACATAGACTTGACCAATGTCGTATGTGGCGAATTTCATAATTTGACAAAAATACGATTTGACGAACTACCAATTTGACCAATATCAAATTTGACGAATTACTGATTTGACTAATATCAAATTTGACCAATATCGTGTGACCCGTCCATTCGGTATTTCATACATAGTTAAAATATCCAATATCTTAAAAAACCAATATGCGAAAACATACATAGGTGAATCAATCATAGATACTATGATATGTAACCCATGTTATGGGTTGGTCCTTAAATACTGTAGAATATTATAATACTTCAGATTAGATAAATGTAAGGGACTAACCTTTGTACTTAATTGTTGTACTCGTATGTTCTGTAATAGTGACGAAGACTACAGAAAGAGCTGCTACAATTCACCCATTGTTATCTGGAGTAACTGTAATCAGCTGGAAAAAGTGTCACAGTTTGCAATCACAACTACATATACGTAGGAATAAACACCTCCCTTGGTCAACCCATAAAGATTATCCAGATAATCGTTCGTACGAGTACTTTCTTTCCTTTTCTTATCCGCAAACGACCGAGGTAAGCGATTCTCTATAAAAGTAAGAAAAAGCTTAAGTAAATACATCATGAATAAGGAGCAATTGTGTTTTCGAAACCCTTGAAACGAGTCTGTATATTAAAGCCCGTTTTGTTATATTGACAAACAATGTCCTATATAAACATTGCGAAGCCGTTACGGGAAATTTCGTGGGCGACGCTGACATCCGAACGAGGAGGGCCAACACAAAAGCTTATAATCATCAATATGTTATGACTCAGTGACTTGCGACTCAAAGTTTGCTTGTTACGGTCACAAGAATAGCTATGTTGCGAGTATCGTACGTTACACATCGTTAGTATTGTATCCAAAAGTACCCGAAATTAATGGGGCTTATGTGGAAATGGTTCCACATTGAATTGGCAAAACTGTGTTCGATAAATTTCGGTTATCTTCTATGTAATATGTATTAAGGTAGGTAATAAAATCTCAAGGCGAGTGACGGCACTGTGTAGGCAATGTAAGCCCTGCGTATTCGCGGGCATCGCGAAGGTGGGGTGGGGGACTCTGGAGAGTCTTCAAATCGTTGATGAAGGCCTACATGGAGTTTTAGTGGGGAAAAATCCCTCATAGCCCGGCCTTTGACCTATGGAGACTGGGTCCTTTTAAAGATTTCCCCCCTAATAACATAAATAAAAAACCATTCAAGTGCGAGTAGTACTCGCGCACCGAGGATTCCATACCTTCTTTGCATATATTGAAAGTTATTTTACTATTCCTCTAATACCTCAAATAGCAAAAAAACTACTAAGAAAGATCATTATATTTTCCCTGTGGAATGCAGATGTGTGTTTGTGTGTGGATGTGTGGAGGTATTAGACAGATTTGTCTGTTCCTAATTTATTATTTCACCAACCCGCATCAGACAGTGGCGCTTGCAACAGCGTCGAAATATCGGAATGAAACTATTAATCAGCCTGGAAGTAAACCCGTGAGTCAAAACATGAAAATGTTAGGTACATATAAGAGTACTACCCTATATTCCTCCTCCAATTACAGAAAAATCATACCTATAAAGCGGGTTAAAAATTGCAAGGTAACGTTAGGGTCCAGCGTGGTTTTTCCAATGAAATACTTATTGCTTTCATACCTTTCCAATAAATCATTTATGTTCATGTTTTATGTTTCAGACTCTGAAAGTGATGGATGTGTTTTACGTGAGAAAAAAGTTCATACATTATATTTTTTTTTATTCCTTGTCCAAAAAACTGTCCAGATAAGTCTCGTAAGTTCAAGTGCCATGAGGCAAAAATGGTGCACTCTGCTATGTTTCGGTGCGAAGGGCACTTACTGTAACTGCATAGCTGCCAGTACTGTGTGTGTCGTAGGATCGGCGGAGTAATTCTAAATCTCTTATCAATTTAAATCTTATTGGAAAATTTTACCACCCGTATTTTGGAACCGTTAACCTGAAGCCTTTTTGGCTTCAAGAGGTCCCCGGGAGCTGTGAGACTAAACCGGGGTACTTATGTGGGATTCTTACCCACTAACACGCGGCTGTCGCATCGGCACTTGGGACCCCAAGGCTCTCCGGTGGGATCTGCACCAGGGGCCCTCAGTGCTCCTGGTGCCTTGCTTTTGAGCATTGTAGCCCCCGGTAATCTGTCACGGTGCTCACGGGGACGGGGGTCGCAACCCCGCCGCCGTACTCAGACGTCCTAGGGCCCACACCCCGAACGTCCAGCGACCCCGAAGGTTGCCCGTTGTTTATAGCTCCGGGCTCAGGGCTGAGGAGCGAGACGTTGGGCGGCCGCTTGACGCGGCCGGCGCCTTCGTCGTCGAACAGGATCAGTGCGTTCGCGTTCCCGTTCGGCGGCATGACAGTCTCGCAAAAGGCGGCTATCGCTCCCCACGCCGCATCCCCGGACAGCATAGCCGACACTACGCTGCCCAGGGAGAGGTCCAATCCGATGACTGCGACTAGGTCTCGACGCTACAACGATCACGTGGGACAAGGCTCTAGCGTGTGTTCTGCGGAGTCAGACTGGTCGCAGTGGAAGCATCTCGTCATCGGAATGCTGAAGCCTACATTATTATGTAAGTAGGTATAATAATATCCTTAAATAATTGTGCGAAAGCACTTAAGCCCACCAAAGGTACGGTTTATACAAAGGAAGGTTAAATTCTTTGAAACGAAAAATCGTATTAGTGACACCAAAGGAAATGAGAAAACGTTGAAAGTAATGCGACACATAAAATATCACCCTTATCGATGGAATCCGATTCCACATAATAATTTACGGTTCTGTTACAGCCGCATTCGGCTTTTAAACTCCTCACACATACCTATTATAGTTAATAACAAGACCTTTTAACAAATAAAATTAAACAATAGTGGTTCAGTACCTACGTACTACCTACGTGAAATATGGAAATTAACCATTTGGAGCTGTTATTAACATTGGTTATTTACGGTCGGTGAGTCCCGCAGGCGGATTATAATTTGATCAACTGGTTATTTTAGTTATCGTGATGTTGAGGGCTAGTTTGTGAATTTATTTTATTAATTCAACCGTATAAATTGCCCGAGGAGTATTTTATTTTGGTATATGAAATGTTCTAAAATTCTATATTTTTTTATTTTATGTTTAGCGAGGGAGATCGTATGTATTTTTTTTTATCATAGATGAATAAAAATATTTTTTGGTGGCACTGGTGCGGTAATACAGCCCCGGATATGGGAAGGGGGGGTCAAACCGGGGCGTCAAATTCAGGGGACGCCAGAATCGTAATTTCATATGATTAAAAATAAAAAAACTTGCTCCACAAAGCGTAAGTAATAGATAATAAAGAGTACAAATTCATTCAATGGTTATTAATACACCATTTGCGAACCTACTAGTGGACCTATTCATGACTACTCGAGAAAAAAAATACCTATCTCATTTTTTTTAATTACAAAACAAATAAAATTCTTCAAAAATCATCTCGATCTCAAATCGACATCAATATATTTTCGTTATTTAATGCTATTTAGATAATTTTCTTTGAAACGGTTTTTACTTTTTCAGAAAATATCATAGCATTTTACTTGAATTTCAAAGGCACACGTCAGGTTTGTTACATTTTACCGACGACACGGAAGTTACTGCTAGTTCACCTATTGTGTAAAATGTCTCTGTGTACTTAATGTTATTAAGTAGATTCAAGCTTTCGAGTAGTACAGTGAGAACACCCGCTCTATTTTAGAATAGCTTATCTGGGGAAGTGCCAAATAGTAGGTAGGTGTCTTATGTAATATCTTGACCAATGGACCATAACCACAGCAGTGTCCGATATTTTGCCGCCAAGCACTGCTGCGTTCCAGTGTGAAGTGTCCATCACGTTTACGTTTCTATTCGTTATTCGTGGTTTTTCTGTAGCTGGTGAAATTACCAGACACATAAGACTTAATATCTTATGTTTTAAGGGTCGGAAATGCACTAGTGATTCTTCTGGTGTTGCTAGCGTCCATAGGCTGCGGTGACTGCTTACCATCAGTCGGGCTGCATGCATGATTGCCACTTTGGTGGTATAAAAAAAACAGCAAAGAGGAGGTCATTAATTTCCTGCTTCTTTCTCAGGGTAGTAAAAATGTTGTTCCGTGAACTTGCCTTGTGGACATCAAAATAGGATCAATTGAACGATTCGCGCTGACGTCATAAAGTTAACGTTACGTTCGGTAAATAAATTTACGATTTGCTCAGCCAGACGCGGGCTGTTTAGTAGTAAAAAAACATTCAAAAGGACTCGTAAAGCGTACAAATTGATTTCCGCCCGTATTTATGCGTTTAATTTCGGCGGAAGCGCCAGTTCAGTGAACACAGACATTCTTTTTATAAAAACTAGGGCATCATTCTTAAGGATGTGTAACTTGAGACCAAGAAAAACAAGACGTGGTAGGTACTAACGTCTTTAGATTAGCTTACCCCGAAAGGAAACAAAGTGTAATCCAAAATTCAGTAAGATTTGGTTTTATTTCGACTATTGATTAAGAACTCCAAGAGTAAGTACCATAGATACTTGCATATTTTGTGAAGATGATAAAGTCAATATTACATATACCTACTGTGTGACTTAGACGCTCTTGCAAGACGTAGTCATCTGGGAGTAGCCTATCCTACACCAGATGATTATGTATAGCTCCAAGCTGGCTCAATCGTGGGGTACCCTAAGGAACTCTTCGATAAGTCAGCCTCAGAGTAAGTTAACTTAAGGTAAGCTTCGATAAGTCAGCGTTTCGGTGGTTACCGGGCCCAATTCATAGCTACCAACAATAGAATAGAAATAGAACAAATTCGACATTGAAATCAAACTACTTTTACGGATTTTATCGCGGTTTATTTTTTGATTTTACTATCCCGACGTTTCGAATGCTTTGCAGCACCCATGGTCACGGGAGGAAATTCGACATATTATGCTAATCATCATTGTCATGAATATATTACCAATATCTTTCAAATCCCCATTTGAATTCCTTTTGTTTTTCGATTTTTTTCACAGCTATAAAGGTCAAATTGATTAATGCCATGTGACTGTTGAAAATAGGTCTTCCTTGTACATACCAGAAAGACCTATTTTGCAAATAACGTAGGTCGCGGTGGAAATGTTTCCACCGCGACCTACGTTATTTGCAACCGACGACTCTTCGTTACTTTGACCTGATGGAACTATGATGGAACTAATTAATACAAATATTGACAAACACATGAATACTTACCGTTTCGAACTGGCTTCTAATGGCATTACTGGTTAAAATACGGAGTCACTGGACGATTGATGCATGTGAACCCTGGGTGTCTATCGAGTACCGTGGTGACTTCGAGGTGGACGGCGGCAGGATTAAACTCCGTGTTCCCCGGCGACGGTTGTTGCGGGTCGGTTTCGGTTGTGACAGCTGCGGGGATTGTTTCCTTCGGAGTCGCTGGACATTCGGGGTGTGGGCCTCAGGACGTCTATTGAGTACGGTGGCGACTCTGAGGAGGATGACCACGGGGTTATGTCACCGTGAGCACCGTGTCAGGTTCCCGGGGGGCTACCAATGCGGCGGCGGGCTCAAAGGCAAGCCACTGAGCGGCTGCACCAGGTGCAGAGCTCCCACCGGAGAGCCCTGGGGTCCCCCTCTCATGTGCCGATGCGACAGCCGCGTGGATAAGAATCCCACATACCCCGGTCGAGCCCCACAGCTCCCGGGGACCTTTGGAAGGTTTCCCCGCGTCAATAAAAAAATGTGGGGATTTTAGTGCGGTAATCATCCCACATACCTCAGTTGACCCCTTACCGGGGGCATTATACAGGTTTCCCCACGAAAAAAAAAGGTTAATATTTATTATAAGCTACACATGAAGATACGAGTGCGGAAGACGTTCTAATGTCTACCTAAGCGATTAACTTGGAGGTCGTTATTACCTAATGTAGCATACAATCTTTATGCATGTTAAATGATACCTTAACCTTTAGTGGAATTTAAACACCGCGTGGTTGGGTTAATATAAACTTAAATACCAGAAAATAAAAGATTTTGTATGTATGAGTATTGTATGTATGATGTATGAGACAGAGCGACGTTAAATTATATTACCTCTATAGCCATCGATATAAGATAGACCTACCTACCTACCTTTAAACATTTTTTTTGTATACGTGATAATATCATCTTATGTATTTAATTAGTACCACAGAATATTCTGTGATCACTACACAGTATAATGTAATCTATCTATACTTATAATAAAACTGTAACAGGTCCAATTCTGTACATTGAAGATATTTTGAAAATTATATTTGGAGGGCATTCTATAACCGATACTGAGGCCGAAAATGTATTTTTTTTAATTTTTGTCTGTCTGTCTATCTGTCTGTATCACGGCTGAGCATCACGCCGAAACTACTGAATGGATTCAAATGAAACTTGGCATGATTTGAGATCTTACTACGAGGTAGGACATAGGATACTTTTTGTCCCGTAATCTAGCACGGTTCTTTTGGGAGAGGGGATTATAGTCAAAACGGGTACTTGGTTATACGCTTGGTAAAATTTTATCAATTTTTCTATAAAACATAATAAATATTAGTAAGGGAGTTGTTATCAAGGTTTTGTAATCGATCGGGTTTAGCAACGTTAGGTAGGTGACCGTTTAACGCCATTTGAACTAAACGGGTCCGAGCTTCGGAGAGCAAGTAAAAAGTGGGTCCCAGTTTTAAACCGACTATAAAAAATGAGGTTATGTATTCGATGCGAATGTCTGTTATTCAAAGTTTAGTTAACGTAAAAATAGCGCAGGCGGAGCTGCGTGGGTCAGCTAGTACGAAATAAGACCGTAATAAAAATAAATAAGCATCCATATTTCTGTCTGAAGGTCTGTTGCGTATCAACATAACGTATGTACTGCTGCGACGTGAAATAATCACAAAATAAGATTATTGTGACGGCCGTGCCACCATCCATCTTTTGCTCGCACCATATAAAAACGCGAAAAAGTTCCCCGGGCAAGTCACATTAGGCCCCGTCGCAGGAGAGCCGTAGTGATATCAAACTTTACCTGCGCCCGTACGTAACTTTCTTGTGATGTATGATCCCCTGGTACAAGAGCGTCATATATTTCGCCCGGAATTCTCATGACTAATAGTCATTCTTACGTACCGAGAATAAAGTATTTGAATACTTTGCATGTTTTTACGTTTAACATTTTCTTTTTGGTTCGACAGTTTGAAATAGATCTGAATCGGTTCGAAAGGTTACCTGGTGAATATCCTCCCTCCTAGCCAGATAAAGACGGAATCATTCTGGGGCGCTTTACCTTCTTAACCTACCACGTGTGATTATCAGGTGAATAAAATGAGTAAGCTTATCAGAAACTACAAGACCTTGGTCACATTATGTATGGCAAAGTCGTAATTTGAAATTTAATAATAACAAAATTATTAAACTTATTCATAAGAAACCTTAGATTAGAAACTGAGACGTGGTCCTTAACAGCTGGCCTTTTAGAGAAGCTCAGGGACACACAACGAGCTATGGAGATAGCTTGGACTTTCTTTGCGCAACAGAATCCGTAATAAGGAGATTCGCCGAAGAACCAAGGTCACCGACATAGCTCTTAGAATCTGCCAGTTGAAGTGGCAATGGGCAGGACACATCGCTCGAAGAACCGATAACCGATGGGGACGAAAGGTTCTCGAGTGGCGACCACGAACCGTAAGACGTAGCGTAGGTAGGCCTCCCACTAGGTGGACAGTGTTCACGTCGCAGGTAACCGGTGGATGCAAATAGCCAATTGTCGTTCATTGTGGCGTTCGAAGGGGGCCTATGTTCAACAGTGGACGTTTTTCGGCTGGTGATGATGAAGCCTAGATTATTATACATTTTTATGGTGTCAGGAAGGAAACCTTCAAACGGTCAGTTCGTATCTTGCCTGAATTTATTTAGTGTCGGACGCTCGCTAGAGCATAAAAGCAATTAAATGTGTGCTATCCTCGTAGTATGATTATTACTATGAATACAAAAATGCTACCTTATGTGTAGGCTAGCTTTAAGAAACAATTAATTTGAACATCATGGTAGATTATTTTTCAGTTTCTATTACCAAGCAAAATTGTAAATTTTTCAATATTTTATTATTGTACCGTTAATGGTATATCCCCATTTTCGTTCGGAGTATTGATCAGTTTTTTTTTACAGTATCGCGGAGCGATGCTAAAGGGAGGATCCTCCGACCGAGCGAGGTGTGATGCTCGGCCAGGGCCGAAGCCCCCAAAGGTTATTTTTTTTTTTTGGGAATGATAGACGCAGATGGCCATTACAGCTTCACCGGACAATAGGAGGCGAGCGCTTGAAGCGCGCCTTTACGGCAGAAGTAGCGACGAGCTCAAGGGCACCTCAGGGAGGCACGGCCTCGGCTTGGGCTGTCGCTTAAGAGAGGGCTGAGTTTACCACCGGTTCACAAAGCGCCCCCACTGAGAAGAACCGGCAAGAAACTCAGTGGGGTGATGCACGTCGTTGAGGTCGCATACGTACGACCCTTCGGCCTCGCCGACGAGACCGGTGTCTGATAGCTGCCCCCAACGGTTGTTGTTGGGATGTTGTATATATACTCAATGTACTTTGAAACTTCGCTTGCGCGATTCAGGAACATCTTTATTTTGTAGTCTCATATGTAGTAGTAGGTTGCTACAACAGCTTTTATAGTCTTTACGTGCCGCTTGACCACCAGTCGTCCAGTAATTCTTCATTTTTTATTGCACACATCTAAATAACATAGGGTTATTTAGGTGTAAGTCACGTACCGCCCCACAGACACGTCTGAAGGTGGGCGGACCCTCGTTACTACATATTATATTCACAGACAAAACGCTTCTTTTTAACTTGCAGTTTAGTTTGTAACACCATATCTGAATTCGTATATACTTTGTAGAAATTATAAGTAAAATATAAATATGTTACATACTTGGAATACTGGAGGCTTTATCGTTTGGTATTCATTTTTAATACATCTCTTTAATTAATCAATTGAGCTCAGTCAATTCTTCAAGTGCAGCGCCCTTTTTACCGAAAACAGCTCCCTTTTCTTCAAATATAGCGCGCTTTTCTCCAAACAATAATAATAATACCTTGGGACAATCCACACACGGTCATCCGATCGCAAACTAGGCACAGTCTGTACTATGGAAACCAGACAACTGATACTAATACATTTTTTTTGTAAATACGTACATAAATAGATAAATAACACCCAGGCACTTGGTGGGAATGGAACCCACGACCCAACGATTAGCAGCCAGGGTATCCAACCACTAGACCAACGGGCCCGCCCAAATGATGTGCCCTTTTCCCAAACACAGTGTCATTTTCCCCAAATACGGCGCCGTTTTCCCCAAATACAGCACCGTTTACATGTTTACATCGGCACGCAACAATATGAATTTGTTTATACTGCTGCTTTGCTTTGGTATAGGTATGTATAATATTATACAAATAATCCGCTACCTACCTGGAAAACCGCAATAAAATCCTTTGCGTAGGAAATACTAAATATACAGACAAACGCGAATAGCGACTCTGTTTTTTAAACATATATAGATTTTTTTATAAAGAAAACTATTTGTGTTCTGGGCATTAAAATTGGTCCTAGCAATTAAGTTATAATCCGTAAGAATAGATTGATTGCAAGTATAAAATAATTTAAATATTATTGAAGTTGGTGCCAAATATACACAGCAGGTACGCTAACACCAACTTCTTTAATATTTAAATTATTTTATACATTTTAGTGTTATTGATGTCGGTTCAATATTTTTTTTAAATATTTTCTTAAATAAAATTATTATAACATCATTATTGGTAATAATAAAGCATAATTTCAATTTAAAAACAATAAATTACTAAAACAAAAAATATTTAATTATTTATTTATTTATTCTTTATGCACTAAAACAGTACATAGACAATTAATTAATAGGCAATTGATTATTATTATTTAAAAAAATTAGCAATGTAATTTTAGAAATAAATATTATTCCGCATTTCATTACATGCTCGAAAATTAATAACTTAGTCCTTTGTCATTTTCCATATAAATGGTTTCTGTAATGTTGTAACGGATATTATTTGACATCTTGTAAAAAAAAATCGGTACAATGTCCCTTACACCCTTTATATTTAATACTAGCTGACCCACGCAGCTCCGCCTGCGCTATTTTTACGTTAACTAAACTTTTAATAACAGACATTAGCATCGAATACATAACCTCCTTTTTTATAGTCGGTTAAAAACTGGGACCTACTTTTAACTTGCTCTCCGAAGCACGGACCCGTTTAGTTCAAATGGCGTTAAACGGTCACCCATCTATTTAATGACCTTACCTAACGTTGCTTAACCCGATCGATTACAAAACCTTGGTAACAACTCTCTATGAGTGTTCCCTTACTAATGTTTATTATATTATAGAGAAAAATTGATAAAATCTGACCAAGCGTATAACCAAGTACCCATTTTGACTTTAATCCCCTCTCCCTAA
This sequence comes from Furcula furcula, assembly GCA_911728495.1. Lineage (NCBI taxonomy): Eukaryota > Metazoa > Arthropoda > Insecta > Lepidoptera > Notodontidae > Furcula > Furcula furcula. The sequence goes on from OU452248.1 coordinate 22,343,009, forward strand.
AGAACCGTGCTAGATTACGGGATAAAAAGTATCCTATGTCCTACCTCGTAGTAAGATCTCAAATCATGCCAAGTTTTATTTGAATCCATTCAGTAGTTTCGGCGTGATGCTCAGCCGTGATACAGACAGACAGACAGACAGACAGACAGACAGACTGACAAAAATTAAAAAAAATACATTTTCGGCCTCAGTATCGGTTATAGAATGCCCTCCAAATATAATTTTCAAAATATCTTCAATGTACAGAATTGGACCTGTTACAGTTTTATTATAAGTACTAGCTGACCCACGCAGCTCCGCCCGCGCTGTGTTTATGTGAACTAAACTTTCAATAATATACATTCGCATAGAATACAAAACCTCATTTCTTAAAGTTGGTTAAAATCTTGGACCCACTTTGTACTTGCCCTACGAAGCACGGAGACGTTTTGATCAAATGGCGTTAAACGGTCACCCATCTATTTAATGACCTTACCTAACGTTGCTTAACCTGATCGATTTCCAAACATTGTTAACAACTGTTTATGAGTGTTCCCTTACAAATATTTATTATAAATATAATGAAAAATTGTTAAAATCGGAGCAAGCGTATAACCAAGTACACATTTTGACTTTAGTCCCCTCTCCCAAGGGAACCGTGCCGAATGTCGGGATAAAAAGTATCCTATGTCCTACCTCTGAGTATTAACTCAAATCATGCCAAGTTTCGTTTCAATCCATCCAGTAGTTTCGGCGTGATGCTCAGCCGAGATACAGACAGACAGACAGACAGACAGACAGGCAGACAGACAGACAGACAGACAGACAAAAATAAAAAAAAATACATTTTTGGCTTTAGTATCGGTTATAGAATGCCCTCCAAACATAATTTTCAAAATATCTTCAATTATATTATATTAAAATAATATTACTAGCGACCCGCCCCGGCTTTGCACGGGTGTAAAATAGAAAAAAAGAAGTGAAAAATTTAAAAATAAAATACTACTGCCTTTGTTTATAGAATTTCTTCAAAAATAATGTTTGTAGCTGACTTTGCGTAACTCAATATGAACAAATTTTCTTTGGAAGTGACGCACAAAAGCTACGTATAGCTGTCTGTCCATGGGCAAAGTACTTAACGCTTAGGTTTAAGCCTGCAACGTTGAATGTACTTATCGAGTATGTGATTTATTAATTGTATTTATAATTTTACTAGCTGACCAGCGCAGCTCCGCCAGCACTTTCATTACATTTTGCTCCCCTTTTCTCCCTCCTCCCTTGATTTATTTCTCGCTTCATCTCTCTCTCTCTCTCTTATAAGAAAAATCTAATTCTAAGGTCTCTCTCCTCTCTCTTTCTCCCTCCCGCTTCGGTCGCCGTCACACTCCCTTTCTTCCTCTCCCCGTTGTCCCCTCTCTGAACCCCCTCCCACTCTCTCTTCTTCCACCTTGCTCCCCCTTACTCCACCATTGCTCCACCTTAATCCCCCCTATCCCTCACCACATCACCTCCTCGAATCCCCTCTCCCTCTCTCTCCTCTCTTGCACCCTCCTCTCGTTCTATATATCCTCGTTAATTATGGTATCTGGGATTCTTACCCACTTAAACCCCTGCGGCTGTCGCATCGCCACATGAGGCCCTCCAGTGGGATCTGCACCAAATACCGCTCATTTTTAACCGACTTCAAAAAAGGAGGAGGTTCTCAATTCGTCTGTATATATTTTTTTTTATTTTTTTTATGTATGTTCGCGCATAACTCTGGCAATTATTAACCGATTTGAAAAAATCTTTCTTCCATCCATTCTTCAATCCATTGATTGGGTCCCATAAAAAAATTATTGCTTAGTAATAAGTAGTTCCTAAAAAAACAAGAATGGTGACTGCGCACTGAGAGTTGCAAGATAGCCTATATAGATGACGTTTTAGTCGCTCGGACTCGCTCGGTCGGACAAAAATGGTCATAACTCTGGCAAATATTTACCAATTTCAATGATTCTTTTTTTATTCGAAAGAAGAAACCACTGTATTGAATCTGTATGAATTTTATTACAACCGGATAAGAACTTCCTGGAGGACCATGAACGATGTGGAGGAATTTATCTGGTAAAAACCATAAAACTGATGTTCTCCATTACATTGCTCTGACAATTATGAACCGATTTCGATGATTCTTTTTTTATTCGAGAGAGTAAACTACTATGATGTTTCCATGCAAATTTCATTACGACCGGATATTATTTTCTGAAGAAACATGAATTATGTAAAACTATGTAGACGATAATGTGATCATAACCTACCTAGATAATTTTACGGTTTTCGATGGTTCAATCTTTATATATGAAAATATCACTAAAAAGTTTAAAATAAAATCTTTTTAAAAAAAAATTGAACCGACTTCAATATCACTGAAAAGTATAAAATAATTTAAATATTATTGAAGTTGGTGCCAAATATACACAGCAGGTACGCTAACACCAACTTCAATAATATTTAAATTATTTTATACTTTTCAGTGATATTGAAGTCGGTTCAATTTTTTTTTAAAAAGATTTTATATACAAAACGGTTCACCCATCTATTTAATGAACTTGCCTTATGTTGCTTAACCTTAATCTAGCGGTATGAGCAACGTTCACAGCTTTTTTGTCAGTGGTGTAAATATTAGTGAAGTTTACGTTATATTGAAGAAAGGTTTGTCCCTTCATGCTAATGCTAATAACAATTTATTAATAGTTCATTATTTGTCATAAAAAGTAAAGGATAAAAAATGGTTATTGTGGGTTATCCCTAAGAGATAAACATATACCAACTCGGACTTTTTTGTAGACCTTGTTAAGGTGTACAATACTGTAGTACTTTATTTTGATGTGTTTATTTATTGAAAATGTGTTTATTTACGTCATCACATTAGAAACCAATAAAATTATCAGTGTTTCTCTACTATATTATGCATGTATTATACATAAAAACCTTCCTCTTAAATCACTCTATCTATTGAGAAAAACCGCATCAAAATCCGTGCTTAGGGACAGACAGACGCGGCGGAGGACTTTGTTTTATAATATGTACTAGCTGACCCGCGCTTTTTATTACATTTTACTCCCCTTTTCTCCCTCCTTTCTTGATTTATTTCTCTCTCCATCTCTCTCTAAAAAGTCTAACTCTCTCTCCTCTCTCTTTCCCCTTCCCGTTTCCTTTCTCTGTTGTCCCTTCTCTGAACCCCCTCCCCCACTCTCTTATTGCACCTGGCTCCCCCTCACTCCCCTATTGCTTCACTTTAATCCTATCCCTCACCATCAACCCCTCCTCGACCCCCGCTCCCTCTCTCTCTCCTCTCTTGCACCCTTCTCTCGTTCTATATATCCTCGTCAATCATGGTATCTGGGATTATTACACACTTAAACCCCTGCGGCTGTCACATAGCCACGTAAGAGGGGGGACCTAGATCCAGTGGGATCTGCACCAAATAAACCTCCTTGTGTATTTGGTGCAGATCCCACTGGATCTAGGTCCCCCCTCCTTCCAGCCCCCGGAAACTGGACATTGTGATCACGGTGACGGGGTTGCGAGCCCCGTCCGCCTTGGAGTCGCCGCCGTCACCCATCTATGTAATGACCTTGCCTAACGTTGCTTAACCCAGCGGCATGAAATATACAACCTATTCTCAGATTCTACCCGATATAAGCTCAAAATTCATACAAATCGGTACACCCATCTATTTAATGACCTTGCCTTATGTTGCTTAACCTTAACCTAGCGGTATGAACAACGTTCATCCATGACTTTCGGCCCGCACATTAGGTCCGTCCGCAATCGAGCGGCTTTCGTATTAGGTCGCCTGTATCCCCTTCTCTGCAAGCGGAGTAAAATGTCGCTTAGAAATAAGTTGACATTATACAAAGCTTGCATTCGCCCTATCATGACTTACGCGAGTGTAGTTTTCGCGCACGCCGCCCGCACTCATATCGATAGCCTCCAGGTTATCCAGAATCGTTTCCTCCGACGTGCCGTCGGTGCCCCGTGGTACATGCGGAACGTAGATCTGCATTCCGATTTCAAGTTAGATCCCCTTCGTAAGTTCCTCAAAGAAGCATCGAAACGCTACTTTGAATCCGCGTCCCGTCACGCGAACAGTTTAATCCGCGCCGCCGCCGATTACGCCCCTAGTCCTTCTGACTCGCGCCGCAGACCACGGCACGTACTGCTCGACCCTCCTGACCCCATGACGGTCCTATTGGACCGGGATGCGCCGAACCCTCCCCGACAACCGTATGCTACACTAGCTATCAGACACCGGTCTCGCCGGCGAGGCCGAAGGGTCGTACGTATGCGACCTCAACGACGTGCATCACCCCACTGAGTTTCTTGCCGGTTCTTCTCAGTGGGGGCGCGTTGTGAACCGGTGGTAAACTCAGCCCTCTCTTAAGCGACAGCCCAAGCCGAGGCCGTGCCTCCCTGAGGTGCCCTTGAGCTCGTCGCTACTTCTGCCGTTAAGGCTAGAGCGCTTCAAGCGCTCGCCTCCTATTGTCCGGTGAAGCTGTAATGGCCATCTGTGGCCAACAGCGTCTATCATTCCCAAAAAAAAAAAACAACTTTCATAGGTTTTTTATCATTATTGAAAATATTAGTGAAGTTTATGTTCTAAGGGACAAATTCATGTTAACAACAATTTATTAATAGTTAATTATTTCTCATAAAAAGTAAAGGATAGAAAATAGTTTTTGTGTAAACCTAAAAGATAAACATTACCATTGCGGCCTTTTTCTGTAAATCTTGTTAGAGTGCACAATACTGTAGTACATTATTTTAATCTACCTCGTAGGGTTCAGGCAGCGCGTTTGCAATGTAAACGCAAAAAGATGTGTTTATTTACGACATCACATTATTAACCTCTAAAATAATCAGTGTGTCTCTAGTATATTATGCATGTATTATACATAAAAACCTTCCTCTTGAATCACTATATCTATTTAAAAAAACCGCATTAAAATCCATTGCTTAGTTTTAAAGATCTAAGCATACATAGGGACAGACAGACGCGTCGGGGGACTTTGTTTTATAATATGTATAGATATAGAAGATACTCCACCTACCCAACAACCAGTTTTGCGGTTTGAATTTTGTTGTGTGACATAAGTACTGTATATGACTATATTGAAAATTTGTTTTGTGCTTTATATGCCACAAGTAAATAAATAAGGACTTAGAGCCATACCTTTTCACAGGACCTAATTTGAAATATGATTAATGTGTCTGTGCGTATAACCAACGAATTTCTTATTATGACAAAGAATAAAAGGAAGAAAAAATATAGCAGAGTCTATATCTACTACCTACAGTACTTGATTTTAGGTAAGGTTACCCCCTGATGGTAAGCGGTGATAGTCAAGGGTGGTGAAGCCAACTATTTACACAAGAAACCAGTTGCAGAATAACAGTGTCGGCAGCAAAAGCAACTACGTAAGTATAAGTCAACTACCGCCACAGCGCTCTGAAAGCTTTCCTTATCGACCTTACTTACTGCTAGCATACAACGGCACTTGAACGAGGTGTTAATTGGCTGTGGTTTTCTACAAATTGGCTGTGCTTGGTGTCGACACCTGACGGGCTGTTTACAAAATTTTAACGGGGTTCCTGCTGCATTTACGTAATATCTAAGTACTTCTTATATTAATAGATGTTAAAAAAAAAGAAAAAATACATATATGACACAAAGACAAATAAGTACATTTAGTTGTAGCCGGTTTTTAACACGCTTTTATTGGCTTGACCTGTAATTCATAGTGTTTGGTATTTAAATTAATCATGCATTTCTGAACGCTCTCTTGTGACGTAAATGACGTATTTCCAAATCAACCAATCCCGTTCTTCCTTGAGTGGCCTATATCCGCTTAGTTACCGTTTAACCACGAGACCTACAGCACACCGCCGCCGCCGCGAGAGTGCTTCTATTGCCTATAATTGTGAAGTTTTGTGAACTTTTGTGTCGACACATTGTGCCTGGTACCAGCTAATCATCAGGTGAGTGGCGCTAGCTGAATCCTACCTTTTTCCTGGTCTGATTACCTGCGTTTTACAGCGTCGAGTAGCGTTCATTACCTACTAGTTTAATACACCTTATACAGTCCACCATTAAAAATATTAAAACCGCTATTTCTTGGCTTCTAGCCATATTTTAAACCCGCCACCTTTTTTGGTCCATCTCACCGGATTTGATACCTTTTTTGGTCCCATCCAATAGTTTCATTATTCGATTATCTAATCGCTATAATTATCTAGCTGTCTGTGAAATAACAATTAAAAGCCTATTTAATTATAAATTATTCCCGCCCGCTTTGATAATATACATAAGTCATAAGTATATTCAATCGCTTCTAGATTTCTGCAATCTAATTCGCAGGCATTTATTTGTGTTGAAGGACAGTGCTTATAGATTAATAAACGTAATTACGTACTTAAAATTATTTTCTTTACAATCATACGCTGTATGCAGGTAGCATTCTGTGCCCCGCTTGGCTCGCGTCGCAGATAATACGTGCCACCTACCTACTTAACGCGCTCATTTCACTTCACAATACGCTAAGTTATTAAAATATTAATAATATTATATTTTACGCTCGCTAATTATTTAATTGGTTATAGATTATTAAAGCTAATTAAATAATTTCATAGGTGCATATCTCGGTAGTTAGGGTAACTCATTCGCTTAGTTGTACTTAATCGTTTTTAAATACTTAGTACCGCTTTAATTTAATAGCAATTGGTTTTTAAGCTATTAAAACCAACAAACGCATACTTTATTTATTATCGCCTGCTTTTATTAAATTAATCCGCTGAATAATGAGTAAATCTAGGGGTGAAGAACGGTCGCCATGCCGGGAGGACCCAAAGGTTGTCATTCTTCGAGCAAAACGAGAAGCAATGTTCTCGCGTTTGCAAAAAATTTACGAATTGTCGCGATCAGCTATCGCTGATGAACAACAGCGTGATACATTCTTGTTAAACGCTAGTAATGTAGATACGTTACGTACTGATTTCGAAAAGGTTGTTGATGATTATAATAATGTCTACTTACAAGCCAACCCCACCAGTTCCGTTGATTATCAAACCTGGATCGCATTTGAAGAGTTATACTGTCATATAAAGGGGGTTCTTTCTAAGTTACAGAAAGACTCTAATATTCCGATAAAGACTGAATCCAAGTCTTCTTCTTACCATAATAAGTTGCCGCCTATTGAATTACAATCGTTTGATGGCGATATTCGTCATTGGCCTATGTTTCATCAACAATTTAAAAGTATTATTCATGATAATCCGAATTTAACGGATACTGAACGCGTATATTATTTAGTTGGTAAAATTACTGATAAAGCCAAAGCAATTTGCGCTGGGCTGTCCGCTACGCCAGAAAACTATCCCATAATTTGGAATAATCTTATACAAAAATATAACGATACTCGTTCACTCGCTGTCTCTTATTTTAATCATATGTTAAGATTTAAACCGCTTACTTCTAGCTCCGCCGCAAATCTAGAATCATTTATTAATAATTTTGATTCCTCAATTAAAGCGCTAAAACAGTTAAAATTAAATGACTTAACAGACTTTATGTGCTTGCAATTAGCATTGCAGAGATTAGATGCAGATACTGTTAAAGCCTTTGAATTGTCGCAACGTCAAACTGATATACCTACATATCAGAGTCTTATCAGTTTCGTCCAAGAGCAAAGTAAGATACTTAATAATATACAAAAACAATTTGAACCTACCGCAAACAAACTTTCTAATAATAATAAAAAACATAATATACCTAGACCTAACAGTGGTCCTACTAGAACTTTTATTAATACTGACAACAATCAACCGTGCGTTATGTGTCAAGATAAGACACACACATTGTCCGCGCTTTTCTAAATTAACGCCTAAGGAAAGGTATAACTACATAAAACAAAATGGTTTTTGTACGAATTGTTTAAGTAATAAACACGGCTCGCGCGAGCTCCGTGCGTGCAGACGTGTTACACAGTCACACTCGCCGGCTGCGAAACTACCATAGACTTACTACAACCTAGAGAGGACACTTCGGGGAAAACATTATTGAAACTAAACGAAGATGAACATCCCACCGATTCATCCTAACAACGTGCAACATGCGTCATCAGAGACAGATGTTTCTTACGTAGGAAAAAAATCTACTACTGCTACGAACATTGTGCATCGCAAACCTAAACGACAGCACCCGGAAGAAGAACTTAGACAGGAAATCCAATCTGTTAAGGAAGATGTTAAACTCGAAATCCAGGCATTCAAGGCGGAAATGATGGAGCTTATCAAAACACTAAATAGTGCACAGGTTACCACACTTGAACAACTTAAATCTGAAATTGCTAATGTTAAGGAACAAAATGAATCGATCAAGAAAATGAGTAGTGACATAGAATCTAGTGTACAATTTTTGGCCCATAAATATGATGTCATTGACAGTCAAATTAAAAATATTGAAAGCGAACAAATAAAAAACAGACACGATATTAAGTCACTGGAGGAAAAAGTTTATGATTTGGAGAGGCAGCTGAAGATAAACCACATTGAGATAAGAAACATTCCAATGAGTAATGGAGAAAATCTTAATCAAATACTCAATAAAATACAAGATATTATTGGTATTCCAGAACAGGAAAGGTCAATACGACAAATTTACAGAGCCCCCGGTAAACCTAACAAAATAAGGCCCATTGTAGTTGAAGTGCATACTGCAAACCAGAAAGAAAAACATATACAAGCTTGGAAAAATGCTACTTTGGGAAAAAATATTACGACCAGTGAATTGGGAATTCAAACTGAAAATAAATTAATTTACATGTCGGAATATCTACTGCCGAAAACAAAGCGTTTGTTTCACCTGTGTCGCGATATGGCTAGAGAAAACCAATTTAAATATTGCTGGACCAAACAAGGAAAGATTTATATTAAACGAGACGAGAAGGCACCTTACACTTATATCAAGAATGAGCAAGACCTGCGGAACCTCGAGGCAGCCATCTCTCAAAAACAATAGTAACGTAGAAGCAAAAAGGATTTATATTCAGGTTAAATTTTCATATTGTACACTACGAAGCACTCGTTTTACACTTAAATCACACAATTGTATTTTGTACTTCCTAACACATAATTGTACAACATCAATCCTACTACCTCCTAGAAACTTTATTTCACAGATTCTCACAATTACTCACATACAAACATACAAAAACATTAGCGCAAATCAAACAATAACTAACACACAAAAAAATAATAAATTATCGATAACTATCTATCATAAATATATAGATAAATCAAAAAGGGAACTCAATATAAAAACACATCTAAAACTTTTAAAACTTATTATAATTTTGAATAAACCTTATACCATATTATTAATACTCGTATATTACAACAAGCAATATATGTTATTAATATATCATAATTACTTCAGTAGTACCTGTATATTACTTACGCTCATAACACTTATAATTAAAACATTTATACACATTAATTATTTTTATAACACAAAAGTTACTTATTTCTGTTCGCATCATTATGCCCACTCTAGGCTATGCATAACTCCACGCATTGCAACCGATAACTCAGGGCGCGTGTTTCCAACTAGTCGACACAGTGTAGCATTCTTCACAACTACCCCACAAATTTTATGTAAAGTTATATTTTTTTATTACCAATATCGTTTAAGTACTAATCAAACTTACCGTAGTTTTTACCTTATAGTTTATATTATTTATTTTACGACAAATTTTGAACACTACTACAATGCTTGACATAAATTATTTGATAAATGATATTGATGGACTAACACACAAAAGCACTGTGTCCCACGTTCCTGAGCGATGTATGGTGAACCTCGGCGATGTTTATAAAAACTTTACTGTTTTAACGCAAAACATTAGAAGTATTTATTGTAATCTAGATAGTTTTAAAATACTTTTATCTCGACTAGGTTTCCAGCCCGATATTATTGTTCTTACCGAATGTTGGTTGTCGGATGGGGCAAGTATACCTTCGATCACTGGATACTTTTCCTATTCTACTAGACAACACGCGAATAAAAGCGACGGTATTGTTATTTACGCAAAGGAACAGTTTAAAATACGTGTCGATGAGCCGACTTTTCTGGATAGCGGATGTTTAGTGATAACAGTGAACGAAAAAATTAGGGTTGTTGCATTATATCGCTCACCGTCGAAACACAACATTAATAACTTCTTAGATTCTTTAGACAATACTCTTTCTAAATCTAATGTTGAGCATGACGTGATAATTGGTGACGTTAACTTAAACATACTCTCTAGTAATGACGATCCCAGATGCGATAATTACCTAGATTTAATTAGTCTACACGGATACCAAGTTGCTCATCAATTACCTACTCGAGGAAATTCGTGCTTGGACCACGTAATATTTAAATCTACGGCCTCAATTAGGACAGTGATATGCATTTCAGATATTACCGACCATGACACCGTAATAACTTGCTTGGAAGTGGAAAAAAGTTCATTAATTAATACACATAACAAAAAAACAAAATTACATTTAAATATTAATGCACTAAAAAATGAATTGGAAAGCTACTCTTGGAGCGATCTTTACAAATTAAAGGATATTGAAATAGCAACAAACTTTTTTATGTCGCAGCTTATTAGCTTAACAAAAAAACACACCCAAATAAAACAAATATCACATAAACATTTCATATCTAAAGAATGGATTACACCGGGTTTGCTTAAATGTATAAGAAAAAGAGATGAGTTACACATAAAATATAGAAAGAATCCTAATGATTTAGCCATTAAACAAAAATATACAAATTATCGAAATCTTTGTAATGAAATTATGAAAAATGTAAAAAATAAACATGACTCGATACAATTGGAAACAAATAAAAATAACCCAAAAAAACAATGGTCTATAATCAAAAATGTATGTAATTTTAAGTCAGATAAATCGAACACCGAGCAATTAATAGATCCTACATTAGACACGCAAAACATAAAAGAACAGCTTAACCATATCAACAAATATTTTGCTAATGTAGGAGCTAATTTAGCAAAACAAATACTAAATAATACAGGAGCTTCGGAAATTACCCTGGCTAGTAAGCATAGACATAATAACTTAATATCTCATTCTTTTTTCCTGGCACCAACCTGTCAAAGTGAAGTCAGTAAAATTATAGACTCACTAAAGTCAGATACAGCGCCTGGATATGATGGAATTAAACCCCTTTTCTTAAAACAATTTAAGCAGTATCTCCTAACACCTATTACTTTTATTTGTAACCTTAGTTTTGAGACAGGTAAAGTTCCAACAGAATTTAAGACTTCTGTGATATGTCCCATACACAAAAGCGGGAACCCATCTGATGTTTCGAACTATAGGCCTATCTCGTTGCTTAGTGTGGTCTCCAAAATACTGGAAAAAATTGTTAACTCGCGGTTGCTGGCTTTTCTGGAGAAAAATAACCTATTAGCAAATAACCAGTTTGGATTTAGGAAGCAAAGGTCAACCGAAGACGCAGTTATACATATAACTAAGGCTATTTCACTTGGACTGGACAAAGGCAAACGGTGCATTGGCGTGTTTTTAGACCTAGCCAAAGCGTTTGATACGGTGTCTATTCCTATCTTACTAAATAAGCTTGAGGGTATGGGTATTCGAGGGGCTCCCCTAGATTGGTTTAAAAGTTATTTGACTAATAGGAGGCAATGCGTTAAAATAAATACAAATAACATTACGAGCGACTTCATTGACATAAACGTCGGTGTTCCGCAGGGCAGTGTACTTGGCCCATCCCTATTCCTTGTCTATTTAAATGATTTATGTCAAACCACTATGAGAAATGCTGAAATAACAGCTTTCGCAGATGATACAGCCATTATTTTTCATGGTGATTCTTGGGAAGAAGTCAAAACAGTAGCTGAGAATGGGTTAGCTACATTAGCACAGTGGCTTAATGACAACCTGTTAACTTTGAATGTAAGTAAAACGCATTTCATGTGCTTTCATATTAATAAAACCACCAAACCTAAAGCTTTTTATCTTCCTATTCATTACTGTGTGGACTCTAGTGCTGGAAGTACACAATGCAACTGCGCAACGATCAATAGAGTTACAGAAACAAAATATCTTGGTATCATTCTAGATGAACGCTTATGCTGGAAATCTCATATAAACTTAGTTACCGGTAGAATTAGAAAATTGATGTACATCTTTAAAAAACTAAACAAAATAGCCCCCGAGTCCCTAAGAAAAACAGTTTACTATGCTCTTTGCCACTCAATCATATCTTATTGTGTGCTGGGTTGGGGAAGTGCAGCTAAAACTATAATCCTTAAATTGGAAAGATCGCAAAGAGCCCTCGTTAAGGTTATGTTTAACAAAAACTTTAGATACCCAACACATGCTCTGTACCAGGAAGCCAAGCTACCTACAGTTCGACAAACATACATAATTAACTGTATTAAAAAGTTTCACCAGACGTCTCTTAAAACATGTCTTGTAAGACCAAGAAGGTGTACATGGAGTACCCCTGCAGTAAATACAAGTTTTGCACAAAGAAGCTACTATTTTATGGGTCCTTTTATATATGATATGGCTAACAAGAAACTGAATATAATTAATAAAACGCGATTTATGGTAAACAAAACAATAAAAACATGGCTGAATCAACTAGATTATAGGCAAACAGAAAGTCTTCTCAATATCCCTAAATGAGATAAATCTATAATATTAATTCTTACGTGAAACCTTGACAACATACTTATGATATATATATATATTTTCTTCAGAAATTTAATAATCTAAATACTACTTTTATACTCCAACTTACTACAAACTTAAAATTATGATGCATACAATATCTAACATAATATCTAATATCCTATTTCTATCTATCTTTGCTATACACAAACACGCACACTTATAAAACAATACTCACATAACACTTACATTTTATTACACACAAACACAAACGAGCTCGCTATGTGTACAATTCAATTGTTTATGTTAAATAGCTAACCCCTCATAGCACAGGATATCCTAGTTTGAGGGGTTAGGTAACTTCAGTAATATGTAAAAAACTTTCTGTTATCAAATAAACAAATTAATTAAATTAATTAAAATTAATTAAATAGGCTGGAGGGGGCCGCGGCCGGCCTCTCTCTCGAACGACTGCGTCCGTACTCACACATCTACCAGAGAAATATATTGTTGCTGTTACAGGAACCTTCTTTTACTAAATAACTATATTATGCTGGGCAATCATTATACGGGTTACAGATGAATTTTTCAGGTGGGCGTGGATGGCCAAATCCAAAACTATAAGAAATAACGAAAAATGCTGAAAGGAGTCACGGCTCCGATTTTGATAAAAACTAAAACTGCATCATTAGATTTTTTATATGTAAATCAATATTCCTAGCCAGGAACGCAACCCATTGATTTTGAAAAAAGAAATTCAACCTGTATTATTACACCATCTGATAGTGTCGCTAATAGGTAAGGATAAAATTCTGGGAAGCAATGTCTTAAGTCAAATTAAAGGAAAGGGTTGAATTTTCATAAACTGATTCATATTTTCAAGCAATGTCTGATTACCGTACCTTGTTGGAAAAAATCACCCTGTATACAGTGTGTTAAATAATGAGGTCCCTGTCCGATCCATGAGGGTCTTATTCGGTGTATTAATACAATTACATGTAAGTAACTCATTTGTTAATATTTTATTTTTTTGTTTTTTGTAACGTAATACGAATTAGATCTTGCGATTGTGGTTTACAAATTAGGAAAAAAATGAGATATTCATCAAATGAGTTACATACATATAATTGTATTGATAAACCGAATAAGACCCTCATGGATCGGACAGGGCTTTTTAAACACTCTGTATATGATAGTGGAGGGATCAGCTTTTCCCTCTACATGAACTATTAATAATAATGTTGTCTTTTACTTACGCGAATATTACACATTGAAATCAAACTACTTTTACGGATTTTATCGCGGTTTATTTTTTGTTTTTGCTGTCCCGACGTTTCGAATGCTTTGCAGCGCCCATGGTCACGGGAGGACTGAGATGTTGAACGTCCTTATGTCACAATTATGCCTACTAAAACTCGATTGTGACTGTGGGCTCTTCTACATTGGGCAAACAAAGCGTGCAATAAAAACTCGCGTTAAAGAACACATAGCTGATGTGAAACATCGACGCTGTACGAAGTCTGCAGTATGTGAACACGTTCAGGATCGCACCCACCATTACATTAGATTTGATAAACCACAAATCCTCGCAAAAGAACACCGATTCCTACCTAGGATGATTCGTGAGGCTATTGAAATCAAAAAACATCCTAATTTCAATAGAGAAGATGGTTGGGTGTTACCACCGGCTTGGGATCCTGTGATGAATATAATTAAATCCAATATCAATTAAAACACTGCACGGCCTCAAGATACTGTAAGCTCTTATTGCATAGATCAGACCAACAATAATAACTAAGAAGACCTGAGGGTACACCGGCATAATTGTGACATAAGGACGTTCAACGTCTCGGTCCTCCCGTGACCATGGGTGCTGCAAGGCATTCGAAACGTCGGGATAGTAAAAACAAAAAATAAACCACGATAGAATCCGTAAGGGTAGTTTGATTTCAACTATTAATAATGTTATCCAGGACAATTCGTCTACTACGGCCAATCTTAAACGAGTTATATAGATAGATAACACTTCCTGCAAGAAAGGAGGCTTAAAGTTACATGTATCATTGTATTCACTCTCTATTTTATACTGTCTCCTTCCTTGTCACTGATATCTTTGTTCATATTATAACATTCATGCGCTTTGGTTAAAACTGCTTTTATTGCTTTTGACGGGCCCGTTGGTCTAGTGGTTAGTGACCCTGTCCGCTAACCGATGGGTCGTGGGTTCGATTCCCACCAAGTGTCTGGGTGTTATTTATCTATTTAAGTATGTATTTACAAAAAAAAATGTATATAAGTATTAGTATCAGTTGTCTGGTTTCCATAGTACAGGCTCTGCCTAGTTTGGGATCAGATGACCGTGTGTGGATTGTTCCAAGATATTATTATTATTATTTTATTTTAAACTTTAGTTTATCTCGGTTGCAAATGAACCGGTATACCTGATGGCACGGGCCTAAGCCAAGTGTTCATCAGGGGGTGGGGCATGTGTAGTTGATTGAGGAATTGGGTTAGGCCTCTCCTGTTCAGTTTGCAAAAATTTGCGAACCAAACGGCATGTGTTCAGAATGACGGCTTTTTGGAGTAATTATTATTATTTGTCGAAATAAGCAATAAACAATGTATGGGAAACGGTACTGACTGTAGTATATCCAAGAGGTAACGGGCGCCCCAGACACGCCGCATTGGAACATGTGGTCATCATCGTGAAGCATCGTCAGAAGCGTCGCGTACCCGCCGTAACTGTGGCCCCACATGCCCACACGCTCGCGGTCCATGAACTGGTACCTGTCTAGTACTTGTCTGTAACAAACGTGCATATTTTGTCACAATCTAGTATATTTTGTAACAATTGAGTATATTTTGTAACAATCGAGTATATTTTGTAACAATCGAGTATATTTTGTGACAATCCAATATATTTTGTAACAATCGAGTATATTTTGTAATAATCGAGTATATTTTGTAATAATCGAGCATATTTTGTAACAATCGAATATATATTGTGACAATCTAAGTTGTAACAAGCAAGCCTATTTTCTCCCAACTACTATAATAGATGGATACTCAAACATAAGTCCAGTTTTTGTAATTCGCAACGTACATGTTTACATTGCAATCAACGCCACCATTCCTTATTACATTTTACAATTAAATATGAAGCGCAAGCGCTAAATCAAAAACCGGTTTCCCAGCCGGCCGTCTCGGGTATTCGTAATGCTCACTGTAATT
Source organism: Furcula furcula (assembly GCA_911728495.1). Lineage (NCBI taxonomy): Eukaryota > Metazoa > Arthropoda > Insecta > Lepidoptera > Notodontidae > Furcula > Furcula furcula. The sequence goes on from OU452248.1 coordinate 22,358,972, forward strand.
TAACCTCTAATCCTTCTACGAATAAGATCGAAATTAATCCGCAGTCCAACTCGGGTGATAGTGTATGCACTCAGGGCTTGGAGTCTACTACGATTTTGTCGTTCAGTATTACAAACCTTAACAATGATATTAATCACACTCAAACCGCTGCTTTATTAGCGACCGCAAAAATAAAAGTAATAAATAATTATGGACGTGAATATTATGTAAGATGTTTAATAGATCCAGGGTCACAAAGTGACTATATTTCGCTTGATTGTTGCAAACGTTTATCTTTACCCATATCGGGAAAAAACCGCTTTACCGAAGTTCATGGCATTGGTGGTTCATCGCAAAAAATATTAGGCGTTACTCACGTTAAATTCACATCTCGCTTCGATAATGAATTCGTATATGAAGTCGAACCGTTAGTAGTGCCTCACATTACCGGGAAATTACCGGACGTTAAGATTGATTTAAATAAGATTAATTATATATCTTCGATACGTTTATCTGATGACCAGTTCTTTGTACCTGGGGAAATTTCCTTACTTTTGGGGGTAAATACCTATTGTAAAATATTACTGTCAAATAAAATAATTACGCCGCACGCGCCTATGGCGCTAGAAACAACGCTAGGTTATGTAATAATGGGCGACGCTTATGTGGCGTCCCCTACTCATAAATCGCATTCTTTTCATTTAATTAATCAAGAACCGCTTAATGAGATGCTTCAAAAATTTTGGATAATGGAAGAATTGCCTTCTACCAAGTATATCAGTCCGCAAGATAATGAGTGTGAAAATATTTTTACCTCTAATACCGCTCGCAATCCTGATGGCAGTTACGTTGTCGCTTTGCCATTTAAGGATCCGCCAGAAAAATTAAGTAATTCGCTTCAAATCGCTGAAAAAAGATTTTCTCTTCTTGAAAGAAGATTTAGTAGAAATCCTGAACTTCGCGCGCGTTACAATGACGTCATTAGGGAATATTTAGATAAAGGGTTCTTAACACTTGTTCCGCAAGAAATGATAAGGTTTGATGTGCCTTGCTTTTACCTACCTCACCACCCGGTTATTCGGGAGGATAAATCATCCACACCGCTCCGTGTAGTAATAGACGGCAGTTGTAAGTCAGATAACGGTTTATCACTTAATGATATTTTGCATACCGGTGAAAACTTACAAACTGACATTTTCAATATTTTACTCAATGTACGAATATATTCTATTGCTTTTTTCGCTGATGTTCGTAAAATGTATTTTTGCATACATGTACAAGATTCGCACCGCAAGTTCCAACGAATTTTATTTCGCTTTTCTGATGACGAACCCTTGCAAACGTATGAATTTACTCGTGTCACTTTTGGTCTTCGTTCCTCACCATTTCTCTCTCTTCGCGTCATGCGTGAGTTAGCAAAAGATGAAGGAGCTAACTATCCTCTCGCAGCTAGTCTTATTGAAAGACAGCTCGATATATACATGGATGACCTTGCTTCCACAGCTTCAACGCTAGATGAAGCTGTAGCGACAGCAACACAATTAATCCAACTTTTCAAAGCCGGTGGTTTTGATCTAGTTAAATGGACGAGTAATTCCCACGAATTGTTGGAACACATACCCGCAAGTCATCGTCAACAAGAATATATTTCTTTTAACGATAATGACACTCATAAGATTTTAGGCCTTCGCTGGCATCCCGCTACTGATAATTTTACTTTTACTGTATCTCAACCGCCCGCTATTTGTACAAAGCGTTCTATGCTATCCGCTACCGCACAACTTTATGATGTATTGGGTCTTGTCGGTCCCATAACGCTATTCGCTAAATTATTAATTAAACAATTATGGCTCCTCAAAATTGATTGGGACGAGTCTCCGCCTTCTTCTGTTGTCAAGTTGTGGCAACAATATATTTCAGAGTTACCGCTAATCTCGGGTCTTCAATTCCCGCGTCATATGGGTATTAAGGACTCTTCTGTTGTTTCGCTTATTGCTTTCGCTGACGCTAGCGAAAAAGGTTTTGGCTGCGTCATATACCTTCACGTAGTTAATGAAGATTCTCCCCCTATAGTCACGTTAGTTTGTTCAAAATCCCGCGTTTCTCCGGTAAAGACCGTGACTTTAGCGAGACTTGAACTTTGCGCCTTAACACTGCTCGCTAAGTTAGTGCGTTCAGTGGTCAATACATTGTCAATAAGACACCCAATAAATAATATTTACGCATTTTCTGACTCTGAAGTCGCTCTGTGCTGGGTTCACTCTTCCCCACACAGATTTAATACTTTCGTCGCCAATAGAATTTCGCAATGTCAATCTTTATTGCCAAGTGATCATTTTTATCACGTCGCAGGAGTAGAAAACCCCGCGGATTGTGTATCTCGCGGGCTGCTTCCCTCACGCTTAATAGAGAATAATCTCTGGTTCCAAGGCCCATCTTGGATGTCTTTTCCTATTAGTGAATGGCCAATTCAGCAATTTTCACCGCAAAGCTCATGTTTACCTGAAGAAAAAACATTATCTCACGTCGCTTGCGACGCCGCCGCCGCGCAAACTGAGCATCTACTTCTGACATTAAGTTATAGAGTATCCTCGTGGAATAAGTTACTTCGCACTGTAGTGTATGTGTTAAGATTTCTAAGAAAATTGCCCCGCAATAATGTAATAACCGCGCAAGATTTAGACGCTGCTGAACTTGTTATAATTAAGGCCGTTCAACACGCTTCATTCGCTGATGATATTAAACTTATAGATAAAGGAAAAGGTTGTTCCTCAGCTCTTCGCAAATTAACGCCATACATGAATGACGGCATTCTATATGTCGGAGGTCGGTTAGATAACGCATCATTAGAAAAATTACATAAACATCCCATATTGTTGCCGAAAAATGGTCACATAATTAATTTGATAATTGACTTTTATCATTAGAAAAACTTTCACGCCGGTCCGCAACTACTACTTTCAATACTGAGACAACGTTTTTGGATTTTATCCGCCCGCCGTATTGTTCGTTCCCGCATACATAAATGTAACGCATGTTTTAGGTTAAAACCAAAAGCTACTTTTCCTATGATGTCCGCTTTGCCGTCGTGCCGTGTAGAACCTTGTAAAGCTTTTACGCATACGGGCGTAGACTACGCTGGACCATTGTATATAACTCATACTCGAAGACGAGGAGTGCGTAGTCAAAAGGCATACTTATGCATTTTTGTATGCCTAGTAACCAAGGCAGTTCATCTTGAGCTTGCTTCTGATTTAACCTCAGCTACCTTTTTAGACGCTTTTAAAAGATTTTTATCGCGTAGAGGTCCTTGTAAGTATCTCTACAGCGATAACGGTACGAATTTTGTTGCTTCGCGTTCCTATCTAAACGAACTTCATAAATTTCTTAAATCCGACGATTACTACAAAACTTTTAGTAGCGAATTAGCGGAAAGCCGTATAATTTGGAAGATGAATCCACCAAATGCACCGCATTTTGGCGGAATTTGGGAGTCCCATATAAAGTCTGTTAAAGGCCATTTATTTCGCGTAATAGGTAAACAAATATTAACATATGAAGAGATGGTTACGGTGTTGAATGGTATTGAATCAGTTTTGAACTCGCGACCCTTATATTTGTTGAGCACTGATCCGTCAGAACCGTCCGCTTTGACACCTGCCCATTTTATACATACCGCTCCGCTGGAATGTTTACCCGCTCCTACGTTAGAAAATGATAGCATGACTCTTCAAACGCGCTTTTCGTTAATGGACTCATTAGTCCAATCGTTTTGGAAGAGATTCCGCACTGAATATTTACATAATCTGCAGTCGCGAGAAAAGTGGAACACACCTGCAAATCCTGTAACTGTAGGTACAGTAGTTCTCATCATTGTAGAGAACTGTCCGACATTACGTTGGCCACTTGGGGTTATCACTAAATTGTTTCCCGGCAAAGACGGTGTAATTCGAGTTGCTGAAGTGAAAACCAAAAGTGGCATCCTGCAGCGTCCGGTAGTGCGACTTTGTCCGCTACCAACGCAGTAGTTTTCTTTATGTTATCGCTAGTTTAAGTTACAATTAAGTAGTATTAATATAAGCACTATCCTTCGCTCTAATTTATGTCCTTATAACTTAGTTTATATTCCGCATTATTAGATTATATTACCGCACGCATACACCTAATTTAATGGTGATGTTCTTTTATAATTTTTCCCCCTTTTTGGGTTTATTTTTATTTTGTTTTTGAGGTTACCTCAAAGCCGGGAGGTTGTTTGGTATTTAAATTAATCATGCATTTCTGAACGCTCTCTTGTGACGTAAATGACGTATTTCCAAATCAACCAATCCCGTTCTTCCTTGAGTGGCCTATATCCGCTTAGTTACCGTTTAACCACGAGACCTACAGCACACCGCCGCCGCCGCGAGAGTGCTTCTATTGCCTATAATTGTGAAGTTTTGTGAACTTTTGTGTCGACACATTGTGCCTGGTACCAGCTAATCATCAGGTGAGTGGCGCTAGCTGAATCCTACCTTTTTCCTGGTCTGATTACCTGCGTTTTACAGCGTCGAGTAGCGTTCATTACCTACTAGTTTAATACACCTTATACAGTCCACCATTAAAAATATTAAAACCGCTATTTCTTGGCTTCTAGCCATATTTTAAACCCGCCACCTAGTTTAAAAAATACCGGTCAAGTGCGAGTCAGACTCGCCCACAGAGGGTTCCATACCATCATTGGACGTACTAAAATTATTTTACTAGTCGTCTTACACCTCAGATAGCAAAAAAAAAACAAACCGCAAAACTAAGTTTGCTTGTCGAGTTTTTTTTAGGATTACTAAAAAACTGTAGTACTTAGAAGGACCATTTTATTTTTCCTGTAAAATATAGATAGATATGTGTTACCCATAATTATTTCAGATTTTTCCCTCCACAAACTTCGGAGATAATGGGGGGGGGGGGATGGTATTTTTTTTGACATTTTTGATTATCAGCCAAAATCTTCGTGACATAAACTAAAATAAAAATCTGTTTTGAGATGTGCAAATGAAGCCCTTTCATATGATACCCCACTCAATATAGTAGTCTCACTTTGAAATTTTGATGACCCATTTCGACCCCCATTATAAAAAAATTAAAAGAAAAAAAATTTTTTTTCATTTGCAATGGGGTTGGGTAAAAAAGATCTAAAATTATTCCAAGTTTTAAAATGATAGCATCAGTGGTTCCTGAAATATATATATATAGGTGTGTGACAGCTCCTTTTAGTTATGGAACCCTAAAAACTAAAAATACACGCTTTTATAAGGTATACTGCACTAAAAAGCAATGAACAATTAATGGAACCTGTTCTTTCTTTCTTTGTAATTAAGCCTTATATTTAAGTGTGAAAGCGTGGGGCGCTTTTCTGGCTAACAGCTTTACATTACTTTCAAATTTCGAGTAAGTACTTTTATTGACATGACAATAATTTAAAAGCGCCCCACGCTTTTTCACTGAAAGAAAGAACGGGTTTAATAAATTATTTATTGCTTTTTAGTGCATACCTTATATAAGCGTGTATTTTTAGTTTTTTAAACTATGAATTTATTATGTTACATGCCGGTTTCTATGTAGCGGCTACGTTCGATCCGGTGGTAGTTTGTAACAAGTATAAATTTTAAAAGCACAAAAGGCCCGATTAAGAACTAACAAAATGGTCTTAAATTACATTACACATACTGAAAATATATTCACATGTATTATACTCGTAAACATGTAGCCAATTGTAGTTCATTGATCATTGAGGCGTTTTAATATGGAGGCCTATGTTCAGCAGTGGACGTCTTCCGGCTGATGACTATGACATGTATATAAGTATTTTAACTCCCCACTTAAAGACCTTTTTACATTTGATACCCATATTGATGTTTATGGAAGTAAAAGAAAAGCCAAATATAAAAAAAAATGGCTTTTCATTTTTTTTATCAAATATATATTGTCACATAAGTCACTTCCACACTTAAGGGCCTCCGCCCACTAGCGTTTTCTAGCTGCAACGACTGGCAACTTTGCGACTGCATCGCGTTTTAGCAACTCATTAGCGACCATTGAGCTACTCCTTGCGCTCGGTCGCTGTATCGGAGTCGCGCGTTTTAGCAACCGCATCAATGCTGCACCGCGTTTTAGCGACTGCTGTCATCGATGCACAGTGGGCCAAAAATAAGGTTCACTAGCTTAATTTTTTTGAAAAATCATATATATTTTATGTAGTTCAAATACACGGGTTTGTTAAAATTACCATAACATCGAATTACTTAGTAATCACAAGTTTTATTTTTAACTTAACAACATTAAATGTTGTAACAACATTCCAAATGTATCAAAATATAATTTGTTTCCCCTTTTTTTTTGTGTTTGAATTGTAAAGCTGAATCTTTTTGGTCACGTTACGGTTATGGTAACAAAACCGTCTGAGTTTCAACCTTAACCCTTTTACAAATACCACATGCTGCTATTGCGGTATTATATATGTCGTTGTTATTATGTTGATATACATATAAGTATGTATAAACTAATACCCAGTAGGTACTTTATAAAAAAACAAGTTCGCTTTGCATCTAAGTCACCAGGATTTGACTAATCCTTCTGAATAATGGTAAAATCGCTTAAGAACTTTGAAATGCAAATACATAATCAAGAAGTTGAATGAAATATAAAAAAAATGATATTTATAAACTTCACCCAAAACAATTTTCAGGTATTATTTAATTATATAATCTTTACGATAAACAAGCACAATAAGAACAATTTAGACAGAAAAAAAAACTACAAATGCTTAGTTTTTTTTTATAAAAAGAGAACTTCATCTGCCTTTTAATTAAACCAATTTATTTAATAATAATATACGTTTATTTCAGACTCTTGATCCATACAAAAAAAATACAAAGACACATTGACAAAAAAAAAGGAAGAAACCAAACAGAATAAATAAATAATAACCAAACTAAACAAAAAAAACAGACATTCCAGTAAAAAAAAGAATTTTAAGCAGCTATTTCACGCCAACGTCTACACATGTTCGTTATAGACCAACGGTCAGCGATTTCTTTAATAATACCGTTTCTACACTGACCAACCCTGGCCATATATGAAGCAATTCAGCTTCTCTGAATAGCATTGAACGTGTTCAGACGCGCCTCCGTAAACTTGCTAGAGGCACTACAGTACCTATTTAAAACCCATGAGGTGTCTGAAAATGTTATTATATTGTACACGAATACCATCCAATGACCTCCTTTTATAATTTGTCCAGAGTTGGCAAGTGTAGAAGTTTTTACAGTATGATTCAAATAAATGCACTTAAGTTTGAACATGAGCTTTAAAAAAATTGATCTTCTCTCACTTTCTTGGTAATAGATATGTATTAGTCTATCATAATATATTATAATATGTAGTTTTTTTTTTTTTTAAATATATATATATATTTTTAATCCACTAAATTTATTTATATAACTGCACATGCCCATAAGAATGCTCTGTCCTGTACCCCAAGGTTGACTGGAAGAGATCGCTTTAGCGATAAGTCCGCCTTGTTGTTCACTGTTTTTAATTGTTTTAATTTCAAATGTATATTTCTTTTGTGTGCAATAAAGAGTATTTGTATTGTATTGTATATTATGTACTAGCTTTATCCTGCAGCATCGCTTGCACATATTTAGTTAATATCCTGGGACAATTCACACACGGTCATCTGATTCAAACTAGGCAGAGCCTGTACTATGGAACCAGACAACTGATACTAATACATATATACTTTTTTTTTGTAAGTACATACTTATATAGATAAACACCCAGACACTTGGTGGGAATCGAACCCACGACCTGTTGGGTAGGAGACAGGGTTACTAACCACTAGACCAACGGGCCCTTTTTTTTTTTTTTTTTTTTGTGGGAATGATAGACGCTGTTAACCGCAGATGGCTATTGCAGCTTCACCGGACAATAGGAGGCGAGCGCTTGAAGCGCTCTAGCCTTTACGGCAGAAGTAGCGACGAGCACAAGGGCACCTCAGGGAGGCACGGCCTCGGCTTGGGCTGTCGCTTAAGAGAGGGCTGAGTTTACCACCGGTTCACAACGCGCCCCCACTGAGAAGAACCGGCAAGAAACTCAGTGGGGTGATGCACGTCGTTGCGGTCGCATACGTACGACCCTTCGGCCTCGCCGGCGAGACCGGTGTCTGATAGCTAGTGTAGCATACGGTTGTCGGGGAGGGGTCGGCGCATCCCGGTCCAATAGGACCGTCATGGGGTCAGGAGGGTCGAGCAGTACGTGCCGTGGTCTGCGGCGCGAGTCAGAAGGACTAGCGGCGTAATCGGCGGCGGCGCGGATTAAACTGTTCGCGTGACGGGACGCGGATTCAAAGTAGCGTTTCGACGCTTCTTTGAGGAACTTACGAAGGGGATCTAATTTGAAAAGACCAACGGGCCCGTCATCAGTTAGTACTTAGGTATAGATTGTTTATAGGTTTTAAACAATCAGTAACAACGCATACTGTATAATAATTTCATGCAAGAAAACTTCGTCCTTTACACGTCGTCATTTCATTTTCATCTTATTTTCAATCGGCCTGTATTGTCCAAACCAATAATAAATAACTTACTTCGCGCGTTTCGCGTTTCGTCGCATTTAGCAAAGTGTAAAGAAGAGCCCGGAGCTCTTCAGTTTCTAAAGCAATCGGTTTCCCTGCGCTTCCGAAGCAACAAAGTAAGTTACATAAATGAAAAACGGCCAGTTCATGAAACCTTGATTGAACTGCGGGATAAAATTTTCTCCATTTTCATAACCCCTAGTGCATCTTTAAAATCACTTAAAGCTTGCGAAATATTTATTTATTTATTTTATTTTAAAAGTCTTTTCAGTACCTACGTATTGTGGTAATCGAACGCAATGATCTTATATCGTTATGATTATGAATACGGTTGTTTGTATTTAAAAACCACAAGAAATACATTATCAAAAATCTTATGATAGAGAAGCTGGTTTTAACGCCCACTGTGCGCTGTAACGTGTGAATCCAATACACTGTAACTACGAAAAACTGATTTTAAGAAAATGAGCAAAATAGTTTTTTTTAGTTTTTTCAAGATTACTCCAAAATTTTCGTTAGAAAGTTTTTAGTATTTGCTGCCAATTTAAAAATAATTTTATAAGTTATCCAGCCTATTAAGTTTTATATATATTTAGAGTATACATAATGAATTATCGTCGATAACTTGTGTTGCTCTAATAGTTGTCAGAAGCTAAGGAAGATATTGTTAAGGCAATACACTGTATCATATAGTTACAGTGTATTGACTTGGGAAAACAGGGCCTAAAAGTGTATTGGTAGGTATAAGTTGGAGAACCATAATACTGCACAGACGTGGCAGTTCTTGATATATTTTGGTATTTTCTATTGAGAATGCTCCATATTTAGATCTTGATTTCAATTAATGCACATTTTTTAGAAGTCACTTGTTACTCTTGATAATGTTAAGTTGTCCACTTTAAATTGTCTCTCTTAGCTATCTTTGCCTTTATCTTCTCCTTTCCCTTTGAGTTCGGATACTGAGGGGGTTGGGAATTATATCATCTTCTTCAGCTAAAATTGTTGTTACCTAACATTGAAGTAACCTTGACCAATAATCACTCGTTTCTTAAACTTTTAAATTGAATCCTGTTGTTTCCCGTCTTGGGAAGAACGCTTGTCATTGTCATTCCTTTTCCCAAACAGCCAAATTTTTCTTTTACAAATTTTAGTCCTATATCTACACTCCTTGTTCTGTTCTGGGAGTCCTGGAAGGTATTTATTGTTTACAAACAAATGACAGACTATTTTACACCTAATTGTCTTTTAGTCCTTAGTTTTAGTAAAAATAAGTGATGTTTGACGCTTGGTTATAGAAAGCAAACAACTGATTATTCTGGTATTATTGGATCTTGGTAGTGACTTCAATTCTGTTTATTTTGACATACTTCTAGGCATTCTTTCCTCTCTCTATGCCGCTTTTTCAGCTATCAATTGCTTTGATCATATTCATATCATCGTGGGCGCTCCCAATCTGTCCGCTTTGAGGAGACATCATCTGTGTGGTGTGAGCTTGAGGCGGGTGTTCCACTGGGTGGCGTAATCTCTCCTCTTTTCAGTTTTCATGAATGTTATCGCGAGGGTTTTCTAACTATCATCTCTATGCATGATCATCCTTAGCTTTATCGTCATGCCAATATTGATAAGCTTCGGTAAGCGATATATAAGCTTAATAAAGATTTAGATAGCATAAGTCAGTGGGCAAAATCAATTGGCTTGTTAGTGAACTCTACTAATTCTCAGGCTATCATACATATTTGGTGGCGGATACGTGATGAATCTGGTTGAAATTAACTCACTCTCCAGTTTAGTTTTCGATTCCGTACCAATTTCATACTCAAATAAAGTTAAAATTCTTAGAGTTCTGTTTGATTATAATATTTCTTGGGAATCTCATGTTGGAGATAGGTATAAGTAAGAAGATCTTTTACTCTTATCAGTCTCACAAGCGTCTCCAAAAATTTCTTCTGCGTCAGACAAAAATCTTTTTTGCTTGATCTTTAGCTCTTTTCGATTATGCTGATGTATGTTTCTAGATGCAACTGAGGAGCTTCTTAATAAACTGGAGCAATTGTAAAATTTGTGTATTCATTTCATCTTTGGTCTGCGGAAATATGATCGTGTCGGAATTTCGGGCTCAACTAGAATGTCTGCCAATCCGTCAGCGGCGGAACTGGTACATTTTTTATTTTCTAAATTGTATACTTAACAATCCTTAATCTCCTCTTTATCTTTGTGAGCGTTATTCCTTGCTCGTGTCTTGTGACAAGCCTTGACGTTCCAGTATATATCTGCATTTTGAAGTTCCTCCTCATTATTATAGTAGCTATAATGTTTTTTTTACCATGCAAGCAGTGCGGCTATGGAATTCGCTTCCACATTCCTTGCGTAGTAGCTGTAATTTAGTCATATTTAAAAAACAACATTTCCTCTCCAGATAGATTTATTTTAATATTTAGTGTATTTATAATACTATATTTATTTTTAAATTTCAGTACGTATTAGTTCATCAGCTCATACTTTCCAGCCACTGCGCCGCCGTCGCTCTCGGCCAGATCGACCAATAATAAATTGAAATCGATAGCCCAGCCTCAATCTGATTGGCGCAGCCGCGTCGCGCTAGCCCTTCTACTTTGTTTTGACAAAACACTGTATCTTGCAATCCGCGAAGATTATTTGGACAATGCACTGCATCATCAATTGCCGTGTTTTACTATTTCAGGCCTGTAGTTTTTAGTAAAAACAGTGTAATTTGCATTGCAATATCTCAGTATTTTTCATACAAAGTAAAAAAAACTATGAATGCTATAACATCAAACAGGTTAAAAGAAATCGAATGAACGTTGTTAATTCAAAACACTGTATCTGAAGTTACAGTGTATTGGATTCACACGGTACCGCTGGTGTGACATGTTTTGACTTAGGGGGGTTACCAACTTTTTCTGGTATTCTAGATTATTTTCGGGGTCGATTTAAGTTACCACTTTTTAAGGAATATTGCTGCTTTGGTTTTTAATTTCAAAGAAAGCACGTATTGCAAAAATATATATTTCACCTTCTACATGATTTTTAACACAAATCTACATGAATGATTGAATGATAATGTTTGCTTCAACACATAGGTTTTTGAAAACTGGTAATTGGATGTAGCCAGTACCGCCTTTACCGTGATTTATATTTTCACTTTATTAGTAAAGCAAGAAGCAGTGCAGCTTTATAAGAGTCCATGGTAACGTTTAGCATCGTCAATATTTATTATTACACTGAACACATATTGCACGAGTCTCGTTCCGCACCGGGCCGACTACTACTCTTAAAAAATATTTTTTACAAAAAAAAGAACCGCCTTCAAAATGCAACTAAAAGGCCTGAAATAATTTCTAAGAATTAGTGGTTTTTACATATACTTTGTTGGACTTGGGCTACAACATATTATAAATACATATTACTATCAAAGACGGCGCCAAACTGGAAAACAGTTAGGTACCTACTGCCCTTGTAAGTATTTGCTAGACGTTAGGCACCGACTTCGATAGTAATATGTATTTATAATATCTTGTAGCCCAAGTCCAACAATGTATTATGTATATGTAAAAACCACTAATTCTTAGAATTCTTTTAGTTGCATTTTGAAGGCGGTTCTTTTTTTTGTAAAAAATATTTTTATTTTATTCTTTTTAGTGGTTCCCTTGGCATATTATTAGGTTAACTTTTAAAAACTTATATTTTATTCTGACAAACAGCCAGTTTAATATTTATTTTAAAAACACCCACTACATAACACAACTATGAACCATCACTAAAATATAAGCTTTAGCAAAAATTTTAAAAAATTTAGATGTGACAAGACAATATCTTAATAAAACAAACCAATTGCCATAAACCGAAGATATCTAGGTGTTATACTCGTAGTTCTCGAGAACCATGGACTGCAAGCTCGGTGGGTCTACATTTATTTGTGCCGAGAACCCGTGTCCACCTTCTTGCTCCATTGTCAGACCCTGATCACCATTTTTCTAGCAACTACTCGTCGAGACCTATCCAACGAGTCCAAATTCGGTAGATCTACGTTTGTTGGTGCCGAGATACCGTGACGACCTTCCTGCTCCATTATCAGACCTTGATCACCATTGTTCTAGCAACTAGTCGTCGAGAGATACCCAACGAACCCAAACTCGTGGGTCTATGTTTATTGGTGCAGAGATCCCGTGACAACCTTCCTGCTCAACTATCAAACCTTGATCTCCATTTTTCTAGCAACTACTCGTCGAGAACTATCCATCAAGTCCAAATTCGGTAGTTCTACGTTTAGTAGGCACGGCTAGGATAGGATGGATTGTCAATTTTATTACAAAGTTCCGGTGGCCGTCTATGGCCTTCTTCATCAGATCCACTTCACCAAATGATACTTTCTGAATGAAAATGCTTGACTAGTTTCTAAAAATACCAAAAAAGCTATATGGATGCCTATAATATTTAAGGAGTTCCCTCAGTTACTCATGGTTCCCATCATCAGAACCTGTTTTTGAAAAAAATGGGACCAATCTGGAAGCATATCCTTTCAATTAAAAAAATATTTTTTCAAATCGGTTCGTAAACGACAGAGTTCTGAGGTAACAAACATAAAAAAAAAACACAACCGAATTGATAACCTCCTCCTTTTTTTTGAAGTCGGTTAAAAATGTTTCCTCCCTAAATCAAATCAAGTGATCCCCAATTATACTTTATTTTTTTAGCCGTCTTAAAAAAGGAGGCTCTGTATTCGACGCGTATACATATTATAATAATTGACATATGTTAGACTATATATGGGCATCTAAGCATATGTATATCCGAGTAACCCCTTCGGCTATTGTTAGTCTCCCTTCCCATTACAATTTGTGAAAACGATACTTCTACCTTCCATTTAAGACACAACAAGACATTGACCTTTACTTGTCAAATAACAACCCAAACACGATCTTGTTGTACAGGCTACGCGTCTCCACCGAACAGGCAAATCGTTTATGAGCCAAAGTATACACTTTTATAACAATCTGCCACAGGATATCCGAGATCTTCCAATGAAGAAATTTAAACTTTTTGAAGCCGATTGTCAAAAAAGGCTTATTATAAAATCTCGATTTACCTGGAGGATAAAACTGCGTGGGCTTGAACTGCTCAAATCATGTAAGCTTAGAATTTTAAGGCTACCTATACATAATTTGTAAAACTGTTTACCCAATTGTTTAAAAAAAATTTACAAAATAGGACATGCCCGCTGAGTGTCTTCCAAGATTAACGCGTTTTTTGCATGCTGTGGCGACCTATAATTAAGCTTGCACTTAGTTTTAAGTTCACCAATGTAAAAAATGCAATGTATTAGTGTAAGTCTTGTTGGTTGTCCTTAAATAAATAAATAAAAAAAAAAAAAGATCTTCTCAGTAGCGGCCGCGTAAAAATTATTTTTGTGTAAGCCTCCGTGGGACCTATACATAATAATGTTATTTTGACTTTGACTTTGATACTATTGACCTCATACCCTACATTTTAGAATTAACAGGACATTTAGTATTAATTGACAGCCTATACTAATGATCCGGCTGCGACATATATACATACATATATGTGTGTCTGTGTGTGTATGTATATATGTTTATTCCCATACTTCTCAGAAGCTACAAATCCGATTGCGGTAATTCTTGTTGTAATAGCTTCATCAAAATCAGTTCGGTACTTTAGTATGTAATGCACTGTTTTGTTCCTAGTAAAGTCTAGCATAGTTGTTCTAGTTGCGTGGTAATTTCATGCATTCAGAGCGTTATAATAGGTAAAGTCAATAAAAAGATTAAATAAAATATTTCTAGTATATTAAAATCCGACTTTAACGATATTATTATGATCTAAAAAGTACTATATAACGAAAATGTATTGAAGTCGGTGCTTAACATAACATATTAACTGACATTAGCTTCCCTCGCCGGAGTTTTAAACCTTATAATTATACATTATAATTATACCTACGTATAATATTAAAACGTACCGAAACCCTCAAAATGATTGTAGAAATTGGGTCAAAATTCAATGTTTAGTTTAGATTAAGGAAACAAACAAACAGGAGCGACTATACGTATAACACGGATAGTGACTGATTTTATATCTAATAAGTACCTAGGTATCTACTTATGTAGATTGTTTTAAATTTCATACACTACAAGCGGCTTTGCACGGTACGAAAATATATTTCAACGAATAAAATTTTAACAAAATTAATCAAACTCAATATATTTTCCTCGAAGCAAGTTTTTTACACTAAGATCTTAACTACAAGTCGGTTTTAAGATTAATAACATTGCCCATTAATAAATGTTACGTAATCAGAATACAAATAGTTCAATGTATTATGCTCCATTTATTTAGGGAGAAATCCTTAAAGTTGGGAACCCCGGAACTACCAAAGTCGCGGCGACTGGCATCTGTAGTGTGCGTGGTGTAGCGCGCGGTTGCTGCATCCAGCGACCGGAAAGCGTCGAAATCGCTGGTCGCTATCTGCTAGTAGTGTGCGGGGGTTCGCGATCGGCTGCGGTATCAAGCTTCCGAAAAGCAACAGAGTTGCCGAACGCGGATGCAAAAAGTATCGTGTCGGCGGAGGCCCTAAGACGAATCTAACGACATTTCAGAAGTCAAAATACATCGAGCCAAAAATGGTTTTGCAAGAGCATAAATTATATAAGTATCAGTCTTTGACTTAAATTTGAACATAATGTAATATTATCCATCATTGTAACCATTTGTAGCGAGCGTAATTTCTTCTTTAGATACCAACCTAATAAAATATGAATCTCTCGACCATTCTTCACACGTTATTTTCACACTTTCATATTTTACATGTCTCATTACAAAAGTTCTTTTCTTATTAGAATCCCGCAATGGAAAACTTGGCTACCGAAATGCGGGTGAAATAACACGAAGAGAAATTTCATCTGCCAAGCAGCGTTTCAATAGCAGTTATTATAAAATGCGTGATTGTGTGTGCGGTAGCGTGCGCCGAAGAGGCGTGTAAACGAGTTCGTTCAAGATACCTTATTCAAATACCTATATAAATTCAGAGCGGATCTCATTATAGCTCACGAAATTAAATCGGAGGCGTGTTACTTAGAGTAAAGAATAAGAATAGACGGGGCGTTATGAGTGTAGCCAGCTAAAGTACCAAATCGCTTATTAATGACTTTAGTGTAGGTAAAACAATACAAAGTAGTTCAATACAATAAAATACAAAGACTAATACGGGTTTACGGGCTCCATACATGTGTATAAGGTAAAAATATATTCTTCATGGCGCGACGTCGTCTGTCTGCCTGTGTCACACAAACATAATTATTAGATCTTGCTCTTGCTCCCATTTCCGCTCCCGCTTCCGCCTCGCGCCCCCTCTTCCGCTCTCACTCCCACTTTCAATCCCGCCAAACATCGATATAATATTTAAACTAGATTACATCTAATCTACGGTCCGAAAAGTGGGACACAGAAATAGCGCCCTTGTGTCGCTATTTCTTTTCAAGCCACAGGCTGACAGACCTACATAATATTTTCCGATAAGAGTGTCGCTACTGTTTATATGAAACTGTCAAACTTTACGTCATTATCATAATAAAACTGTTAGTTTACGTTTCAGCCACCAGCACAGATAAGTTCGCGATATCCGCGACCACATTTTAGATGTCATTTTAACCGACTTCAAAAAAAGGTGGAGGTTCTTAATTCGCCTGTGTATTTTGTTTTTCCTATGTATGTTCGCGCATATCCCTCGCAATTATGAACCGATTTGAAAAAATCTTTCTTCCATCCATTCTTTACTCCATTGATCCCATAAAAAAATTATTGCTTACGAATAAGTAGTTCCTGAAAAAACAAGAATGGCTACTGCGCAGGAAACCTGCAGGAATGTTTAAAACATGACATTTAGATGACATTATGTCACTTTTTAAGGACAAGAATGGTCTTAGCTCTGGAAAATATTTACCAATTTTAATGATTCTTTTTTATTCGAAAGACCACTGTACTGAATCTGTATAAATTTTATCACAACCGGATAAGAACTTCCTGGAGGACCATGAAAGATGTGGAGGAATTTAGCTGGTAAAAACCATAAAACTGATGTTCTCCATTACATTACTCTGACAAATATGAACTAATTTCGATGATTCTTTTTTATTCGAGAGAGTACTACTATGATAATTCCCCGGATTTTTTTTTCTGAAGAAACATGAATTTTGTAAAACTATGTAGACTATAATGTGATCATAACCTACCTAGATCATTTTACCGTCTATGATGGTTCAATCTACTTCAGGTGGCTTCACTTATTAGTACTGCCTCGTCTATTCTTATTATTTTAATCTGAGGCGTGTGATTATTCGTGCGACCGGCGCGTCGGTGAGTGTGTGCAGGCTCTGAGCAGTAATGAGATGGAGTTGCCTTTACGGTTCGACCGAAATATTTTCGTACTTAGAAGATACGATGTTTGCAAAGCCACCGCGTATAGGGAATCTGGTTGCCGAAGCAATCTTTCCAATTGGAAATAAAAAATTGAAATAGTCTCGTGTGTTCGAGTTTCAACAACTTGGGATTGCTATGAAGTTCGATTCGAGGCTTATGAAATATTCTTGGATATTGTTCAGATAGAAGTTGAGAGAGAATATACAATTGAAAGAGAATATACACGTATTTCTTAAAAAGTAATCTAAAGTAGATTCTGCGGTTCATTAAAGAGCTGCAGCGTTATATGACTAGATTGTAATAGGGCAGATTTTTTTCTTAATTTTTCTTTTTTCGCCTACATTTAGCCAAAATTTGGCTTTCAAATAAGTAACACCGCATTTGTCAATTCGTTTGGTGGTATGATAGATGCCACAGAATATACCTAAAAGGTGAAGTTTAAAGGGTCAGTCACTAACCGCCGGTCCCAATATCCTATCGATACCTAACATTCAGTTAAAATCATGTATCAAGTCATCGATATCCCGCGATAAACCTCCGAAATGGAGCGATAACTAAAACCCTGACAGACTGTCATTTCTATTAAAGGTAAATTTCTCATCTGGCTTTGTTTATTGAACGGAAATATGTCATTGTAGCTATGCGATGGTAATTATTTTAACTTATAGTAAGGGATCGAGAGGATATTGGGACCGGCAGTAAATCAATCCGAAAAATCTTGTCCTGATCGTGTTCAGTTGGTGAATAAAATTGGTGTTATTTTTCCATTTCACTAATAGGGTTTTGTCGGAAGTTTATAAAAGGAGGAAGTTATTTAGAGGATTCTGAGTCCGTTCAGATAAAACTATACGGTTTTAACACTTCTATCTGTGAAGTTAAACTATTCAGTCGTGAAAACGAGAAGCATGAAACTGCTCTTGTAATAAAAGAAAGAACAGCAAAATGCGTTTTGTGCCATAAATCTTCAGTTTAACGTGTTTAGATACAACTAAAAACATTTCCAGTTTAGTTTAGCCCAAATTAGTGTTATTTTCGTTGCTTGCTTGAAGAAAAGATAAAGTTTTATTCCATCGTGAAAAAAATCTGTAAATAAAAGAAAACAAAATTAACTTGGTATCATCATTGTCATCATAGTCGAAAGCTGTCCACTACTTAAGAAAAGCCTCTCCCATAAAACGCCACAATGAACGACAGTTAGCTTTTGCATCCATCAGTTGCCTGAACTTTTACAATGTCGTCTGTGCACCTAATAGGAGAGGACGACACTCGACAACCTTTAGTTCTCATCGGTAATCGGTTCTTCGAGCGATCCCGAAAAATTGCTATAGGCTCGCATTTTAGAAATGAAATAATTTTATAATAGAAAAATATTAAAATCACATCTTAATGGTCCGTAACAAAAAAAAAGACATCTTATTAATATTGTCTTTCAAACTGCCTAGATGATTTAGGCATGAGTGCAGCTTTTGATTGCATGTTTAATAGTGAGTCAGGTTTCTTTGTCAGGACATTCTTAGTGGTCCGGTCTTTCTTTTGTATTTACTACCTAACCGTGAAATAACTCGCAGTTGGACTGATATGTAAAACATAATGTGAAGAAAACAATATTCCTTTTACAATAAGAACATAATTATGTGTTGCTACGATAAACACACTGCGTAAATGTTATACAAACCTCATTTTCCTCGAAATTACTGAATAACAGCTTAATGTGGAGCTTATTTTACGAGCAACGCTTCCCTCTTATCTTTTTATTACTATTCTCATTTTCAAACCTTATGTACCCTATGTACAATATATGAACGTAGATACCTACAACGATAATAAGACGTACCTACCTAATATTTTAGATATCGTTCGTTACGTAGTTAGTTTTCTATAAACATATTTTAGAAAAAATAATTGCGTAATGGTCACAGAAAATGAATTGATACCTAGAAAAGGGACTGGAAAAGGGACATCGACATACGACAAAAAAGGGTAACCGACGCAAAAACAAGGAAGTTAAAATGGAAGTGGACTGGACACACACTACGAGGCATCTAAAAATGGAGTAATCACAGTTTGGTATCCGAGATATGGCAAAATGTAAGATGGAGCGACAAAATTAAAAAAAATGTTGGGAAACAGTGGATTACTGTTTCCTATTTTCATGACCCCCCCAAATATCACTCATTCACGTCAAATTGACATTCTTGCTTTAAAACGACTAAACAATTTTATCTAAAATAGATTACGCATTGAAATCCGTTGTCCGTCAACTATGACGCCCCCCCCCCCCCCCCCAATCGATCGTTGGCTGTAACCGCACCTGTCCCCCTAGACAATGTCACATTCTACAAGTGCTATCGCTAATAGAAAGTTTAAAATTGTATGAGAATGACATAGGTCATCGAAAAATCACGTGACATATTGTAGGGAATTGACACCATTAGCGAATGAAGAAATAGATTCGCTATGAAGCGATTGCATCTTGTCTAGGCCCTCTGCTTACAGCTATGACTCATCTGTGCAACGCTTCTGGATTTCGATGATTTGATTTGTTTAGAAATTTAATATAAGCTCAATTATGTACTGCTAATATGAGTTTTTTTGTACTTGAAATAAACGTTTATTATTCATTATTAAGTCCGTAGAGCCCAGTAGGTTATATTTTTATATTGAACTTATTGGCTAGACTTTATTCAGAAATAAAAACACGCATGCCGACCAGTTGTGTAAACATTTACGTAACAACGGTTTGTGGTCATGTCCACTCGGAAATTGCGCTCACTCGTTCATCGGCGTGTCGTGATTTATAGCTTTGAATTTATAACTATGAGGATGTCATCGGCAAGGGATTTCTCACGTTGATTAATAACGTAACGTAACCATGCACCCGTTTTCTGGTTCTCAGTGCCGTCGTACCCAAAGGAAGTTTCGGGACGGTTTCCAGTTTTCAAAAATAGCTAGCATACGCAACACAGATCGCTAAATTCCAACATTTTGAAACAAAGTTCCACACGTCGAGCAAAAAGAGAAAAACCTATGCTGAACCTGATACGAAACTGTTAGTTCGTTTAACATCTACATATATAAATCCTTTTTACCCCTTTATGCAGGATACCTATTGCCTAGTTTTCATTGTAAAAGAAAATGCTTTGTCACGTTATTGTATGCACCATGTCCATCGAATATTTGCTCGTGCAGTAGCAGCAAACAAAAAAATCCCCAATGTTCAAGACATTAAAGTTATCAGTAGATTAGGGTAACGGGTTGTCCAACGCTGAAGGTAAGTAATGACTAATGTAAACGTAAACCGATATTAAAAATATTGACGTACTTATCCAAATTATTATTATAAACTTTTAGATAGATAGATTATTAGATAGATATATACTCTTTATTGTACACACAAACTTACACATAAAATAAAGCACAGAAATACACTTAAAAATGAAATACAAACAAAGGGCGGCCATATCGCTATTCGCAATTTCTTCCAAGCAACCTTGGGATTGGAAAAAAAGAGAGAATGAAACATAAACTTTTAGGTAGGTGTTGACTTGGTGGTAGGTTTCTTGTGCAAGGAACCGTCCAGGTCGGTACTACCGCAGTGTCAGTCAGATATTCTGCCGCCAAGCAGCACTGTGTAAACATTGCTGTGTTTCCGCGTGAAGGGCACTGTAGCTGATGAAAATGCCGGACACATCATCATCAGCAGCCTGTAGACGTTCACTGCTGAACAAAGGCCTCCTACTTAGAAGGGAGGGGTTGCCATAATCTCCACGCTTGTTAGGTGGCTTGGGGATCGCAGTACAGGTGGCAGGTAATCCAATAGAAAGACGCTGCTGCCCGTCTTCTTCTTTTCCCTTAGTCGCCTCTTGCGGACACCTAACGGGAGGAGATGGGTGGAGGCTATTCTTACTCGGGCACCCCACGGGTACCGGACACAAAGACTTAATATCTAATGTCTTAAGAATCGGCAACGTGCTGGTGATTGCTAGCATCTATAGGTTGCGGTGACTTCTTACCATCAGGCGGGCTGCATACATGCTTGCCAACTTGGTAGAATAAAAAAAGGTCTAGTACCTTTTAGAGTAAGCTTACTCTAGATGAGACGTATGTATCCGTAGACGCAGCTACGTCTCTCGAAGGATACGTACGATCCAAAAAAAGATAGTATAGGACTATCACAGAATCATGTAAAAATGAGTTAAAATTAAACTGATGAAAAACTTATAGTAAGTACAATTTTTTTTTTTGACGCGGGGGAAATCTTCCAAAGATCCCCGGGAGCTGTGGGGCTCGACCGGGGTATGTAGGATTCTTACCCACTAAAACCCCCGCGGCTGTCGCATCGGCACATAAGAGGGGGTAGTAAGTACCTATCTTAACAACGGACGGTTTTTGAAGAACCCTTGTTAATAATACCAGCCCTTGTTTATGTCCCACTGCTAGGCGCTGGCCTCCCCTCAATATGACGGGGCTTAGGCCATAGTCCACCACGCTGGCCAAGTGCGGGTTGGCGGACTTCACACGTCATTCGAGAGCTAGTTATTAGGCTTTCTCAGACATGCAGGTTTCCTCACGATGTTTTCCTTCACTGAAAGCTAGACAATCGCACAAAGACGATTCGCACATGATTCATTGAATAAATCAGAGGTGCGAGCCGGAGTTCGAACCTGCGCACCTTGTTTCCAAGGCAAGCGCTCGCCCACTGAGCTGTTACCACATAACAACTTAATAATCCTTATCAAAATAAACCGTTCCACTATCTCAAGTATTTAATGGAGATAATTTTTGGCCTTAAAAATGTCAATAAATGGATTACCTACTTTAGAAGTTATCGTAATTATAAAAAATACGCAAAAGAAATATTTCAACCGAACAAAGCCGGCGCGAACTAAATGAATATGGCTTAATACCTACGAATCTATCTATCTATATTAATAAAAGAGCAGGGTGTTTTCTAGGAATCACGATACAGCAAAAACCATATTACGTACAATCTTGAAATTTGGAACCAACATTATTCAAATAGTCTAGGTGAACAATAAGAACGGATTTTTCGAAATTCCATACCTAAGTGGGTCAAATGGGCTCCCAAAGTTTGTATGGAAA
The DNA here is from genome assembly GCA_911728495.1 of Furcula furcula. Classification (NCBI taxonomy): domain Eukaryota; kingdom Metazoa; phylum Arthropoda; class Insecta; order Lepidoptera; family Notodontidae; genus Furcula; species Furcula furcula. The sequence continues at coordinate 22,381,125 of OU452248.1, forward strand.
AAAAATTTTTTTTCTTCACACGGACATGAAACTTTGTAAGTGTACTAAACAAAAGAAATAAAGAAACACGTGTATCACACTTTTTGAAAATCGACCCATATTGGGATTTTAGCCTGGTTTTTGAGTATGCAACGCGGAAAAAAATTTTCATACTGCATTGCTGAAACTTTGCGAATACATTAATCAAATTGTAGCAATCCAAGTGCAAATAATCATTTTTTGTAAATCATCTCGTAAAGGGGTCCAATTGGGGTCCAAAAAATGTTTCTCGACCTACAGTCATAAAACTTAGTTTATATATTGCACACACGAATCTAAGAAACTTATTTCCAGCATTTTTCAAAAAACTACCCCTAAGGTTTTTTAATGGGGTTTCAAAGTTTGCACAAAGAAGGATTTCCATTTCATCCTATGATGCAGCTAGAGTAACGAAACTCGGTAAATAAACTCAATACAACAATTGAAAAAACTAATTTTGATCATTTTTGTAAAATCAACCCCTAAGTGGGTCAAATGGGCTCCCAAAGTTTGTATGGAAAAAAGAAAATTTTCGTCACACGACCATGAAACTTTGTCAGTGTACTAAACAAAAGAAATAAAGAAACACGTGTATTACAACTTTTTGTAAATCGACCCTTAAAGGGGTTTTAACATGGTTTCTGAGTATACAACGTAAAAAAAACATACTTACTGCATTGATGAAACTTTGCGAATATATTTATCAAATTATAGCAATCTATGTGTAAATAGGTATCCAGGTAGGTCGGTCCAACTTCGACAAAGAGGTCGCCCGAAGAATCCAACTCGGATGGGCAGCGTTCGGGAAACTACGCGAAATCTTCTCGTCCAAAATACCGCAGTGCCTAAAGACGAAGGTTTTTAACCAGTGTGTGTTGCCAGTGATGACATATGGTACTGAGACGTGGTCCCTAACTGTTGGCCTTTTGGATAAGCTCAGAGTCACACAACGAGCTATGGAGAGAGCTATGCTCGGAGTTTCTTTGCGCGACAGAATCCGAAATGAGGAGATTCGCCGAAGAACCAAGGTCACCGACATAGCTCTTAAAATCTGCAAGTTGAAGTGGCAATGGGCAGGCCACATCGCTCGGCGAACCGATAACCGCTGGGGAAGAAAGGTTCTCGAGTGGCGACCACGAACCGGAAGACGCAGCGTAGGTAGGCCTCCCACTAGGTGGACAGACGACATTGTGCGCGTCGCAGGTAACCGGTGGATGCAAATAGCCAATTGTCGGTCATTGTGGCGTTCGAAGGGGGAGGCCTATGTTCAGCAGTGGACGTCTTCCGGCTGGTGATGATAATGATGATGTGTAAATAATCATGTGTTGAGAATCAACTCCGAAATGTGTCCAATTGGGGTCCAAAAAATGTTTTTCGACCTACAGTCATAAGACTTAGTTTATATATTGTACACAAGAATCTAAGAAACCTGTTTCCTGCATTTTTTGAAAAACAACCCCTAAGGTCATATCAAGGGGTTGCAAAGTTTGCACAAAGAAGGATTTTCCATTTCATGATATGATGCAGCTAGAGTAACGAAACTCAGTAAATAAACTCAACACAACAATTGAACAAACTTATTTTGAGCATTTTTGTAAAATCAACCCCTAAGTGGGTCAAATGGGCTCCCAAAGTAATTATGGAATATTTTTTTTCATCACACGGATAAGAAATTTAGTCAATGTACTAAGCCAAAGAAATTAAGAACCACGTGTATCATATCTTTTTCAAATTCGACCCGTAAAGGGATGTTAGCATGGTTTTTAAGTATGAAACGCGGAAAAAAATATCATGTTGCATTTATGAAACTTTGCGAATACATATATTTATCAAACTAAAGCAATGATTGTATAGATAATTATTTTTTGTAAATCAACTCTTAACGGGGTCCAATGGGGGTCCAAAAATTATTTTCGACCTACAGTCATAAGACTTAATTTATGTGTTGCACACAAGAATCTAAGAAACCTATATCCGCAGTGGCGTGCACTGAAAGCAGGCAAAAATATATTCGAGTTGTTTATGCTTTATGCTAATTGTTCGTGTTCCAGCACAAATATCCTTAAATTAATCAACATTACCAACATATCCATTTACATAAAAAAAAAATACGTAAATTCATGTCCGAACTAAGATTTTTTTAAATTAAGATTGTTTAGAGAAATCCTAGGGTAGGCAAAGTATTTTTGTTAGTATGGAGCCGCTGAATGAACTTATTAATGTTTTGAAATGCAAATTAATATGTCTATAGTATTTGCTTGCTTATGGATATTTGAAATGGTATACAAATATACTTAAAATAGGTTAAACAAGCCGAATACATTTTTTTGCCTACCCTCTGTGCACGCCACTGTATATCCGTCATTTTGCAAAAAACAACCCCTATGATCATTTAATGGGGTTGTAAAGTTTACACGTAGAACGATTTCCATTTAATGCTATAATAGAGCTAAAGAAACGAAACTCGGTAGGTACATAAACTCAATACAAAAATTAAATAAACTAATTTTCAGCATTTTTCGATAATCAACCTCTAAGTGGGTCAAATAGGATCTCAAAGTTTGTATGGAAAACATTTTGTTTTACACCACACATACACGAAATTTTGTCAACGTAACAAACATAAGAAATGAAAAAACACGTGTATCACAACTTTTTGAAAATCGACCCTTAAAGGGGTTTTAGTATGTTTTTTTAGTTTGAACCACAGAAAAATATTATGCTGCAGTGATGAAACTTTGCGGTTACATTAATCAAACTAAAGTAATCCATCTGTATATATATAAGAAGAAACTGACTGACTGACATATCAACGCACAGCCTAAACGGCTTGGGTTAGAGACTTGAAATTTTTACAGTAGGTAACATTTATAACGTAGACATCCACTAAGGAAGGATTTTTGGAAATACCACCCCTAAGAGGGTAAAATAGGGGATGAAAATTTGTATGAAAATCCGTCATTTTTGAAGTAAAATTAATGAAAATTAGTATTTGGCCTTAAAGTTAAAAATAAAAAAATTATATTTCAGGATTTTTGGAAATTCCACCTGTAAAGGGGTAAAATTGGGGATGAAAGTTTGTATGAAAATCAGTCATTTTTTAACTTAAATTCATGTAATTTAGTAATTGGCCTGTTAGTTAAAAAATAAAAATATATATTTCAGGTTTTTTGGAAATTCCACCCGCTAAGGGGGTTAAATAGAGCATGAAAGTTTGTATGAAAATCAGTCATTATTGAACTTAAATTCACGTAATTTAGTAATTGGCCTGTTGGTTAAAAATAATAAATATATATTTAAGGAGTTTTGGAAATTCCACCCCTAAGGGGGTAACATGGGGGATAAAATTTTGTATGAAAATCAGTCATTTATGAACTTAAATTCGTGTAATTTAGTAATTGGCCTGTTAGTTAAAAATAAAGAATACATATTAAAGGATTTTTGAAAATTCTACCCCTAAGGGGGTAAAATAGGGGATGAAAGTTTGTATGAAAATTAGAGATTTTCGAAGTTAAACGCATATAAATTGGTATTTGGTGTTTCAGTAAAAAAAAATATATTTCAGGGTATTAGGAAATTCCACCCCTAAGGTGGGTAACGGATGACAACATTTATTATATTGTACTTGACTTACTGGCTATAGTACAGAATACATGCGATAGGACAATTGTATTGTTTTCTTTGATTTTTTTTGGCTGATGATATCGGATTCTTTTTTTCATATTTACATATTAATCTGTATTAATAAAAGAACAGGATGTTTTATAAGAATCACGAAACAGCCAAAACCATTTACGTAGAATCTTGAAATTTGGAATCAACATTATTCAAATAGGCTGAGTGAACAATAGGAATGGATTTTCGAAGTTCCACACTTAAGTGGGTCAAATGGGCTCTCAAAGTTTGTATGGAAAAAAAAATATTACATCACATGGGCGCGAAACTTTTCAGTGTACGCAGCAAAAGAAATTATGAAACACGGGTATCACAACTTTTTGAAAATCAACCTTTACTGGCGTTTTTGTGGTTGGTTTTGAGTATAACATATTTGAGTATAACGCGAAAAAAATATATATAGATATATGTACTCTTTATTGTACACACAAACTTACACATAAAATAAAGCATATTATATACTTAAATACAAAGGGCGGCCTCATCCTCTATTCGCAACTTCTTCCAGGCAACCTTGGGATGGAAAAAAGAGAGAATGGAACATAAACGTGGATGAATAAGTGGTGGTGAAATGCTCATAGCCAGTTGTAACCACTGTTCGATACACAATCAGTTGGGTAAGGAACGTCAGGCGAGGTCAGTCCTTAGATGGGTCACCACTTAGTGGCATTTGAACCGAGCGTTTCCTTGCTTCGGAGGGGCACGTTAAAAGTCGGTCCCGGCTATTGTCATCTAGGCAGCAGTCGTTAAGCTGAGTCAGAGGCCTAAGGGCAGCTTGAAAACTCTGACACCAGTTTGGCCACTAACCATACGACAAAAAAAGTAGTGGTGATGTGAATGGGACATGCTGCATTGATGAAACTTTGCCAATACACCATCCAACTACACCTGTCTAAATATTCATTTTTTGAAAATCAACTCCCAAAGTGATTGGATTGGAGTCCAAAAAATGGTGTTTCGACCTACAGTCATAGGACTTAATTACACACCCAACCTCATCACAAAAATACAAATGAAAAGATAATCTTTTATTTTCTTATAATGGGCAGCGAAAAGGATCCTCAAAATTTAATTTAAAGTGAGACTACTGTATCGAATGGAGTATCCCAAGAAAAGGCTTTGTTTGCAAATTCCAAAACAGATTTTTATTTTGGTATATGTTAAGTAGTTTTTGACTTAAAATCGAAAATTTCAAAAAATATTATAGGTGATACATACTTATCAATCTATATTTTACAGGAAAAAAAATGATTTTTCGATGATGATGTGTGTATTCTTTAGAAATCCCAAAAGAAATTCGACAGCCAAAGTTAGTTTTGCGGTTTGGTTTTTCGCTATTGGTTAGTTTTGGTGTTATGTGTGTGGTTTTGGTTTGGTGTTAGACGAATAGTAAAATAACATTAATAGGTCCAATGAAGGTGTGCGAGTCCAACTCAACTTGACCGGATTTTTTTAAATAATAGCGGTGAATATTTAAGAATCAGCTACGATGACTTGCTCAAAAATACAGGATATGTCATTAAATATGTCTACTTGATACTTATTAGACTAGATACTTAGTAAACAATATTTTAAAAAACCATGATACCTAATTCAAAACACGTGTTACAAACAAAATCAACGCGGGCGAAGCCGCGGGCTACTGCTAGTACTTATAATAAAACTGTAACAGGTCCAATTCTGTACATTGAAGATATTTTGAAAATTATGTTTGGAGGGCATTCTATAACCGATACTAAAGCCAAAAATGTATTTTTTTTTAATTTTGTCTGGCTGTCTGTCTGTCTGTCTGTATCTCGGCTGAGCATCACGCCCAAACTACTGGATGGATTGAAACGAAACTTGGCATGATTTGAGTTAATACTCCGAGGGACATAGGATACTTTTTATCCCGACATTCGGCATGGTAACCTTGGGAGAAGGGACTAAAGTCAAAATGTGTACTTGTTTATACGCTTGCTCCGATTTTAACAATTTTTCATTAATAATTATAATAAATATTTGTAAGAGAACACTCATAGACAGTTGTTAACAATGTTTGGAAATCGATCAGGTTAAGCAACGTTAGGTAAGGTCATTAAATAGATGGGTGACCGTTTAACGCCATTTGAACTAAACGTCTCCGTGCTTCGGAGGGCAAGTACAAAGTGGATCCAAGTTTTTAACCGACTTTAAAAGAGGAGGTTTTGTATTCTATGCGAATGTATATTATTGAAAGTTTAGTTAACGTAAACAAAGCGCGGGCGGAGCTGCACGGGTCAGCTAGTACTATAATAAAACTCAAAGAGCACTTTTTCTGTACATTGAATATTTTTCCAAAATTTCTATGTGGGGATACTATACTATCGACATAGAGGCCAAAACAATTTTTTTTGGAATTATTGTCTGTCTGTCTGTCTGTCGTTCTGTTCGTCCAGTTATCATTTGAAAACCCGTGGATGGATTTTGATAGGACTTTCACTGATGTGTTGTGTAGAAGTAGGGGTATAATTTGGTATATAAAACATCACGCTATGTTTCATAAGGGCTAAGCAGTGAAACATTACTTGCACATATTATTATTACCACCTAATTTCCTTTGTATGTGAACAGGGTAATTATAGACTGATCAGTTAATCATTAAGATATGTATTATTACGCTATATACAATAGGGACTGAGCAGACATTTAGTTTGCATAAGATATGGCCGTGGCGAAGGGTCAATTTTTGTAAGGGGTGAGCCGGTCCGGTACACCCAGGACATTTTCATTAGATTTCTGTATTGTTATAAGTACTTTGCTGATAGCAATATGACATTATATCTTTGAAAAATTAAAATCTGTCAATCTCGAGCGAGTCCAAACTAGATTAGGAAAGAAGTAGGCAAGGGAAAATACCATTTCATTTCATTTAAAAGCCAGCGGTTAGGTCCGCTGCACCAGCAAGGCTACATTTGTATAGGTAGGTAGAAATTGAGAATACGAAATTGCTAAATTTTTACTTAGGTAAAAGACCTAAAATTACTCGAAATGGTCTAACGCAATAAAATGTACAACTACAATTCACACTACACACAATGAACAGCGCTCCCAAAAAACGCTTCTGGCCTCTCATGTGCCGATGCTACAGCCGCGGGGGTTTTAGTGGGTAATAATCCCACATACCCCGGTCGAGCCCCACAGCTCCCGGGGATCTTTGGAAGATTTCCCTCGCGTCAAAAAAAAAAAAGAAAATCTCTACGCTTGGCAGGCGGCTTGGGGATTGTTATAGGTGGTGGGTACTCCAATAGAAAGACGCTGCTGCCCGTCTTCTTGTTACCCCTTAGTCGCCTTATACGACACCCAACGAAAGGAGCTGGTTGGTTGCCATTCTAACTCGGATAGCCCACAGGGTAGAGCATATGCAAGTTTCTATACGCTCGCTAAAGCCAGTCTAGTACCACAGTCTATAAATATACACTGTGCTAGTACTAAGTAGTTAAATTTCTTTGAATTCACCACATAAACCGTTAAACTGAGAGCCTGTGTGAAAACATCGTCAGGAAACCTAAATGTCTGAGATAGCCTAACTAGCTTTCAAATGACGTGTGAAGTCTGCCAACCCGCACTTGGCCAGCATGATAGACTATGGTCTAAACCAAGTGGCTAAGGATGAAAGATCAAGGAAGGATCTTGAGGGGAGGCCCGTGCCCAACAGTGGGACAAAACAATGACTGGTATTATTATGTAAAGAAAAAAAAAACATTAAACAAATTTTCTAGAAAACACGAAATAAACACTTAACCAAGTGTTACTAGAATCCATAGACATAAGACGTTGATGACAGCACGTTATCTCGGCAATTACAAACTTCACTCGTAAACTGGGTCCGACAATTTTACGGTACGGGCTGGTAATTTAGCCGTAATAATACATGGCTGTTTCTTGTGCTTCTATGGGCTACATCATGTAATTGTAATAAAGTTCATGTAACGGTCTGTCTACGCACTCGAATATTAGGTACTTCTCACATCCTTTAAATATCAATATACCTACTCATACATTACACTAGTTGTCCCGCGCAGTTCCGTCCCTATGATGATGATGATGGCTTATCATCATCATCACCAGCCGGAAGACGTCCACAGCTGAACATAGGCCTCCTCATTCGAACGCCACAATGAACGACAATTGGCTATATGCATCCACCGGTTATCTGTGACGGGAGGCCTACGTACGCTGCGTCTTTCGGTTCGTGGTCACCACTCGAAAACCGTTCTGCTCCAACGGTTATCGGTTCTCCGAGCAATGTGGCCTGCCCATTGCCACTTCGATCGTCGCTAATGTCTGTATCGTTAGAATTAATAGAATTTGGTTGTGCTTTCATAAATTGCTTATTAATTATCATTCTACCGCTTAGGCGCTCATAGCCAGTCGTAATCACTGTCCAGTAAACGATCAGTTAGTTAAGCAACATCAGGTAAAGTCAGTTCTTGTCTTTTTTTTTTATTAAGTTGTTGACTGTTTGGTAGCATTTATAAACTGAGCGTCTCCATGTTTCAAAGGGCACGTAAAAAGTCGGTCTCAGTTGCTGTCATCTAGACAGCAATCGTTAGGAGCTTAAGCTAAGGGTAGCTTAAACACTTCGGAGTCGCTGGATGCTCGGGGTGTGGGCCCTAGGACGTCCATTGAGTACAGCGGCGACTTCTAGGAGGACGGCGGCGGGGTTGCGACACCCGTGAGCACCGTGTCTGGTTCCCGGGGCTACAATGCGCCTCCGGCAGCGGGCTTAAAGGCAAGGCACTGAGGGGCCCCTGGTACAGATCCCACCGTTGAGCCCGGGGGTCTCCTTTCATGTGCCGAAGCAACAGCCGCGTGGGTTTGAGTCGGTAAGAATCCCACATACCCCGGCAGACCTGGCAACCTGTTGCCAGGTCTGCCAGGTTGGCGATTAACTCTAACCACACAACAGAGAAAACTACCCACTTGTTGATAGAGACGTGCGTGCCTAAAAAGATAGAGAAAGATTACTTTTAACAATAATATATATTTTGTAATTTACGCTTTCCAGCTCCAGCCGGCCTTTTGGAGAAGCTCAGAGTCACGCAACGAGCTATGGAGAGAGCTATGCTCGGAGTTTCTTTTCTTTCCGGAATGAGGAGATTCGCCGAAGAACCAAGGTCACCGACATAGCTCGAAAAATATGCAAGTTGAAGTGGCAGTGGGCAGGCCACATCGCTCGAAGAACTGATAACCGTTGGGGAAGAAAGGTTATCGAGTGGCGACCACGAACAGGAAGACGCAGCGCAGGCAGGCCTCCCACTAGGTGGACCGACGACATTGTTCGCGTCGCAGGCAACCGGTGGATGCAAATGGCAAATTGTCATTCATTGTAGTGGTCTAAGGGGGAGGCCTATGTTCAGCAGTGGACGTCTTCCGGCTGATGATGATGATGATGAATTTACGCATTATATACTATTTAAGCCCACGGCACACCAAATGCGGAGACGAAACTACGACGTGCTTGTACACGTACTACGTATGACGTTATAATGTCTGGAACTTTATGAGACATGGCACACCGCTTGCGTGACGTATACGCGCACGTAGACATGACGAGTACCTAGCACGCCGTGGACACGCACACGCATTCGGTGTGCCGTGGGCTTAAAGCTGCTCCAATACCTGATAAAATAGCTGAACCAAGACTATGCTGCGGTTGTGTCACACGGAGACCTACAACGTGAAGAAGTGCCTTTCCAAAATTCAAATAGTTGGAGGGGAGAAGGAAGACCACAAACCACGTGGTTAATGGCTGTCCATAGGTTTATTATAATGCCCATGCTTGGCAAACGTAGGTGGTAGGTATCCAAATCCCATAGAAAGATGCTTCTGCCCGTCTTCTTGTTTTCCCTTAGTCGCCTCTTACGGACACCCAACCATAACCATATGGGAGGGTGCCATTCTTACCCCACGGGTGTGGACCACTCATTAGCGGCAAAAATGGCGCTAAATGATTGGGAAAGCAGATGCCATGTAACGAGACAGAGCGAGGGAGAAGAAGAAGAGTAATAACAAATTTGTAATCGAATTAAAAAGGAATTTGAATATAACTTTGAGGCACACACCATATATGTATATAGAATGTTACTTTCGCGTGTTTAACACACTTCAAAAACAATTTTATATTCGATCCCTGTGATTAAAAAACTCAATATTTTCGAGCCCGTGTTTTCTACACAATACTTACAGTCCAATACCTACATATTTCATATTTTACGCCGGCTCCTGTACTAATAGCACACCAACATTCGTTTTCGGTGTCGACATCCCCAAATATATCAATGGAAATTATTTTTCCTGTTCTTGACATGTACTTTTTAGTATAGAAATTTATTTTTTGTACGAAATCAGGTATTATGATGGTGTAATGTCGTGGAAAATTGTAAAGCTATAACACCTTCACACACAGGCTCTCAGTTTAACGGTTTATGTGGTGAATTCAAAGAAATTTAACTACTTAGTACTAGCACAGTGTATATTTATAGACTGTGGTACTAGACTGGCTTTAGCGAGCGTATAGAAACTTGCATATGCTCTACCCTGTGGGCTATCCGAGTTAGAATGGCAACCAACCAGCTCCTTTCGTTGGGTGTCGTATAAGGCGACTAAGGGGTAACGAGAAGACGGGCAGCAGCGTCTTTCTATTGGAGTACCCACCACCTACAACGATCCCCAAGCCGCCTGCCAAGCGTAGGGATTATGGCAAACCCTCCCTTCTAAGGGAGAGGCCTTTGTTCAGCAGTGGACTTTTCGACTGCTGATGATTATTATAATTTTGCACAAATAAGTAATTTATTGTTTTTAAATTTAATTTAGGCTTTATTATTATACCAATAATGATATTATCCTAATTTTACTAAAAAAAGCGTTTTGTTTTTTTATCTCATGAAAAAGTCGATGAAAAATTTCAACACTAGAATGTTCAGAATCATGTACTGGATCCCTGGTATCGGTTTTCGGTACGATGTCCCTTATACCCCGTATATTACTGTTATAAGTAATCTCTCTCTAACTTTTCAAGTACTCACGTCTCTATCTACAAGTGGGTAGTTTTCTCTGTTGTGTGGTTAGAGTTAGTCGCCAACCTGGCAGACCTGGCAACAGGTTGCCAGGTCTGCCGGGGTATGTGGGATTCTTACCGACTCAAACCCACGCGGCTGTTGCTTCGGCACATGAAAGGAGACCCCCGGGCTCAACGGTGGGATCTGTACCAGGGGCCCCTCAGTGCCTTGCCTTTAAGCCCGCTGCCGGAGGCGCATTGTAGCCCCGGGAACCAGACACGGTGCTCACGGGTGTCGCAACCCTGCTGTCGTAGAAGTCGCCGCTGTACTCAATGGACGTCCTACAAACAGCCCACACCCCGAACATCCAGCGACTCCGAAGTGTTTAAGCTACCCTTAGCTTAAGCTCCTAACGATTGCTGTCTAGATGACAGCAACTGAGACCGACTTTTTACGTGCCCTTTGAAACATGGAGACGCTCAGTTTATAAATGCTACCAAACAGTCAACAACTTAATAAAAAAAAAAGACAAGAACTGACTTTACCTGATGTTGCTTAACTAACTGATCGTTTACTGGACAGTGATTACAACTGGCTATGAGCGCCTAAGCGGTAGAATGATAATTTATGAGCAATTTATGAAACCAAAACCAAATTCTATTAATTCTAACAATACAGACATCAGCGACGATCGAAGTGGCAATGGGCAGGCCACATTGCTCGGAGAACCGATAACCGTTGGGGCAGAAAGGTTCTGGAGTGGCTACCACGAATCGGAAGACACAGCGTCCTAGTCTCTAGGTGGATAGAAGACATTGTGCGTGTCACAGGTAACCGTGCAAATAGCCAATTGTCGTTCATTGTGGTGTTCGAAGGGCGAGGCCCATGTTCAGCAGTGGACGTCTTCCGGGTGGTGATGATGATGATGAGACATCAACGACATAGCAAAATCACAAAATCACTGGGACGGAACTGCGCGGGACAGCTAGTGTAATGTATGAGTAGGTATATTGATGTTTAAAGGATGTGAGAAGTACCTAATATTTGAGTGCGTAGACAGGCCGTTACATGAACTTTATTACAATTACATGATGTAGCCCATAGAAGCACAAGAAACAGCCATGTATTATTACGGCTAAATTACCAGCCCGTACCGTAAAATTGTCGGACCCAGTTTACGAGTGAAGTTTGTAATTGCCGAGATAACGTGCTGTCATCAACGTCTTATGTCTATGGATTCTAGTAACACTTGATTACGTGTTTATTTCGTGTTTTCTAGAAAATTGGTTTAATGTTTTTTTTTTCTTTACATAATAATACCAGTCATTGTTTTGTCCCACTGTTGGGCACGGGCCTCCCCTTAAGATCCTTCATCTTGATATTTCATCCTTAGCCCCTTGGCTTAGACCATAGTCCATCACGCTGGCCAAGTGCGGGTTTGCGGACTTCACACGTCATTTGAAAGCTAGTTAGCCTTTCTCATGTAGGTTGCCTGACGATGTTTTCCTTCACATAAAGCTAGTCGAATCGTCTTTGCATGATTGTTACTAGCTCACACCTCTGATTTCTTCAATTAATCACATGATTAATTCATCACATGATTAATTTAAATCAGAGGTGTGAACCTTGTTTCCATAGCAAGAGCTTGCCCACTGAGTTGTTACTGCTTACACACTCTCACTCTTTACATACCGTATGAGTATTGATAAGTATAAACTATTTAAAAAAAAAACCGACTTCAAAGTAAATTATCTAAAAAGCATAAAATAACGAAAATATATTGAAGTCGGTGCTAGCACATCATGTTAACTAACACTAGCACCAGCTGACACCGACTTCAATATATTTTCGTTATTTTATGCTTTTTAGATAATTTACTTTGAAGTCGGTTTTTTTTTTTAAATAGTTTATTTAACACTTTTTAGTGACTTATTATACCAAAATAGTTATCAGCACTATCACGCAACTCGAACGTCTACGTTACAGTAACTTACTGAAAACATAAAAAGTTTATATCTCTTAAACTACTGGACCGATTTTGATGAAACTTGTACTCTACCCTAAGTTGAAAAATACTCTAACTATTGCAAAAATAATTTTCAAAATCGGACTTGTAGTTTCTTAGAAATCCGTGGACAAACCTACATACATACATACATACCTACATACATACATACATACATACCCTTCTACGAACCTTCTTTTTGAAGCCGGTTAAAAAAACTGTCTACCGTTGATACAGATTCAAACAGACTTGATCTGTATTTCAATAATTTCAACAGTATAGTCTCCATTTTCATGTTTCGAAAAAGAGGCATGGTTGACAGGTTATTGCATACCGGCTCTCATAGGTTCAATTTCCTGTGGGGTGTCCGGGTAAGAAAGCATCCACTCCGTATCATCCCGTTGGGTGGCATACCAGCTGACTAATGGAAGACAAGAAGACGGGAGCTGCTTCTTTCTATTGGATTACTATCAATCACCTATACTGCGATCCCCAGATAGCCTGCCAAGCATGGCGATTATGGCAACCCCACCCTTCTAAAGGGGAGGCCTTTGTTCAGCAGTGGAAGTCTTTCGGCAGATGATAACAGTTCAACTTTACTTAGTCAACTGTTCATTCGCATGCGATTTGAACTGAATATCTTTTTAACCAAATTCATGAACAAAATTTCATTTAACAAACCTATTGTATTTTTGTACATTTGACCAAATTTGTTCCATTGTTAAAGAATAATTTAATTGAACTATTTACTTTATTGAATTAGCTATCGATCTTTTGTTTATGAACAAAAGTTGATCAACTGGAATCGAAACATTTTTTGCTGATTGGGAGGAAACCTGGAGGAGGCCCGGTTACCTGGGATTCTTACTTCCTACTAAAACTGGATGGCCTTCATCGGCACTGTCGGGGGACTCCACGAAGGGCCAGCGATAACCTACTTCCAGCAATAGCAATAGACCAATAACATCTTGAATATTACAGTGTGATGGTCTCGAAGTGTTCAGCCCCCTTAGCCAAGTTACCAGTCTCCAATACGGAACGCTAGAAAAAAAAATGGGAATGACATATCTCTTTACTTGTCCTCCTGCGCTCCTCATAAATGTTCCTGTGGCAGTGATGTCGACATGCTAGGATATCACGGACTGTCATGCCAAAAAAGAGCAGGCCGCTTCTCGAGACATGCCGCACTTAACGATATCATACGCCAGTCCCTTGCCACCGTCAACGTGCCAAGTCTACTTGAGCCGACTGGTATTGCAAGAGACGATGACAAGAGACCGGACAGTATGAGTTTGATTCCATCTAAGATGGATCGGGTGCTGGTATGGGATGCAACCTGTTCAGACACACTGGACCCCTTCCCATCTACATGGAACCAATAACAGAGCTGGTGTGGCTTGTGAAGCGGCTGAAAAAGTTAAAGCATGCAAATACAGGGGTCTAGGCTTCGAATATGATTTTGTCCCATTCAGTGTCGAGACCCTTGGTCCGTGGGTTAGTCGAAATGACAGGAGACCGAAGAGCTGGCAGCTATCTCGGACAAATAATTAGTCTAGCTATTCAAAGGGGGAACGCTGCCGGTATCTTCGGAACCTTGCCTAAAGGGACTCTTTTTAACAATATATTTTAGTTATTTTTAATATGAAAAAGTATTTATTGAAACAAAATATTTACAGTTTATTTACAAATATGTACACTTAAACTAGGTAAAAAACTTCCTCGAAGTTGTCGCCGCACTGGGAGGGAAGGGTACCTAAAAGACTGGCGGCATTACCCCTTTGTATGGCCAAGCTTATACGTTGGCAGAAAAAGCTACCAGCCCGGCGGTCTCCTGAGACTTCGATAAGTTTGGATGAAATTTCTTTTACCAAAGCGTGCGTCTCATGAGACCAAGGCCCCATGGTCTCCACCGCAAAGGGCGCAAATATATAGCTCAAACCTAGAGCTGCATACTTGCGTCGCTTTGCATCACTAGCGGTCGCCGCAGCCCCTCCAGCCGCCCTGCAAGTTGCCGGGGTGTGGGACGCAGCAAGTGTGTCGACACATGTCGCATCCCACACCAGCGGCTTACCATGTTGCCATGGTATTAAAGTGACACCATCAGGCCTCTTGCCGTCATCTCGTGTAATGCCGACTGGTTCCAGTACGGCAGGGACACCGTCAGTGACAAGCCCCCTGCGAATAATATCATTAAGGGCGGCATGGCGTGACATACGGCCAGCGCTACGCGAGCAAGACAGCCCGTGGTGACCATATTTATCTACGTACTCCCCACAGCGACAACGATGAGGTAGGTTGGTCCTGGCACCCACCCGCAAACAAACTGCAAGGCTAAGTGTGGTGTTGGTCAATAAGGTACCAATATGAGACGATGGCATAGACTGCAGCCAGTGACCGGACTCCTTCGCAGAGACAGCTAGCAACCGCGCACGATCCAAATCGTTAACGCTGGATGATAAAAGTGAATGCCAAATTGAATTACAAAGTGGTTTATCCCACTGTCTCTGAGAGTGAGTTAAGATTGGAGGATCGGAACCCGGGCAAGCCAACAGCCAGGCATTTCTGGCCTCACTCAAATACGTCACCTCAACAGATCCTAAGGCTGAGACAATAATAGACCTGCTGAGGATTTCCGTACTATATACCGAGGACAAAAATGCCGGGAGTGCTAGATCGGAAATTTTGTGGACACCCAGACCACCTAAACAAATCGGTAAAGTAGCCTGGGTCCATACCCGCTCCTCTTCAAAAGGACAGTTTAAAATTTTTGTTAAACAACACCGAATTAAATCATCCAAAGTTGTTAAATGATTTTTAAATTTAAATAGTTGAGAACAGCGAAGAAAATAATTGAATTTGGGCACAAAAAGGCAAAAACGCATAATGAAGAATGCCAAATGTGAGTTAATTTTGAAGATTCGATCAGAGGAATCATGGAATTTTTTAATTTTTTCATCCACGAAACTGGGTATGGCTTCGTCCAGAATGGGGGCACCGAGAAGGTACAGAGATTCCTTAGACAGTACCTTAATTTTAGTTATTATATTTTTTTAAGGTTTTTAGTTTTAGGTTCATTGTTCTAGTTCATTGTATCTATACTTATAATAAAACTGTAACAGGTCCAATTCTGTACATTGAAGATATTTTGAAAATTATATTTGGAGGGCATTCTATAACCGATACTGAGGCCGAAAATGTATTTTTTTTAATTTTTGTCTGTCTGTCTGTCTGTCTGTCAGTATCACGGCTGAGCATCACGCCGAAACTACTGAATGGATTCAAATGAAACTTGGCATGATTTGAGATCTTACTACGAGGTAGGACATAGGATACTTTTTATCCCGTAATCTAACACGGTTCTTTTGGGAGAGGGGATTAAAGTCAAAACGGGTACTTGGTTATACGCTTGGTCCTATTTTATCAATTTTTCTTTATAATATAATAAATATTAGTAAGGGAACACTCATAGAGAGTTGTTATCAAGGTTTTGTAATCGATCGGGTTAAACAACGTTAGGTAAGGTCATTAAATAGATGGGGGACCGTTTAACGCCATTTGAACTAAACGGGTCCGTGCTTCGAAGAGCAAGTAAAAAGTGGGTCCCAGTTTTTAACCGACTATAAAAAAGGAGGTTATGTATTCGATGCGAATGTCTGTTATTAAAAGTTTAGTTAACGTAAAAATAGCGCAGGCGGAGCTGCGTGGGTCAGCTAGTATATTAATAAATAAATATCTCTCTTTACTAAGTCACGTTAAGAAATTATGTATGTCATTCCCATGTTTTCTATTCTCTAACGTTCCTTCTTAAAGAATAGCAACTTGGCTTTGGGGGAGTTTGGTTCCAGAATAATGTATAATTCACCCTGTGCTAGGGTGAACAATTACACATTATTCTGGATTACATGCATCCTAGAATTTACATACTAATGTCATGATTGTACGGTTTTATTTAACGTTCCCGTCGCACCGTCGCGTCGCTGGAATCGGGCATTATGCAAATATCCAAACGAAATACGGTATATCTATCAATATAAAACTGGTTTATTTCGCAGAAACCTTTCAGTAACCTATTTATATGCAATAAAAATGTGCCGACGTACAAACTGGGTTAATTCAGACATAGAGGATCTTTATAAGTATTTTTCAGGTATCTTGTAGTAAGTAAGATGCAAAAGATATGCGGCAAAGAAATCAGCTTGGGTTAAGAAAATCAATCAATCTTCAAAATTGCGTTTATAAGGCTGATTCAATCCGCATTTGCATAAAGTCTGTTATAATATGTCAAAGACACATTTGCCCAATACTGGGAAACCACTAGTATATTTTGCGTAAAAATAATCCACAGTAAGTAACAAGTGAAATTTTTCAATTAGAAATCAACATAAATGTTGAAATTAAACTACTTTTACGGATTTTATCGCGGTTTATTTTTTAATTTTGCTATTTCCCGACGTTCGAATGCTTTGCAGCACCCATGGTCACGGGAGGACTGAGGTGTTAAACGTCCTTATTTCACAATTATGCCGGTGTACCCTCAGGTCTTCTTAGTTATTATTGTTGGTCCGATCTACGCAGTAAGAGCTTACAGTATCTTGAGGCCGTGCAGTGTTTTGATTGATATTGGATTTAATTATATTTATCACAGGATCCCAAGACGGTGGTAACACCCAACCATCTTCTCTATTGAAATTAAGATGTTTTTTGAAAGCTAATAGATTATGCTAAAAAATATGGTTATTACAATAACGTCCAAACGTAAAGCAGATAAGACGCAACATAAGCACACGGACGGACACGATCTAACGATTCGAAGTGGTAGGTATGTTAATTATGCCGCTGTTCACACTTGATAAATCGACGAAATCATAAAGTATGGAAGGAAAACGATGCTGTTTGAGGTGTATGAGGTATGGGTTTAAGGTGTGTACCGAATGATCTGAAACTACGTGCAAAAATAAACACTACAAGAACATGCATAAAGAATATGTTGATAAAAATATAACGAAGATTGGAATAGGTAAGTCAATCATTAAAATTAGTCAAGTAAGTACTTATCTAGAGAATACGTACAGAAGAAATTATAATAACAAGCAAATTCAAAACACTGCTCTTCTTTTTTTAAATCTCAAAAAAATAGTCGTACGCTTTATTTCCCTTTTCGTATGCTTACACAACGAGCCATGGAGAGAGCTATGCTCGGAGTTTCTTTGCGCGACAGAATCCGAAATGTGGAGATTCGCCGAAGAACTAAGGTCACCGACATAGCTCTCAGAATCTGCAAGTTGAAGTGGCAATGGGCAGGCCACATCGCTCGAAGAACCGATAACCGTTGGGGAAGAAAGGTTCTCGAGTGGCGACCACGAACCGGAAGACGCAGCGTTGGCAGGCCTCCCACTAGGTGGACAGACGACATTGTGCGCGTCGCAGGTAACCGGTGGATGCAAATAGCCAATTGTCGTTCATTGTGGCGTTCTAAGGGGGAGGCCTATGTTCAGCAGTGGACGTCTTCCGGCTGATGATGATGATGATGATGATGCTTAGTTTTCATATAAACGTGTCATTCATATAACATTGGTGTGCAGCAGGGAGCGACACTTGACCCGGCGTGCTTCAATAGACTGAATGTGGCACAGAGCGTGAGGATTCCATTATGAACCCGCCTACGAGACTAAATACGTCGTACGTACGTCATCATACCCGTCCTTCTACAATTATGAATTAAAAATTTAGAAGTAGCTGAATGTTGAACCGTTTTTTCATCAAACATGGATATTTTTTTCTTCTTGCTTCACCATGTCATTATGTATTTCATTATAGCTTTTTACCATTTATGTTCAACAAAATTTGCTAAGCTAGGTATAATAGCTCCTTTGGAGTTGCTGGGATGTTTGGGGTGTGGGCCCTAGAGGTCCATTAAGTACAGTGGTGACTCCGAGGAGGACTGCTGCGGGGTTGCGACCCCCGTCCCCATGAGCATCGTGTCAGGCTCCTGGGGGGCTACAATGCGCCCCCCGGGGTAGGCTCAAAGGCAAGACACTGAGGGGCCCCTGGTGCAGACCCCACTGGAGAACCCAGGGGTTCCCCCCTCTCATGTGCCGATGCGACAGCCGCGGGGGTTTTAGTGGGTAAAAATCAGACATACCCCGGTCGAGCCCCACAGCTCCCTTTTGAAGGTTTCCCCCGTGTCAAAAGAAAATGGTATAATATCTCCTTTGGAGTCGCTGGGACGTTTGGAGTGTGGACCCTAGACATCCATTAAGTAGGTACAGTGGCGACTCCGAGGAGGACGACAGCGGGGTAGCGACCGCCGCCGTCCCCGTGAGTACAGTTCTGGTTCCCGGGGGGCTACGATGCGTCCCCGGGCGGTGGGCTTAAAGGAAAGGTACTGAGGGTCTCCTGGTGCAAATCCCACCAGAGAGCCTAGGTCTCCCGTCTCATGTGCCGACGCAACAGCCGCGGGGGTTTTAGTGGGTAATCCCACATACCCCGGTTGACTTTCACAGGTCCCGGGGACCTTTTGAAGGTTTCCCCGCGAGAACAGAAACAAAAGGTATAATTACCTAGTGCTTAATTTAAATTGTTATTTTGTATCGGAACTGTACGGGTGTACAATATTAATTTGCAAGCTAACAAATTCCTTTAAATTTGTACAATTTCTGGTTATTTGGATTTTAATTAATCTTATTGTAATATTCATTACAATCACGACAATTCGTACATTGACATTCAACTAATTAAGGGAGTTTAACAAAGACCTGTCATGTAAATAAATGTACTTACTTTATTTATTTAATTAAGTATTCGTTTATTTCGCGTTGTTACACAAGTATGGATCAATTCATAGATAGTAATGAGTTGTTGTGGATAAAATTCGACAATTTTCTAGAACGTTTTTAATAACATCTGTCACTACTTGACGGGCTCGTTGGTCTAGTGGTTAGACACCCTGGCTGCTTCCCGATGGGCTGTGGGTTCGATTCCCACCAAGTGATTGGCTGTTATTTATCTATTTAAGTATGTATTTTTAAAAAAACGTATGCACAGGTTCTGCCTAGTTTGGGATCGGATGACCTTGTGTGGATTGTCCCAATATATTATTAAAAAAAAAACCTACTAGTAGCTGTAAGTGAAACAATGCAAAAGAGACTGAAGATCATCAATTTACTATTTCTGACCAAGAACACGAGCTGTCAACCGATGAATGCCAATGAAAATGAGCGGGCAACAGATAGATGCAAATAGAAATGAGCGAGCTACCGATGGATCCTAATGAAAATGACCGGACAACTGATGGATGCAAATGAAAATGAGCTGGCAACTGATGGATGCAAATAAAAAAGAGCGGGCAACTGATGGATGCAAACGTCGTTCATTGTAGCGTTCAAAGGCCTATATTCAGCAAAGGACATATTCCGGCTGGTGATGATAATGAAGTTGATCCATGCACCATCGGGTAGGTGTTAAGTTGGTTCTGCGTCTGAACTCTTTCCAGTCGCTGATGAAAGAAAATGATGACACTATTAAACATTCTATGAAAGGAAGAAATTTTAAGAGGTACAATTTGTGTCTCTACAGTTGAGTTTGTTTCTCTCTGTACACTACACATCATGTACATAGGCATAGGCTCTAAGTGAACAAAGATTGCTTGTTTTGAAATCATATACTTTCGAGAAATTTGTTTTCCGTTTGCGTGCCAATAGAAAAAAATTAACAATTATAACATATATCTAAAGCATTTAATTATATCATTGTCAATATATTATAGGGTTAAATACAAAAATATTTTAATAACGGGAGTTATTACTCCTAGAAGGACTCACGGGACTGACAGATTACTTTAGGATGTTTCAACGAAATATGTAACAAAGTATCTTTCGACAATACATGTGGAGACAATTCTGGAACGAATACCAACCTTGTTATTAAACGTCAAGTTGTCTCTCAAATAACGGCTTAGCCTTATTATTTGTTATACGTTGTTTCCTTTGGTTCTTCGTCCTTAGAAGTTGGTACGTTTAAATATAGGGCGTACAATGTGTATTTTCAAAATAGCAACTAAAATCGGTGATTTTTTGAGGCATACGATTGCGTTTGATTATAATCCTTTATTTTTGTTCTTGTTTTCGCGGGGAATACCTACGTTAAGTCCCCGGGACGTGTGGGGGTCAACCAGTAATTCTTACCCAGTAAAACCACATCGGAAAATGACAGGGGAGACCTGGCTCTCTAGACAATATAACATTCTACAAGCGTTAACGCGAATAGAAAGTATAAAAATATATGAAAATGACATAGAAAAATCACGTGACAAATTATAGGGAATTGACACCGTTAGCGAATAAAGACATAGAATCGCTATTAAGCGATTGCATCTTGTCTAGGTCCTCTGAGCTCTCCGGTGGGATCTCCAGTAGTTTTTTTTCTCTGTCTGTCTATCAAATAGATTCGTTGTTGTTTTATCTATGTATCTGTATCTAAGATTATTTGATGTATATCAGCAACACATCAATTTCGGTAGGTAGGTACGTAACCACTATAACTTTTCCTCCTTGGAGGGTTTTCAATTAGGTATATTATTACCATACCCGAGCAACAATAGACCTTTACACAATAGCGTAACTTTTTATTAGCACTTACTTACCTTGATGGATCGTGTTAAAATTTACGAACCCTGAATTATACACGAATCCTGAATTACAGACAGTGGGTATTATCCGATCGTGTAGAGTTTTTTTTTGTATTATTTAAATACTATTTTCATATTGTGATCTGATCCCAAACTAGGCAGAGCTTGTACTATGGTACAGACAACTGATACAAATAGATACTATATACTTACCTTTTCTGTAAATATATTCTGCAACTACTAGACCAAGAAGCCTGACATTATTTTCCAAGTTTAGAAGAGACGACTCAAAACTTCACAACGTTCTCAACTTTATGTGACGACAAGTCGGTTCAATGCCGTCTCGTAGCTCAATTATAATTTCGAAGTTAATAATTTCTTAAGAATTAATGATAAATTTATATTTTCGAATGAAACCAGTTATTTACTTTAGGCCCACGTAACACAAATTCGTAGTTTGTAATTGTTTTAGAGCCTATGTTTCTTAACAGTGAGCTGTTAAAACAGCACACTGGTTAAGAAACAATATTAATTATCCCGTCCTTGACTTCAAGATTACCTGTAGTACCTTGTACACATATACGTTCCGGTCTAGTCGCACAAGTTTAGAGAGGTTTTAAAGAAAACAATATTATTGTCTCCCTCTCAACCACCCCGCTCCAGCAGAACGGCAGACACCTCATTCTTGTCCGTGCGCTCACGGCGTTCGCACGAGTTCAAATACAAAAGATCTTTGAAATCATGAAAAAATCTAAAATAAATTAGAAAAGTAAAGGAAGTCATAAAACTAATAATGGAACATTGTTCGTGTCGCTGTTAACGAAGATTTATACTTTCGAGCTAAAGTGTACCCTTTGAATTCATTGGGAATCACTAATGTTTATTATCCGTTGAATTCTTCGGATATTATTGTGCCCATGGATGAATTCATCCATGATTGTGTCTAAATATCATCCTGGCTGCCTGCTGCTGCTGCACTGCTGTACCTCCTGTACCTGCGAAGATTTATACGCTCGAGCTAAGTTTGTGTACCTTTTGCATTCATTGGGAAGCACTAATTTTTATTATCCGTTGTATTCTTCGGATATTATTTTGCCTAATTATCACAATGTCCTAAATATGACAATTGAATTCATCGCAAATTGTGCAGCTTATCTGTTGTATTCTTCAGATAATGCATTTTTTCTTCGTGTCCTAACTACCCGCATTATTTACTACAAGTAAGTAAGTATGTCTATTTCAGATAAAAGCGAATAAATATTCGCTGGTGTTGTACCCTCAAATTCATTCGCTGGTGTTGATAAAAATAAATAACTATGCAAAGATACCTAATGGTATTTGGCGGGTTAAGGAGTTTAAAAATTTTCCTAAAGCAATTTTCTAGTGGACTGTAAATATAAATATATAATTATATATTAAAAACGCGGACAAAAGAAACTATACTACATTCGCAGCATACTGGATTGCAAGGACAAGGAAGTTAGCAACTGCAGGGAACACAAAAGGAATAAATCGCAGCTGCTACAAGGAACGGATGGTGCGCCCTACCTTGAACGGCTGCGATGCGATGATGGCGGCGTCCTCTGCTGCTCCACAAATTAGATAGTTGTATCTGCTGCTATTGTCTCTGGCACTTCTTTTGCTTTTAACGAGGGCGGAATTAATTATAATATGTATGATTTTTAAATAATATCGCGATCACGCCATAAGAAAATATTTGACGGCGGCGGTGACAAATTCACGTCACATTTCTTCTTTTTTCTATATAAGGCGCACTAGGGAAAGGATGAAGGATAAGGAAATCCAGCCTGCTACAAGTGCATTTTGGTAAATAATAAGTTTTCAATAACGAGATCCAACATCCCCCCGGCCTTGAAGGAATCCCTTCAAAAAATATAGACTAATAAAATCTATATTAAATTGACTATATCAGTCTTCAATTAAAATAAATAACAAAAAACTGGTTGGTTACCACCGCTTACAACCTGTGTGTCGCTAACATAAATTACTAAACTTAAATAATAAATAAAATAATTAGTAAAAATGCTACTGCGTTGGTAACGGGCACAACCGTACTATAGGTCGCTCGTAGGTACCACAATTAGTTTGCACTTCTGCAACACGAGCAATTCCATCTTTACCAGGAAATAATCGTGTTATAACTCCCAATGGCCATTGCAGAGGAGGCGCATTATCAACATTAATTATGACAATCGTACCTACAGCTACAGGGTTGGAAAGAGTGTTCCATTTTTCCCGCATTTGTAAGTTATGAAGATATTCAGAACGAAACCTCTTCCAAAAAGACTGGACAATCGAGTCCATCAAAGAAAACCTGGACAGTAAATTAGCTCTCTCATTGGTCACATCCGCTGCTGGTAAGAATGCCAAAGGAGCGGTATGTAAAAAAATGTGAAGGAGTAAGAGCTGTGGGTTCTGATGGATCTGAACTTAGGAGATAAAGTGGCCTGCTATTAAGAACACATTCTATCTGATTAAGAATCGTAAGCATCTCCTCATAAGTAAGGATTTGTTTACCTATAACTCGAAAAAGTAAAGCCTTGGCACTTTTTATATTTGCCTCCCAGATCCCTCCAAAATGTGGGGCGGTGGGAGGATTAAAACGCCAAATAATGCGGTTTTTAGTAAGCTCATTTTGAAAAGTTTTATAAAAATCATCAGACTTTAAGAAGTCATGCAACTCGTTTAAATACGATTTTGAAGCTATGAAGTTTTTGCCGTTGTCGCTATATAAAAATTTACATGAACCACGTCTTGACAAGCGTTTAAACGCGTCTAAAAATGTGGCAGAGCTTAAATCAGAAGCTAATTCGATGTGAACAGCTTTCGTCACCAGACATATAAAAAGACAAAGATATGCCTTTTGACTGCGAATCCCACGCTTCCTAGGCATTGTAATATACAAAGGGCCAGCATAATTTACCCCTGTATGAGTAAATGCGTTGCATTGTTCTAAACGGCACTCAGGTAAATCAGACATTATAGGGAAAGTTGGCCTTGGGTTCATACGAAAGCAAGTATTGCATTTATGTATGCGTTGTTTTACAATGCGTCTGGCCGACAGAATCCAGAACCTTTGCCTTATTATTGAGAGCAATAATTGAGGCCCAGCATGTAAATAAGTGCGGTGATAATAATCAACTAAAAGATCAATCACATGTCCCTTTCTCGGCAAGAGAGCAGGATGCTTATGAGAAAACTTAAGTGAAGAATAACTTAAACGTCCTCCAACTCTTAATAAGTTATCGGAAGATATGAATGGACTAAGCTTACGCAAAGCGGATGAAACAGCTTTCCCAGTTTGTAAATTCTTAATGTCGTTAGAAAAATAAAAATGCTGGATATGTTTTATTAAATATATCTCAGCGGTATTTAAATCATTAGCGGTAATTACATCGTTGCGAGGCAGTTGTTTCAAAAATCTTAAAACATAAACCACACAATGGAGCAGTTTACTCCATGAAGAGCACCTATCACTCAACAATAATATTGGATCTTCCTTTACACTAGCGGTTACACAAGTGACAATTTTTGATTCTAGTGGTGCTACCGAACTTGGAGAGAAAGTTGAAATAGGCCATTCGCTAATAGGTAAAGTGCACCATGAAGGGCCATTGAACCATAGATGATGGTCCTTTAATTGGGAAGGCAAAAGGCCTCTCGACAAAGCATCTGCGGGGTTTTGCACACCCGGAATATAATATAAATTTTCAGGGTCAATATAAGATTGACATTGTGCTATTCTGTTAGCAACAAATGTGTTAAATCTGTGCGGAGATGATTTCACCCAACACAGTGCGACTTCAGAGTCAGAAAAAGCATAAATACTATCAACAGGATATCGTTGCGATAATGTGTCACACACCATACGCAATAACTTCGTCATAAGAACGATACCACACAGTTCCAATCGAGCAACTGTGACAGTTTTAATTGGAGCAACGCGTGATTTTGAGCAAATAAGACGAACGATTGGTTCTCGATCACCTATAGTAACATGAGTATAAATGACGCATCCATACGCCTTCTCACTGGCGTCAGAAAATGCTATCAACGACAATTTACAACCAGGTTCAATTCCCATGTGTCGCGGGAAGTCTAATTCAGAAATTAGATGCAACTCACTAATAAAGTGATGCCATAAGCTTAAAATATGCGGGGGAGGTATGTCATCCCATCCCAATTTGAGAAGCCATAGCTCTTTGATTAATAATTTGGAATATAAAATTACGGGACCAACCAAACCTAAGACGTCATAAAGACGGGCAGTAGCCGATAAAATTGCACGCTTTGTGCCTACTGGTTGAGGAGGTGAAGTGGAGAAAACAAATTTATCAAAAGCAGGAAGCCAACGTAGACCTAAAATCTTTAAGCCACTGTCACTGTCAAAAGAAATTGACTCAGACTTACGTTGAGACACTGGTATGTGTTCTAGAAATTCTGAAGAATTGCTAGCCCACTTCGCCAACTCAAACCCCCCGGCCTTAAGCATATGGATGAGCTGATAGGCTATATCAGCCGCCAAAGATACAGAAGATGCCGAAGAACATACATCATCCATGTACGTATCCCTTTCCAACACATCCACGGCAAGTGGGTATTTGGGACCCTCATCCTTAGCCAACATTCGCAAAGTTCTCATCGCTAAAAAGGGTGAAGAACATAAACCAAACGTGACTCTATTATATTCGAAAGTATCTAGCGGTTCATCGGAAGAGAACCGGTACAAAATTCTTTGATATCTGCGGTATGCAGCATGTATTTCAATACATAAGTACATCTGCCGTATGTCAGCAAAAAATGCTACACTAAACATACGAACATTAAGAAGAATACGGAATATATCAGCCTGAAGATTACAACCAGTATGTAAGATATCGTTTAAAGAAACCCCAGCATCCGTTTTGGCACTACCATCGAGCACAATACGTAACTTCGTAGTGTCTTTATCTTCGCGGATAACAGGATGGTGCGGTAGATAAAAACCTGGCTGTATGCACTCCTCTGGTGGAGTACGCGAAATTATACCCTTATCCAGATAGTCACGAATGACATCATTATATCGAGCGCGTAACTCAGGTGACTTGTCTAGCTTATTTTCCAGAGACAAGTACCTCTTCTTAGCTGTAATGTAAGAGTTACCTAATTTATCAGGACTTTCTTTAAAAGGCAACACTACAGAATAACTGCCAGTGCTATTGCGAGTAGTTGTGGAAATAAAAATATTTTCACATTCTTCCTCTTCAGGACTTAAAAATTTATTAGCGGGTAATTCCTCAAGGGTCCAAAATTTTTCTAAAACTTTGTCAAGCGAGTCTTGAGTGAATGAACAAAAAGTGCGGGATAAGTTGGGTGTCATAACAACAGGCGTATTACCCATTACGATATACCCTAATGTAGTTTCAATAGCGGAAGGCATATTATTATTACGCATAATGCGATCAAATAATAAAATTTGACAGTAAATATTTACTCCCAACAATATTTCAATCGGTCCAGGTACGCCATAGGAATCGTCACTGAGTGGAATATTTTTCAAGTAATCTAAGCTTGAAGTATCAACGTAAGAGTCTGGCAAGTGTGTTGTAATATTGTCCACTACTAACGGTTTGATAGAATACACAGTGGAGTTACCAAAACGCGAGCTAAATTTGATATCAGTTACGCCAAGAATACGCTGTGAACTTCCACCGATACCCTGTACTTCAGTAAACCGGTTTTGTGTCGATACTTGAAGGGATAAACGCTTACAACAAGCAGATGCAATATAATCGCTTTGCGAACCTGGGTCAATCAAACATCTTACAATATGATGTTGATTATTGTTATCAATAATAATTATTTTTGCGGTTCCTAATAGAGTTGTAGATAAAGAACGATCAGAATGATCGCGCGAAACGTTACACACAGAAGTGTGTATAGCGGTAGGTGCAACGTTCACTTGATTGTCGACCTTATTCTTATTAGACATAGAGCCGCTATTTGCAGGTGTTGCGGATATATGATCCGATTGAGATACACCGCGAGTCACATGTAGAGGTGGAGCGGACACACTTCTATTGGAAGTGCAATTATTAAAATTATTTAATTCACCAAAATGTAATAATGAATGGTGTTTAGCGGAACAGTGGGAACAATATTTTTGCGAAGTGCATTTAAAAGTTCTATGTTTGCAACTTAAACAGTTATTACAAAATGAATTATTTTTTACGTAAATAAACCTATCATATGGTGTTTTTGACATAAAGACAGGGCACTGATACAGATGCTCATGAGCGCTATTCTTGCACAGGGTACAAGAAACTTTATTCACTTTATTTGTAAGGTTGACATCAGTGTTAATAAAAGACTTAGTTGGTTTTGGCGTTGGAAATTTATTACGTGATTTATCGAAATCTGGAACTGAAAATCTTTGCCCAATAGAACGAGACATAATCTTGCTTTGCTCTTTTACAAATTCAATTAGATTAGCGTATGATTGAATTTTTTGCTTACGATATATTGTTTCAAATAATTTGATCGTATTTAAATCCAATTTTTGTAACGCAAGGTGTAAGAATATAAAATCCGATAAATCAGTAATTTTTAGTTGTTTAAGTGCTTCTACAGACGAATTAAAATTATTAATGAAACTTTCAAAAGCTGAAGCACTGTTATTATTCTGCAGTTTAAATTCTAACAACTGGTTTAAATAACTACCAGCCAATACGCGAGGGTCATCATATTTATCAATAAGTGCATTCCAAATTATATTATAATTCTCGGCGGTTGGTGGCAAACCAGCGCACACAGACTTTGCGCTGTGAGTCAGCTTGCCAACTAAATAGTAAACACGATCACCATCAGTCAAATCCGCATTGTCATGTATAACACTTTTAAATTGCTGGTAGAATAGTGGCCAATTGCGGGCGCTTCCATTAAAGAACATTAACTCAATAGGAGGCAACTTAGGCTTGGATTTCGATGCTGAAGAAAAGTTTTGATTGTGACTTTTACTACTAGCGGTGTCAACTTGTGACATAACTCGCTTTATGTGACAGTACATTTCTTCAAATGAAAGCCATGCCTGATAATCAATTTTATCCTCTGGGTTTATTTGCAATTTAAATGTGTTATATTTATCTGTCGCTTGTTCGAACTCACTACGCAAAGTATCAATATTACTCACATTACACAGGAAAACTTCACGTTGGGATTCATTGGTAGCAGCAGACTTAGATAAATCATATATAGACTGCAGCCTGGCAAATAATACATCGCGCTTAGAGCGCAGGATAGTCAACTGGACATGATCCTCGTTAGATATTTCAAACTCTTCCTCACTATCTGCCTTCTTACCCTTCCCCATTATTAATATTTAGTTAATTAAAAATGGGTACACAAATAAAATATATTTTATGTCACTGTTAAATCAGTCATAAAACACCGTTGAACTATAACAATGTTCAATCAGTTGATAAATACAAGAAATTAAAAATTAAGATAAATATGAATTTTCAAAGGCATGTGTGAAGTTGCCTTAATACATCTGAACGCATATATATGAAGTAACCTTAATTACTCCAAACGCTTATAATAAATCCTTTTTGCGAGTATTGAGGGATCGCTCAGGCGTGACCTTAAAACAAAAGCTACACACGCGCACTGCGTTGACAGCCGATGCGGTTGCAATTAATTTTGCACTATAATAAATATATGCGAAATCACTCTCAATAGAAAATATTAATGGGTATAATAGGTAGAATAAGAGTATTCTAATGCGTTTATGTAATGGAATGAAACAATTATCAATGCGGGATGCGTAAGAATACGACTTAAAACAATAAATTTGATAATTATTTCAATACCAATTACGTTAAATTATACGTATATAGACATAGTACGTAAGTTGTAAGCGGTGGCTAAGAATAACCATATCATTTGCTTTACTATAATAGTATAAGCACAAATTATATTCGGAAAAATCTAAGATTCATTATCAGGGCCGAAGTGACCAAAAGGTGGCGGGTTAAGAAGTTTAAAAATTTTCCTAAAGCAATTTTCTAGTGGACTGTAAATATAAATATATAATTATATATTAAAAACGCGGACAAAAGAAACTATACTACATTCGCAGCATACTGGATTGCAAGGACAAGGAAGTTAGCAACTGCAGGGAACACAAAAGGAATAAATCGCAGCTGCTACAAGGAACGGATGGTGCGCCCTACCTTGAACGGCTGCGATGCGATGATGGCGGCGTCCTCTGCTGCTCCACAAATTAGATAGTTGTATCTGCTGCTATTGTCTCTGGCACTTCTTTTGCTTTTAACGAGGGCGGAATTAATTATTATATGTATGATTTTTAAATAATATCGCGATCACGCCATAAGAAAATATTTGACGGCGGCGGTGACAAATTCACGTCACATTTCTTCTTTTTTCTATATAAGGCGCACTAGGGAAAGGATGAAGGATAAGGAAATCCAGCCTGCTACAAGTGCATTTTGGTAAATAATAAGTTTTCAATAACGAGATCCAACAGTATTCATTGGTCAAATGTAAGCTTCGCGCTGAAACGGGATTTGTGCTCGAAGGTGCGGAGGCAACAAAGCACGGTAATAAATGTCACATAATAGTCCCTGATCAGATGAGTTTTTTGTTCGTGAGGCGGAAGGAATCTCTAACGAAGTTGATTCACTTGGTTTTATGAATCTTTATTCCTCAATTTGTAATAGCTACTCTGAACCTGGAGATTGGCACCATGCTAATTGATAGTGGTAAGTCTATTAGTCAGTAAAGCTCTTTTGGCTTCAGGAAAGGTGGACAAGCCTATATATCATTAAAAAAAAAAAAAAAATCCGTACTCTAAACGAAGGGGTCAACTCTTGGCTTATTCTCACTATGCCGAAACTGATACCGGTAGGTCGGTTATCATTCAACTGATCGATCAACCCTTGACAGATCCCTTTAAAGATAGTGTAACAGATTTCTTTCTTTTTTGTTAGATTTTATGGAGAATATCTAGGCAATTATAAAAAAAAGAAAAAAAAACAGGTAGATATATGATTAAAAACCAGTAGTAAGTTAAGTTAATACTTGCCCAGATTTCATACTTACTGTAAGTTTAAACGGGAAAGGCTCCGAAGACCTAGTTGAATCCTAGCACCAGCATGATGGCCAGAACTACACTGACATAGTCCGTGGACTGAAACCAGTGAGGTTTTTAGTGAGCACTCTAACCGCCGCCAGCGCGGCGTCGAGGACTGCCATCTTCACCGCTTGACTGATTGCCGACCGTGTCCGCCACGAGTCACAGCACCGTTATGCAACTCAATCTCTCAGTTTAATCACTAATTATTATTAGTATAAATGTTTATTTCGAAAACTTGTAGTAAAGTAAGTTTTATTCTGGGCTCCATAACTTTGCTTGTTTTTTCCCGCAACAGTTAAACTCAAATACAAAATAAAAACAATAAAAAAATAATAATAATAAAAAAAAAAATTAGGTCACCTTCTTAGACTTATTTCGACAAGTCCCATTACACTATGTAGGTACACTACATTGTGACAATGTACTATGTCGCTTGAGCAAGTTAGATACTTAGCTCCTGCTTAAATGAATGTTCTAACTGTGTGAAATGTTTGAACTTTTTGATTTTTTTAGATGAATATATTCTTCAGATTTTCACGGACGCCTTTCTAACGAGTGGCATACTCCTCTGCACTCAAACCTTAAAGTTGAAGCGTAGCAATTGGTTTGAAAAACTGGTGAGCATTGGTCCACATTGAGTGTGTTAAAACGAATGGTAATCCATTGATTTAGTCACTGGAGACAAGAAAAATTGTGACTATCGTGTGTATACCTAATACCACTGCTTTTTCTTATTAACATAGAATAAGCAGTTTATTACCCTAGCTAGTATTAGGATAGGCTAATATTTGGAAGTATGGTGCACATATTAACAAACTCATTAGTTCAAGTATCAGTTTATTATATTATGCAGGCCGATATAATAGTAATAGGATAAACAAAGAAAACAAAGACACAGAACAAGAGATCGGGTGTAAACAATTATAATAATATATGTATAACAACACTAAAAGAATAATATTAAAAGAAAAAATATTATGAATAACATAGGGTACCCTCATATATATAAAAAAAAACCTAAGGTAAGGGCACAAAAATACAAATGTAAATTTTTTTCCAAGACAATTTTTTTGCGATAACGATCGAAATAAGGCATTTATTATGTATCGAATATAGGCCATATTCATGATCCTCAAAGTTAGTTGCAGATGGAGATTTTATAAAAAAAGAAAAAAAAAGAAAAGAGGCTGGGAATCGTAATAACCATTACCAAAATTATTACAAAGGGCTGTCATATAATAAAAATTTACCTCTAAGAGGCCTTTATCTTATATCTTATTTTATGAGTCTCATTATAGCCTCCGTGGCGCAGCGGTAAACCACTTGCTTTGCAAACCGGAGGTCGCGGGTTCAAATCCGTGAAATCCCATGGAGAGTAACCACTTTATATACTTGTTCATTGCTGGGTTGGACAATGCAGGCCGGTCATCTGATTGTCTGTAAAGTAAGATGATCCATGCGTCGGAAGGGCTTGTAAAAGGTCAGTCCTGCGCCTGGCCTCTCCCCAGTCGTGCCAATTTTTCATCTTAACGAATTGTGAGTGTAAACGAAGATAGAGTGCACTTGTGTCTACGCAAGCACTTGTTCACTATAATATCTCTCGCGTAGAAGGCTGATTTTGTGAAAGATCGGCCGCTGTGGTCGTATCGACCAGAAGGACATTTATATTATTGTTTTATAATTTATGTACACACAGTAACAATAAAGGAAAGAAGAAATATAGGCAAGATACTATTCTTTACTACAAAGCTTATTTCAGAAAGTTCTGCCTTTAAAAGTTATATTATTATCTACTATTATAGACATAATTTTTATTATGAGCCTCAAATGTAATTAATATCTACGCTTGTGTTCGGTTCCCGTATATTATCTGCAGTCTCAGGGTTTTTGCTTTCTATACTCTGCCCGGATGAAATTAAATGCCTAGGAAAATCTTTCCATCTTATATTTTGGAAACGTTAATAAGCTTTTATTAACCTGATTAGGATAAATGATAACCTGATTATGATGTTGGATCTCGTTATTGAAAACTTATTATTTACCAAAATGCACTTGTAGCAGGCTGGATTTCCTTATCCTTCATCCTTTCCCTAGTGCGCCTTATATAGAAAAAAGAAGAAATGTGACGTGAATTTGTCACCACCGGAAAAAAAAAATATTTCTTTACCAGGAAATAATCGTGTTATAACTCCCAATGGCCAT
The DNA here is from genome assembly GCA_911728495.1 of Furcula furcula. Classification (NCBI taxonomy): domain Eukaryota; kingdom Metazoa; phylum Arthropoda; class Insecta; order Lepidoptera; family Notodontidae; genus Furcula; species Furcula furcula. Next base: position 22,413,827 of record OU452248.1, read on the forward strand.
TGCAGAGGAGGCGCATTATTAACATTAATTATGATAATCGTACCTACAGCTACAGGGTTGGAAAGAGTGTTCCATTTTTCCCGCATTTGTAAGTTATGAAGATATTCAGAACGAAACCTCTTCCAAAAAGACTGGACAATCGAGTCCATCAAAGAAAACCTGGACAGTAAATTAGCTCTCTCATTGGTCACATCCGCTGCTGGTAAGAATGCCAAAGGAGCGGTATGTAAAAAATGTGAAGGAGTAAGAGCTGTGGGTTCTGATGGATCTGAACTTAGGAGATAAAGTGGCCTGCTATTAAGAACACATTCTATCTGATTAAGAATCGTAAGCATCTCCTCATAAGTAAGGATTTGTTTACCTATAACTCGAAAAAGTAAAGCCTTGGCACTTTTTATATTTGCCTGCCAGATCCCTCCAAAATGTGGGGCGGTGGGAGGATTAAAACGCCAAATAATGCGGTTTTTAGTAAGCTCATTTTGAAAAGTTTTATAATAATTATCAGACTTTAAGAAGTCATGCAACTCGTTTAAATACGATTTTGAAGCTATGAAGTTTTTGCCGTTGTCGCTATATAAAAATTTACATGGACCACGTCTTGACAAAAAGCGTTTAAACGCGTCTAAAAATGTGGCAGAACTTAAATCAGAAGCTAATTCGATGTGAACAGCTTTCGTCACCAGACATATAAAAAGACAAAGATATGCCTTTTGACTGCGAATCCCACGCTTCCTAGCCATTGTGATATACAAAGGGCCAGCATAATCTACCCCTGTATGAGTAAATGCGTTGCATTGTTCTAAACGGCACTCAGGTAAATCAGACATTATAGGGAATGTTGGCCTTGGGTTCATACGAAAGCAAGTATTGCATTTATGTATGCGTTGTTTTACAATGCGTCTGGCCGACAGAATCCAGAACCTTTGCCTTATTATTGAGAGCAATAATTGAGGCCCAGCATGTAAATAAGTGCGGTGATAATAATCAACTAAAAGATCAATCACATGTCCCTTTCTCGGCAAGAGAGCAGGATGCTTATGAGAATACTTAAGTGAAGAATAACTTAAACGTCCTCCAACTCTTAATAAGTTATCGGAAGATATGAATGGACTAAGCTTACGCAAAGCGGATGAAACAGCTTTCCCAGTTTGTAAATTCTTAATGTCGTTAGAAAAATAAAAATGCTGGATATGTTTTATTAAATATATCTCAGCGGTATTTAAATCATTAGCGGTAATTACATCGTTGCGAGGCAGTTGTTTCAAAAATCTTAAAACATAAACCACACAATGGAGCAGTTTACTCCATGAAGAGCACCTATCACTCAACAATAATATTGGATCTTCCTTTACACTAGCGGTTACACAAGTGACAATTTTTGATTCTAGTGGTGCTACCGAACTTGGAGAGAAAGTTGAAATAGGCCATTCGCTAATAGGTAGAGTGCACCATGAAGGGCCATTGAACCATAGATGATGGTCCTTTAATTGGGAAGGCAAAAGGCCTCTCGACAAAGCATCTGCGGGGTTTTGCACACCCGGAATATAATATAAATTTTCAGGGTCAATATAAGATTGACATTGTGCTATTCTGTTAGCAACAAATGTGTTAAATCTGTGCGGAGATGATTTCACCCAACACAGTGCGACTTCAGAGTCAGAAAAAGCATAAATACTATCAACAGGATATCGTTGCGATAATGTGTCACACACCATACGCAATAACTTCGTCATAAGAACGATACCACACAGTTCCAATCGAGCAACTGTGACAGTTTTAATTGGAGCAACGCGTGATTTTGAGCAAATAAGACGAACGATTGGTTCTCGATCACCTATAGTAACATGAGTATAAATGACGCATCCATACGCCTTCTCACTGGCGTCAGAAAATGCTATCAACGACAATTTACAACCAGGTTCAATTCCCATATGTCGCGGGAAGTCTAATTCAGATATTAGATGCAACTCACTAATAAAGTGATGCCATAAGCTTAAAATATGCGGGGGAGGTATGTCATCCCATCCCAATTTGAGAAGCCATAGCTCTTTGATTAATAATATGGAATATAAAATTACGGGACCAACCAAACCTAAGACGTCATAAAGACGGGCAGTAGCCGATAAAATTGCACGCTTTGTGCCTACTGGTTGAGGAGGTGAAGTGGAGAAAACAAATTTATCAAAAGCAGGAAGCCAACGTAGACCTAAAATCTTTAAGCCACTGTCACTGTCAAAAGAGATTGACTCAGACTTACGTTGAGACACTGGTATGTGTTCTAGAAATTCTGAAGAATTGCTAGCCCACTTCGCCAACTCAAACCCCCCGGCCTTAAGCATATGGATGAGCTGATAGGCTATATCAGCCGCCAAAGATACAGAAGATGCCGAAGAACATACATCATCCATGTACGTATCCCTTTCCAACACATCCACGGCAAGTGGGTATTTGGGACCCTCATCCTTAGCCAACATTCGCAAAGTTCTCATCGCTAAAAAGGGTGAAGAACATAAACCAAACGTGACTCTATTATATTCGAAAGTATCTAGCGGTTCATCGGAAGAGAACCGGTATAAAATTCTTTGATATCTGCGGTATGCAGCATGTACTTCAATACATAAGTACATCTGCCGTATGTCAGCAAAAAATGCTACACTAAACATACGAACATTAAGAAGAATACGGAATATATCAGCCTGAAGATTACAACCAGTATGTAAGATATCGTTTAAAGAAACCCCAGCATCCGTTTTGGCACTACCATCGAGCACAATACGTAACTTCGTAGTGTCTTTATCTTCGCGGATAACAGGATGGTGCGGTAGATAAAAACCTGGCTGTATGCACTCCTCCGGTGGAGTACGCGAAATTATACCTCTATCCAGATAGTCACGAATGACATCATTATATCGAGTTCGTAACTCAGGTGTCTTGTCTAGCTTATTTTCCAGAGACAAGTACCTCTTCTTAGCTGTAATGTAAGAGTTACCTAATTTATCAGGACTTTCTTTAAAAGGCAACACTACAGAATAACTGCCAGTGCTATTGCGGGTAGTTGTGGAAATAAAAATATTTTCACATTCTTCCTCTTCAGGACTTAAAAATTTATTAGCGGGTAATTCCTCAAGGGCCCAAAATTTTTCTAAAACTTTGTCAAGCGAGTCTTGAGTGAATGAACAAAAAGTGCGGGATAAGTTGGGTGTCATAACAACAGGCGCATTACCCATTACGATATACCCTAATGTAGTTTCAATAGCGGAAGGCATATTGCTATGACACATAATGCGATCAAATAATAAAATTTGACAGTAAATATTTACTCCCAACAATACTTCAATCGGTCCAGGTATGCCATAGGAATCGTCACTGAGTGGAATATTTTTCAGGTAATCTAAGCTTGAAGTATCAACGTAAGAGTCTGGCAAGTGTGTTGTAATATTGTCCACTACTAACGGTTTGATAGAATACACGGTGGAGTTACCAAAACGCGGGCTAAATTTGATATCAGTTGCGCCAAGAATACGCTGTGAACTTCCACCGATACCCTGTACTTCAGTAAACCGATTTTGTGTCGATACGTGAAGCGATAATCGTTTACAACAAGAAGATGCGATATAATCGCTTTGTGAACCTGGGTCAATCAAACATCTTACAATATGATGTTGATTATTGTTATCAATAATAATTATTTTTGCGGTTCCTAATAGAGTTGTAGATAAAGAACGATCAGAATGATCGCGCGAAACGTTACACACAGAAGTGTGTATAGCGGTAGGTGCAACGTTCACTTGATTGTCGACCTTATTCTTATTAAACATAGAGTCGCTATTTGCAGGTGTTGCGGATATATGATCCGATTGAGATACACCGCGAGTCACATGTAGAGGTGGAGCGGACACACTTCTATTGGAAGTGCAATTATTAAAATTATTTAATTCACCAAAATGTAATAATGAATGGTGTTTAGCGGAACAGTGGGAACAATATTTTTGCGAAGTGCATTTAAAAGTTCTATGTTTGCAACTTAAACAGTTATTACAAAATGAATTATTTTTTACGTAAATAAACCTATCATATGGTGTTTTTGACATAAAGACAGGACACTGATACAGATGCTCATGAGCGCTATTCTTGCACAGGGTACAAGAAACTTTATTCACTTTATTTGTAAGGTTAACATCAGTGTTATTAAAGACTTAGTTGGTTTTGGCGTTGGAACTTTATTACGTGATTTATCGAAATCTGGAACTGAAAATCTTTGCCCAATAGAACGAGACATAATCTTGCTTTGCTCTTTTACAAATTCAATTAGATTAGCGTATGATGGAATTTTTTGCTTACGATACATTGTTTCAAATAATTTGATCGTATTGAAATCTAATTTTTGTAACGCAAGGTGTAAGAATATAAAATCCGATAAATCAGTAATTTTTAGTTGTTTAAGTGCTTCTACAGACGAATTAAAATTATTAATGAAACTTTCAAAAGCTGAAGCACTGTTAATATTCAGCGGTTTAAATTCTAACAACTGGTTTAAATAACTACCAGCCAATACGCGAGGGTCATCATATTTATCAATAAGTGCATTCCAAATTATATTATAATTCTCGGCGGTTGGTGGCAAACCAGCGCACACAGACTTTGCGCTGTCAGTCAACTTGCCAACTAAATAGTAAACACGATCACCATCAGTTAAATCCACATTGTCATGTATAACACTTTTAAATTGCTGGTAGAATAGTGGCCAATTGCGAGCGTTTCCATTAAATGACATCAACTCAATAGGAGGCAACTTAGGCTTGGATTTCGATGCTGAAGAAAAGTTTTGATTGTGACTTTTACTACTAGCGGCGTCTACTTGTGACATAACTCGCTTTATGTAACAGTACATTTCTTCAAATGAAAGCCATGCCTGATAATCAATTTTATCCTCTGGGTTTATTTGCAATTTAAATGTGTTACATTTATCTGTCGCTTGTTCGAACTCACTACGCAAAGTATCAATATTACTCACATTACACAGGAAAACTTCACGTTGGGATTCATTGGTAGCAGCAGACTTAGATAAATCATATATAGACTGCAGCCTGGCAAATAATACATCGCGCTTAGAGCGCAGGATAGTCAACTGGACATGATCCTCGTTAGATATTTCAAACTCTTCCTCACTATCTGCCTTCTTACCCTTCCCCATTATTAATATTTAATTAATTAAAAATGGGTACACAAATAAAATATATTTTATGTCACTGTTAAATCAGTCATAAAACACCGTTGAACTATAACAATGTTCAATCAGTTGGTAAATACAAGAAATTAAAAATTAAGATAAATATGAATTTTCAAAGGCATGTGTGAAGTTGCCTTAATACATCTGAACGCATATATGAAGTAACCTTAATTACTCCGAACGCGTTATAATAAATCCTTTTTGCGAGTATTGAGGGATCGCTCAGGCGTGACCTTAAAACAAAAGCTACACACGCGCACTGCGTTGACAGCTGATGCGGTTGCAATTAATTTTGCACTATAATAAATATATGCGAAATCACTCTCAATAGAAAATATTAATGGGTATAATAGGTAGAATAAGAGTATTCTAATGCGATTATGTAATGGAATTAAACAATTATCAATGCGGGATGCGTAAGAATACGACTTAAAATAATAAATTTGATAATTATTTCAATACCAATTACGTTAAATTATACGTATATAGACATAGTACGTAAGTTGTAAGCGGTGGCTAAGAATAACCATATCATTTGCTTTACTATAATAGTATAAGCACAAATTATATTCGGAAAAATCTAAGATTCATTATCCGGCTCGAAGGACCAAAAAATGGCGGGTTAAGGAATTTCAAAATTTTCCTACAAGCAATTTTCGAATGGACTTTATATAAATATAAATGTATAATTATATATTAAAAAAACGCGGACAAAAGAAGCTATACTACACTCGCAGCACACTGGATTGCAGGGACACAGGAAGTTAGCAACTGCAGGGAACACAAAGGGAATAAATCGCAGTTGCTGTAAGGAACGGAACGTGCGCCCTACCTTTGACCGGCTGCGATGCGATGATGGCGGCGTCTGCTGCTCCACAGATTAGATGATTGTATCTGCTGCTATTGTCACTTCTTTTGCGTTTAATTAATTATTGAATGGGCGGAATTAATTATTTTATGTATCTATTATTTATATATAACATAGCGATCACGCCATAAGAAAATATTTTTTTTTCCGGTGGTGACAAATTCACGTCACATTTCTTCTTTTTTCTATATAAGGCGCACTAGGGAAAGGATGAAGGATAAGGAAATCCAGCCTGCTACAAGTGCATTTTGGTAAATAATAAGTTTTCAATAACGAGATCCAACAAACCCTAATAACTTGATTAGGAGTTTTCCTATTATAGTCGTCTTAACCGTGGTACACCATCTTTAAATCCTGAAAATATTTACTTAAATAGAAATTATTTCCAAAGCATTCACTACACTGCCATCTTCCTCTAGCAGCATATTTGTTGTTCTGGTATGGTTTCGAAGACAACACATACAACGATCAGCTTTTGCAGAAGTTATTCTCTCTTGTTTCACAAAGAACTTGTAAAATAAGTCAAATTTCAAGCAAAGAACATTGATTTTATAGTGATATTAACGTCTCATCTCTGATAAGTTCGTTAATAAGTAGTTTTTATAAATTCTATACTTATTTGAATAGTAACAAATTAGCTATTTCTTTGATATACATAAACAAAATAGGCAATATTATTAAAAGTTTTAAATATTTCTTTCAAGGAATCTGTAAACTGAAACCAATATTTCCTCGCTATGACATTGCATAGAATCTAATTACTATATTACATACAACCATAATCTTTGGTTACATAGAAAACATTACTTACAGTAGCTGACTTTATTAGTTTAGAAAATATTATTCAAAACTTAAAAGTACATAGCTATACCGTTAACTCTCTGCCTGTAGAATAAACAAAAGCTAAACTATTAGAATATATCAAACGTAGGCCAGTTACAGACTTAAAACCTTAGGAATTTGTAAGTAGATGTCAAACCATTTTAAATATGCATCAATTCATTCGAAGACCTGATATTTGTCTGGCACCAACACTAACTTTTCAGTTATATCCTCCATGATATGGTCTTATTTTGTCACTCTAGCCACTGTCCTATGTATCGAGGGTTTGATTCCTAGCTTGTGTCTGGGTGTTGTTTATCTTTTTAGTTTATATTTACAAGGAGGAAAGGTATATAAGTATACTCACACTACTAATACTTATTAGTATCGGTTGTCTGGTTGCCATGATGCAAGCTCTACCGTATTTGGATTGTCTCAAAATATTATTTTAAGTATATTATTAATTTATATAATAAATTTATCAACATCTTCTCAAACCATGGGACGATGAATATATAAAAAAGAGATATTATTAAACAGCACAATTGATGCTTCTATCTTTACTACTTACAGTACGAGAAATGAAGTCATGACTTCAGCGGCTGTCCAGAAAGGCTTTATTATTAAAACCATTATAAAACTGTTTTCAGGATGGTCTGCACAATTAGCAAGCAGTCTCTAAGCTTCCATAATGGACCTCAATTGCTACTTGGGTAACAATGTCGGAATTAATTGTTCAACAATGTTAAGGTAAAAGTTTAAACTATTGAATAGATAAATAATGAAAATAAATATATTTTAAGAAATATATAAATATAAATATCAGAAATCATTAAATATATAAACATAACTATATTAATTAAATTGGGTTTATTATAACTAATAGCTTAATCATCAAATTAAGAAAACTTTATCTCATCCTGGAATCTCATTAAGTGCAACATTGATTTTTTATCTCTAAACATCTACAGGTAATCTTGAAGTCAAGGACGGGATAATTAAGTGATCAAACGAACTTACCTTAAGTGAAGTTCGATCCTAATTATCCAGTCCTTGACGAAAGATTTAAGGTCCCTCCCTACCCTAAATGTCCCTTTGAATCAATGTTGCAGTTGTATTTCATTTTACTCTAAAGATAATGAGGTGTCTGCCGTTCTGCTGGAGCGGGGTGGTTTAGAGAGACAATAATATTGTTTTCTTTAAAACCTCTCTAAACTTGTGCGACTAGACCGGAACGTATATGTGTACAAGGTACTACAGGTAATCTTTCGTCAAGGACTGGATAATTAGGATCGAACTTCACTTAAGGTAAGTTCGTTTGATCACTTAATTTTCTAGAACTGCTTGTTTGTAAGTGAAAATTATTCAGTGTAGATTTTAGTCACCTATTTTAGTGTACAATTTTTTTTGTAGGTAAGTACTTAGATCTACTCGTGACTATAGTCATTTCTTGTTTTTAAATTCACATAATGATGATTAGGACAGGATCACATTACTATTATGACGGTAGGCGCTAGTGCTTCCGTGACTTGATTTTAACGTAAAATAATATTAACAATATTTGTAGGAAAAATATGTATTAAGTGAGAAAAAAGTAGGTATCAATTAAATTAACAACTGTTAGACAAGATTGGTCGGGATTTTCGATTGAAGAAGACAGTCCCCTCTCTAGTCGTATGTCTTGTCTTTCACCCAGAGTGTGATACTAAAGAAATAAAGAGTGGTCGGTTTTTTCTTATTTCACCATTGATTTAAGAAGATTTTTTAGAGAGAAGCTCAGAGTCACACTACAAACTATGGAGAGAACTATGCTCGAAGTTTTTTTGCGTGACAGAATCCGAAATGTGGAGATTTACCGAAGAATTAAGGTCACCGACATAGCTCTCAAAATCTGCAATTTAAAGTGTCAATGGGCAGGCCACATTGCGCGAAGAACCGATAGCCGATGGGGAAGAAAGGTTTTTGAGTGGTGACCACAAACCGAAAGACGCAGCGTAGGTAGGCCTCCTACTAGATGGACAAACGACATTCTGCGCGTCGCAGACAACAGATGGATGCTAATAGCCAATTGTCGTTCAATGTGACATTCTAAGGGGGAGGACAATGTTCAGCAGTGGACTTCTTCCGGCTGATGATAACTAAGAAGTTGTTTCGGGCTAAGAAGGCGGAATAAGAAGTTTTAATAATCTACCAATCTCTACCGTTCTATGTGTTGTGATACTTTATACGAGTTGTCGTCTAAATGACGTAAAATAAATATTACTAATACAAAAACGATGTTTTATTCACCAGACAATCAACGTTCCCTCAATGTCGTCAGTGATTGTGACGTGTGACGTCATTCCAATTTCCGGACCTCTGTCGTAAGCCTACTAATAAAGTCCCGCAGAATATTTGAGTATTTGAATATACCATACAATAAGTATAGTAATAAAATAAATAAGTACAAATTATACTCGCACAAAAAGCCCAACCGCGGACGAATTAAAATATTCTAAAAAAAACGACTTCCAAAGAAATGATCTAACAAGCATTATATAACGAAAATATATTGAAGTCGGTGCCAGTCAGTGCTGATATTATTTAACACGCCATAACGTTATTCTTAGCACACCGACTTCAATTTGAAATTGAGTTCAGTTGTCGACGCGAATTCTCCTACCGAATGAAAATTGAGCCATATCTGGTGAATAAGGTGGTTGCTTGATGGTGTTTGTTGAGTTTTTGGTCAAAAATTAATTCACAATGATGGCCTTGTGCGAAGGCGCATTATTGTGTTGCAAAATCCAAGCATTTAAAATTATTACCTTTGGGCAAAGGACAGTGCATTAAGTAGGTACCACAGTGTCAGATATTCTGCCGCCAAGCAGCAATGGGTAAATATTGCTGTGTTCCGGCGTGAAGGGTAATGTAGCTCGCGAAACTACTGGACATAAGAGATTTGATAACGAATGTCTCGGAGGACGAGCGGCAGTGCAATGCAGCTATCTATAGGCAGACGAGTCGCTTACCATCAGGCAAACGTCTTGCTTGTCTCATAACTGGGTTTATAAAAAAAGAAAATAACTTTAAAAAAGTTAATATTAGTCTCAAAATTCGAAACAAAATAAATATATAGTGAGGTATTTTGCGAATAAAATCGACTTCTTTAGGTAAAATAAACGATTGTTTTATCACAATCGTGTAGAAATAATGACACTATCGCAGCCTCATTATATTTGTGAGGTCTGTCAGAAAGGCGTTAATGTACAAGTTATTTTGTCCCACTTCGTTATCGAGTCTTTTGTTTGACTGTAAATGTACCTGCCTAACTAAAACAAAGGCATTCTGTTAATTAATTTTGACAGTTGAATCGTTGAAATTATATTTTAATAAAGTATATATATTGTATATTAGGTCCTTATCTATGAAATTGCCGTCCTACATACTTAAAATAAATCATACGAAGTTAAAAACTGTACCCGTTGCGGAAAAAAATAACTTGAGAGTGGATATCCAGAGATATGCTGCATGGCTAGGATTCAGATGTGTTTCAGACCCACCAATTGGATCGCAAAATGTTCATAGTTTAGTTTAGCTTCTCCGTAATATATATTGAGGGATGTGTGCTAAGGATTGGAGCTAAATATGCAGGCCAAAGTTGCGAGCTAAGAATGTGTAGATAGTGTAGCTATAAGCAGAGGAGAGGACATGACTTACTATATATTTAGCCTGAAGCTTGACCTGATAGTTTAAATGTACAGGCGCTATACACGCTCCGGTTTGGAGCGTGTATAGAGCACAACTGTGCAGGTAAACTATGCAGGTAGACCTGTCAGATAGACCATTACGTGTATGGCCTTCATCTTTGTTGAAAAAGCAGCCTTGTGCTTGTTTCCAGACCAGACGATGTCCACTAAAATGACATTGAATTTTCTTTGTACGCATGTTCTTTTCTATCTCCAAAAGTATTCGTCAGAACGTTTTGTAACTCCCAAACTATTATTTCGCTGATTTGAAGACTAGTTTACAATCTTATTACAATGGATAATAGGAACTGCGATATTTATAACAGCGGTATTTATTATATCTACGTACGTACCCAGTCACTTTTTTTCATTAAACTCAGATTCTAAATTGATAATTCAGGTTCATTGATTTTATAACTCTCCTTCTATTTCTTAGATTCAATGTTTTAGCAGTATCAAATGGATACATTTTAAAGGTAGCCACTGATGAACGTCCATTAATCCAAATGGAATGGCGGTCTTCCAAAGTCTATTCACAAATGTTTAACAGAGGACTTTTGGACGGTGTCGTCTAGCTTTGTATTTCCAAACGTATTGAAATCAATTCTGTAATGTAAACGGAATGGATTTTGACTACCGGTACTAAAACCATTTGAAAATAGGTCTAAACATTGGACAAAGCTATTACGGACTTGAAGAGTGCTGCAAAGTGTAAAATGACCTTTAAGAGAACCAATTTTTTTATTTTAGAGAAAATTTATAGAGCTACGATCATTTCACGTGGCCGATCTTTTATTATTGTAACGCCTAAATATAGAAAAATACGTGTACCAAGTGCATAACCGCATCACACGAAATGGCGGTGCAGAGCGTCAACTTTGCCGTTATCTAGAGTAAGTTATATCGATTTGGAATTATCTATTTCATCATCATCATCAGCCGGAAGACGTCCACTGCTGAACATAGGCCACCCCCTTAGAACGCCACAATGAACGACAGTTGGCTATTTGCATCCACCGGTTACCTGCGACGCGCAAAATGTCGTCTGTCCCACTAGTGAGAGGCCTGCCTACGCTGCGTTTTCCGGTTCTTGGTCGCCAATCGAGAACCTTTCTTCCCCAATGGTTATCGGTTCTTCGAGCAATGTGGCCAACCCATTGCCACTTCAACTTGCAGATTCTGAGAACTATATCGGTGACCTTAGTTCTTCGGCGAATCTCCACATTTCGGATTTTGTCGCGCAAAGAAACTCCGAGCATGGCTCTCTCCATGGCTCTTTGTGTGACTTTGAACGTCTCCAAAAGTCCAGCAGTTAAAGACCACGTCTCAGTACCATATGCCATCACTGGCAACACACACTGGTTAAAAACCTTGGTCTTCAGGCACTGCAATAAATCAGCGCGTTTGTCTCGCGTTTGTCTATAAATAAGTATACTAAATAGAAGTCTCAACTTTGGCTAGTTTTATATTAATTTTACGCACTTTCTTATGTCTAAAAGAATAACATGATACGCGATTAAAGTATAATAATAATTTAATATACTTACCGAACCAATATTTGTGTAACGCGCACGAACAAAACCATGCTAACACCCGATCATAGTCTTCATAGGTTATACGGGTACCGAGCTTAGGCATTACGTGATTGGATTACTCCAACGACCCCGGCCTAAAGCCTCTAAAAGCCCACCAAGTACTGTGCGAAACTCAACTGAGTGTGCCATAGAGATTGTAACATCGATCATATTGACAATAATAATTGGATTTCAACGAAGCAGGGTAGATAAAAACGTGTATTACGTTGTAAAAGTACAAGAAACCAGTTACAATTGCGTAACCTAAATTAGCGATGTCGGTCGCTCCAGAGTGCCGCCTTTTGGTGATCATTTACTAAATACTTAGTTGTAATTTGGGTTTCCTTTTTTGGGTTTTTTTTTTTGCTGTTTGGTATATATTGTCTACTTTAGGTAAAAGAGGTTATGGTCACAACGTTCTTTTGGGTTGTCATTATATTTAGAGTCATTTATAAGCTTCTATCAGACGAACAGTTAACGATGAATTTTTTTTTTTAAATGGCTTTGTTTTTAATTACAACCTTACATAGGATAAGAGAAGATGTTAAAAATATAATATTTACGAATTGAACTTTATAGAGCTTGGATTTTTGCGCGCATTTTCCCGATCATATGATCAATTCACGCTACCGATCTTTTATTATGACAACGCCTAAATACAGAAAAATACGTGTACTAAGTGCATGAATGCAACACACGAAACGGCGGTGCAGAGGTAAGTGAAGAACTGCACGTTTGGTTTTAACACTCGTGTGAAACTATTATAAAAACTCACGCTTATCTATGCATTAATTACCCCTAACAACAGTTTCATAAACTACTATTATTCAATGATATTTTTATGAAAAAGTACCTATTTAAGTGAATAGTAGCTACTGTACCATGTATTTCTTTACAAAATCAAAACCGTTGCAATAAATGTATGATAGAGGAGTTATGGCTGACCGGTACAGGTGGCCAGCCAAAGAAAAATAGTTCTTGTTAAGAAACCCAAGGTATAATAACTTTAAATAGCTTGTAATAGTGTCTATTAAATAGCTTGTAATAGTGCCTATTAAATAGCTTGTAATAGTGCCTATTAAATAGCTTGTAATAGTGCCTAATTTCTTTACAAGTTTCTATAAGCAGTGCATCTTTTCTAGGTACATACAGTATGTAACACAACGAAATTCCAACCGTGAAACTGGTTGATAGGTAGGTGAAGTATGGTAAAATGTATACTCTTTATCAACATTCATGCTATTCACTTTAGTTGTAATTTCAATAAAGGATATTAGGATTTTTTTTATTATTTTATTCATCACCTGCCGGAAGACGTCCACTGCTGAACATAGGCGTCCCCCTTGGAACGCCACAATGGACGACAATTGGCGATTTGCATCCACCAGTTACCTGCGACGCGCACAATGTCGTCTGTCCACCTAGTGGGAGGCCTACCTACGCTGCGAGCGAGCACGAGCTATGGAGAGAGCTATGCTCGGAGTTTCTTTGCGCGACAGAATCCGCAATGAGGAGATTCACCGAAGAACCAACGTCACCGACATAGCCCTTAGAATCTGCAAGTTGAAGTGGCACAATGGGCAGGTCACATCGCTCGAAGAACCGAATACCGTTGGGGAAGAAAGGTTCTCGAGTGGCGACCACGAACCGGAACAGCGTAGGTAGGATATAATTAGGTACCATTAAATATGACATTTCTTGAGATTTAGTAAGAAAATCTCTGTGGTTACTTATATTACTTTATATCCACAGAGATATCTCAACAACTGTCATTTAAAACTATACTAGTAATATTATATTTTATCTAAATTAAAAATAAAGTGTATAAACACGAATGGTGATAAAAAGATACCTTTTATTTTTTATTATACTGTACTTCACCTACCCATCAACCAGTTTCACGGTTTCAATTACGTTGTGTTACATACTGTATACTGAAGAAAATACCGGACTCAAGGGACGTGTACTCGTAAAGTATTCCTATACTATGTAATACATATGTCTAGTATAGGAATATATTTAGAAATACATTCAATTAACGCTAAAGTAATTTGTACTGTAGGTATAGGTACAAAAAAGAGTTAGAGGTAAGGTGAAAAAGCATTCCATAAATTTATTTCGACATGATTCCGCTTGGAAATCGCTGACTTTGGCCTAGCCATTAAGCCAATTGCCTCACAATATTCTTAACATCTACATAGTGGTTTAGTTAACGTACACTTTAGGGAATAATAGTGGACTAATAACAGTCATTTTGGACTTTTAGTTAAATAACACGGTCCATGTGAAAGGGTAATTAAAACTTAGCCCGACGATTACCTTGTCTTTTACTTTAGATGGTAATAATGGAAAAGCGGCAATAACGACAAGTAATTAAGTAGAGGGAAATAACCTATTTTAACTATCACTTTTCTAATTACGTCTAAATAATTTAATTTAGCCTCTGGTTTTAAGTGCTATAATAATCCTAAATACTTTTTCGACCCCACTTAATGCAATTTCAATCTACTAGTCATAAAATATAAAAGAAAACACGAAAATGTATATAAGTTAATACGCTGCATACAAAGAGATTCAATAAAGGCCAAATGAAACATTTATTTACATTTAAATAGGTATTTATAGGGTTGGACAAATACCTTCCCAAAATAAAAGACCTAAGAAATATTTTGATAATATCAAATATTGACAAAGTGACCCCGTAGATTCCTTCTTTGAGAAACGCTGCAGCCACAAAATCAACATCGAATCCCGCCAGTGTATACAACTTGGTACATTGCTGAAATAACGTGAAAGTGCTATTCACAGCTGAGCACGCAACCCTCGCCAGCTAATCAATGATTGGGGCGATCGGAAACAGGATTAGCAAGTTGGGGAAAGGTCTGAACACTACTTTTGATGAGGTTAGTTCGGCACTCGTTTTGCCAAATAATTTTCGAGAAGAACTGATGATGAACTGTGCGTATTAACTTTGGATAGGGGTCGATTCAGCTTTGAAGATGAAAACAAAGATTTATAAGATTTAGATTTCATTGGTGAAGCAGCTAAACCGCCCGCGGGGTATCCGGGTAAGATATCACCCACCCATCTCCTTTCGTTGGATGTTGTAAGAGGCAACTAAGAGAAAACAAGAAGACCGGCAGCAGCGTCTTCCTATAGGATTATCTACCCTACCACCTATACTGCGATCCCCAAGACGCCTGCTAAGCGTGTGGATTATGGCCACCACTATCTACTCCGACATCCTAAAACTAATAATCAATCCTTAAAAATAGAACCGTTAGCTAGCTATTAAAGTTGGTGCCAGGGTTTAATGCCACCACTGTTACTTCTGTCAGTCAGGATTTATACTGATCAGCCACAGAGGCTTACTTTGGTGAGTACCAGGAAAATGCTAACTTGTATTGTAACCCGCAACATACTGGTCAGAAAAGTAGCGACTGGTTGAAAAGACACAAATTTCAATTTCTTCTTTGGAAATCGGCTGTCAAGCAATAAATTAGATTATGTCGATACAATCTGGAAAGGGGCCTAATTAAATTTTCATACCTACTTGTTTCCAATAACAGTTGTGTTATGTCAGAAACGCTTGAGAGCACAGTTTTCCTTTGTTTTCACAAGATTCGAGTAACTATACAAACAGGAATGTTTCTAAACTATCTAAACATGATGCTCGTTGTGTCAGAGCTCAAACTCCCATAAAATATGATGGGCAGATTGTTTGAATTCATTTACCGTATAACATTCACTACCTTTTCATACGGGGCAGTGTGTGTTTATTGGTCGTACGGTTGAAAATTCATGTATCGTGTTTAAAAGTGTCGGCTCGTGACCGGGTCGTACTATAACCGTGAACGGATCAGGCATAAAAATATTGTTCATAAGAAACTATATGCAGCTACCGTAGATCGTCATCGCATATCGACCAAAATTTTTCCCCATCCGAAAAAGTGCACAGCGCCGCTAAAGAAGTTTCACGAAGATTCGCGCAAGCGCCCTGCGCCGTGTCTTACCTTGCATTGCAATTTTTCGATCAAGTCTTTCAGTCACGTATCCTGAC
The DNA here is from genome assembly GCA_911728495.1 of Furcula furcula. Lineage (NCBI taxonomy): Eukaryota > Metazoa > Arthropoda > Insecta > Lepidoptera > Notodontidae > Furcula > Furcula furcula. The sequence continues at coordinate 22,430,109 of OU452248.1, forward strand.
GCGAATTTAACATTTTTTCCCCATCCGAAAATCCAAAGAAGTTTATATTCAAAAATGTGTTCCACGGAATATGAAGTATAGAAATAAAACACAGTTTACATAATAATAGGTATAGAAGTGCGAAGTAATGTAATAAGCTTCTTGATCCGGCTTAACAACGTTATTTTCAAGGCACTAAACTGCTAATAACACTCATTAGGAGCTCGTAATAGATTATAGAGAGACTAAGGAACATTTCCAAATCTTGAATAGCCTCGTAATCCTTTTCGCTTCAAGCAAGAGCTTAACAAACAGTCGATTTTGTTTATGTATTCTCTTTGTAAATATTAAAACCTGCTATTAGCCACTGTATCAAGTCATATTATTTACTTTATAGAACAGGAAATTGTTTTCCAAATTGGAATGTAAGTTGTTATTAACTGTTATTCTAGTTAAACTACCAGGAAATATTTGATAAAAAATTGGTTCTACACTTTGACTTAATACTTCTAATATTGAAAGTGAAACGATACACTGAAAATATTTTTTGTTTTACTATCTATAATAACGTGTAAGTTTATGTGTAAGTTTGAAGGGTGGTAGCGACATAAATGCTTCAGAGAGTGGGTGAGGTCGCTATCTTATCCTGTTACTTTTATTAGCCGATTGGAAATCGAATGGAACTCACTGTGGGGCCCTATCTCAATAGGACGCCATGATGGCACCACTGGTCGCGCCACCGTGGTGTCTTGAGCTACTAAGCAAGAAACACCAAAACAAACACCAGGATTGTCAGTTTGTTGTGGTTCTTTCGGTATCAAAATTCAATTCAATTTCTGTGGCATCGTAGTGTATGTGAAAAGTGTCCACGTGCAGTACGAATGACATCGTAGACGCATAGTGTTGATTCGGGAAGGCCGTCCGTCGTAGCGCAACTGGCTCTATACGTTTTAATGGTGGCGTCACCAGCGAGTGATTCGGTTGCCGGCAACAAATTGGCTGCGCAACCAAGCTGTTATCAAGTGAGTTACCCTCAATCTTAGAGGAGCCCTCTATACAACTGCACCTACATATTCTGTTGGTGGCGCAAACACGAGCTGGCCCAAAATACATGCGGGCGGGGTAAGCGTATGTAACATCGTTCAAACGACTATGTCCGCAGCAATAGGTACCCAAATATAATAAAAAATATTCTTTTACTTACCAGATACCACTTACACGATATTTTGTCGCAAGATACAGAAATAATAATGTCTAAGTACGACAAATTGCTTGACCCAGATGCCTGAAGTGCCTGAGGCATGACACTTTAGTATCTTGTAATAATGCGGACTCACCGTCGTAAATAACTTCTCTAGCCTTCATAGACAGAGGGATAGCAAAGGACTTAATCTGCCAGCCCTTTGTTCTACGATGAGTAAACACAATCTCGTAATTACATAAAATGATGTAATGTAGAAACCTTTTCATCTTGTCTGGTTTAGTTTGTATTTTAATACATTTTAAGTTATTTGGAAAATAATTGAACTGTTGACTTTAAGGGATAGCGCAGACAGGAGACGGTTAGGTACTGACTTCTGTTTCAAGCACTCCGTATTCGGTATGCGAGGCTTTGATGTTTCCTGGAGGCTAATGGTCGAAGCAATTAGAAGTTTTTTTTATTATATCCTCATTAATAGTTAGTATAATTGGTGAATGGTCCGAACTCATGTCGTAACCCTCTTCAATTGAAATATAGTTTAACGAGATGTTTTTATAGATGAAAAAATCGATCAAGTCAGGAATTTTGTGTGAATCCGTAGGCTAGTAGGTTGGCTTACCCGTTGATATGGTGTCACATTTCATTTTTCTAATTGCATATAATAGTTCTTTACCTTTAGTTGTAGTCAGTCTAGATCCCCAATGGGTATTCTTCGCATTAAAATCTCCTCCAAGAACGAATCTATTACCAAGTCGTTTTAAGAGATTTTCATACTGCGTAGCTTTTATTGAGTACCGCGGGGGACAATATATAGCCGATATGGTAACCGGATACCGTTTTGTTTTGACACATACGGCCACAGCTTGAATTTCACGATCTTCATGCTTGTATATCATAATGATAGATTCCTTCCTTTATTATAACAGCGCTGCCTCCTCTAGCTTTATTGTCCGGGTGCAATGCGTGGTATATTTTATATCCTTTTATTTGTATGTAGGTTTCTCTTGTGAAGTGTGACTCGGATATAAGGCACACATCAATACTTTCTGTGTTTAGGACGACTTCTAACTCGTGTTGATGCTGACGTAGTCCGTTAGCATTCCATGCCATTATTTTTAGAGAGTTATCCATCATTTTTGTTTAGTAATAGCTACTTTAGTGCTATGTTCCAGTTTCTTGAGCCTTTCGTCGAATGATGTGATGACGTTCAAGATTTTATTTAATTTTTCATCTAAGTTTGATGAATGCTGTGTCTGTAGATTTTGCTGTGGCCGTGGCGCCTGCGTCTGAATACCTTTTGTAATCTGAGCAAAAGACAGATTTTTGGTGACAGGTTGGCTCTGAACCCTTTTGCTTATATTAATGCGTGGGGCCTGGTGAGTAGGGACCTTCTGCTTTTTTGTTGCTTTATTTTTTAAATTCTGAAGTTCTTTGGCTACTACGCATCCCCGGTAGCTAGCAGGGTGCGCTTCACCACAATGGACACATTTTGGTTTGGTCTCTGCAGGTTTTTTGCAGTCTTTTGTTAGGTGCTTGCCTGTGCATTTTACACACCTGGGCTCTTTAGAGCAGTATCTTTGAGTGTGCCCGTACGCTTGACACCTTTAATTTGCATTGGGGTATCAATTTAGATACTTTGACCGGTTGTATGTCCACTCTGCATCCGAGAATTGACTTAATAGTATAAATTTTGTTTATGTCTTCACCCTTATCGAATGAAAGCATAAACATGTTAAGAGGTTCTTTGGTCCTCCAGTTTAGTTTATTAGTAACATCTTGTACCTTATATCCTTTAGATGTCAGGTCTTCAGTTATCCTGACGGGATCGCACGAAAAGTGCAAATTTTTCGCCATCACTCTGACCGGCCTGTCTTGCTTATTTTCGTAAGAATACCAGTGACATTCACTTTCTAAGAGTAGCTTAGTAATGGTTCTATACGCGTCTTTGTTATTTGCGTTGACCTTATGATGTATATGTAGGTACATGTAATTGTATTACCGGTGTCACCGACAGTAATAAACTAGCTTCTGAGCAGTACGGTCGTTTCATTCGCCTACATATTCTCCAATTGGCAACGAGATTGTGAACTTACCCGCGCGCGTTTATTATTTATTGTTAAAATTAAAATCTGAAATGTCGAATATTATCGGAATTCTTAACGTGTTCGATCATAAGATTCACGAATGGGAAGTTTTTTATGGTCGATTGACGCAATTCATTAAGTTAAACAACATACCAGATGATAATAAAAGTGCAGTGTTGTTGACGCATCTTTCGGATGAATCGTACCGCCTTATTCGGAACCTCGTGCATCCGAGTAAGCTAGAGGACAAGACTTACAAGGAGCTAGTAGATGTACTCAGCCAACATTTCACGCCAAAGAGGTCAACCTTCGCTGATAGGGCGAAGTTCTATGAAGCGAGTAAATCCGACGGTGAAAGCATCGAGGAATGGGCGGCACGGTTAAGAGGGTTAGCCGTGTACTGCGATTTTGGCACGGAGTTGGACACGCTCCTGCGCGACCGCTTCCTGCTCGGCTTCAGAACGGGACCCGAGCGTGACAGGTTGTTCGAGTGCGACTCGAAAAAGCTGACATTTGGCCAGGCGCTAGAGGTGGCGCAGCAAGCAGCGTGTGCGCGGCAAGCGCGCGCAGCCGTTGTCGTCAAGGAGGAGCCGGTATACCGGGCGAGTGTGGGCCAGCTCCAGCGGCACGCACGCCCCTTCGCAGCTGCGTCGGCGCCAGCGGCGGCGGTGAATTCGCGTTGCTTAGTGTGCGGTTTGGGAAACCATAGTGCGGAGAAGTGTAGATTTAAAAATTACAGTTGTCTCAATTGCGGGAAAAAAGGCCATTCAAAAAAAGTGTGCAGTGTTAAAAAGTTAAATTTAAATAATATGCATGCCGAAGCAGAGACGGCTCAAGAACACGACTGTAAGGAGTGTGAACTTTACAATATGAGGTACGTTAATAATAATCCTATCAAAATTGAAGTAACCGTAAATAATATTGAGTTATGTATGGAGTTGGATACCGGGTCAGGAACCACGGTTATATCTGAAGAATTGTATTTAGTTAATTTTTCTCATATTTTTTGTACAAATGTGATATTAAAATGTGTCTTCACAACGGTCATAAAATCACACCACTGGGGTATTTCGTAGCTGAAGTTTCATATTCAAGCATAAAAAACAATATTAAATTCTATGTTATTAGAAATGGCGGGCCACCGTCATTGGGTCGTGATTTTATGACAAAATTTAAAATGTATTTTGCAACAAATAACAATATGATTTGTACAAATGATAACCTTTTAGAAGTGCAACGGTTATTGAACGAATATCCAGAAGTTTGGAAGAATGAATTAGGTTGTTTTAATAAGTTCGAAATCGATTTGGTGTTGAAAGACAATTTTAGTTTTTTAAGCCTAGGTCCGTCCCGTTTGCTCTTAGAGATAAAGTTAGCGCAGAACTTGACAGGTTGGTGGACTTAGGAATTTTAATTCCTGTAAATCACTCAGAATATGTTACGCCTATTATACCCGTTTTAAAAGAAAATGGTAAGTTAAAAATAGCCGGTGATTTTTCTTGTAAACTAAATAAAGACCTTATGATAGAAAAATATCCCTTGCCTCGTATAGAAGAGGTATTTTCTAAGTTAGGAGGAGGGGAACACTATACGAAAATTGACTTAAGTAATGCTTATAACCAATTTAGGTTGTCTAAAGCGCCTCAAAAGTTAACAACTATCAATACACATAAAGGTTTATTTGCCTACACTAGATTGGTCTACGGTTTAGCTAACGCGCCTGCTATTTTCCAAAAGGCAATGGAAACGCTGTTGGCAGGTATAGACGGCGTTAGCGTATGGTTGGACGACGTGTGTCTAACAGGCCCTACAAAAGAAATCCATTTAATGAGACTGAAAGAAGTCTTACGTAGATTACAAGACGCAGGCTTACGTCTACAAAAAGATAAGTGCGTTTTATTCCAAAACAGTGTTACTTATTTAGGGTTCGTAATAGACAAAAAACGGCTTAAGAACGTGCCCAACTAAAGTTCAGGCAATTCTTAACGCACCTGCCCCCACCGATGTTTTAGGAGTTAAACGGTTTTTAGGTGTAATTAATTATTACAGGAATTTTATTCCAAGTGCATCGGCTCTGTTAAGTCCACTGCATGAATTGTTACGCTCAGGCTCAGAATGGCATTGGGGTGAGCGACAGCAAGCTGCTTTCGAATACGTGAAGAGCAAGCTCGCTAGCGAGCAAGTGTTGGCACATTTTGATCCGGAATTGGCGCTGGTGCTAACGGTGGACGCGGGCCCCGCCGGACTCGGCGCCGTACTCGCGCATCGCGATACGTCCGCCACCGCTGCCAGCGAGACCCGAGAGCGCCCGATCGCGTTCGCGTCGCGTTCTTTATCGGCCAGTGAAAAAAATTATAGTCAGATTCAGAAGGAGGCGACAGCTATTATTTTTGCTGTAAAACACTTTCATCAGTATTTATACGGCCGACAGGAACCTTTCATTTTGCGTACGGATCATAGGCCTTTGCTTTCAATTTTCGGCAAAAATAAGGGCATATCGGTTACCGCTGCATTACGTTTGCAAAGATACGCAGTAACGCTGTCAGCGTATAATTATACGGTACAGTATATAGGCGGTGAGAATAATCAGGTAGCGGACTACTTTTCTAGATCGCCCTTATTAAATTCGGCCAATAACGAGCGAGAAGAAGAGGAGTCAAAACATTTTCTATTCTTAGAAGCAAACGTATTTCGTTCGATGATATTAGACGCGCTTCGGCCGAGGACAAAACCCTAAGTACAGTAATTAAATACATGAAAAATGGCTGGCCGAGGAAAATAAAATGCAATTCAATAATGCCCTATTTTCGTTGTAAAACAGATTTGGAATTGAACGGGGGTTGTTTATTTCGCGGACACAGGATAGTCATTCCGCGCACTTACAGAGACACTATGTTGAAAGAATTGCATTCATCACATTTCGGTATAGTAAAAACTAAGAGCTCGGCTCGCGCAAGAATGTGGTGGCCCGGCATCGACGGCGACATCGAGCGCTGGGGGTGTGTGCCGCGCACCGCGCTGCGCCGCCGCGCGCGCCGCCCGCGCCCTGGCCGCGGCCCCTCGCCGTCTGGCACCGCATCCACATAGACTACAGTTCTGGTCATTAGAAGTTATAGATCATGTAAACAAAACCATTTTCACATGTTTTCTCGACAACCTTCCGCAGAATTCAGCTGAAGTTTATTTTAATTTATCTAGCACTATATCACGTCCATCTCGCACTGCATTTAACTATGAATTATATAGGAAAAACTAACAAAATTTACCAAAAATGCACAAACTAGGTAACGGCGTCAACACGAGCTGTGATTGTTTTTTTTTTCGTAACTCTATTTGTCTATGGAACGTTAGTGAAGTTATGAAAAACGCGTACGATCGATACCGTTATTATAACAATAACCGTTATACAATGATCAATACCGAGCAGCAACAGGGGAGTGAAAATATTATGAGTTCAGTAGAAATTGAATTGTAATTATAAAAAAAATGGCAACAATAATATTTGTTATGTAGTTTTTAGGGATGTGTGTACGGCGCGAGATTTTTGTTTTATTTTTGTTTTGTATAATTTTATAATACTAACACTATAAGCGCAGTGCTACCAGTATTAATGAAAAATTAGGACAGTGAAGCTGCGTGGGTCAGCTAGGTAATGTAATAAAAACAATATTTTACTAATTTTCTTTATTTTCTTCATCACTGTAATAATATTCTGACGTGTCATCATTGGAGTTACCCACATTAATAACAATCGGTTCTACCACAGAGTCTGTTGCCCTATCCAATATTCCATCTAGACTCTTCATTTTTTCTTCTTCTTTTAAAACATGCGCGCCAAACTATCTTACAGCATTACCTTAACATCTTCCATTTTAAATGTTTTATTATTTCTACCCACGTACTTAACCCTTTACTTGTGCCCATATCAGTTCTATTGGGTTTAGCTCGCTCAGTGTGTGGGAAGGCGCAAAACTGTAATATTTTATGATGCCGCTAACTCGTCAATGTACATTTTTTTAAATTTCTGTTTATCTATTTTAGCGACTAGTTCCGCTTTAATTTCCGTCTCATTAAATTCGTCTTATTAAATTGAATTTCTTTATCGCGCAACCAGTTTTGTATGGTTTCCTTTCGCCAATTCATGTTAGGAACCTTCTCTATTTGACGCGAATGATAGGGCGCGTTGTCCAATACTATGACTGAACCAGAAGGAATTTTCAGCAAATTGTTTTCAAACCACTTCACAAAACTGTGAGCATCCATCTCACCGTGGTAATCTCCTTCAGCTTTCTGTGCTTGTAATATCCATTCTCCTTCCTACCTTCAACAAATCCGTCTTCGTTTCCAATATGGGTTATAATTAACCGTTTACCTTTCTGCGGATTTTCAGCCCACAAGAGAGTCCTCTTAAAAAAACATCTCTACTGGATGTTAGACTATCGTTGACCCATACATTGTTTTTTTTCTACCTACATTCTAAATTTTATCATAATACCGCCCCACGTGTTTTATGACCACCGAGATTCCGAATACACCAAATGTTAATTACCTGTAACCGAGTTTGCCCATTGTTTTCTTAGTGCCGTCTAATCCTTTCAACCATTATACAATAGGTACATAATATGTACATGACCAAAAATATAATTTTTGGACGGTAGGAAAACATTTCAATGTATCTATTATATGAACACATTATTGTTAGATTTTTAGTTAGGGAACCTATGTGTTTTGGATATATATTTTGATACTAGCAGTCCCGCACAGTTCCGCCCGCGCTCTTTTCACGTTTTTAGATGCCCGCATAGGCTTATTATGTAATACGTATTACACATTTTTAATAGTATTAGATACATAGGTACTCGTCTTATACATAACCTCCTTTTTGAAGTCTGTTACAAAACGGGGCCTATCTTTTACTTGCCCTCTGAAGCACGGAGACGCTTAGAATGTAATTAAATGGTCAGTCTATGTAATGACCTTGCCTTATGTTGCTTAACCTTATAAAAAATATCCTATGTCTGTCTCCTGGTTCTAAGCTACCTCCCCACCAATTTTCAGCCAAATCGGTTCAGCCGTTCTTTAGTTATCAATAGTGTAACTAACACGACTTTCTTATATACATAGATATGTATTTTAATAATGGGACTTTTTGTCTGAATGGGCGATTATTATTAATGTTTATTTTATTAAATATTTATTACTCTTTTTCCACTTCCACGTGTTGGTGATGCTTTACACAAATCGTCGTTACGAGTAACGGTTAACTGTAATCGATTATGATTCGTTAAGTGTCTACGATACCACATCACTAGTTAGTTCGTCAATTCATAGACAATTCCAATGTTAGTAAACATTGGAACTTCGAATGAAAAATAGTATACATGTCCATTCATCAGAATGTTTACCTAATTGTAGTAGATGCGTACTCCAAATGGCTGGAATGCGTTCACATGAACCGTGGCACTTCGACCAATGAGCTCATTTTAAAACTCAAGGAAATGTTTTCTAGATTTGGCGTTCCCAATATTATTGTATCCGATAACGATGTAAAAATATGTTCTTCGGAATTTCACAAGTTCTGTAGCGTCAATGGTATCGATTACCTCAATTCACCCGTATACCACCCCGCTAGCAACGGCCAAGCCGAAAACTCTGTTAAAACTTGTAAAAATATGATTAAAAGCATCATAACTGAAGGGAGTTATCCGAAAATGTTAAATGAAATATTACTAAGTTTTTTGTTTGATTATAGGAATAGTGTACATTGTGCGACAGGCGTCACTCCGGCCATGTTGATGTTAGGCCGTAATTTAAGATGTAGGTTGGATTTAATTTTACCACCTAACAAAATAACTTGTAAGCAACATAACCAATCAGATTTGAAGCGTAACAGACATTTTCAAATAGGTGAAAGTGTATGGTCTAAATGGTTTATTGCGAGAAAAGGCGTCTGGCGAATCGGTGTTATTAAAAAAGTACTGGGAACGCGTTTATTTGAAGTGTATTTTAAGGATTATGATGCTCATTGTACCAGACATCTGGATCAAATACGGAAACTTGCCGACTCATCTATTAGTAAAGATGTAAATACGGAAATATACGAACCGCCATTCAACGGGCCGCTACCGCTGCAGCCAAACCCCTTGCAGTACGAGCCCCAAAGCGCTGGGAGCCCCGCGGCAGCATCTGTACCTGAGCTCATGCCGGCACCGGCAACTCCGCCACCTCCGCCACAGTTAGAGGAGGAGAGGGAAGTGCCGCACGCGGATGTTGATAGTAGTAGTAGTGTTACCATACCGCTACGGGGGCCGGCTGACGCGGATCACGCGGACCAATGGATGGACGCTTCTGAAGAGGTGGGACAGAACGATCCCGGACCAAACGATTTACATTCTGAACAAACAATTGTAAATAATCCAAGTAGTGAACCAGGTATGGTCGGACGTTCTGTGCGGCCTAAGAAACCTGTTAATTATAAGAAGTTCTTTTAAGTACTTATAGGTTTATTTATATTTTATATACATGTTGACTTGTTGCAGGTTCCCTAATTAATGTTGGAGGGATGATGTATATGTAGGTACATGTAATTGTATTACCGGTGTCACCGACAGTAATAAACTATCTTCTGAGCAGTACGGTCGTTTCATTCGCCTACATATTCTCCACCTTAACGCTGTCCCCGTTTCGCATTTTAATTAAAAATGAGTCACTGGACACAGTCGATGTTAGGAAGTCGTAGAATTTTTGATAATTTTTAACTTGTTCTACGATTATAGGAGGTGGCTGGGGAGCCTTTTTCACTTTCGGTGTCTTTTTTTCTATCTCGCTGGAGGTGGCTCCTTGTTGTTGCGGTGGTGAAAGTGATTGGTTCAGCTTCCTTTTCTTTCGGCTTTGCCGACGAATCCACTCGGTTTCCTTTACTAGCTCCTCTTCATCGGTCTCATATTGGACTTGTTCTGAGGCTTTCTCGGTAATCGTGGTATCTTCGGCTGGAGACACATTCTTTTTCTCCTGGTAGTGCTCCAGTTGCCGCTGAAGCGCTTCAATTTGGCAATGTAAATCTTTTACTAAACTTTGCAGTTTCTTACATTCGGCTTGTTCCTCAACGAAACGTTCATATAAAAGATGTTCGGTTTCCGTTTGAAGCCTTACTGTATTTTGCGAAGCCATTTTTATTCAAATAATAAAATATAACTTCGACTTAAAACTATTTACACATATTGTTGTGATTCACGGCACATGTAGAAATCTGGGTCATCGCGGCGACCGGTTACGATAACTCGCGACAGTGTTTTTGCTGCGTCAGCGCTTTGCCCGAGAACGGACTAGAGCAAGGGCAACGCAGCCGTTCTTCGCGGATGCTGAACAAACACTGTAATGTGAACAAACACTGTAAATGGTGAAGATGGATTTAAATTATCTAGTATGCGGAATCCGGTGATACAGCTGATAAAAATAAAATGTGCGTGCGTGCGAACGACACTGAACGACACTGAACGACACTGAACGACACTGAACGACACTGAACGACACTGAACGACACTGAACGACACTGAACGACACTGAACGACACTGAACGACACTGAACGACACTGAACGACACTGAACGACACTGAACGACACTGAACAACAATGAACGACACTGAACGACACTGAACGACACTGAACGACACTGAACGACACTGAAATGACACTGAACGACACTGAACGACACTGAAATGACACTGAACGACACTCAGCGATACTGAAATGACACTGAACGATACTGAACGACGCTGAATGACACTAAACGGACACTGGACGACACTGAACGACACTGAACGACGCTAAAATGACACTGAATGACACTAAACGACACTGAACGACACTGAACGACACTGAAATGACACTGAACGACGCTAAATGACACTGAACGACATTGAAATGTCACTGAACGACACTGAACGACACTGAACGACACTGAACGACACTGAACAACAATGAACGACACTGAACGACACTGAACGACACTGAACGACACTGAACGACACTGAACGACACTGAAATGACACTGAACGACACTGAACGACACTGAACGACACTGAAATGACACTGAACGACACTCAGCGATACTGAAATGACACTGAACGATACTGAACGACGCTGAATGACACTAAACGGACACTGGACGACACTGAACGACACTGAACGACGCTAAAATGACACTGAATGACACTAAACGACACTGAACGACACTGAACGACACTGAAATGACACTGAACGACGCTAAATGACACTGAACGACATTGAAATGACACTGAACGACGCTGAACGACACTGAAAGACACTGAAATGACACTGGACGATACTGAACGACACTAAACGACACTGCACGACGCTGAACGACGCTGAACGACACGGAAATAACACTGAACGACACTGAAGGACGAACGACTTGTGTTTTACTGATTTATTCATCACCCACTCGCATCTAACAGCTATCTTCAAGATAATCAGCTATTTATGATCACAAGATAGTATCTTGTGATCATAGATTATACCTTTAAGCTGTACACCCGTGATCACGTAGCTTTCAGCACAGCTGTGGTTCAATGCGTTGAAGATAACTTAATAGGTATACATTCAAATAATCATAAGTTACTTATTTATAGTATTGTAGGTATTTAATCGCTAATAGTGTAAATAAACGTCACGTAGTAACTACACACATCAAAAGTGTCTAGGGATCAAGCATTTTTAAGCGGATTTCTTGAGATTGAGATGTGGCTTTGTAATAAATTTATGATTTTATAAATTTACTAGCGACCCGCCCCGGCTTCGCACGGGTGTAAAAAAAATGTGCGTGCGTGGAGTCCCTCCGCGCGGAAGAAGTGAAACTTCATTCTAGCTCTGTCTCATTATATTCCCCTCCCCAGGAGCGCTGAACGGTCAGTCCCGGTCAGTCTCGCTTAGTTCCGCTCAGTCCCGGTCAGTCCCGCTCCGTCCCGCTCAGTCCCGGTCAGTCCCGCTCAGTCCCGGTCAGTCCCGGTCTGTCCCGCTCAGTCCCGGTCAGTCCCGGTCAGTCCCGTTCAGTCCCGGTCAGTCCCTCTCAGTCCCGGTCAGTCCCGGTCAGTCCCGCTCAATCCCGCTCAGTCGCGCTCAGTCCCGCTCAGTCCCGCTACCACACCGTACCACACCGCACCACAGCTCTGTCTCATTATATTCCCCTCCCCAGGAGCGCTGAACGGTCAGTCCCGGTCAGTCTCGCTTAGTCCCGCTCAATCCCGGTCAGTCCCGCTCCGTCCCGCTCAGTCCCGGTCAGTCCCACTCAGTCCCGCTCAGTCCCGCTCAGTCCCGGTCAGTCCCGCTCAGTCCCGGTCAGTCCCGGTCTGTCCCGCTCAGTCCCGGTCAGTCCCGGTCAGTCGCGGTCAGTCGCGGTCAGTCGCGGTCAGTCGCGGTCAGTCGCGGTCAGTCCCGCTCAGTCCCGTTCAGTCCCGGTCAGTCCCGCTCAATCCCGCTCAGTCGCGCTCAGTCCCGCTCAGTCCCGCTACCACACCGTACCACACCGCACCACACCGTACCACACCGTACCACACCGCACCACACCGCACCACACCGCACCACACCGCACCACACCGCACCACACCGCACCACACCGCACCACACCGCACCACACCGCACCACACCGCACCACACCGCACCACACCGCACCACACCGCACCACACCGCACCACACCGCACCACACCGCACCACACCGCACCACACCGCACCACACCGCACCACACCGCACCACACCGCACCACACCGCACCACACCGCACCACACCGCACCACACCGCACCACACCGCACCACACCGCACCACACCGCACCACACCGCACCACACCGAACCACACCGCACAACACCGAACCACTCACACACACTCACACACATAAGAACCCCTTCTTGGGCTATCCGGTGGGATCTGCAGCATGATACCCTCAGTGGCTTGCCTTTGACCCCGCCACCGGGGGGCACAATAAAGCCACCCGGGAACCTGTCACCGTGCTCACGGTTACAGGGTTCACGCACGGGGGAAGCCTTCAATAGGTCCCCGGGACCTTATTGGCAGTCAACCGGGTTATGTAGGATTCTTATACACTAAACCCCCAACGGCCGTTAAATCAGTACATAAGAAGGAGACCAGGGCTATCCGCTGGGATCTGCACCAAGATCCCACAGTGGCTTGCCTTTGAGCTCGATACCGGGGGGCACAATAAAGCCACCCGGGAAACTATCATCGTGCTCAAAGATACGGGGATCGCGGGGAAACTTCCAATAGGCCCCCAGGATCCTGCGGGTGATCGACTGCGGTATGTGTCCCCCACAGCTGTCCACAGAAAAGAGGAGGGCTGCACCGTGTACCCCTTAGTGCAAACCGCTGTCGGGGGCGCATTATAACCCCCCGGGAATCTGTCACCGTTGTCACAGTTAAGGGGGTGGCGGGGGAAACATCCAATATGTCCACGGGATCCCGTGGGGAAGTCAATCTGGGTATTTGGGATTTTTACCCACTAAAACTCCCGTGGCTATCACATCGGCACATGAGAGGGAAACCTGGGTTCTCGGGTGGGATCTGCACCAGGTGTCCCTCAGTGCCTGGCCTTTAAGTCCGCCGCCGGGGGGCAAGCATATTATATCCCAGATTTACCGTATATTATATGGAACGAATGATATATAGAATGTCTAGTACGTACTTGATTGTTAAGTATGTAGGTACCTCTTTAGGTTTAGTCAACGTAAGCTAATTAAATTTATTTACTTAGATAAAACTTCTAAATAAATTCAGTAAAAAACCTTCAGAGAAAATATGTATAATATATAAATCAAAAATAAAATGATTAAAAGTACACAAAAAAAATCCCAAAGAGAGATTTGATCCCGGACCCTGCTGTGCTTAGAAGACGCTTCCGTAACCTCCAGACCACGGCTACTCTCTATTATTCGAATTACTTGATCATATTCTTGTTATATGTCTGCTCAGTCCCTAATGCATATAGCGTGATATTTTACCTTAGATCCAATTGTACAAAAATTAAGTTTCCACTAATAACTAAATCATAACATTAGAGAGAAACTAACCACGTATGCATGATTTTAAATTTTAAAAAATCATTAAATATAAGAAATATATTAGAGATAAAAAGTGCCGGAGTCAATATGAGTTAAATATTTAAAACATCGAATCTTAATATAAATAAAAAAATCAAAAACAAAGTTTAATAATACAAAAAAAAAACCGCTCAGAGGTAGCGAACCCGGACAGTCCATACTTAGAGGACGCTTCCGTAACCACTTGGCCAAGGAACTTTTATTTTATAGTTCGAATTATTGTATCTTATTGTTGTAATATATTTGTACCGCCATCGGTTGAGTAATAATACTTCTTTTTTACCCTGTAAAGGGATAAATTATGAAAAATATGAATTACTAATTCAATTAATTTTCTTAACGAATGTCTGTGCAAAATTTCAAGTCAATAGGACCAAGGAATCGCGTTCTCCCATACAAACTTTGCCCCCCTGTTTCACCCCCTTAGAGATTGAATTTCACAAAAACCCGTCTTAGTGAGCACCTTTGTCCTAAAAGGAACCCCCATGCAAAATTTGAGACTTCTAGCACTTGTAGTTTCTGAGATTTCATGATGAGTGGGTTTTTGCTTACTCTTTTATATAATAAGATATGGATCCTTTTTGGTGCATTTCATAATTTGAATCAGGAACTGTGAATCAAATTCGAGTAAAAGATGAAAATCAGCTGTCAATATTTTCCCTATAAAAACATACAACGCATTGAAGACATTATTAGTGCTACTGTTTCCCTACTACTGATTAAAACCAACGTTATTATGGAGCGGCGACGTCATTTAAGCAGGGAAGAAATGCTCAGAGCCGTGGGAATGATAGAAGCTGGTTCCCGGCAACGTACTGTGGCTTTAGCTCTGAATACAAGTCAGAGTGTTATCAGTCGACTTTGGACACGTTACCGAAGCACTGGTACCGTGGCTGAGCGCCATGGAGGACGGTATCGCTGCACCACACGGAGACAAGACCGATATATTCAAATCTTAACTCGAAGAGCTCCAACAATAACTGCCATGATGTTAGCCGTGAGGCTTCATCACTCTTCAGGGAACTTAATTAGCGACCAAACAGTCAGAAACCGCTTGCATGAAGTGAACCTTCATTCCCGAAGACCGCTACGGGTACCACCTATAGCAATGCACAATCGTAGGATTCGATATCAATGGGCTCTTGAACACAGAAATTGGGCAGAAGAACAATGGCGTTTCGTGTGCTTTTCTGATGAGTCTCGTTTTGGTATGAGACCGGATACAAGACGTATACGACACTGGAGAACCCCTGGACGCCAACAGCGATTAAAATCCTGCCAGGAAGTCCATCCTTATAGTGGTGGAACCATCATGGTATGGGCGGGTATTTGGATCGGCGGAAGAACTGAGTTGATTTGGATCAGAGGCAACCTCAACGCTCAAATTTATGCTGAGACGATTGTATCAGACGTCATCGTTCCTCTACAAGTGCAAATCGGTCCCTTATTTCAGTTAATGCATGATAATGCACGACCGCACACCGCAAGAGTTGTAAGACAGACTCTCGCCGCAGCTAACATCAATGTCCTGCCCTGGCCTGCTCAGTCGCCAGACTTGAACCCGATTGAGCATGCATGGGATATGCTACAGAGAAGAGCTCTGCCGAATATGGAGGGTATCCAGTCGCAAGAAGACCTTTTTTTGTTGTTGCAACGAACATGGGCGGCCATTCCACAGCGTGATTTGGATGAACTCATTTTGAGTATGCCAAACCGATGTTCTTGTGTTGTTAGTGTTCGCGGTAGAAACACGGATTATTAATTGTTTAAGTTACCCAATAAAATTTTAAAGAAAACTGTTATTTCAGTCTTTTTTTCGAACTTTTGTGTTAGTGGTTCAAATGTCAAAAATCCCTTTAATAGGAAAATGGCAAATTTCTTTATTAATGCAAAGGTGACTTGGTTTATCGTTACTGTGACAAACGAAAACACTTTATTTGATGAATCCTTAAAGAAAATTTTAATTAATATCAATCAGGAGAAAAGTTATTGCAAAAATATATGTTGATCCCTAGACACTTTTGATGTGTGTATGTAGTATTTAAGAAATATACATGAATACGAATTGATAACCTCTTCTAGAAGTTGGATGATACAGTGCTTTCAACTCCACAACACAGAAATGTTGACACACTGCTGTTTAGCAGTAAAAATCTGACACTACAGCCTACCTACCCAAACGGATCCTTTCTCAGGGTTCCTACTAATCACCTAACTGCAACGGATCTACCACTTACAACGGTACATTAAATAGTATATTTTTGTAGTTTTTGCCAGACTGTCCCAGAAGGAGGGTTATATTGTTTGAGAGTATGTATGTATGTAAATACGTATGTAGGTGAGTGTATTTATGTAACTATGTCTATTTTTTTGGTACGCCCTAAATTTTAACAATTTACGATGAAGGGATTTTGACCCTTAATATGTCTTTAGACTCGTCTCAGTTGTGGGAGTGACATAGACTATATATTTTTTCAAAAAAAGTTAATATGGCGGTCGTCAGTCGCCATTTTGTATTTTTTTTTACTTCCAAAAACATCAATATGAGTATCAAATAAAAGGTGCTAACGAGACGAGTTCAAATATACAACGTGTTACAAAATACCCCGTAAAAAATAAATAATTATATTTTAATTATATTTTTTACGGGGTATTCTGTAACAGGTTGTGGCGGGTTAAGGAGTTTAAAAATTTTCCTAAAGCAATTTTCTAGTGGACTGTAAATATAAATATATAATTATATATTAAAAACGCGGACAAAAGAAACTATACTACATTCGCAGCATACTGGATTGCAAGGACAAGGAAGTTAGCAACTGCAGGGAACACAAAAGGAATAAATCGCAGCTGCTGCAAGGAAAGGTGCGCCCTAC
The DNA here is from genome assembly GCA_911728495.1 of Furcula furcula. NCBI lineage: Eukaryota > Metazoa > Arthropoda > Insecta > Lepidoptera > Notodontidae > Furcula > Furcula furcula. The sequence goes on from OU452248.1 coordinate 22,447,377, forward strand.
CTTGAACGGCTGCGATGCGATGATGGCGGCGTCCTCTGCTGCTCCACAAATTAGATAGTTGTATCTGCTGCTATTGTCTCTGGCACTTCTTTTGCTTTTAACGAGGGCGGAATTAATTATTATAATGTATTATTTTTAAATAATATCGCGATCACGCCATAAGAAAATATTTGACGGCGGCGGTGACAAATTCACGTCACATTTTCTTCTTTTTTCTATATAAGGCGCACTAGGGAAAGGATGAAGGATAAGGAAATCCAGCCTGCTACAAGTGCATTTTGGTAAATAATAAGTTTTCAATAACGAGATCCAACATCCCCCCGGCCTTGAAGGAATCCCTTCAAAAAATATAGACTAATAAAATCTATATTAAATTGACTATATCAGTCTTCAATTAAAATAAATAACAAAAAACTGGTTGGTTACCACCGCTTACAACCTGTGTGTCGCTAACATAAATTACTAAACTTAAATAATAAATAAAATAATTAGTAAAAATGCTACTGCGTTGGTAACGGGCACAACCGTACTATAGGTCGCTCGTAGGTACCACAATTAGTTTGCACTTCTGCAACACGAGCAATTCCATCTTTACCAGGAAATAATCGTGTTATAACTCCCAATGGCCATTGCAGAGGAGGCGCATTATCAACATTAATTATGACAATCGTACCTACAGCTACAGGGTTGGAAAGAGTGTTCCATTTTTCCCGCATTTGTAAGTTATGAAGATATTCAGAACGAAACCTCTTCCAAAAAGACTGGACAATCGAGTCCATCAAAGAAAACCTAGACAGTAAATTAGCTCTCTCATTGGTTACATCCGCTGCTGGTAAGAATGCCAAAGGAGCGGTATGTAAAAAATGTGAAGGAGTAAGAGCTGTGGGTTCTGATGGATCTGAACTTAGGAGATAAAGTGGCCTGCTATTAAGAACACATTCTATCTGATTAAGAATCGTAAGCATCTCCTCATAAGTAAGGATTTGTTTACCTATAACTCGAAAAAGTAAAGCCTTGGCACTTTTTATATTTGCCTCCCAGATCCCTCCAAAATGTGAGGCGGTGGGAGGATTAAAACGCCAAATAATGCGGTTTTTAGTAAGCTCATTTTGAAAAGTTTTATAATAATCATCAGACTTTAAGAAGTCATGCAACTCGTTTAAATACGATTTTGAAGCTATGAAGTTTTTTCCGTTGTCGCTATATAAAAATTTACATGGACCACGTCTTGACAAAAAACGTTTAAACGCGTCTAAAAATGTGGCAGAGCTTAAATCAGAAGCTAATTCGATGTGAACAGCTTTCGTCACCAGACATATAAAAAGACAAAGATATGCCTTTTGACTGCGATTCCCACGCTTCCTAGCCATTGTAATATACAAAGGGCCAGCATAATCTACCCCTGTATGAGTAAATGCGTTGCATTGTTCTAAACGGCACTCAGGTAAATCAGACATTATAGGGAAAGTTGGCCTTGGGTTCATACGAAAGCAAGTATTGCATTTATGTATTCGTTGTTTTACAATGCGTCTGGCCGACAGAATCCAGAACCTTTGCCTTATTATTGAGAGCAATAATTGAGGCCCAGCATGTAAATAAGTGCGGTGATAATAATCAACTAAAAGATCAATCACATGTCCCTTTCTCGGCAAGAGAGCAGGATGCTTATGAGAATACTTAAGTGAAGAATAACTTAAACGTCCTCCAACTCTTAATAAGTTATCGGAAGATATGAATGGACTAAGCTTACGCAAAGCGGATGTAACAGCTTTCCCAGTTTGTAAATTCTTAATGTCGTTAGAAAAATAAAAATGCTGGATATGTTTTATTAAATATATCTCAGCGGTATTTAAATCATTAGCGGTAATTACATCGTTGCGAGGCAGTTGTTTCAAAAATCTTAAAACATAAACCACACAATGGAGCAGTTTACTCCATGAAGAGCACCTATCACTCAACAATAATATTGGATCTTCCTTTACACTAGCGGTTACACAAGTGACAATTTTTGATTCTAGTGGTGCTACCGAACTTGGAGAGAAAGTTGAAATAGGCCATTCGCTAATAGGTAGAGTGCACCATGAAGGGCCATTGAACCATAGATGATGGTCCTTTAATTGGGAAGGCAAAAGGCCTCTCGACAAAGCATCTGCGGGGTTTTGCACACCCGGAATATAATATAAATTTTCAGGGTCAATATAAGATTGACATTGTGCTATTCTGTTAGCAACAAATGTGTTAAATCTGTGCGGAGATGATTTCACCCAACACAGTGCGACTTCAGAGTCAGAAAAAGCATAAATACTATCAACAGGATATCGTTGCGATAATGTGTCACACACCATACGCAATAACTTCGTCATAAGAACGATACCACACAGTTCCAATCGAGCAACTGTGACAGTTTTAATTGGAGCAACGCGTGATTTTGAGCAAATAAGACGAACGATTGGTTCTCGATCACCTATAGTAACATGAGTATAAATGACGCATCCATACGCCTTCTCACTGGCGTCAGAAAATGCTATCAACGACAATTTACAACCAGGTTCAATTCCCATATGTCGCGGGAAGTCTAATTCAGATATTAGATGCAACTCACTAATAAAGTGATGCCATAAGCTTAAAATATGCGGGGGAGGTATGTCATCCCATCCCAATTTGAGAAGCCATAGCTCTTTGATTAATAATTTGGAATATAAAATTACGGGACCAACCAAACCTAAGACGTCATAAAGACGGGCAGTAGCCGATAAAATTGCACGCTTTGTGCCTACTGGTTGAGGAGGTGAAGTGGAGAAAACAAATTTATCAAAAGCAGGAAGCCAACGTAGACCTAAAATCTTTAAGCCACTGTCACTGTCAAAAGAGATTGACTCAGACTTACGTTGAGACACTGGTATGTGTTCTAGAAATTCTGAAGAATTGCTAGCCCACTTCGCCAACTCAAACCCCCCGGCCTTAAGCATATGGATGAGCTGATAGGCTATATCAGCCGCCAAAGATACAGAAGATGCCGAAGAACATACATCATCCATGTACGTATCCCTTTCCAACACATCCACGGCAAGTGGGTATTTGGGACCCTCATCCTTAGCCAACATTCGCAAAGTTCTCATCGCTAAAAAGGGTGAAGAACATAAACCAAACGTGACTCTATTATATTCGAAAGTATCTAGCGGTTCATCGGAAGAGAACCGGTACAAAATTCTTTGATATCTGCGGTATGCAGCATGTACTTCAATACATAAGTACATCTGCCGTATGTCAGCAAAAAATGCTACACTAAACATACGAACATTAAGAAGAATACGGAATATATCAGCCTGAAGATTACAACCAGTATGTAAGATATCGTTTAAAGAAACCCCAGCATCCGTTTTGGCACTACCATCGAGCACAATACGTAACTTCGTAGTGTCTTTATCTTCGCGGATAACAGGATGGTGCGGTAGATAAAAACCTGGCTGTATGCACTCCTCTGGTGGAGTACGCGAAATTATACCCTTATCCAGATAGTCACGAATGACATCATTATATCGAGTGCGTAACTCAGGTGACTTGTCTAGCTTATTTTCCAGAGACAAGTACCTCTTCTTAGCTGTAATGTAAGAGTTACCTAATTTATCAGGACTTTCTTTAAAAGGCAACACTACAGAATAACTGCCAGTGCTATTGCGGGTAGTTGTGGAAATAAAAATATTTTCACATTCTTCCTCTTCAGGACTTAAAAATTTATTAGCGGGTAATTCCTCAAGGGTCCAAAATTTTTCTAAAACTTTGTCAAGCGAGTCTTGAGTGAATGAACAAAAAGTGCGGGATAAGTTGGGTGTCATAACAACAGGCGTATTACCCATTACGATATACCCTAATGTAGTTTCAATAGCGGAAGGCATATTATTATTACGCATAATGCGATCAAATAATAAAATTTGACAGTAAATATTTACTCCCAACAATACTTCAATCGGTCCAGGTATGCCATAGGAATCGTCACTGAGTGGAATATTTTTCAAGTAATCTAAGCTTGAAGTATCAACGTAAGAGTCTGGCAAGTGTGTTGTAATATTGTCCACTACTAACGGTTTGATAGAATACACAGTGGAGTTACCAAAACGCGAGCTAAATTTGATATCAGTTACGCCAAGAATACGCTGTGAACTTCCACCGATACCCTGTACTTCAGTAAACCGGTTTTGTGTCGATACTTGAAGGGATAAACGCTTACAACAAGCAGATGCAATATAATCGCTTTGCGAACCTGGGTCAATCAAACATCTTACAATATGATGCTGGTTATTGTTATCAATAATAATTATTTTTGCGGTTCCTAATAAAGTAGTAGATAAAGAACGATCAGAATGATCGCGAGAAACATTACACACAGAAGTGTGTATAGCGGTAGGTGCAACATTCACTTGATTGACCTTATTCTTATTAGACATAGAGTCGCTATTTGCAGGTGTTGCGGATATATGATCCGATTGAGATACACCGCGAGTCACATGTAGAGGTGGAGCGGACACACTTCTATTGGAAGTGCAATTATTAAAATTATTTAATTCACCAAAATGTAATAATGAATGGTGTTTAGCGGAACAGTGGGAACAATATTTTTGCGAAGTGCATTTAAAAGTTCTATGTTTGCAACTTAAACAATTATTACAAAATGAATTCTTTTTTACGTAAATAAACCTATCATATGGTGTTTTTGACATAAAGACAGGACACTGATACAGATGCTCATGAGCGCTATTCTTGCACAGGGTACAAGAAACTTTATTCACTTTATTTGTAAGGTTAACATCAGTGTTAATAAAAGACTTAGTTGGTTTTGGCGTTGGAACTTTATTACGTGATTTATCGAAATCTGGAACTGAAAATCTTTGCCCAATAGAACGAGACATAATCTTGCTTTGCTCTTTTACAAATTCAATTAGATTAGCGTATGATGGAATTTTTTGCTTACGATATATTGTTTCAAATAATTTGATCGTATTTAAATCCAATTTTTGTAACGCAAGGTGTAAGAATATAAAATCCGATAAATCAGTAATTTTTAGTTGTTTAAGTGCTTCTACAGACGAATTAAAATTATTAATGAAACTTTCAAAAGCTGAAGCACTGTTAATATTCAGCGGTTTAAATTCAAACAACTGGTTTAAATAACTACCAGCCAATACGCGAGGGTCATCATATTTATCAATAAGTGCATTCCAAATTATATTATAATTCTCGGCGGTTGGTGGCAAACCAGCGCACACAGACTTTGCGCTGTCAGTCAACTTGCCAACTAAATAGTAAACACGATCACCATCAGTTAAATCCGCATTGTCATGTATAACACTTTTAAATTGCTGGTAGAATAGTGGCCAATTGCGAGCGTTTCCATTAAATGACATCAACTCAATCGGAGGCAACTTAGGCTTGGATTTCGATGCTGAAGAAAAGTTTTGATTGTGACTTTTATTACTAGCGGCGTCTACTTGTGACATAACTCGCTTTATGTAACAGTACATTTCTTCAAATGAAAGCCATGCCTGATAATCAATTTTATCCTCTGGGTTTATTTGCAATTTAAATGTGTTATATTTATCTGTCGCTTGTTCGAACTCACTACGCAAAGTATCAATATTACTCACATTACACAGGAAAACTTCACGTTGGGATTCATTGGTAGCAGCAGACTTAGATAAATCATATATAGACTGCAGCCTGGCAAATAATACATCGCGCTTAGAGCGCAGGATAGTCAACTGGACATGATCCTCGTTAGATATTTCAAACTCTTCCTCACTATCTGCCTTCTTACCCTTCCCCATTATTAATATTTAGTTAATTAAAAATGGGTACACAAATAAAATATATTTTATGTCACTGTTAAATCAGTCATAAAACACCGTTGAACTATAACAATGTTCAATCAGTTGGTAAATACAAGAAATTAAAAATTAAGATAAATATGAATTTTCAAAGGCATGTGTGAAGTTGCCTTAATACATCTGAACGCATATATGATGTAACCTTAATTACTCCGAACGCGTTATAATAAATCCTTTTTGCGAGTATTGAGGGATCGCTCAGGCGTGACCTTAAAACAAAAGCTACACACGCGCACTGCGTTGACAGCTGATGCGGTTGCAATTAATTTTGCACTATAATAAATATATGCGAAATCACTCTCAATAGAAAATATGAATGGGTATAATAGGTAGAATAAGAGTATTCTAATGCGATTATGTAATGGAATGAAACAATTATCAATGCGGGATGCGTAAGAATACGACTTAAAATAATAAATTTGATAATTATTTCAATACCAATTACGTTAAATTATACGTATATAGACATAGTACGTAAGTTGTAAGCGGTGGCTAAGAATAACCATATCATTTGCTTTACTATAATAGTATAAGCACAAATTATATTCGGAAAAATCTAAGATTCATTATCAGGGCCGAAGTGACCAAAAAAGTGGCGGGTTAAGGAGTTTAAAAATTTTCCTAAAGCAATTTTCTAGTGGACTGTAAATATAAATATATAATTATATATTAAAAACGCGGACAAAAGAAACTATACTACATTCGCAGCATACTGGATTGCAAGGACAAGGAAGTTAGCAACTGCAGGGAACACAAAAGGAATAAATCGCAGCTGCTGCAAGGAAAGGTGCGCCCTACCTTGAACGGCTGCGATGCGATGATGGCGGCGTCCTCTGCTGCTCCACAAATTAGATAGTTGTATCTGCTGCTATTGTCTCTGGCACTTCTTTTGCTTTTAACGAGGGCGGAATTAATTATTATAATGTATTATTTTTAAATAATATCGCGATCACGCCATAAGAAAATATTTGACGGCGGCGGTGACAAATTCACGTCACATTTTCTTCTTTTTTCTATATAAGGCGCACTAGGGAAAGGATGAAGGATAAGGAAATCCAGCCTGCTACAAGTGCATTTTGGTAAATAATAAGTTTTCAATAACGAGATCCAACAGGTTGTATAATACATGTATATATGTAATATGGATGTATAATGAAATTTAAGTCCATTTTGTTTGTTCGCAGTCGGATATTTTATGCTTTTCTAATTTATGCTTGTTTAGGAAGTTATTGCTATGACTAACTATACGTAAATTACATAAATACACCACATCAAATCCCTTTCAAGACTCGATTCAACTAGCCCGTCAATGTAGGATTGACGGGACTAATCACTGAACAGATAACGATGTTTCTGATGTTATGAATGTTCCCATAATTAGCTGCATGCGAAATCCCGTAATCCGTATTTGGGTATTTCGAGGGATTATGTTTCAGTCCTTTTCAAAGGGTAATTTCATCCGGTAACGAGTTACGTTAGAAAGGTGATGCAAAAAGTGTTTCTTGCCGGATTTTTTCAGTAGAGGCCGCGTTGTGATCCGGTGGTAGTTGTAAAATAGATTAATTTATTAGTAAAACAAAGTTTATTGTTTAATTCATTGAAAAATCTCTCTTCTGGGGCCTCAAATTGTCTCCTTTTTAGAGTTCCGTACCTAAAGGGTAAAAAAGGAATCATAACAGAATATTGAAGTACTTTTTGTATAAAGTATATTAATAGATATATATTATACGTACATATACACCACGCTCAGGCATAAAATAATATACATATATTGGTATATTATACATATACTAATTATCCGATAGCGTGCAGTAGCACAGTGCGTTCGACAATTGCCAGTCGAAATGACAGCGCCGCGGCCCTGCCGGCAATTAAATCAATTTTGGTTGAATGTAGGTGTGTAAGGTGTAATGGGCAGTCAGTGTTTCCTTCAAAGTTTATATCGCTTTAAGCTATCGGTAATTATATCAATCCTGACGACCTAATGATTAGACACCCTGGCTGTTACCCAATAGGTCGTAGGTTCGATTCTCACCAAGTGTCTGGGTGTTATTTATCTATTTAAATATGTATTTACAAAAAAGAAAGTGTATATAAGTATTAGTATCAGTTATCTGGTTTATATAGTACAGGCTCTGCCTCGTTTGGGATCAGATGACCGTGTTTGGAATTGTCCTAGAATATTACATTATTAATCTTTCTCATAGTGGCTGATAACGCGCAAACGAGCCATAATTAACTTATTTCATAACAAAAACCGTCAAAGGCGATTTTGACTCGAGCATCGAGGGTTACGTATCTTTTTTGGACGTGTAAAAGATTGGTTGCGGCAAATCGACGTGTCTCTTTCTTCCATCATATAGGTATATGAATATTCCTGTCTACTTTCATACTCGTACCTATTCGTAATCGTCGTGATGTGCGCCAGATCAAGCCCGAGAGACAGGGGTTGACTATGACCAAAGATAGTTCGTTATTTTATCGGTAGCAAAAAGATCAAAACGCATGATTAAGTTTGTTTGTTAACATTTTTTGGACATTTCTTAAAAAAACTATGCTATGTAGAAACTTCATTTTATTATACCTCTTTAACATGAGATGTGTGGGTTCTCAGGGTTATTAATTAAAGGGGTACACGACAAACGATTGAAAGGTGTATATTATAATGCGCGAGAACAATTACAGGTAGGTAACAAGTATATCTATATCTATCTATACATATTATAAAACAAAGTCCTCCGCCGCGTCTGTCTGTCCCTATGTATGCTTAGATCTTTAAAACTACGCAACGGATTTTGATGCGGTTTTACTTAATAGATCTATATCTATATCTATCTATACATATTATAAATCAAAGTCCTCCGCCGCGTCTGTCTGTCTGTCCGTATGTATGCTTAGATCTTTAAAACTACGCAACGGATTTTGATGCGGTTTTACTTAATAGATAGAGTGATTCAAGAGGAAGGTTTATATGCATACTACATGCATAATATAGTAGAGAAACACTGATAATTTTATTGGTTTCTAATGTGATGTCGTAAATAAACACATTTTTTTGCGCTTACATTACAAACGCTGGCTGAACCCTACGAGATAGATCAAAATAATGTACTACAGTATTGTACACCTTAACAAGGTCTACAAAAAAGATGGTATTATGTTTATCTATTAGGGATAACCCACAATAACCATTTTTTGTCCTTTACTTTTTATGAGAAATAATTAACTACACACATCATGTATTAATAAATTGTTGTTAGCATGAATTTGTTCCTTCTTCAATATAACGTAAACTTTACTAAAATTTACACCACTGACAAAAAAGCTGTGAACATTGTTCATACTTAGATCATATAAAAGTCTAAGTGTTCATACCACTAGGTTAAGGTTAAGCAACATAAGGCAAGTTCATTAAATATATGGGTGAACCAATTTGTATAAAATTTTGTGTGCATATCGGGTAGGTCTGAGAATAGTAGTAGTAGAAAAGTATTCTTTACGACCTTTCATGCCGCTAGGTTAAGCAACGTTAGGCAAGGTCATTACATAGATGGGTGACGGCGGCAACTCCGAAGAGGACGGGGACGGGGTTGCGGGGTTGCCCCGTCCCCCCGTGATCACGGTGTCAGTTTCCGGGGGCTATAATGCGCACTGAGGGGTATTTGGTGCAGATCCCACTGGAGGGCCCAGGTCCCCTTTCTCATATGGCGATGCGACAGCCGCAGGAGTTTAAGTGGGTAAGAATCCCAGATACGATGATGGAGGAGAGGAGAGGAGAGAGGTGCAAGAGAGGAGAGCGAGGGAGAGGGGATTCAAGGACAGGGTGATGTGGTGAGGGATAGGGGGATTAAGGTGGAGCAATGGTGGATTAAGGGGAAGCAAGGTGAGAGAAGAGAGAGGGAGAGGAGGTTCACAGAGGGGACAACGGGGAGAGGAAGTGGGGAGTGTGACGGGGACGAGCGGGAGGGGAAAGAGAGAGGAGAGAGAGACCTTAGAATTAGGTTTTTCTTATAAGAGAGAGAGAGATGGAGAGAGAAAGAAATCAAGGGAGGAAGGAGAAAAGGGGAGCAAAATGTAAAAAAAGCGCGGGCGGAGCTGCGCGGGTCAGCTAGTTCACAATAAAACGAATTAAACAGCTACGCGCGTCGACGCGGCTATGGACTACTTACTTCTTTGTCGCTCGCGCAGAAGATTCGTAACTAGGCGGCGCGGGGTGAGGGGCAAGTCCCTATCCCTTGCCCCGCGCTGGACATGATAGGGCGCAATCCACACAGTATGGATAGAGGTTCGGTTACACCTCTAAAATATGTGTCGATATTTATTACTTTTAATTATTTTAGTTTCATTCCTCTACATACTTCGTTGAAAAGGGGGAAGAGTATTTTTTTTATATTTTAAATAATAAGTAGAAAACTACGAAACATAAACTAAAACAGAAAACTGTTATGAAGTGTGCAAATCAAACTCTTTTTAACCGACTTCACTTTGAAATTTCTACGTCCCGTTTTGGCCCTGATCCCAGAAAAAGTATTTTTCTGTTGTTGTGATGTGTCTTAGCTATATTTAAAACTATTGCAAATTTCAAATCGATAGCATAAGTAGTTGCTGAATTAATTACGGGAGACCATCAGACGAAGTCGCAACATAAGGTTTCCCTTTTAGGTACGGAACTTTAAAAACTATGAGCAAACATGGATGTGACATTAATACAACGTTTGAGTTGACCAGTTAGTTCAGAACTTGAAATTAAACATCTCGAGTGAAGTACTCTCATAAAATGATGAGGATAGTGAAGCATCCTTCATCGCAACTCATTGCTTGTTTACCTACTACGTTTCCGTGAAATAAAACTGAGCTGATACAGAGTCCATAGGTTTGGAATTATTATATCCGCTTATAACTTGTGTTAGAAAGATACGTCTTTCTAAATGAAAGTATTGCTTATGGATTGCTTCATAAATAATATATTTTCATCAAAACACTATGTAAAAAGAACTTTTATATTTGGAACAGATATAACTTTTAGTTGAAACAATATGCTCATAATGCCGTACTTACAAACGTCAGTTATCGTTAATTGTAAATAAACCATTTTTTTAATGCATTTATTTCGACTATTCTGAGAGTAGAAATAAATGCTTTAAAAAAGAATGCTCTGGACGGAATGAATGAATGAATGAAAAGGCTCTGGCCTTTTATGGTTATTTTCCATTTTTAAGTACGAGATAATTAATAATAATATATCTACTCGGGTTATAAAGTACCTTTTAACTGGTTGCGAGTGTCGAATTAATCCGATTTCAACAACTGGATTACATTATTTGTGTGTCGGAAGTTGGCTGCAAGACGCTGCGCAGTAGCTATTTTTGCGTTTTTGTATTGACAACTCACGACTGTAGCTGCGCAATGGCTTGCCAAACCCAACTTCAGACACATAAAAATCCGATGTGAGTACGGTAATAGTTATTAAATCTAATTTATGTTTGTAAGTGCGTCAGTTAGTGTATTTCAGTTGTCAACATCGTCAGGCCAAACAATGCTTTCTATCCAGGGTAAATAGTGTTCGACCCTGGTGTATACACCAGGACTACCCATAAAGCCGCAGGCTTTGCCGTATGACGTCACTCCAATGATGTGGTAAAGACATTTGTGATCATTGATTTGTAGCGGCCCGCCACTGTCGCCCTGAAAATTACCAAATTATAACCTGTATTTCATAGTCTTATGAATTTCAACGGTTTCTGTTAAAAGTTTTAGGTAACAATGTGACAGTTTGAAATTAAGAAGATTATAATTTTATTACGATGAATTACGAAGCGTAGGCCGTCCTTTTATTATGTAGGTAGACTGACGACATTGTGCAAATCGCACGAAACCAGTGCATAATAATAATACCAGCCCTTGTTTATGTCCCACTGCTGGGCACGGGCCTCCCACAAGATGAGGGGGCTTAGGCCATAGTCCACCACGTTGGCCAAGTGCGGGTTGGCGGACTTCACACGTCATTCGAGAGCTAGTTAGGCTTTCTCAGACATTCAGGTTTCCTCCCGATTTTTTCATTCACCGAAAGCTAGTAACAATCGCACAAAGACGATTCGCACATGACTCATTGAAGAAATCAGAGGTGCGAGCCGGGGTTTGAACCTGCGCACCTTGTTTCCAAGGCAAGCGCTCGCCCACTGAGCTGTTACCGCACAACCAGTGCATGCAAATAGAAAATTGTCGTTCATTGTGTCGTAAGGGGAGGCTGGTGATGATAATGAATATTAATTATTATTATGAGGCTAATTATACTGTTGATACTTGCATATTTTGTGAAGATGAAAAAGACTCAATGCGACACCATTGGTGCGGCTGCGACGCTCTAGGTTGAGTCATCAGGGAATAACTAACCTATCCTACGTCAGATGATTATATACAGCTCCAAGCTGGCGCAATCGTTGCGTGTCTAAGGGAACTCTTCGACACGTCAGCAATAGAGTAAGGGCTAGGGCATGCACAATGGATCCAACTGGGTCGAAGTGCGTTCCAGTGGTTCCAGACTTAAATTTGTAGCCACCAATGAATGAAATAGAATTACCTCACAAGTGTCTGATATATTATAATAAGACCCAAAGCACATCTGTGTGCTATGGTTGTAACCGGTTTTCAGGTGTCTGTGCGGAGTGAAGATGCTGGCGCATTCCTCTTCTTTGAACGGGTATAAGTTTACCTTAAAAAACAAGTTCAAGTTGAATTCAATAAATCTCTATTTATTCGCATATTTCATATTACATGTTTTATTTTAATTGTTTAATCCATTATTTGGAGCTTTTTCTAAAGCGGTATAAATAGATAAATATATCAGGAGGGGTGTAAAAGCGAATCCGCATCGTTCTAAAATCAACATTTTTAACCCCCACCCAAAATACAAGGGGAGTTATAAGTTTGACGCCTATGTCCGGAAGTCTGTCTGTGTGTATGTGGCATCGTAGCACTCCATCCAGTGCACGGCTTTGAATGCGGTTTTTTTTATTTGAAAGCTAGTTTAAGCGAAATGGTTCTTAGCTATGTTTGATGAAAATCGGTCCAGCCGTTTGAAGACCATCAGCTATTTTCCGAGTCGAGGTAGGGATATTTCGTATACAATAAACATTTTTCGTCACTTCTATTAATCCGAAAGATCTGAAATTTCAACCATATGTAAATCCGAGCATACTAAATAAAATGGTAACCTTCACCAGGGACTGATGATGATCAGCAAGAAGATGGTAACAGGATCTTGGCACCAATAAACGTAGACCCACGTGAATCTGGGCTCGTTGGATAGTTCTCGAAGAGTTGTTGCTAGAAAAAGGTGATCAGGGTCTAATGATGGAGCAGGAAGGTGTTCAAAGGATCTCTGCACCAATAAACGTAGACCCACCGAGTTTGGGCTCGTTAGATATGTCTTGACGAGTAGTTACTAGAAAATGGTGATCATAGTTTTATGATGAAGAAGGAAGGTGGTCACGGGATCTCTGCACCAATAAACGTAAACCCACCGTGTTTGGGCTCGTTGGTTAGGTCTCGACTAGTAGGTGCTAGAAAAAAGGTGATCAGGGTCTAATGATTGTGCAGGAAGGTGTTCAAAGGATATCTGCACCAATAAACGTAGACACACCGAGTTTGGGCTCGTTAGATATATCTTGACGAGTATTAACTAGAAAATGGTGATAGCAGAAAGGTTGTCACAGGATCTGTGAACCAATAAACATAGACCCACCGAATTTGGGCTCGTTGGGTAGGTTGCTATGAGCAGTAGGTAGGTAGGTACAAACATTATTCTCAGAGCCTGGTGATGGTTCCTCCCATCACCAGGAAGGTGATAACAGGAACTCGGCGCCATTAAATGTAGCACCCACCGAATTTTAAATCTATGGTTAAATCTTGACGAGTATTTAGTAGACAGGTCCGGGTCTGATAATGGCGCAAGAAAGTCATTTAAAGAGATCATACTCGTTTCTTAAATTTTTAAATTTATAGTTGTTGAACTGAGTATACCAAATGCAGAAATACTTCAGTTAAAACAGATACAAGGAAATCCAACTAGATATAGCGTAAAATATGCTTTAAAAAACCGTTGAGATGCAAAGTCGCTTTGATCCCAAAAATATTACTACACACTACAATCGACCAATCAGAAGCCTTTATTTCAAAACTTTTAACATGGCAAATTGTACCAGTGGTGTACGGACCCGCTTTAATCCGAACGCGTAAGTGACTACTTGACACTTATCCGTTCGGACGCAAGATTTACTATAATTTAAATGAAAAAAAATAAGCATAATGATTTCTAATAATTACGCGAGTGTTAACTAGTAACTACACATTGAAATGAAACTAACTCTACGGATTATATTGCGGTTTATTTTTGATTTTGGGCGATTGTGGACTCTCATACATCAGGCAAACAGAGCAATATAAAAACCTGTGTAAAAGAACATTTATCTGACGTTTCGATGTTATACGAAGTCTGCAATCTGTGAACATGTGATCGCAACCGCCGCGCCGTTTGATTAGAATTGACAAACCACAAATCCTAGCAAAAGAACAGCGCACACATGATTCGTGAGGCTATTGAAATTACAAAAAAAACCTAAATTTCAATAGAGAAGATGGCTGGGTGCGACCACCAGTTTGGGATCTCGTGATAAATATAATTAAATGCGAAGACAAGCATTCCACTGATCCACCCATCGATTTATTTTGCAAGACCTTAAGATACTGTTCTGCATAGATCGGACTAATAATAATAATTAGAAGTCCTGAGCGTACCCTGAGACAACTACGACCGCCCTAGTCCGCCCGTGACCATGAATGCTGTAAACTGTTCGAAACGTCGGGATAGTAAAATCAAAAAATAACCGCGATATAATCCGTGAACATAGTTTCATTTCAATGTATTATTAAAAGTACTTACTACTTGTAGTGTATCAGCAAGGGCGTCTCTGTAGCCAAGTCGCCCCCAGCCAGCGGATTCAGCAGATAAGCTTTCATATTTTTTTTTCCCAGCATCCAAACATGCTGGTAGAATATTTTTGCCAAAATTTATCCTAGAACATGTAACAATGTCACTATCAATTGATTTTGCCCCAAGTTCTCTTCCTCCAAGGCCCCAAGCAATGATAATATAAATCATAGATTATGTTATGTATCCCTACTAAAGCACGCTAAAAACTTCGACTCATGTAATTAAAATATTTTTCATAACAGTATGATATCCCTTCCTTTTTATTTACTTTTGTGCAGTACTTTGTGCATTTTCTAAATACGCATGACGGCATTTTACTCACTTGATTTTCAAAAGCACACGTCACGTTCGTTACGTTGCCGATGCGGGACTAACTATTAGTTCATACAATTGGATGAATGACGACTTTTCGTGCAATAATAACATATCCACAACGAGCCGTGGGATGCCGGCTAAGAATTTGCATCCCCCCCTCTCTTCCCGTGGGTTTCGTAAGAGGCGATTGAGGGAAAGCCAGAAGACGGGCAGCAGCGTCTTCTGTATAACATATCCATCTCTTCAAAACTGCGATCCCCAAGACGCCTGCCAAGCGTGGGGATTATGGCAACCCCCCCCCCCCCCCCCCCACAATGTTTGACAATGATTATTTACGGCCCCCAGTCCCCGGCAGCTCCTCTATTCCCCGCCTTGGTAGCGGGCGGGGTAACGGTCGAGCAGGGGGTGCGAAGAATCTCCGGCAGATGCCCCGCTACCACCCCCACCGAACTTTGGCCCTGGCAACACATAATGTCCGGACACTTAGGACTGACGAGAAGATTATCGAGCTGGAGGAAGAATTGAGCAAGTTACGTTGGGATATCTTGGGATTATCTGAAATCCGACGAGAGGGACAGGATACGATAACCCTTGATTCCGGAAACTTGCTCTTCTTCCGGGAAGGAGATCGAAAATCTCAGGGTGGTGTTGGGTTTCTCGTCCGTAAGTCCCTCATTAACAACGTTGTAAAGGTCGATAGTGTGTCGAGCAGGGTAGCGTACCTTATAGTCAGAATAACCAGTCGGTATTCGTTGAAGGTTATACAGGTTTACGCTCCGACCTCGGCACTCCCTGACGATGAAGTAGAGGCTATGTATGAGGAGATAGCAGAAGCCATACATACCTCCAAAACACACTTCACCGTTGTTATGGGGGACTTCAACGCGAAGGTTGGCACACGGAATGGCGATGGGTTGAGAGTGGGGTCATATGGGTACGGGCAGCGGAACCAAAGGGGCCAGCGGCTGGTCGACTTCATGTAGAAGGAGGGACTCTTTGCGATGAACTCCTTCTTCAAGAAGCGACCATCCAGGAAGTGGACGTGGATAAGCCCCGATGGTTCAACCAAAAATGAGATTGACTTCATCATGACGACCAAGAAGCATATATTCGATGATGTCTCCGTGATCGGCAGGGTGAAAACCGGTAGCGATCACCGCATTGTTAGAGGCACATTGAATATCAACGTCAAGCTTGAGAGGTCCCGTCTGATGAAGTCCACGCTCCGTCCGGGAACCGCCCAAATCCGAAACCCCGAAGACTTTCAACTCGAGCTGCATAATCGCTTCCAGTGCCTCGCCGAATGCGAAACTGCGGACGAGATAAACAATGGGTTGGTGCAAACTGTCCACGCAGTGGGGTCCAAGTTCTTTAAGACCCCACGCCGTACAAAGCCTCAAAAGCTCTCCAATACAACCATTAAGCTAATGGAAAACCGGACTGAGATGAGACTGCAATCTTCAGCTGATATGTCGGGTTATGCCAAACTCAACAGACGAATCTCGAAATCCGTGCGACACGACTTGCGTTCCTATAATACAGCATGTATTAAGGACGCAATTGAGCGGAACCAAGGCTCTAAAGTGTTCGCAAAGAATTCGTCTATTGGGCGTAGCCAAATGACAAAGCTGAAGATCGATGACGGCAGTGTCATCTCATCGAAACCGGAAATATTGAGAGAGCTTGAGAGATTTTACGGACAGTTATACACCTCAACACGGGATCCCATTGCCAGAACAGCTCAGGACACCAGAGCCAAACTAACCCGACATTACACTGAAGACATCCCAGACATCAGCCTGTACGAGATTAGAATGGCTCTCAAACAGCTTAAGAACAACAAGGCGCCGGGTGAAGACGGAATCACAACAGAACTTCTGAGAGCGGGTGGAAAACCGGTACTTTTAGTCCTCCAGAAGTTATTTAATTCCGTCTTACTCGAGGGTACTACGCCAGAAGCATGGCACAGGAGTGTGGTGGTTCTTTTCTTCAAAAAAGGTGATAACACTTTACTGAAGAATTATAGACCCATCTCACTCCTGAGCCATGTATACAAGCTGTTTTCGAGAGTCATTACGAACCGTCTCGAACGCAGGTTTGATGACTTCCAGCCTCCCGAACAAGCCGGGTTCCGAAAAGGCTTTAGCACCGTAGACCACATACATACGCTCCGCCAGATTATACAGAAGACCGAGGAGTATAATCGGCCATTATGTCTAGCGTTTGTGGACTACGAAAAAGCCTTCGATTCAATCGAGACCTGGGCAGTATTGCGGTCCCTCCAGCGGTGCCACATTGACTATAGGTACATCGAAGTGTTGAAGTGTTTGTACAGCAACGCCACCATGTCGATCCGACTACAGGACGAGAGCACGAAACCAATCCCATTGCAGCGAGGTGTGAGACAGGGAGACGTTATTTCTCCGAAACTGTTCTCAAATGCATTGGAGGACGTTTTCAAGCTCTTGGACTGGTACGGATTCGGCATCAACATCAATGGCGAATACATCACTCACCTTCGTTTTGCCGATGATATAGTCATTATGGCAGAGTCACTGGAGGACCTCAATACGATGCTCAGCGACCTCAGTAGCGTTTTCCAACAGGTGGGTCATAAAATGAACATGGACAAGACGAAGATCATGTCTAATGTCCATGTTGCACCCGTACCGGTAGTTGTTGGGAACGATACACTCGAAGTTGTTGACCACTACGCATACCTAGGACAAACTATCCAGTTAGGTCGGTCCAACTTCGACAAAGAGGTCGCCCGAAGAATCCAACTCGGATGGGCAGCGTTCGGGAAACTACGCGATATCATCTCGTCCGAAATACCGCAGTGCCTGAAGACGAAGGTTTTTAACCAGTGTGTGTTGCCAGTGATGACATATGGTACTGAGACGTGGTCTCTAACGGCTGGCCTTTTAGAGAAGTTCAGAGTCACACAACGAGCCATGGAGAGAGCTATGCTCGGAGTTTCTTTGCGCGACAGAATCCGAAATGTGGAGATTCGCCGAAGAACCAAGGTCACCGACATAGCTCTCAGAATCTGCAAGTTGAAGTGGCAATGGGCAGGCCATATCGCTCGAAGAACCGATAACCGTTGGGGAAGAAAGGTTCTCGAGTGGCGACCACGAACCGGAAGACGCAGCGTAGGCAGGCCTCCCACTAGGTGGACAGACGACATTGTGCGCGTCGCAGGTAACCGGTGGATGCAAATAGCCAATTGTCGTTCATTGTGGCGTTCTAAGGGGGAGGCCTATGTTCAGCAGTGGACGTCTTCCGGCTGATAATGATGAATGATGATGAATGAACTAGCCAATTCCGCCAAGCAAGTTTCGCCAAACGATTCTAATATTCTGGGCGCTGGACGTTTGGGGTGTGGGCCCAAGATTTCCATTGAGTACGGCGGTGACTGCGAAGAGGACGACGGCGGGGCTGCAACCCACGTCCCTGTGAGCACCGTGTCAGGTTTCCGAAGGGATGGGCTTAACAAGGCACAGGGGGGTTTTTGGTGCCAGTCCCACCTTCCGGTGGGATTAGACCAGGTCTTCCCTTTCATGTGCGGATGCGACACACGCGGGATTTTAGGGGGTAAAAATCCCACATATCCTGTTTTTTTTTTGTTTAGGATTAGTATTGTTGGCCGCAGATGGCCATGACAGCTTCACCCGACAAGAGGGCGAGCGCTTAAAGCGCTCCAGCCAGAAGGGTTTGGGTAGCGACTAGCACAAGGGCACCTCAGGGAGGCACGGCCTCGGCTTGGGCTGCCCCTTAGAGAAAGTGAGTTTACCACCGGTTCACAACGCGCCCCCGCTGAGAAGAACCGGCAAGAAACTCAGCGATGGGGGTCCCGGTTGACCCCCACAGATCTCGGGGACCTATTGAAGGGATCCCCGCGAGATCAAAAATATAATACTACTCACTCATTTTCTGTCCGTAAAAGTGCGATATCATGATATTTTGATGGCGATTTGTACTCGGGATGTACAATTACTTGTTCTATTTTGTGAATTATCCATAATTCTTTCGGATCCGTTCGTTTTAATATGCCTAAAGCTGCATACTTTAAAGGACCCCTGGAGACAAACAATTATATTAGTACCTAAGTAGTGATTAAGTTGCAAAAAAATGCATAAATATGAAAAATTATTTTTAAACCAAAAAGAATCACCGACTTCAATTAGGTAAATTGATCCAAGAAGCACAAAATATCGAAAATATATTGAAGTCGGTGCCAGCTGGTGCAGGTGTTAGTTAATAATCTATGTTAAGCACTAACTTCGTTATTCAATGCTTATTAGATCATTTTATTTGAAATAAGTTTTTATTACATTTATCCATGTACCTTAATGCAATGTAAAACCCATCGATATACTATACCAACTAGATTTGCTGTCACGTCCCGAAAAGTGGTCACGAAAATAAGAAAATAAGAGCTACGGAGACGGCTGTCGCTTAATTGTCTGCAATTATTATTGAACCTTATTTTATAGTATATAAGTCATCTTTTTATATGAACATATTATTGTTTTGCGTGTACGTGTATAGTTGTGTAAGTATATATAACCGCGACCACATTTTCGATGTCATTTTGTTCGTGACAGCTAATCTAGTTGGTATATAGTATATCGATGGTAAAACCCTAACCGTTAAATGGTTGCAAGCTCTCACCTATGAAGAAACGGAGTATTTTCTTAGAATAATGAGATAATAATATACCTACTAGGAAAATACTCGCATACATACACACACACACACATACACACACACACACACACACACACACACACATAGGCATACATAGTAAATTACGTAGTTAGAATTATGGTTAAGTTAGTTAGTTAGTTTATAGGAACTTTATTGCCTCAAATAAGGAGGTGGGCGTTAATGGCTGCGACACAGTTCTTTAACTAAAGCAGACATTGGTGCCGATTCTGTTGTCACACACTAGACTAAACTAGACTAAATTTTAGTTTAGTCGTGTCTTTCCTATTCAGTGATCCATGAATTAAACTAAATTAGGTATAATTTTATAGAATATAATGGTTTTAGTTACTCAACTTAGTTTTAAACGTATTTTGCTATTCTGTTGTGCACAGTTTACGTCATTTATGCCTAATATTAGAAACTTCAAACTAAAATTAGATCAAAATAGTCGGCATCTAAAAGACGTCGATTAAAATAAAATAGAATAGACTAAAATAGAATGAAATAAATATTAAAATAAATATTAAAATAAATATTAGAATAAATATTAAAATAAAAATTAAAATAAATATTAATATAAATAATAAAATAAATATTAAAATATTAAATATTTTTTATAAATAAATAAAATAAAATAAATATTAATAAATATTAAAATAAATATAAATAATTATTAAAAAAATAATATTTATAATAAATAAAAAAAATGTATTAACAAATATTAAAATAAAATAAATATTAAAATAAATATAAAAATTATAAAAAATTAAAAAATAAATATTAAAATAAATATTGAAATAAATATTAATAAATATATAAAATAAATATATTAAAATAAATATTAATAAATATTTTAAAAAAATATTAATAAAATTATTATTTTTATTTTAATATTTATCTATTTATTTTTTAATATTTATTTCAATATTTATTTTAATATTTATTTAATATTTTTTATTTATTAATATTTATTTTTGTATTTATATTCATATTTATTCTAATATTTATTAATATTTATTTTAATATTTATTAATATTTATTTTAATATTTATTAATATTTATTTTATTTTAATATTTGTTAATATTTTTTTTTTATTTATTATTATTTATTTTATTATTTATATATTTTTTTTAATAATTATTAAGATTTATTCATATTTATTTTATTTTAACATTTTATTTTATTTATTAATAAAAAATATTTAATATTTTAATATTTATTTTATTATTTATATTCATATTTATTTTAATATTTAAATGTATTAATATTAAAATTAATATAAGTATCGTAGCCGGAGAATTATTTTAGTTTAGTTTAGTGTAATCAGATGAACAAGAGAATTGTTTTCAACTAACATGATTTGACCAATGAAAACCTCACTATCAACTCAATTTAGTAGCTGTCGAAATCAAATTAAGCACTTAATCATTGTTTGACACCACTAAACTAAAATTTAGTCTAGTTTAGTGTAGTGGTGACAACAGAATCGGCACCATTATCGTACACAATTTAAATGTTTATGTAAATTATTGTTCCAAATAAAGATTTTTTTTTTTTTTTTTTTAATTTTCTAAAAATTGTTTAATAAACTGTCTTTTATCATTATTACTTTCAGAACACTTCAGAGAAACCATCACGCAATTTAAAAATCTGTGCTAGATTAACCTACTAAAAACAAACATTCCCGCTACTGGATGGATTCCGAAGAAACTTATACTCGTTCTTAATTAAAAAGGTTCATAAAATTGGTATTACATGCAGTGAGCTGTTATTACTAACTTTCTGAGAAAAACGTGGACAAACCTACATACATACGTACACTCATGAAATTTGATACATTTGTTCAGATGCCTACTTAAGTAAATACAGATTAATTGTAAATATTTAGCATTTTTATTAATATTTTATACATAGGTATATTACATGTCGGTCGATTGGTTAAAAAGTAGCCGTTCGGAATAAAAAATGTAGAATGAAGGTTTGTAAGCAATGATATTTTACTATTAATGATAGACGTCACGATGTCGCATTAACTACGCGGGATGGCGTGCGACTAACTGCTACAAAACCCAGTTGGGGGATACTCGCTGAACGTCTGGCGAGCGCTAATGGCATATCTATTGTTTAAAATATCATTGTTTGTAAGCTTCGCCGTTGCAATAATCGAGTGCATGCCAGTTTTACAACAGTTTATTCCAACATGCGTTTAAATTTACTAATAAATGTTATTACAGGCTGGGTGCCGAGGAGCAGTGAGCGGCAGTGAGTATGAACCGCTCACTGATCACGGAGCCTCCACATAGCCACTCTGCAGAATCTTCATCATCGCCATACCCCAATAATGCCTGAAATAATATTATTGTTATATATTAAGGCCACTTTCAATTTAAGTGTTTAGTACTTTCGATCGTGCAGCTTCTACTTCCTGCAGGACCGCTGCAGACGACAGCCGTAATTTGTAATTAGATGCTTAACTAATCTGTCTATATCTGTTAGGACATTTCTTACATCAGTGTGCTGCATAGTACACTGATGCAAGAAATGTCCTAACACCAAAATAAAATTACCAAATGTGGAAACTCCCATCTCTGAGCGTCATGCCCTCCAACAGCTAATGATACCTGAACTGACCATGATAGACACATCTTTTCTTTATTCCATGATCGTTTTAATTGCACGTTACCTATGCCACGGCACGGATAGGGTAACCGTTGGAAATAATCAAAACATTCTGAAAAAAAAATGTTGGTTTATTTGCACACATAAAGAAACGCCGCAGTAAATCTAAGCTTGAACCAAATTATTGTACCGAAAAGCCCATTGCTTGCTTGTGGGGTGTCCGTGTAAAAATAGAAAGTTGAGTGTCTTAAGAAGTGACTAAGGGAATACAAGAACATTCTATTGGATTATCTACCACCTATAAAAGACCTACCTATATTCCCAAGACCAGCTGGCCGGCCAAGCGTGGGGATTATGGCAACCCCACCCTTCTAATTAGAAGGCCAGCAGCCAGCAAAAAGCCCACTGTGCTAAACGTAATCTGTCAGTCTGAAACTAATACGCTTCTCCATAAAGTTTACTATCCTAGACAACACTGACAATGAATATCTTACTTTTCCATGCTTTAGGACCACGTGTATTTACTTCCACGCCTAGCGGTCCCACTGCTAAATTTCGAGCCCTAAAAGAAATGAAGGACAATAAATATAAAAAAACAATGTTTTAACAGGTTACAGATCAGCAAAAAAACCTGTTACTATTATCTTGCGAGTAGTTTTTTCGATGAAGCAGACTATTGTAGAATAGCCAGACCGATTATATTTTCACCCAATTCTGTATATTAAGTCTAGGGTATAATAAGCCCGGTAGCATTGGAGAAGCAGATTTATATCACCTATTGGACGGCTATAATAGCTGTCCACTGCTGGACACATGCGTTTCCAATAGTACGGGCTTCGATCTTCAGTTTTCTTCGTCCAATTATTGCCTTCCGAACATCGCTAGTCACTCCATCTAGCCTGAGAACGTCACACATTACGTTTTCGTGGTCTCCACTCAAGAGTCACTCCATCTAGCCTGAGAACGTCACACATTACGTTTTCGTGGTCTCCACTAATTCGTGGTCTCCACTCAAGAGTTAATTACTAGTTGGTAAGATGTGGCTTTAAGGGGAGGTGGAGGCCACTTTGAATACCTAGGTAGATAGGGTTTAGCTGCTCTACTCTGACTGATCCTGATCTGATGGTTGGTGGTTCTCTAAATGTCAATTTTGCGAAAGTGGAGAAAGCAAGAGTGAATTTGTACATTAGGTTTCTGGGTACTTTTGGCAAACATGATTCTTTTTGTAGAGATCAGGGTTGGTGCTAGGATATCATGGTCATCCTGTATTTTTCCTACTTTCTGCATTTTTTTTTTGTTTAGGGGTTTTTGTATACCATACAGACCAACCCCATTGTATGTACATTAATTAGGAAAAAAGAAAACAAAAGGTAAGTAAACAAAAGAAAACAAAGAAAACAAGAAAATAGACTGCTAACTATATGCTGCTGCTATATGCTGGGAACTCATGTGTAGCAGAGTTGTAGCCTCTATAGAGCTTGAATTGCGTAAAATACTATGAAAAAGTCCTATGTTCTGTCTGGTTAGGCTCATGCGTTCCATCAGCGCTCTGCGTATTTCATCGTACCGGACAAATTCTTCCAAAATATGGTGAACATCTACAACCCCGCATATGTCACAATTCGGTGATTTTTTCATAAGATGTTTAAAGGAGTTGTTCCAGAAATGTATGGAGCCTGGGCCAACACCATGTACACTATATGTATAAATAACTATTCAGTATAGTAACTGTTTTGTAATGTTATCTTTTTTTTAATATTGCTTCGTTTTATTGTACATTTAAGATATCTTGGTCAAGGAGAGCAACACCAAAGAGAATATAATACTACTGTAGCAACACTCCACAATAATATGATGGATCGGAAATACGTAACTAAAATGTCATTTTGACAACTGACTATACCTGCGATTGAACTTGTTGCGGATTCCAATCCAAATCACAGGCTATAATCAATACAATAAAGCCCCGGGTCAAGAAAGAAACAGTCAATGAATGTCCGCAAACATAAATAATCACTAAAAACTCCGAAATAAATTATGTACTCCACGCGTAAACAATCTATTACGAAACGTTAACTATAGCATTACTGTCAAGTAGTAAACCAACGTCAAACGTAACTGTCATGGCTGCCCTAAAAACAGGGTGGACATACTAAATAACTGCAAAAGTAATCATTTTTGTACAATTGCAGAGTACAATTGTACAAAAATTCAAATTAATTTATAAGTATTTTTAAGAAACTCTCCTATGTTTTTCCTATTTTTCCATGTAGTGTACATAATGTTGGCCCAAAATGGAACATCTCCTTTATTTGAAAAAAATATGTCAGGATCTGAGTCTAAGAGTCAAAACAATTAAACGAAGTCTTATTTAAATATTGGCAAACCAGGGAACCCGAATTTCCGATTCTGGAAATCCTTTTTCAAGGGATCTGCAGTCAAAATATTCTTTCCATTCATTATGGCAGTACAATTTATATAAAGGAAGTAATTCTGTATAGGCTGGTTCTGCATTTTATTTTAGGCCTTATTAAAAAAATTATGTATAACGTTATATTTACGATTCTGTTTCATCAATAGTACAATCTGTGCAGCACACAATTGGCTCTTTTCGATCGTCATAAGTACAGATGTCTGGTACTTCGGCTATATCCTCGCCTTCGAAGCCAGCGTTACGCTGAAAAGGTAAGTAATTAACAGTCAAAGATTGGTCAGATCAGTGATTTTTAACTGCAAACACATATAAGTGAAAACATCGTGTTTTCAGGTCTCTATCAGTTTGTCTGTCTGCGTGTATGTATGTTTGTCTGGTTATATCATTGTAGCTTTCAAAGACAAGGACAGATTTAAATATGTTTTTTTTACTTGAACGCTGGTTTAGTCAGGATGAATCTAAGCTATCTTTTATTTTAAATAATCAGCTCTTTCATTAAAAAAATAATAACCCCAAAACAAGCAGACATCACAGAAGTATATTTGTTTTCGAAGCTATTAGTTTTTTTCATGAGCATGTAAACAGTGTTAAGACATAATACGTACGTAAGTATAAGCCAATGTTGCGCCCATACATTTGTAGATGTTTACACATGTGCCGTTATGATTGTCTGTGACACAAGCAGAGCCTGGAAAATTAAATAGCAAAGTTATTTATATTTACTTCTTTCAATTATACATTTATTACGAATACAATCTTGTATTTCTGGTACAAATTAGAAAAAAAATTCTTGACAGTAATAATACATAATATAACTGTTGGCGACCTGCACCGTTGCAAACCTTTTTGGCCACTTTTATATTAAAATTTATAGTGGAACATTTTTATATATTTTGTTTGTGAGAGTATTTTGTATTAAAGAACAGTTGGTGAATAAATGTGCTATGACGAACACGAGCTGCGGCCCGGCCTTTTATTTCTAGATTTTTCCTTCCACCCTGTTTCATCTTCTTCAATAACCCTGAACCACCGTCAATTACTGAATATAGGCCTCCCTTATTATTACAATTTTTTTATACCATTGTGCCTCCCTATATTTGAATAAGTAGATAAATATGAAAGTAATTACTATGCCGATGAATAACCTCTTGTATTATATTAATTTATCATTTTTTGTAGCTGCTGCTGTGTTAGAGTTGATTTATTATGCGTTTGTGTTCATTAATGGGCATATTACATTTGACTCCGCATAGTCGGAGTTCCATATTTTATCGTGCTAACACTTGTTGAGTTAAGAGCGCGAAAATGACATCCGTGTGTCGTCATGGATGACGTCATTAAATTAGCCATTTCTTTTTTGTACTTGCTCGTAATAATTAAAAAATATATTATCAAAGCGATGTAAATTTTTTAAATGTATGTAGGTATATTGGGTAGAAACGTTAAGTGTCAAGAGACGACGATGACGATTTCATAGGGCCTCCGCCCACTAGCGTTTTCTAGCTGCAACGACTGGCAACTTTGCGACTGCATCGCGTTTTAGCAACTCATTAGCGACCATTGAGCTACTCCTTGCGCTCGGTCGCTGTATCGGAGTCGCGCGTTTTAGCAACCGCATCAATGCTGCACCGCGTTTTACACGCTGGCTATACGGTTATAAACCACAGGCACTAACTTGATAAAGTGGCTATGATTCCAGGAAAAATATCGATATGTCGATATTTTATGTTTAGTAGTCTTGTGTACTACAAGAACGGTGAACGGTTAGGAACCGTTGCGCAGTGCTCACCGAATAGATTCGATTCCCTAATCATAATCGTACATCGGACACTTGTTCTTTTAGTTCAGCTTGAACGATGAACAAGCAACCGTACGAAGTACTACGTACGAAAGAGTCCGGTCCTCATCTTGCGGATGTTGTGTGTTGCCAGGGCCAAAGTTCGGTAGGGGTGGTAGCGGGGCATCTGCCGGAGATTCTTAGCACCCCCTGCTCGACCGTTACCCCGCCTGCTATCAAGGCGAAGAATAGAGGAGCCGCCGGGGACTGGGGCCCATTTGCAAGTCGTGTCTGTCATTGTGTGTTTAGGGGGGAGTTGCCATAATCCCCACGCAGGGGCAGGTGTCTTGGGGATCGCAGTATATATGAAGAGATGAATCTCAAACAAAAGACGCTGCTGCCCGTCTTCTTGATTTCCCTTAGTCGCCTCTTACGATACACCCAACGGGAAGAGATGGGGGGATGCAATTCTAACCCGGCACCCCACGGGTATTTTAAACTACATATGCAAAATTCCTGTGACCAGCCCCAAACCATGTGATGATAATGATGATCGTTGTGTGATGATGATCTTCATCACCAAGATATGAACGAAGTTGATGATGTGTGATGATGATTTATCTTTTCATGTGTACTTATGTATACATGAAAAATACACGATGTATTTATTTCAATTTGTAAATAAAATTCGTTTATTAATCGGTTGGTAAAAGTAAACAAAAAGACTAAACTAGTTTTGAGGTTGAAAAAACGACGGATGCATCGTCAACGATTGACAACGACGTCGACAGCTAAAAACATTCTGTTTACGATATAAACTAGTCGAAACTTTAGACTGTTTTATAAACTAGATTATCGTGGACGATATTACTAGTTTATCGTCGACGATAGACTTGTGTAGTACATGAGAGAACTATTCCTTTTCATTTTTAGTACAACACTCTTTTAGTACTTCGTCTTTCGGTATGTATTCGTAGTCTCTGGCTCTATGAACGAATAGGAATAGCTGACCAGTTATTACAGATAATAACTGGTAAGCTATTCCTATTCGTTTTTAGTACATCATTCATTTGGATTAATTTAGTACTTCGTCTTCCGCTCGAGATTTATTCGTCTCTGGTTCTGCACGAACTGGTCCGATCAGTTACTCGTTGACACACTCAGAACGGGACTGAATGAGCGGGAATTATATGTACTAAAAGTACTAAAATAATAAATTTTTACATTTGAAAGATTATACTAGTACGTAGCGCTCCGTTCAATGTCCGAGCAAAATAATAAATAATAAATAAATCTTTATTCATTAACCAGAAAGATTACAAACTTCAAAACAAGGTTGGAATCGCCTTTTAAGTGTAACACCTGTGCCAGACGATTCCGCTCTCCCATAGCCATATGTATTTATACATTTCAATAAACCTAGCAGTAAATTGTGTGTTATTGTAAATATTAACATTAACAGACAAAAAATAAAGAAAAGGTAAGTTTTTTTTTTGTATTCTGTATCTGAATGTATGTTTGCCTATGTGTGTGTGTGTTTGTGTGTAGGTGTGTGTGTGCGTGTGTGACTGTGTGTGTAGTTGTGTGAGAGAGAGAGTGTTGATATTTAACTATCTATAAGTATAAATATAATCCAAAAACGTCTCATACGAATGATTCAAATTCATGATTTTTAATTTTTATTATAGGTACTTACTACAATATAAATTTCCAGTCTGTGTCCAGTAAGGCAAAAGATGAAAGCTGAATATGACGCTGGACGTCGCTGGACGTTCGAGGTGTGGGCTCTTTGAACATCCATTGAGGAAGGCGGCGGGGTTGCGACCCCCGTCCCCGTGAGCACCGTGACTGGTTCCCGGGGGGCTACAATGCGCCCCCCGGCGGCAGGCTACAATGCGCCCCCCGGCGTCGGGCTCAAAGGCAAGGCATTGAGGGACCCCTGGTGCAGATCCCACCGGAGAGCCCTGGGGTTCCCCCTCTCATCGTTCTGTTTTCCACTTGCATCTGATAGTCGTGTACCCATACTTCTTCATACTTAGTACATCGAGCGGTTTCTTGCACATCGTTCAAGCTGAATTAATAGAGCGAGTGTCCGATGTACGATTAACGGTTGGTGGTTAATCAGCATTGCGGAATGGTTCCTAACTGTTCACGGTTCTTGTACTACACACAAAAACTAATTTGAACTTTCAGTGTGTTTAGAACTCCGGCGTCCGGTAAACACGCATCTAGGGATTGGTCGTCGACGCATTTTCGGTTGACGAAACGAGGCCGTTTATCGTCCACGATAAACTAGTTTATAATACAGTCTAAAGTTTCGAGCAGTTTATATCGTAAGCAGAATGTTTTTAGCTGTAGACGTTGATCGTCGACGTCGTTGTCTATCGTTGTCGTTGTCGTTTGGTCAACGACGAAACTAGTGTAGGCTTCTGGTTTACGTTTACCAATCGATAGATCAATGACTTTAATTACAAATTGTAATCAGTATATTTTCGTGTAATTTTTCATGTGTACTTCTGCACACCATCATCACCATTCATCATAATCATCATTTTTCACATCTTCATCAGCATTATCACACATCATCATCATCATTATTCACATCTACATCACCATTCACATATTCATCACCGTTCATCATCATCATCAAACACCATCATCGCCATTCATCATCATCAACACTATTCATATGTTTATCACCATCATCACACATTTTCACTATTCATCATCATCATCATTCACATCGTCATCACCATTATAACACATAATCACCATTCATCATCATTCACAACTTTCACACCATCATCACCATTCATATCTTCATCACCATTCAACATCATCATTCACATTTTCATCATAATCATCACCATCATCATCTATATCATCATCATTGTTCGAATTGAAGACGCCACCACCCCACGCATTTCAGCCATTTAATTATCTTGTTTTTTTTTTGTTAGCTTTATTTGTTTACATACTGCGTCATACAACAATAATATTAAAACTATTAAAATCACAAACGTTACATAATTAATATTCAATAATAACCTAATCCTCATGTTCTTTAACATTCATATAGGTATGCATATCTTCTAGGCTTGTTTTTGCTCGGACATTGAACGGAGCGCTACGTACTAGTATAATCTTTTAAATGTAATAATTTATTATTTTAGTACTTTTAGTACATATCATTCCCGCTCATTCAGTCCCGTTCTGAGTGTGTCAACGAGTAACTGATCGGACCCGTTCGTGCAGAACCAGAGACTACGAATAAATCTCGAGCGGAAGACGAAGTACTAAATGAATCCAAATGAATGATGTACTAAAAACGAATAGGAATAGCTGACCAGTTATTATAGAGCTAGAGACTACGAATAGTCGAATACATACTGAAAGACGAAGTACTAAAAGAGTGTTGTACTAAAAATGAAAAGGAATAGTTCTCTCATGTACTACACAAGTCTATCGTCGACGCATTTTCATTCGACAAAACAAGACCGTATATCGTCCACGATAAACTGTTTTATAAAACAGTCTAAATGGGGCTGGTGTACTCCACCAGAGCAAAAGCCCCGAAAAAAAATTAAATAAAAAAAAAAAACAGAAAATTTTCGACTAGTTTATATCGTAAACAGAATGTTTTTAGTTGTGGACGTCATTGTCAATCGTTGACGATGCATCCGTCGTTTTTTCAACCTCTACACTAGCTTAGTCTTCTTGTTTACTTTTACCAACCGATTAATAAACGAATTTTATTTACAAATTGAAATAAATATATCGTGTATTTTTCATGTATACATAAGTACACATTAAAAGATAAATCATTATCACACATCATCAACTTCGTTCATATCTTGGTGATGAAGATCATCATCACATCATCACACAACGATCATCATTATCATCACATGGTGTGGGGGCGGGTTTCTTTTACTGGTCACAGGAATTTTGTATATGTAGTATAAAATACCCGTGGGGTGCCGGGTTAGAATTGCATCCCCCACCTCTTTCCGTTGGGTGTATCGTAAGAGGCGACATATCGATATTTTATGTTTAGTAGTCTTGTGTACTACAAGAACGGTGAACGGTTAGGAACCGTTGCGCAATGCTCACCGAATAGATTCGGTAATCTTAATCGTACATCGGACACTTGCTGTTTTAGTTCAGCTTGAACGATGAACAAGCAACCGTACGAAGTACTACGTACGAAAGAGTCCGGTCCTCATCTTGCGGATGTTGTGTGTTGCCAGGGCCAAAGTTCGGTGGGGGTGGTAGCGGGGCATCTGCCGGAGATTCTTAGCACCCCCTACTGGACCGTTACCCCACCTGCTACCAAGACGAGGAATAGAGGAGCCGCCGGGGACTAGGGGCCATTTGCAAGTCGTGTCTGTCATTGTGTGTTTAGGGGGGATTTGCCATAATCCCCACGCTTGGCAGGCGTCTTGGGGATCGCAGTATATATGAAGAAATGAATCTCAAACAAAAGACGCTGCTGCCCGTCTTCTTGATTTCCCTTAGTCGCCTCTTACGATACACCCAACGGAAAGAGGTAGGGGATGCAATTCTAACCCGGCACCCCACGGGTATTTTATACTACATATACAAAATTCCTGTGACCAGTAACCCCCCGCCCCCAAACCATGTGATGATAATGATGATCGTTGTGTGATGATGTGATGATGATCTTCATCACTAAGATATGAACGAAGTTGATGATGTGTGATAATGATTTATCTATTAATGTGTACTTATGTATACATGAAAAATACACGATATTTTATGCTAAAATTATTATTACACTATTTTATACTTTTGTAAAAACTTTATCTCTCAGATCACTAAACATTAGTGATTATGAATGCTGTGTGGGGGCAAACATATTTTATACTAGTGTGTTTTATTCTTTTAGTTACTGTCTTAAAATTAATAAATACATTTTACACCATTCTTTAATATATTTTAAGCTATTTACACTTAGAGTTAGATATTTTACAAGGATTTTATTTACATTAATGTGCTTATACCATAATTGTTCGGCCATCATATTCTTTTATGTAATTTTACACATGGTTATTACTATCTTTGTTATAATATACTATATCTCATTCCTGCTAACAACTATATTAATAAATTTTATGATAAAAACTGTTTCAAAAACGCGAAATACTTTAAGCTATATTAAATGCAATGCTTGATTCACACTTAAGAGTTGGGTTTTTTAACGCAGGATCTCTAAATACAGGTCATGACGAATTTATAGTTGCCATGGACAATTTAAAACCAGATATAATGGCCATTAATGAGACTTGGCTTGGACCTGATGAAGATGAGAAGGCACCGAAGGTGCCTGGCTTCCGCTTGTGCCACTGTCCGCGCCCGGGTCACATTCGCAGGGGAAGGGGGGGAGGCACAGGTTTTTATATACGTAAGGGTTTGAGAGTTCGCATTCTTCCTCACCCGCCCTCTATGTCAGTGGAGCAAATGTGGCTCAAAGTTACTGTTAAGGGGATGGATCTAGTAGTAGGTACAGCATACAGGCCCCCGTGGCTTGATATTAATATTTTTTTAGATGCAATGACAGACACCATTACCTCATTTACGCAGCGCGACAAAATAATATTGGTTGGGGATTTCAATATAGACTTTTTTAATGTTCAAGGTAATAAATATAAGCTTTTAAATGAATTCTTGCAATCTCTTGACTTAAGACAAATTATTACAGAGCCAACACACTTTACTAATCACAGCCAGACACTGATCGACATTGCTTGTACGGACGCTAGGGTCCGCAATGTGGTAACTAAATATATTCCTGATTTAGGAAACCATGCAATCCTTCTAGTGGTTTTAGAATCCAGAAAAGACAGGTTGTGTTCGCGTATTGTAACTTATAGGCCATTAAAAAATATCATGTTAAATTTTTTTAATAGTGACCTCCATGCCATCGATTGGGATTATTTCAATGCAAATAATACAGATATAAATGGGCTCGTACAATCATTTACTAATCTTGTCTTATCCCTATTTAATATTCATGCCCCTCTAAAGACCGCTAAGTTTAAAGAGTCTCAGTATCCTTGGATCACGGACACTGTTAAAACAATGATGCAAATTCGGGATAATTATCATGAGAAGTATAAGAAGTGTAAACTAGAATCTATAAAAAATTGCTACAAGACTATGAAACATCTGGTAATAGCAGCTGTTGAAGCAGAAAAAAAAGTCTTTTTTACGCATCATATAAACAACAACATTAGGAACCCCAAGAAGCTATGGAAGAACTTAAAAAATACTTGTAGTGTTAGTAAAAACAAAAACAATGATCTTCCACCGCATTTTGATAATCCGGATCTTATAAATTCACATTTTCTTAATGTGCCTGGCGATTCTTCCATAGTTATATCTCAGCTAACTTATTGGGAACACCATAGACATAGTGCAGCTTCATTTACACTTCGCACAGTAAGTAAAGACACAGTAAGTAAGGTTTTACTTAGCCTTAAAACAAATGCACAGGGCATCGATGGCATCTCACTAGATATGATAATGATGACACTGCCTGATTCCTTGGATGCAATCACAAATATTGTGAATGTATCAATTGAAACGGGAACCTTCCCTGATAGCTGGAAGTCCGCTGTTGTTAGGCCCATCCCCAAAAGTAGTACTCCCGCCTCTTTGCAGGACTTGCGACCAATTAGTTTGCTACCCTGTCTGTCTAAAGTGCTTGAGAGAGTAGTTTGCATGCAAATGACAGAGTATCTTGAGGTAAATAATATCCTTCCTCAAGTGCAGTCGGGTTTCCGTAAGAGTCATAGTACCGCCACTGCCCTGCTGGATGTCGTTGACAATCTGCTGGCAGCTCAAGATCAGGGTATGTGCAGTATCTTAGTGCTTTTAGATTTCTCACGTGCGTTTGATTCCATCAACACCTCCTTGCTCTTATCCAAGCTCACCTTCTATGGCTTTGATGCTAATACCGTCAAGTGGTTTAGCAGTTATCTTGAGAACCGGCAGCAATATGTGGAGATCACCAAACCTGATGGTTCTAAAACACAATCGTCCTTAAAATCTGTATCGCGTGGAGTGCCTCAAGGATCTATTCTTGGGCCGATTCTCTTCATCTTATACAGTGCAGACATTATAAAGGATATTACCCACTGTCGCTATCACCTCTATGCGGACGATCTGCAGTTATACTTTTCTTTCCCATCTTCGGATCACGCGAATGCGGTAAGTATGGTCAATGACGACTTAGCCAGAATATCTGCATGGTCCAAGTTGAATTCCCTTGTTCTAAATCCAGGAAAATCAAAATACATGATCATAGGCACAAAAAGTAATCTTTTAAAACTTCGTGATGTTACTATCGACATCGTGGTAGATGGCCAGACTATTGAGTGTGTCACAGAAATAAGAAATCTCGGTTTGATTGTAGATAATAGCCTGCATTTTGAAAAACATGTTGCTGAAGGTGTAAGGAATTGTTTTTATCGATTAAAACTACTGTATAAAATACGCCCATATATCAATGAAGATGTCAGATTGCAGTTGTGTGAGTCTCTAGTTCTATCTAAACTCAACTACTGTGATGTTGTATATGGCCCATGTTTATTAAGCAGAACTCAGAGACTCATACAGCGTGTTCAAAACGCTTGTACTCGTTTTTGTTTTCATGTTCCACCTCGCTCCCATATCACGCCATATTTAAATCAATCGAACCTCCTAAAAATGGCAGCTCGTAGGAAGCTTCATCTCGCCACGCTCCTCTTTGGAATTATGACTACTAAAACCCCACCTTACTTATATGATAAGTTATCATGGGCGCAAGAAAACTCTAAGCAACTGCGAAGATCATCTACGTATGTGTTATGCACGCCGAGACATAGGTCCATGGCGTTTCGTGGCTCATTTCGATTTGCAGCCTCTAAATGCTGGAATGACTTGCCTCCGCCTGTACGTAACCTAAAAACAGTACGAAATTTTAGGATCACGGTTAAGACATTGTTTTTGGTTTCTCAAAAGAATTCATTACCATAGCTATTAACCAGCTTCAATTCTAAATTTTAGAGGTTTCATATAAAATTTCAAATTTTAATTAATAATCTGTAATACTATATTTCTTTCTATGGCTTGGCTGATCACAAACTTGTAAGTATCAGATACTACGTACACAAAATAATGTATAATCTGAATTTTATATTAAGTAGTAATTATTATTATATAAATTCACTAAATTTAACGTAAATTTTATTTTAAATTCTATTAAAAATGTTTGTAATGTGCGCTTAGTTTAGTTGTTATGTATTTACTAGATATACGTGACGTCACCTCTTTTTTAGGTGCTGTCAGAATAACAGCGCTGCCTCATAGTTTTTATGGCGCAGCAAAATGCTGAGACAGAGCCCTTTTTGGCCCCACACAGTTTTGTGTAAGCTATTAGCTTAGATATTCTTAGTTTTGTTTTTAATTAAGTTGTGTGGTCAAATAAATGTATTTCTTCTTCTTCTTCTTCTTCATATATTTATTTCAATTTGTAAATAAAATTCGTTTATTAATCGGTTGGTAAAAGTAAACAAGAAGACTAAACTAGTGTAGAGGTTGAAAAAACGACGGATGCATCGTCAACGATTGACAATGACGTCCACATTCTGTTTACGATATAAACTAGTCGAAAATTTACTGTTTTTTTTATTTAATTTTTTTTCGAGGCTTTTACTCTGGTGGAGTACACCAGCCCCATTAAGACTGTTTTATAAAACAGTTTATCGTGGACGATATACGGTCTTGTTTTGTCGAATGAAAATGCGTCGACGATAGACTTGTGTAGTACATGAGAGAACTATTCCTTTTCATTTTTAGTACAACACTCTTTTAGTACTTCGTCTTTCAGTATGTATTCGACTATTCGTAGTCTCTAGCTCTGTAATAACTGGTCAGCTATTCCTATTCGTTTTTAGTACATCATTCATTTGGATTCATTTAGTACTTCGCCTTCCGCTCGAGATTTATTCGTAGTCTCTGGTTCTGCACGAACTGGTCCGATCAGTTACTCGTTGACACACTCAGAACGGGACTGAATGAGCGGGAATGATATGTACTAAAAGTACTAAAATAATAAATTATTACATTTAAAAGATTATACTAGTACGTAGCGCTCCGTTCAATGTCCGAGCAAAAACAAGCCTAGAAGATATGCATACCTATATGAATGTTAAAGAACATGAGGATTAGGTTATTATTGAATATTAATTATGTAACGTTTGTGATTTTAATAGTTTTTGAAATATTATTGTTGTATGACGCAGTATGTAAACAAATAAAGCTAACAAAAAAAAAACAAGATAATTAAATGGCTGAAATGCGTGGGGTGGTGGCGTCTTCAATTCGAACAATGATGATGATATAGATGATGATGGTGATGATTATGATGATAGTTGTGTGATGAACGTGATGAAAATGTGAATGATGATGTTGAATGGTGATGATGGTGTTTGATGATGATGATGAACGGTGATGAATATGTGAATGGTGATGTAGATGTGAATAATGATGATGATGATGTGTGATAATGCCGATGAAGATGTGAAAAATGATGATTATGACGAATGGTGATGATGGTGTGCAGAAAACACATGAAAAATTACACGAAAATATACTGATTACAATTTGTAATTAAAGTCATTGATCTATCGATTGGTAAACGTAAACGAGAAGCCTACACTAGTTTCGTCGTTGACCAAACGACAACGACAACGATAGACAACGACGTCGATGATCAACGTCTACAGCTAAAAACATTCTGCTTACGATATAAACTGCTCGAAACTTTAGACTGTATTATAAACTAGTTTATCGTGGACGATAAACGGCCTCGTTTCGTCAACCGAAAATGCGTCGACGACCAATCCCTAGATGCGTGTTTACCGGACGCCGGAGTTCTAAACACACTGAAAGTTCAAATTAGTTTTTGTGTGTAGTACAAGAACCGTGAACAGTTAGGAACCATTCCGCAATGCTGATTAACCACCAACCGTTAATCGTACATCGGACATTCGCTCTATTAATTCAGCTTGAACGATGTGCAAGAAACCGCTCGATGTACTAAGTATGAAGAAGTATGGGTACACGACTATCAGATGCAAGTGGAAAACAGAACGATGAGAGGGGGAACCCCAGGGCTCTCCGGTGGGATCTGCACAAGGGTCCCTCAATGCCTTGCCTTTGAGCCCGACGCCGGGGGGCGCATTGTAGCCCCCCGGGAACCAGTCACGGTGCTCACGGGGACGGGGGTCGCAACCCCGTCGCCTTCCTCAATGGATGTTCAAAGAGCCCACACCTCGAACGTCCAGCGACGTCCAGCGTCATATTCAGCTTTCATCTTTTGCCTTACTGGACACAGACCCAATGGAAATACATGATGTGATTAATTCGTTGAAATCTAGCAATGCTCCAGGCTGGGACAATATACCTTCTAGTTTTTTAAAACTTGCCATAAACGAAGTTACTCCAATTATATGTCATCTGGTCAATCTATGCTTCAAACTGTGCGTATTTCCTGCAATGCTTAAGCAAGCTCTTATTACTCCGGTATACAAGAATGGTGACAAAAACGATGTTAACAACTATCGTCCTATTTCAGTACTATCTTCTATATCTAAGATAGTAGAAAAAGTAATGAACAAAAGATTAATCAATTATTTGAGTAAATATAACATTTTATCTGATTCGCAATTCGGTTTTAGGCAAAACAAGTCGACAGAGGATGCCGTCATAGCTTTAAGCTCACTAATAGTGCAAAATTTAGATAAAGGATACAAGAGTCTTGCTGTATTTCTAGATTTAAAAAAGGCATTTGACACCGTTTCTGTCCCCATTCTGGTGCAAAAGCTTGAGAACATAGGCATCAGGGGTACCCCCCTACTGCTTTTCAAAGACTATTTGAGTGGTCGGAAACAGAAAGTAAAAGTTGGACAATAATGTCAGTGATGACTCACATATATCTTACGGAGTGCTACAAGGCAGTGTGTTGGGCCCGACGCTGTTTTTGATTTATATCAACGAGCTGTGTAATTTACAAATTAAAGGTGCTAATATATTTTGCTATGCCGATGACACAGTCTTGGTTGTTAATGGTTCTTCATGGAATACTGTTCAAAACGATACTGAACTGGCACTTATGCAGGTGGCTCATTGGTTAAGGATGAACCTTCTTTCCCTCAATAGTGAGAAGACTAACTATATATGTTTTTCGAAAAATATTCGTACCCAGCCTGCTACTAACTTTAGTATTCAATTACATACTTGTCATTATTCACCTGAAATAAATTGCAATTGCTCTACAATTAATAAAGTTGCTTCGACTAAATACCTAGGTGTAATGATTATCATGGCACAGTCATATAGATTTAGTTTCTACCAGAATAAGAAAGTTAATTTGGATTTTTAAAACATTAAGATATGTAGCCTCTGAATCACTTTTGAATAGAATATATTTAGCATTAGCTCAGTCTGTGTTAGGTTACTGTGTCTCTGTCTGGGGTGGGGCATCCAAAATAAATTTTTTGGAAGTGGAACGAGCTCAAAGGGCGCTCTTAAAAGTGATGTATTTCAAGCCGTACATGTACCCCACAAATGAGCTTTACATGTAAAGTAATTTATTGACCGTCAGAAAATTGGATATTTTATTTGTAGTACTGAAAAGGCATAAATCTGTAGTCTTTGATCCCAGTATTTTAACTAAAAGGAGGAAAGATATCTTTTTCACTATAGACAATGTCAAAACTGTTTTTGCTCAACGACAGTATATTAAACAATCGGCCCTCTTATATAATAAAGTTA
This sequence comes from Furcula furcula, assembly GCA_911728495.1. Taxonomy (NCBI): domain Eukaryota; kingdom Metazoa; phylum Arthropoda; class Insecta; order Lepidoptera; family Notodontidae; genus Furcula; species Furcula furcula. The sequence goes on from OU452248.1 coordinate 22,485,948, forward strand.
ATAAAATCTTAAACATCTATCCTATGGATACTCGTACTTGTAAATTAAGGATAACTAATTGGTTAAAATCTTTAACATATGAAGATACAGAAACATTATTACAATCATCTTCGTAATTTATATTGTAGTAAGTACCTATAATAAAAATTAAAAATCATGAATTTGAATCATTCGTATGAGACGTTTTTGGATTATATTTATACTTATAGATAGTTAAATATCAACACTCTCTCTCTCACACAACTACACACACAGTCACACACGCACACACACACCTACACACAAACACACACACACATAGGCAAACATACATTCAGATACAGAATACAAAAAAAAAACTTACCTTTTCTTTATTTTTTGTCTTTTAATGTTAATATTTACAATAACACACAATTTACTGCTAGGTTTATATAAATACATATGGCTATGGGAGAGCGGAATCGTCTGGCACAGGTGTTACACTTAAAAGGCGATTCCAACCTTGTTTTGAAGTTTGTAATCTTTCTGGTTAATGAATAAAGATTTATTTATTATTTTGCTCGGACATTGAACGGAGCGCTACGTACTAGTATAATCTTTCAAATGTAAAAATTTATTATTTTAGTACTTTTAGTACATATAATTCCCGCTCATTCAGTCCCGTTCTGAGTGTGTCAACGAGTAACTGATCGGACCAGTTCGTGCAGAACCAGAGACGAATAAATCTCGAGCGGAAGACGAAGTACTAAATTAATCCAAATGAATGATGTACTAAAAACGAATAGGAATAGCTTACCAGTTATTATCTGTAATAACTGGTCAGCTATTCCTATTCGTTCATAGAGCCAGAGACTACGAATACATACCGAAAGACGAAGTACTAAAAGAGTGTTGTACTAAAAATGAAAAGGAATAGTTCTCTCATGTACTACACAAGTCTATCGTCGACGATAAACTAGTAATATCGTCCACGATAATCTAGTTTATAAAACAGTCTAAAGTTTCGACTAGTTTATATCGTAAACAGAATGTTTTTAGCTGTCGACGTCGTTGTCAATCGTTGACGATGCATCCGTCGTTTTTTCAACCTCAAAACTAGTTTAGTCTTTTTGTTTACTTTTACCAACCGATTAATAAACGAATTTTATTTACAAATTGAAATAAATACATCGTGTATTTTTCATGTATACATAAGTACACATGAAAAGATAAATCATCATCACACATCATCAACTTCGTTCATATCTTGGTGATGAAGATCATCATCACACAACGATCATCATTATCATCACATGGTTTGGGGCTGGTCACAGGAATTTTGCATATGTAGTTTAAAATACCCGTGGGGTGCCGGGTTAGAATTGCATCCCCCCATCTCTTCCCGTTGGGTGTATCGTAAGAGGCGACTAAGGGAAATCAAGAAGACGGGCAGCAGCGTCTTTTGTTTGAGATTCATCTCTTCATATATACTGCGATCCCCAAGACACCTGCCCCTGCGTGGGGATTATGGCAACTCCCCCCTAAACACACAATGACAGACACGACTTGCAAATGGGCCCCAGTCCCCGGCGGCTCCTCTATTCTTCGCCTTGATAGCAGGCGGGGTAACGGTCGAGCAGGGGGTGCTAAGAATCTCCGGCAGATGCCCCGCTACCACCCCTACCGAACTTTGGCCCTGGCAACACACAACATCCGCAAGATGAGGACCGGACTCTTTCGTACGTAGTACTTCGTACGGTTGCTTGTTCATCGTTCAAGCTGAACTAAAAGAACAAGTGTCCGATGTACGATTATGATTAGGGAATCGAATCTATTCGGTGAGCACTGCGCAACGGTTCCTAACCGTTCACCGTTCTTGTAGTACACAAGACTACTAAACATAAAATATCGACATATCGATATTTTTCCTGGAATCATAGCCACTTTATCAAGTTAGTGCCTGTGGTTTATAACCGTGTAGCCAGCGTGTAGCGACTGCTGTCATCGATGCACAGTGGGCCAAAAATAAGGTTCACTAGCTTAATTTTTTTGAAAAATGAAATATATTTTATGTAGTTCAAATACACGGATTTGTTAAAATTACCATAACATCGAATTACTTAGTAATCACAAGTTTTATTTTTAACTTAACAACATTAAATGTTGTAACAACATTCCAAATGTATCAAAATATAATTTGTTTCCCCTTTTTTTTGTGTTTGAATTGTAAAGCTGAATCTTTTTGGTCACGTTACGGTTATGGTAACAAAACCGTCTGAGTATATCACATGCTGCTATTGCGGTATTATAGATGTCGTTGTTATTATGTTGATATACATATAAGTATGTATAATCTAATACCCAGTAGGTACTTTATAAAAAAACAAGTTCGCTTTGCATCTAAGTCACCAGGATTTGACTAATCCTTCTGAATAAAGGTAAAATCGCTTAAGAACTTTGAAATGCAAATACATAATCAAGAAGTTGAATGAAATATAAAAAAAATGATATTATATACTTCACCCAAAACAATTTTCAGGTATTATTTAATTATATAATCTTTACGATAAACAAGCACAATAAGAACAATTTAGACAGAATAAAAAACTACAAATGCGTAGTTTTTTTTATAAAAAGAGAACTTCATCTGCCTTTTAATTAAACCAATGTATTTAATAATAATATACGTTTATTTCAGACTCTTGATCCATACAAAAAAAATACAAAGACACATTGACAAAAAAAAGGAAGAAACCAAACAGAATAAATAAATAATAACCAAACTAAACAAAAAAACAGACATTCCAGTAAAAAAAAGAATTTTAAGCAGCTATTTCACGCCAACGTCTACACATGTTCGTTATAGACCAACGGTCCGCGATTTCTTTAATAATACCGTTTCTACACTGACCAACCCGGGCCATATATGAAGCAATTCAGCTTCTCTGAATGGCATTGAACGTGTTCAGACGCGCCTCCGTAAACTTGCTAGAGGCACTACAGTACCTATTTAAAACCCATGAGGTGTCTGAAAATGTTATTATATTGTACACGAATACCATCCAATGACCTCCTTTTATAATTTGTCCAGAGTTGGCAAGTGTAGAAGTTTTTACAGTATGATTCAAATAAATGCACTTAAGTTTGAACATTAGCTTTAAAAAATTGATCTTCTCTCACTTTCTTGGTAATAGATATGTATTAGTCTATCATAATATATTATAATATGTAGTTTTTTTTTTTTTTTTTTTATTTTTTAAGTATATATATTTTTTTTTAATCCACTTTATTTATATAACTGCACCTGCCCATAAGAATGCTCTGTCCTGTACCCCAAGGTTGACTGGAAGAGATCGCTTTAGCGATAAGTCCGCCTTGTTGTTCACTGTTTTTAATTGTTTTAATTTCAAATGTATATTTCTTTTGTGTGCAATAAAGAGTATTTGTATTGTATTGTATATTATGTACTAGCTTTATCCTGCAGCATCGCTTGCACATATTTAGTTAATATCCTGGGACAATTCACACACGGTCATCTGATTCGAACTAGGCAGAGCCTGTACTATGGAACCAGACAACTGATACTAATACATATATACTTTTTTTTTGTAAGTACATACTTATATAGATAAACACCCAGACACTTGGTGGGAATCGAACCCACGACCTGTTGGGTAGGAGACAGGGTTACTAACCACTAGACCAACGGGCCCGTCATCAGTTAGTACTTAGGTATAGATTGTTTATAGGTTTTAAACAATCAGTAACAACGCATATTGTATAATAATTTCATGCAAGAAAACTTCGTCCTTTACACGTCGTCATTTCATTTTCATCTTATTTTCAATCGGCCTGTATTGTCCAAACCAATAATAAATAACTTACATCGCGCGTTTCGCGTTTCGTCGCATTTAGCAAAGTGTAAAGAAGAGCCCGGAGCTCTTCAGTTTCTAAAGCAAGCGGTTTCCCTGCGCTTCCGAAGCAACAAAGTAAGTTACATAAATGAAAAACGGCCAGTTCATGAAACCTTGATTGAACTGCGGGATAAAATTTTCTCCATTTTCATAACCCCTAGTGCATCTTTAAAATCACTTAAAGCTTGCGAAATATTTATTTATTTATTTTATTTAAAAAGTCTTTTCAGTACCTACGTATTGTGGTAATCGAACGCAATGATCTTATATCGTTATGATTATGAATACGGTTGTTTGTATTTAAAAACCACAAGAAATACATTATCAAAAATCTTATGAAAGAGAAGCTTGTTTTAACGCCCACTGTGCGCTGTAACGTGTGAATCCAATACACTGTAACTACGAAAAACTGATTTTGAGAAAATGAGCAAAATAGATTTTTTTTAGTTTTTTCAAGATTACTCCAAAATTTTCGTTAGAAAGTTTTTAGTGTTTGCTGCCAATTTAAAAATAATTTTATAAGTTATCCAGCCTATTAAGTTTTATATATATTTAGAGTATACATAATGAATTATCGTCGATAACTTGTGTTGCTCTAATAGTTGTCAGAAGCTAAGGAAGATATTGTTAAGGCAATACACAGTATCATATAGTTACAGTGTATTGACTTGGGAAAACAGGGCCTAAAAGTGTATTGGTAGGTATAAGTTTGAGAACCATAATACTGCACAGACGTGGCAGTTCTTGATATATTTTGGTATTTTCTATTGAGAATGCTCCATATTTAGATCTTGATTTCAATTAATGCACATTTTTAGAAGTCACTTGTTACTCTTGATAATGTTAAGTTGTCCACTTTAAATTGTCTCTCTTAGCTATCTTTGCCTTTATCTTCTCCTTTCTCTTTGAGTTCGGTTACTGAGGGGGTTGGGAATTATATCATCATGGTCTTCAGTTAAAATTGTTGTTACCTAACATTGAAGTAACCTTGACCAATCCTTGTCCAATAATCACTCGTTTCTTAAACTTTTCAATTGAATCCTGTTCTTTCCCGTCTTGGGAAGAACGCTTGTGATTGTCATTCCTTTTCCCAAACAGCCAAATTTTTCTGTTACAAATTTATTCTTATATCTACACTCCTTGTTCTGTTCTGGAAGTCCTGGAAAGTATTTATTGTTTACAAACAAATGACAGACTATTTTACACCTAATTGTTTTTTAGTCCTTAGTTTTAGTAAAAATAAGTGATGTTTGACGCTTGGTTATAGAAAGCAAACAACTGATTATTCTGGTATTATTGGATCTTGGTAGTGACTTCAATTCTGTTTATTTTGACATACTTCTAGGCATTCTTTCCTCTCTCTATGTCGCTTATTCAGCTATCAATTGCTTTGATCATATTCATATCATCGTGGGCGCTCCCAGTCCGCTTTGAGGAGACATCATCTGTGTGGTGTGAGCTTGAGGCGGGTGTTCCACTGGGTGGCGTAATCTCTCCTCTTTTCAGTTTTCATGAATGTTATCGCGAGGGTTTTCTAACTATCATCTCTATGCATGATCATCCTTAGCTTTATCGTCATGCCAATATTGATAAGCTTCGGTAAGCGATATATACGCTTAATAAAGATTTAGATAGCATAAGTCAGTGGGCAAAATCAATTGGCTTGTTAGTGAACTCTACTAATTCTCAGGCTATCATATTTGGTGGCGGATACGTGATGAATCTGGTTGACATTAACTCACTCTCTAGTTTAGTTTTCGATTCCGTACCAATTGCATACTCAAATAAAGTTAAAATTTTTAGAGTTCTGTTTGTTTATAATATTTCTTGGGAATCTCATGTTGGAGATAGGTATAAGTAAGAAGATCTTTTACTCTTATCAGTCTCACAAGCGTCTCCAAAAATTTCTTCTGCGTCAGACAAAAATCTTTTTTGCTTGATCTTTAGCTCTTTTCGATTATGCTGATGTATGTTTCTAGATGCAACTGAGGAGCTTCTTAATAAACTGGAGCAATTGTAAAATTTGTGTATTCATTTCATCTTTGGTCTGCGGAAATATGATCGTGTCGGAATTTCGGGCTCAACTAGAATGTCTGCCAATCCGTCAGCGGCGGAACTGGTACATTATTTATTTTCTAAATTGTATACTTAACAATCCTTAATCTCCTCTTTATCTTTGTGAGCGTTATTCCTTGCTCGTGTCTTGTGACAAGCCTTGACGTTCCAGTATATCTCTGCATTTTGAAGTTCCTCCTCATTATTATAGTAGCTATAATGTTTTTTTTTACCATGCAAGCAGTGCGGCTATGGAATTCGCTTCCACATTCCTTGCGTAGTAGATGTAATTTAGTCATATTTAAAAAACAACATTTCCTCTCCAGATAGATTTATTTTAATATTTAGTGTATTTATAATACTATATTTATTTTTAAATTTCAGTACGTATTAGTTCATCAGCTCATACTTTCCAGCCACTGCGCCGCCGTCGCTCTCGGCCACATCGACCAATAATAATTGAAATCGATAGCCCAGCCTCAATCTGATTGGTGCAGCCGCGTCGCGCTAGCCCTTCTACTTTGTTTTGACAAAACACTGTATCTTGCAATCCGCGAAGATTATTTGGACAATGCACTGCATCATCAATTGCCGTGTTTTACTATTTCAGGCCTGTAGTTTTTAGTAAAAACAGTGTAATTTGCATTGCAATATCTCAGTATTTTTCATACAATGTAAAAAAAACTATGAATGCTATAACATCAAACAGGTTAAAAGAAATCGAATGAACGTTGTTAATTCAAAACACTGTATCTGAAGTTACAGTGTATTGGATTCACACGGTACCGCTGGTGTGACATGTTTTGACTTAGGGGGGTTACCAACTTTTTCTGGTATTCTAGATTATTTTCGGGGTCGATTTAAGTTACCACTTTTTAAGGAATATTGCTGCTTTGGTTTTTAATTTCAAAGAAAGCACGTATTGCAAAAATATATATTTAACCTTCTACATGATTTTTAACACAAATCTACATGAATGATTGAATGATAATGTTTGCTTCAACACATAGGTTTTTGAAAACTGGTAATTGGATGTAGCCAGTACCGCCTTCACCGTGATTTATATTTTCACTTTATTAGTAAAGCAAGAAGCAGTGCAGCTTTATAAGAGTCCATGGTAACGTTTAGCATCGTCAATATTTATTATTACACTGAACACATATTGCACGAGTCTCGTTCCGCACCGGGCCGACTACTACTCTTAAAAAATATTTTTTACAAAAAAAAGAACCGCCTTCAAAATGCAACTAAAAGGCCTGAAATAATTTCTAAGAATTAGTGGTTTTTACATATACTTTGTTGGACTTGGGCTACAACATATTATAAATACATTTTCTTATCAAAGACGGCGCCAAACTGGAAAACAGTTAGGTACCTACTGCCCTTGTAAGTATTTGCTAGACGTTAGGCACCGACTTCGATAGTAATATGTATTTATAATATGTTGTAGCCCAAGTCCAACAATGTATTATGTATATGTAAAAACCACTAATTCTTAGAATTCTTATAGTTGCATTTTGAAGGCGGTTCTTTTTTTTGTAAAAAATATTTTTATTTTATTCTTTTTAGTGGTTCCCTTGGTGTATTATTAGGTTAACTTTTAAAAACTTATATTTTATTCTGACAAACAGCCAGTTTAATATTTATTTTAAAAACACCCACTACATAACACAACTATGAACCATCACTAAAATATAAGCTTAAGCAAAAATTTAAAAAAATGTAGATGTGACAATATCTTAATAAAACAAACCAATTGCCATAAACCGAAGATATCTAGGTGTTATACTCGTAGTCCTCGAGAACCATGGACTGCAAGCTCGGTGGGTCTACATTTATTTGTGCCGAGAACCCGTGTCCACCTTCTTGCTCCATTGTCAAACCCTGATCTCCATTTTTCTAGCAACTACTCGTGGAAAACTATCCATCGAGTCCAAATTCGGTAGTTCTACGTTTAGTAGGCACGGCTAGGATAGGATGGATTGTTAATTTTATTACAAAGTTCCGGTGGCCGTCTATGGCCTTCTTCATCAGATCCACTTCACCAAATGATACTTTCTGAATGAAAATGCTTGACTAGTTTCTAAAAATACCAAAAACGCTATATGTATGCCTATAATATTTAAGGAGTTCCCTCAGTTACTCATGGTTCCCATCATCAGAACCTGTTTTTGAAAAAAATAGGTCCTATCTGGAAGCATATCCTTTCAATTAAAAACATAATTTTCCAAATCGGTTCGTAAACGACAGAGTTCTGAGGTAACAAACATACAAAAAAAACATACAACCGAATTGATAACCTCCTCCTTTTTTTTGAAGTTGGTTAAAAATGTTTCCTCCCTAAATCAAATCAAGTGATCCCCAATTATACTTTATTTTTTTAGCCGTCTTAAAAAAGGAGGTTCTGTATTCGACGCGTATACATAGGTATTATAATAATTGACATATGTTAGACTATATATGGGCATCTAAGCATATGTATATCCGAGTAACCCCTTCGGCTATTGTTAGTCTCCCTTCCCATTACAATTTGTGAAAACGATACTTCTACCTTCCATTTAAGACACAACAAGACATTGACTTTTACTTGTCAAATAACAACCCAAACACGATCTTGTTGTACATGCTACGCGTCTCCACCGAACAGGCAAATCGTTTATGAGCCAAAGTATACACTTTTATAACAAACTGCCACAGGATATCCGAGATCTTCCAATGAAGAAATTTAAACTTTTTGAAGCCGATTGTCAAAAAAGGCTTATTATAAAATCTCGATTTACCTGGTGGATAAAACTGAGTGGGCTTGAACTGCTCAAATCATGTAAGCTTAGAATTTTAAGGCTACCTATACATAATTTGTAAAACTGTTTACACAATTGTTAAAAAAAAAAATACAAAATAGGACATGCCCGCTGAGTGTCTTCCAAGATTAACGCGTTTTTTGCATGCTGTGGCGCCCTATAATTAAGCTTGCACTTAGTTTTAAGTTCACCAATGTAAAAAATGCAATGTATTAGTGTAAGTCTTGTTGGTTGTCCTTAAATAAATAAAATAAAATAAAAAAATCTTCTCAGTAGCGGCCGCGTAAAAATTATTTTTGTGTAAGCCTCCGTGGGACCTATACATAATAATGTTATTTTGACTTTGACTTTGACCTGTACTATTGACCTCATACCCTACATTTTAGAATTAACAGGACATTTAGTATTAATTGACAGCCTATACTAATGACCCGGCTGCGACATATATACATACATATATGTGTGTCTGTGTGTGTATGTATATATGTTTATTCCCATACTTCTCAGAAGCTACAAATCCGATTGCGGTAATTCTTGTTGTAATAGCTTCATCAAAATCAGTTCGGTACTTTAGTATATAATGCACTGTTTTGTTCCTAGTAAAGTCTAGCATAGTTGTTCTAGTTGCGTGGTAGTTTCATGCATTCAGAGCGTTATAATAGGTAAAGTCAATAAAAAGATTAAATAAAATATTTCTAGTATATTAAAATCCGACTTTAACGATATTATTATGATCTAAAAAGTACTATATAACGAAAATGTATTGAAGTCGGTGCTTAACATAACATATTAAGGGGGTAACAACGGTAAAATTGCAAAAATAGCCTTAGTTTAAACAGTTCGATGGATCAATCGGCTATTGCATTGGCTATGAAAATTATATGTACTTATACCTCAGATCTTCAGCAAATAGTTTTATTGATTAGATATTGCATTAAATAAAATGTTTTCAAGCAATATGTACCTATTTAAAAAATGTACTACGTTGGATATGAATTGTGTTAGCGTTCAATATCCGTTCATCGGATAGACGTCAAACTTGGACTATAAAAAGCATAATAACCTATTCTACAATTTGTATTGATTACATTTCTTAATTTCATTCATGTTTTCCAAGAAATTATAGAAAAACCACGTACGCGATGCATTTCCCCTTGCAGCGCCCCCGCGATCGCCTTTCATCAGTCTTTCGTGGACTGTTATGGAGGGTGGACGTGCTCGAATTTTTTTTGACAAGACGAATTTAATTTAAATGATATTGAACATATTTTTAATTAAGATATGTTACATATGGTATAATTATAACATTATAAATCATTTAAAATGAAATCTATACTTCTATTTTAATTAAGGTATTTTTATAGTAATACCATATTTTTCGTTCACCATAGAGTATGCGAAAGCATCGTTGCCGAGTATTATGCCTAACTTTTAAAGCGTATCAGAGTCATATATGATCTTACTAATTGAAATCGTATTTAATACTGTGCAGGTCGACAAAATGACATACATTATGATATCCTTTTACATTATGATTTTTTTTTTGTCAAAACATGAACGGTGTTATTATTACTAACATGTTGGTTTTTGCAACTTAGCAACGAGTCGAGTACCTGGGTGGTTGGCTTGGTGGTGAGCGACACGCTTACATACGGACAGTTACATTGGACAGTTGCTCGTCTTTTGAGACATCTGGATGGTTAAGTTGGAAGGGAACCCGCGACCTTCGGTTATGCAAAACTGCGCCACGGAGGCTACATAGTGGTAGGTACCATCGCAGTGACTGATTTTCTGTCGTCAATTAGCAATGTGTTACCTGACGTTGCTTGTTGCTGTCGTCTGGTGTGAAGGGCACTGTAGTTGGTGACATTACCGGGCTCCAGAGTCAGAATTACTTATGTCTTGAGTGACGCTTAAGTACAGTGAAGTGAACGTCTCATAACAAATACATATTTGTTGGTCTTGATTCATTAAAATGGTAAGATAAGCCAGTTCCATCCAACCTGTCTAAACATCAAAATGATGATTAGATTGAATGATATTCATCATTATCAACTACACAAACCAGTTTAACAAGGAAATTCTTATATCAGGGTTATGTGTTACACCTCTCAGACTTGATGTAGCCACAGTTATAGCCAAAGAAGTAAACAGGCATCTGATATGCTTGTTGTTCCAAGCTACGTCCTATTACAATACAATGGGCCCATTTCGCAATGTCAAAGTCAAAGTCAAAAATCTTTATTTCAATTTTTTAAAAGCTACCACCGGATCACAACGCGGCCTCAACAATTATTTATTCGAACATATATCATGATCTGTCATTTGTATAAAACCTCAACCGTGTTCAAAGCAATCCGCTTTATGATTCATAGAATTCCTTGAATTATGATTCAAATTCATATTCATTCATGCGTATCTTTTTACAAAATTAGATAAACTTGTAAATGTGCCATTCTATTACTTTTGCCAGCAACCTTCCTCCATAATAAGTATTACTTACAAGTCAAATATTCTTGAATTATTACAAGATGCAAGTAAAATTAAAATTACACTCCGCTCTGTCCTCTAGATCCAGTACACAGGTGCCTAAGTACAACTATCTAACCACTATTTGAAAACCTTAGCACTTCAAAAACCTAAACATAATGCGCTGGCGGTGGCGCCCTCCCATGATAATCTCATTTTGGGTCTTATCCGTAGGAATACCCATTCCTACGGATAGCACCCACCCGGGTATTGATCTATTCGGACAGAGCCTTACTAGGGATACAACTTCACTTCAGGTAAGTTCGTTTAATCATCAATTATACATTTTAGAGTTACGATTAAAGGTAGTATTCGAGCTAAAGCGATATCTTCCCTAATTATGGAGTGACGGGGCAAAATGTATTTTACCAATACTAAAGAACAGAATGATATCAATTCAGATATTGCAACATTTATTTCTAGTTATTTTGTTGCCGTACATGAACGACATTAACATCCAACCAAAAGGTCATTGCCAAAATCCATGTTATCGCGACTCGATTGATATATCAACAGTTAACAGAAGAGAGACCAAAATAAAAACATCGCAGCTAAAGCTACCTTCGAGTCATAATAATAATAACATTCTGCGAGAATTCAAACACAGCCATCTGATGCCGAATTATTCCCAGCCTGTACTGTGATCACTAAATATTCAGTAACCTCAAGTTCAAGGAATTTAACGAATCTTAAGGCAATAATACATATATCATATGGCTGGCACGTTGATATTGATATCTTTAATACGTGCCCTAAAGCGGTACGACGAAAAGTTGTTGCTTTGTTTTTTGATGTTATTTTGTAACGCAGTATTTATTTATATTGTACTTACTTGTATTATATATTTGTGTAAATATATTATATATTTATGTATATATTATTTTATGTATATTATTGAATTTTATTTTATCATAGTTCAATATTATGTATTGTGTAATATTTTTTTTTCTTCTCTTTATAATCTCGTTTTGTACACTTGTTTCTATCCTCGTTTTTCTTTATTTTCTCTGTCACTCAAAGGTTTGCTGTAAGAGAACTCATCATTGAGTTAAGCTCGCCTTTGTACATAGATTCTCCGTACTTTTGTTTTTAATGTATTGTTTTTTTTTATGTGTACAATAAAGTATTAAATTAAATTAAATATATCTATACTATATAATTTTCTATCTTTTTCTATCTCTCAGCAAATCGATGTTTATATTTCTATCTTATAACTATTTGTGAATACCTGTAAATGGCCATCTGTTTCTATTGTAATGTTTTAACTGTGTGCTGTTGGTTTTCCGAAAACAATAAAAAATAATACATTCTTAAGTTTATTTGTTTATTTAACAATTGCATACATGTACATAATCTCCATACGTATTAGGTAGGATTTAAGTATAAGTACAGTACATGCACCCTGTAAAGGCGTTTGCAAGTCAGTGCGTTTAATTTTACATTATTATAAATACTAATTCTATATACAAATATTTAATTCGTCAGCATTAATTCAATTATAATTTGTCAATTAACCATATTCTTATAAATAATACAGTAAATATAGGTAATGATATTATTTAACATTAATCGGGCATTATTCTTTTATTTTAAATGAAATTACGCGTGTATCGCAATAGTGAAGCTCATGAACAGAAATAACTAACTAACATGTCATTAAGATTCCTTGGATATGTTTTTGTGTATATTTTTGTCGGTTTTGAATTCTTCTACGGAGCATTGACTTATCAATAATGATTTAAGTTCCCGGTAAAATACGGTATTGTCTATTTCACTTTTTAAATACTCCGGTAATTTATTATAAATTGAAATTAATCTGAAGTTTATTAACTTATGGTTGAGGTTTTAAATAAATGACATTATCCAAGTGTCTGGGTGTTTTATCTATATAAGTATGTATTTACAAAAAAAAGTATATAAGTATTAGTATCAGTTGTCTGGTTTCCATAGTACAGGCTCTGCCTAGTTTGGGATCAGATGACCGTGTGTGAATTGTCCCAGGATATTATTATTATTATTATTATCATTTATTTAAAACTTCAACCAGATTTGAGAGTTGGTAGGTATATTAGAAGTATACCTACCTACTTATGTTTTTTCTGTTTAATGATGGTCATCAGCTGCATCTACATCGGAACACAGTAATGTTTACACACTGCTGTTTGGCGGTAATATCTGACCCTGCGGTGGTACACCTGGAAGGTATTTTTACCTCATTTTGCTACTATTTCCTAAATCATTTTTCGAAAGTCATTAACCGGTTCAGTGTCAACTGCTGACGTTTTTATTTAGTTATAAGTAGGTATATATTTACATATTTTTTTATTTATATTCAATATCTATTTATTTCAACTCAGACATAATATACTTCCGTTAAACAAAAATGTACACTTACCCTCAGGTAATTCCAAATCACATATTACATAATATAAACGGGCAAAGAAATATATCAGAAATATATTTTTATTAATATACATTTTTACATAAAATAAGAACGCGAGTACACATTACTGGACAAGAACTAGTTCTGATAGATAGGTATCTTAATGATGTTGCAATAAACAAGTTAATTATAATGTCCTTCAGACCCATAATACGGCCACAGTAGCCGATCTTTTACAATATTGCGTTAGAATATTACACTAGCATTTTTTTGTTTTGTAATCCAACTATTATATGATTATACCTATCTAAGCTGTTGTTCTATCCAGTTGAAATGTCACTTTATTATGCTAAATAATTTAACGTTTGCCCAATACACTTACTGCCGCACTCACAAACCCCAATTAACTTTAATTCTAATTCAGTTACTTTTTATAATCTTTTTATTTCAACTGTCGGAGTCATTTATGATTAATTTCGATTATTTAATACGAGATAATTGTTATCTCCACCAACCCGCACAGGTTACTCCGCCAACCCGCACTTGGCCAGCGTGGTGGACTATGGCCTAAGCCCATTCATCTTGAGGGGAGGCCCGTGCCCAGCAGTGGGACATAAACAAAGGCTGGTATTATTATTATTATTTAATTGTTATCTCTGTTCACTATCAGCGTATTACGTATTAATTGGCTTCGAGTGTCGAAATAATCCGATTTCAAAAGAAATATTAATCATCATTAACTTTAATTGACGTTTGTAGGTTTGGCAGTTAGACCTACCAATTGTCCCAAACAGTAGCCGTCATCTACCACTCCTATTACGACTTGTACGCTAGTAACATCTTCTTTTGTGTTGAACATACTTAAATGTATCCAAACGTCCATAATACCTTTAGAAAACCAAAATTCAGCCTAAATAGCATATTCTTTTAATGTTTTATTGTAAAATACGATCATGTGTCTTAATTTTGTAAGGACCTCAAGTGACTCCCCATCCGTCTCTGCGGGAACACTCGTATACTTTGCCTTATCCTTAATATCCTTTATAATCCCACATTCCTATCTGCAGGAACGTTTTCCCTTTGTGAAAGAAAGAAAGATAGAAAGAAAAAGCATTTATTGCCACAGATAATGAGACACAAAAAAAAAAAAAAGATTAAAATAAGACTAACAAACCAAAAAAAAAAAGCACACTTAAATACTACTTCTAAACAATAGGTTAATAGCTTGCTTTAACTTATAATAACACATAGCATGACAGTTATAGACATGTGCCTCACAGTTCTGCAGCAACAGGTGCTCGGTTCAGCATACAGCCAAGCCGGGGCTTGGCGCTGATTTTCAACCGAGCCCTGAGTGCCCACGGATGACAAAACGTGTTAAAAAATATTGATGAATATAATAAATTAAATGTATGTACCTGCTAATTAAATATTATAATGTGTAATTAAATTTATATAATACTAGCAGTACCCTGCGACTTCGTTCGCGCAAAGGTAGTTAATGAAGAAATACCGACCACATTCCTAAGAATTGGACTAATACCTACTGATAATGTCCTGTCAAAAGACACTCAACCCGATAACATGTTGCACGACTTGGGAATCAAAATCAGGTCCAAGCGAGCAATGGTCGTACTTGCGCCCATCGTCACTAAGGCAGTCCAAATAAAAATTTAATGTAAAATCAAAACGTCTATGCTACTTATAAAATTACTGGTCCTGACTGACTGACTGATTCATCAACGTACAGGCCAAATCGCTGGAACTAGAAAGCTGAAATTTGGACAGTAGGTTCTTCTTAAGATGTAAGCATCCACAAAAAAGGGTTTTTGAAAATTCCACTCCTAAGGGATTACATGGGGTGGTAAAATAATAGCGGACGTAGCCACAGGGAGTTGCTAGTTAAATATAAAATATTTTCCCATGAACTTTTAAATGACAATAAACTTGGGAGGGAACTTGAGGTCAAATAGTGAAATTTGTTATAGATATTTTTCCGAATAATAAACTAAAATACACGTAGTTGTCTGTTTAAAGCATCCAACACTATGCCGAATGACACCATTCACTATGTTTTTAGGTTTCCATACCTAAAAGGTAAAAAAGGAAAATTATGGCGGTACTTTGTCTGTTTGTCTGTCACATCTATATATTTCAGGAACTACTGGCGCTATCGATTTGATATTTAGAACAGTTTTAGATCTTGCTTTTTGGATAAGAATACTTATCGCAAATTAAAAAAAAAAATTATTTCTTTTACTTTCTTTTTAATGGGGGCCGGTGTCAAAATTCCAAAGAGGCTACTATATCAAGTGGGATATCATATGAAAGGGCTTCATTTGCAAATTTCAAAACAGTTTTTTTTTGGTTTATGTCTCGTGTTTTTTTGGCTTATAACCAAAAATGTCACAAAAATACCACCGTTTCTAAGTAGTACAGTTTTTTACTAATCCTAAAAAAACCTCGTGAAACAAACTTAATTTTGCGGTAGGGTTTTTGTGTTATTTGAGGTATAAGAGGAATAGTAAAATAACATTAATATGTGCGAAGAATATATAGAACCCTCGGTGCTTGAGTCCGACTCGCACTTGACTGGTTTTTTTTTAGTTTTTTTTTGGTTCGATTCTGTACCTAGCTTCAAGGTCATAACCTAAATTAGTTTTTGTTAAACTCTTTTAAAGGGTTAATTTGGATAAATTTGGTTGGGTTCAGTTCGGTTTTTTACTATCTGAGGTATTAGAAGAATATTAAAAAAAAACATTTATATGTGCAAAGTAGGTATAGAACCCTCGGTGCACGAGTCCGACTCGCACTTGACCGGATTTTTTTTTTGGTTCGTTTCGGTACCTAGCTCCGAACCGGAGTATCTTACCTACTAAAACGCCCCGTACTCAATGGACATCTAGGGTAGGGCCCACAACCCAAACGTCCAACCGACAACTCCAAAGTTGCGCGTTATTTGTCCGGGTTTATGGCTGAGGAGCAAGGCGGCAGCTTTTTTTTTTTAGGCGGCAGCTTGACGCTGGTGCGCGCGATGCAGGATACGCGCTTCAACCGACAACTCCAAAGGTTGCCCGTTATTTGTCCGGGCTTATGGCTGAGGAACAAGGCGGCAGCTTTTTTTTTTAGGCGGCAGCTTGACGCGGATGCGCGCGGTGCATGATACGCGCTCCAACCAACAAATCCAAAGGTTGCCCGTTATTTGTCCGGGCTTATGGCTGAGGAGCAAGGCGGCAGCTTTTTTTTTAGGCGGCAGCTTGATGCGGTTGCGCGCGGTGCAGGATACGCGCTCCAACCAACAACTCCAAAGGTTGCCCGTTATTTGTCCGGGCTTATGGCTGAGGAGCAAGGCGGCAGCTTTTTTTTTTAGGCGGCAGCTTGACGCGGATGCGCGCGGTGCAGGATACGCGCTCCAACCAACAAATCCAAAGGTTTCCCGTTATTTGTCCGGGCTTATGACTGAGGAGCAAGGCGGCAGCTTTTTTTTTAGGTGGCATCTTGACTCGGGTGCGCGCGGTGCAGGATACGCGCTCCAACCAACAACTCCAAAGGTTGCCCGTTATTTGGCCGGGCTTATGGCTGAGGAGCAAGACGGCACTTTTTTTTTAGGCGACAGCTTGACGCGGGTGCGCGCGATGCAGGATACGCGCTTCAACCGACAACTCCAAAGGTTGCCCGTTATTTGTCCGGGCTTATGGCTGAGGAGCAAGGCGGCAGCTTTTTTTTTTAGGCGGCAGCTTGACGCGGATGCGCGCGGTGCATGATACGCGCTCCAACCAACAAATCCAAAGGTTGCCCGTTATTTGTCCGGGCTTATGGCTGAGGAGCAAGGCGGCAGCTTGATGCGGTTGCGCGCGGTGCAGGATACGCGCTCCAACCAACAACTCCAAAGGTTGCCCGTTATTTGTCCGGGCTTATGGCTGAGGAGCAAAGCGGCAGCTTTTTTTTTTAGGCGGCAGCTTGACGCGGATGCGCGCGGTGCAGGATACGCGCTCCAACCAACAAATCCAAAGGTTTCCCGTTATTTGTCCGGGCTTATGGCTGAGGAGCAAGGCGGCAGCTTTTTTTTTAGGTGGCATCTTGACTCGGGTGCGCGCGGTGCAGGATACGCGCTCCAACCAACAACTCCAAAGGTTGCCCGTTATTTGGCCGGGCTTATGGCTGAGGAGCAAGACGGCACTTTTTTTTTAGGCGACAGCTTGACGCGGTTGCGCGCGGTGCAGGATACGCGCTCCAACCAACAACTCTAAAGGTTGCCCGTTATTTGTCCGGGCTTATGGCTGAGGAGCAAGGCGGCAGCTTTTTTTTTAGGCGGCAGCTTGACGTGGGTGCGCGCGGTGCAGGATACGCGCTCCAACCAACAACTCCAAAGGATGCCCGTTATTTGTCCGGGCTTATGGCTGAGGAGCAAAGCGGCAGGTTTTTTTTAGGCGGCAGCTTGACGCGGGTGCGCGCGGTGCAGCATACGCACGTTTGCGAACACTCGACAGCCTCGTATTGAATTGAAACCTTGCGTGCATTTAGAAACCACACTCGCGCTAACACAGCAGTTAGCATAATAGTGTATAAACAATATAATCTATTCCCATCACTTTTAAAATCATATCAAATTCAAATTTTAAACATCGATGTCGTATTTAAGTTTTAAAACCCATGATATAAGGCATACCTACCATTTACATCATAAATAAATACCAGTCAAGTGCGAGTTGGACTCGCGCACCGAGGGTTCCATACCATCCTTGGACGTATTAAAGTTATTTTACTATTAATGTAATTAACACCTCAGATATAAAAAAAAACAAGTCGCAAAACTGAGCTTGTTTGTCGAGGTTTTTTTAGTATTACTAAAAAACTGTACTATTCAGAAAGATCATTTTATTTTTCCTGTAAATATAGATAGAGATATATTACCCATAATTATTTCAAATTTTTCCTCCACAAACTTCGGAGATCGGAACTTCGGGGGAGGGGGGCGGTTTTTTTTTACGTTTTTGATTATCAGCCAAAAACTGCATAACATAAACCAAAATAAAAATCTGTTTTGAGATGTGCGCATGAAGCACTTTCATATGATACAGATACAGTAGTCTCACTTTGAAATTTTGATGACCCATTTCGACTCTAAAAAAAATAAACGAAAAATATTTTTTTTTAATTTGTCATAACGTTGGGTAAGAAAGATTTAAAACTATTCGAAGTTTCAAATCGGTAGCGTCAGCGGTTCCTGAAATATATAGGTGTGACGGACAGACAGACAGACAGACGAAGTCTGATCATAAGGGTTCCTTTTTTACCTTTTATGTATGGAACCCTAAAAACGGTTTTCAATTACCCTTTAAAAGACACCACTCGCAAGATTTTTAACTTAGGGGTCATATGTTGACTTTAAGACCCTCATCATTTCTTAAACCTCACTTTATCCTATAACACTCTTTCATGTTGTGTCGAAAAACAATGAGAATTGCTAAAAAAATTATCAAATAATATTTTTAGCAAGTTTGTGGTTCTGTATCTTCTTATATATAATTTTTTTTTTTAATGCTAAAACACGTAACTCTTTATTTTCTTTAAGTAATCTATGTGTGCAATTTCAAGGTTCTGGTACCACCAGTTTTTATATACCATAAAACCTTCTTTTTGGACCCCTTCCGATGCGAATTTTGAAAATTCCGTTCTTAGTGTGCGGTTACGTATTGCGATGAATCCACTCTCCAAATTTCAAGTCTCTAGGGTCAGCGGTTTACGCTGTGCGTTGTCTGTCAATCAGTCAGTCAGGACTTATCCTTTTATATATATAGAAAATAATATAATAACAACGTCCTGGGACAAAGACCGCACTATGATAATCAAACAACTGACACTAAGTACCAATATATACTTTATATACTTACATACATCTGCCATACCCGCAGCCAACAAATTCGAAAGAAAATAATAATAATAAAATAATTAACAAATATAATAATCACGACTCATAGAAAAGACACATCGATATTTATATCTCCAAACTCTCTTTGTGAATCCATAAAATACTGTCGCAGTCGTGTTCTAAAAGTATCTAATGAATTAATAATTCTCAAAGGTGGTGGAATATTATTCCACACCTTCGACGCAGCATATTTGAAGCTACCTTTGAAGGCTGCAGTCCTGTGAGAATGTGTGGATAGCTGCTGCGAACATTTTCTATTCGAACAGTCCCTTTTACGTGTAATCCACTTCAACTTGTTGTACAAATAAGCCGGCTCTTGATATTTTATTACACCGAAAAGTAGACACGCTAAGTGTAATTTTCGACGTGACTTCATTTTTAATATTCCATATCTATTCAGGAAAGGTGTTACATGAGTTCTGGGAGGGATGGTGAAACAGAACCGAGCGCATGAGCTCTGGACCCTTTGAATGAGCCGTTGCGTTCTCGCCAGTAACCTAGGGCCGTAAACTGTATCCGCGTAATTTAGTTTAGAGAGAACGAGAGATTCTACTAATTGTATTCTTAACTCTTGGGACAAGTATGGTCTTATTTTATATAGAATCTTAAGGCGATAAAAACAGTTTTGTACCAGTTTTGCTACATGCTTTTCAAACCGAAGGCCTGTGTCTATAGTAAGCCCAAGATTTTTAGCCTCGGATACCCTTTCTATCGGCTTTCCTGCTACTAAAACACTTAGATCAGTAGGTAACCAACTCAACTGTTGCTTAGTACCAAACAACATGTACTTAGTTTTAGACGGGTTTAGCACGAGACAGTTTGCTTCTGACCACTTAGCAATTCTATCTAAATCCTCATTTAAATCTTTGATGGCATTACGGTACTCCAGCGGTTTGACCGAAATGTAAATTTGAACATCATCCGCGTATAAATGATATTTACTATGTCTTATACATTTTATTATGTCGTTGCAGTATAAAATGAACAATATTGGTCTTAAGATAGAGCCTTGAGGGACGCCTCTTTTCAATAGCGCCATATTGGAGGACTGACAAGTTCCATCGCTAGCACGCAATTCCACCATCTGTTGACGGTTGGTTAAATAACTATTAAACCATTTTAACGTTCCGTGGTCTAACCCATAGTAGCTTAATTTGGCTAAAAGAAGAGGAACATTAATACAATCAAATGCTCGAGAAAAATCTAAGAGAACTAACAGTGTGCACATACCTTGATCTTGGGCAGATAAAATATTGTCTGTAACATCTATAAGAGCCGTGGAAGTACTGTGTCTTTTTCTGAAACCAGACTGGAGCTCAGGTAGGATTTTATTATTTTATTGGTGTCTAGTTAATTGCTGACATACTACTTTTTCTAAAATCTTAGAGAGGCAGGGTAAAATGCTAATAGGGCGTAGGTCTTTTAAATCGCTTGGGGTAGGGATTTTTGGTAATGGTCTTATTGTAGCTATTTTCCAAATATCCGGGAATACGCACGATGTAATTGAATAATTTACAATACCAGTTATTGCTTCCAATGAATAAGGCAAAGTTAAAATTAGCATATTTAAACTTAGACCATCATAACCCTCAGCATTAGACTTAAAATGTAAAAGTATATTATATACATGGCATTGTGTCACAGGAGTAATCGAAAACGTACATGCACTATACCTATGATACTCATAGTACGTCAAAAGGGAAATTTCAGCATGTTCTTTTCCTGGTACGTTTAGGAAATGGTTATTAATATCATTTGGATCAGTAAAATGAGAGGGCAGTTCCTGAGTTTTCTTTGTTGGAATTAGATTTGTTTTAATATTTTTCCATAACGTCTTCGGGTCATTAATTTTATTATTAATATTGAATCCAAAATAAGCACTTTTTTCATTATGTAAAGATGTCACTACCAAAGATTTTAATTCTTTATAATATATTTTCTTAGATTCAGATTTACTCTGACGGTAGTTGGCTAACGCATCATCCCGTAAGCGCATCATCAATTTGATAGTGTCCGTTACCCAAGGATAAGATTGGTCTTTGATAACACAAGTTCTATGAGGCGCATGAACATCGAAAACACCTGTGATATAATGATTAAAGACATCGACCATTTCATTCACCGAACGCAATGTTTGTAAATGGTTCCAGTCAAGTGCAGATATATGCTCAACAAAACTTTGTTCGCATATATCCTTGATAGGCCTGTACTTAACAACTTGTGGTTTAAATTTCTGCCTCTTTGCATATAATTCACATATAACTACAGCATGACTATTTATGGCATTATAACTTTCTACTAAAATATTTCGTAATGAGAGGTCAGTGCACACTAAGTCTATAAGCGTCTCACTAGTTTCGGTAAAATGAGTTGGAGATGTAACTACCTGAGAGAGGCTAAGACAATTTAAGAATTCGTATATCTTTTTAGTTTTTCCCTCGTTGACTTTTAAAATGTTAACATTAAAATCTCCCATAATAAGTAAGTGATCATAGTCTCCTAAAGCACTTATAGTGACAGTGATTGCGTCGAGAAACTGGTCAAGGTCAAGCCACGGTGGACGGTAAGCAGTGCCAACAGCAATGCGTTTACCATTTAGTTTAAACGACAACCACATCTGCTCTACTGATTCACAATCATCATCAGTCGGTCGCGTCAATATACGCACGTTGAGGCCCCGCCTTATGTAGAACCCTACACCCCCACCCCGACCAGACCGCACAGTAGCCGGTCGCGGACGTGGCACAGACGATATCCAGGCACAGCGGGTGCTCGTGCATCTTCACCCGGCCGCAGCCACGTTTCATTAACCGCCATAATATCGAAGCCATGTCTGTCGAATAACGATATAAAGTTGTCGTGGTCCGTATTAAGGGACTGTCCTTGCAGATCGCATCTTTGTACAAACCTCAATGCCCGTCCCATAAAACGGACTTGTATTCCTATTCCTTCACTGTGCATGCTGTCCGTTTATGGAATTGTGGATTCTCTTCTGCCTGATAAAGGGTTGTCTATACAAGTGTGTAAGATTTTAACATCCTTTTTTACTTTTTCTTTTCACCAAACAATTCTTCATCCTCTATTTTTTACACCCTTAACTGAATATGATAAATGCGTACGTATACGTACCTATTTCATTATTTTTATTAAAAAGTATACAACATTTCAAATGAAAAAACCATATTTTTACACCCACCCTTTCAAACTTTCAACCATTATTTTACACCCTTAGAGTTCGAATTTCCAAAAATCCTTTCATATTGGTTCCCTAGGCCATAATATAAATCTTCTGTCCAAATTTTGTAGTCCTAGCTTCTGCAATTTCGGCTCTGCGTTGTCAGTCGCGCAAAATAGTGAACCGTTCATTTTCACAGACGATAAAAGAAAAGGACTAAGCCATGCTAAGAAGAGAGAAGAACTGTTGTTCTTCTCTCTTCTTAGCATGGCATAGTATTTCAGCCTGCAAGAGAATATGTGTGGAATAAAATAATTATAATAATATTGTCCTCCCGACCGAGACGTGGTCTTTAACAGCTGGCCTTTTGGAAAAGCTCAGAGTCACACAACAAGCTATGGAGAGAGCTATGCTTGGAGTTTCTTTGCGCGACTGAATCCGAAATGTGGAGATTCGCCGAAGAACTAAGGTTACCGACATAGCTCTCAGAATCTGGAAGTTGAAGTGGCAATGGGCAGGCCACATCGCTCGAAGAACCGATAACCGTCAGGGAAGAAAGGTTCTCGAGTGGCGACCACGAACCGGAAGACGCAGCGTAGGCAGGCCTCCCACTAGGTGGACCGACGACATTGTTCGCGTCGCAGGAAACCGGTGGATGCAAATAGCAAATTGTCGTTCATTGTGGCGGTCTAAGGGGGAGGCCTTTGTTCAGCAGTGGACGTCTTCCGGCTGGTGATGATGATGACCGATTACTGCCACAAGATCAGCCATCTAAAATGGATATAATATAGTGCACAAGTGCTTGCATAGACACCATGTGCACTCTCTCATCATTCTCACAGTCCGAATATATCGCGTATTTTCCTGAACGCTGTCCACCCGCGTTGAATGCTTCGGGCGGCCTCTTTGTCGAAGTGGACCGACCAAACTGGATATTTTGTCCTATACATAAGTACATAGTGATCAACAACTTCGAGTGTATCGTTCCCAACAACACAGTATCGGTACGGGTGCAACATTTATTTAGTTTAATGAAATAATACTATACAACATAACAGTATGCACCAAGTCGTTGGACAGTTAGAAATACAAAATGTAACAATATAAGAATTTAAATAGACAAATTTGGTCAAATGACAGTACCATAAATAAATTCACAGAATCCTATATCACTCACGGCATACATACGCCCAGTTAGAAAAAAGAGGTCACATTTTGGTTCTGATGCCTTATGGGAGTTGAGCATTTTCAAAGCACCAACAAGCGGAGAGTTAGCATGAGAAACAGTGCGCGTTTTGGGTAAAGCGAATAACGAGTATTTTCGTGGTCTGAGTTGGTTCTTTGGTACAATTGGGATGAACAATCTAACAATACTGGTCACTATATCCAGGCAGTCCGATTTGCCCCGCAAAACTTGACATACAAAAGTTAGTAAATAGTAATTACGTCTAACTTCAAGTGAATTGAATCCCAGCATACCCAGCAAGAATTAAGTGGCATGGACATTAGACATGATTTTCGTCTTATCCATGTTCGTTTTAAGTCCCATCTATTGGGAAACATCCACCGTTGGATCATCTTACTTTCCATATAAATCATACAGAGAGAGATCTACGTTCAGCGATTCAGGAAGCAACCAGTGGATATGGAGAGCTAAGTAGGTACTTTGTTATTGTAACTGCGGTTACTTAAAAGTGTTATTATTATTATAATTATTTATAAAAAATATTCTGACAACTAAGAACAATTCTGTTATAAAACCAATTTTAAAACTTTCGGTAAGTTAGTAGTTAATAACTAGTTCTAATCTGGTCCTCTGCCTGAGATTCCAAATCAGCGGGCTGTTCGGCCTTGTTTTTATCACATTTAGGCATCATTTAGGCCCAAGTGCACCGATCGATTCATTGCTAAAATAAACGGACATTTTTTTGTCGGTAAACTTGGGCCTTAGGCTGCAGCTGGGGCTGCCTCGCTCTCTAAATACAAGTGACGCAGTTTTTTTTGCGCCAGATGGCCACTACCATCTGTACGCGCATTAGTAAACAAGGTCGACGCACTGCAAAATTTCGGCAATCGAAGCAGCATCCTAAATGCATTATTATTTGGACCCACAGAGCATTTTAAGACTTCTCAGTATAACTGGCCCACAGGGCCCCCAAGTACAGTGATGTGCAAAACGCCTTAATAATTGTAACTTAGACCTCGTCTGTACATCGCGAAAACTTGTGAGCGAGTATGTTCGCTAGTATTGACAATGCTCTGCGTTCCCTCTCCATGTTGTCCACGTCTTTCTAGTCATGCGTGCCAATATGCCCCAGGTACCTGGCCTACTACCCTAATCTTTACACCATATAATAATATTGGGGGTACCGTTAGTAGGTTATTGGCGAAAGACGATGTATTCTGTTTTGTTACTGTTGTACCTAAGTCCATGACTGTGTCGCCGCATACGACTCACACACCCCGAGCAATTTACGAATAGCACTGATCGAGGGCCAGCAGCACCATGTCATCTGCATAACTTATGTTATTAAAGCTTACTGCATCTATAAAGCAAACAAGACGAGTACTGATAAGCCTCTCGATCAAGGAATTTACGTATAGCCAGAATAGTAAAGGCGAGGACAAGCCTCCTTGCCTGATCCTAAATTCTAACCTCCACGGCTCCGATAGTTCTCCTGCCCAGCGAACTCTGCTGTCCTGAGATAGGTACCGACGTCGCAAAAGCGATGCGAGCTCTCTTTAGTTATGTCCTCGTATTCATTTTATGTAGTGCGGAATCAGCCTATTCGATAATCTCGTAGAAAGTAGTTTGTATTGCTAGTACTCTAGTTTGGATCTTGTGACAGTCGGCGTGGTGATATTGTATGTTTCAAGTTATAGCATTGCGTGTCACAGTTGCTATTTTGACTAGTCTGACTCCCCCACTATAGAGTTCGGACATCTGATATAATGGGTGGGGGGGGGGGGGGGGGGGGAATGACATGTCAACATGGACAGTCGATTGTGAAACTTCGTAGCGAGCAGTGATTCTATTCTATTGGTAGCTATAAATTGGGCCCGGTAACCACCGGAACACACTTCGACCCAGTTGGATGCATTGTGCATGCCCTAGCCCTTACTCTGTTTCTGACGTGTCGAAGAGTTCCCTCAGGTACGCAACGATTGTGCCAGCTTGGAGCTGTGCACAATCATCTGGTGTAGGATAAGCTACTCCCAGAAGACTCAACCTACGTCTCGCAAGAACGTCGCAGCCACACAAAATGTGTCGCATTGACTCTCACCTTTACAAAATCTGCAAGTATCAGTAGTACTTATCCTCATTCTGTGAAGGTGCTCATTGGTACCAAAATATCCCGTGAGTGCACCTATCAGGTGCCTTATCTGTGATCTGTTAAGTTTCAACAATTTAACCCCACAGTCCACCCTTACAAGGCTTGATTTGGTGTCACGGTTCAAAAAGTGGTAGCGAGAAGTAGCGCCCTTGTGTCGCTATTTCTTTACAAGCCACATCCTGACAAATTTATTTTTGCCGATAGGAGTGTCGCTACTGTCTATATGAAACTGTCAAACTACACGTAATTCATCATCATCAGCCGGAAGACGTCCACTGCTGAACATAGGCCTCCCCCTTAGAACGCCACAATGAACGACAATTGGCTATTTGTATCCACCGGTTACCTGCGACGCGCACAATGTCGTCTGTCCACACGTAATATTATCTTATTATCTTAATAGAAATGTTAGTTCACGTTTCCGCCACCAGCACATATAAGTTTGCAACCTCCACGACCGCATTTTAGATGTCATTTTGTTCGTGAATGTTTATCTAGTTTATATATTATATCGATGGCTGAAGCAAATTTAAAGCCATTAATACCTGCAAATGGCCCAAAACTAGAAAGACCACAGAAACTCAAGGTTGAGTTATGATAGAGAACACGAGAATTGGACTCTGAATGACTGGTCAAGATTTGTTTTCAGAAGAGGCTAGATTTTGTTTATACAAGCACGACGGAATGAAAAGTGTGCAGAAGACCGGGAGAGCGCTATATCCAAGCCTGTATAGAAGAAAAAGTACTAGACGGCGGAGGCTCTGTTTATGTGTGGACTGGGATTTCTTACGAAAGCCGCACTGAGCTAGTGGTGATAGAAAACCGCACTAAGATATGTCACTGAGGTTCTGAATGACTACGTTGGTCCATTTTCAGTGGACATGGGCGAGAATGCCGTTTTTATGCCAGACAATGCCCGCCCGCATACAGCTCAGATAGTGTTTGCTTATTTTCAAGAAGTCGGTATCACACATATGGAGTGGCCAGCACGCAGCCCCGACTT
This sequence comes from Furcula furcula, assembly GCA_911728495.1. Classification (NCBI taxonomy): domain Eukaryota; kingdom Metazoa; phylum Arthropoda; class Insecta; order Lepidoptera; family Notodontidae; genus Furcula; species Furcula furcula. The sequence goes on from OU452248.1 coordinate 22,513,033, forward strand.
AAACCATTGAGCATGCATGGGACGAATTGGAACGCTGTGTACGTCAGTGGAATCCGCCTCCAATTACGATACGTGAAAGAAGCTCTAATAGAGGAATGGCATATATTCCGCAACATCGCCTTAAAAACCTAGTAGAAAGTATGCCAATCGCATAACAGCAGTATTGCGAGCTTGCGGAGGCAACAAAAGTACTAAAATGCGTGAAAACAGCACATCTGTAACCAATCTACATTTACGAAAATACTGAAAAAAGTACGCATTATTATTTATTTCACATTTATTAAAAATAAAAAGCTTGAATTTATTTATTTTTTATTTTCATTTAAGCACATTAAAATATTCTTCAATTTAGTCTTTATTTCATAAAGCTAGGTTACTTTTGAAGATATGGAAGATTTTCTAACCGACCCTTTTTCTTTGCGGTCTAGTGTATATAAGATAAGAAGAGTATATATATAAATAAAGATAGAGCTATCACTCAAAGGTTGACGATTGCTACATTGGTAATGGGGGAACTAAAATTCGTCATTCGCGTCGTGCCCTCAAATATATTTTATGCTTAATATTAGTTGCTTTTTTTTTCTTCAGTTTATGTAATAACTAGCTGACCCGCGCAGCTCCGCCCACGCTTTTATTCCATCTTGCTCCCCTTTTCTTCCTCCTCCCTTGATTTACGAGTATTTCTCTCTCCACCTCTCTCTCTCTTATAAGAAAAATCTAATTCTATGCTCTCTCCCACCTCTCTCTTTCCCCCTCCCGCACCAGTCCCCATCACACTCCCCCTCTTCCTCTCCCCGTTGTCCCCATTCAGAACCCCCTCCCCTCTCTCTCTTCTCCCCCCCCCCCCCTTGCTCCACCTATATATATATTGACCGACCCGTTGGTCTAGTGGTTAGACACCCTGTCCGCTAACCGATAGGTTGTGGGTTCGATTCACACCAAGTGTCTGGGTGTTATTTATCTATTTAAGTATGTATTTACAAAAAAAAGTATATAACTACTAATAGTTATATACTTTTTTTTTCAGTTATTTATTAGTTTTTATTTTTATTAATCAGTTTTTTATCAGTTGTCTGGTTTCCAAAGTACAGGCTCTGCCTAGTTTGGGATCAGCTGACCGTGTGTGGATTGTCCCCAGATATTATTATTATCTATATCTATCTATATCTATACTTATAATAAAACTGTTACAGGTCCAGTTCTGTACATTGAAGATATTTTGAAAATTATATTTGGAGGGCATTCTATAACCGATACTGAGACCGAAAATGTATTTTTTTTAATTTTTGTGTCTGTCTGTCTGTCTGTCTGTCTGTATCACGCCGAAACTACTGAATGGATTCAAATGAAACTTGGACTGACTTGAGATCTTACTACGAGGTAGGACACAGGATACTTTTTATCCCGTAATCTAGCACGGTTCTTTTGGGAGAGGGGATTAAAGTCAAAATGGGTACTTGGTTATACGCTTGGTCCGATTTTATCAATTTTTCTTTATAATTATAATAAATATTAGTAAGGGAACACTCATAAACAGTAGTTAACAATGTTTGGAAAACGATCAGGTTAAGCAACGTTAGGTAAGGTCATTAAACAGATGGGTGACCGTTTAACGCCATTTGAACAAAACGTCTCCGTGCTTCGTAGGACAAGTACAAAGTGGGTCCAAGTTTTAACCGACTTTAAGAAATGAGGTTCTGTATTCTATGCGAATGTATATTATTGAAAGTTTAGTTCACATAAACACAGCGCGGGCGGAGCTGCGTGGGTCAGCTAGTTATTAATATATTATAAGAAAATAATATACAGTCTATTTTTTCGTAGCTATCAGCAAGCTCTGGTTCGGGTTATTTACCTCTTTGTAGCCTGTGGGGTGTCTGGGTAAGAATAGCAACCACCCATCTCCCCCCCCCCCCCCATTGGGTGTCGTAAGGTCGTGACGATTAAGCGAAAGCAAGAAGAAGGATGGCAGCGTCTTTCTACTGGATTAGCTACCCACTTATACTGCGAACCCCAAGGCGGCTGCCAAGCCTGGGGATTACGGCAAGCCCTCCCTTCTAAAAGGGGAGTCTTTGTTGAGCAATGGACGTCTTTCCGTTAATAATGACCTGTTTATATGATAATTGTACTGCATAAGCAAACCTAGATTTGCCAGACACGGGTTTATCATATCCTGGACTCACCAATTACGAATGGAGTTGGATTGGAGTCCAAGTTCCAATTCCAACTGTGGAGCTGAACGGCGGATGGCTCGGTCTACCCTCGTCGGTGGCTTGCTTAGCTTCGTGAAAAACTGGTATTCTGTAATTTCAGGATAATAAAGTGTAATTAATGGACATGGCACCAGACAAATTCCGGTACTTTCCTAAATTTCCCAGTCATCTGGGCAACCCTAATCGCATGAGCTAGTTACGAATGTCGTCGTATTTCGTTGTTGTTCTGAAACTTATTACATTTGGGACTACGTACTCCAGTTTAACGCTATCTCCGTGGAATATGTTTGATACGTCACTTGGCCCGTTTTGTAACTTTCTACAAAGCTTCATAAAATATGTAAGTATTAAGTACTTCTGTGTTATATAAATGTGTAATAGGTACATGATGAAATGTAGCCATTGTTTATTAATTCAGTTCGGTTGCACAATTATTATGATATTCGCTGCTTTCTGGTCAAAATACTGGGCAGAAAGACTTAATAACTAATGTCTTCTGCCGCACTCACTAAAGTGTATTCTTCATAATCATAGATAGATAGATAATACTTTATTGTTCCACCATTATTATAGTTCATAGTTCTTGAAATTAGACTATTTGGACACTCGAAGACAATTCATACTTTATACTCTGATAGTGAGTAAAGAAATTGAATACCTTGAAATTAAACAACTTTTACGGATTTTATCGCGGTTTATTTACTAACTTCACCTGTTACTCCTAGATTCTACAAGCGGTATGTAGATGACACTTTCACAATACTACCATCTGATAAAATAACTGTATTCCTAAATCATCTTAACTCCATCAATCCAAAAATTCAATTCACAATGGAGTTGGAATCAAATAACTCACTAGCTTTCTTAGATGTATTAGTAATACGTAATCCTGATAACACCTTGGGCCATACTGTGTACAGAAAACCAACCCATACAGATAGGTACTTGAATGGTGAGTCTCACCATCACCCAACACAGTTAGCTACTGTCGGAAAATCTTTGTTTCAGAGAGTACGCGGAATCTGTGATGATGACCATCTGAGCGCTGAGCTGCAACATGTCAAGCAAGTACTGCATGACAACAAGCTCCGAGTCCCGCGCCGCCATCATAGTGAACGTGTCAAACCAGCCACTGTCGAGCGTCAGCCTGCTGTTCTACCATATGTTAGAGGGGTTACAGACAAGATTGGCTACATCTTGAAGCGAGCTTCGATCAAAACTTATTTTAAGCCACCAAGGAGGATTAGTCAGTTTTTACCACTTGTCAAGTGCCATATACCTCTACAAGATGCAGGAGTTTATAAACTCGATTGTGACTGTGGGCTCTCCTACATTGGGCAAACAAAGCGTGCAATAAAAACTCGCGTTAAAGAACACATAGCTGATGTGAAACACCGACGCTGTACGAAGTCTGCAGTATGTTAACACGTTCAGGATCGCACCCACCATTATATTAGATTTGATAAACCACAAATCCTCGCAAAAGAACACCGATTCCTGCCTAGGATGATTCGTGAGGCTATTGAAATCAAAAAAACATCCTAATTTCAATAGAGAAGATGGTTGGGTGTTACCACCGGCTTGGGATCCTGTCATAAATATAATTAAATCCAATATCAATCAAAACACTGCACGGCCTCAAGATACTGTAAGCTCTTACTGCGTAGATCGGACCAACAATAATAACTAAGAAGACCTGAGGGTACACCGGCATAATTGTGACTTAAGGACGTTCAACATCTCAGTCCTCCCGTGACCATGGGTGCTGCGAAGCATTCGAAACGTCGGGATAGTAAAATCAATAAATAAACCGCGATAAAATCCGTAAAAGTAGTTTAATTTCAATGTGTAATATTCGCGTAAGTAAAAGACAACATTAAATTGAATACCTTGTACTCAATAATTAAACAAAGACATAAACTCAATCGGATTGAAAAATAAAATAATTTAAGTATGTGGGTTGATTAATGTGAATTGAAAATAGAAACAAAGCAGGATCCCCATAGAATTTGAACCCGCGAGCTCTGGTTCGTAGAATCTCGCTGGACTACAAATTGTACCCTCTGTTAATATACGCAGTGGGTTGAATGTGACACGTCCTGGCAACGTGATGGCGTTTACAGAATATTTTCACACAAAATTCTCATTTTTATTAAAACAATCACACAAAATAAGTTTCGACCGAAACAAAAACAGAATACAAATGTCGTCTCCAGAGAAAACCGCAGCGAAATATTTCTGCTACAATACTACAGATTTTACCTCTATCTGGCTAGATATCATTCATGAGCATTTACATTCTTATTTTACTAAACGTGGTACACTAAATTACGAATTAAAGATGTATCATGTTACAAAATTACTACATTTCGCATAAATGTCCACCCAAAACTGCCACAGTAGCTAACCTTCTGCGAAACCCAAAGGAAATATTAAAGTCTAGTGTATCAGCCAAAACAGGTGCACATTTTATGCGACGACCATTCTTATTATTATTATTTCTCACAATTCAATAGGACGGAAGGCCGACAATGACATGACGTAAACGGCTTTCCGTTAGTATACTGCTTATACAACGTGTTACAAAATACCCCGTAAAAAATATAATTAATTATCAAAGCCAAAAATGTTGTCAACCCTAGTAAGCTGTCATGTCACGGAACCAGATTATTTAACAGAAAGGCCTACGTACCTATTTTACCTAATAATTATCTACTTTAATAGTTTTTATATTTTTGATTCATAAATGTTAGCTACCTCAATGCAAGGATGTAATTATACTCAAGCACTAGCTTCAAAAAATGACAAGTTGGAAAAAGAAAATATGTTCCTTTATTCTAATCGTAATCACAAGCATGCTTGTGACCACGGCTGGTGCAACCCGGCCGAAACGTCAAGCCAAAATATAAGGTAAATCGCGTTAATTCCCGATTAGAATAAAGTTTGATAATGGAACGCGAAAGTCTAAAAGTATATATAAGAAAATATGTTATCAATTTCAAATCTTCTAATCGATATCCTACAACTGTTTAGAGTCTTTTTTCCAACATTTATTGCAAAATAACGATGCTTTCTAACTCGGAATATTACGATTATGATGTTATGCGTAGGCCATGAAGCTAGCAATTTAAAAATTTTGTCGTTCCGCGAATTAGGCAGAAAAGTAGGTACATTCTGCGTAGTTTACTCTTTAATTTTACTGAAATAGGGTTTTCACATCAGTGAAAACAATAATGTTTTTTAAATTTTTTGGGGTATATTTTTTACGGGGTATTTTGTAACACCCTGTATACTATCCGATGCAGGAATCATCTTTCTTTTGAAACATCAAGTTGATCAGCCAATTATAGAATAACAGAAGATGTTGCTCTCCGCAGGATTATAACCTCGAACTCTGGTGTGTATAGCAAGTCTCAACCAATGCTTTACAGAAACCCGAACGCTACTTTTGGTCCAGTTCTGTAAATATTTTATGCACTTTAAGAGTTTGCTAAAACTACTTACAGGGCTAACGACCTCAAAGTCGTATAACGACTAATTACAGAGTTTTCGGTGCGCTAAATCTAAATACCAGATTCTCCTTAAACCTATGATTAAAACCTGTTAAAAGATAATTGCTCAGAGAAGCGTAATAAATCAGATGAAAAAGGTACTTAACATAATATTTTAGGTCTATTTAAGGAAATGAACATATTAATATTGGTTCATAGCTTATTCATATTAACCCTAGAGTAATCGCGCCTTCCCGTGAAACGCGAGTGATCGCGTGGTGAGCATTTTGCCGCCCGTACTTAATACGTTTTTTTTTTAGAAAATATGACATATGAACTTATAGTCATGTTTAAAAGATAGAATTAATCATAGACTATCAGAATAAGAATCATTTATTAAAGTTTTATGCTTAGAATATAGAAAACAATGCTTTGAGAAATCTTAGGTAATTTTGGTTGAGTTTTTGCAACGTCTTTATTATTATTCATATAAAAAGCAGAAAAACTAAACTTAAATAGCTAAATTACGTGTTTTCATCATCTACAACATGTATTTCAGCTAAACAATCCTGGCAAATGCACATGCAATGTTCATTGCACAGTAACTTTGCACATCTGTTGCACCCTTTTTTCGTCATTCTACATTTTTATTTACTGTATTTTACTGTATTTTTCTTGGATGTGCATATAAGTTCTCTACCTGTGGTTATATTTTGACGATCCGATGGCACAAATCGGGTGATTTGGTTTCTCAAATGTTTCTGCACAGTGTTTATGTCGGATTTTCTAATGATATGTGGTCTACTCATCGCCAGGGCAATTTCTTACTAAAAAGTTCGTCGTAGTACAAAACAAAAACACAACGTCCAATAATTAATAAAAAACAAACTAAAAATCAATATTAATACAATATTTACTATATGCAATGAAATCTAGTAATATTTCAACTACAGTGTAAACCAAGACCCACAAAATTTACTTACGTGAGTAGTCGCGCAGTGAGCAATTTGCCGTCAAACGCGACATACCTCCGAAAATCTTTGTCTCCTGCTGGCATTCGCGCACTGAATTTATTCTAATTTCTAAAACAAGGACGTGAGGTACGAGGTTCACTTTTTCCAGCTACCGAGACACTTGACCTTGAGAAATGCATAGTGTACAAAATAACACGAATATGGTACTGCGGGTGGCAAAATGCTCATAGCGCGAGCACTCTAGGGGAATTTAAATTATATCTTGAGGTTTGTAAAGAAAAAAAATTACGAAATGAAAGGTAGGAATATGAATTTATTGCTTAATATGAATATATTTATAACATTAAGGCTTGGTCATCTTGCCAGTAAATTCTTTGTCAGAATTATAATTAATTTAATCGTCCAAATTCGATTTAGTATAATCATTTAAAATAGGGACAGGCTAGGCCATTAATTAAGCCAATTAACTCGAATTCCACTTAAAATGTACGGGTGCGGTTCTTTCAATGCACACATTTGGGATATAATAGTGCTAATAACAGCTTTCAATTATCCAATTATATGAAATGACTTGTAAAATGTATGTAAATGCAAACGTAAGTTAGACTTTAGAAACTTTGTATTAAATTCGTCTTTAAGTAGATGTACTGCCCATTTCTCAGTCCGCGTAAGGTGTAATATTTATTTACTTGATTTATGTGTTAAAGGAGTTGTTCCAGAAATGTATGGAGCCTGGACCAACACCATGTACATTATATGTATATATAACTATTCAATATAGTAACTGTTTTGTAATGTTATATTTTTTTAATATTGCTTCGTTTTATTGTACATTTAAGATATCTTGGTCAAGGAGAGCAACAACAAAGAGAATATAATACTACTGTAGCAACACCCCACAATAATATGATGGATCGGAAATATGTAACTAAAATGTCATTTTGACAACTGACTAATGAACTTGTTGCGGATTCCAATCCAAATCACAGGCGATAATCAATACAATAAAGCCCCGGGTCAAGAAAGAAACAGTCAACGAATGTCCGCAAACATAAATAATCACTAAAAACTCCGAAATACATTATATACTCCACGCGTAAACAATCTATTACGAAACGTCAACTGTCAAGTAGTAAACCAACGTCAAACGCAACTGTAATGGCTGCCCTAAAAACAGGGTGGACATACTAAATAACTGCAAAAGTAATCATTTTTGTACAATTGTACTCTGCTTCAAATTAATTTATAAGTATTTTTATGAAACTCTCCTATGTTTTTCCTATTTTTCCATGTAGTGTACATAGTGTTGGCCCAAAATGGAACATCTCCTTTTAGTTTGTTGACCACCATTAGTACGAAAACTGCTGAGCAAATTTTGGGTAATTATGTAAATATCCTATATACACTAAAAATATGGTTAAGTAGATGAATATTTGTTATAATAATGTCCTCCAGTCGCTTACGACAATAGAGGCAAATCTTACACAAGATTAGCCATCTAAGCGGGAGATTTAAAGTAGGTACACAAGTGCTTGTGTAGAGAAGACAAGTTTTTTTTTTTTTTAATTTATTTATCAAAATACAAAAAACAGTTTCCATAGGTAAAACATAATTGGCACTAAATTAAACCACTGAGGTTTGTCAGTTATGCCGATGCCAAGAAAAAATCTACACCAAGCTTAGTAGTGCACGTTAATACGTAATTAAATATGAATATAATTAAGTACTTAAATTATGATAAAATCTATACAATAATATTGCAAGTGTTAAGTACAAAATAACAAAAGAAAGAGAACAAGCAACGGAACTACGTAAGAGCATCTGTGCGGTATCTATTGACCAAGAAAATAAGATTTCAATTTTGCTTTAATATTGTTATGAGTAATATTGTCTTTTATAGAAGAGGGTAGCTTATTTAAAAAACGAGGTACAAGGTACCGCGTAGTTCGCTCGCCGTAAGTGTTGTTTGCTGGCTTTGTACGCAAACATTCACGAGCCACGGCTCTCGTAATTATAGGATGTTCTATTTTTTTTTTGGTATTGTAAGTTAAAAAAGTTTTCCTTGAGCAGATTATATTTAAATTGACTATGAACTGGCAGAATTTTGCAATGTTTAAAGAGCCCTATTTCGTTATCCTGAAATTGCAATTTAACTCTATTTGAGACAAATTTTTTTAATATCTTAATTGAAGTTTATATATGCTATCTAAATATGTATTGTATGTGCGACCGTAGCTACTGATACCGTATTGAACATATGACTCGGCTAAAGAATTGAACAACATTAATTTAACTTTAAAAGGAATACGATCTTTCAATACAATATTAGCCAAGAACTGCCTTAATTTATTAAGTGCACGTTCCCTTCCTTTACCTCTCACGGAAGACCGACACGATACCAGAGAGAGGCGTAGGACCAACTTTTGTACATGCCTCTCAGACACAATGATTACCTATCTTAATTCCCAAATCAGCATGCATTGTGATTTCTGATATTTACGCGAATATTACACATTGAAATGAAACTAAAAGTACAAAAAATAAAAGTATTCGAAACATAAGTATTCGAAAAAAAAGTATTCGAAACGTCAGGAAATTAAAATCAAAAATAAACCGCGATATAATCCGTAAAATTAGTTTCATTTCAATCAGCATGCATTGTTCTAAACAGTAAGGAACAACTACAAAATCTTGTTACTCCCGTGGGATTTGAACCCAGTTTGCAAAGCAAATGGTTATCCGCTGCACTACGGAGGCTAGAGGTACTCCTAGTATTGAATATCTTAAACGCGCTATAAAATCGTCAATATCCTTGACCCAATTGTTGCAAAGGCAACATTGCGATCGCGAATAGCGTCGTCACCATCGTAAATAACTTTGCAAGCCTTCATAAACATGAGGACAGCAAAGGGTGCCTGTCACCCCGCTCTTTCCTGCCGTGAATAAACACAATCTAATAACAGCTCCTCTCAGAATTGGAAACTGAGAAATTAATTTCGTGCGAAAGCAATTTTGGGACTAAACGTCAAATCTTTGTTCAGTTTGGAAATTGAAGAGGAATTCAAGAGGTCGAAAATTATTACAATCGCTATGATATAGGTACGTTCATTCATGTACTGTATCGGTCGTTGTAAATAAATAAAAAGGTATAGATAAATATTAGTTGCACTTGTCTATTAATGCGTAAACTCTGAATTTCGACATGCTATAAGCCGAGGAGGCTTATAGCATGTCGAAATTCAGAGTTCTAGCACGTTTTTTGCTATAAGATTTTAATGTTTTTTTTAACAGCTCCTGGTTTTGTCGCACTGTTGGGCATGGGCCTAACTATGGCCTAAACCCGTTCATCTTGAGAGGACTCAAGATGAACGGGTTTAGGCCATAGTTAGGCTTTCTCAGACATGCAGGTTTCCTCACGATGTTTTCCTTAACCGAAAGCCAGTAACAATAGCACAAAGATTATTCGCTTATGATTAACTAAATAAATCAGAGGTGCAAGCAGGGGTTCGAATATGCGTACCTTGTTTCCAAGGCAAGCGCTCGCCCACTGAGCTGTCACCGCTTTAATGATTACCTGAGCCTACCTAAAATTATGTAGCAAAACGGTATTTTTAAGTACATATCTTCGTGTTTAATAGAACACGCGAAAGATTAAGAAGAAGCTTAAGACTCAAAGATCTGATCCACTAACAGTGCACGTAGTGCGTAACAGTCTTGATATATGAAGAGCTCAGATAGAATTAACAACAATTTGTTTGAACCTAAAATAGTATATACAACAAAATTATCTAATTATATTGGTATCTTGATCTTGAAAATGCAAAATCATACAATATCCGATGCTTTTAGTACTTTGTCCAACAAATTCATGTTAAGAAATTCTGTTATGGTTCATTAAGATCCTTCACGAAATCAAACAAAAGTCCCGGCAAGTAGGCATTCAGTGAATGTTATTCAATTACAGTTTGTGAATAACGAGGCTATAATTTGAACATTTTGGAATACGAATCATTAGCTTCCTTGTTTATACAAAATGGCGTGTTCATTTGTTTAGCATTTTGTCTTTATTGTACTTAATTTTATTTTACTTTGCAATTTGGCTTAATTTTTTGTTAGCTTTTCTAGACGGTTTCAGTTTCATGTAAGGATTAGGTCTTACCCTTACGTAGTGCTTCAGTCTTTGAGTCTCCTTAGGTCACACATTTTACTACTAATTATTCCTTCTACTCCGGTAACGCGGCGCGGTTGTAATTCAGCCTTTTCAAAGCCAAAAAGATTGCACTTACTGCTTAGAGCATAAGATTAAATCCAATTGGAGTCATGTAATCTGTCTGAAATATGACGCGTGAATCTCCACCTATCTTTCTACTAGAAGGTTCTAGCAGTTTGTACATTTCATAAATTTTTAGTCACGTATACAGTTCAATTTTTATTTATTAGTATTGCTAATTTCTAAATACTATAAAACAAGGTCTCTAATTTCGTCTGTCTGTGTATTGATTTAATTACTTCGTTTACTGAATAGAAAATTTTGTATGAAGCCGACGCCATGTTAATTTGCATGTAAAGTTCCAGTGTTAGTTCGGCATCCGCGAAGAACGGCTGTGTTGTACTTGCCCTAGTCCGTATTCGGGTTAAGCGCCGACGCAGCAAAAACACTGTCGTGAGTAATCGTCACCGGTAACCGCGATGACCCAGATATCGACATGTGTTGTGAATCAAAACAATATGTGTGAACATTGTTAAGACGAAGTTATATTTTAAAAATGGATTCGCAAAATAGAATAAGGCTTGAAACAGAAAATGAGAATACCCTGTACCAGCCCTTTGCGGAGGAACAAGCGGAATGTAAGAAATTACAAAATCTAGTTAAAGAATTATATGTCAAATAGAGAAGCTTCAGCAGCAACTGGGGTATTATCAAGAGAGCAAGAATGTGCCTCCAGCCAAACTTACCACAACTGATAGTGCTTCCGAACAAGTCCATTATGAGACAGACGAAGAGGAACTAGCTAAGGAAACTGAGTGGATCCGTCAACAGAGTCGTAAGAAAAGGAAGCTGAATCAATCACTGTCACCACTGCAACAACATGGAGAATGCTCCAGCGAGACTGATAAAAAGACGCCTAAAGTTAAAAAGGCTCCCCAGCCGCCACCAATAATCGTAGAACAAGTCAAAACTACCAAAAATTCTACGATTGCCTAACATCAAGCGTGCCTAGTGACTCATTTTTAATCAAAATGAGAAGCGGAGACACCGTTAAGGTTAACGCTAACAGTGAGGACTAAAGCATCCAAATTAATCCCTCAGTGTAAAAGGTGTCAAGCTTACGGACACACTCAAAAATACTGTTCTAAAGAGCCCAGGTGCGTAAAATGTACCGGCAAGCACCTGACTAAAGACTGCCGAAAACCTGCAGACACTAAACCAAAGTGTGTCCACTGTGGCGAAGCACACCCCGCTAGCTATCGAGGATGCATAGAAGCTAAAGAACTGCAGAATTTAAAAAATAAAACAGTAAATAACCCTAAAGCCCCAAACCAGCAGACTCCACGGAGCAATACCGTTAAAAAAGTTCAGAGCCAACCCGTCACCAAAAATCTGTTTTTGCTCAGATAACAAAGGGCAGCCAGGTAAAATGGCAGTCGCAACAACATCACCAGACACAACAAACATCCTAATCTAGATGAAAAGCTTAACAAAATCTTGAACGTCATAACATCATTCGACGAAAGACAGAAATTGGAACATTAGGCCTTCGCTACAAGAAAATGCGCTGGCTGCTTGGAAAACACTCCGTGTTGTCTGTGCAAAACAAAATACTTTTGTACAAACAAGTCCTAATGCCGATATGGACTTATGGTATACAGCTCTGGGGCTGTACCAAAAAAACTAATATACAGACAATACAAAGATTCCAAAATAAAGTACTCAGAGGCATTATAAACGCTCCCTGGTACATTAGAACAAACGACCTCCATCGGGACCTTAAAGTGGACCTCGTAGCCAAAGTTATAAAAGACTATGCAGAAGCACATGAACGGCGGCTTCATCACCAGCGTCCAACCGTTTATTTTCTTTCAAAAGTTCACTTTTAAAAGTTCACTTAAAGTGAACTTTTAAAAGTGAATTTTGCGTAACATGACGCAGTTACGTTCTATTGGTGCTGTCAAAAAGAAAATAAACGGTTGGATCTATTATAGTGTAGTGTAGAACACAATAACAAAGTGTCTTCGCCTTAATAGAGACAATCAGAAAAGTGCTATTGGACACATTCTTAATTTAATTTACTTTATTCGTTTAGGTTAAAATAATATTACTCATTGGTTTCAAGGCTAGATTGTAATTTATATGTTGAAACCGAATGGGATCATCATAAAGGAAAAAAAATGTTAATTTGCTTTATTCATGCAAAACAACTAGACGCTATAATATTATTTAACCAGATGCAGACTTACTTACTTGATTGGCTCTAGCCAAAGTTTCATAACTATTAACAAATGCAGACTACATTTCATATGATCATTTTTTCTTCGTACGTATGTGACTGCTACATCAATATCATGCACAAAGTCTTTTAAAAACCTTTTTAATGAGATTGTTAACATCATTCAGATAAGTTGTTGCAACTTTACATACAAGCTACAAACAAGAGCCAGCAAACTTCACAAACTATGGCTTTGTCCCGTCTCTGCAAATTACAGTGTGCACGCAGCTGTTATAGTTTGGATACTAATTAAATAGTACGATGCGTGTTTATGTAAATTTAAACTTTACGCTAAATTTGGAAGGTTGATAATAGATGGGAAGTTTACGACGTCTTGGAGGGATTAGTTTCCAGCTGAGTTTGGGGCTTGCATTTAATATACATAAATGGCAGAGAACGCGTGAACAGCATAGGGCTCTAACAACGAAAACAAGTATTATAAATTACAAAAGCATAAAAAGCCCAACTACGTACAAACAAAATGGGCTTAAATTACATTATACATACATAATTAACGGTGGGCTGTAGCGGAATTTTTCGTAAACGAAACGAAACTATCTATCGAATATCAGTAGCGGGTTTTGGAACGCGCTATTTCAGTAACGAGCAATAGCGGGTTTTTTAGTAGTAAACTGACGTAAAAAAGTGTCTTGCTTTTATAAAGATTCAAACAAACTTGATCTGTATTACAACAGAATAAGGTCTCAATTTACATAATAATATAGACATGGTTGACAGATTATTCCATATCAGCCAAGATAACAGCTCTCAGTTATGACAAATAAATCTTAAAAACTATTATTATGCATTTTATCTCAAGGGTTTTAAGGGCTAAAGTCAACTGCAGCACGGTCGAGTACGTGAAAGAGACAAAATATTTCATCTCAGTCAAACCATCGAACCGATATTCGCGTTGCGTGCCGTTGCCGCGATCGCGATAGCTGCCGAAAGCCGATAGCGAGCGATAACGAAACGAATATAACCGACCGTTTGTCAATAACGTTGTTTCGTGAACACGTGATCGAGTTAATAGATGTTAGCAGGATAGCACGTTATTTCAGAACGGCGAAACCATCTATCCGCTATTGTGCCGATAGATAGTTTCAATAACCATATACGTTGCGCAACGACCACCTCTATACATAATACGTATACACATGTATGAATATTTCAACTCATCGTTAAGACCTTTCATTTGATATTGATGTTTTTGGAAGTAAAAAAAAATATCGGCTGGTTGGCGCCATTTTTTTTAAAGAAATATATAGCCTATGACACTCCTACAACTACAACAAATTTAACGAAATATTATAAGTCAAAATCCATCGAGCCGTTTAGGCAGTGCCTAAGAAATACACATACATACATACATACTCTCGAAAAATATAACCCTCCTCTTGGGCAGTCGGGCAAAAACGAAACAAAGTATCGCAGGTATATCGACTGCAAAAGACAAAACCTAACTGATGACTGGTGACTTAACGACTTACCGACGGTACGAGTTTCCGTAGTAAAATTTACGGCCTTAGCTTCTTTCCATACATTATGGCAGCGGCTTTAGCGGAATCAATAGAAAACGTAAAACATGCACATCATTCTGATAATATAGAGTATTTTTATGACTCTCACTTGTTTTGGCTGACGAGGAGGCAACCTTCAAAAAGTACCCGGTCTCCGAGGGGGCGGAGGCCAGGTTATATGGGATTTTTACCCACCAAACCTCGCCGGTGGCCTTCATCGATGATTATGGGGAGACTCTGGGCTCTCCGTTCGGACCTTCACCAAGGTCTCTCCAGCGCCAGACGCCCGGGGGGGAGCAAATACGCACGCTCGCGGTGCTTATGCGTCCGTGACCCACGAGCCCCCTTTAAGGCAGGGATACATCGTCACATTTCTATTAGGCCCCTGAGGATGGGACCAGAGCGAGTAGCACCGCCGCCTCGACGCTGTCGCCCTCACCTGATCCCGCTCCGCGGCCTCCTTCTAAGACATAACGTTCTCGCAGAAGGAGGCTACGGCCCTCCACGCTGATTCCTCCGCTCCGCCAGCATAGCCGACACAACTGCTGTCCGAGAGAGGTCGTGTCCAATCCGGTCGACCAGGATCCACTGCTCACTATAATTATGGTCATTGCTCAATGCAGCTTCACTATTTTTTTATCTCTAAATACTCGTACTAACTTTAATATAACTGTAATTACATTTTAACTGGAGTATACATTATCAGTGACAGCTAATCCAAAACGTCCTTTTATCTGTCCGTCTGCCCGGGTGTGAGAGTATAACGCAGAAATTACGGAGTGCGACATTTTTAAGCGTTGCATAGAAAAAAAATCCGTATTTCCATTAGTACAAAACTTTATTTTGAAGTAACAATATTACACATTAAAATATGGGAAAAGTGATGAATACATTCATCTGTATACGCTGTTCGAGAAGAAGAAAAGAATACAAATTAAAGGCTATTTAGCTAACAAAAAGCTTCCACTGTCAGTTACCTTCCCAATGTTGTGATGTTTTCTTTGTCTCAACAAATACGTTTACCGAACTAAGCGCCCGGTAATCGTTTTTTGTTGACAATTCCTCACAAAAATGGACGTCGATCTAACACAGGATATTGCTGCGATACTTCAATCAACTCAAAGCGTTCGTTCCATTCAAATAATGAAAAACCCTATTTTCTTAAACACGATTGTCTTTTGTGTCTGCAAATGAATAAAAACAGAACTCTTGAATGAATCTTTTATTCAAGAGATACCGGATACATTTTTATATTTACTTTATTTGGGCAGCTGTCAATATGATTCAGTTCAATTTAGTGGTTATATCCTCTTTGAGTTCAATGTATTGTTTCTGAAAACCAAATTATATATATGTAGTCAAGAAATACTTTGTAACATTATCTGATAACCCAGATTCGATAAAACAGGACAATGTTTTAGAAATCTATTACAGATTATATCTTGACAAAACATACTGAACATATCGGTTATGAACGTTACCTAAATACATGATCTCATTAATATTGCTAACAGCCAATTAAACTAGTCAGTATCGCGATGTACATCATTTATCAAAACAGATTCATATTACCACTCAAAAATTAATAACATTTTACTTATTACACAACACTATAGCAAAATTGACAGTACACTTCGACGAAAACACTCAGGCAGGCACTTACTCCATTCAATCAAAGTTAGCTAATTGCTCGGCGCGGTCATTTCACCCGGCAGGCCGTCACGCGATCGCATGATCAGGACCTTTGAACAATATATTACCTTACTGAAAAAAGAACTGGCTAATGGACGTAATAGATTCAGAACAAAATGTTGGCGATACGCATCTAAGGGACCATAACACCTATTAGCTGAAATACTTCGGGAAAAAAGTGAGTGTTTTATGGACGATTAATAGAATGGTGGTTGACGGTTACATTAATTATGTGTTTTTTACGAACCTGTAACATTGGAAGAATTTATATCCGATTGGTTTTTTGAGGAGGAGGAAGACTAACTTTACAGCAATCATGGTCACGGACAGACTGGGGTAGTAGCTGTCCATGCGTCCACGGATACGGATATAATCAGTAACGTTAGTTTCATTTCATTTTTTAATACAAACTTTTAAAACTATTTAACTTTTGACGGGCCCGTTGGTCTAGTGGTTAGACACCCTGTCCGCTAACCAATGGGTCGTGGGTTCGATTCCCACCAAGTGTCTGGGTGTTATTTATCTATTTAAGTATGTATTTACAAAAAAAGTTGTCTGGTTTCCATAGTACAGGCTCTGCCTAGTTTGGGATCAGATGACCGTGTGTGGATTGTCCCAAGATTATTATTATTGCACAAATTTCCATCAAACATAGCTAAGAATTAATAGAATCACTTAGACCAATTTTCAAAGAAATAAATAACGAATCCAAGACCTTTCAAAACGAATTCAAATGTTCAAGACATCCCAAAAAAATACTGTCCAATGGATGTCCAGACGTATTTTATTGACACCCCTATTTTATTCTATTTTGTTGGCTATAAATTGGGTTCGGTAAACACAGAACCACACTTCGATCCAGTTCGATACATTATGCCTGTCTAGCTCTTACTCTGTTGCTGACGCGTCGAAGAGTTCCCTAAGGTAAGCCACGATTGTGCCAGTTTAAAGCACTCCTAGGGGTGCCTGTATTACCCCTACGTGAAGTTTAGCGTTTCCGCTGTTAAGTTTATTTTTCTGTTATAATAAATCAATTATAATACACACATCAAAAGTGTCTAGGGATCAACATATATTTTTGCAATAACTTTTCTCCTGATTGATATTAATTAAAATTTTCTTTAAGGATTCATCAAATAAAGTGTTTTCGTTTGTCACAGTAACGATAAACCAAGTCACCTTTGCATTAATAAAGAAATTTGCCATTTTCCTAATAAAGGGATTTTTGACATTTGAACCACTAACACAAAAGTTCGAAAAAAAGACTGAAATAACAGTTTTCTTTAAAATTTTATTGGGTAACTTAAACAATTAATAATCCGTGTTTCTACCGCGAACACTAACAACACAAGAACATCGGTTTGGCATACTCAAAATGAGTTCATCCAAATCACGCTGTGGAATGGCCGCCCATGTTCGTTGCAACAACAAAAAAAGGTCTTCTTGCGACTGGATACCCTCCATATTCGGCAGAGCTCTTCTCTGTAGCATATCCCATGCATGCTCAATCGGGTTTAAGTCTGGCGACTGAGCAGGCCAGGGCAGGACATTGATGTTAGCTGCGGCGAGAGTCTGTCTTACAACTCTTGCGGTGTGCGGTCGTGCATTATCATGCATTAACTGAAATAAGGGACCGATTTGCACTTGTAGAGGAACGATGACGTCTGATACAATCGTCTCAGCATAAATTTGAGCGTTGAGGTTGCCTCTGATCCAAATCAACTCAGTTCTTCCGCCGATCCAAATACCCGCCCATACCATGATGGTTCCACCACTATAAGGATGGACTTCCTGGCAGGATTTTAATCGCTGTTGGCGTCCAGGGGTTCTCCAGTGTCGTATACGTCTTGTATCCGGTCTCATACCAAAACGAGACTCATCAGAAAAACACACGAAACGCCATTGTTCTTCTGCCCAATTTCTGTGTTCAAGAGCCCATTGATATCGAATCCTACGATTGTGCATTGCTATAGGTGGTACCCGTAGCGGTCTTCGGGAATGAAGGTTCACTTCATGCAAGCGGTTTCTGACTGTTTGGTCGCTAATTAAGTTCCCTGAAGAGTGATGAAGCCTCACGGCTAACATCATGGCAGTTATTGTTGGAGCTCTTCGAGTTAAGATTTGAATATATCGGTCTTGTCTCCGTGTGGTGCAGCGATACCGTCCTCCATGGCGCTCAGCCACGGTACCAGTGCTTCGGTAACGTGTCCAAAGTCGACTGATAACACTCTGACTTGTATTCAGAGCTAAAGCCACAGTACGTTGCCGGGAACCAGCTTCTATCATTCCCACGGCTCTGAGCATTTCTTCCCTGCTTAAATGACGTCGCCGCTCCATAATAACGTTGGTTTTAATCAGTAGTAGGGAAACAGTAGCACTAATAATGTCTTCAATGCGTTGTATGTTTTTATAGGGAAAATATTGACAGCTGATTTTCATCTTTTACTCGAATTTGATTCACAGTTCCTGATTCAAATTATGAAATGCACCAAAAAGGATCCATATAAATTTATAAAATCATAAATTTATTACAAAGCCACATCTCAATCTCAAGAAATCCGCTTAAAAATGCTTGATCCCTAGACACTTTTGATGTGTGTATTTATTTGATTCGACAGATCTTAACATGATTTTGATACGAATCTTTCTTCAATTATAATTGATAGTCGTCTATTACCTACTTTTTCAGTTACTTACTTGACTTTTGATATAATTATCGGGATGGGGTTATTCACTAATTGCATAAACTTGCAGTTGGTACCCGTAGCGTCTATATGCAGTGGTATATTATGTTCCTACTAGGTATCGAAGTGTTGAAGTGTTTGTACAGCAACGCCACCATGTCGATCCGACTACAGGACGAGAGCACGAAACCAATCCCATTGCAGCGTGGTGTGAGACAGGGAGACGTTATTTCTCCGAAACTGTTCACAAACGCATTGGATGACGTTTTCAAGCTCTTGGACTGGAACGGATTCGGCATCAATATCAATGGCGAATACATCACTCACCTTCGTTTTGCCGATGATATAGTCATTATGGCAGAGTCGCTGGAGGACCTCAATACGATGCTCAGCGACCTCAGTAGCGTTTCCCAACAGGTGGGTCTTAAAATGAACATGGACAAGACGAAGATCATGTCTAATGTCCATGTTGCACCCGTACCGGTAATTGTTGGGAACGATACACTCGAAGTTGTTGACCACTATGTATACCTAGGACAAACTATCCAGGTAGGTCGGTCCAACTTCGACAAAGAGGTCGCCCGAAGAATCCAACTCGGATGGGCAGCGTTCGGGAAACTACGCGAAATCTTCTCGTCCAAAATACCGCAGTGCCTAAAGACGAAGGTTTTTAACCAGTGTGTGTTGCCAGTGATGACATATGGTACTGAGACGTGGTCCCTAACTGTTGGCCTTTTGGATAAGCTCAGAGTCACACAACGAGCTATGGAGAGAGCTATGCTCGGAGTTTCTTTGCGCGACAGAATCCGAAATGAGGAGATTCGCCGAAGAACCAAGGTCACCGACATAGCTCTTAAAATCTGCAAGTTGAAGTGGCAATGGGCAGGCCACATCGCTCGGCGAACTGATAACCGCTGGGTAAGAAAGGTTCTCGAATGGCGACCACGAACCGGAAGACGCAGCGTAGGTAGGCCTCCCACTAGGTGGACAGACGACATTGTGCGCGTCGCAGGTAACCGGTGGATGCAAATAGCCAATTGTCGGTCATTGTGGCGTTCGAAGGGGGAGGCCTATGTTCAGCAGTGGACGTCTTCCGGCTGGTGATGATGATGATGATGACTAGGTATTAATTTGGCAATTCCAAGTTATCCAAATTTCACTCTTTATAAAATTGTACTGTGCTCGATAAATATTATATGACAAGATTAAGATTCAAAAGAAAGAACTCCAAATAAAAATAAAGCACTTCTGTTCTTAAACATGATGACCCTCTCCTACCAACCAGCGCATACCGTTTAATACAACAGTTAAATTTAAATTTGCATACGATAGTAAAAGTCCAATAATGCTGTATTTTATATGACTTTTATCGTTCGACTTGCCCGTTTCTTGTCAAACTGCCGGAATGGGATCTCATAATGTGAAGCGGAAAGGAAAAATTGCACCATGTATACCTACGAAGGGATTTAAGTGGAACGGACAGTATCAAATAACTCCTTCATGAGAGACGTCTCGGTGAAACTAGGTGAGTGCTCTTCCCGCGAATTAATCTGAAATTAAACACCTTCCGAGTTGCCTTCCATTAATTAAAATATTTTCGAGCGTTTAAATAGCCGCGCCTGTGTATGTAAATAATGACTTAAGTATTAACATTTTCGTTTTACTTTCCGATTATTTTATGATTTTGTTTCTGAAAATAAATTAGTTTTTCTGTCAAATTAATTTCGAATTTGTTAGGATTTTAAAAAGTGGTGGGTTTAATAATTACATCAAATCTTGTTTATGCGTAAAATTTACAAATCCCTGAATTTACTGAGCAGCCAGATTAAACTTGTTTAAATAAAATACTAAAAAATATATAATTTTAAAAATAACACTCAGACAAGGTGGGAATAGAACTCCAACCACATTTTTTATCTTAACAGATCATGACACGACTAGTTCACATACTTCCAATAATGGTCCTATGGATAATGACGTCCGGGCGAGGAGTTGCTCCATGCAAGCTGAGGGTGTACCTGGCAAGGGCTGAGCAGACAGATGAGAAAGGGCTCCGATGCTGGGACAAAGTGAAGGTGCCAGCTTGTGGAGGCAGATGTGATTCTAGTGAGGTATTATTTCTAATACAAATAAGTCAATTAGTTCACTAGCCTGATAGTAAGCGGCACGCCCGTACATGGACTTAATTACGTTATTAAGCTCAGTAATATTTCTAGCTACAATGTTCACTCAGGAGCTTACAAGCTGTTAGCTGCAGGTAGATGGTTTTGTTTTTTGAGAATATATAATAGATTGTTAGCAGTCGTCCAAATTTACGATAAACATTTATATCCTGTTAATTTGAAAACAAATTTTAACGCAATATTGTCGGCGAAGAATTACCGTTGACAAGTGGCTAAAAATAATCTTCATTACATAAGAAACTTCGTTATTAAATAGTCTCTTAAAATAAAACATCAAAGTTCCCATCGCAGGCGTTGGAAACCATAATTAAAAGTCGGTTACGGGCTAAGGAGTAATCCCTTTGAGTGCCTTCGAGATTGAGCCTTAATTCAGTTTTATATTTATTTAAAGTGACTTCTAATTTAACGTAATTGTGTTACTTGAGATAGCCGGAGAAATGCGGTGTTTTCAATCCGCCTAGTCATGTACCCTTTTAAATTTACGTCTACCTGGTTAACAATGCAATATCTACCAAGATTAAAATAGCCGTGGAAGACTATGCTTTTGTTGAATACCCAAGAGAGCTGATGCCACCGATACCCAAAATAGACTGAACCCAAATTCTCCCAAAGGGGCTAACTTCCGGTGGTATGAATAATATCATTATTGATATTTTGACAGAATTAGATAAACGCAAATGTGAGGTGTCCAGGTAAGAATAGCCATCTCCTCTCGTTGGGTGTCGTAGGCAACTAAAGGAAAACAAGCGGAGGGCAGCAGCGTCTTTCTATTATATTACCTACAACCTATACTACGAACGATCCCGAAGAAGCCTGCCAAGTGCTTGATGTGCAAAATTTTAAATGATTTGGACGTGTAGAAGTGATCGAAGATTGAATCGTCAGATTCCATTACCATCATACATACATACAGGTCAAGCTAATAAAAGCGTGTTAAAAATACTAATTAACTATTGGAGTAAATCATTGTCTTAATTTAATTAATCAATATCAGTTCTGATTTATGGGAGAGGCACTTGAATTTACCTTAAACAGGTTGGTTGTTTATTTAGAGTTTTATTGTATTAAACGAGACTGATTAATTAGCGTTACGCCAGTTTGCGGACAGTTGAATTACACTGCTGGTCCTTACCTGAAATATTAGGTAGGTCATAACTTCATTGTCTATAGTTGTGCTTGTCACAACTGGAAGATCATCTGACACTACATTATTCGTAATCTATTACGCTTGCCTAACGCAATTTAGAACTTAATATCAGTTTTAAGACCTACATAAAATATGCTGAATGTATGTTTCATATGAAAATTTGATGAGACTATAAACAAAAGTAGTATCATTTATGTTGTTGTACCAAAACAAAAACGTTGATAGTTGATCTACTTTCCAGATTTATTTTGACAGGTTTAAAATTCTATATTATGTTTCCACTAAATGTCTTCCGCTGCATTTACAAAACGAGAGCAAATCAGGTCAAGAGTTGAAATTAAAGTTGTTACTGAGTGAAGTGTACTCGAAATGTAATTATGAACGTCTTTCATTTCTTCTATTTATTTACTGGTTTCAGGAAAGAGTTCTGCAAATATTGGCACATAAAGGATGTCTTTATTCCTATAAAGTGTTACTATTTACTGTCATTGTCTTCTAACAATGACAGTAAATAGTATACATACATGCATACATGTGTAATAGAAAATAATGGTAGATTTTATATTTAGAAGTTTATATAACGTTGTCTTTTATTAAAACTACTTAAACCTTACTTACATAAGTAAAACCTTAAATAAACCGCAATATAAAGTAATTTTAAAAGTAATTTTATTTTAATATTTAGAAGTTTTTTTTTTATTAGGTAACGAGTCCTTTTTGCTTAAATAAAAATATTTCTATTCTATATCAAAAAGAAATAAAAATCTTTGATTTAAACAAGGTTTTGGAAAATGTTAACGTACCGAAGTCCGCACAAATAAATGTGTAGTAAATACTTACCGTTTGCGTATAAACTAGGAGTTTAGGTAGGAATAGAGAGACTGTTCATATTTTACTTGAGTGGTTTTAATCATCAATCATATTCATATTGGCAGAGTTTTGTTTGTATACTATTTCCATTTTTCTTTATGTGTACTTAACCTCTCTTCAAACTATGTATAGGTCTTATTACTTGGAGTCTCATCATTTGAAATGTAATATATTTTTTTATCTGCAATCAAATTATGAACTCAAAACTACCCTAATGACAAACTTTATTCACATGCCATTTTGAAAAAAATAAAAAGGTCTTGAACAAAAAGTTACCATAAAATAACTTTTTTCTATTGCAATATATTTTTAAGCAGATCTAGTAGGCTGCGATGTAATCTAGTAAGCCGCGATCTAATCCAGTAGGCCACGATACATTCGTGTTTGGTGGGAAGCAGTTGTACGCGTGTGCATAGGAGTTATTTGAATGAATTGAGCGCCATTATCTGTGTTGTTTTGTAGTTAACTATTTAAACTATTTTTAAAAAAATAAAAACCGACTTCAAAGTAAATTATCTAAAAAGCATAAAATAACGAAAATATATTGAAGTCGGTGCTAGCACATCATGTTAACTAACACTAGCACCAGCTGACACCGACTTCAATATATTTTCGTTATTTTATGCTTTTTAGATAATTTACTTTGACGTCGGTTTTTATTTTTTATAAAATAGTTTATTTAACACTTTTTAGTGACTTATTTTACCAAAATAGGTATCAGCACTATCACGCAACTCGAACGTCTACGTTACAGTAACTTACTGAAAACATAAAAAGTTTATATCTCTTAAACTACTGGACCGATTTTGATAAAACTTGTACTCTACCCTAAGTTGAAAAATACTCTAACTATTGCAAAAAGAATTTTCAAAATCGGACTTGTAGTTTCTGAGAAATCCGTGGACAAACCTACATACATACATACATACCTACATACATACATACATACATACACTCATAAAATTTGGTAAATTTGTTTAGAAGCCCACATAGACTAACATATATTAATATTACGCATTTTTATCAATATTACATACATACGCGTCGAATAGAGAACCTTCTTTTTGAAGCCGGTTAAAAATATATTTCATGAGTTTATATAAAGTAGTGTATGAAACTGCACATAATTAGGTATTAATACACTCGTGTGCTAAACCTGTACCTATCCTATTATAAACATACACTCGTGTATTTATAGCCCCTATTATGCAGTAATTTCATAAACTACTATTACGTAGCCATATTGACAAAAATGCATTATTTTAATTCAGGTACTTAATTCAAATAAAACTTACTATCTATATAAATAAAAAAAAGGGGCCAAGAATACCTATCATAATAACGTTTATAAATAGTGATAATTAAAGTCATTACAGAAAAAAGAAGTCAAAAAAAGTTAAAAAAGTTAAAGTCATTATTGTCATTACAGTCATTTAGATTATTAGTTTATTAATATTTGCTTGTCTATAGGTGTGTATTTAATAATATTTAAGTAGGATATAAATATATATATATATATTATACATTAATAGGTACACCACCATCTACCCGTATTTAAAATAGTTTAGTTTCTTCCATTTCAATAAGGTTGTCTGGAAGAAATCGCTATTAGCGATAAGGCCGCCGTTTGTACTATTCTTTATTGTTTGTTCTATACCTATTGTTGTTATTTGTTGTTTTTGTTTGTATTAAGTCGTACCATTTTCTTGTTCATTTGTTTGGTGCACAATAAAGTATATTCTATTCTATTCTATTAAAGCAATAATTATATGGCCGATTGTAATGTAATTGGAGAGCTCTAAGTACTGCTGAAGTATCGCTGTAGCCTTTTCATATCAATTTATTATGTATAATCATTAAAATAAAAAATATTAATCTATTATTTTATTACCTTAGTACGAGCAGGCGAGTCAAACATATTTTTCGAAGTGTCCTCTTATTTCCACATTTTAAATAGTTGACCTATTTTGCTTTCCATCTTTATTGAGGTTTTAAGCGTAAGCATAATAAATTTATAGCTATGATTTAAAGGCATAAAGCATTTGGAAGAAATTCTTTAAATAACTGTAAAGAGCGCATCACCATCCATTGTATAGTATAAAATTTTGCAAATCAACAGAGATAAACTATGATTGAAGCTAGAGGTATATAGATAGAGAATACGATGACCCGTGGGGTGTCCGGGTAAGCATATCATAGCAATAGCACCCTCCTATTTCCCATCCCATTGGGTGACGGTAAGAGGCGGCTAAAGGAAAACACGAAGGTGGGCAGCAGTGTCTTTCTATTACATTACCTACCATCTACCACCTATACTGCGATCCCCAAGACAACCGTCAAGCGTGGGGATTATGTCAATGTCTTCTAAGAGGGCGGCCATTGTTCAGCAGTGGACATCATTCGACGATGATAAGATAGAGAACACAAGAGATACATACAACAAAAATACACCCAATAGGGGCAATTTACAGGCCCTATATATGCAGCAGTGAACCGTTATTGGCAGATAATAATAATGTACGACAATGCACACACGGTCATCCAATCTCAAACTAGTCAGAGCCTGTACTATAGAAACCAGACAACTGATTTTTTTAAATACTACTTATATAGATAAACACCCAGACACAAGGTGATCATCAAACCCACGACTTATTGGATAGGGGTCAGGGTGTCTAACCCTTTTTTTTTTTTTTTTTTTTTTTTGACGCGGGGGAAATCTTCGAAAGATCCCCGGGAGCTGTGGGGCTCGACCGGGGTATGTGGGATTCTTACCCACTAAAACCCCCGCGGCTGTCGCATCGGCACATGAGAGGGGTAACCCCAGGGCTCTCCGGTGGGATCTGCACCAGGGGCCCCTCAGTGCCTTGCCTTTGAGCCCGCCGCCGGGGGGCGCATTGTAGCCCCCCGGGAACCAGTCACGGTACTCACGGGGACGGGGGTCGCAACCCCGCCGCCGTCCTCCTCGGAGTTGCCGCCGTACTCAATGGACGCTCAAGGGGCAGGGTGTCTAACCCCTAGACCAACTGGCCGATAACGATAAATCATTGGTGAGTGACAATTTTGGAGAGTTCGAACATTTGCCTAGCACTAATATCACTATCGGCCACGAACCGGAAGACTTAGTAGGTAGGCCTCCCACTAGGTGGACTGACGACATTGTGCCCGTTGCAGGTGACTGGTTGCAAATAGCAGCAGGCGTCTTTTGGCTGGTGATGATGATGATGAACCAAACCAATATTTGTTACAAAAAAAAATACAAATACGAGAACTGGCATCTATCCACAGGGCCCAACCTTTCTGTTAGTATATCACAGGCACTAATCAAACACAATTAATCCGTAATCAACCTTAATGCGCCTCTCAATGAAAAGCTCTGCAATCCTAACGACTGTGTAACAATGTTATACAAAGCCCGAATAAACTTATCAACTTTGGTAACACGAACAAACAATGTGTGCATGTTTCGGTTCCAGAATAATTACACAGCTTTGGTGAAAATAAGAGAAGTTTCCCGGGCAGGAATTTGAACACCAAATATAATTTGGTAGATATTTGTAAAATAATGGGTTTAAGATTAGGATGATTTAATGAAAGTTAGAAAAAGTTAGAATTGTTATTTCTATCAGCGTAAGTCATATTTGTACAATATTAAATTGTGAATTTAGTAATATTCATAGCATATTGTGTTGTGGTTATTTCTCTATTTAATTTTTTTGCGTTTTATACATACATACAGTCTTAGGTTACAAGTCTCCTAGAAAATTATTAGCATACCCTGGTAAGTTATCTTTGATAAACAAAGTTCCTAGAGACTTCTTCTGCTGCTAACCACATTTAGAGCACCTTTCTCCCCTATTTAACTTACTAACTAGTAGTTAGTTAGTAAGTTAAATAGATAGATAAAAATTCAGTTACATTAGTTAGTAGTTAGTAACTACTAACTAATGTAACTGAATTTTTATTTATTACTCTATATTTCTATATTTTTTCGATTCTATATTTTTTTTTAATTATAAAGAAATCATTTTCAACAATGAAGTACATTTAATGTCATAATCAAAAATTATGCAATTTCGCAGCTTTTCTATTCCATTTTTAGGTTCGTTGGAACGGGATGTCAATTAATCTGGCTTTTCATTACGAGGACCAGTTGTTAAAAACATCTGAAACGTTCAACAACAACCGAAATAGGTACTTAACCAAAATACCCGATTTAAATTCCAAATAGAAATTTAATATGCACTTTGTAAATAGGATCGGATAGGATATAATTTTAATAAATAAGTACAAGCTAGTTAAGATTTTAATAACATTCGTGATGCCTTGCAATTAAGCCTTCGTAAGTCCGCTTACAAGAATCGTCCTTATCAATGTTGTACCGACCTTATGTAATTTATCACTTGTCTTATCATCATAATCACCACCCGGAAGATGTCCACTGCTGAACCCTCCCCCTAAGAAAGGAAGGGACTTGTCTACCGCTTTGCAAATAAGAGAACTAGAATTTGTGTCTTTCCAACTCTTTTAGGTATTCAATTCTTTCTATCTGACATTCTAATTAAATTTGTTGTTAGGTTCCCTGGGACTCACCGAGGGTCAAACCTCGGTGCCTTCACTATAGCTTTAAAGAAATCTAAAACTTGTAAGCAACTCATCAGTTCACAACACATGAAAAAGTAAGAGAACCTTATGTAAGAGATATCAGTTTACCACTGAAAAACGGACGCACGTTGATCACTGAGTCGGCGTAGTCGCAACTTTTGGTAGAGTATTGGCAATCTTATTCATTGCAGAAAACTACACCATTTAAATCTAAGGTTTTTTATTTGCACCTCTGTATTATGAAGATGCTTCTTTAGTTAAGCTTGTTCCCCGCTGTACCATAATTCTCTTAGCATTAATGGGATTCACAACATAGACTAGCATAGACTATTCTATCCTATTTACCGTTTCCAAAATCTCTAGTGTCCACTTTGCTAGCAGGTCAAATATTTAGACACCATGATTATAGATCATTTTATAATTTGCCTTGGAAATGAAATATGTTTGTGGACTCCATTAAGCCTAAATACGTTCAGATTTCAGATTGGGAGTTTCCGTTCAAGAAGTCTTATCACCCGGTGTGCGTGTTTGCAACTCGAAGACCGTTAATGGTTCGTCTTCGTCACTGCGACCCAGGTGTTGCGTCAGGCACAGACCAATTCCACTTTGTAGCAGCTGAAAACTGTCGCTGTAAGGTATAATATCTTGACTATTTTAGTATTGTTTCAGCATAGATCGGATAAACAACGATCATTTTGATACAATCTACCTTCGATTCGAGCATGTAATGAATATTTTTCAAAAATAGAAATGGGCATAATATTAAACCCTGTGGTACTCTTAAGGAGATTACATCCTGGATCACTTTTACCATTAATATGGACCCTCTGAATTTTATGGTTCAAATTGAAGTTAGAATGTCGGGAGTTCTGTTCTTGTTGTATGCCAAACAGGCTAAATTTCTTGAACATCATGTCATACTGAACACAATCAAAGGGCTTAGAGAAAAATAAATTACATGAACAATTATTTATTATTATTAATTTTACTATTATCTAGTGATTGTCATAAGCCTTCAGCGCTTCTCGGGTGAAATTGCGTCAAGAAAATGTTTCGGCTCGTCGTTTTGAATCTCTTTATAATACACTGTCAAGCGACTCAGAAATTCTTACTTATCTCAAAGTTTATTATTATTATTTAAATTCTTAATTTTATCATATACCTACATACTTTTGCTTCTCATATTCTTCCCTAACTCTTCACCATTTGCTTCCAAAAATACAGCTGCCCTAAAATTAAGATATACATAAATCGTCAAACTGACGAATAAAGCAAACGCAATATAATTCAAGGGAAATAGCAGCTGTGTATTGCTAATAAAATTCTTTGTATCTACATAGTCCGCGTTTATACGTTGGCACGTTTTTTACTGCATACAAATAGGTGACTGAGGAGATTTCTGCGATATAAACCTGCTTTATACGAACAATATCCAGAATTATAAATTTTACTTGGGATTTACGTAGTATTTGTTACGATGAAATTGAACGTGTAATATAAAAAAAAACCGCTTGGCTTGACTTTAATGTTAGTCTAGTCATTAAAAAAGTAGGGAAACATGTATTTATACTACACCTTCCAGGAAGGTTCCACCTTCATACTTATAAGCAACCCATTTATGACAAAAAAAAAAAAATGGTTTAATATTTTGATTTGCTATTTTCAAGAATTTCCAAATTCGTAGAACGATGCTGGCCATTTGATTTTACTGTACTGTATTATTTAAACATAAATCTTAGTGCAAAATAACTTTGATAAATTAAAATACATAGCTCATTGCTTATTGTTATTGCTCTTTGTTAATGTCTTCGCATGTATAGCATAACGTAAAGGGGATAAAGCACTATGCATCACATGGAATAAAGTAAGATTCGAAAGTGATTATCTGATGAGGTGTCGTCGATTATCACTTTGGCTGAGGTGATAGTTTGGTTATTTTGAAATAGTCTAATACAGTAACTGAACAACGGCATTTGGTTTTTGTACAGACATGGGTAATATTAATGGTGCTGATGAAAATACACAAATGTATCCATCTTAAGCTTACGATTCATTACATTACTTGGGATCAACTAGTGACAGGCAAATCCCGAGTTCTAGACGTCTAGTGCTATCGGTCTCGAGTTACAAATCAACGCGTTGCCCACGCCTGCTCATCAATATTCCTTAGACCACCTCGACGAGACCTAATTCAGTAGTTTATCTACAGCTGTCTTATTAATAAAAATCGCTTATTTTTCTCTTACTACAAAGTTACATCGGAAGTAGTTAATTCTAGACTAGTCACGGAATAGCTACGTCTTAATAACGGTATTAATAAATACGAAGTAGGTTCGGACTAACAATACAATTCTTACACTGAGACTAAGGTGTATGTTATGGCAACCCACTGAAATTAAAAGTAAAAAAAATGAACAAAATGACTAAAAAGACACTGGCAGTTAGGTAAATTTTGATATTTGACACTTTTATTTGACAATCACAACTTTCACTCTATATTTATCTTACATCATAATATTCTATATTTCTCTTACATCATAATATTCTGTATTTCTCTTGTTGAATTCAAGATAGTGGTTTTAGAATTTGTGTTTTTTTATTAGCAGAATATTATCTATAAATCAAGAAAGTATATAACAAGTAGGCCGGGGATCTAGCCTGTTACACACCGTCCCTAACAAGAAACTACAGTGCACCTCAAAAAACGCGTGTAAGAGCAGAAACCACGGTGGGCCTCAAGCACGAGCCGGCGCGTGTAATGCAAAACTTGCTGACAATGCAACCTATCCAAGAACAGAAGGGCTATTGTATGGACGCATCCAGCATGTGTACCGAAAACCAGCTGATGACGCACAACTAGATCCATTGTATGGACCCATAGCGACGGAATCGGCTCTTCACTTAGCTTCTAACATCGAAGCGGTCACTACATATTTAAATTAGATATTAAAAATGTAATTTAAATTAATAAAAATTCGTTTTAAAATCTGTTCTAAGTTATTTCTGAATCATCCGGCTGTAGCCTACATAACTAGCCTAATAGTTTAGTTTATTGAGATAGTTTATTTACCTCTCCACGAGCCCAAGTCCTTTTTGCAGCTAAAACTTTCAAGTGAGGTGGTATAAAGCCTTTTTTTTTTTTTGACGCGGGGGAAATCTTCCAAAGATCCCCGGGAGCTGTGGGGCTCGACCGGGGTATGTGGGATTCTTACCCACTAAAACCCCCGCGGCTGTCGCATCGGCACATGAGAGGGGAGACCCCAGGGCTCTCCGGTGGGATCTGCACCAGGGGCCCCTCAGTGCCTTGCCTTTGAGCCCGCCGCCGGGGGGCGCATTGTAGCCCCCCGGGAACCTGTCACGGTGCTCACGGGGACGGGGGTCGCAACCCCGCCGCCGTCCTCCTCGGAGTCGCCGCCGTACTCAATGGACGCTCAAGGGGCCCACACCCCGAGCGTCAAGCGACTCCGAAGGTTGCCCGTTGTTTATAGCCCCGGGCTCAGGGCTGGGGAGCGAGACGTTGGGCGGCCGCTTGACGCGGCCTGCGCCTTCGTCGCCGAGCGGGATCAGCGCGTTCGCGTTCCCGCTCAGCGGCCTCCTTCTGGGACATGACAGTCTCACAGAAGGCGGCCATCGCTCCCCACGCCGCATCCCCGGACAGCATAGCCGACACTACGCTGCCCAGGGAGAGGTCCGATCCGATGACTGCGACCAGGTCTCGACGCTCCAACGACCACGCGGGGCAAGCCTCCAGCGTGTGTTGGGCGGAGTCAGACTGGTCTCAGTGGAAGCATCTCGTCGTCGCTTCACGTCCGATCTTATGCAGATAATCACCGAAACAACCGTGACCGGTGATTATCTGCGTAAGCCTATAGGTGAGTCGTCCGCTCCGTCGCTGAATCCAGGCTTCGAGAAGCGGCAGGAATGCCTCAACGACGCGTTTGCGCGCTATGTGCTCCGGCTGGAGCCGCTCGCGCCAGTGGTATAAAGCCTACTGCATCTCCAGCCAAATCATTCTACCATTTCAGTAATGTAATATGCAGTTGAGCGTGTAAATCTATATTTATATTTAAACTCGTCTTCAAGGTCTTCAAAAGGGATATTGCGAGGTTTATACAATTAGGTTATGTTTAGTATATATAATTATCTCAATGGAAGTTAGAATACAAATCTATGCTTACTCAAACGTTAAACCATGGGGCTCCGCGGAGTAACTTTTACTCCGGGACTACATTTTGATTAGTTAACTCCGTCCTTACTACTAGTTTATTAATACCATAATTGCCTAATCTTTGCGTAAGTCTTGGAGTAAAGTTGTTCTGACGCTAATCATAGTTTATTAATAAGGCTGCAGGGGTTCAGCCTTAGTCTACACATAACTTAATTTAGTCTAAGCTACTTGAAGACTTGTATACCGCATTCAGACTCGCTAATGTTAATTATTATCTTGTCACTTAATAAAGACTTCAGTATAAAATCTATATTACCTGTCACACTCTTTAACGTGAATTAGTGTTGCCTAAGTCTACCCATAACTTAATTTTGTCTAAGCTACTTGAAGACTTTTATACCGCATTTGGACTTGCTAATGTTAATTATTATCTTGTCACTTAAAGATTATATATTTAAATCTATATTAACTGCCCCACGCACAAACTTAGTGTTACTTATCACTAATCCTCTTCTTGAAATCAGCTTATTTCGACACTAAGCCAATTAATGCTTTGCACTCTGTGAGTGGGTAAGATATATTGATTATCTCGTGGTCATTAATAGAACATAGGCATACTGCTCTGACTGCCGCACCTACAAACGTCAATTATAAAACGTAGATGATCATTAATATTTTTCTTGTAATCCGATTATTTCGACATTAGAATCCATTTTATGCTAATACGCAGATAATGAGTAGGGATATCAATTATTTTGTATTTAATAAACGAAAATAATCATAAATGGCGCTGAACAAAATTTTTTTTTTTTTATATACGCTATACTTAGCATTAACGCTAATAAAAGTTTGTGTTTGCAGCAGTTAGGCAGGGAAGATAGCTAATTAACGGAATTTGAGTACGACAGATACACCAATTAAATACCAAAAGCTTGAAAACTTCATTTAAATGGTGACCCGTGTGTTCAGTATGGTTCAGTTTCCGTCTGATTTTTTCTGGAGCAAAATGCGAAATATAAACTAGTGTTTAATCTTTACAGGTGTGCTCATCACAGTATACGAGCTGCGAATGGCTGCCTCCCAATTCAACCCTTGTTGATGGAATGTACGACGAGGACTTCGAAAATGATCTTGATTATTGACAATACTGTAACATTCAACGGTCGCTTTTAATTAGTGATGATTCTTAGTTTTTAAAAATCACATATTCATCATGAGTAATGTTTCTTGCATAAAACTTATCCGCGTATATATAATCTCTATTTCCGCCTGCCTATCTGGGACTGGGACCAAAAATATTTACGCGTTTAAAAATATCACATATTCATCATGAGTAATGTGTCTTGTATAAAACTTATCCGCTTTTGCACATTATTATTATTGCATTTTGATTTTGTGCACCATTTGTGCACAGACTGCGGGGGAGTACCAACACAATCCTGAAGGTGTTTGCGGACAGAATGGACTCAGCCATTCTAAGTCGGTTCGTCGAGTTGCACGTGAGAGGTGCAATTCGATGATTGTAAAATTTTTGTATTTTTTTTTGTAAAAATGTTTACTAACATAGTATAACTAACTGTGACTAACAATATATGGGCTATGTTGTCTAAAATAAAATATATTTTTTTGTATAATCTCTATTTCCGCCTGCCTATCTGGGATTGGGACCAAAAATATTTACGAGCTTAAAAATATCACATATTCATCATGAGTAATGTTTCTTGTATAAAACTTATCCGCTTAGGTATAATCTCTATTTCTGCCTACCTATCTGGGACTGGGACCAAAAAGATTTACGAGTGTAAAACCCGATCAAGGATTCTGCTCCCTGCGCCACTCCCACTGTGTTTGTATACTTACTACCGCACTTACAAACGACAATTAAAGTTAATTATCAATAATCTAGTTCTTGAAATCAGATTATTTCGACACTCGAAGCCAATCAAAACTTTATAATCTGATAATGAGTAGAGATATCAATGATCTCGTACTCAGTAATGTAAAATATCCGATGGGATGGAAGACCAATCGGGGAGAGGTCAGACACAGGACCGACTTTTGAGCATGTATTGTCTATGTCTTCCTGGCAATCAGGTGATCAGTGATGTGCTAACCATTGGAAATGCTAAGGAATTGGAAGGAAGCTACACAGAATTGTTGCTCCCCGCTGGTGAACCTACGGCCTCAGTTTTGCAAAGCGAGAGATCTGCGTCGCGGAAGCTATAGAAAATGAATTTCTAGTAAAATAAAAATAATAAAAATAAACACCCAACAAGTCAAAATAATTTTATTTTTTGGACTAACCCCATCCCATCACTGTGATTCCTGTCAGCCAGGATCAATTTGTTATCGTCAAAGTTTATTTTGAAGCGTGTATTAAGCTTAAATCTAAACCCATCTCATTAGGATATAAAGTATCCTCACGCTCAGATCCGACCGCACGAATGATCTCACGTCTCCAATTTAATTTCGTGTGCCTGTATGACATCCGCTCTTAATTAAAAAAGGTTTTTTGAATGGGTTATCTTGCATGCCTCGTTCACATGTCTCTTTGGAACATGTTCATCCGCGCACAAACGTAAATTAATTACCTGAGTTATTTTCATAATAGTGACGAGTATCATACCAGCCCTTGTTTTTATTCCATTGTTAGGCACAGGTCTCCCCTCTAGTTGAAGTGGCTAAGATCCTAGTCTACCACGCTGCTGGCTGGTTAGTGGACTTAACACGTCATTCGAACGCTAGCTAAGCTTTCTCAGACATGCAGGTTTCCTAACGATGTTTTCTTTCACCAAAAACTAGTAACAATCGCACAAAGACGATTCGCACATGATTAATTAAAGAAATCAGAGTTGGAGAAATCGAGCCGGGGTTAGAACTTGCGCACCTTGTTTCCAAGGCGATCGCACTCATGACGATTGTTAGAATGAAATTAAATATAGATAAGAGCGAAGAATATCTACCTCTAATTACACTACACATAAATTAAAAAAAAAAACTTTAAGATCACTTTGACACTTGAGTAATCCAAAATATTAATGAATATAATTTAAATTAGTTAATATTTAAGAAGTTTTTCCACTCATGTGATGATGAGAGAGGTTATAGTGGGTAAGAATCCTACATTCCCCCGGTTGACCCCCCACAGAGTCCCGGAGACCTATTATTTTCTACGCGAGAGCAAAACCAAATGAGTTGAGTTTCTCCTTGCATAAAAAAAAAACATAACTATATTATTTTTGAAAACCACGTCGAATAAAATCAACTCGACCGTGGCTGTAGCGATAAAACCGTGAACAAAAAGTCTATTTCAATAGAATTTATATTATATTGGTGATTTTTCACTCGGTTTATTTGTAGAAAATACAGATATGCAGGTGTGCAATCCAATCAGCCAATTGCATTGAGTTTTTATGCGGATTGTGTTATTAACTGATCGTTACATAAAACTGTGATTAATAAAAATTCATCATCGAAATACGTCTACTGCTGAATAAGGGCCTCCCCCTTAGAAGGGAGGGGTTGTCATAATTCCCACGCTTTACAGGCGTCTTGGGGATTGCAGTTTATTTGTGTAATACTTAATACGCTGATAGTGAGTAGAGATAACAATTATCTCGTATTCAATAATCGAAATTAATCATAAATTCAAATTCATATTCAAAATTCTTTATTATGCATAGGCCTCACGGGGGCTCTTACATATTGTCATTTTTTATAACTACCACCGGATCGTAACGCGGCCTCCACTGAGAAGATCCGGCAAGAAACTCAGCGGGCTTGTCTTTTTTCAATTATATAAGATTTTTTTTAAACAAATTTACAATAAATATATCTTAAACTATAAGCTTGCAAG
The DNA here is from genome assembly GCA_911728495.1 of Furcula furcula. Lineage (NCBI taxonomy): Eukaryota > Metazoa > Arthropoda > Insecta > Lepidoptera > Notodontidae > Furcula > Furcula furcula. Next base: position 22,548,924 of record OU452248.1, read on the forward strand.
AGTACTGCAGTTCAAGCCCACGCAGCTTTATCCTCCAGGTAATCCGAGATTTTATAATAGCCCTTTTTAGACAAATGACTCTTAATGGTAGTTTTAAATTTTTTTATTGGTAGATCTCGTATATCCTGGGGCAGTTTATTATAAAAACGTATACCTTGGCCCATAAAGGAATTGCTAATTCTGTGGGGACGCGTGGAGCGTACAGCAAGATTGTGTTTGTTCCGAGTATTTATATTATGTCGATCACTAACCTTAGCGAAAGTACTTATATTCTTTATTACATACATAAAATTTTCATAAATGTATTGTGATATAACCGTTAGAATGTTTATTTCTTTAAATATTTGTCTTAATGAATCCGTAGGAGCCAGATTGTAGATAGCTCTCACAGCTCTTTTCTGCAGAATAAAAATAGTGTTAAGGTCTGCAGAAGATCCCCACAGCAATATGCCATAAGACATAACACTGTGGAAATAACTAAAATATACAATTCTAGCGGTTTCGACATCGGTGAAAAATCTAATTTTTTTTAACTGTATAAGCCGCTGAACTTAGCGTACCCGACAGTTTCTCAATGTGTGGGCCCCATTGTAACTTTGCGTCTATAGTAATGCCCAAGAATGTCGTAGAGATCACAGGGTCCAATACCGCTCCATTAATTTCAATATTGGTTCCCACCTGTCTAACATTAGGTGTAGTAAACTTAATACATTTAGTTTTAGTTTCATTAAGTTTTAAATTATTAACTTCGAACCAATGGACCACCCTAGAAAGCGCATTGTTCAAATCGTCATAGTCCTGCAATTTACGTTTAATTTTAAACAACAAAGATGTATCATCTGCGAACAATACAATGTTATGATTGCCCCCTACAAAGTAGGGTAAGTCATTAATATATACTAAGAATAGAAAAGGGCCTAGTATTGAACCCTGTGGAACACCTAAAGTGACCTCAGATCCAGCTGATCTTTTTCCATTGATATCAACCTTCTGAATTCTGTTACACAGGTATGAGGTCAGAAGGTTGAGAGCTCTATTCCTTATACCATAGTGGTATAGTTTCCTGGCTAGCGTGTCATATTCTACGCAATCAAAGGCCTTAGATAAATCACAGAATACGCCAAGGGCATCATGTGATTCCTCCCAGGCTTCATAAATATTTTTTAACAACTCGACTCCAGCATCAGTTGTAGAGCGATTTTTTGTAAAACCGAATTGTTTATTGTGAAACAGATGATTTTTATTTAAAATGTTCTAACATTTGATTTAATAACAATTTTTCAAAAATTTTGCTCAAAGTCGGTAACACTGATATTGGCCTGAAATTAGTAGGCTCAGTAGAGCTACCAGACTTAAATAAGGGCATTACTTTGCTCTGTTTCATCAGGTCAGGAAACACACCACTTGCGACACAACTATTGAACACTAATACTAATTGCGGAGCAATAAGCTCAATTATACAAGAAACCGTTTGTACAGATAAATGGCTCCGACAGTCGAAATAAATAGATTTTAAAAAGTGATTTAATTAGAATTAAAGTTAATTGGGGTTTGTGAGTGTGGCAGTAAGGGTGGTAATTCAAACTTAAATAGATAAATAACACCTAGAGACTTGTTGGAAATTGAACCCACGACTCGAATTGGGTGTTGATATTGGGTGTCGAACCACTAGACCAACAGGCCCGTCATACTCTGTCAACCCAAAAGTACATATTTAAAATAATCTGATCCCCTCATTCCGCCTGTATAATATATGGTAACATTAACGGCCATTAGATTTAGTTAAATGACTAGGTCACCGGGTTAAACTGTTTTGAATGCTTGTAATGGGTCTGTAAATGGAGCTACTTCCTTTTCTAATGGGTAATATATACAACAAAATGGTAAGCAAGGTTAAGACAAAGGTCTATGTAGCCGACATTTCTCAGTGCGGGTGGGAGACTTACGTTATATTTAGCGGCTTCCTGACCGATACGATTAAGGCTAATCCTTCAAAAGATTACAAGTGCTTGTGCAGTCATAAGTACACTCTCCCATCCTTTACTCTCATGATGAGAATGAAAACCTTCCCCGACCGGGGAAGGTCAGGTGCAGGACCGATTTTTAGTTGCTCATCGGACGTATGGTTCATCTTACATTCCAGATAATCAAGTGCCTGTATTTTCCTTTTAAATAAAATTCGGGTTCGTGGAAATTACCTCTTTATTCAATCGCTTCCTTCCCTCTCTTTTAGCAACCCCCCACTTTAAAAGGGAAGGCCTTTGTACAGCAGTGGACTTCTTTAGACTGCTGATGATGATGATGATAAAACCTTTTCGCGATATCATCTGTGCATCCTATGATTTAGCTTATTCTCTTGAGTCAGTCAAGTAGATTATAAAAAAATTTGGACACGTATTTTTTCTTTTGTCATTTATACAAAAAATGACGAAGATATAGAAAGAAAGAAAGAAAGAAAAACATTTATTCAGCGACATCTAAATCTAACTTATCTATTACACTTTTTATTTTAAACAATGCCGCTGAAGGGTTATCCACTCAGCATTGTGCCGTTGCTCCTATTTGGAACAACGACGCTGATCTTCTGTGGACACCCGTTGGCGAGAGCGCATCTGAGCGCAACAGCATACACCGCACATAAAATACTTAAGTTTAACAAAGAAAAGAAGAAAAAAAAACAATCACAAGCAAACCAGGAGACATACAAGAACATGGAAGTAAACAATTATTTAAAAGTGACGGTTTTAGTCTATAAAAAATTAAAAATAAACTTAGTGGTGAAGTAAATGAAGTAAGTAGTAAGTGTCGGTATAGCGCCTTGAAATTCCACGTTAAGACGTCACGACTAATACATTTTTTACTAAGGCTTGACGTTACACGCTCCCATTCCCGAACTTAAATAAGTACGTGTCCTATATCTTTTGATAATCTAACTAATGGAATAATTAGAATCATTCTTTTTTTACTGGCCACTGATCTGCCAAAGACAATGCTTCTGTGTTCATAACTTTATTGCTACGATTTTGATCTTGTAAAGAAATACAGCGTATATAGTATGGGTTACACGATATTGGTCAAGTTTTTTATTACTCAAATCTAGAATTCGATTCGATCTTTTTTGAAGTCGGTTAGTAATATTATAGCTGATCAAGGATTATACCTACTGGATAAAAGTTGACGAAACCCTACATGACACTTAATTTTTATGCGTATCGAAAACTTAATCTAAAATGATACTAAACAATTCCATTTTAGGGTCCAATTTAAAGTGGCACCAAACTTTTAAAGTACTAAAGGGGAACTGATTAAAAAAATCGGCGAACCGTCACGGGGTCTCTAAACGGTAATACGGGGACTCAAAAACTTCTCTCCAACCAACATTCGAAGTAAATCCTAACAGCAGGTGCGACTTACTGCCGGCTTGAATACAAGTGGACTTTTGGGTGTCGTAACGACTTTTTTCAACTGCCCATTTGTCTCGGTAAGCAGTAAAAACATTTAGTAAAAGGTTTTTGTGTCACGGGCACTCATAATAGTTCTTGAGTTCTTTTCTAAATCATTAGTTATCTTTATATTTTGACAGAATTTTTTTTTGGCCTGCGTTCGAGAATCTACGCGATTATCCGCGATCCGAATCACCGCAGTGGCTGAAGACGAAGGTTTTTAACCAGTGTGTGTTACCAGTGATGACATATGGTACTGAAACGTGGTCTCTAACAGCTGACCTTTTACAAAAGTTCAGAGTCACACAACGAGCCATGGAAAGAGGTATGCTCGGAGTTTCTTTGCGCGACAGAATCCGAAATGTGGAGATTCGCCGAAGAACTAAGGTTACCGAAATAGCTCTCATAATCTGCAAGTTGAAGCGGCAATGGGCAGGCCACATCGCTCGAAGAACCGATAACCATTGGGGAAGAAAGGTTCTCGAGTGGCGACCACGAACCGGAAGACGCAGCGTAGGCAGGCCTCCCACTAGGTGGACAGACGACATTGTGCGCGTCGCAGGTAACCGGTGGATGAAAATAGCCAATTGTCGTTCATTGTGGCGTTCTAAGGGGGAGGCCTATGATCAGCAGTGGACGTCTTCCGGCTGATGATGATGAATTCTTTTATTAATTTTTTCAAGTAGTACCTACTTAGGTGTCAAGTCTGGGGCCATACCTGGGGCCACACCTGGGGCCACACCTGGGGCCTTACCATGAACCCTTATAGCAGGGCAGTTTAAGACGAAAAGTGACCTGTGTCCTTACCATGAGCGAGTGCGCACCTGCTAGTGAGCAGGCCACCCAGCTATTACGTCACCCAAACAGGTGAGTGGTCACGTGACAATAATATTGTTACACTAATTAGTGCGTAATGGTAAGACAGGTCACATTTCGTATTAAACTACCCTGCTATATGAGTTTACAGTAAGGCCCCTGACCTGATAAGGTGATACGTCTTCCAATTGGTAGCTGCATCGCGCTGCCACTCGTCACCTTACACTTAGTGACAATATGGTGGTAAGCGACACACCTGCCTATAAAGTGCAGCACTGCTCTGCCCATTGACAATGCCCATTACACTGGAACACAGCAGTGTTTACACATTTCTTCTTGGCACTAGAATATCTAACACAGTGGTGCTACAGTGCTGAGTTTCTTGCCGGATCTTCTAAGTAGCCGCGTTGTGATCCGGTGATAATTGTAAAAAAAAATACAATATGTAAGTGCCCGCCCTCGTGGGGCCTATGCATAGAAAAGATATGTTAAATTTGCAGTGGCATGCACTGAAAGCAGGCAAAAATATCTGCGAGTGGTTTATGCTTTATGCTATTTGATCGTGTTCCAGCACAAATATCCTTAATTAACCAATATTAGCAACCTATCCATTTACATTAAAAAAAAATACGTTAATTCATGTCCAAATTAAGATTTTTAAAATTAAGATTGTTTATAGAAATCCTAGGGTAGGAAAAGTATTTTTGTCAGTATGGAGCCGCTGAATAAACTTATTAATGTTTTCAAATGCAAATTAATATGTCTATAGTATTTGCTTGCATATGGATATTTAAAATGGTATAATAACATACTTCAAATAGGTGAAACAAGCCGAATACATTTTTTTGCCTACCCTCTGTGCACGCCACTGTAAATTTGTATATATAATTGGGCAGACTCTTTCACATTGGCCCTTCCGCCTAATAAGGTTTTACCAGTACCTATCAACTAATATTTTTCTCCCTTTCTGTTTCAACATGAATACTTACTGCAAATTAGTTATTTATCTTCTTAAACATGCACATGTCAATAAATTATTCTAAGCCTAACCGTAAAATTGAATTGCTCCCGGCCTGAGCATTCCTTTCTGTAAACCAAATAAATCCCTCCGGATTCCATTGCATCCAACTCTCATTTAAAATGTACATATGTACGCCAAAGAATCTACACATACTTACGGGAATATAAATTGTAATTGTGGTGGTGTAACAATACACGTATTACGGGGTCCATTATTGTGTGCACGGGTTTTGTTTAAAACAAAGGCCACTTTCTGTATTATACGCGTATAAAACGGCAGGAGGTCTCGCCACCTTAAGGCTGGCTTACACTGGGTCATTACATGACAGTGATATACCAACAGTTTTACCGTCGACTAGCTGTCGGCTTTGGGTTCAGACCTAAGGTTCAGACTTACATACATATATTGTTTGCTGGCTTAAAGCCACTTTTAAGTAGGTTAGACTGAGGCCTCGTTTACGGAGGCGCGGAGCGTCGAGCGTCGCGTGCGGCGTGGCGTCTCGCATCTCTCTCTCACTCCTATAACGCCATATGTTTTATCTCAGTGCGGGCCGCGCCGCCCAACGCGACGCGTGACGCCCCGCGCCTCCGTAAACGAGGCCTTAGAGTTTCGTCATCATCTTGCTATCAGATCTTCCTGGTCGGAATCTATGTCACTCATACACTTTTAACGTTGTTTTGTTTATATAGTCTTATGTAGCGGGTGTGTTTATCGGATACGACTTATGCCAACAGTGATATTGAAATACATTCGTCGAAATTATCCGACATGTTAGTGGAGACGGTTTCGTCGCGCGCTGCCTACTTTCGCACTTTGGTAACTTTTTAGTAGATGAACGTTTTAATCCGACTTAATGGTAACCAGCTCTACGGCTCTACTAAACATTGTATTGTGAATGCTCCGGAATGGAATGAAATTTTCTGACATTTGGAAATTGTGAGACTAGAAGATAGGCGATTGTCGACGTACGCACTTGTAGTTAAAGGTACAATAATCTTATCTATTAGGAGGACATTATATCATCATCATCATCACCAGCCAGAAGACGTCAACTGCTGATCATAGGCCTTCCCCTTCGAACGCCACAATGAATGGCTATTTGCATCCATCGGTTACCTGCTACGAGCACAATGTCGTCAGTCAGTGGGAGGCCTACCTGCACTGCGTCTTCCAGTTCGTGGTCGTTATTCGAAAACCTTTTTTCACTATCGGTTATCGGTTCTTAGAGCGATGTGGCCTGCCCATAGCCTCCTTAACTTGCAGCACCTCATTTCGGAATTTATCGCGTTAAGAACCTTGGAGCATAGCTCTCTCCATTGCTCGTTGTGTGACTCTGAGCTGATCTAAAAGGTCAGCAGTTAGGGACATTCATATTATAAATGTATGTAAGTATTATATTTAAAGCCCTCCCAGCTACTACAATGCATCCCCATGCATCGCAATCCCTTCACCGCACCATCCTTCTCGGAGTTTCAGTAATACTCGATCGACGTGTAGGGCCTGCACCCTAAACGTCCAGAAAGTTGCCCATTATATAGAGCGCAGGGCTGCCCATTTCCTAGTACTTTTGCTTGCTAACCTCGGACAAATTGCCTACGCCTAAGCTCGCTTGAGAAAGCAAAAACCTCAGTACATATATGTGATGAATTTTGGAAATATGTATGTATATCACATAGGATTCTACATAGTCGAAAGCGCTTAGACCCAATGTATTATTTGAATGTATGTAACATCACAATATAAGATGACAATAAAATATTTCTTATTATATTTTCTAGTTCAAAATATGCATGTTTCAAACCTCAAATAATTTTATTATAGGTATAATATCTTCAGTCGTAAAACAAGTGGACCTCCTAGCCATATTATCTTTTATTACAATATAAACTGTCTTGCGACGGCGCTTGCAAATTGTCATCTTTATCGTAAACTTTACAACATAATGATAGCTACTGATAACTTTTTGCTATTCGGGATGATATTATTGCTACATGAGCCCTAGACTGCACTGACTGGTCTATATCAGCCCTTGTTTTTGTCCCACTGCCTCTCACAAGATGATAGGGCGTTGGCTATAGTCTGGTGTGGTCACGCCACTGGTGTGTCTCTGCCACACTGGCCAAGTGTGGGTTGGCGGACTTCACACATCGCTCGAAAGCTAGTTAGGCTTTCTCAGGCATGCAGGTTTCCTCAAGATGCGATGGTCTTCTTCATCGAAAGCTAGTAAAAATCGCACAAAGACGATTCGCACATACATTCGTATGTATAAATACATACTTATATTAGACTAGCCGACCCACGCAGCTCCGCCTGCGCTATTTTTACGTTAACTAAACTTTTAATAACAGACATTCGCATCGAATACATAACCTCCTTTTTTATAGTCAGTTAAAAACTGGGACCCACTTTTTACTTGCTGTCCGAAGCACGGACCCGTTTAGTTCAAATGGCGTCACCCATCTATTTAATGACCTTACCTAACGTTGCTTAACCCGATCGATTACAAAACCTTGATAAAAACTCTCTATGAGTGTTCCCTTACTAATATTTATTATATTATAAAGAAAAATTGATAAAATCGGACCAAGCGTATAACCAAGTACCCATTTTGACTTTAATCCCCTCTCCCAAAAGAACCGTGCTAGATTACGGGATAAAAAGTATCCTATGTCCTACCTCGTAGTAAGATCTCAAATCATGCCAAGTTTCATTTGAATCCATTCAGTAGTTTCGGCGTGATGCGCAGCCGTGATACAGACAGACAGACAGACAGACAGACAGACAAAAATTAAAAAAATTACATTATCGGCCTCAGTATCTGTTATAGAATGCCCTCCAAATATAATTTACAAAATATCTTCAATGTACAGAATTGGACCTGTTACAGTTTTATTATAAGTATAGATATTAGCCCATGCTTATATAAGCATAGCCGCAACCTATGGTGTAGACCAACGGGCTCAACGGGCTCATCAAAGTGGTTAAATATAATTTCATTTCTAATCTGAAGAAAGTTTGATAGTTATAGTAAATAGCATTGTCTAGTTTTACTTGTCTCATAACTACACAACTTTCATAATAAAATATAAAAAAATTTCAAAGTCTCTCCAAAAAAAATTAATATATTTTTCAAGACAACGAATTGTCTGTAATAGTTCAATTTGATTGAAGTATTCACGGCTTTTTCTCTCGTTCTTATTATAATATCTTCTATTGTTCGCTTTTTTTTTTCTCCAGTAACGCTTTCTAACAAAATTCTTGAAGCTAAATCCGGAACTAATGCGGCCCTTGTTATTAGCTGTCAACCTGTCTATCTAACGGAGGCTTTGCTTCTTATAAATCACTATTTTCCCCCTTTAAGGTCTGAAGTGATGTTTTGTACTGTTAATACTCTTGATACGGGTAAATCTACAAATAATAAGTTGTCTCGGCTATTTTGAACATAAAGCTTACCTATGTTTTCCTTATAAAACTAGTGAAGTACCACAGCGCTGTCCGGCATTTTTAAGATTCTAACCTGGGCTAGTTATCTGTGGAGTGTGTGTGTGTGTGTTGTTAGAATTGCATCCCCCCATCTCCTCTCGTTAGGTGTGTGTAAGAGGCGACTAAGCGAGAGCAGGAAGACGGGCAGCAGCGTCTTTCTTTTGGTTTTATCTTCCACCTATACTGCGATCCCCAAGCCGCCTGCCAAGCGTGGGGATAATGGCAACCCCTCCCTTCTAAGGTAGAGGACGGACACAGAGAACGTCTATCTAAAAATTAAAAAAACAATACGTTATCAATTTACTTTTTCAAATAAATACATGTAAAGTTGACTTAAGACCTTTTCAACCATAGTCAATGTTTGACGCTAACTGAAACAAATTTGACACTCAATGTAAATAAATATTTGATACAGTTTAAAAGAGGAACTCCTAAGCTTTTATAAAAACACCACTTCAATTCTAAGAAAAGATGTGACGGTATCCAAACAGAGATTTTTTGTAACTCGACGCTCGGCGCTGGAAGTGACGTCATCGGGTGCGCACTTAACTGTTTTTTGAGGTAGCCTTGCGCACGTGACCGGCTAGGCTAGTTACCCGTGGGGTGCCGGGTTAGAATTGCATCCCCGCATCTCCTCTCGTTAGGTGTGTGTAAGAGGCGACTAAGCGAGAGCAGGAAGGCAGCAGCGACTTTCTTTTGGCTTTATCTTCCACCTATACTGAGATCCCCAAGCTGCCTGCAAAGCGTGGGGATTAAGGCAGCCCCTTCCTTCTCAGGGAGTCATTTGTTCAGCAGTGGACGTCTATCGGCTGCTAATGATGAACCTGGGCTCAACAGACTTAATAACTTATGTCTCGGGTAAAGAGTGGTAGTGCATTGGTGCTGCCTATTGGCACACGCGTCGCTTACCATCAGGTGAACGTCTTGCTTATCTCGTCACGAATTTAAAAAGTGAACATAGTTTTCGTCCCTTGGGGTGTCTGGGAAAGAATACCCATCTCCTACAATTGGATGTCGTTAGAGGCGACTAAGGGAAAACAAAACGACGGACTGCAGCGTTTTTCTATTGGATTACCTACGACCTAAACTGCGATCTCAAAGACGCCTGCCAAGAGCGGGGTTTATGACAACTCCTCCTTTTTAAGGGGGAGGCTGTTTTCCAGCAGTGGACGTGATTCGGCTGATGATGATGACATACAGTTTTAGGCACACAACATTCGACAATACCTAATTAATGACTATATAAAGAGAAAGACTATTACATAGCCTGAACTTAGCGATAAACTTAAAATATAATATGTTACCATAAAAAGTTAGGAACAACTATAAGTATTTTGTATTAATGTCAGTCTATGCGGTCTATTGAAGGTTTTTTTATCAATTCAGACGACCTACTTTATATTCAGATGGTTATTGAGTGCGGCGAACTTTTCCGGTGGATTGACTTCGGAGATACGAGCCCACTAACTTTGCCTTTCAAAATCTTCGCGGGGCCCTTTTTATGCGCGTAAATACAACGCTACGGCACGAGCGGTGCTCGGTTCTCCCTTAAGGCGCTACACGCGTAACAACTTTAGTTGACGAAACTATCAACTTTTTATTTTCTTTAACCGTTGTTAATTTCAGTAAAAACTAGCCGTTATTTTTAATAGTCATGGGATACTCATCCCAACTTACCTGTCCGGTAGTTGTGGTATAGTATACGGGTATGCGACCCCGGCTTCCCTAGCTATTACTGTTCCATCCCTTGCCTATCCTGGGCGGTAATATCCTACTTTTCCTATTTCCCACTCTAACTTGCCAATCTTCCTTTTCACAACACCTATCCTTCCCTTTTCCTCCTTATTCGTGAGAACGCAATGGTCAATATAATATAAATTAACCAAAATGGTGGCGATGTGGTTCGCCACCCATCACGTCTCGTTTCTCACGGGGGCGAAAAGCGGCCCTTGGCTCTGCCTACCCCTACGGGAAAAAGGCGTGATTTTATGTATGTATGTATGTTATTTTTAATAAACTTTCCAATTCAACGAAAACACACGCAGAATTATACGGTAGGTACTTGTACTTACCCCCTTGTAAGACCACGTAAAGCAAGAATAAGCTGCGTGGGTAGGGGAGACAGTGACATCGCTTAACGTGATATGGTTCCTGATTGGGGAAATTGGCAACTTGAGACAAATGGCACAAACTTACAAGTTGCTACTGGTAAAACAAGTTTGTGTTTGTGGCAATTCTAAATTTATTAATGAATTTCGGCAGTTGAAGTTGTTGTGTTCCGAGATTCGCCACTGAAGTTGCTAAGTATGAGCAGCTTCTATAGTGTATATGAAACTACTTCCCAGCTCTGCCTGCGCAAACAATTTACGCAACACCTTGACAAATTTTATTTTTTCGAGAATCACTATCCATTAGTTAAAACCGCATGACAATCCGTTCAGTACTTTTGAGCTAATCGCGAACAGACAGTCAGCCAGACGTGGCGGAGCCCTTTGTTTTCTCATTATAAAGCTCTCCCAAGTCACAGGTTATACCTAGTTTGGGAATCAGGGGACCCATTATTATGTATGGTCACTTAAATCTTGACGTCCTTTTAAATGTTACCTATGTCATGTAATTTTTGTGATAAAGATAATGTAATAAAGATTTTTATTATTATTATTATAGCTTAAATAAGTAGTTGCGGATTGCCAAAACTCGTGACTCAAAATTGCGTCGTTTGCGCAGTGCCTAAAGCGTGGTTTGCGCAGTGCCTAAAGCGTGGTTTGCGCGTTACTTTTTATTAGCACTCACCTACATGGACAGCGTTAAAATTTACGAAGCTGAAACGTAACGAAATATAAATTGACGAGGATCGGTCCGACAATATGGCATTCATTGACCGCAACAACAATGTGTGACGACGTAATTTTGTTTTATTTTGTTGATTGATTGTGAATATAATTAATGTTTGATATTGAACGAAGCTTTCTGCACTAATTTTTTACACGACTGTTTCAGAAGAGTTTCATTTTTTGTTATTCATATACAATTATAATATTATGTGTTAATATGTATGGCTAAACCAGCATGTGAGTCGGTCTCCGCATCGCAGTCGCTGGACGTTCGGGGAGCCCACTTCCCCACATGATTGAGTATGGCGGCGACTCCGAAGACGACGGCGGCGGAATTGCGACCACCATCCCCGTGAGTACCATGTCAGGTTCCCGGGGGGCTACAATACGCCCCCCGGTGGCGGGCTCAAAGGTTAGGGACTGAGGGGCCCCTGGTGCAGATCCCACCGGAGAGCCGTGGAGTGGGAGGAATGGGAGGGGCCCCGCTGCTGTCGCATCGGCCCATGTGCCGATGCGACAGCAGCGGGGGTTTTAGTGGGTAAGAATCCCACATACCGGGGACTTTTTGAATGTTTCCTACGCGTCAAAAAAAGAAAGAATGTGGGTCGAGCTTTTGAAAGCTTGATTTTTTTGTGATCTTGACTAATGTTAGAGGACTTTTGTATTCTGCATAGCGTTGTACGATATAGGATACAGCATTGTCATTCTATACCAATAAGAAGTGTCACATCTCTACGTGCAGCGAGTCTCTATTATCGTGTATATTTACAGATCTGGCAACAAATCGCACATTCTCGTCGATTCAATACCTTACAGATCCAGAACCTATCTGTTATACTAACACCGAGATCACCATTTATCCAACGGTTTAGATTTCCTTCGCGTACGAGTAGTCTCTGACCAATCCCCAATTTATTTCCATTGCTACAAATACTTTAATGCTACAACGTATTGTAACTGCAGTCCTGAATGTTTTCAAAGTTTATGATATTAACGTTGTTCTGTTCAGTAATCAGTTAGTTAAGCAACGTCTTGCAAGGTCAGCCCGTAGATGGGAAACTCCATCTCGTAGAAAATTACAACCACATAGTACTTTCAAGTGGTGTTAATGCGGTGAGAAAGAATGCCAGAGCTCTATAATAACTCACTGTGCTCATCTTTAAGCTATTTTAAAAACTACCTCTATCTCTTCTAATAACGCAGCAGCCCCCCTCACACACATATCTGAGTTTTTAATATGCTTTAACGTCTTTAACTTTTATCATCACTTTGGATCAGGTTTAAACACTAAATTTTATTGTATTTAAAAAGGCTATGTGTCCATGGGCGCCGACAGCAGGGTGCAACGGAGTGCACTTACACCCCGTTGCACCCAGTCAGGAAAGAATATACATGGATATCTTTTTTATTAAGTTACTGTTTGAATATAAACTGAAAGTGTCTAGGTTGCTGTCCAAATTTGAATTATATTTATTTACATAATATACATAATATACTTACATGTATATTTCTATATTTTATATTAGTTAATAGTATAATGTGTAGATGTAGATGCACCCCCCTGAATGTAATCCTGGCGGCATCCATGTATGTGTCACAATATCCAATGTTTCAATGTTATCGCTTCAATAAACTAGACATATTTTTATGAATAAAAACCTATACATACTTTCCCAGGTACTTTTGTGTTGCTTTATCGTAATATAATGCATTCAACAATTTTCTAAGTCTATAAAATTAAACATTAAAATTGGTGAACGTTATTCAAAACTTTCATTAGTAGCATCTGATACTTCAATTTTAACTAGAATTAATTACCTACTGCCTATTATGGAATAATTTTCTTCAACTTTACTACTTTCAATAAAGATGTCGATGACTACTAAGTTTTCTTATGCCGCTCAGATCGAATAGATCATTCAGTAAATATTAATTACTACATAGCGTTTCATATAAATGGAGTAACATATTGCATTAAGGCACAATAGATAGAGCTGGGTCCAAGTGCGTTCCGGTGGTTACTGGCCCCTATTAATTGCCTTCAATATATTGCACTAGGTGGCACCTAACTCGCTTCGAAGTCGGACGTCCATTGAGTATGGCGGCAGCCCCGAAGAGGACGCCGGCGGGGTTGCGACCCCCTTCCCCGGGAGCACCCTGCCTGGTTCCCATGGGGCTATAACGGGCACCCCCGGTGGCGGGCTAGTGGCACCTAACTACGACGCGGTGTAGGCCCTGCATCGTTGCAAGGACTGCGAAGGAGGGAATCTCTCCATATTATATTGATGATTCATAGCGTTGATGAATTCCACCGGGCAAGAATCCCACATATCCTCTGCCCCTATGGAGGCTGGATATGTATTAAAGGTTCCATGTCAACAAAAAAAAACTGGCACCTAACTATGTAGCAAAGTGCCGCGCGAATTTGCTTCTTTTACGTATCTATCACCTGCTATTGCCCTGCCCTTATAATTGCTATTTGTGCCCTTATTAATCATAATCATAAATCATTTATTTCAAATAGGCTTAACGGGCTCACTTTTGAACGGTCAATTTCTTTTATTATTAAGAAGCTACCACCGGATCACAACGCGGCCTCAACTGAGAAGATCTGGCAAGAAACTCAGCGGGCTTGTCATTTTTCACTTTTTTTTTAAACAGTGTTTGTCTTGTTACAATTAGATCAGCATTAGCGACAGTGTGTCTTGCCGTTCAAAAGATCAATTAAGAGAGAAAAAAACTAAAAGGCCAAAGGGATAGTAGGACAGGTCGGACTAGTCCCCCATTTCCCAGTTTTTATTCAACAGCCGCGTCGCTGTCGCTAGTAAACGCACAGACACTCCCCGTCTTCGGCTTAATACGGCTGAATGCGGTGACGACGAGGCGTTGTTTACAGCTTGGTGACAGACACCTTTGTTCAATACGAAAACTGTCTAATCGCGTTAATTTACGGAACGTCGAAATCAGTTTGGTCGAGAAACGCTTGCCAAAAGCGTGGACAAAACGGGTTGGTAGTAGAGATGTGAAGGATGAAGGAATATTGAATATAGGTCAGTAAGATGATTGTGGGTAAAAACTTATGTCCCTAGTTTCTTTTTTTTTGTAAAATAGAAATTTATCTACCTTTTTATGATTTGTCGTAAAACGGATTTTTATGGTATTACTAGCTGACCTCAGCACACCACCTTTTTGTGTTTTTGACACCCTATTTTTTTTTCTTAACCACCATAGAGGTAGAGCGAATAAAACAAAACTTATTCAAATCTGTCAAGCCGTTTTTAAGCTTTAGCGCGACTAACGTATATATTGATTTTCTTGGTCATTAGTTAATTTATGGCACCTTTGTCTAAATAGTCTTTTTCTTTCACACTGTAAAATGAATGATTATCTCATTCATTTTTATGTTCATAACATTTCATACCAAAAAATACGCTTCAATTATACGATGGAAAAATTAAATTTTATTATACAATTTACTTTGAATAACAGTTTTTGAACGAGTTCGTTACCTTCGAGAAAATAATAGCTCCAACAAAGGGAAGACCCGTGTGGACGGGTGGAGTATTATTCTAGATGCCTTTTGTTCATAAAATCGATAATATGGACCGTAAAGATAATATTATATGACAGACGTTGGTTTATATAGGTAATTGTAGGCCATGACTTGTTTAAAAAATTTGTTAAATGACCTTGCTTTTCTTTTTAATACTCCAGAAGGAGGGCTATGCTTCCGAGACTATTCTTCTATTTCGTTGGTACGGCCTGATGGATTTTGACTTATAATTATGTCGTTAGATTCGTTGTAGTTGTAGGAGTGACCTATGCTATGTTTTTTTTTAAATTTAAATAGCGCCCGCCAGCTGCTATTTTATATAATTTTTTTTGTACGACCAAGGTGGCAAGCAAGCATGCGACCCGCCTGATGGTAAGCAGCCATCGCAACCTATATAATAGACGCTAGCAACACCAGAAGAATCACTAGCGCGTTGCCGACCCTTAAGACATTAGATATTAAGTCTTTTGTGTCCAGTAATTTCACCAGCTACAGTGCCCTTCACACCGGAACCAGCAATAATAATAATAATAATAATAAGCCCGCAGGGCAGCTTGTGGCGAGCTGTTGGTGCGTAACGACACCACGGACCCGAGTGCTCTAGAGAGTCGGTCAGGGCCCCCACCTCGGCGTGTCTTCGTCGGCCGAGTGGAAACCGAAGGGGGTCCGCAGGACTCTCGGCTCTGGCTTGCCTTAATTGGCCGTCCAGAGAGGAGTTGTTAGAGCTATATGCTCCAGGGGTGGAAGTGTTAAAGGGCATAACACCGCGAGTAACTTCGGAGAAAGCGCAGCACACCTCTCGACACCCCTGAGTTACTCACACCGGTGTTGCTCTCTGTCGTCATCGGACGATTATTTGGGGAGGCCATCTAGTGGGTGGCAAGCCACCACTTGCCAAAAAATAATTACCTCTAAATGTAATAATGGCAAGTGACCCCGGCCTTCTGCAATAGCCCAGCTGCCAGTCCACCAAATGTTCAACCACATAGACAAGTAATCTTTCCATATACTTACAATAGTTTCCAAGCCTGCCGAGGTCAACTGTTATTTTTTCTTCAATAAGGCAGTTGATCCCGGCAGACACCCACCACACACACCATTTAATTATAAAACGGGCCTCTACGTGTTAGATTCGTCCCCACGCAAGCCTCTTAAAAGACCGGATAAATCCCGTGAATCAAAATAAATAATAATAATATCCTGGGACAATTCACACACGGTGATCTGATCCCAAACTAGGCAGAGCCTGTACTATGGAAACCAGACAACTGATACTAATACATATATACTCTTTTTTTTGGAAATACATACTTATATAGATAATAGATAAGACACCCAGCCACTTGGTGGGAATCGAACCCACGACCTGTTGGGTAGCAGACAGGGTCACTAACCACTAGACCAACGGGCCCGCCACGTTTACACACTGATGTTTGGCGGTAGAATATTTGACACTGCGGTGGTATCTATCTGGACGGTTCTTGGTACCTACCTGGACGGCACTTGTTTTTACTTCTAAAATATCAATGTGGGTATTGAATGACAGGTGTTAACGAAACGAGTTGAAATATGTATTCATATATATGTTACATGTATGTGTAGTGTAATTTAAGACCATTTCGCGGACAGGCTTTTTGTGCTTTATAATTTATACTTGTTTATCAACACATATTTGTGTTAAGATGTCTCAATATAGGTAGAAGATATATTATTAGGTGTTAGGTGCCTTGTACGAGGGTTCATCCTGGTAGGTACCACCCCAGTCACTGAACGTTCAAGGCGTGGGCCCTAGGGCGTCCATTGAGTACGGCGGCGACTCCGAGGAGGACAGCGCCGGAGTTTCGACCCCCGTCCCTGTGAGCACCGTGTCTGGTTCCCGGGGGGGCTATAATGCGCCCCCAGCGGCGGGCTCCGGCGCAGATTCCACCTGAGAGCCCGGGAGCCCTCTACTGTACCGATGCGACAGCCAGCGGGGGTTTTAGTGGCTAAAAATCCCACATACCCCTCGGGAAAAAAATATAGTACGTACCACCCCTGTGTCTTGAATCTAGATTTTAAAATTAATATCTCCGTATTTATCACTTATATGGATTATTAAAAAAGGCAGACTCGATTAATTTTATTTCAATATCATTAGGTACTTATTTTGACCCATCTCCTCTCGGTGAGTGTCGTAAAAAGCGACTAAGGGAAAACAAGAAGACGGGCAGCAGCGTCTTTCTATTGGATTACCTACGACCTATACTGCTATTCCCAAGACCGGCTGACCGGCCAAGCGTGGGGATTATGGCAACCCCTCCCTTCTAAGGGGGAGGTTTTTGTTCAGCAGTGGACATCTTTTGGCTGTTGATAATGATGATAATAATGATAAAATGAAACGCTGTTTAGTTCTGATATTTTTTTAATATGGACTAGAATTGGTTAGCCTAAAATAGCAAGGTACTATACTGTACAAACAGTACGAGTATTGGTCGTTAGCTGAAACGCAATTTCAATTTAAATATTTCCCGAACTGGTGAAATTTAACGAAACAAAGAGAAAATATTAACGTTTTTGTTAAATATATATCAACACTCATAATGATTTCTGATATTTACGCGAATATTACACGTTGAAATGTAACAAATTTTACGGATTACATCGCGGTTTATTTTTGATTTTAATTACCCGACGTTTCGTATACTTTACAGCATTCATGGTCACAGGCGATATAATCCGTAAAATTAGTTTTATTTCAATATATCAATACTCGTTACTAGATACTGTAGTCCTAATATTTATAACATTATCTAAAATTGGTAACATGAACGCAAGCAAACTGCGTATTAAATGCGTATAGTCGGGTTATTCGGTGTATTCCCAAACACTTCAGTTCAAATTCATATCATTTATTTCAACTTTTGAACGGTATTTTTTTTAATAAGCTCACTTGATTGCAACGCGGCCTCAACTGAAAAGATCCGGCAAGAAACTCAACGGGCTTGTAATTTTTTAACTTTTTTTTAAATTAGTTAGCAGTTAATATATTTATAAAAGTATCTCTATTATCAAAGTACCTTAAAAGCAGCTATAGGTATAAGTACATATAATTACCCCTAATTTTTATCTTTTCTATATCATGTTATATAGAAAAGATAAAAATTAGGTAGTGTCGTATCGAATAGTAACCGGAAAAGAATTACAAATATGATAATTTCTGATATTTACGCGAATATTACACATTGAAACGTCGGGAAATTAAAATCAAAAATAAACCGCGATATAATCCGTAAAATTAGTTTCATTTCAATTACAAATATGGTTTGAATAAAGGTGACAGTAATTGGATTTTGTATCAAATTATAATTATTTATTTGTAAAGTTATTGTACACGTCAGCTCATTTAAGTCATGTATTGTCAATCCAAATAACATTAATTTCATAAAAAATAACATTAATTATCAATAAAAGTCTCTTAGCATCACTATGTCTCTAAAAACTTGACCCATTCTACGAGAAACAGATTATAGACAAGAGTTTTGCCTCAAGACTTAACTACTGGTATTGTTACTACGAGTACAAAAAAATAAAAATATATTAAGCTCTATAAGAACAACAATGTATTTGCAATTACTATTTTTCTAAATTAGCATTTTATCAAATAATGCGAATACTAAAATGTTTAAGAAAAAAAAACCTCACATTTATAAAAGTTGAGAAAACAAAACCCGAATTTAGCTGGATCGATGAAAACTTGCAGAAACTTTGTAAAGTTTATTCACCGCCTAAAGGCTGAAATTAATATGGCTTCATACTTTCAAGGCAAAGTATAGAAAACATTTATTTTCGAATAGAAGCAAATTTAGCAATTTGCTGTGACTTTCTAGAAAAGTACACGAGTTGGATCATTTGAAAAGTGTATTATATGCTATACAATCAACTCCGAACTTATAGAAATAAAATAATAAAGTCAAAAGATAAGGTTCTTTATCAAATATTGGCTGAATAGATAGATACCTGATACTTTACACCTTTATGAACGAAAAACTTTAGTCTCGATAAATATAACTTTACATATACATGCCGTGCCTGTGGTATGGGTAAAGGGCGCTACACATATAAGTGGGCCGGCATAAATCGGCACACCCGAGGTGGCAAAATCGAACGATCGTAGATTAATGTTCGAGAACAGGGCCGCCTCGGACCGGTGGCGTTACATGTTTGCGAGCTGGCATTAATCGGCTCAGCCAGTCGGCAAAAAAACCCGCATAGCTCCGCCGCCGCGCCGCCTCGCTTGTCGTTCAACCAATACTGCCGAACCGCATATAGCCCAAACGGATTTCCCAATCGGCACTAACTCCGTGCCGGCCTTGCCATTCAACAAATATAATAATAATGTCCTAGTTTGGGATCAGATAACCGTGTGTAGACTAGACACACACTACACACGGCAGAGTCTGTACTATGGATACCAGACAACTGATAATAATACTTATACTTTTTTTTGTAAATACATACTTAAATAGTTTTTTTTTAACCACTTATAAGCTAGTGCTTGACTGCAGTCCCACCTGATGGAAAGCGGCGACGCAATCGAGGATGGCAAAACATACTAGCTTATTAAAAGCCTATTCACTCTAGTCTTAAAGACACCCACATTATAATCGGGCGGGAAAACCGACGCAGGCAAACTGTTCCAGTCCTTAGCTGTCCTTATTATAAATGAAGAAGCAAATCGCTTAGTCCGGACTGAAGGCACCTTCACCACATAAGGGTGTGTACGTGCCGTGCGTCTCGTCGTCCGATGATGAAAGGAAGATGGTGGAATCATGCAATTCCTATGCACACTCTCCAAAATGCATCCTGTAGAATACCGAGAGGCTGGCTACTCTGCGCCTGTGCTCTAGGCTTTGTAAATTGGCCGCTACTAACTCTGCGTCACCAATAAGCCTCTTAGCACGCCTCTCCACTGAGTCCAAAGCTGCAAGATGACATTTAACAGCACCAGCCCATATGTGACTACAGTACTCCACACACGACCGGTCTTGTGCTTTATATAACATCAAAAGCTGCCCCGGTGTGAAGTACCGGCGGACCTTTGAAAGGACACCTAGCTTCCTTGCAGCTACCTTGGCTTTGGACTCAATGAACCACCCAAAGTTGAGGTTTGAGGAAATTTCAACTCCCAACAACTGAAGGCGGTCCGTGTATTCCAAGGATACATTCTGAAAAGTAGGAGCCAAGGTGAACGGACTCCTTTTCGCGGTGAATAGACACGCTTGAGAAAACAACATCCAGACAAATAACATCCAAACAAAAAAATAAATAATTGATAAATAACATCCAGACACCGAACCCACGACCCAAGCGGTAGCGGCCAAGGTGTTTAACCACTAGGCCAACAGGCCCGGCTCTGTCAAATACTGCCGAACCGGATGTGCCGGCCCGCTTAGAGCATTCCTAAGAATAGCACCCATCTCCTCCTTCTGGATATCGTAAGAAGCGAGTAAGAGAAAACCAGTAGACAGACGGGCAGCAGCGTCATTCAATTGGATTACCTATCAATCACCTATACTGCGATCCCCAAGACGTCTACCAAGCTTGGGGATTATGGCAACCCCTCTCTTCTAAGGGAGAAGCCTTTAATGATTTCTGATATTTACGCGAATACTACACATTGAAATGAAACTAATTTTACGGATTATATCGCTGTTTATTCTTGATTTTAATTACCCGACGTTTCGAATACTTTACAGCATTCATGGTCACGGGTGGACTGAGGTGGTAGCTGTCCAAATGTCATAGTTGAAAGAAACCGCGAATAAACCGCGATATAATCCGTAAAATTAGTTTCATTTCAAGGAGAAGCCTTTGTTCAGCTGTGGGTGTATTTCGACTAATAATGATGGTGATGACGATGACATTTATGTAAAGATTATCTGTATCAAATAAACATAAAATTTTACATATCATAATAGTTTTAATAATATAATTTTAATGAATAATAACAATAATAACATTCTGGGACAATTCCAGACACGGTCATCCGATCCCAAACTAGGTAGAGCCTGTACTATGGAAACCAGATAACTGATAGTTACTAATACATATATACTTTTTTTTTTGTAAATACAATACTTAAATAGATAAATAACACCCAGACACTTGGTGGGAATACGAACACACGACCTATTGGGTAGCAGCCAGGGTGTCTAACCACTAGACCAACGGCCTGACAATTTTTAATAATATCATTGGTTAGTGGCTAGCTTTATAACAAAGCTGCAAGTGACACTTCCAACCCTGATTAAACAATGAAGTAATCCAGGGTGTTCATAAAACACGGATTATGAGTAATTTATTTACATCCTGCGGTTAATTTTATTAGTCTTAGGGTAATTTAGATAGTACTAAATACACATAAATACGACATGTTTTTAAGCTTATTATACCTTTTTGGTTTTTAGGTAGAACATTTTACATCTATAACCATCGTGTAAGATTATCATTATTTATGAAATATTCAAGAAGTCCTGGCTCCATCGCAATATAATTTCTATAGAACCTTTTGAAGGTGTATATACACATTCGAAAAAAACATTCAGTTGATACAGGTTTGGTGGAGATATGAATGAATATACAATAAAAATCTATTAATACTAATTAAAAATATACTTAATTAGAAAAACTAATGAGCCTGAATCTAATAAATAGAAAAGCCTCATTTAAACCTCTATTATAATTATTTTGAACGTTTGTCAACAACTGACATAATGATTCTTAAAATCAACTTAAACTAGCCTCTCTTTGAGTGTTAAAATTTACCTATGATTTTTTATTTTGTAATAAATATGTTATTAATTCAAATAATACCGAGGCATTAAAAGGACACATGTGGTATATCACCCCGCATTGGCTTGGAGATCTCTGTCCATGCATATATGCTTCTATGAAAGCTGAATGTGCGAGTTTGTCTTCTTCACGAGGTTCTAACCTGAAAATTAAATAAACATAATTACTTGATGATGTGGTATGATATAAAATATAAAATACTATTTGCTGAAAAAAGGCCTCCCCCTTAGAAGGGAGGTGTTGCAATCCCCACGCTTGGCAGGCGTCTTGGAGGTCACATTATAGGTAGGTAATATAATAGAAAGACGCTGCTGCTCGTCTTCTTGTTTTCCCTTAGTCGCCTCTTACGAATACCCAACGGAAGGAGATAGGAGGGTGGTATTCTTACCCAGACACCTCACATACGATATACTTACTTGTCTCATCACAAAAGTGCTTAAGCACTAAGTATTTACTTGTACGCCACAAGGTAGCTACTAGGGATGTAGATCACACCATGCGAGAGGTAAAGGAGTTGTTGCAAAATGGGCTAGGAATATGTACACTACCTCAAAAAATCGAGAAAAATCCATAGAATCCGGGAAAAATATAAATATTTCGTTTAAATTACTATTATTGTTGTAATTTTAATTATAATTATTTTTAATTATTTTAATTATTTTATTTGTTTTTAATTATTATTATTTTATTTTATATCTATATTCGACATGGCATCCTAAGATGGCGTCTCACTGATGTGTTGAATTAAACTGTCAGTCAGCCAGCTGTCAATAGCTACTGCTGCTGTCACACTTGTCACAGTTAGTTGTGTGCGTGTATTGTATACAGTGAATTGATTATCAATGATATTTTAATTATTAAAATGATGTATGAGAAAACAGAAACAAAAATACAAAGAGTACTGTAATCAAAATACTTTTAACGCCATTGATAATAAAAATAACACATGACAGTGACACTTTTCCGCCATACCAGCTTTTTGTTATGTGTTGCAATGTTAAGTAAAAATTCTTAAGTTATACAAGCAAATAAAGCCAAATTAAAGTAAATGGATAGTTAAAAACTGATTTAAGTGTGTTTCCCTATTTTAGAGTATAGTGTACAAAGTCCTAGCCCAGGCTCCATTTTGCACAGCATTTTGCAGGCATTTTGGAACATCTCTTGTAATTTTAACCAAACTTCATTAACCAGAATTCCTTCGCCATACAAAAATGCAAAGTAGCTGGAACTATTCACAATTTGCAATCATTGTCTAATTGCATTCAGTCCGTACTAGTATGTAATTCCAGAATTTCACAATTGCAAACGAATAGTTGAATTGCAAATTAACGAATTTCGTTTGAACCAAATGAATGCTACGGACCCATGAAATATCGAAAAGATATTCGTTCGTATGCAATAAATATGTTATATCCCTACTAATGCAAGCTAAAAATTGTGACCAATATAATTGAAATATTTTTTCATATAGTTAGAAGAAGCTAGAAGACAGTTCAATTTTTGAAGTGAAACTTCTTATGCCACTTCCAACAAGTTTAACGCTATCTTGGAGGGGGTATGAAAGCGCTCACGTGACCCAGTCATTCAGTCTTCAGTCATTCCGTCGTTCCGTCATTCAGTGTCGTTCAGCATCGTTCAGTGTCGTTCAGTGTCATTCTGTGTCGTTCAGTGTCATTCTGTGTCGGTCAGTGTCGTTCAGTGTCGTGCAGTCGCGTGTAGGGGGAATAGAAAGAGACAGAGCGACAGTGAAGTTTCACTTCTTCCGCACGGAAGGACTCCACGAACGCACATTTTTCTTAATAATTATCTATTTTATACTTTTTAGTGATATTTTCATACATAAACATTGAACCATCGAAGTCGGTAAAATGATCTAGGTAGGTTATGATCACATTATCGTCTACATAGTTTTACATAATTCATGTTTCTTCAGGAACACTTTATCCGGTCATAATGAAATATTCATGGAATCATTATAGTAGTTTACTCTCTCGAATAAAAAAAGAATAATCGAAAACGGCTCATATTTGCCAAAGTAATGATTACATTACTCTATTAGGAGAACATCAGTTTTATGGTTTTTACCAGATAAATTCCTCCACATCGTTTATGGTCCTCCAGGAATTTCGTATCCAGTTGTGATAAAATTCATACAGATTCTTATTTAAAATTGGTAAATATTTGTCGGGAGTTATGACCATTTTTGTCCTTAAAAAGCGATAAAAATAGGTATCATCTTTTTAACCGACTTCAAAAAAGGAGGTTCTGTATTCGACGCGTATGTATGTAATATTAATAAAAATGCGTAATATTCATATATGTTAGTCTATATGGGCTTCTAAACGAATTTACCAAATTTCACTCATTTTTGGAATAGTTAGAGTATCTTTCAACTTAGGGTAGAGTACAAATTTCATCAAAATCGGTCCAGTAGTTTAAGAGATATAAACTTTTTATGTTTTCAGTAAGTTACTGTAATGTAGACGTTCGAGTTGCGTGATAGTGCTGATACCTATCTTGGTAAAATAAGTCACTAAAAAGTGTTAAATAAACTATTTTATAAAAAATAATAACCGACTTCAAAGTAAATTATCTAAAAAGCATAAAATAACGAAATATTATTGAAGTTGGTGCAGAATATACACAGTAGGTAAGCTAACACCAACTTCAATAATATTTCGTTATTTTATGCTTTTTAGATAATTTACTTTGAAGTCGGTTATTATTTTTTATAAAATAGTTTATAGGCATTCCTAGAGTTTACTACTTATTTGTACGCAATATTTTTCATGGGACCCAATCAGTGGATCGGCCTACCCATAAAAGAAAAAAAATCAAATCGGTTTATAATTGCCATAACTCTGGCAATTATAAACCGATTTGATTTTTTACCGAACCTATAAAAAAATATATGCAGTCAAATTGAGAATTTGATTTGTGGGACATTACGGGTTAATCAATAATATGATGTGCAATATTGTATTAATAATGGAGTGTTTAAACAACCCCAGATTTCCGGTTACGTGACAAACCACATAAACGGGCAAACAGTAATCCTATTAAGGTAACGATCGGATGCACGCAGCACCAATATTTGTGGAGACTGATTAAATTCTATCTACAATGGACGTTCGCTATCAAATCAATAGAGTTTCAAGCGTTAAGTAATATAACTGTTATACGTTTATACCATTGAGGTATTATGTACTTACGTATTACATAAGCCTCAATGGTGTAGCCTCCGTGGCGCAGTGGGAAACCGCTTGCTTTACAAACCGGAGGTCGCAGGTTCGAATCCGCGGGAGGCAAAAACTTTGTGTAGTTGTTCCTTACTGGCAGGACAATGCAGGCCGATCACCTGATTGTCTGTACAGTAAGATGATCGATGCGTCGGTTGGGCATGTAAAAAGTCGGTCCCGCGTCTGAACTCGGTCGTGTCGTTCTTCCATCCCATCTTACTGTGAGAGTAAAGGAAGAGTGAGTGCACTTGCGTCTACGCAAGCGCTTGTGCACTATAATATCTCCCGCGTAGATGGCTATTCTTGTGAAAGATTGGCCGCTGTGGACGTATCGGCCAGGAGGACATTATTATTATTTTATACCTCAATGGTACCTATATACCAAACAATGATAACTAATAAAGCATGTGCCTATGATTTTAACTTTTAAATCTCAAGTCATTAGTTAAAACATGTGCATGTAAAAGCTATAGCGTGTTTTAACATATTTTTGTGCTTGACTCCAAGAACTGACGGTGATATGTACTCAAGCTTGTTAACAACTGATGAAACATTGCGCCAGGCGCCATATTTTTTTCCTCTCGCGGGAATACCTTCAGGTCCATGTGGGGGGTTAACCGGGGTATGAGGTATTTTTACTTACTAAAACCCCAGCGGCATCGACATGCGAGAGGATACTTTGAGTGTAACTTACTACCAAGTTATGAAATTACCTAACTATAAGGAAACATAGGAGACTAAAGGTAATTTAAATATCTTACACTTGGATTTAATTATCTCTATAGATTTCCCATAGATACTTGCAGAGTCTGTGATGATGGAAAAGAGTCGATGTTACACATCAGCTGCGACGCTCTAGCAGGACGTAGATTGAGTCACCTGGGAGTAGTACACCAGATGATTATGTACAACTCCAAGCTGGCGCAATCGTAGGGTACCTTAAGGAACTCTTCGATAAGTCAGCAACAGAGTAAAGGCTAGGACAGAATGGATCCAGCTGGGTCGAAGTGCGTGGGCTCAATTGATAGCCACCAATAGAATAGAATAGAATTATCTCTACAATAGGTATAAGGACACCCAACAAAGAATCAACTTATCAAATGCATTCAACATTTCTACCAACAATTCACAATAGAAATCGTTATTAACAACAAAGAAAAATTTCACATTCCCCTTTGCATACCAAGTGTCTTTTACAATGTGGATGTTTCCCGCAAATGCGGTCGTACAACCCCCAATCTTATTTAATAAGCATCCCCTAGCCACCAACGTTTTTGTGTAGCTCGGTAAATACGTGAGATATTGTTATGGTGCAGCAAAAACAGACCACTTTTGTGTATAACATTGTAATATACGTTTATGTGGCGACTAACAATTTTGTTCTGGGCTCTACGCCACGGTAGAGGTTTGAGTAATTAATGGAAGTATATTGTAACAAAAAGGAGGAAGTACCATGATTAGTCGATAAAAATTGTAAGTCGATAAATATAAAAAATACCGGTCAAGTGCGAGTCGGACTCGCGCACCGAGGGTTCCATACCATCTTTGGACGTACTGAAGTAATTTTTAACCGACTTCAAAAAAGGAGGAGGTTCTCAATTCGTCTGTATATATATATATATTTTTTTTTTATGTATGTTCGCGCATAACTCTGTCTATTATGAACCGATTTGAAAAAATCTTTCTTCCATCCATTCTTCAATCCATTGATTGGGTCCCATAAAAAAATTATTGCGTAGTAATAAGTAGTTCCTGAAAAACAAGAATGGTGACTGCGCACTGAGAGCTGCAGGAAAGCCTATATCGATGACTTTATGTCGCTTTTTAAGGAAAAAAATGGTCATAACTCTGGCAAATATTTACCAATTTCAATTATTCTTTTTTTATTCGAAAGAAGAAACCACTTTATTAAATCTGTATGAATTTTATTACAACCGGATAAGAACTTCCTGAAGGAACATGAACGATGTGGAGGAATTTATCTGGTAAAAACCATAAAACTGATGTTCTCCATTACATTGCTCTGACAATTATGAACCGATTGCGATGATTCTTTTTTTATTCGAGAGAGTAAACTACTATGATGATTCCATGCAAATTTCATTACAACCGGATAAATAGGTTCTGAGTTTCTGAAGAAATATGAATTATGTAAAACTATGTAGACGATAATGTGATCATAACCTATCTAGATAATTTTACGGTTTTCGATGGTTCAATCTTTATGTATGAAAATATCACTAAAAAGTTTAAAATAAAATCTTTTTAAAAAAAATTGAACCAACTTCAATATCACTGAAAAGTATAAAATAATTTAAATATTATTGAAGTTGGTGCCAAATATACACAGCCGGTAAGCTAACACCAACTTCAATAATATTTAAATTATTTTATACTTTTCAGTGATATTGAAGTCGGTTCAATTTTTTTTTAAAAAAGATTTTATACTATTCGTGTAACGTAAAAACGTAAAAACAGATAACAAAAAAACAAACCGCATAACTAAGTTTGTTTGACGAGGTTTTTTTAGGATTACTAAAAAACTGTACTACTTAGATAGATCATTTTATTTTTCCTGTAAAATATAGATAGACATGCATTATCCATAATTATTTCAGATTTTTCCCTCCACAAACTTCGGAGATAAGGACGGTTTTTTTTGACATTTTTGGTTATCAGTCAAAAACTACGTCACATAAGCCAAAATAAAAATCTGTTTTGAATTGTGCAAATGAAGCCCTTTCATATGATACCCCACTCGATTTAGTAGTCCCACTTTAAAATTTTGATGACCTATTTCGACCCCCCTTAATAAAAAAAGTAAAAGAAAAAATATTTTTTTTTTATTTGCGATGAGGTTGGGTAAGTAAGATCTAAAACTATTCCAAGTTTCAAATCGATAGCATCAGTGGTTCCTGAAATATACAGGTGACAGACAGACAGACAGACAGACGAAGTCAGACCATAAGGGTTTCTTTTTTACCTTTTAGGTATGGAACCCTAAAAATATGGCAAAAAGTGAATTGCAAGATTCTGCGCTGATTGTGAAGAAATCTAATAAACTAATATAAAGTGGAATCCGGCCTATTATTTCCATCCCACATTAATTAATTTCACCAGATGTATACATCCATACGTAGTGTGAAATTATTAGTCTAGAAACAAAGAAAACCCATGGACATGTGCATTCTCACCGTGCACATATTTGGTCATTAACAAAGCGACAAAAGTACTTGTAATGTTATAGCTGTGGAGCGCAGTATATTGAGAGTAAAGCTTACCGAACGTATAAGGAACTCTATAAAATTTCCGATGTGGGCCGCACAGCTGCAGAACTGTAATGGAACTGGGCTAGACATTGTGAGAGGTATAAAATATATTTTTTTATATCGAACCGACTTCAATTACTGAAAAGTATAAAATAATTTAAATATTATTGAAGTTGGTGCCAATATCTGCCGCTTGCCGGATAATACATGAGCCAAAACAACCACGAGTATGTGCCGCGCACTGGGGCACCTATACCTAGCTAGACAAGGATGGCGGGATGAGCCAGGCGATTGGATGGCCCTTCGGAGTCGCTGGACGTCCGGGGTGTGGGCCCAAGGTCGTCCATTGAGTACGGTGGCGGGGTTAAGACCCCCGTCCCGTGAGCATGTGACTGGTTCCGGGGGGATAGATTGCGCCCCCCGGCGAAGGCATGGCACTGAGGGGCCCCTGGTTCAGATCCCACTAGAGAGACCTGGGTCCCCTGTGCCGATGCGACAGCCACGGGGGTTTTAGTGGGTAACAATCCCACATACCCCGGTCGAGCCCCACAGCTCCCGGGGATCTTTTGAAGAATTACCCCGCGTCAAAAAAAAAGCGATTGGAAGGACTAAGCACAAATTTCCATGGATCGTGAAAATTGGAAAGAGAAAAGGGAGTCCTTTGCCCTGCAGTGGGACAGTAGCGGCTTAATTATTATTATAAAAACACAAACTCAATGTTAGAAAAGATTATCCAGCTATGGAGGAGATATTATAGAGCACAAGAGCTTGAACAGATAGAGGCGGTCAAGAACTGACTTTTTTCATGCATTACCCTACTTTCGGGAAAATGTGGTGTCCTAACTAGAAAGAAATACGAACCCAAAGCTGTTGCTCCCAACATAATTCGAACCTGAGACCTCCGGACAGCCAGTTGTCGTTCATTATGTCGTAGGTAGGCCTATGTTCAGTAGTGGACGTCTTCCGGCTGGTGATGACGATGATATGGCGTAAAATGGATGGGTACTGAAGTAACTATAGGATTGAACATGTAGCCACACTACTGGTCGATATAGAGTTCTGCAACGATATTTGAACGTTGTAAAACAAAATTGAGTTGACGAAGCGGACATATAAGCTTCCCCTTTTAATTTAGATTAAATTAAACAAATGACTTGACTATAATTCGCCAGAGAATCAAAGTAACCGACATAGCTCAATGGATTAGCTTAAGTGGCAGTGGGCTGGTCATGTTTGCCACAGAACCGATGCTCGTTGGGAAATACTGTTTCTAGAGTGGAGACCTCGAACCGGGAAACGTAGCGTAGGACGCCCTGTGACCAGGTGTAGTAACGATATACGAAAAGCAGTTGGCAGTGACCGGGCTCAATGCCGTGTATTGATGCCTATGTCCAGCAGTGGACTGATGTGGACTGATTATGATAGTAAATACCTCTAACAGGTTGAGCGCCACAGTAGGTGCACTCGTCGTATGGGCGCGTTCAAATAGAAAACAGCACTGGGCCTGAACCTTACTGGTATACGTAAGTAGGTAAGAAGTTTCCAAATTTCGAGCAGACCAGTACGTGCCGAGAAGTTCAAACAAATTCAAACAAGTCTAGCAGTAACTATAACATATTTTCCACAAAGAAACGTAATATTTATATAGTAAATAAATTATTGTCATGAAAACCACATATGTAATACTCTACACTGATTTGTCAAGATTTAAGTCGTGTTTATCCAAATACTACATATTGAAATAAAACTACTTTTACAATATAATCCGTAAAAAAGTTTCATTTCTACTACATTACTTTTTTTTGAGGTTGCACCTATATGCATGGTAAAAAAAATGAAGTAATTCGGATTGAGTGTCTCACTACCGTTTGGAGTAGACAGAAACTTCAGTGGCAAAAGGAATAATAATGTAATACGTGATAAATCTCACATAATTTATTTCGCCGCCCATTACTTCCGCGGGCGTGAGGGGAATCCCCGAACCACAATCTGTAACTTGTGCGGGCCGTACCAGAATACTGATACATTTTTTCGAGTTGGAATATAAGCTAGAGTAAAAGTTCAAATCTTTACGATATTTACTAAATTAGAAGGCTTACCCGTGGGGTATCCGGGTAAGAATAGCACCCTCCCATCTCCTCCCGTTGGGTGTCCGTAAGAGGCGACTTAGGGAAAACAAGAGGACGGCCAGCAGCATCTTTTTATTGGATTACCTACCACCAATACTGCGATCCACAAGATGCCTGCCCAGCGTGGAGATTATGGCAAACTCTCCCTTATAAGGGGAGGCCTTTGTTTAGCAGTGAACGTATTTCTGAGGTTGCTGATCTATCAGTATCTCCTTATAAGACATAGCAGGATGAGGACAACGGGGGGTATTAGTCAGAAAGAGTCTGACATCACTCACACTGCTACACCCGTGGCGGTGTGGGTATGAATGAGGATTTTCCCACGTAAAAAAAATATCTCCACATCTGCAATGGTAAAGCTGTAACAGCTCAGTGGGCGAGCGCTTGCCTTGGAAACAAGGTGCGCAGGTTCGAACCCCGGCTCGCACCTCTGATTTCTTTAATTAATCATGTGCGAATCGTCTTTGTGCGATTGTTACTAGCTTTCGGTGAAGGAAAACATCGTGAGGAAACCTGCATGTCTGAGAAAGCCTAACTAGCTTTCGAATGACGTGTGAAGTCCGCCAACCCGCACTTGGCCAGCGTGGTGGACTATGGCCTAAGCCCCTTCACCTTGAAGGGAGGCCCGTGCCCAGCAGTGGGACATTAACAAGGGCTGGTATTATTATTATTATTATATATCTGCAATATTAACGTTATTATCGAAAGAACACGACGCTACTCAAAGATGTGATGCCTAAAGGCATTAAGTCTGCCTTGTGTACCACTGCTACTGTGGTACATAAAATTTTAATAAATAAATAAAAGTGCCCAGTCTGTCTGCACCAATACTGAGCGGATGTTTTTCTGTACCCTAGAATAGAATGTACTTAATACTTTTTATTTGCACACCAAAGTAAAACATACAGAATACTTAGAAAATGACTTAAATTAGGTACAAATTGCGGTCTTATCACTAATAGCGATTTCTTCCAGGCAACCAAAACCCTACATCCCGTCATATTGCTAACTTTCTCAAATTGTTATAATGGGGTCTTATTACGAGTTCAGTTAGCTAACGAAAGCAATCGAACATTTAGTTTTCTCTAGTACATTTTATTATTTACCGCTAAAGGCGCTGGTGTGCAATATATGGAAGAAAATAAAAGTCGTGATTGTTTTCGGTAACCATCAATCACATACCTATTAAATAGTTAAATACAGATTTACCTACATATACTTATTATGACTAGTTTAATATTATGACTAGTATAATAACATATCACCAAGCATTATATGTGCATGCTAGAAATGAACACATAAAGGAATGGAGGGAAGCATCAGGCCTAAACCACTCCAAGACTTTCTCTAGCACAAGGGTGGACTGTGGGGTTAAATTATTAAACCTAAGCAGATCACAAATAAGGCACCTAATAGGTGCACTTACTGGACATTTTGGTACCAATTAACACCTCCACAATATGAGGCTAAGTACTGTTGATACTTGCAGATTCTGCGAAGGTGAAAAAGAGTCGATGCAACACATATTGTGCGGCTGCGATGCTCTTGCGAGACGTAGGTTGAGTCATCTGGGAGTAGCCTACCCCACACCAGATGATTATGTACAGCTCCAAGCTGGCGCAATCGTTGCGTAACTTTTTTTTTTTTTGACGCGGGGGAAATTTTCTAAAGATCCCCGGGAGCTGTGGGGCTCGACCGGGGTATGTGGGATTCTTACCCACTAAAACCCCCGCGGCTGTCGCATCGGCACATGAGAGGAGAACCCCAGGGCTCTCCGGTGGGATCTGCATCAGGGGCCCCTCAGTGCCTTGCCTTTGAGCCCGCCGCCGGGGGGCGCATTGTAGCCCCCCGGGAACCTGTCACGGTGCTCACGGGGACGGGGGTCGCAACCCCGCCGCCGTCCTCCTCGGAGGCGCTGCCGTACTCAATGGACGCTCAAAGGGCCCACACCCCGAGCGTCCAGCGACTCCGAAGGGATCGTTGCGTACCTAAGGGAACTCTTCGACACGTAAGCAACAGAGTATGGGCTAGGGCATGCACAATGGATCCAACTGGGTCGAAGTGCATTCCGGTAACCACCGGAACGCACTTCGACCCAGTTGGATCGGGCCCGGTGGTTACCGGCGGGTGGGATTTTATAGCCATCAACAATAGAATAGAATAATAACATATTATTATGTACATTATCCTCCTGGCCGACATGACCACATAGGCCAATCTTTCACAAGATCAGCCACTTACGCGGGAAATATTTTAGTGCACAATGCGTAGACACAAGTGCAAGGGTCTCCTCCTTTTTATTATCACAATTCGACGGGATGGAAGACAGACACGACCGAGAAGAGAGAGGATCCGACGCATGGATCATCTTACTTTCCAGACAATCCATTAATCAGCCTGCGTGCTCCTAACCAGTCAGGAACAACCACACAACGTTGCTGCTACCCACGGGATTCAAACCCTCGACCTCTGGTTGGCAAAGCAAGTGAAATAAGAAGATAGAAAGAAAATACATTTAGTTGACCGCCACATACAGCGAAATAAAAAAACGAGGCCAAAAGGATTTTGTCTCAACATTTTGCTGTGCCATATCGGGACGCGCTGTTATTCTGACAGCAAGTGGTTTCTCGCTGTGCCGTGGAGGCTACCGAAATGCATACTATAGTTTTCAAAATAAGCCATCCCTTGCCTATTTTGATAACAACAATCTACTAGCCTCCCGGCTAGAAATAGCAACATTACACGTATTGACTATTTTCAAAATGTATGTCTGTCTGCCCGTTTGTTACCTCATCACGGCAAAACAGGTGAATGGATATCAATGCAATTTATATAGTGAAGTAGGTATTATCCCAACTTAGAAGATAGGCTATATTTAATCAAAATCGGTTAAAATATATAGTAACAAATTTTGTTTATTGAAACAAAATATTTACAGTTTATTTACAAATATGTACACTTAAACTAGGTAAAAAACTTCCTCGAAGTTGTCGCCGCACTGGGAGGGAAGGGTACCTAAAAGACTGGCGGCATTACCCCTTTGTATGGCAAATCGGTTAAGCAAATCAAGAGATACAAGTTTAACCTTCCTATTGTAGGCAGCCGCATACAAAAAAGGGGTCAGGGTTAGTTAAGTTTACAAATAATTCAACATTGCTGGCTGCAGGCGATGCGGCTGCTAGTATTTTATTTATATTATGACAATACCAATGATTAATATCATTGGACAATACTCACATAAGCATGTAGGTGAATCCCCTTCGCACCTCGTTGATCGAAGGTCGAGCCCCCAGATCACAATAAAGGTACCTCGCGCATTGTACCGGATCGTAATGCAATATCTTCTTCCATCTCACGGCGGGTCTCTGAGAACAGATGTTTAAAACTTATTGTGAGTCACTTAAAGAGATACAAACGCAATAGCTTAATATTCCAGATTTAGAATTGATAGGATATTAAAAATGGTTTTTTGATACTACCTAATTGACAACGAAACAGATGTTGGAGTGAATTCATTTGATTTGGCAATAGAAATGTACCTAATAGTGTTTTAGCTATTGAAATCCCAGATCTCGTCACTTTGTTTTGAAAATCTGTTTATTTTTAATGTACCTAATTAGGTTTTCGCATACGAAAGTTTTCTACAGTTGTGATTAGCCCCACAAGATAGCAAATGTGGATGCCAATAGAAGTACTAAGTGCATTCATCCTTAACGGTTAATATTCATGATCTTGTCCTTTGATGGCTTAGATTATCTCTTTTCCAGGTAACAGACCGTAAATTATATTAAAATTAAGCAAACGACACTCTTCAGGAAATAAATAACGCCAAATAAAACAGTCACCGGACCCATTAAACTTCACATAAAGAGTCTGTTTGTGATATCATCTGATAATTTATAGCAAACGAATAAAATTTTATTGTTTATCCTCAACGGCTATCAACACAATATAATGTTTTTCTCGTAAAACTTAAAAACGTTTAATTTTCAAATTCGGGAAAATATTTTTTTTTTGCTTTGAGGATAATGATAAGAACCCTAATATCTAGTATAATGTTTCATATGATATTTAATATAGGTAGGCTTGCTCAGCCTATGTTACCATCTAGAGGGGTAACGCTGCCAGTCTTCTGGGCACATTAACAGGTGACAGCGATGCACCAACCTCTTTATTGTAATTTATTTGTTTTTTTTTTTTTTTGTTAGTTGTGTACATATTATTATCTTTTTCTTTTCTAATAAACATGTATATAAATGTAAATACTATTTAGTTTTATTCTAGTTAAGACCATTTATATATTCACTCATTGAGGCTACGTGAACTAAAACGGCACAATATAATAATAATAATAATAATATCCTGGGACAATTCACACACGGTCATCTGATCCCAAACTAGGCACAGCCTGTCTGTACTATGGAAACCAGACAACTGATACTAATACTTATATACTTTTATTTTTCCTGTAAAATATAGATAGACATGGATTACCCATAATTATTTTTTCCTCCTCAAACTTCGGGGAGAACGATATTTTTTTCGGCAGATTTGATTATAAAAAAAAACTGTTTTGAGATGCGCAAATGAAGCCCTTTCATATGATACCCACTTGTATCTCACTTTTAAACTTTGAACACCCGTTTCATCCCCCATGAATCATCATGACGCGACGGATGATTCCGATTCAAACCATGTTAACACGCCAAACACAGCCGACAGCTTAATAAAATTAAAACAAAAGTCACTTGCGATGAAGTAAGATCTAAAACTATTCCAAGTTTCATATTGATAGCGTTAGTGGTTCCTGAAATGTATAGGTGTGACAGACAGACAGACGAAGTCTCACCATAACGGCTCCTTTTTTTACCTTTTAGGTAACTACTAAAAATTCTATCTAAATAACTACTAAAAATTCTATCATCACTCTCCCTTTTTGTTACCGGTAAATAGAATGCAACGAAAGCCCCAATTCGCCTGTTTGTTTGGTGATTACTTCTCATAAAACACACACAAAATTTTGATGCAGTTTTACAATAATTTTGAGAATTTCTTTCGGAAAAATCAAATGCCGCCATGCTATACGAATTGTTGCCAGTACCAAAATATTACATAACGACATTGTCGGACAATTTAATAACTTTTCCTTCCACTACAGTAAAGGGACGATGAGTTTTAATATTTAAGAAGTCGCAAACTATCGCTTTGATGTCAAAAATAAGCAATCCAAGTATAAAATATTAAATTTCTGCCATTTTCTTCGTGGAACATAACAAGTTTATTGGCTATTAAATGGCGTAATACTCCCGAGTTATTCCCTGGAGATTGATAATGTATAGGAGCGTTTTAGAAACACGTTACCTATCTACAGAAAGTATCATAAATACATTAGTTATCCTTTTTTTTATTTACTAATAACATAGATAAAAGAGATGTTCCAGAATGTATGGAGCCTGGGCTAGGAATTTGTACACTATACTCTAAAATAGGGAAACACACTTAGAACAGTTTAACTATCCATTTACTTTAATTTGGCTTTATTTGCTTGCAAAACTTAAGAATTTTTACTTGGAATTGCAACACATAACAAAAAATTGGCATGGCGGAAAAGTGTCATTGTCATGTGTCATTTTTATTATCAACGGCGTTAAAAGTAGTTTTACTACAGTACTCTTTGTATTTTTGTTTCTGTTTTCTCATATATCATTTTAATAATTAAAATATCAATGATAATCAATTCACTACATATAATTCACGCACACAACCAACTGTGACAAGTGTGACAGCAGCAGTAGCTATTGACATTTGGCTGGCTGACAGTTTAATTCGACATCAGTGAGACGCCATCTTAGTACGCCATGTTGAATATAGATATAAAATAAATGATAATTATAATTAAAATTACAACATTAATAGTAATTTTTTTTTTGTAGTAATTTTTAATTTAATCGAAATATTTATATTTTTCCCGAATTCTATGCATTTTTCTCAATTTTTTGACGTGGTGTACATATTCCTAGCCCATTTTGCAACAACTCCTTTATCCATGTTAATAGTAAGCCAATGTCTTAACCGTAATTCTAACTTGTTTTTGTTGACGCGGGGGATACAACAGTTCCCCGGGATCGGAATCAGAACACAGCAGTGTTTACATATTTCTAATTGCTTGCAGAATTTCTGACACGGTTGTACCTATAGTACGCGGCAGGCATGTCGACGATCGGTGACTCCGAGGAGAACGGCGGCGGGGTTGCGAACCCCATCCCTGTGAGCACCGTGACCAGTTCCCGGGGGGCTGCAATGCACCTCCCGGCGGCGGGCTCAAAGGCAAGGCACTAAGGAGCCCTGGTGCAGGTCCCACCTGAGAGCCCTGGGGTCCCCTCTTATGTGTCGATGCGACCGCCGCGGAGGTTTTAGTGGGTAAGAATCCCACATACCCGGGGTCGAGCCCCACAGCTCCCGGGGACCTTTTGAAGGTGTCCCCCGCGAAAAAAAAAATGTGCGTGCGTGGAGTCCCTCCGCGCGGAAGAAGTGAAACTTCATTCTCGCTCTGTCTCTTTCTATTCCACCTCCCCGCGCAACAAAGTCAACGAAGTCAACAAAGTCAACAAAGTCAACAAAGTCAACAAAGTCAACAAAGTCAACAAAGTCAACAAAGTCAACAAAGTCAACAAAGTCAACAAAGTCAACAAAGTCAACAAAGTCAACAAAGTCAACAAAGTCAACAAAGTCAACAAAGTCAACAAAGTCAACAAAGTCAACAAAGTCAACAAAGTCAACAAAGTCAACAAAGTCAACAAAGTCAACAAAGTCAACAAAGTCAACAAAGTCAACAAAGTCAACAAAGTCAACAAAGTCAACAAAGTCAACAAAGTCAACAAAGTCAACAAAGTCAACAAAGTCAACAAAGTCAACAAAGTCAACAAAGTCAACAAAGTCAACAAAGTCAACAAAGTCAACAAAGTCAACAAAGTCAACAAAGTCAACAAAGTCAACAAAGTCAACAAAGTCAACAAAGTCAACAAAGTCAACAAAGTCAACAAAGTCAACAAAGTCAACAAAGTCAACAAAGTCAACAAAGTCAACAAAGTCAACAAAGTCAACAAAGTCAACAAAGTCAACAAAGTCAACAAAGTCAACAAAGTCAACAAAGTCAACAAAGTCAACAAAGTCAACAAAGTCAACAAAGTCAACAAAGTCAACAAAGTCAACAAAGTCAACAAAGTCAACAAAGTCAACAAAGTCAACAAAGTCAACAAAGTCAACAAAGTCAACAAAGTCAACAAAGTCAACAAAGTCAACAAAGTCAACAAAGTCAACAAAGTCAACAAAGTCAACAAAGTCAACAAAGTCAACAAAGTCAACAAAGTCAACAAAGTCAACAAAGTCAACAAAGCCAACAAAGCCAACAAAGCCAACAAAGCCAACAAAGCCAACAAAGCCAACAAAGCCAACAAAGCCAACAAAGTCAACAAAGTCAACAAAGCCAACAAAGCCAACAAAGCCAACAAAGCCAACAAAGCCAACAAAGCCAACAAAGCCAACAAAGCCAACAAAGCCAACGGAGCCAACGGAGCCAACGGAGCCAACGGAGCCAACGGAGCCAACGGAGCCAACGGAGCCAACGGAGCCAACGGAGCCAACGGAGCCAACGGAGCCAACGGAGCCAACGGAGCCAACGGAGCCAACGGAGCCAACGGAGCCAACGGAGCCAACGGAGCCAACGGAGCCAACGGAGCCAACGGAGCCAACGGAGCCAACGGAGCCAACGGAGCCAACGGAGCCAACGGAGCCAACGGAGCCAACGGAGCCAACGGAGCCAACGGAGCCAACGGAGCCAACGGAGCCAACGGAGCCAACGGAGCCAACGGAGCCAACGGAGCCAACGGAGCCAACGGAGCCAACGGAGCCAACGGAGCCAACGGAGCCAACGGAGCCAACGGAGCCAACGGAGCCAACGGAGTCAACGGAGTCAACGGAGTCAACGGAGTCAACGGAGTCAACGGAGTCAACGGAGTCAACGGAGTCAACGGAGTCAACGGAGTCAACGGAGTCAACGGAGTCAACGGAGTCAACGGAGTCAACGGAGTCAACGGAGTCAACGGAGTCAACG
Source organism: Furcula furcula (assembly GCA_911728495.1). Lineage (NCBI taxonomy): Eukaryota > Metazoa > Arthropoda > Insecta > Lepidoptera > Notodontidae > Furcula > Furcula furcula. The sequence goes on from OU452248.1 coordinate 22,587,655, forward strand.
GAGTCAACGGAGTCAACGGAGTCAACGGAGTCAACGGAGTCAACGGAGTCAACGGAGTCAACGGAGTCAACGGAGTCAACGGAGTCAACGGAGTCAACGGAGTCAACGGAGTCAACGGAGTCAACGGAGTCAACGGAGTCAACGGAGTCAACGGAGTCAACGGAGTCAACGGAGTCAACGGAGTCAACGGAGTCAACGGAGTCAACGGAGTCAACGGAGTCAACGGAGTCAACGGAGTCAACGGAGTCAACGGAGTCAGCTGAGTCGGCGGAGTCGGCGGAGTCGGCGGAGTCGGCGGAGTCAGCTGAGTCGGCGGAGTCGGCGGGGTCGGCGGGGTCGGCGGAGTCGGCGGAGTAGGCGGAGTCGGCGGAGTCGGCGGAGTCGGCGGAGTCAGCGGAGTCAACAGAGTCAACGAAGTCACTCACTCACTCACTCACTCACTCCCACCTCACAACACCTATCATTTAACGCCTATCGCCTATCGTCTATCACCTATCATTTAACGCTTAACGCGTTATGTGATATCATTTTTGGAAGTCGCATAAGAAGTTTCACTTCAAAAAGATATACCCGACGACAACCCATTTACATAAATATTTACTTTATAAAGTCACTCACCGCATAATTCTGAGAAGTGACATCCCTTTTGAATAGTAGTCGAACCAGCCTCGAGCCGGCGGATAAGGCTTGGTAGTCCTTGACAAGAAGGTGGAGGCAGTACAGAACTCCTACGAGCAGAGCCAGCAATATTATGAGTCTGTAAGAATAAATTCAAATTCAAAATATATTTACTATGCATAGGCCTCACGAGGGCCACACACAAACATATTATCAACTTTTTTACAACCACCATACATTACACTCTATGAATATCAATAATTAGCAACTCTTATAACTTTTGTGTCGCCTTCCTTCTCCTCCTATTGGGTGTCCGTAGACGCGACTAAGGGTAAACAAGAAGACGGGCAGCGGCATCTGTCTATTGGAATACCTATCACCAATATTTTGACAGTGGTGTCACAGTATATTTTTGAAAATTTAATGTATGTAAAGAAAAATATTAATAACTTTAAAAAGAGAAGTGATGTTCACTCGGTTAATACACGTGGTAAAGATGACCTTAGTTTACATGTTACTCGTCTCCACAGAGTAAGTAATTCTTTTGTAGGACAGTGTATACGTTTCTATAATAAGCTTCCCAATGGTATCAGAGATCTGCCTATAAATAAATTCAAATGCACTGTTAAATCTAAACTTGCTAAAAAAGGCTACTACAAAATTTCCGATTACTTGGAAGACAAAACAGCCTGGGAATGAACTGCTCAAATAGTTTTAGAATACTAATTTTAATTTTAAGACTGAATACAGCAAATGTCAAAGTGAAAAGTGTTTTGCTGGATGATGTCTTATGTACTCGTATTTTTTCTAATATATTTATTTTTTATTTCAAGACGCAAGGCTACCGGGATTTTGGTTCGGTCATGCTCGCCATCGAAAAGTCTCTGCTTGTGGCGGCTTTGTGTGGCGGGTCACCCCCTTCCCTCTAATATGGTTGAGGGGAGTGATGGCTGCTGCTCAAGTCAACTCGTGCGCGGGTGCTGCTTGGGGGGACTGGTCCGGCCGCTGTCCTTTTATCCTTTTTTTATTTTATTTTTTTTTCTTTTGTAGTCTAGCAGCAAAATTGATTATTAGTTTATTTACGTTCTGAAGGCAATTCACTTGAGTTTGTAAATTATTCTTGGTGTGTATCTAACTTAGACGACTTGTGACAAAAGTTGGTAATATGTTAAAGTGCTTTGTGTCTTGCCTGACGAGGCACTGCTTAACAGCAGAAGGTAAATGTTTAACGTGTGCCACTGTGATTTTGGATCGGTCATGCTCGCCATCGAAAAGTCTTTGCTTGTGGTGGCTTCGTGTGGCGGGTCACCCCCTTCCCTCCAATATGGTTGAGGGGAGTGATGGCTGCTGCTCGAGTCAACTCGTGCGCGGGTGCTGCTTGGGGGGACTGGTCCGACTACTATCCCTTTGGCATTTTAGTTTGTTGTATTTTCGTCGTATTTTTTATTTTATTTGATATTTTGAACGGCAGGACACACTGTCGCTGGTGCTGATCTAATTGTAAAAAGACAAACTTTGTTTAAAAAAAAAAATGTGAAAATATGACAAGCCCGCTGAGTTTCTTGCCGGATCTTCTCAGTTGAGGCCGCGTTGTGATCCGGTGGTAGCTTATAAAAAAAAATGACCATTCAAAAGTGCTAGCGTTAAGCCTATTTGAAATAAAAAATTTGAATTGAATTGAATTGAATTGAACCTATAACGCTGTCTCCAAGACGCCTGCCAAGCGTGGAGATTATGGCAAGCCCTCCCTTCTAAGGGCGAGGCTTTTGTTCGTCGTGGACGTCTATCGGCTGGTAATGATGATACTGCGGTCCCTAAGACGCCTGCCAAGCGCGGGGAGTTGATGATGATGATGATGTTTTATCTGGGGCCACAGCCATCTTTAATATGGTATTATCGGTAGTGCGGGTTACGGGACGACTGACGTGCCGTGGCATGGAGGCGCGGGAGCGGGCCCTTAGTCAGCATGTCACTACATCACTTTCTACTGAGATAGTAAGATTATAATCATCTGCTATAAGAGGTGGTAGCTGCTATAAGAGGTCTACCTAGGCGAAAAATTCTATTTAGTTCATCTCTCAGTACTTACGGTTTATTAACAAATATTCTTATACTAGGTAAAAAAAACTTCCTCCAAGTTTTTGCGGCACTGCCTAAAATACTAGCGGCATTACAGAAAAAGCTACCAGACCGACGGTCTCCTGAGACTTATGGTACATAAGTATGGATGAAATTTCTTTCACCAAGCCGCGTGTCTCATCAGACCAAGGCCCCATGGTTTCAACCGTAAAGGCGCAAATATATAGCTGGAACCTAGAGCTGCATAATTGCGTCGCTTTGCATCACTAGCGGTCGCCGCAGCCCCGCCAGCCGCCCCTACAAGTGGCCGGGGTGTGGGACGCGGGAAGCATATCGACACATGTCGAATCCCACGCCAACGGCTTTCGTTAATGATGATGATTGGTTTTTTAGTTCATCATTTACATTATCAAAAAAATATTGGATATATTATTATTATGTTATATTTATTTATTCGTATTTTTTCTTTTATCAATTAATCAAGAAATGACTAAGGGCTCCCACACATAACTGCGATGCGATGCGATGCGGCGAGAAACAAATGAATTTTCGATACAAGTTGCAGGAACTTGTATCGAAAATTCATTTGTTTCTCGCCGCATCGCATCGCAGTTATGTGTGGGAGCCCTTAGATATAGTACATTCCGCGTAACGTCACAACCTACATACACATTTTACATAGGCGTGACGTCTCGAGCCCCCCTCCCGAACTTCGACGCTCTTTATATAGATAAATTTCTATTCAATTTCTATTGATTTGTCAAATAAAAAAAAATACGGGTCCAATATTTCTTGATGATCTTACTGACGAACTAATTAGAATTCTTATATTTTTTACCCTTAAAATATTTATCCCTATATATTTGATTTTATATTAAAGTATACAGGCTAAGCTTTGCCTTTTGAGATCTAGATGACAATTTCAATTATAGAACAAAATTACTACAGAAGGATATTCTCCTTCACAAAACTGTTTACGGGAGCATTCTGAGAATTAATTGGCCACCAGTTAAAGTAATTTACGGTTAAAGTGTGTTTCTGCCGACGGCGGGGCCAGGACTGGCCAATAACTTTCCATTGTACATTAGGCTTTGTTTCAATTGGGATGGCGGAATATTAGGCTTACTAGACTATAACTCGTCTTTTAGATTCGCTCCTGGATTTTATGTTGTTTAGATAGTAATATATTATTTATTATTTATTTATTTAGTTGTTTATTTAGTATTGGGTGTTATTTATCTATTTAAGTATGCATTTACAAAAAAAATATGTATTTATGTATTAGTATCAGTTGTCTGGTTTCCATAGTCCTACAGGCTCTGCCTAGTTTGGGATCAGATGACCGTGTGTGGATTGTCCCAAGATATTATTATTATTATTATTTGTATACTATTATGGTATTAAAAAATAGTATAGGGAGTCTGATGATATAATATAACATGCTTGCCCATGCGCATATTTTCTAACTACATCACTGTGCAAATCTAATCGCAGCAATATGTGAGAGGCCCGTTGGTCTAGTGGTTAGAGACCCTGTCTACTACCCGATGGGTCGTGGGTTCAAGTGTCTGGGTGTTATTTAACTGTTTAAGTATGTATTTACAAAAAAAGTTTCCCCTAATACAGGCTCTGCCTAGTTTGGGATTGGATGTGCCGTCTGTGGATAGTCCCTAGATATTATTATATAAACCGTTTTATATATTTTTTTTCGAAATAAACAGTTCGTTTTTTTTTTATTTATACATACACACTGCCGCTATCGCAGAGAATTGTCTAACCAGTAAGAAACAACTAGATACACACAGTCGTTGCTCCTTGCAGTATTTGAATCAGCGACTTGCTGTTTGGAAAGCAAGTGGTTTCCCGCTGCGCCACCGAGACTGTTAATACAATAGATCTACAAATTAATAGACGATTGATTTTCTTTTCATTATCTGTTTTGCTGAGCTGTATTGGAGGAGAAGATTACTTTATCTATTCTTCTCTACTTGGATTGATGGTAACTACAAACAACTGTTTTCTTTAACACTAACAAATTGCAAAACTGTATTTTATAGAAATGACTCAGAGTAGAAATCACTTGGCAGCTCTCCTAAGCAGTAGGTTAAAAAAATATAATTTGCAAATAAAAAAAGTTGTACTTAACTATTTATTTCAAAAAAAAATACTGAGGAGCACCAAACGTTAGAGTTTGACGCTATCAAACCACAGAAACATCGAGTAAATTAAAAATAAATTCGCAAATTATAATTTAAAGTAGTGCATAATCTAGTTACAACTTTTAGAAATATTGGCAAATTAAATTAACTACTGACTACATTATTATTATTATTGAATAATCGGAACTAACGCACAGTGCTACAGAAGATTATATTTACAAACAACTAAGAAAAAAGTTACGTACCTGACACCCATGAGGGACACACACACGACATACAACTAAAACAGAATTCAACATAGTACTGGGCATTCCTTCTGTCACAGAATTAAATTCAAATAATGCAACTACTCCGCAAAGCACACTGCGTACTGGCAATTCTTCATTATAACGCAACCGTGTCTGGAAGTCACCCACGTAGTAAAATGGCCAGAAGTAGTTAGGGCCCTCTACATTGATTCGAGATAGGCGTGCAGTTTGTGGTTGGAGAAAAGTGGTTGTACAGCACTGCCTCGACGAGTTTTGTTGTTTATTTTCCTCTAAAGAGTATATTAGATATGCAGAGAGTACAGTTGTATTAATATAGGTAAAAAATATATTAAAATAATATCGTGACTATTTCATATCCACCATAATGTAAATTGAAAAAAAAACCTGGTCAATTTATTAATACAAGTGTGTACAACACCAATCTGTAAGTAAATAATACGAGAACTCTTTTAGCCATAAATATATCTTAATAGGTACCAAATAAGTTTCTTCGTAAGTTATATTCAAAATCATATCTATCACCTCATTATGTAGAATTTAGTGAAAATCAAATGAATATTCTAATTTTAAAATAATATTAACAATAAATAAATGAAATTTACAAATTAACGCAGATTCCATTCATCATCACTTTAAAGCTTCATAATGCTCTAAAATCCGTTTCGAGTTAGAAAGTATCCAATTACCTGAAAGTAGCTTATTTGCAAATATTTCGATTTTCTGATGTCCGTGAACTCCGTAACGAAATAACGCTTATCGTAGTATACTTAATGCATATGAAATAAGAACTGATTTTGCATGACAAGCTATAGCAGTAGTACATTGGAAAGCTTTTTAAAAATCGACTTGCGCTACAGTATTGGAAATAAAAAGTTTTTCAATCTGTGCGCTGAAGTTACTTGAGCGCCTCAGCTTGCCCACTAAATCAACTACTCAAGCTAGGTAAATTGTTATTGCTGTCTAATTTTAAAACTTTTAAAATTATAGTAAGTATTGTTTATTTTACAATGTTATAACTTTTTCAGATATGATTTATGTTACTCAAAAGTCGGTTGTGTAATAATGTTTTATAGTTAAATAAAATCTTTTTTAAAAAAAATTGAACCGACTTCAATATCACTAAAAAGTATAAAATAATTTAAATATTATTGAAGTTGGTGTTAGCGTACCTGCTGTGTATATTTGGCACCAACTTCAATAATATTTAAATTATTTTATACTTTTTAGTGATATTGAAGTCGGTTAAATTTTTTTTTAAAAAGATTTTATTTTAACCTTTTTAGTGATATTTTCATATATAAAGATTGAACCATCGAAAACCGTAAAATTATCTAGGTAGGTTATGATCACATTATCGTCTACATAGTTTTACATAATTCATGTTTCTTCAGAAAATAATATCCGGTCGTAATGAAATTTGCATGGAAACATCATAGTAGTTTACTCTCTCGAATAAAAAAAGAATCATCGAAATCGGTTCATAATTGTCAGAGCAATGTAATGGAGAACATCAGTTTTATGGTTTTTACCAGATAAATTCCTCCACATCGTTCATGGTCCTCCAGGAAGTTCTTATCCGGTTGTAATAAAATTCATACAGATTCAATACAGTGGTTTCTTCTTTCGAATAAATAAAGAATCATTGAAATTGGTAAATATTTGCCAGAGTTATGACCATTTTTGTCCGACCGAGCGAGTCCGAGCGACTAAAACGTCATCTATATAGGCTTTCTAGCAACTCTCAGTGCGCAGTCACCATTCTTGTTTTTTTAGGAACTACTTATTACTAAGCAATAATTTTTTTATGGGACCCAATCAATGGATTGAAGAATGGATGGAAGAAAGATTTTTTCAAATCGGTTAATAATTGCCAGAGTTATGCGCGAACATACATAAAAAAAAAAAAAAAAAAAAATATATACAGGGGAATTGAGAACCTCCTCCTTTTTTGAAGTCGGTTAAAAAGAGTTTTTATTTTGTAAGTACATTATGTACAAGACATTTTTATAGGAAACATTTAAGAATGTATTAGCTATATAATAGATTGCTTGTTTTAGTTGCCTTTCTTTAAGTTTTTGGTCAAAAACTTTAGTTTACCAGCAGGCTTAGCACGATTTGCCAAGACTTCGTAATCTTGACAGTTCGGTGTGGAGTATGACGTAGTTATCAACCTAGCTAATACCGAAAATGACGTTTCTATATCGATAACTACGTCATACTCCACACCGTACTGTCAAGATTACGAAGTCTTGGCAAATCGTGCTAAGCCTGCAGTTGGTATTAAGCATTCTGTTCTTTTAATTAAAACTACTTTTGTGTACTCGGATCAAGTGTACAAAATATATCATCAGCAGCCAAAAGACATCCACTGCTGAGGAAAGGCCTCCCCTTAGGAAGGGAGGGATTGCCATAATCCCAACGCTTGGCACGCGTCTTGGGTATCGTAGTGTAGGTGGTAGGTAATCTAATGGCAAGACGCTGCCGCGCGTCTTCTTTTTTAACCGACTTCAAAAAAAGGAGGAGGTTCTCAATTCGTCTGTATATATATATTTTTTTTCTATGTATGTTCGCGCATAACTCTGGCAATTATGAACCGATTTGCAAAAATCTTTCTTCCATCCATTCTTTAATCCGTTAGTTGGGTCCCATAAAAAAATTATTGCTTCCGAATAAGTAGTTCCCGAAAAAACAATAATGGTGACTGCGCAGGAAACTTGCAGGAAAGCCTATATAGATGACTTTTTGGTCGCTTTTTAAGGACAAAAATGGTCATAACTCTGGCAAATATTTACCAATTTCAATGATTCTTTTTTTTATTCGAAAGAAGAAACCACTGTAATGAATCTGTATGAAATTTATCACAACCGGATAAGAACTTCCTGGAAGACCATGAACGATGAGGAGGAATTTATCTGGTAAAAACCATAAAACTGATGTTCGACATTACATTGCTCTGACAATTATGAACCGATTTCGATGATTCTTTTTTTATTCGCGAGAGGAAACTACTATGATGATTCCATGCAAATTTCATTACGACCGAATATTTTTTTCCGAAGAAACATGAATTATGTAAAACTATGTAGACGATAATGTGATCATAACCTACCTAGATCATTTTACGGTCTTCGATGGCTCAATCTTTATATATGAAAATATCACTAAAAAATTTAAAATAAAATCTTTAAAAAAAAAATTGAACCGACTTCAATATCACTGAAAAGTATAAAATAATTTAAATATTATTGAAGTTGGTGCCAAATATACACAGCCGGTAAGCTAACACCAACTTCAATAATATTTAAATTATTTTATACTTTTCAGTGATATTGAAGTCGGTTCAAATTTTTTTAAAAAGATTTTATTCCCTTAGTCGCCTCTTACGAACACCCAACAGGAGGAGATGGGAGGGTGCTACTCTTACTCGGACACCCCACGGGTCACAAAACAAATACGCATTCAGTATACACTCTAGTTACGGTGATTCAAGGCTTACCACTGGTGGTGAATTTTGCGATTATTACGTACCTATAATTTACCCAAAATTTTAATATATTTATAAAAAAAAAAAAAATTACTTTTTTTGAGGCTGGGAATTAAATTGTCTTTATACTTTGTGAGACTTTTTTATTCCTAGTAAATAACATATAGTTACCATTATTTTTTACATTAAATTCATAAAAATATTATGTTTTCATTATTTATTGTGAAGAAAGCAATTTAGTAGCAGAGCCATGCGTGGGAAGTCAATCCATACAAGTACGAAGCAAATCTTTGTAATCATATAACTTTTGTGAAAAAATATTATTAGTTTCATTGTTTACTTGAAATTGTCTCTTAAAGTAAGAAAAAATATTTCAAATTGACAAACATATCATCCAAGTATGCCACAGGTGTTGGTTGTATGGTTTCTCATGAGCCCTTTGTTAAAATAATGCTTTGGGATATTGCAGCACATGCGTAAATCTTCAACAAAGCGAGGAACCCAAGGAAAAACCGCTCCACGTTTTATTATTCGCGAGATTAGCCGTAATTCGGACGTACGTGCACCGTGGATTTATGTGTGGTTCTTTTGTGTTCTTTATGATTAGGTGTTTTGAGAGATAAGCTATCAAGGATCGTGTTTATTGAGTATACGTTAATTTCTTTGTTACATTTTATGCCTTAAGTTGAATTACATAAGTACTCGTAAAACCTTGTTGTAAAATCTGTTTTTGATGTTTATTATCTTAAAAGCTAGGGTCATCATCATCAGCCGGAAGACGTCCACTGCTGAACATAGGCCTCCCCCTTCGAACGCCACAATGAACGACAGTTGGCTATTTGCATCCACCGGTTACCGCACAATGTCGTCTGTCCACCTAGTGGGAGGCCTGCCAACGCTGCGTCTTCCGGTTCGTGGTCGCCACTCGAGAACCTTTCTTCCCCAACGGTTATCGGTTCTTCGAGCGATGTGGCCTGCCCATTGCCACTTCAACTTGCAGATTCTGAGAGCTATGTCGGTGACCTTTGTACTTCGGCGAATCTCCACATTTCGGATTCTGTCGCGCAAAGAAACTCCAAGCATAGCTCTCTCCATGGCTCGTTGTGTGACTCTGAACTTCTCTAAAAGGCCAGCCGTAAACCTAGGGTGAGGTCGGTAAATTACGTTTTACACCTAGAGCAAACATTTCTGTGTACGACCATGTATAGGGTTCTTTATCTATCATCATCATCAGATACGTCCATTGCTGATTAAAGACCTTCCCCTTAGAAGGGAGTGGTGGCCATAATCCCACTTGGCAGGCGTTTTGGGAATCGCAGTATAGGTGATAGTAATTCAATAGAAAAACGCTGCTGCCCGTCTCTTCTTGTTTTCCCTTAGTCGCCTCTTACAGACACCCAACGGGAGGAGAAGAAGGGTGTTATTCTTATTTGGACACGCCATGGGTATTTGTCTGTAAGAGTAAGTATTTACATAAAATGATGAATGTAGTATCGTAGTATCGGGTTATTCCCAGTGCTCCGATCGGAACTCCGATTGGTAGGAGGAACGGGAATATTTTTTCCCACTGCTCCGATTGTTTTTTTTTTTTGTTTTACCACTTAGCCTATGTCAACAAAAGTACAGTCACTAATAAAAATAATAACTAAGCTTTAATTCTTTACTCTTTCTAAAAGCATCATTTGGCTATTAATTAGAAAATTATCTCGCATTATGTGATCTTTTGTCTTCGCTTTTAGTTCAAAGCCTCTCCTTTCTGGTTACTGTATAGTAAGTTTATGCTCTGCCTTGACCTCCGATAAGCTCTGAGCCCGGGGGGCTCTATATAACAGACAACCTTCAGAGTCACTGGACGTTTGGATTCAAGTCTAAGAGCTTCGTGTCAGGTTACCGGGGGGCTAAAATACGCCCCCCGGCTTCAGGTTCAAAGGCAATGCACTGAGGGTTTCCTGGTGCAGATCCAAGGTTCCATCTCTCATGTGCCGACAGCCGCGGGAGTTGCAGCCGATAAAAATCACAAATGTCCCACAAGGTCTCTGGGGCCTATTGAAGGTCTCCCCGTCAAAAAATAACAAGCCTCTGCCTAGATTAGGATCAGATAATCTGATGTCTGAATTGCCCCATGAAAAAATTATAATGATCATGTCAATTTCTTTCATGATCAATTGGCGTTGGCGACAATTACACCAACAGTCTTTCAATTAGAAGCTGAAACTAAAAAACATTCAGTTTTGTGCCTTTTTTACCTATTTTCACTTCTCCATAAATATTCTTTGGATTAAGTTTGCATTCTGCAAGTGCGCGATTGCACAATAAGCCTTATCGTACAGTGATTTATCTTACAATGACGTGACCATTCTTACGTGTTTAACCGGAAACATGAAAAATAAAATTGCCCTGTCCTACTTGATTTTATTAATAAAGATCAGATTTAAAAAAAAACATTGGAGGTCTGAATTACATAAAATTATTCGTAAAAGCCGTTAGTTTTGAATTTAAACCGAAAAATGGTCATAGACAATGTTGAGAAGATTACTATACCCAGTTCTTCTTTACAAGATCAATAATGAAACAATAAATGTATGAACGCAGCCGTGATGGCTAACCGGTGGCCAGCCAAATAGGACCAGTAGGGTCGAATATGACATATTCAACCCTACCAACAGGCATAATGACTGCAACACAATACCAATGAAACTGTGGTTTTGAATATTAGAACAGATTGCACTGATTCCAAAAATGAATCTCATTTTCATAATAATAGAGAGATTTTCGTAATTCTTAAATTAATAGATTATTAAAATATCATCCAGGTATAAACAAACAACTGTCATCTCAACTTTTTCTTACTTGATTCAATAAAATTCACTTTTATACATAATGACAGCTGTTTATTTATACCGTTATGACGTCACAAAATGGCGCCAAGCCAGCCTTCGTTTTGGAACAAAATTCAAAGTTTAATTTAAAAATTGAAAATATTGCTATTAATTGTAAATTTAATATAAAAATATGATTATTTTCGGCAATAATAGACCCGTAAGTACCCTATAGAATATTTTTTCAAAATTAGTCATCATGACTATTGTCTTTGGTTGGCCGTCGTCTCAGGGTTGTTTATGACCATATTTCAGTTTAAATTCGAAACTAGCGGCTTTAACTTAAGAACATCACCCTTACTAACTTTAGAACTCATTCGACCCCAAAGTAGGCAGTACCTACTACTACTATGGCAACCAGAAAACTCAAGTGATAAAAAATGCATAAATAAATTTTAATACGTTTTTAATTCCCATCCATTGTGAACCAAAGGCCTCCGCCTTAGAAGGGAGGGGTAGCCATAATGCTCACGCTTATTAGGAATCGTAGTATAGGTGGTAGGTAATTAATAAAAAGACTGCCTATCTTCTGGTTTTCCCTTTTCCTCTTACGGTCACCCAACTGGAGAAGATGGGAGGGTGGTATTTTTATCCGAACACCCCACGTGTATATAATATAGGTACGTGCAAACACATCACCATACATTTCTTTCACTCATAATTTCCGCCACTGTGACTCTAAACTCCTATAGGCCAGAATCTCAATAGTCGCCGGCGTTAATTTACATCAGGTGTTTTATAATTTTATTAGCATTAACTGCTTTCACGGGATGAACCTTTGATCCTTCATCATTATTAATGAAACTAGTCGGATCACTCAATGATTAATGAAGTGGATATAATTGTATATACATATCTACCTATGTAAGTAGACAATTATGTCCACTTTTGGGGTCAATTTGGGGTCAAAAAATTTATCTCCTAAAAAATTTGCACAGAGGTTCATCATATAATAATTATCCACTATAAAAGGTGATAACACTTTATTGAAGAATTATAGACCTATCTCACTCCTGAGCCATGTATACAAGCTGTTTTCGAGAGTCATTACGAACCGTCTCGAACGTAGGTTTGATGACTTCCAGCCTCCCGAACAAGCCGGGTTCCGAAAAGGCTTTAGCACCGTAGACCACATACATACGCTCCGCCAGATTATACAGAAGACCGAGGAGTATAATCGGCCATTATGTCTAGCGTTTGTGGACTACGAGAAAGCCTTTGATTCAATCGAGACCTGGGCAGTATTGCAATCTCTCCAGCGGTGCCACATTGACTATAGGTACATCGAAGTGTTGAAGTGTTTGTACAGCAACGCCACCATGTCGATCCGACTACAGGACGAGAGCACGAAACCAATCCCATTGCAGCGTGGTGTGAGACAGGGAGACGTTATTTCTCCGAAACTGTTCACAAACGCATTGGAGGACGTTTTCAAGCTCTTGGACTGGAACGGATTCGGCATCAATATCAATGGCGAATACATCACTCACCTTCGTTTTGCCGATGATATAGTCATTATGGCAGAGTCGCTGGAGGACCTCAATACGATGCTCAGCGACCTCAGTAGCGTTTCCCAACAGGTGGGTCTTAAAATGAACATGGACAAGACGAAGATCATGTCTAATGTCCATGTTGCACCCGTACCGGTAATTGTTGGGAACGATACACTCGAAGTTGTTGACCACTATGTATACCTAGGACAAACTATCCAGGTAGGTCGGTCCAACTTCGACAAAGAGGTCGCCCGAAGAATCCAACTCGGATGGGCAGCGTTCGGCAAACTACGCGAAATCTTCTCGTCCAAAATACCGCAGTGCCTAAAGACGAAGGTTTTTAACCAGTGTGTGTTGCCAGTGATGACATATGGTACTGAGACGTGGTCCCTAACTGTTGGCCTTTTGGATAAGCTCAGAGTCACACAACGAGCTATGGAGAGAGCTATGCTCGGAGTTTCTTTGCGCGACAGAATCCGAAATGAGGAGATTCGCCGAAGAACCAAGGTCACCGACATAGCTCTTAAAATCTGCAAGTTGAAGTGGCAATGGGCAGGCCACATCGCTCGGCGAACCGATAACCGCTGGGGAAGAAAGGTTCTCGAGTGGTGACCACGAACCGGAAGACGCAGCGTAGGTAGGCCTCCCACTAGGTGGACAGACGACATTGTGCGCGTCGCAGGTAACCGGTGGATGCAAATAGCCAATTGTCGGTCATTGTGGCGTTCGAAGGGGGAGGCCTATGTTCAGCAGTGGACGTCTTCCGGCTCGTGATGATGATGATGATGATGATAAATTACTTTTTTTGGAAAATCAACCCCAAATGGGATGAAATGGGGTGATAAAAATTTTGTAAAACCTTTTATTTAAGGGTCGATTGACTCAAAACATACCTACTATAAGAGCGTCCAACCGTTTATTTTCTTTTTGGCAGCACCAATAGAACGTAACTGCGTACTGAGCGTCCAACCGTTTATTTTCTTTTTGGCAGCACCAATAGAACGTAACTGCGTCATGTTACGCAAAAGTTCACTTTTAAAAGTTCACTGAGTGAACTTTTGCGTAACATGACGCAGTTACGTTCTATTGGTGCTGTCAAAAAGAAAATAAACGGTTGGACGCTCTATAAAAAGGTTTTTCAATTAAGATAAAATAACAATACGTGTTGTATGAAAGAGAGGGGGAGGGTTGAGAGAGAGGAGAATATTTAAAAATATGCCCGGAATCTGAAAATTAGAGTATTAAAAGAAAAAAACTGAATCGTGGGCGAAGCTGCGCGGGTTAGCTAGTGACTTTTTATAACTGCTGTGCTCCTTATGGCGTTTTGGGATAACGAATGTTGTCTAGATGACAACAATCAGGACAGACTTTTTTACGTGAACTCCAAAACACGGAAATCCTCAGTTCAAGTGCCACTAAGTGGTCACCCATCTAAGGACTGACCTTGTCAGGCGTTGCTTAACCAGCTGATGGGATGACATTTACTGACAGGTGATTACAGCTGGTTATGTGCGTGTGTTGTGCTCGTACTTGAATTAGGTACGCATTCTATCCTTCGGAGTCGCTGGACGCTCGGGGTGAGGGCCCCTTGAGCGTCCACTGAGTACGGCGGCGACTCCGAGGAGGACGGCGGCGGGGTTGCGACCCCCGTCCCCGTGAGCACCGTGACAGGTTCCCGGGGGGCCACAATGCGCCCCCCGGCGGCGGGCTCAAAGGCAAGGCACTGAGGGGCCCCTGGTGCAGATCCCACCGGAGAGCCCTGGAGTCTCCCCTCTCATGTGCCGATGCGACAGCCGCGGGGGTTTTAGTGGGTAAGAATCCTACATACCCCGGTCGAGCCCCACAGCTCCCGGGGATCTTTGGAAGATTTCGCCCGCGTCAAAAAAAAAAAAAAAAAAACCAAAAGCTGAACATTTATTGACTGGTAAACATGGTCAGAATATTATACTGAGTATAATAAGACAAAATAGATTAAACAAGTAAAGAGAGGCTTTTAGCCCAAACAATACCAAAACGAACTTTTTAATAACAACCATAAAAATACCGTTACACGGCCCTTAAATTAAGTAGGTTTATGGGTGCCGTTAAAGTAATTTATTTTACACTTTCAGCTTATTTTAAAACAAGTAATGTGCCTTTAAGAATTTTGCATAGCTGTATAATAGAAAGCTATTGTGGTAAACGTTATCACGGAAATAAACTATAATGTAATAATTCCAGCCCTTGATTTTGTCCCACTGTTGGGCAGGGGCCTCCCCTCCCGATGAAGGGGCTTATAAAAGTTCACCACGCTGGCCAACTTCACACGTCATTCGAAAGCTAGTTAGGCTTTCACAGACATGCAGGTTTCCTCACGATGTTTTCCTTTACCGAAAGCTGGTAACAATCGTACAAAGTCGATTCGAGGTGAGAGAGCCGTGGTTCGAACCTGCGCACCTTGTTTCCAAGGCAAGCACTCGACCACTGAGCTGTTACTGCTGCTAATATAATTATTATTATTTGATAATTCTTTAGGCTATTGGCCAACTAGTGTCAAATTTACACTACTACTACCTATCTTGTAGTCATGGGATACTCATCCCAACTTACCTGTCCGGTAGTTGTGGTAAGTACACGGGTATGCGACCCCGGCTTCCCTAGCTATTACTGTCCCATCCCTTGCCCTCCTGGGCGGTAATATCTACTTTTCCTATTTCCCACTCTAAATTGCCAATCTTCCTTTTCACAACACCAATCCTTCCCTTTCCCTCCTTATTCGTGAGAACGCAATGGTCAATCATATAAATAATTTAATTTTATTAACCAAAATGGCGACGATGTGGTTCGCCACCCATCACGTCTCGTTTCTCACGGAGGCGAAAAGCGGCCCTTGGGCTCTGCTTACCCCTACGAGAAAAAGGCGTGATTTTATGTATGTATGTATGTAATATCTAAAGCCGAGTGCAATTTCATACAATTATGTCAAAGTTGCTCAATATTTACGTTGTGACAATAAAACACTGCACCACCGTATAAAACTGGTTATAAGTATCGTCATGTGAAAGCAGAAGACTGTTTACATAATCTGATCAACGTTTTAAGATTATGAAGCATGACCCGAGGAGCCGGTGTGTGAGGAAATACGCGGTTTCTTTTCCTTATTCTGCATACAACTTTTTAATGAGGTTAACTTAGTTAATTACACTTCGGAGTCGCTGGACGTTCGGGGTTTGGGCTCTAGAACGTCCATTGAGTACGGCGGCGACTCCGAGGAGGACGGCGGCGGGATTGCGACCCCCGTCCCTGTGCGCACCGTGACTGGTTCTCGGGGGCTACAATGCGCCCCCGGCGGCAGGCTCAAAGGCAAGGTACTGAGGGGTCCCTGGTGCAGATCCTACCGGAGTCTTATGTGCTGATACGTCAGCCACGGGGGTTTTAGTGGGTAAGAATCCCACATACCCCGGTCGAGCCCCACAGCTCCTGGGGATCATTTGAATGTTTCCACCGCGAAAAAAAAAATATTACAGGGGGGGTGGGTAGGTACAGCTGTGCGTGATCATTTGCAGCTTGAGCGGTTAAACTTATATAAATACAAGGTGTTAAGTAACGAATTTATGCAAAACCTGATAATATGACGTTTATAATTAACTTATTACTTACTTAACTTTTTTTTTACAGTACCTTTTTATAATTCTTTACAATTTACCTCTTTTTATCATACGGAGGTTAAAGTTCATTGTACTGCGAGCGCTTATAATGTACACACGCACAGAATACATATTAATACTGTATAAGCTAGCTAGGCGCATGTAATTGTTTGGGAAAAAAATATTCATTTAAAAATAATTAAAAATATAGAATACAACACGAATAAACACAACTTCGACAGTAATTTACACAAAATTAATTGTGTGCCAGGTCTATTAAAATAAATTGCTTTTGGTGAATTTGAGGTTTTGCATATTATTATATACTTTTAGGTTTTAAGTAAAACGGTTCATCGGTATCATCGGTTCTCGGTATCATATCCGTTCTAAAGTTATTTTTTTTTAATAAACCGCGGCGTGATGACCGGATAGAATTCGTATTATATCAGGAAAGTAAGTACTACCAAGACTAACTAGGAAGTACTAAGTGGTAGGTCACATGTGCACGAGATTATCCAGGTTGGTGCCACCGCAGTGTCAGATACTCTATCGCCAAACCGCTGTGTGTAAGCAATGCTGTGTCCCGATGTGAATGGTAGCTGATGATTACCGGACACAAGAGACTTGATAACTAATGTCTTGGATAACAGTGTGCAATACAGCTGTATGTAGACAGGCGTGTCATCTACGACGGGCCCGTTGGTCTAGTGGTTAGTGACCCTGTCCGCTAACCGATGGGTCGTGGGTTCGATTCCCACCAAGTGTCTGGGTGTTATTTATCTATTTAAGTATGAATTTACAAAAAAAATGTATATAAGTATTAGTATCAGTTGTTTGGTTTCCATAGAACAGGCTCTGTCTAGTTTGGGATCAGATGACCGTGTGTGGATTGTCCCAAGATATTATTATTATATTATTATCTACCATCAGGCTAACATGTTGCTTGTCTCGTCACAAGATTAAATAAAAAAAATGTGGTGCTGAGATTTTGACTAAATCACTAATTAGGACAGAGTTTATTTTTCATCTATAAAATTACAATCAAATCAAAAATTTAGAATCTACAAGAAATACTTTATCGCTTTTCTAAACTCACTATTAAAGACTATATAATATGTATAAGTATAATAATAAAATAACGTATATCCTAATAATATTAATGTCTCAGGTCTCTCTATCTATGCAAGCAGGCTGTCTTCCGACTTCCATCAGGCAAGTCATTCATTTTCAAACTTTTCCTAAAAAGTGCTATTATTTTTTGAAATATTTACTTTTTACCGGTGTCATCTATCGGTAAAAGTTCACAGCTTTATGTGGAATGTACAGGTTTCCATTAGGGCTAATAATTTTCCGGGGGTTGAATAGATGGCAATATATTACGACCGAACGTTACGCCATCTAGTTAGAATGACGAAGAACTTACTGGGAAGACTGACTGACGTGAAACATGAACACTAGGATGATAACATTGCCATCTATTGTTTTGTAGCTCAAACAACGAGAATGTATTATTTCGGTGTAACTTCAGCTGTTCTCTAGATGGCAGCACGAGGCTGCTAATCTAAAAATATTTATATCCCCAGCGGATTCGGATACTAAAAAACTTTCCTCACATCATAATTTACATTAAAATTATGTACACTATTCTGTAGCTTTCACTCAGTAAAATATATTTCCAGAATCGGATGAGTCTCGTAGTTGCAGAGATTAATTTGTTACCTATACCATGGATGAATGAACTAACCTATACTCAGCTTCCGCACAATGAGATTACAGTATAGTCTAAATAAATACATTAATGTTAATATTGGTAGGTATAGGTAGGTTGGTGGGTATTAGTAAGTAGGTATAGGTACGTTTGAATGTAACCAATTTTACGGATTATATCGCGGTTTATTTTGATTTTAATTACCCAACCAAGATACTGTAAGCTCTTTCTGCGTAGAACGGACTAACAATAATAATTAGAAGACTTGAGGGGAAGGAAAATACTAAGACAACTATGACGCATGGACAGCTACCACCTCAGTCCGCCCGTGACCATGAATGCTGTAAAGTAGGTATTCGAAACGTCGGGTAATTAAAATCAAAAATAAACCGCGATATAATCCGTAAAATTAGTTTCATTGCAATGAGTAATATTCGCGTAAATATCAGAAATCAATAGGTATAGGTACGCTCTATAAAACATTAACCTTACAAAATAATCCTGCAGCCCATGAAAAAAATACTTATAACTTTTTAATAGCTTAAACGCGTGTAATTTAGCATGTGTAACTTAATGGTGGCTTTGTAATTGCTTTGCAAAATGTCAAGCTGGAAATGAGTATTTAATGGAAACAGGTGTCGGCTAGAGAGCTGTCTCTAGAGATTAGGTTGGCTAGTGTCATTAAATCTAACAAGGGTAAATACCCTGTGAACGTTAGATATTCTCTGTTGAAGAATTACCGTCACTTAAGTTAATGGATTTTCAGCCTTCAGTAAATTTAACATACCTTTTGACAAGCGGATAGCATAAGGGTGTAAGATTTTTTTCACTGCTAACCATCGATCACGGAATCGATTACTATAATATGCCCAGCTTTGGGATCATCATCAGCAGGCGAAAGACGTCCACTGCTGAATAAAGGCCTCCCCCTTTGAAAGGAGGGGTTGCCATTCCCACGCTTTTCAGGCGTCTCGAACCAAGTTTGGGATGTTAGTGGAATATCCCGCAGTTTTATGGTACCCTAGTTTGAATCGTTGCAAGATCGGTAATAGATGAACTATGATTAGAGAGATCGTCGAGCCATATTAAACTGAGGGTAGGCCTCTCTGGAAAAGACAGCCTAGCTCTGTTCCATGTTGTCACACTAGTGTCAGAAACTCCGCCACAAAACAGCGTAAACTAAATATTGCTGCGTTCCAAGGTGAAGCTGCGTTCTGTGATCACAGAAATAATAATTACCGGGCTTATCTCTGATCGAGTCGGTATTCCGTCTAATTGAATAACATAAATATATTTTGTACGTAATCTTTTCTTAGAAACTGTCTCAAACACAAACTCATACTAACAACGTGATCCTTACTCCAAGTAAAATCAGTTTTAGCCACTTTCTAGCGACTTTTTATATGGAGCCTAGCGACTCTGGACGAGACTCATAGGAGTTAAGCAAAACTGTGTGAGATTAAAAAGAGAGTGCACTTACAAGATGCGCAAACACTTGTGCAGTATATTTCCTATGTAGATAGCTAATCGTATGTAAGAATGGCTGCCTTGAAACTACATATTAGTCAGGAGAACATTATAAATAGGTAAGTTTAATGATAGAGATTGTTCCTTTTACCTGCTTATCGAGTCGTAGCTTCTTTATGGAATATGTAATATCCAACAACCTATCCAACAACAAGATGGCTATTGAAACCTAATTGTTCATTCCTTTAATAACATCAGAAATGTTCGCTGTTTAAACGGTTTAAGTCGCTTAACAAATCAAGGAGTGACGTTGACATTGTAAGTCCGCAGAAATTTCCATAAGCTCTTTTAGCTTCAGAACAAGGGCTAGATATAAAATACATTATAGCTATATCTTACATTAAGTGAGAACAGGGATGTGGCCTGTGAGATGCAAAAATAATTCTTTGTAAAATTGAATCATAATAGTGTGTGACTTCGTTCAAATTGTTTTTTTAGAGATGTAAAAGAGCATGTATTTGGTACTGGTAGGCAAAGTTGTCTTCTTCAGTTTTTTTCTTACGAAAGATGGTAAATCAAACCAGATATTTAGCAAAGGAAAGATCAGGTTTAGAGCTCAGTAAACAATTGCTACCGTCAAAACTTCAAAGGTACCTTAGGCTTTTCCTCTTATGGAAAGCACTGGTTCCCCCTTCATCTCCAAGCTCGGTCAAACTCATCTCAGTAGAAGACTATGCTCGCTCGCGACATAATTGATCCCGGCCCCACTGACGCTTATTTGACATGCCCCCGCAGGGAGCAACCACTTTGCGTAGTTGTTACTTACTGGTCAAAATAATACAGCAATCATCTGATTATCTGGAATGTAAGATGATCCATGTGTCAGACGGGCGTAACAAGTCATGTCAAACTTCCTTTCATTTTGGTGCACTTATTGAGGTAATGAGTACTTTACTTAGTACCTCAATAGGTATACTCATGCAAGCACTTGGGCACGCTTATATATCTCCCATAGATAGCTGATCTGTTAAAAGATCAGATGGGATAAAAGTTAATGCGACGCGAGTTTTATAGCCTCCAGTTCAGTCTGCTCATAAATCACTGTCAACTACATAGAATTCTTAGTCACATCAACATTCAATATCCATATTATTATCGTCAAAATCACCAACGATTTCTGAGGTTACCTTAGTCACAACATTTCTGCTACTTAATGTGCTTACGTTCTTTCCAATTATTGAAAGTCAAAGTAGTGTTATTTTATAAATGGTGATATTGCATAGTTTAAAAAATACGTTTTAAGTTAGCCCTTAGTAGTAACCCTAACCAGAACTTGGAACACGCCTGATAACATGAAGAAAATAGAGTGTAGAGGCAAAGAGGGTTCGGCCGGGGCCTTCGAACTGATGTGAAAACGATGTTCCTCAAACACATTTATTTTATTGCACTCGTCTTCGCGAAGTTCCACCCAATTTTATAGGTTAAGCACCAGCCGTTATTTTTGCAATTAGACGAGTTTATCGTTTTCACACATGGTAGACAACGTGTTAAAATGCCTGTAAAAACTTTTATGTTCATTCGAAGATATGAACATGATTCTGTATCATCCAGCATTTAATTTCTTTTTTATCCCCTGAACCAAGAATATTACCTCATACATAATAATCGTCATTTTCATGAAACATAGATAATTGAACCCCGATTAAACTAGCTTTCACATAAAATATGTACATAATGTATGAAATGAGATTCTCGGGTTCATCGGAAAATAATCCCGGAAGCAGAACTCTAATACTTCACATGTTAGTCTAATGTATTATCGTTTACTAAGTAGTTATTTTGTTCATCAGCATCATCAGAAGCCAAAAGGCTTCCACTGCTGAATAAAGGCGCCCTTAGAAGGTAGGAGTTGCACTAATCTCCACGCTTCTTTATCTTGGGAATCGCGGTATAGGTGGTGGGTAATCAAATAGGAAGACGCTACTGCCCGCCTTTTTGTTTTCTCATAGTCGCCTCTTCCGGACACCCAACAGGAGAAGATGGAAGGGTGTTCTTACCCGGACTCCACACGGGTTATTTTGTTACTGCCAAATTTTACGCTGGCATATGAATTACGATTTTGACGATGTAGACCTACGATGTAGACATCATCTGACCAGTTTACATCACCTGAAATCTGTATATTAAGCTGTATTGATCATCCAATCAGGGATCCATTTATCCTAGCTATCCACCGAATCCTCAGTTCCAAAGTTGCCTGAAAGTAGCTTTCCAGCCACAGATGGGTTTTAAAGCTTGAAAACAATCGTTAAGATCTTGGGATTAATGGCAAGGAGCCCAAGTTTGGGCGTTTGGGCTCGAATTGCGACCCACTTGTTAACAGTTCCCGAGCTTATTTTAGAAGTCAATATCGTTCTTAGAGTCTATTCGAGTTTGCTCTACTAAACTAGCGGAAAACTAATTTATGTCTAACTTTGAGATGTGACTGCAGTGCAGCGCTGCGACTTCTTTATCCGATCTTATTTGCAGTTATTTGCTTCTATAAAATGAAGATGGTAAAAATATATTTTAATAATCTTATTTAAATTTATTTATTTCAAATAGGCTTAGCTAGCACTTTTGAACGGTCATTTTTTTTAAATCTACCACCTGATCACAACGCGGCCTCAACTGAGAAGATTCGGAAAGAAACTCAGCGGGCTTGTCAATTTTTCACTATATTTTTTTTTTGTAACAGTGTTTGTCTTGTTACAATTAGATCAGCATCAGCGAGTGTGTCCTGCTGTTCAAAAGATAAAATAAGAGAGAGAAAAAAGAATATAATACGACGAAAATACAACAAACTAAAAGGCCAAAGGGATAGTAGTCGGACCAGTCCCTCCAAACAGCACCCGCGCATGAGTTGAATCGAGCAGCAACCATCACTCCTTTAAGGTATATGTGTTCTGTGATCACTCCCCTCAACCATATTGAAGCCCCGCCATAATGATTAACCCGCCACACGAAGCCGTCACCAGCAAAGACTTTGAAAAATGTTATCTAGAAGATTTATCTAGGTATAGGTAGCTTTCATTTCTTTTGTTTTTGAGTGTGAACGAATTAATATATGCGGGAATCTTACTAAATATGTATTTAATTTACCGCCACTTCTAATACCAGTATTGTTGTAATCTCGATTTCTCAATATAAAGTGACAGAGCTGTAAACTGCTTCTATGACGTCTCTACCTCATGTTATAGTAAGATTATAATAATATTGCTTTAGAGGTGGTAGTCTCTACAACCACTTCTAAAGTAAAACTTTATGTTCGTATTGTACTCAGTTGTACCTACCTACTGTATGTTGTTTTATTTGCAATGAGATCACTTTGCGATTTGGTATTACTTTAGGTGGCTTCAAACAGTAATCGTTACTGTGCACCCCGTTTATTTTTACTATTTAACGCTCATCAGTTCTAACCACTGTTCGGTAATTTTTTTTTTTTTTTTGGGAATGATAGACGCTGTTAGCCGCAGATGGCTATTGCAGTTTCACCGGACAATCACTGTTCGGTAATTGATCAGTTGGGTAAGCAACGTCGGGGCAAGGTCAGTTCTTAGATGGAAGACCGTTTAGTGGCATTTGAACTGAGCGTCTCTGTGCTTCGGAGGGCACGAAAAAGTCGGTCCCGGCTATTGTCATCGAGACAACCATCGTTAAGCAAAGTCAGAGGCCGAAGGGCAGCTTGAAAACACAGACACCAGGTTGGCCACTAACCATACGACAAAAAAAAATCTGAAGCTACAATATGGTCAAAATAAAACCTACTAACCAAAAACGTATGGAATATAAAATCATTTTCGGTACCTATATGAAATACTTTTATTCGTTTTTAGTTTCGTAGAAAGGTTATTGTATTTTATTGTTCGGGTCAAAGTAAATACATAAAGTTAATACAGCATCATTATCATCTGCTGTTAGACGTGCACATCTAAACAAAGACCTCCTTCCTATAACACCACAATGAAAGACCGTTAGCCATTTGCAACCATCGGTTGCCCCGTGACTTAAATGTCATCCGTCGGTCCACCCAGTGGGAGACCTGCCTACGCTGCATCCTATTCGTTCATTATCGCCACTCAAGATCCTTTTTTACCCATCGGTCGTCGTCGGTTCTTTGAGCGATGTGGTCTGCCCATTACTTCTTTAACTTGCAGATTCTGAGAGCTATGTCGGAGTGAATACATGGAAGCAGATAATTATATTTATTTAAGGCGTACTTATTGTTACTAACAATACATTTCTAATAAAAATCTGATTTAAGAGTACCTATTTCGTGTTTACCTTTAACTACATATTATATAATGTATTGTATATTTTTTTTATTAATCTCGTTTCTTCTGTGAACTCCCATACAAAGGGATCTAGATAGAATCCTAAAAATAACACACAATATTACCTATTCGCCTACCGGAATACTATTGTATCTAGCGTGGGCGTCTATTCGAAGATTTGTCCCAATAATTTTGAGACAAAACATCGAATTCGTAAGAAAAGAAACCACAGAGAATAACGTCTTATTGTTTCTTTCTATTTACGTCTTTTGCTTGAGATAGGTATTGTTAGAGCACGGTTTCATTAAAATAAAATCTTCGTACAGATGTGAATTAATATTTTAGTCTGAATACAGTAATAATAACAATAATAATGTCCCCTCCTGGCCGAAACGACCACAGCGGCCAATCTTTCACAAGATCAGCCATGTACGCAGGAGATATTATAGTGCACAAGCGCTTGCGTAGACACAAGTGCACTCTCTCTTCCTTTATATAATACCTTTCATAATCCGATGGGACGGAAGACCGACACGACCGGGGAGAGGTTAGGCTCAGGACCGACTTTTTACAAGCCCATCCGACGCATGGATCATCTTACTTTACAGACAATCAGGTGATCGGCCTGCATTGTCCTAGCCAGTAAGGAACAACTACTCAAATTTGTTGCTCCCCGCAGGATTCGAACCCGCGACCTCCGGTTTACAAAGCAAGCGGTTTCCCACTCCGCCACGGAGGCTACAAGTACAAATACAGTATATAACTCAACGAAATTCAAAACGTGAAAATGGTTGATGAGTAGGTGGAGTATAATAATGGTACAGTTTTTATCATCATTCATGCTATCCACTTTATTTTTAATTTTAATACAGCATAAAGGAAAGCCGCTATCAGTGCTGCTATAGTATGTCTACTATACACTACATTTTGAAACGGCTTTTTCTGGATGTTGAGTGTACATACGGGTCAGTGGTTAGATACACTTATCGCCACCGCATAGGTCGTAGGTTCAATTGCCACCCAGGACAAACATTTATGTTAAAGAGTATGTCTGTTTGTCCTGAATAATAATCCGTAAAAATAGTTTCACTTCAGTTTTCTGGTTACTATAGTACAGGTTCAACTTAATTTGGGATCAGATAGCCATATTGTGTAGACTGTCCCAGGATATTCTTATTATTTAAAAAATATACTTCAAAGAACAAATTCCATTACTTAAATCACATCCAACATCCAAAAACTAGACAGTTCGTTTTGAAGTAGGTACTTTATCACTAGTGTCAAAGTTACGTTAGAACGTAGTTTAAATCACTGTTTAATAAATGACGTTTACGTGTTGAAAACTATGTCAAAGTCAACACTTGCAAGCCGTTCTAGTCTGCTTGTCCGGATAGTATAAAAGTGTCGTCATCAAGACAGTGGCGTTAAAGGCCGTAATTCGTTCCACTAGCAGCAAGTTTCCCGGTTCCAGTGCCAAGTTTGTACCTACCATTAGCATTAAGCTCCGCGCTAGTGCCAGTCACAACTTGTTGCAACTTCCAAACTCATCCACCTATCCAATGCTATGCAACTTGCCGTTTCATTCAATAGAACTACGAGATGCATCGTTAAACAACAATTCGAGGTATTTAATTGCCGTTACAACAGAACAAAGAAAACACTATCACTAATTAAAAGATAAACGCGCGAATGACACCAATTAATTGGAGCTTCATTTAATGTTTTCTTTTATTTACGGGAGTGCACATTGAAATTCAACCCAACTTGCCGCACTAAGCGTTTCGCTTCTTCTTTTCTCATGCGCACGGCCAAGCTGTGGAATACCCTCCCGGACAACGTTTTCCCTGATAAATATAACTTGGGTGTATTCAAGTCTAGAGTGAACAGGCATCTTATGGGTAAGCGCGGTCCATCCTAGACCACATCTTCACTTACCATCATGTGAGATTGTGGTCAAGCGCAAACCTATTTACTATAAAAAAAAACGATTATGATGCGATGTTTTTCTGATGTTATTATTTTAGTCTAGTTATTACTATTCATCGGCCAAAGTAGGTATACGCTTCTATAACAGACTGCCACAGGATATCCGAGATCTTCCACTGAATAAATAGAAACCTTTGATAAAAAGCCAGTTGTCAAAAAAGGCTTATTATAAAATCTGGGATTACCTGGAGGATGCAAGCTTAGAATTTTAAGGCTTACAATTTGTAACATTTATACTGGCTTTTAAAAAATATGACACAAGACAAGCCCGCGAGTTTCTTGCCAGATCTTCTCAGTAGCGGCCGCGTTACGATCAGGTGGTACTTAGTATATAAAAAATGTTTTTTTTTTGTAAGTGCCTCCATGAGGCCTATACATAATTAAGATACTTTGACTTTGACATCCAATTTACGTAAAAGAGCTAATAAATACAAAATAAATGGCTCACATTAGAATTCCTACGCTTCTTACTATTCAAAATTCAGACAGTATGAAATGTGTTGCAGTGTGGCTGGTAAACAAGATTCAACTTCAGCCAACCATTCTGCAAATACTCTTGAAATGTTTCACCTGCAGTACGGTACAAAATTGAATTGGCATTATTAAACTCAACCCAAATAACATCCGCATTATATTGAATCCAGCACTGAATAGGTAGAAAAGCTCAGAGTCACACAACGAGCTATGCTCGGAGTTTCTTTGCATGCCAGAATCCGGAATGTGGTGCTTCGCCGAAGAACCAAGGTCACCGACATAGCTCGTAAAATAAGCGAGTTGAAGTGGCAGTGGGCAGGCCACATCGTTAGAAGAACCGATAACCAATCGCGATAGGGAAGAAAGGTTCTCGAGTGGCTACCATGAACCGGAAGACGCAGCGTAGGCAGGCATCCCAGGCAAACGGTGGATGCGAATGGCAAATTGTCGTTCATTGTGGTCTAAGGGGGAGGCCTTTGTTCAGCAGTGGACGTCTTCCAGACGATGAATAGGTACGCCACGATAATGTGGTCTGAAGACGGATAATTTAAAAATAATGTCCACAACTGCCGATAAATGTCATAGTAAATATCCATAGCAGCTGTTGTTATAAGTATATTAATTACCCTGTGAAAGATATGCTCGCTGTTTTTGGCTGATTTAAGATGGAAATAGTTTTATTAGATTTATTCATAATCATTTCTTATTCTGTTCATTCAATAATAAAAAATCTCTTGGGCAAACATAAATACGAAGGTATCCTTTCACGTAACATTTTATTACTTTTCATCCCATCTTGACCAAAATTGCACGGGAAAACCAATACAAGAATATGATTATCAACCGTAGAGGCGCCTCTGTGGGCTTTCCCTAATATTGATATTCAAAGGGTATTTTATCCAAAGGGTTTCAATTTTATTTGTAACCCCCGAGGTTCTCACATAAAATCTGTCGGGATTCAACGTAGCGCTGACTGGATGAAAATAGAGGTATAAGTATGTTACGCCGGTTTTTGTCTGAACATTTGGTCCTTTGTAGCATGTGACGGGGATATCGGAGAGTTTGGGTAAAATAATCTCATACTTTATAGTGGCCAATTTAGTTCACCTTAGAAGACGATATCTTGAATTATGTCAGCGTGTCAGCTGAGCGTTCAGTGATGATAATTCAATCTCCAACATATCTCGCAAGGTTTAAAAATTCACTTTAGGTTTCAGACAGTATAAATGCGTTAATATGTCACACCTATGTAAATGAATACAAATTTCATGTTATTTTAGCGTAGACAGAAAGCGACTTTGTTAAGCAAAAGACTTTAAATACATACATAGTTCAACTTACATTGTTATGTGTGTTTATAATAAAAATAATGCCCTAAATTTGTTTAAGTATGAGCGATAAATCTTTTTTACAAATATAAACATAATAATAAAAAAAAAATTGTGAAAACAGTAACTTCATGAAATGAAAATTGTAACTGTAGAGTATTTCCATCCTTACTGCTTATGTACACTCGCGATCACAAGCGGTGGTATTTAAGACAATAATCGCTTGCACGAGCCGGCCCGGAATACTTGCGGACGTAACGACGTTTATAATATTTTGATTGAAAACTGGTACACCGTTCGTATCCGCGATTGTACATAAGAAGTCATCATCATCATCATCATCATCACCAGCCGGAAGACGTCCACTGCTGAACATAGGCCTCCCCCTTCGAACGCCACAATGACCGACAATTGGCTATTTGCATCCACCGGTTACCTGCGACGCGCACAATGTCGTCTGTCCACCTAGTGGGAGGCCTACCTACGCTCCGTCTTCCGGTTCGTGGTCGCCACTCGAGAACCTTTCTTCCCCAGCGGTTATCGGTTCGCCGAGCGATGTGGCCTGCCCATTGCCACTTCAACTTGCAGATTTTAAGAGCTATGTCGGTGACCTTGGTTCTTCGGCGAATCTCCTCATTTCGGATTCTGTCGCGCAAAGAAACTCCGAGCATAGCTCTCTCCGTAGCTCGTTGTGTGACTCTGAGCTTATCCAAAAGGCCAACAGTTAGGGACCACGTCTCAGTACCATATGTCATCACTGGCAACACACACTGGTTAAAAACCTTCGTCTTTAGGCACTGCGGTATTTTGGACGAGAAGATTTCGCGTAGTTTCCCGAACGCTGCCCATCCGAGTTGGATTCTTCGGGCGACCTCTTTGTCCAAGTTGGACCGACCTACCTGGATAGTTTGTCCTAGGTATACATAGTGGTCAACAACTTCGAGTGTATCGTTCCCAACAATTACCGGTACGGGTGCAACATGGACATTAGACATGATCTTCGTCTTGTCCATGTTCATTTTAAGACCCAACTGTTGGGGAACGAAACATAAGAAGTAACTGCTACTAACATTTATGTTTCCATTTTGTGGACCCTATGAATGAGCATTATTTGGGGCCCATATTGCCAGCATTATATAGTAATGATCCTGTGAACGTATAATAACAGACAGCTAAAATTTATCATCCCTGCAGCGTACCACTGGTATCGGTAAAGAATTTGACACCACCAATAAATATTCACAAATCTAGTGGCTCGTACACAAACAATGAACGGGCCGTGACATTAAACTGTGAAGGGTACCAGAAAACAAATCTAAACCCTTTCGGGTGCTGCACGAAAACAATTAATATGATTTATGAGTGAAATAAAAACCCTTGAAGCCATTTAGCAGCATTTATGCTTTAGCAATAGTCGACGACTTTCGTAATAAAAAGTGATTTATAATATAGTAAATTTGGAAAAGAAATAAGTCTAGGTACTACACGATCCCAAGGCAATGTAAGACCGTCAACCGTCGTGCGTTTTTGTGCATTTATGTTCCCCCCGGGACGTGCTCTAACGAGTGTCCGACATTGGTGAGACTCTGGCAAGGTCGGATCGAAGAGCCCAGAGTTTCTCCATCAATGAAGGCCACTGGAGAGGTATTAATGGGCAAAGACCCCACAAAACCTGGACTTCGCCGCTATGGAGACTGGGTACCTTTTGAAGATTTCCTCCCCGTCAACAAAAAAGCTACCTACTACATGATATACACACGAGTTCTCGAACTTGTCAATTTAGCTCAAACAAGTTACTTTCAGCAGACACAGTTGATACGTTATCAGATTCATCTCCCCTCTTGCGTAAATCAGAGTACATGTCAAGTCATATCAGTCTTTTACTGGAAACTTGTGCGCTGGGAGCGTTCGGAAATGGCATCTGCGTTCCCCTTCTCATTCGGTCTATAGGTATATAGGTACTTTACTATTATTATCTTGTAAAAAATTTTGGACGTCAGAAAACTGTTCATATATTATGTAGAGACACAATTACTATGAGATTTAAATAGGTATGTAAATAGGGAGTGTTGCTATTGGAGTTAAGATTTCTGATTTGGAGGCAAAAATCACAAATCAGTCAGCCAACCATTTCAGTTTAATTTTATATATAAAAAAATAAGTATGGTAACCGAAATTGAAACTTAATTCTTTTCTCTTTAGGAATTATTATCCCATGACGTCGTCACTGTATAGACCTTAGTCTAAAATGAATACACTAAGAAATTGACGAGCACAAAAAAGTTCATAATATGTATAGGTAGGCTCTGTTTCCTTGTATATTGTGCGTCTTTCAGTTTCTTTTACGTAGTCTTTACGCAGATCTTGAAGTACCCAGGTTTCCTTCAAGTGAATTGGGCAATTTATGTTTACGAGCTAAAATAGGCTTATATATTGTTCGAAGATATTTTACCTCCCTGGTGAAGCCGAAAAAATAAAGAAAATATACTATATATCTACTAAGGGCCCTTGACAATATACTTAAACAACTTGTGGTACATGATTTTTAGATTAATACTATAAGTACTCTAATTATTAGATTTTTGACGCTTTGGACTCCAAAAATTTTAGATTCTTGTAGAATATAACTGTCATAAAACATTTAATTACAATCACACTACTAACTTTACCACAGACTATGATCAGCAGCTTTAGTTATTAAGATTTCTTCTTCCATACGTCTACTTACTAAGACTATGTACTAGGCGGTAAGTTCCTTGTGCAAGGAACCGTCCAGGTAGGTACCACCACAGTGTCAGATATTCTACCGCCAAGCAGCAGTGTGTAAGCATTGCTGTGTTCCGGCATGAAGGGCACTGTAGTTGGTGAAATTACCGGACACAAAGACTTAATATCTAATGTCTTAAGGGTCGGCAACGCGCTGGTGATTCTTCTGGTGTTGCTAGCGTCTATAGGCTGCGGTGACTGCTTACCATCAGGCGGGCCGCACGCTTGCTAGGTGGTTAGTATAAAAAAAAACTATAACAACTAAATTGTTGCGATCCCAAATTTCGGCTACGATTCTTGCTTTATCAATTGCATCCACAAATCAATCTTTTAGCTTCGACTTTTCTCGTATATTTGAGATAAATCTGCAAGCCGTTTGTAATCACTGTTCAAAAAACGGTTGCTTAAGCAACATTAGACATGGTTAGTCCATAGATGGGTGACCGTTTAATAGCACTTGAACTGAGAATCTCCGTGCTTCGGAGAGCACATAAAATGTCAGTTCCGGTTGTTGTCATCTAGATAGCAGTAGTTAATCCAAGTCAAAGACCTAAGCAAAGAGTGACCAACAACAACGGTAACACCAGATTTGAATCATGAGGCAAAAAAAAATATTCCAAGAATATAGATAAAGATACGGTAAAAGGTCACATAATACGTAAACACTTCAGTGACCTTTCTTGGTGCGCGACGACACGTATGAACGTTATTTATGCTTAGCTGGGTTTAATAACGTACCTGACACCCACCTGCTGACATTTTAAAAATCGTACAAGCTTATATCGTTGACGTTATTTTATAACAATACATTATGGACTAATTATGGATTTTAACATTAGGTTTGCTGCTTCGCTCATGCTGATTGACTTAATTAAGGAATTCTAAAAACAAATACTTACCTACCATGCACGGTGAATGAATAATCATAAAATAAAATGTTTCTGGTCCATTTGCTCAAAAATTTGTTTTCCTCTTAAATATTTTGTATTTTTGTCTTAAGTTTTTTTTTATATTAGTTTTACCCAATATTTTATATTTTTTTGCCCCAGTCTGTTTTTTTATATTTAGATGATAATCATTCTAACATGTTCATCTGGCAGAACTGTTTTGTACCATGGTTACATTTTCATAATCATAGTAGATACACCTATCCAGCATATCATCATCATCACCATCACCAGCCGGAAGACGTCCACTGCTGAACATAGACCTCCCCCTTCGAACGCCACAATGACCGACAATTGGCTAATTGCATCCACCGGTTACCTGCGACGCGCACAATGTCGTCTGGCCACCTAGTGGGAGGCCTACCTACGCTGCGTCTTCCGGTTCGTGGTCGCCACTCGAGAACCTTTCTTCCCCAACGGTTATCGGTTCGCCGAGCGATGTGGCCTGCCCATTGCCACTTCAACTTGCAGATTTTAAGAGCTATGTCGGTGACCTTGGTTCTTCGGCGAATCTCTTCATTCCGGATTCTGTCGCGCGAAGAAACTCCGAGCATAGCTCTCTCCATAGCTCGTTGTGTGACTCTGAGTTTATCCAAAAGGCCAACAGTAAGGGACCACGTCTCAGTACCAAATGTCATTATATATGTATATTATATGATGACATATCCAGCACGCTAGCCTGAAATTTAGAACTACTGAATTCAATTTCAAACTTTCCAGTCTAAATCATAGTTTATTAATCCAGCAACAAAACGCTCATCAGATTGTATTGTTGTATGTACGGTGTTGTACGTGGTTTGTTGAATTTGTATTATAGAACAAGTGAATTCATTTTAGATTTAATTCTAGGAACAGTTAATATTTGTGCGCTAAACACTAAACTCGACCGATGGTTTGTTTTTCAAGGCGTGACGTTATGACAATTTAATTTCGTTTATTAAAATTCTAAATACAAGTCTCAACTAGATTTTAATCTACGTGACAGGTTAAACCTTCAAGCCACATTACCATATTATTGTCAAAAGCATCGCGGCTCAATGCCTTCATTCTAAATATTTAGTTTCATACTGTTCCAAGTAAAAGTTTCGTAAAAAGATATTAGTTTTAGTTTTGCGAACTAAATTGCATTTTCTGCAACTAATCCTAACAATTGGGGATGCAATATGGAAAAGTTACGTGCAGCGGAATTGGCTCCTATACATTTGACTAACAGTTCCGATATTGGGGCACCGATACGAATGTGATGGGATTTCTGGCCCGTTAGTGTAGTGGTTAGACATCCTGGCTGCTACCTACAAGGTGGTGGGTTCGATTCTCCACTCAGGACATACATATATTTGTGTTCATTAACATAAGTTTGTAAGCGCTGGCTGGATATCATACAGAATGACATGAGAGTCAAAAATTTCACAACTGAGGATTTTGTAGATCGGGCTAAGTGTAAGAGTCATAGTCCCAGGTGTAAGAGTCATAGTCCCAGGTGTAAGAGTCATAGTCCCAGGTGTAAGAGTCATAGTCCCAGGTGTAAGAGTCATAGGTGGACCCAGGCAACAGTGTAGATCAATTACTCCAAGCTGAAGAATATTTACCAGTTTTTTAGTGCCTTGGTGTTATAAATAACACCAATTAGTATTTGAACTATAGTTGTGTGTTTGCTATAATACAGACACATATAATACAGGTACAGACTCTGCCTCTTTTGTTTTCATGGGGGAAACCTTCGATAGGTCCCCGGGACCTATGGAGATTAACCGGGGTATATGGGATTCTTACCCGCCAAAACCCCCGCGGCTGCTCTCACATCGGCACACGAGGTGGAGAACGGGAGTGGATCTCGGCTCTCCGGTGGGATCTGCACCAGTAGCCCCTTAGTCCCTTGCATTTTATTTGATACCCATAACGACGTTTTTAGAACTAAAAAAAAAATGGCGTCTGGTGGCCGGCATTTTTGGAAATATATATAGCCTATGTCACTCCCAGAACTAAGACGAATCTAACAACATATAAGTTAAGTCGTTTAAGCCGTTTAAGCTGTAAGCCGTGCCAAAGAAATAGACATACCTACATACATACATACTTACATACAGACACATAGGTACAGAAAAACATAACCCTCCGCCTGGGGCATTCGGGCAAAAAAAAAAACTATATTATTGTAAAGGGTACATTCAATGTACCATGTTAAATAACATTGGCGCAAATCAAGCGTATTATTGGAGAATATCCACCCGGGGCGGTCGTATTAATAGTTTGGAAGCGCTACGCCATTCTACATTGGTCTTAAAGCAAATTGAAGGTAAGCTTTGTTTTGAACAATGTTTTAATGAATCCAAATCTGTTAAATTGATAAAAGTAAAGAAATTGATAATTGATTAAAGTGATGTAGTGGTAATATACCCTGGGTGCTAGCCAATAGAAAGTAGATAAAAAAAAATGCTTGGTAAAATTAGTTTCATTTCAATAGGTAGTAGGTTTGATTCCCACCCAGGATATACATTTATGTAAATAATCATGTCTGGTTGACTTGTCAGGTTTATTTAAAATAATATTAACTACTATAAAGATGTAACCACTTACCACACCATATCATAAAGGTACAAGATAATTTTCTACCATTATTAATTATTCATATATTTTATATAAATAATAATATTTTTTTTATTTTTTTATTTATTTTTTTGACGGGCCCGTTGGTCTAGTGGTTAGACACCCTGTCCGCTAACCGATGGGTCGTGGGTTCGATTCCCACCAAGTGTCTGGGTGTTATTTATCTATTTAAGTAATAATAATAATAATAAGCCCGCAGGGCAGCTTGTGGCGAGCTGTTGGTGCGTAACGACACCACGGACCCGAGTGCTCCAGAGAGTCGATCAGGGCCCCCACCTCGGCGTGTCTTCGTCGGTCGAGTGGAAACCGAAGGGGGCCCGAAGGACTCTCAGCTCTGGCTTGCCTTAATTGGCCGTCCAGAGAGGAGCTGTTAGAGCTATATGCTCCAGGGGTGGAAGTCTTAAAGGGCATAACGCCGCGAGTAACTACGGAGAAAGCGCAGCACACCTCTCGACACCCCTGAGTCACTCACACCGGTGTTGCTCTCTGTCGTCATCGGACGATCATTTGGGGAGCCCATCTAGTGGGTGGCAAGCCACCACTTGCCACAAAATAGTTATGAATGTAATTATGGCAAGTGACCCCGGCCTTTGCAATAGCCCAATCGCCAGTCCACCAAACGCTCAACCCCATAAACCTAGACTTCTTTTCACATGCTTGCAATAGTCCCTACCACCTACCGAGGTCAACTGCTGTAAGGTCATCATTGTGGCAGTTGACCCCGGGAGGTGTTTTACACACCATTTACTTCTTCTAAAACGGGCCTCTACGTGTTGGATCCGTCCCCACGCAAGCCTCTAAAAGACCGGGCTAAGCCCGTGAGTAAATAAAACATGAAAATAATAATAATAATAAAAAAAAAAACAAAAACTGTCAACAATGTCAGTCGCAAAATTTTTATTCCTTGTATATTTTTGCAAATTTTACAGAGAAATCTAGTGAAATATTATTTATAGTTATTACACATTACCCTGATAAACGAATAAAACAATATAAGTAAATTTTCATAACGGGAACCTATTTTGGCATCATACTACATTTTGGAAGAACAACATATAAATGACAACCGCACTTTTATACGGATAACGAAATTTTTCAACAATAATAATGCAGGTAATATACATTGGAAGCTGATGAAAAAGACATGGAATGTTGACACGCAATAAAGCACGCATGAGACCCCCGGGTTCGCCGCCTCGCTCCGCCTCGCAGTCATCACGCCTCAACGCAGAAGCAGATGGCACGCCGGCTGCAGTTGCGTCGAGCGAGAGCGACGAATACTTCTCCCCGCCGACATCGCCACCACCTGTATGTCGGCGGAGAGGCCGGCCGCCGAGGGATATGGGACGTTTGGGGCAACCGGCTCCGAACAGGGTCCTCGCCCCCGGTGGTGTAGTGCGGCGCATGAAATGGACCTCTTCCATAAACGAGAGTGTCATGCGCGCCTACTACGAGGCGACAGAGGGAGGAACTAACCTCACCGCGTACCGTAACCGAATGCTGTCACTGTTCCAGGCGCTTGAGCCAGCTGTCAACGTCTCGGCGCAACGACTGTCTGATCAGGTGCGTGCCATCCAGCGTGGTCACATGTTGGATGGCCCTGTGCTTGATCGGCTACGCTCGGAGGTGCAAGGTAGCCGTGTCGTCCCCTGTATACCGTCGTCGCAAGCTGTGGCCCCAGTGGTTAACACCGCGCTCGTGCTACGGCTCGCAGCTAATAGCGACGACGATAGGGATGACATGACTACCGACGTAAGTACCAACGTAAGTACCCAGTTGAGGAGTACTTTGGAAGATGTTGTTCGTGAGTATCGGACCATGCCGCAAAGCCTTAGACCTCGCTTGCCCCGTTTGCCTATGCACAGACGTAACAGAGCGCTTGTGTGTGCCTTAGATTCACTACTGTCAAGTTATTTTGACAGTAGTGAAGACCTCGCCGATGCCCACGCTCTCCTGTACTGTGCAGCCATAACGGCATGTCGCGTAGCTCGCGTCAAGTTCCCTGACGCAGCAACGCGACCGAAGCCTGCTGTACCGGCTTGGCAGTACAGGATAGAGCGTCGCATTGGCGAGGCTAGGGTACTCATTGGCAAGCTTACCTGCTTCAGGGAGGGCAATACGCGCCCTAGAGTGATGCGCTTTGTGAGGCGCGCATTCTCGGGGACCGGCATCGATCCCCGGGAATACCTTTCGCGCGTCACAGAGCGCATCGACTTTCTGAAGCAGAAAGTTTGTGCATGGGCGAGCCGGGTACGCAGGTATAGGGCGCGTGTGGACCGATACTCTCAGAACAACATGTTCCAAAGGGATCAAAGGTGGGTATATAGATCCTGGGAGCGACCTAGCCAGACAGTTGGTGAGGTGCAGCGACCGGATGATGACGCCATGATTAGGTTCTGGCGCAACATCTGGTCGGTGCCCGTCGCTCACTCCGAGGGTGATTGGATCGGGGATGTTGAGGAAGTATGCGAGCCATTGCCAGAAATGGGGCCCATTACCATCGGGCCCCAAGATGTAGCAGATGCAGTCCGTCCTTTGCCTAATTGGAAGGCACCAGGGCCAGACGGACTGCATAATTTCTGGCTCAAGTGGTTACCTAGCTCGCATGTTTGCTTGGCATCTCTGTTCCAATCGGCCTTGGAATCTGGGTCGCTGCCAGAATTTATGACTACTGGAATAACCCACCTGCTCCATAAGACCGATAGTACCACGAACCCAAAGAACTATAGGCCGATAACGTGTCTCCCTACTGTTTATAAAACTCTTACATCCATTCTGAGAGCAAAAATCTACAGGCATGTTGAGGACAACTCCATCATGTCTTCGTCTCAGAATGGATGTAAGAGTGGGGCCCGTGGTACTAAGGAGCTACTCCTCATTGATATGGCCATCTGCCAGCAGGCTCGCCGGAACCGTAAGGATCTGTCAACATGCTGGATAGACTATAAGAAGGCCTTCGACTCTGTGCCTCATACATGGCTTATGAGGGTGCTAGAGTTGTATAAAGTCAATACAACTCTACGCACCTTCCTGGCGTCGTGTATGAGGCAGTGGAGAACAGTACTTCTCTATCCAGGATCTCGACAGACCCTTGGAAACGGTGATCCAATAAGGATAGAACGGGGCATCTTCCAGGGTGATAGTCTGAGTCCCTTGTGGTTTTGTCTGGCCCTGAACCCTTTAAGCACTCTCTTAAAGAGTTCAGGGCTAGGTTGTCGGTTGCGGAGAGGTGGTCAGGTCATATCTCACCTGCTTTACATGGATGACTTGAAATTGTTTGCCCCCACTGAGCTCCAACTGACGGGCTTACTGAAGGTCACAGAAACCTTCAGTAATTCTATCAGGATGGAGTTCGGTGTGGACAAATGTGCAGTTATGCATGTAAAGCGGGGGAGGATGGTTGAGTCTAGGAGCGTACAGCTGTCAGATTCCACCGACCTGAGGACACTCTCTGCAACCGAAACCTACAAATACTTGGGTATGTCACAGGCGTTGAACATCAATGAGACTGACATGAAACAGTCGTTGCGGGAACGCTTCTTGGGCCGCCTGAGAAAAGTACTGAAAAGTCTTTTATCGGGCGGAAACAAGGTGCGAGCCTACAACGGCTGGGTCATGCCAGTCTTGATGTACTCCTTTGGCATACTCAAGTGGACCCAGACTGAACTAGACGCCCTGGATAGAACAGTCCGTACACTGTTAACCACATATCGTATGCATCATCCTCGCTCATCAGTGATGAGGTTATATATCCCCCGGAAATGTGGGGGCCGAGGCTTTTTAAATGCCAAGACCCTACACAACCGTGAGATATATAACCTCAGGGAATATTTCCTCCACTGCGGCGGAGAGATGCATACGGATGTGGTTGCTGTGGACAATGGATTGACCCC
Source organism: Furcula furcula (assembly GCA_911728495.1). Taxonomy (NCBI): domain Eukaryota; kingdom Metazoa; phylum Arthropoda; class Insecta; order Lepidoptera; family Notodontidae; genus Furcula; species Furcula furcula. The sequence goes on from OU452248.1 coordinate 22,625,751, forward strand.
TCTATCCTTAGCCAAAGGGAACTGGCGCAAGCCTGTGGTGCTCACCACTGGCGATCGTGAGGCGGTATGGCAAAGTAAGGAGCTACACGGAAGGTTCTACCGGGCTCTTCATGGGCCCGATGTAGACTTCTCAGCCTCCGTGGCCTGGCTACGATTCGGTGACCTCTTTGGGGAAACCGAAGGTTTTGTCTGTGCAATTATGGACGAAGTTGTGATGACGAACAACTACCGGAAATATATCTTGAGGGATGGTACCATCGACATTTGTCGGGCATGTCATCGCCCTGGTGAATCCCTCAGGCATATTATTTCCGGTTGTTCGCGTCTCGCAAATGGTGAATACTTGCACAGACACAACCAAGTGGCCAGGATAATCCACCAGCAACTTGCTTTAAAATACCGCCTTGTGACGTCAGAGGTACCTTACTACAGGTATGTACCAGAACCAGTTCTGGAGGACGGCCATATCACCTTATACTGGGACCGATCTATCATCACAGACAGGACTATTGTCGCCAATAAGCCTGATATTGTGCTGATAGATCGCACCGAGCGTCGTGCAATGATTGTAGACGTCACTGTCCCCCATGATGAGAACCTCGTGAAGGCGGAAAAAGATAAACAATGTAAATATCTTGATCTTGCGCACGAGGTTGTCGACATGTGGGACATTGATAACGCAATCATTGTACCTATAGTCGTTTCCGCCCATGGCCTTATGGCCAAGAGCCTCGACAAACATCTTAAGAGGCTCACGTTAGACGGCTGGATCAAGGGCCAGATGCAGAAGGCAGTACTATTGGAAACGGCACGCATTGTGAGGAAGTTCCTCTCTCTGGAGCCTTGACCACCGTCTGCTAGGACCCTGTTCCCGCAGCCGGTTGGAAGCGGTTTTTTTATATTTTTAAATGTACTTGTTTTTATATTTATATTTAAAAATGTAAAACAATTGTTATAAAATAAATAAATGGAATAATAATAATAAAATATTTTATTGAATTAAAACAATTACATAGCACTCATAGCTTATCAATTAATACACTATATAGAAAGGTCTTAAATAGTAGACAGACCCCTCTCCCCGCGCGGAGCTCCGTCCCAGAACTAGGAACAAACCTGTAAGTCAGGTAACGGGGCAGCCGCACAAGAGAAAGAAGCCAGCCCAGCAACGTTCAGGATGTTAATAGTATTTTAAAGACTATTGTAAGCTAAGTCGTGCATAAAATATAAATAGATTCCCAAACAAGTAAAACTGTTTTTTGAGAATCTAAAAGTATGGTTAGAGATACAGTAAAGGTACGTTAGACATTAAGTAATAATAACATTCTTATTAAATGTAAGTTGTACCTGCTGCATGTGCGCGTGGGCGCGCGCGCTCGTGTGTGTGTGTGTGTGTGTGTGGCGTGGGTGCTCGTGTAGCTGAGAGAATGTGTATGTTTAGGTGTGTGTGTATAAGTAAATTGAAGCTAGTGATTAATAATTATGAATTATGACCACCCAGTGTCTGGGTGTTTTATCTATTTAAGTATGTATTTACAAAAAAAAAAATGGTATAAGTATTAGTATCAGTTGTCTGGTTTCCATAGTACAGGCTCTGCCTATTTTGGGATCAGATGACCGTGTGTGGATTGTCCCAAGATATTATTATTATAATTATTATTATCTGCTTTAAGAAATACATACAAGCTTGAAGCTACGTAGTCGCATAAGACAGTTCTATTGTTAACATTGTCACAAATAATTATTATTCTTTGCTAGGCAGAAATAAATATTACTAGACAAGACGTGGAAAGCTCAGACCAAACGCAAAAGTGAAGCTATTTAAAGTACCCAATCGTACTTAAATTGGTTGAAGTAATAATGTAAATTTAACAAAAATATACCTTAACTCAAGGCGGCTATAGTACACTTTTAGTTACTACAACAAGCACGCGCACTCGACAGTGAATTCGCAAGAAACTACACGAACACATTCCTTTAGCACTTACGAGTACAACACGTAATTTCTCCTTTATTCTACTGAATTATTCATATTTCAGATCAAAAAAAAAACTTGAGTAGATTTTGTGCTTCTTAGACAAAGTATCCATACTTATATAAAAAGTCTTGTTGATATCAAATTATTGATAAATGTTTGGAATTAAAGATGTAATTTAAAGGATTCAAATCTCATAGAAACTAGTAATATTTTTGTTCATTAACAGACTTTTGAAAAGGATATAAAAAGGCTATTAAGCGGGTGTAGAAAGTAATTTAAGTATTTTCAAAGTAGCTGCTATTCACATCTCTGTGAGATAACGTCTGAAAGTATTATCGTCATTACCGACTCGGGAGCCTATCACCTCTAATAACAGTATCATTGTAACCTTACTTTCTCGATAGAAAGTGACAGAGCTATAAATATTGACGTCTCTACCACGTGTCATAGTAAGATTATCATAGTACTGCTTTAGGCCTACCACCAGGTAGCCCCTGCTCCACTTAGCCAAGTTGCCATTCTCCAATATTGAAAACTATAGAATAGGAAACAAGTATGGGAATGACTTTTATTACTTGGCTAAGTCACGTAAAGAAATATATTATTCCTTGGTATCATTCCCATACATTAGTTTTCTATTCCCTAGCGTTTCGTGGTGTAGAATGACTACTTGTCTACAGGGCCCTCTGGCCCTGTAGACAAGTTGTCATTCTACACTATTCTGACAAGATACAATCGCTTCATAGCGATTCTAATTCTTCATTCGCTAAAGGTGTCAGTTCTCTATAATTTGTCACGTGATGTTTATGTGTCATATATCATTTTCATACATTTTTATACTATCTATTTGCTTTATCGCTTGTAGAATGTTGCATTGCCTAGCTAGAGGGCCAGAGGGCTTAGTCAAAATACAATCGCTTCATAGCGATTCTATTTCTTCATTTCTTTAATGGTGTAAATTTTCTATAATTTGTCACATGATTTTCCAATGTCTTATGTCACTGTCATATATTTTATACTTTCTGTTTGCGTTTTCACTTGTAGAATATTGCATTGTGTAGTTAGTGGGCTTGAGGGCCTAGGCAAGATGCAATCGCTTCACAGTGATTCTATTTCTTCATTCGCTAAGGGTGTCAATCCCCCATAATTTGTCACATGGTGCTCTATGTCTTACGTCATTCTCATGCATTTTTATACTTTCTATTCGTGTTATCGCTTGTAGAATGTTACATTGACTGTAGAATGTCATCGCTTGTAGAATGTTACAATGCGGGCCTGGTCCTACTAATACGACGTAAGTATAATTAATTAACCGTTAGCTTCGAGACACACCGCGTGTAATTATCAAGCGTGCTCATAACATTAGGTGCACGCCGACATTACTCGTTTTATCTCGCGCCTGTGAGTACCACGGCCCATAAATTTGCGTCATTTGCCTACCGCCTGTAAGAGGTGCGTTCGACTGTCGCGATTTGCAAGACCGCAGCAGTTTATCTACATGTTCAAGCGATGATTAAACTTCTTTTGCGCCTAACGAGGCATCATTTTGAAGTGAAACTTCCTATGCGACTCCCAAAAATGTTATCACTTAACGCGTTAAACCGTAAGCGTTAAATTTGTTAAGGTTATGAAAGCGCTAACGAGACGCAGTCATTCATGGTTCGGTGTGGTTCGGTGTGGTTCTCCGGTGGCGGCGCAGGTATTCTATGAGGATTTCGCCACGTAAAATAAAATGGTTCGGTGTAGTTCGGTATGGTACGGTGTGGCACGGTGTGACACGGTGTGGCACGGTGTGGTACGGTGTGGTACGGTGTCGTACAGTACAGAACGAGAGTGAAGTTTCACTTCTTCTGCGCGGAGGGACTTCACGCACGCACATTTTTTTTTTCTCCCTAGTGGCACAGCCATCCCTTTGATACAGAGAGCTATATCTGTGTCATTAGAAGTATCACCGAATTCACAGATAAGGACTAGATACTTTTTTCGTTAGTAAAGTGGCCAAGCCGTTCAAACTGTCGTTAGGACTGATTACAACAACTGGGACTGACTTTTATGTGCCCTCCTAAACATGACGTCGTCGCTAAGTTCAAATACCACTAAACGTTCACCCATCTAAGGACGTATCCTAAGGAGTTGCTTAACCGACTGATTGATCAGTGTATAGTGATTACAACTGGCTAAAAGTACCAGCAGTACAAGACTAGCTCAAAAACAGCTTCTAATTATTTAAATAAGAAGTACTACAACGTCGCAATACTTTGTCGTATTCTAGAAATACAATATGAAGTACAGATACTCGCACAAGTATTACGATTCTTAACACATGCCGTTTTAAGCCATGTTCATTGCATATAAGGAATAGATTAGAATGTATTTACTAAGCAATATGGAACACATTAGTATAGGTATGTGAGGAATTACTTCTGTATTCGAAATTAAGTTTGAAATTAATTATATTGTAACCGAATAGACTTCAGTTAGGTCTTTTATAACTGTCCTGTCTATTTAAATGTTTGTTGTACTTATTTAATTGCAGTGTAGAAGAACATAATGTAAGCAACATGTTAAGGCCTCTGCCTCGAATTTTGCGTGCAGCGGGGCGGCGGCGGTGGCGTGGGAGCGGCAGGATAAATCAAATGGACCTTTGAGTATTCCAAAGAAATGGACGGGTTCTCGAAAACAGCGGCGTGGCAGCGGCGCGGGCAGTGACCGCCCGCGCCGGCGCCGCCGCCGCCCCGCTGCCCGCAAAATTCGAGGCAGAGGCCTAACAGCTCACATTTGAGTCAATGTATCCGATGTTAGATATGTTAAATCTCTACTAATGCACGCCAAAAATTGTGACCCATGTAATTTAATTTAATATTTTTTATACCTAGTTCATCATCATCATCATCATCATCAGCCGGAAGACGTCCACTGCTGAACATAGGCCTCCCCCTTAGAACGCCACAATGAACGACAACTGGCCATTTGCATCCACCGGTTACCTGCGACGCGCACAATGTCGTCTGTCCACCTAGTGGGAGGCCTGCCAACACTGCGTCTTCCGGTTCGTGGTCGCCACTCGAGAACCTTTCTTCCCCAACGGTTATCGGTTCTTCGAGCGCTGTGGCCTGCCCAGTGCCACTTCAACTTGCAGATACTGAGAGCTATGTCGGTGACCTTAGTTCTTCGGCGAATCTCCACATTTCGGATTCTGTCGCGCAAAGAAACTCCGAGCATAGCTCTCTCCATGGCTCGTTGTGTGACTCTGAACTTTTCTAAAAGGCCAGCCGTTAGAGACCACGTCTCAGTACCATATGTCATCACTGGTACCATATACCTAGTTAAGGTATGATAATCCTATATTATTTACTTTTATGCAGTATTTTGTGCATTTTATAAATGCGCATGTCGGCTTTTTACTTGATTTTCAACGGCACACGTCACATTTGTTACATTTTACCGACGTGGGACTAACTGCTAGTTCACCAATTGAGTGAAGTGCTCTTCCTCTCTATAACCAAGTCTCTCACACTCAATAAAACATAATTTACTAAACTCATTGCATATTCACACACAATTCCCATCAGTGTTGACGGAAAACATAATTTCAATGGTAATATTACAGGATGAGATTCGTTTTACATATATTTTTGAAAACTTAACTAACGCGAGGAAATGTGAAATGCAAATTGTATTACTTACTGCGCTCTGTGGGGTAGTAACGGTGGGTTCATACTGTGTGCCAATGAAATAGTTGTAGGTAAGTAAATCTCTGGTTCAAACTTTTTATTGCCAGTGGGGGTTTCTGGGTAGGAATAGCACCCACCCATCCCCTCCCATTGGGTATCACCTGTATTGGGAAAACAAGAAGACGGGCAATAGTCCGTCTTCGTCTTGTTTTCCCTAAGTCGCCTAAAAAAGAAGACGGGCAGCAACGTCTTTCTATTGGATAACTACCAGGTGGTAGTCAAGCATGGGAATTATGCCCCCCTCTTCTAAGAGGAAGACCGTTGTTCAGCAGTGGACGGCGTTCAACTGATGATGATTTGTTTGTGGTGGGCTGGAAAAATAACATTAACTGTACACAAATACGTTTTATAATTTTTTTAAGTCAATGTTGATGGGAATTGTGAACTATCTCAAGATAGAAATAACGTTGGTAATGATGTTGTAATTTGTTTACAAGTTCTTTTATAAATTGTCGTATAGAGCAGCTTATCTAAAAAAAATCACTGTTAATTATTTTATTAAATAATTTTGTAATTGACGGGCCTGTTGATCCAGTGGTTAGACACCATGGCCGCCGACGGTCGTGGGTTCGATTCCCACCAAGTGTCTGGGTGCTTTATCTATATAAGTACTTATGTACTAACAAAAAACTATATAAGTAATTAGTATCAGTTGTCTGGTTTCCATAGTACATGCTCTGCCTAGTTTGGGATCAGATGACCGTGTGTGGATTGTCTCAGAGTATTAAAGATTAATTAAAGAATTGTGTTATTTACACATTCTATTACTACCAAAAGGCCCTATGTTTCAGTATCAGTAGATTTTTTTAGATATAGTATATGACTCGTACACAAGCAAGCGAGGTAAGCATCGATATACTATACCAACAAGATTAGCTGTCACGAACAAAATGACATCGAAAATGTGGTCGCGGTTACATATACCTACACAACTATACACGTACACGCAAAACAATAATATGTTCATATAAAAAGATGACTTACATACTATAAAATAAGGTTCAATAATAATTGCAGACAATTGAGCGACAGCCGTCTCCGTAGCTCTTATTTTCTTATTTTCGTGACCACTTTTCGGGTCGTGACAGCAAATCTAGTTGGTATAGTATATCGATTGAGGTAAGAGAAAAAATTGTGACAGCTGTAAAATGGGCTAACGTATTTCTTTAACCACTGAAACAGCGACTCCACATGGACAGTATCATATTTCACTATTCACTTTGCTTGGTTATAAAAATTATCAAATGCGTAACCTTTATGGAAATGTCTTTACCCATATTATTATTCAGCATCCAAAGTTTTCTCTGAAGGAAATATGAATTTAAATGTAACAGTCACAGAGAGCTAGGAGGTGTCCACTAGTTCTGTGACTTGATTAATGAACTCTTGTACTCGTAACTGCTTTTATGTGAACAGGGTTTAAAACAACTGCATTCTCATTTATTATTTTAGGAATAATAAATAAATAAATAAAAAGTTTTCTTTTGATCCCTTACACCTAAATAAAGTATTTATGGTACTTAATTATTGGATGTGTTTGTATTTGTTAGTATTTTCTTATAATATTATGTTAGTAATCTTAGTTAGTATAAGGGCCGCCTGTTGCGGTAAAAGCCTCCTCCAAAAGCTTCCACTGGTCTCTGTTCTTCGCCAGTCTTGACCATGTATGTCCCGCTATTTTTATCACGTCATCGTCCCATCTTTTATATGGTCTTCCACGTCTTCTCTTTTTCTGTATTATTATATTTTAGGAATAATGCGAATAAATATTAACACATTATTCCAAATGCCAGATAGAAAACAGCGATACTGTAAGTGCGCCAAATTTTGATGATGTGGTAGTGCTTTCTTTTCATAATTGTTACATTATCATTCATCATTAGCAGCCGATAGACGTCCACTGCTGAACAAAGCCCTCCCCCTCAGAAGGGAGGGGTTGCCATAATCCCCACGCTTGGCAGGCGGCTTGGGTATCGCAGTAAAGGTGGAAGATAAATCCAAAAAGAAAGACGCTGCTGGCCGTCTTCCTGTTCTCGCTTAGTCGCCTCTTACGACACCCAACGAGAGGAGATGGGGGGATGCAATTCTAACCGGGCGTGGACGTCTTCCGGCTGGTGGTGATGATGATGATGACCCCACGGCAAAGTTGGTTGATTTATATGGTTGTTGCCAAATGATTCCTACAATCGCGGATATCTAGGACGAAAGACTGACGCGATCGGGGAGAGATCAGGTGTAGGACTGACTTTTTACATACCCATCTAACGCATGAGGCATCTTACTTTCCAGACAATGGTCAGCCTGCAGATTAGTAGCTGAAAGACGTCCACCGCTGAACAAAGGCCTTCTCCTTTGAAGGGAGGGGTTGCTATAATCCCCACGCTTGGCAGGCGTCGTAGGGATCGCGCAGTACAGGTAATCCTATAGAAAGACACTGTTACCCGTCTCTCTTATTCGACTCTTAGGACACCCCACGGGCGAGCAGCGTTTTAGCGTAATTGAAGTTATGACCACCTTGTCTTTCGGACCTTATTTTACTCGTATTAGCTACCGTATCACCAAAAATAATTTGTAAATATTAACATAGAGAAAGACAAGCACGTTTAGGCGGAGCATGTTTGCATGTGTTAGCGATTCTACTCGTATGTATCGAGCCCTATACGTTAGGGTTAAATAGAATTTCTTGTCATTTTTTTTTCACAACTAATATGCCTCATTTACCATTTAATTCCAGACAGAAAAATATAAAAAAAAACTTACTTATTTAGATACCTACTAAAACTGGAACAACACTGAAAAGATTAGCAGAGACTCGCAAATTCATCAAGCGTTCCACTTTTTATGATCCTGTAGCATCATAAACATTAGCATTACATTAATTAATTCAGTAGACCTTCCCTATTTTGTGGGTAAGAATCCCACATACCCCGGTCGAGCCCCACAGCTCCCGGGGATCTTTCGCAGATTTCCACCGCGTCAATAAAAAAATATCAGCCTGATGTCAGGTTGTTCAAGCTGCCTTCAGGCTTCGGACTTAGCATAACGACTGCTGTCTAGGTGACAATAATGTATAATAATACTTACTTCTTTTTCATTTACGTTTCCAAACAATGTTCGAAATGTTCATTGCGCGTTCATTAAAAAGTACTCATCGTCACTGGCGTGTTAAAACTGTCACCAGACTGCGGCCGGCGCTTCGTGCCATGCGATATTGCGTACAACGAAATTACATTCGTAATGAGAATATTTTCGTGACAGATATATTAAATTCAAATTCAAAAATATTTATTTCAAATAGGCTTGACGCTAGATGACGCACTTTAGAACGGTAATTTTTTTTAAAAGCTACCACCGGATCACAACGCCGCCTCAACTGAGAAGATCCGGCAAGAAACTCAGTGGGCCCGTAATAATAATAATTTTTCACTTTTTTTTTGTCTTCTTACATTTTGATCAGCATCAGCGAGTGTGTCCTGCCGTACGAAAGATAAAACAAGAGAAAGAAAAAAAGAATACGACGATAATACAACAAACTAAAAGGTCAAAGGGATAGTAGTCGGTCCAGTCCCTCCAAGCAGCACCTGCGTACGAGTTGACTCGAGCAGCAGCCATCACTCCCCTCAACCATATTGGAGGGAAGGGGGTGACCCGCCACACGAAGCCGCCACAAGCGATTTTCGATTAGGTATATAATTTGGTATGTAGAAATAGTGGAATACCTAAAACTACTACTGTCTCTTAGCATCTCATGAAATAGTAGGTATGGGTGAATACTTGAATACAGAATCAGTTTGATTGTAATCAGTAACGGTTAACCATTAATCAAAATGATAGTGACCAATCAAATAAATCATAGAGTGCTTTTTTGGAAAGAAGGTTAAGATTTCCCGCATATGGCAACATCTCCATTGGAAAAAATAGGTATGGCCTTGAGCTTGGGCTGTAGCTTATAAAGGAGTGACTTAACTACAAAATCACCTTGCGCTAGCATTGTTCGCTTGCAACTCGTTCGAGTCACGCGAGGAAAACTGCTGTACTTTAGTTGCAAACTTCCACGAAAAAATTAAAGGAAAGTTTTAAATAAGCGTTAAAACTGTTAACTGTGACTGTGACATTCCAGACTTAATGATTTCTAGACTTTAAAACATACCAGATTTAATCTATATCTATACTTATAATAAAACTGTAACAGGTCCAATTCTGTACATTGAAGATATTTTGAAAATTATGTTTGGAGGGCATTCTATAACCGATACTAAAGCCAAAAATGTATTTTTTTTTATTTTTGTCTGTCCGTCTGTCTGTATCTCGGCTGAGCATCACGCTGAAACTACTGGATGGATCGAAACGAAACTTGGCATGATGACTGTACAAGACCCTACTACGAGTTTTGATAATTGCCGAAAACGATGAAACTGTCTGCTTGAAGGCGCTGCCGCTGATGTGAAAGTATAAGGACAATAAAATATTTAAAAAAAAAAATTGAACCTACTTCAATATCACTGAAAAGTATAAAATAATTTAAATATTATTGAAGTTGGTGTTAGCTTACCGGCTGTGTATATTTGGCACCAACTTCAATAATATTTAAATTATTTTATACTTTTCAGTGATATTGAAGTCGGTTCAATTTTTTTTGAAAAAGATTTTATTTTAAACTTTTTAGTGATATTTTCATATATAAAGATTGAACCATCGAAGACCAAAAATGATTTAGGTAGGTTATGATCACATTATCGTTTACATAGTTTTATCAAATTCATGTTTCTTCAGAAAAAAATATCCGGTCGTAATGAAATTTGCATGGAATCATCATAGTAGTTTACTCTCTCGAATAAAAAAAGAATCATCGAAATCGGTTCATATTTGTCAGAGTAATGTAATGGAGAACATCAGTTTTATGGTTTTTACCAGATAAATTCCTCCACATCGTTCATGTTCCTCCAGGAAGTTCTTATCCGGTTGTGATAAATTTCATACAGATTCATTACAGTGGTTTTTTCTTGCGAATAAAAAAACAATCATCGAAATTGGTAAATATTTGCCAGAGTTATGACCATTTTTGTCCTTAAAAAGCGACATAAAGTAATCTATATAGGCTTTCCTCCAGCTTTCCTGCGCAGACACCATTCTTGTTTTTTCAGGAACTACTTATTACTAAGCAATAATTTTTTTATGGGACCCAATCAATGGATTGAAGAATGGATGGAAGAAAGATTTTTTCAAATCGGTTCATAATTGCCAGAGTTATGCGCGAACATACATAAAAATATATATATATATGTATATACAGACGAATTGAGAACCTCCACCTTTTTTGAAGTATATAGAATATAAGTTTGGTCTTTACCATTCATTATTCAGTTAGCATGTAAGTCCCTCATAACGTGCTCTTATTACAAACCAATATAACTGTGCTCCACTACGTCCCGCCATCAAGGCCTTAATATAAGGCAATGCTGTGCTAAAATTCGAGCACGGAAGCTTCCCATTTCGTTCAGGTTAATTGGAATTGTGACGAGTCATCAATCGTGCAAGGCTTAAAACGTGGCCTATCACGGATTCGCGGAATTATGTAAAAGAGGGTCCGGGTTGGCCGAGTGCCAGCCGCTAGAGCCGACGACGTGCCACAGTTCAACAGGTCACACCACCTTTGGCTGATATATTATTATGCCCTCCTGACGTTATTTTTATTACCTCAAAAAAAAACACTCTATCACTCTAGTCCGTTGTGCAGGGATGGTCTCCTATAGAGTCGAAAAGCAGCAGTGTGTAAACTCTTAGTCCCTTTGTAATGGGAATCGTGTCTGGGAAAATAATAGTCTGTGTCTCGGCATTCTATAGGTAGAAGAGGCAAAAGTGTCCCCTTGGGCTCGGGTAGACGAGTCCAGGGTGATGGTTTAGATAGCCAGCTGAGACCGACCATCTAGTGAACTATGATCACCTCCTTAGTTAGATAAGGTACTGAAATTGGGCTTCATTCGATTTGGATTACAATTTGGCGTGTAGTTTTTACCCGACTACGGAACGGAGGGAGGGTTATGATTTTAACAAGAATGTATGTATGTATGTACGTATGTTCATCTGTTCCCGCATATCTTCTAATCTACTTAACATAATTTGACAAGTAGGGTGTCGTTAGAAGCGTCTTGATTGTCCGCTGGTTATAGGCTATATAATATCACATTATTAGACTGGTATTTTATCCGTAGTCGGGTTTTAGTTTTTAAAACTTATTACATGTGTTTATTTAGTCTCGGAAATTTTTTGTTTGGCCTTATGCAACCTTGCCCATCTTTCAACCACACAATTAGTAGGCTCTCAATAGACAAGAACACAGAACAGAACTTAAACTTTTCTTATACGCAAAAGATTTTTACAATCACCAATAATATTTTGAACATTGTAATAGAAGTACTTAATTGAGTCATAATTGTAACGGAATTATTATTGATGTTTTATAACAATTTATTTTAATATTGTGCCCTCTATTTTTATTTTATTTTATTGGGGAAAACAAACAGTTAAACAATATAATATCAGTACACACTATGCATGCAATGTATATACAAATGTACAACTAACAACATTTTCCGTAGTTGCGTACCCTAACAGGGTAATATATGTACTTACAGGTGTAGTATCCAGATCTGGCCTATATCAATAATAATACACTCCTTTGCAAAAAAAACGGGCACCCTATAGTCATTGGCTTTTCTATGGATAATATTAATATTTTTAGTATTTCATTAGCTTAGATGACTAGAAATTTCTTATTATCAATGAGAATATAGGTTTTAACACTTAAATCCTGGAATCGGTGTTTCAGTTAATGAAAACAGAGAGCCATGTTAAAATTAACATTTTTATGGGTATAGTGAAATTAAGACTAAGAGATTTTGTATGGAATTTTAATAAAAAAAGACATTAAATAATAAACATTAATAATGAGTGTGACCTCCTCTTGCAGCGATTACGGCATGTAATCTTCTTGGCATGCTTTCCACTAGACTTTTGATGGTGTCCTGTGAAATGTGTTCCCACTCAGCCGAGATCACGTTTCAGCTCCCTGATGTTTTGTGGAGGTGGTTAGACAGATCGTACTCGCCTTTTTAGGAGGTCCCAGACGTGCTCAATGGGGTTAAGGTCGGGACTCCGTGCTGGCCAATCCAAACGACGAATACCGACCTCTTGCATATAAGCATCTACAGCCATGTAAATGGCAACTTCACCAATTACAGCCAGTGCGCGTTGTGCATGTTGACAAATGATTTCTGTTATGTACCTTTGCGCATATAATGAGCCATTTTCAATGAATATTATCTCAGTATTACAGCTAGAACTTACGCCCGCCCAAAACATAACGGACCCCCCACCATAAGGTGTGATTTCTTCAAAACACACGTCGGCATACCGGTCTTCGTAACACTCGCCCACGTCGGTCCTCACCATGCAGACAAATTCGAACCTTATCCGAGAAGAGTACGTTACTCCAGTTACGTAGTGTCCAAGATAGGCAATTTCTAGCGAACCCCAATCGAGCAATGCGGTGCTCACGGAGTAACTTAGGGGCCCGCGCTGGTCGTCGACTGCGTATATCAGCTGCTAAAAGCCTCTTCCTCACAGTCCATTGGCTAACTTGCGTTCCTCGCACCTCTTCAAGGTTTCTTTTAAGGTCTATGTAACTGCATTTGCGGTTCCTCAGCGCCTGAGTCACTAAAAAGCGGTCGTCTCGTGGTTGTGTGCAACGTTTTCTCCCAGAACCTTGCCTTCTCTGAACGGAACCTGTCTCTTGGTATCGTGTCCAGGTTCTTTGGACGGTTGAACGACTCACGTTTAACCGCTGTTAGACGTAACACTGACTACACCCCTCTTCCAGCAGCACTATAATTTTACTAGCTCTTATTGCTTTTTCTGCCATTGCAATAGACGCAAAGATATTTAATTTAAGTCACAGAAAGGCAGGATTGGATGCGCCAAACATTAATTATTCTACTAAAAAAAACAAGAAGTTAATTTTAGTTACCTTATAACCTTTTACCCGAAAACCCGCGAAAAGTAAGTAAAAAGTCACAAACTGAAAAAGGGATTATTATTTTTAAAAACAAAGGTTTCGAATTTGGAATGAACTTTTTTTCATACGCAGACTGTTTATTATGTGCCAGTAACATAGTTTGGCTATTAAAACCTCCTTAGAACTAAATTATTACCAATAATGTAGAAAAATCAAAACCACCCGTTTTTTTTTTGCAAAGGACTGTATATATTATACAATAAGAAATAATAAAGGACCAAAGCACACCCCCCTTAGTAGGGAGAGGTTGCCATAATCCCCACGCTTGGTAGGCGGCTTGGGGATCGCAGTATAGATGGAAGATAAATCCAAAAGAAAGACGCTGCTGCCCGTCTTCCCGCTCTCGCTTACTCGCCTATTACGACACCCAAGGAGGAGATGGAAATTTAGTTTATTATTTCGGAATTTGCTAAGTAGAACTTTATAATAATCCATTATTATTGTAATGGTCATTATGAATATTATAGCGCAATTCAAAGCCTACAACGGGTTTTTACAATTTATTTTTAGTAGATATTAAACAATTAAAAACTCATTAGAATAATAATGACATAACGCAGCCCTTGCCTTATTTTCCTTATTACCTTCGTAAAAAAATAAAAGAAGAGGTTATTTCGAGGAAGGATTTAGCGTAAGCCTGCTTCGCGAAATTCTTGAATATTTTTAGTCTCGCTATAAAAATTCTGTGATGTATTAGTAGTTTAAGTTAGTGGTACCTAGTCATTTAAACTGCCCTTAAAAATAATATAGGATTTAAAATATAAAGTAATTTATAAGCAGTAGGTAGGTATATTTTTTTTAGAATTTTCTGCATTTCAAACCTAAAAATTACCATGAATTTTTTGCCATAAATTATTTTGAACTTTTATACATAGGGTAAAAGCGGGATGGCTGCCACACTTTTTGAAACTACTTTATATCTCAGAAAAAAAATCTAAGTTCTTTATTTGTAAGGGTAGGTACTTTGGTTTATTATCTTCAAGTTAATGAAAGGAAAAACCATCATTTTTGATATTTCCAGAGTATTAGCGATTTTTGCAGACCTCTAAATTTTGGGGCATCTATCCCACCATTACGTTTAAGATAGATTCTCCGCTGAGAAAGAGGACATTTATCACGCAAAAACTTTGATTTCAACTTGCCTTTCTATCGAATCGAACAGATACATGCAACACGGTCAACTTAGTGGTAGTTGTAGAGTCTCACGAAAGATAAAGAAAATTACATGTGATTATCCGCCAAACTAGAGAAATTACAATCGAGGCAGCTATACTCCAGAGGCAACTATCCTGGTTTTACCCTACACCACCTATTCTAATACCTAGCTTATTATATACCTTTTCTTATAACATTTATTTATATTTCAACTTACCTTTAATTTGATACAAATAACGAGGTTATTGCTAAAATAAATAATGTAGCAGTCAACTTGTTTGGTTTGATATGTACAAAAAATTCTATGTTACTACAAGATAGGTACAAGACAAAGATGAAACTGTTATAAAGCACAGACTATTAGGATGCCACTTATCAAGTCAGTTCAAAATTTGTCAAGAAGTTTAGGCTGCAATCTGTGTCAAAGAAATAGAATAATTAAATAATAATGTTTTTTTACATACATTAATTTCAACAACGTAACCCTCATTTCAAGGCAGTCAGGTAAAAAAAGTATTTAAGAACTGATTTACAAAGTTTTAAGTGAACTCAATACAATTACCATCCTAAAAGTGTCGACCGTGGGCCGTGGTAATTTTTTTCCTGAATAAGAAATTACCCTTGTCTTTAACTTTTAGGACCTTAATAACTAAGTTTAGCTTCGTCAATTTACTTTCAAATGAGAAAAAAAGCATTCAGTACTTTAATTTAGAAGACTTGGAAAGAGCTGTGACAGATAAAGTCGAATGCTCACCTTGGAAATATCATCAGCTCCTAAAACTCATATAATTTTCCTTTTATTTTGCCCTACTTAGCTTTTATATCATGGCAACCTACTGGCTACTGAGTCTAGTAGTGCCGATATGATATCCGCTTTTTTTAAGGTTAATGTTCCTACTAGTCAAAAGATCAAAGATTGGCCAAAAATATCTTGAGGAAACCTCAAAAATTATTTGAAATACCTATGTATCTGATCCGCTAATGTGCACTCAGGTCGTTATTATTATTCTTTATTATGTACACAAAAAAAGTAAAATAAATACGTGCCACGTCATTATTATGAGATGTCAACTGTCAAGTTTGACGTGACGCCATGACATTAGTTCGAGTCATTGGTTGACAATGACATATTCGATTGGACAAATGGGATGATTGAAAAAGTAGAATGGTTATGTTTGATGATGATTGTAAATTATAATGGATAGTGTGAAGGCGTCTGCGTTATCCTTCACTTATTTTCTAATAAAAATGCGTTTTGTATTTTAATTGCGTTGATGCGCTTATATTCTTGAATTATATACAAAAACTGATGTTGCGTGCGTGACTCGATATAAAGCGAAAGTTGAAGTGTAAAAGTGACGTATTTGATTTTGAAGTATATGAACGTTGACAGCCAAAACATGACAGATTATTATCCTTCAGACAGCAGTAGCGCCACTGTCTCTTGCCCGTTCGGAAACGTATAAATTAGTGCGCAAACATGCCCGCGGCCTTGGAAGCACCAGCTTCCAATGAAATCATCTCAAATCAGATCTTTCAGACGAGTGAAATCTTGAGAAATGCGCTTAGTTTAGCATCTGAAGTCGATGTTGACTTTGATGATTCCGTCGTCTCGTCCTGATATAGTGGCTATGATGGGCCTAAACTCCATCGTAGATGATGAGAGTTATCATTCCGTGGGTGAAAGCAAGAATATTTGGCTGTAGAAAGTGTTTGTCTTCGTAACTGCATACTTGTTAACCCATCTTGTATAAACATTCTAATAGATCTGCTTGCTCTGTACTGATGTATCTTCAGTGTGGGCACCTCCATAAATTTAGTACTTGTATGCGCTGTCAGTGGTCGGCCAACCAGATAGTGAACAGGACTCAAAGGCTGGTAATTTTGCGGTTCTGTGGACAGAGGACTAAATGGACGGGACTTAAGGATACCAACATTTGCACTAATGCTGTGACGTTTAACACTAGATGTGCGTTTCCCATTGATCCAAGTAAATAGTGTTTGCGTGAAGTTACTCCCACTTCCCAAAGACTATCAAAATGGGGTACATTCAATTGCGAAATTAAGTTAACTAAATTGATATTTTGATCTGTTGTGTATTCAGTTAGAACTTTGTGAACTAATATTATGTGTGACCCACAAAGTATCTACAAGGTAGTGTCTGAAAAGATCTCAGCAGGTTTTCCACGACGAGCGAGAAATCTTTTCAATGTCAATAAATTGGCGAGGGTGGTGGTAGGTCACTAACAGATCTAGATGTACAAATTGACTGAAGTAGCAAAGCTAAAAAATATAATGTTATAAAGTCCTGTGCCTGTGCCCTTGCGGTTCAAATAAACATTGGCTCTGCGTGATCTATGCTACATTGCATGAATGGAAAGATGAGTGATATTTTCTTGAGATAAATTTCCCAAGCTAAGGTTTAGCGTTTTACTTTTGCTACCGCTGCAGTCATAGGCTAAAATGATTTCCTAACTTTGCAGGAAGCGCCTGCGGCATATATTGTAGCAACTGGTTAATGATGCGTGGCAAATAAAATTAAATAAGACTGAAAATCAATGCGTTGAAGAAATCACCATTGGATGTATTTCTTTTTTTATTTTTACTTAAATGCGAAATGAGGTGAACTTTCTAAATGTATGCGTAATATTTTACCAATGTCGATAAATTAAAATTTGGAAGGTTCTGTTTATTTTGCTTTATTTATTATTAGATATTAAAATATATTCAATGTAAAATATTTTAATTGTTAACATTACCTTTTATAGTAATTTGTGTCGTGTTCTTAAATTGCGAATTAATAAAATCTTTTTTAAAAAAAAATTGAACCGACTTCAATATCACTGAAAAGTATAAAATAATTTAAATATTATTGAAGTTGGTGTTAGCGTACCTGCTGTGTATATTTGGCACCAACTTCAATAATATTTAAATTATTTTATACTTTTCAGTGATATTGAAGTCGGTTCAATTTTTTTTTAAAAAAGATTTTATTTTAACCTTTTTAGTGATATTTTCATATATAAAGATTGAACCATCGAAAACCGAAAAATTATCTAGGTAGGTTATGATCACATTATCGTCTACATAGTTTTACATAATTCATGTTTCTTCAGAAAATAATATCCGGTCGTAATGAAATTTGCATGGAAACATCATAGTAGTTTACTCTCTCGAATAAAAAAAGAATCATCGAAATCGGTTCATAATTGTCAGAGCAATGTAATGGAGAACATCAGTTTTATGGTTTTTACCAGATAAATTCCTCCACATCGTTCATGGTCCTCCAGGAAGTTCTTATCCGGTTGTAATAAAATTCATACAGATTCAATACAGTGGTTTCTTCTTTCGAATAAAAAAAGAATCATTGAAATTGGTAAATATTTGCCAGAGTTATGACCATTTTTGTCCGACCGAGCGAGTCCGAGCGACTAAAACGTCATCTATATAGGCTTTCTTGCAACTCTCAGTGCGCAGTCACCATTCTTGTTTTTTTAGGAACTACTTATTACTAAGCAATAATTTTTTTATGGGACCCAATCAATGGGTTGAAGAATGGATGGAAGAAAGATTTTTTCAAATCGGTTAATAATTGCCAGAGTTATGCGCGAACATACATAAAAAAAAAAAAAAAAAAAAAAATATATACAGACGAATTGAGAACCTCCTCCTTTTTTGAAGTCGGTTAAAAATAATTGTTTTTGAAGTAAAACCACCCAATGCCTAAAGTTTTGCACTAACATTTTCGCCTAATGTTAATATTTCGACGATGTATTCGTGACGAAGGCTCCGGCAGATGGGTGTCGCTTGTTTTTGAAATATTACTATGATTATTGTTATTGACTGAATCTTTATTGACTGGACCTGAAACAATCCAGCCAAAATGTGTATCCTGCAACACGGGTCCGTTAGGTAATCTAATTCTTTTGCTTTTCAGTAAACTCCAGAATTTATCTGTACCTATCAATAGATCAGGTTTATGTGAGTTAAAGTAGAAGGGGTTGGCAAGCTGAATCTCATCGGGTATAGTTATAGCCCGTGCGCATTGTTTAGAAACAGCTGGCAGTGATGACGTAATGCTCGGTAAAACGAAACATTTTAAGCGCGTTGAGTAGTCGGGGTTGGTGCGTGATTTTACCTCAACTTCACACATTTCTGTAGATTGTGTAATTGAGTTTCCAACGCCTCGAACTTCTGCAGTGGACTGTATTTTTGGTGTATTAAGTAAATCGCATAATGATCTGGAAATAAAGCATCGCTCGCTTCCGTTATCAAGAAGGGCGTGCGCTAAATGATATTTGCCATCAATATCGGCTACCTCAACTAGCGCGGTTGACAGTAGAACCGGTTGCAAGTTAGATAATTGTGCGCTTTGTATATTATCTATGTGTGCATTATTTACGTGAATGATTTGCTCATTTGTCGTGTTATGGTCCGAACATTGTGAGTGTGACGCGGAGGGGTGACCTGAGAAATGCATTCCAGTAGCTAGGTTGCACTCGTCAGTCACCTGTGATAGATGGCACGTCCCACCCGTACTCGCATTATGGATTAGCGTGTTGTGTTTTTTATTGCATAATCGGCACGGTCCGAACCTACAGTTAAGGCCTTAATAACTCTGAACGACCTCGAGCATTCGAGCCCGCGGAACCCCGCTGCCGACGTCAACGCCATCTAGCAATTTCACTCGGTACTGCTTACACAAAGTCTAAATTTGTCCGAAGAATATGAAAATGCAGAGAGAACAATCATTTTAAGTAGGATATTGCCTATTATTGTAACGCATCACTGAGTCTTATCATGTACACACGATTTAAAGCGTTTTTAATTCCAATGGACGGTTTGCTGCTGGAGCTTACAGTAGGCTATCATGCAAGTGTCTGTGCTTGATGTGTTTTTTTTTATATGCACAGTTTAAGTAATTTAAATTGTGTAATATTCAACCTAGTGGTAGTATGTCTTTATTCAACCTAGTGATGAGAATAGCAAGATGTTCGCCTGATGGTAAGCGAAACGTCTGCCTATAAACAACTGTTATTCTCTTGAGCCAATTAATTTCACCAGCTACAGTGCCATTCACACCGGAACAAGGCAATCTTTACACTATATGACTTTTGACACTGCGATTGTACATTTCTACCGGATGGTCTCTTGCACAAGGGACCTACTATCCTACTAACAACATAGTTTTACGGAGTAATTAGTAGTATTAGTAAAATAAAGTATAGTAGGTAAAAAATATGTTCAATTTGTCATTTTGTAGTGTGTGTATTTGGGAGCGTTTAGTATGAGTGAGCTGAGCATGAACCTATGTCTAAAGAACGTTTGAGAATACATGATATGCAATGCAATGCAATTCCGATTGTTTGTTATAGATATTTATGATTCATACAGATCGGATAAAATAATTTGGAGGAACATAAACGATATGGAACAATTTAACTGGTGAAAACCATAAAATCGACATCTTCCGTTATACCTACTCTAACGAATATGAACCGATTTCAATGAGTTTCTTTATTTGTGAGACTAATCTACTGCAATGGTATCATACCAAGTTCATCACGACGATTTATGAATGAAAAAAATACTAATAAATTATTTAAAAAAATTAACCCGACCGATTGTAACCGATGGATGCAAATAGCCAATTGTCGTTCATTGTGGCGTTCTAAGGGGGAGGCCTATGTTCAGCAGTGGACGTCTTCCGGCTGATGATGATGATGAACCCGACCAGTATACAGGTCACTAAAAAATATAAAATTATTTGGTGCTAAATTTATACAGTAGGTATGTACGCTCGCGTTCACGAACGGTGTACCACCTTTAGGACGAGAATCGCTTGCACGAGCCGGCCCAAAATACGTGCGGACGAGATAATCACACATAATGTTTGTCAAACGATTTTGATTGAATACTCCGTCCGCGATTGTACGTACAACTAACACCAACTTTAATCATATTTAAAATACTTTATACTTTTTAGTGTGCTGTCTATTGAAGTGCTGTTTTTTAATTGTTTTTTTAATGTTCTATTCAAAGGCTAATTGAAACCCCCGACCAAAACGAGGGGAGTTATAACTTTGACACCTATGTCTGACTGGAAGTGTCTGTCTCTCTGTATGGCTGGCTGTGGCATCGTAGAGCTCCAGCCAGTGGATGGATTTGAATGCGGTTTTTTTAAAGCTAGTTTAAGCGAGATGGTTCTTAACTATGTTACATGAAAATCGGTCCAGCTGTTAGAAGACCATCAGCTCTTTTCCGAGTCGAGGTAGGGATATTTCGTATATAGACATCTTTCATTATTTCTATAAGTCCAAAAGATCTGAAATTTAGTACATATATAAATCCGATAATAGTAAATAAAATGGTAACCTTCACCAGGGTCTGATGATGATCAGCAAGAAGGTGGAAATAGGATCTAGGCCCCAATAAACGAAGACTCATTCAGTTTGGGCTCGTGGGATAGTTCTCAACGAGTAGTTGCTAGATGAATGGAATTCAGGGTCTGATGATGGAGCAGGAAGGTGGTCACAGGATCTCTGCACCAATAAACGTAGACCTACTGTGTTTAGGCTCGTTGGGCTGGTCTCGATGAGTAGTTGCTAGAAAATGATGATCAGGGTCTGATGATGGACCGGGAAGATGGCCAAAGGATCTCTGCACAAATAAACGTAGACCCACCGAATTTGGGCTCGTCAGATATGTCTCGACGAGTAGTTGCTAGAAAAACGGTGATCATTGTCTGATGATGGAGCAGGTTGGTGATCACGGAATCTCTGTATCAATAACCGCATTTGGGCTCGTTGCGTACGTCTCTACGAGTAGCTGCTAGAAAAATGGTGATCAGGGTCTGACGATGGAGCAAGAATGTGGTCACGGTATCTCTGCACGAATAAACGTAGACCCACCGAATTGGGGTTCCTTGGGTAGGTATCACGAGTAGTTGCTAGAAAATGGTGATCTTTAGATGGGGTCTGATGATAGAGCAGGAAGGTGGTCAAAGGATGAGGTGACGGGCCCGTTGGTCTAGTGGTTAGACTCCCTGGCAGCTACTCGATGAGTTGTGGGTTCGATTCCCCCACGAAGTGTCTGGGTGTTATTTATCTATTTAAGTATGTATTTACAAAAAAAAAATATTAATATCTGTTGTCTGGTTTCCATAGTACACGCTCTGCCTAGTTTGGTATCGGATAACTCTGTGTGGATTGTCCCAAGATATTATTGATATTATTATAAAGGATCTCTGCACCAAAAAACGTATACCTACCGAGTTTGGGCTCGTTAGTTATGTCTCGACGAGTAGTTGCTAGAAAAATGGTGACGAGGGTCTGATGATGAAGCAGGAAGGTAGTCACGGGATCTCTGCACCAATAAACGCAGACGCATTGGATAGGTTGCTATGAGTAGTAGGTAGAAAAATAATGATAAGAGTCTGGGGATGGGAGCAAGCAGGACGGTAAGTACTCTAATGACACACTTTATACACATGCAACTCCGTTCTAAAAACATTTCATTTTTTTATACACAAAAAAATGGGCTGCTGAGGGGCAAGACCGAAAAAAGTGTAACACTATAACAATGTAAAACGACACCAAAACTGTTAGTTATTTAAAAAGCTGCCTAATGTTTATACAGATTCAAACGGACTTGAACTGTATGTCAACGTATTAAAGTCTCAATTTTCTTATAAATATAGACATGACTGGTTTGATTATTGCATTACAGCTCTCGACTTGCTCTGCTAATATTTGTTTCTGGCGACGGTACTATATTATGTAACATTGGCTCAGTGGTATATGAGCTTAACTAAGGTAATAACGTGATGTTAGACGTGGGTATAAATCCTAGCAATTCATTTGCTTTAATGTCTTTTTTATCATCCAGCAGCCGAAACGTCCACTGCTGAACATAGGCCTCTACCTTAGAAGGGAGGGGTTGCCATTATCATCACGCTTGGCAGGCGGCTTGGGGATCACAGTATAGGTGGCAGGTAATCCAATAAAAAGACTGCTGCCACTAGTTCTAGTTTTCTTCTAGTTTTTCCTTAGTCGCCTTTTACGGACACCCAACGAGAGGAGATGGGTAGGTGCTATTCTTACCCGGACACCCCACGGGGGTCTTTTTTATATTTTACTATTCTCATTATTTATTTCATAAATTGTTACAAAAGGAACATTTTAAGCATCTTTATTTTAGTAGGCCACTATGTCATCTAGTAGTCCGCGATCTAATCCAGCAGGCCACGATACATTCATCGGGAGGGTGGGACCCAGTTGTACGCATGCCCTATGGAGTTATTTGAATGAATTGAGTGCCATAATATTATAGACTGGAATAGAATTTTATTCCACACAGATTACATACTATTTCGTACAACAAATTTAACTATAGTATAGAAAGCACGTCGTCTGTGTGAAACAGAGCTCTCTCTGTCTGTATTATATGTTTTGTAATGTAGTTTGGCGGTATAAAATTGTATTTCATGAGTTTAGATAAAGTAGTGTTTGAAACTGCACATAATTAAGCATTAAAACACTCGTGTTTTAATAACTCCTATTGTGCAGCAGTTTCTAATACTTACTATTAACCAATAATAATAAATAATCATGTCTGATTATTATACATGCAAGTATGTATCATCAAGCAGAGAATAAAAGAAGTCGGTTAATAATCACAAATTGACTTTTTTCATAGACTTTGGAAGTTGTATATCGCAGATATCTTCAAATTATAAAAATGTCAAATTATTCAAAAATGGTTGATATTTGCAAATGATCTCTCCTACAAACCCTTAACGGATTGCTGTAATATTTACCAGTAACCCTGTATATACAGAATTCTAGATAATATGAATAGAACATTAAATATAGAACACAAAAATATTATGAACAAAAGATATATTATATACTAGCTGACTCGCGCAGCGCCTCCCGAGCTCTTTTACGTTAGCTAATTTTTAATAGCATACATTTGCGTTGAATACATAACCTCCTTTTTTACTTGCCCTCCGAAGCACGGAGATGCTTACTTCAAGTGGAATTAAACGGTCACCCATCTATGTATTGATCTTGCCTAACATTACTTAACCTGATCGATTGCCAAACATTGATAACGACTGTCAATGACGGGCTTCTCATTTTTTTATAGTATTAGATACATTTGTGTTGAATACATAAGCTACTTTTTTAAAGTCGGTTAAAAACTGGGACCCACTTTTTATTGCCTTCCGAAGCACTGAGACGCTTACTTCAAATGGCATTAAACGGTCACCCATCTATGTAATGACCTTGCCTAACGTTGCTTAACCTTATCGATTGCCACACATTGATAACAACTGTCTATGAGTGGCTCCTTATTTTTAATAGTATTAGATACATTCGCGTCGAATACATAACCTTCTTTTTTATAGTCGGTTAAAACCTGGTACCCACTTTTTACTTGCCCTCCGAAGCACTGAGACGCTTACTTCAAAAGGCATTAAACGGTCACCCATCTATATTATGACCTTGCCTAACGTTGCTTAACCTGAACGATTGCCAAACATTGATAACAACTGTCTATGACGGGCTTCTCATTTTTTTATAGTAATAATAATATCCTGGGATAATTCACACACGGTCATCTGATCCCAAACTAGGCAGAGCCTGTATTATGGAAACCAGACAACTGATACTAATACCTACATATATACTTTTTTTTTGTAAATACATACTTATATAGATATAACACCCAGACACTTGGTGGGAATCGAACCCACGACCTGTTGGGTAGCAGACAAGGTCACTAACCACTAGACCAACGGGCCCGTCAAAATCAAAAATAAAAGTCAGTATTAAATACATTTGTGTTAAATACATAACCTCCTTTTTTAAAGTCGGTTAATAACTGAGACTCACTTTTTACTTGCCCTCCAAATCACGGAGACGCTTAATTCAAATGGCATTAAACGGTCACCCATCTATGGAATGACCTTGCCTAACGTTGCTTAACCTGATCGATTGCCACATATTGGATAATAACTGTCTATGAGTTTCTCTTTATTATTAATAGTACCTATTAAATACATTCGCGTCGAATACATAACCTCCTTTTTTAATTTTAAAGTCGGTTAAAAACTGGGACCCTCTCCCAAGGGAACCGAATTACGGTATTTAAGACCGTTCCGAATTCACAAACCGACGTCACCCACCGGCGGCCCCAATGCATTGGCATAGTTTTCTTAGTCTTTGCGTACTTAAAAAGTTAATTTATTTCCAAAAAAATATTTACCGTTACTATTGTATAGATATTAACTAAACTAAGTACTTCTATTAATTTCAATATTTATAAATGCGCATAAACTCTTTAAAAAATTAAACGAGTTAAACAATATTGCTCCAACACCGACGTGCAGTCCTCCCTCGACAACGCCGCGAAGCGGACTGAATCAGAGCTCGGAGCAGGCATACTTGCGCAGATGTATTAAATTTTGGGAAAAATAGATATTTCTCTAGTAAAATACGGAATAAAAATAAATCTTTCAAGTAAAGACATTCGTATTTTCAAGACCTTTTTTCCTGTGTAAACGCCAACACCATAGCTTGAGCGGTTTTAGAGAACATTTGCAAATTATGACATAAATAGGTCCTCTTTAGATATTTTTTTCCTAAAAAGTGGTTATCAAAAAAAAAATTTTATTCAAGTAAACGTATTTATCGAAACTTTAACTAACGTTTTATATTTTTTCTATACAGATTAAATCAACAGTTTTTGTGAACATTTAACTTAAAATAACAAGAATTCAGGCATTTCACCGTTATTAGCGCCTTAACTGCAGTATGTCCCGATCGTAAACAATTGATGCATAAATTATTGTTTTTTAGGAACGACAGTTTAGAATCTAAATTAAAATCTAGGAATTCCTGGCATGAATATATCGGGTGATTAGCATTACATACCAGGCAGCGCTTAATACGACTGTCGCGGGTTTGTAGCTCAGTGGTGGAAACATTGCAGTGTATTTTTGAGTTATTGTGCGAGTAACTAGATTTGTTTGTATACTGTTTATTGTGAGACACTAACAATGTTTCCAACATATCAGCCCTAGCCCTGAGGAAATTAAGCAAGTCGTCAATTTTTAAAGGTGTTTTCGAGTTTTCCAAATCGCCGGTAGAAGCGTATAACGTGCTTTTATGTTGTTCCCACTCACGTTCGGTAGTTTGGTCTAACCTAGACACAACAATATAAATCACCAGTGTATCCCAGGAGTCAGTAGGCTCACCGAGAATGTTTAATGCGCGTAAATTCTTTAAAACAGTGTCGATAAGCTTACGAATGAGTTCAGGTGATTCTTTATTAAGCACTTGCAAGTTAAATAACGACTTGACGTGATTGTGAATCAATAATCTGTTATTGTTATACCTATTGAGTAGTAGTTCCCATGCGACATCATAATTACTACTTGAGAATTCTAGGCTGTCAATAACTAGTGCTGCACTTCCCTTTAGTGATGATTTCAAGTAGTGGAATTTCTGTATGTTGCTTATTCTGTTAGAATTGTGTACTAATGATAAAAAGGTATCGCGGAATTCGAGCCAGTGTTCATATGAACCCTCAAAGGTAGGCAGTGAAATTACAGGCAGTTGGACCGAATTATGAATGCTGTTTTCATGTTTTTGAGAATTATTATTATGTGGCGTGGCATATTTCTTGAAGAGACATTCAGCTTGAGCTAGTATACCATAATAACTGTTCTCGAATGATTCTCTTTGCGTGAGTTGTTCATCTAGATCTGCGTCAGGTACAACCTCCTCCAATTGAATCTGAATATTATTAAATTCGGTATAGAAATTTGTGACACCTTGCATACGCAACTTAAGATCTACAAGTTGTTGATCTTGTAAATCCTTTTGAGCACACAATGAACTTAAAAAGTTTGCGAATTTAGTGAATCTGCCTTTGACTATACCGCGTTTTTTGATAAGATTACGAACAATTTCATCGTCACTGGCTGTATAAGGAGATTTATCACCAGCACTGCCGGACAAGCCCATTTTGGTAGTCATTGTAAAGGTTGGAGTACTCACGTTTGACACACCAGCACGAAGATACAGGTGCTAGCGGCGGCAATCTGTACAGCTGATAGCAGTATCGAACGGGTAACCCACAATATATGCGTTGACTTACTGAAAATGTTTTAAGAAACACAGCATTAACACAAACGAAGTAGAATGGTCTGGGAATAGGATGGGTGGATGGCCGTACCTTCTTGCGCTTTATCATCAAAAATACGCCGTTCACCGTCCAAATCCAGGCCTTGCGTATATCTGCTTCGGCTAATGGGTTCCAATTATAGTTTTAATGCACTTTTTCAACATATATTGACGTCGTCCTTTGCGAAAATCAGTCCAACGCTTTCTAGTATTTAAATTTGTAACGCTTCTTCTCCATAGGTCGTTGCTTCTTGAATTTGGCGTAGAAGGTCCAAAATGTGAAGGCGTCTGCGTTATCCTTCACTTATTTTCTAATAAAAATGCGTTTTGTATTTTAATTGCGTTGATGCGCTTATATTCTTGAATTATATACAAAAATTGATCTTGCGTGCGTGACTCGATATAAAGCGAAAGTTGAAGTGTAAAAGTGACGTATTTGATTTTGAAGTATATGAACGTTGACAGCCAAAACATGACAGATTATTATCCTTCAGACAGCAGTAGCGCCACTGTCTCTTGCCCGTTCGGAAACGTATAAATTAGTGCGCAAACAGATAGTCTATCGTGATATTTCCTAGTGAATCAGTGAGGTGTAGCATTGAGTCCAGCGTGAGGATCCGGACGAGAGTCTACGTTCAGCTATTCGGGGAACGATCAGTGGATATTGAGAGCTAAGTATTTTGTAGTGTGAACACAGTATAGTCTACAGAGTAGTTCGTGCTGTGAGTCGTATATAGCTTGGGATCTCGTGAGAGTCAGCGTGGTGATCTCGTAGAGAGTAGTTTGTATTGCGAGTAGTCTAGTTTGTGATCATGCGACAGTCAGAGTGATGATCCCGTAGAGAGTATTGCGAGTAGTAGTTTGGGATCTTGAGATAGTTGGTGCGGTGATCTCAAAGGGAGTGATTTGTGCTGAGTAATCTAGTTTGGGATGGCGTGGCATGGTCGGTGGTCTAGTACATGGTCGCTTGTATTGCATGAGGTCGAACATCACTGTGTGTGTGAAGGGTCATGTCATCATACGAGATGATGACATGTTAAGGTGCCAGGTCGTCCAGTCCACGCTGTCTTATGAGATGACAACTACTCGAAGGGACGTCTTAGCCAGTGATGGTTTGCAGGAGGTCGAACATCACTGTGTGTGCGGAGGGTCATGTCATCATACGAGATGATGACATGAT
This sequence comes from Furcula furcula, assembly GCA_911728495.1. Lineage (NCBI taxonomy): Eukaryota > Metazoa > Arthropoda > Insecta > Lepidoptera > Notodontidae > Furcula > Furcula furcula. Next base: position 22,654,066 of record OU452248.1, read on the forward strand.
GAGGTGCCAGGTTGTCCGGTCCACGCTGTCATATGAGATGACAAACAGCTGGTCGAAGGGACGCCTTAGCCAGTGGTCGATTGCATGAGGTCGAACATCACTGTGTGTGTGTGGAGGGTTATGTCATCATACGAGATGATGATATAACAAGATATCAGGTTATCAAGTCAAAGCTGTCATATAAGATGACTGGTCGAAGGGAAGCCTTAGTTTGTGTTGGATTATTTGTTAAGTGTGTGTGTGTGTTATGGTCCTTATGTGAGGTTCGCTGGGCAAGACGGTTACAGTGGCCTCCTTGAGGGACCAGCTGGGCAAGATTGTTACACCAGTGTGTGTCTGTTTGTGTGTGTGTTGTGGTCCTTAAGTGAGGTTCGCTGGGCAAGACGGTTACAGTGGCCTCCTCGAGGGACCAGCTGGGCAAGATTGTTACAGTAGTGTGTGTCTATGTGTGTGTGTGTGTTGTGGTCTTTATGTGAGGTTCGCTGGGTAAGACGGTTACAGTGATTGTTACAGTTGGCAAATATGGAAACAAGGATCCGTAAGACATAGAAGAGAGTCTATGGTGAAGATCGGTGTTGGTGAGCTAACGTACTGCAGCTGTTGGTTTAGATTGTGATAGTTTCCTGTGAGATTTCATGTTGAGTAGTCGTGCGATGGGTTGTCCTCTTTGGCTCGTGTAGTCCATTTATCTAGTGGTTGCAATCTACATTCTGGTGGGTTTGGTACTAGGTTGATAGAAGGTCGAGATAGGAAGCGGTCGGTCAGGGGTGGCTGTAAGGGGCAGGTGGAGGCCACTCTAGGTAGGTAGGTAGGGCTTCAGTGCCAACTCGAGACTTTATGCCGGTAGTTTCCTCGTGTGTTATTCTATTCATGGGTGAGATTGTGTTTCTGTATTCTGACGATTATGTAAAGTTTAAAAAAAAGAATATTACGCGTGTTTCCGACATACAATAGAAATTTTAATATAATTGGACTGGAAGACCAAAATAGAAATAAAAACGTTATCCTTCGATATACGAAGCTGAACCAAATTCCAAACAAGAAGATCCAACATAAGTTTAGTTCTCGTGTTGAAATAAAATTAAACTAAACGTAAATAAAACAAAAATTAAGCAGGATCAACCTCAGATCAACAATACTTAGGCGATATTGTATGACATCGTCGTTAATACATTATGTATTAAACAACTTTGTGGCTAGGCTCCGGCACTTATATCAACATAATATATCACTGTCATTACGATCAGCACACATCATACCACTGCTGGAAATAGGGCTCCCCATAGCAAGTCACTGATCCGATGACTGAGAATGCCGTCGCTCCACCAAGTCACAAGGCCTCATACGCTACGTCACCCGATTATCTCCACTCCAGAACCAGTGTACCTCCATCATGATCGGTTCTTGCAAAAATAACCCACCCACTGCCACTTCACTCGACTAATCCGCTGCACTATGTCGGCCACTTTAGTTTTCTAGCGAATTACTTCATTTCGTATACGATCCCATAGAGGAACACCGAGTATATCTAAATTATTATGGCGTGCATCAATCAAGCCTGTCATACCCCAGGGAAGGTTTTGAGCTTTTGTTTTGTTAGGTAACGGGAATACAGGCGTGGTTGTAGGTAATTCCGTCACGTTTTCGTCTATTATTATTCTTATAAAAAGTTTCTTCTTCAATATTTTGTAGGTTTTAGTGCTTTCTTCGGATTCGCTCGACGTTCGGGGTGTGTGCCCTAGGAAGTCCATTGAGTACGGCGGCGGCGATGCCGAGGAGAATGGCGGCGGGTTTGCGACCCACGTCACCGCGAGCACCGTGTATGGTTCGAGTTCGAAGGTAAGGCACTGAAGCAGATCCTACCGGAGAGCGCGGGTGTCCTCATTTACCGATGTTACAGCCGTGGGGGTTTTAGTGGGTAAGAATCCCACATACCCTGATTGAGCCCCACAGCTACCAAGGACATTTTGAAGGTTTCCCCCGCGAAAAAAAATATGCTCTCTTAGTTAGTTACTGCTTGATGCTTTACTGGCATCTAAGAGATGGTTCGTCCATATAGCTGCCGGAATAGCCTTTAACTACTCTACTTCCTTTTTATTGTGTTGCTAAAATATTATCTTGATTTTTTTCCATCGCTACTTATCATCAGATGGAGTCACAGTCAAAATATAGCCTACATTAAGTAAAAAATAACAATCGGATACTCAAGTGCGGTATGGATTTGAATAAAACATTTTAAGACTTGATTGATTAACACCATGCGGAAACAGAGATATGCGGCGACACCAAGCCGGCTTTGATCGGCTGCTAATCCAATCTTTTTACCATAATTATATACAGCACTCAGTGATATTAGAAGTATCGATTATAGTAGTAATATATTTTACGAACGCACTCATAAATGATAATAGGCACTCAGCTACATAATAATAAATAATAATAATATCTTAGGACAATCCACACACGGTCATCTGATCCCAAACTAGGCAGAGACTGTACTATGGAAACCAGACAACTGATACTAATACTTATATATTTTTTTTTTGTAAATACATACTTAAATAGATAAATAACACCCAGACACTTGGTGGGAATCGAACCCACGACCCATCGGTTAGCGGACAGAGTGGCGTGCACAGAGGGTAGGCAAAAAAATGTTTTCGGCTTATTTAACCTATTTTAAGTATCTTAGTATACCATGTCAAATATCCATAAGCAAGCAAATACTATAGACATATTAATTTGCAATTCAAAACATTAATAAGTTTATTCAGCAGCTCCATATTGACAAAAATACTTTGCCTACCCTAGGATTTCTCTAAACAATCTTAATTTGAAAAAATCTTAGTTCGGACATGAATTAACTTAATTATTTTTTATGTAAATGGAAATGTTGGTAATATTGATTAAGTTAAGGATATTTGTGATGGAACACAAACAAATAGCATAAAGGAAAAACAACTCGCAGATATTTTTACCTGATTTCTGTGCACGCCACTTGAGCTGCAGCCACTGCGAGTCGCTAGTTTTAAATAAAGAGCAAAAACTAAACTCTGAAAATATTATCAATTTTCAACTGAAATTAATAACGTAATATATTTAGGGCACGAAACCCACCATAAGGTGGGTAACGCGGGGGGTGAATCGATGACCCCCGTATCCGGGAGTCTGTCAAAACGCGCTGATGAAAGGATTACATCAGTCTGCGTCAGTAATGATACGTAATTTAACCCGTCACACGCTAACCCCATTATATTTTCATCATTAATATCGTTAACGGAATAAAGCAGAAATATATTTCATTGCATTCCTTTAGGGCTCCCACACATAACTGCGAACTCGCATCGCATCGCAAATATCTGCGAGAAACAAATGACGTTTCCATATAAAAATTCATTTGTTTCTCGGAGATATTTGCGATGCGATGCGAGTTCGCAGTTATGTGTGGGAGCCCGTAGTGTTTAGTGTGTACTCATGGGCGAGCGTGTCGCTTACCATAACGACACCTGCTTGACTCTTCATTAAGTTGAATAAAAAGTGCAATGGGGATGATAACTGGTTAAAAAAAAACAATAATTCTAATTAGTCCGTCATTTAGATTATCAAAAATGATTGAACACGTATTTTTTTTATTTAACAATTCTATAGAAATTACCAAAGATTTAGAGCGTCAAAGTTCGGGAGTGGGGGCTCGTGACGTTGCGCCTCAGTAAAAATTGTATATTTCATTCTAACGAGCGAGTGTTTTGTGTGTACCCATGGGCGAGCGTGTCGCTTACCATAAGGACTCCTGCTTGGATCTTCATTAAGTTGCATAAAAAGTGCAATGGGGATGATAACTGGGTAAAAAAAACAATAATTCTAATTAGTCCGTCATTTAGATTATCAAAAATGATTGAACACGTATTTTTTTTATTTAACAATTCTATAGAAATTACCAAAGATTTAGAGCGTCAAAGTTCGGGAGTGGGGGCTCGTGACGTCGCACCTCAGTAAAAATTGTATATTTCATTCTAACGAGCGAGTGTTTTGTGTGTACCCATGGGCGAGCGTGTCACTTACCATAAGGACTCCTGCTTGGATCTTCATTAAGTTGCATAAAAAGTGCAATGGGGATGATAACTGGGTAAAAAAACAATAATTCTAATTAGTCCGTCATTTAGATTATCAAAAATTATTGAACACATATTTTTTTTATTTAACATTTCAACAGAAATTACCAAAGATTTAGAGCGTCAAAGTTCGGGAATGGGGCTCGTGACGTCACGCCTCAGTAAAAATTGTATATTGCATTGTAACGAGCGAGTGTTTTGTGTGTACCCATAGGCGAGCGTGTCGCTTACCATAAGGACTCCTGCTTGGCTCTTCATTAAGTCGCATAAAAAGTGCAATGGGGATTATAACTGGGTAAAAAAAACAATAATTCTAATTAGTCCGTCATTTAGATTATCAAAAATTATTGAACACTTATTTTTTTTATTTAACAAATCAATATAAATTATCAAAGATTAGAGCGTCAAAGTTCGGAGTGGGGGCTCGTGACGTCACGCCTCAGTAAAAATTGTATATTGTAACGAGCGAGTGTTTAGTGTGTACCCATGGGCGAGCGTGTCGATTACCATAAGGACTCCTGCTTGACTCTTCATTAAGTTGCATAAAAAGTGCAATGGGGATGATAACTGGGTATAAAAATCAATCATTCTAATTAGTCCGTCATTTAGATTATCAAAAATTATTGAACACGTATTTTTTTTATTTAACAAATCAATATAAATTACCAAAGATTAGAGCGTCAAAGTTCGGGAGTGGGGGCTCGTGACGTCACGCCTCATTAAAAATTATATACAGGCGTGACGCCATGCGCCAGAAAATACGTGTCCAATATTTTTCGATGATCTAAATGACGGACTATTTTTAGTCATCTAGATCCATGGGACAAAATTAGTTGAAATGGGTATATACAAAGTGTGAATACCTGAAATAAATTATGAGGGTGTAAAAAAACACGTGTCCGATCCATGAGGGTCTTATTCAGTGTATCAATACAAACACATGTATATAACTCATTTGTTGAATATCTCATATTTTTTTTCCTACTTTGTTCCAGAGAAAAGAGTCTGATCTTGTATTTTTGGTACAAATTAGAAAAAAAAAATTGGCATAATTAACAAATGAGTTATATACATGTGTTTGTATTGATACACTGAATAAGACCCTCACGGATCGGAAACGTGTTTTTTTTACATCCTGTAGTGAAAGAGTATAAAATTATTACCAACATTTGGTAAACTCGCACGGTGTGTGTTCCATGAATTTGCATAGTCGTGTTCTGGCATCTAACGGGTCATTCTATCATGGTTGGTACGACCGGAATTTCAGGTGCTCCTATAGCAATGTCCCACTGTAGGTACAATTGTAATAGGGACGAAATACCTTAAATAAATAACTTATTTACTAGGTGGCATGTTCCTTGTGCAAGGAACTATCCAGTTAGGTACCACCGCAGTGTCAGTTATTCTGCCACCAAGCAGCAGTGTGTAAGCATTGCTGTGTTCCGTCGTGAAGTGCACTGTAGCTGGTGGGCACAAAGACTTAATACCTAATGTCTTAAGGGTCGGTAAAGCTCTAGTGATTCTTCTGGTGTTGCTAGCGTCTATAGGCTGCAGTGACGGCTTACCATCAGGCGGGCCGTACGCTTGCTTGCCACTTTGGTAGTATAAAAAAAAATTACATCTAAATTAAAATTTATTTTATGGATGGCAAAAAGCGAGAACTAAAAGTATTCTACTAGTACTATTACTAGTATTTTAAGTAAAACGAACATCCTTTACCTTAAGATATCAACAACAAAGGAGGACCAGCAAAAATATATATTTAAAAAATAACAATTAGTTCTCTAATTATAGCGAGCGACCCCGATCTCTTGTAATAGCCAAGTTTCAAGTCCACTAAACCAGATAAAATAAGGATACTTTCCACACAGTCGCATTAGGCTTAATTCACACCAGAACGTCAGCGGCCGGCACCGCACGTTCTTACCCACTAAAACCCCTGCGTCTATCGCATCGGCACATGAGAGGGTACCCCAGGGCTCTCCGGTGGGATCTGCATCAGTGCCTTGCCTTTGAGCCCGCCGCTGGGGGGCGCATTGTAGCCCCCCGGGAACCAGCCACGAAGCTCATGGGGATGGGGGTCGCAACCCCTCCTCGGAGTCATCGCCATAGGTACTCAATGGACGTTCTAGGGCCCACATCCCGAACTTCCAGCGACTCTGAAGGAATATTTGAATCGTCCTAACGTAAGCTTCATAAAATACCAGTGAGGCGAGTAATTATAAAAATACTTATAAAATAATAACAATATCAAACAAACTAGGCAGATCCTTTGCTATGGTAACCAGACAACTGATACAAATACTTATAATTATGATTTGTTGTACACATACTTATACAGATATATCCAGACTCAGAGCAATCAAACATGCTCACAAATGTTTGTTCTGGGTGGGAATCGAATCCACGACCTATTAGGAAACTAGCCAGTGTGTTTAACCACTAGCCCAACGGGCCCATCAATGAGTTAACGACGCGCACAAAACAAAACATCGAAATGTTTCATAGATTATTGAAATGCTTCCATATGAAAAGGACACTTAAGCAAAATGACTCAAAAGCAGAACGAATACCTTGCGTTGTGGAACGTGGAATGGACTGTGAATGGTAAAAGTTGCAATGGGCATTGCGAGCTTGCATTATATGCTACCGACTGCGATGTTCAATTTCCGTTTGTCAAGTTATTGCGCCGAGAGTTGGACACCTCTGACAGACAATGTTTTCTTTGATTTTTTTTTGATCAATATTTTTTTTTCTCTTCGGAAAGTGTTGTAAACCGTTTGGTTTCATTTTATTACTTACTTGCCTGGTTGAGTTCCATTGACTGTAATTTTCTCCAGACAGTGCAGTTTTGCACTAGTACCCTGTTTTTTTTTACGAGATCAAAATCGGTACGATAAATGTATGAACTCAGGGTAAATAAAAGACAATTGGTAGGGTTGAATATGACAAATTTAACGTGAAAAACAAGACTTTATTTATTAGTAGAAAAGTCGTCAATTGTTATTTATAGTGAAGTAGTGATTTTGTGTAAATTTTTTTCAAGGGTAATAAAATAATAAGAATAGGCATGACTAATTTTGAAAAAATATTCTGTAATGTACTTACGGGTCTACTATTGCCGAATATAATCATATTTTTGTATGAAATTTACAAATAACAGCATAATTTTAAATTTTTAAAATAGACTTTGAATTTCGTTTAACATCTAAGTTGAAGAAAGGAAAAGTTGACATGATGACAGTTTGACAGGTGTTTGATTATACCGGGATGACGATTCACACTGATCGGTGTTTGTAACAAAATGGCGATTAGCTGTATGTTAGTAATTTATTTATATAACTATCACGAAAATCTCTATTACTATGAAAATGAGATTCATTTTTTCAATCTGTGCAATCAGTTCTAGTATTCAAAACCATAGTTTCATTGGTATCGTGTTGCAGTCATCATGCCTATTACCAAAATACTTTAAGAATGATTCAAATGCTTCCATATTACTTTGTGTACAAAAATTGTAACCTGTACACCCATAAGTTATATAATTTTAGCAATTATTTACACTCGTAACATCCTTTTGGCTAATTACCAAACCGGAAAAGTCCCGAAAACAAAACCTCGTGTAATGTTGACCTCAATCCGCATAGGGTTACGTCTATATCAATTTTTCAATGTCACACCGCAGATAACCTTTCAGTGTGTTTAAATATAACAAAGGTCGGGCCGGGAGGGGATGATGAGGCCATCAACGGTCTAATTAAATTAGAGAAAGCTATTTCGACATGAGGATTTCTGTTGGTCATATGGTTTGTATTTTCTTTTATAAATGGCAACAAACTCGTCAAATTTGATTGTATTGTATCTTCGGTACTTATTTTTTTTTAATGAACATACCTAAGCTATTGCGACGCGGCGACGCAATCGAGGATGGTAAACCACGATAGCCTATTAAAAGCCTATTCACTCTTCCTTTGAAGACACCCACATTATAATCGGCGTCAAAATTTCAGGTATGGTCCCTGAGCACCGTGACTGGATCCCGGGGGGCTAAAATGCGCCCCCGGCGGCGGGCCCAAAGCCAAGTTTCTGAGGAGCCCCTGGTGCAGATCTCATCGGAGAGCTTTGGGGTCCCTCTTATGTGCCGATGCGACCGCCGCGAGGGTTTTAGTAGGTAAGAATCCCATATACCCCGGTCGAGCCCCACAGCTACCCGATGTGTCGTTGGTTCAATTCCCACCAAATGTCTGGGTATTACACACATCAAAAGTGTCTAGGGATCAACATATATTTTTGCAATAACTTTTCTCCTGATTGATATTAATTAAAATTTTCTTTAAGGATTCATCAAATAAAGTGTTTTCGTTTGTCACAGTAACGATAAACCAAGTCACCTTTGCATTAATAAAGAAATTTGCCATTTTCCTAATAAAGGGATTTTTGACATTTGAACCACTAACACAAAAGTTCGAAAAAAAGACTGAAATAACAGTTTTCTTTAAAATTTTATTGGGTAACTTAAACAATTAATAATCCGTGTTTCTACCGCGAACACTAACAACACAAGAACATCGGTTTGGCATACTCAAAATGAGTTCATCCAAATCACGCTGTGGAATGGCCGCCCATGTTCGTTGCAACAACAAAAAAAGGTCTTCTTGCGACTGGATACCCTCCATATTCGGCAGAGCTCTTCTCTGTAGCATATCCCATGCATGCTCAATCGGGTTCAAGTCTGGCGACTGAGCAGGCCAGGGCAGGACATTGATGTTAGCTGCGGCGAGAGTCTGTCTTACAACTCTTGCGGTGTGCGGTCGTGCATTATCATGCATTAACTGAAATAAGGAACCGATTTGCACTTGTAGAGGAACGATGACGTCTGATACAATCGTCTCAGCATACATTTGAGCGTTGAGGTTGCCTCTGATCCAAATCAACTCAGTTCTTCCGCCGATCCAAATACCCGCCCATACCATGATGGTTCCACCACTATAAGGATGGACTTCCTGGCAGGATTTTAATCGCTGTTGGCGTCCAGGGGTTCTCCAGTGTCGTATACGTCTTGTATCCGGTCTCATACCAAAACGAGACTCATCAGAAAAGCACACGAAACGCCATTGTTCTTCTGCCCAATTTCTGTGTTCAAGAGCAAGAGTTGATTTGGATCAGAGGCAACCTCAACGCTCAAATTTATGCTGAGACGATTGTATCAGACGTCATCGTTCCTCTACAAGTGCAAATCGGTCCCTTATTTCAGTTAATGCATGATAATGCACGACCGCACACCGCAAGAGTTGTAAGACAGACTCTCGCCGCAGCTAACATCAATGTCCTGCCCTGGCCTGCTCAGTCGCCAGACTTGAACCCGATTGAGCATGCATGGGATATGCTACAGAGAAGAGCTCTGCCGAATATGGAGGGTATCCAGTCGCAAGAAGACCTTTTTTTGTTGTTGCAACGAACATGGGCGGCCATTCCACAGCGTGATTTGGATGAACTCATTTTGAGTATGCCAAACCGATGTTCTTGTGTTGTTAGTGTTCGCGGTAGAAACACGGATTATTAATTGTTTAAGTTACCCAATAAAATTTTAAAGAAAACTGTTATTTCAGTCTTTTTTTCGAACTTTTGTGTTAGTGGTTCAAATGTCAAAAATCCCTTTATTAGGAAAATGGCAAATTTCTTTATTAATGCAAAGGTGACTTGGTTTATCGTTACTGTGACAAACGAAAACACTTTATTTGATGAATCCTTAAAGAAAATTTTAATTAATATCAATCAGGAGAAAAGTTATTGCAAAAATATATGTTGATCCCTAGACACTTTTGATGTGTGTATTTAGCAATTTTAGTAAGTATTTACAAAAAAAAGTATATAAGTATTTAAAAAAAATGTATTGAAATGAAACTAATTTTACGGATTATATCGCGGTTTATTTATGATTTTAATGTGTAGTATTCGCGTAAATATCAGAAATCATTATAAAAAAAGTATATAAGTATTTTTTAAAAGTATATAATTAGTATCAGTTGTCTGGTTTTCATAGTACAGGCTCTGCCTAGTTTGGGATCGGATGACCGTGTGTGGATTTATTTATATACATACGATATACATATACGCAAGAACTATTATATTGCACAAGTGCTTGTGCAGGCAGACACAAGTGCACTTTTTCTTCCTTTACTCTCAACATCCGATGGTATGGAAGACCGACACCACCAGGTTGAGGTCAAGTGAGGATCGACTCTTTACATGCACATCCTGTGCCTGGATTATACTACTTTTCTATCATTTGGGTGATCGGCCTTAAGTAGTTAAGTAACAACTAAACATAGTAGTCGCTCCCTACATGATTTGAACCGACCACAGAGGCTACCAAAAAAAAAACTATAACTTGTCAGAGGTTAAAAACATTGAATTTCTATAACACTGTCAGAAAAAAGCATTCTAAACGACCAATTTTATCGCTTGTACGTGTTAAGAATTTTAATAAAAAAAACTTAATATCCGTTTAATAACAACGAGAAAAACAGGTTTTGTTTTGAACTCGCACCCCCTAGACGTAAACAACGCAGTTAGAAGTCGAACGAAAAAAAAGTATTTTTATACGGAAGTGCGTAGAGTCCTGTTTATCGTTATTCTTCACGGACCTTTGGTAATCGTAATCACAATTCCAATGTGTGTCAGAGCTGCTACCCAAAAACCCGGTCCGATTTTCAACCAGGATAAACATTTGTCTAGAAGTTGTTCAGTTTGTCCTGTGTCTAGGTGTTCTATAACATTACAAGTGCATGTCTGTTTTACTTACCTACCTATAAGCTACTTAAGTACAATAATATCTATGGAGTTCGGACGTGGGAATAATTATACATGTTACCATAACATCCTATATAGCTTACCTGTCAAAATATGCAATGCCCTAAATGCTAAAAATGTGTCATCATCATCATCACCAGCCGGAAGACGTCCACTGCTGAACATAGGCCCCCTTGGAACGCCACAATGAACGACAATTGGCGATTTGCATCCACCGGTTACCTGCGACGCGCACAATGTCGTCTGTCCACCTAGTGGGAGGCCTACCTACGCTGCGTCTTCCGGTTCGTGGTCGCCACTCGAGAACCTTTCTTCCCCAACGGTTATCGGTTCTTCGAGCGATGTGGCCTGCCCATTGCCACTTCAACTTGCAGATTCTGAGAGCTATGTAAAACGTGTAAAAAAAAATATGAAAAAAATTTGCTAAAAATGTGTAAAACGTGTTAATAGAACATTTCTTCTTACCTTTACCTTGGACAATTAGTTGTAGTAGTTCATATTTTGGACCTCGCATAATGTGGCCAAAGTATTTTAGTTTCCTTCTTTTAATAGTCTTCAGAATCTCCACTTTTTTTTGCCTATACGTTCTAACACGGTTACATTGCGAACTTGGTCTTTCCAGGAAATCCTTAACATTCTTCTGTACACCCACATTTCGAAAGCTTCCACTTTTTTACGCATAGTCTTAGTGAGTGTCCACGCTTCAATGCCGTACAGAAGAACGGAGAAAACATAACATAGGGCAATGGGCAGGCCACATCGCTCGGAGAACCAATAACCGTTGGGGAAGAAAGGTTCTCGAGTGGCGACCACGAACCGGAAGACGCAGCGTAGGCAGGCCTCGCACTAGGTGGACTAACGATATTGTGCGCGTCGCAGGTAACCGGTGGATGCAAATAGCCAATTGCCGTTCATTGTGGCGTTCGAAAGGAGGAGCGCTATGTTCAGCAGTGGAGGACTTCCGGCTTGTGATGATGATGATGAATCTGGTGCTTGATCATGATCCCTGGTTTCTAGTTTCACGAGAAAATTGGCAAATTGTATGTGCCGCGATCTAACAATCATTAATTTTATACTTGCTATGAGTCACTGTGTCGGTCAATTCTTGGTGTTACCAGGAATTTTGACAAGTAGTTCAACATTCACATTCTATGATGACTATAATAGAGAACGCTTTATTTTAAGTCATGTCACATAGGCTCTATTGAATTAAGCGGATATGCTTATGCAAGCCCACGCCTTCCGTCGATACCGTCATGCAGACCCTTGTCAAAAAGATATTGGTAAAGTACCTACAAAAGGATATAATCCAAGTTACATCGTTATTTAACAAAACAAAAAGATAAAATAAATCCGTGTTTTAAAGCGTTTCGGCCATACCTATAATTAGAAACAAGTAGGTAGGTACAATAATAAAAATGTAGGTACCCTTAAATATAGTTCAGTGGTGCCTTACAGGTGGTGTGGTGTGGTGGCCTTACTTTAGTTAAGAATCTTCTGATTCTGAGATTATATCCCGTGTGATTTTTACTTGTCTCCCGCTTTGAAAAGGAGGGAAATGGTATTTATATTTTTCTAACTCCACCTATATATGTATGTACTGTTCTAATTAAATTTGTTGCGGTTTCCAAGTCAATATGGCGTTTTCCCGCGACTTGCCGGGGGTCAAACCTCAGTGTCTTCGCTGGCCATCACTTATAGATCCTGGCTGACAAGAGTTAGAGTGGTGCGAATGAGTGGTAGGATTAGTCCCAATAAAAAGTATGTATGTACTGTTCTAATTAAATTTGTTGCGGTTTCCAAGTCAATATGGCGTTTTCCCGCGACTTGCCAGGGGTCAAACCTCAGTGTCTTCGCTGGCCATCACTTATAGATCCTGGCTGACAAGAGTTAGAGTGGTGCGAATGAGTGGTAGGATTAGTCCCAATAAAAAGTATGTATGTACTGTTCTAATTAAATTTGTTGCGGTTTCCAAGTCAATATGGCGTTTTCCCGCGACTTGCCAGGGGTCAAACCTCAGTGTCTTCGCTGGCCATCACTTATAGATCCTGGCTGACAAGAGTTAGAGTGGTGCGAATGAGTGGTAGGATTAGTCCCAATAAAAAGTATGTATGTACTGTTCTAATTAAATTTGTTGCGGTTTCCAAGTCAATATGGCGTTTTCCCGCGACTTGCCGGGGGTCAAACCTCAGTGTCTTCGCTGGCCATCACTTATAGATCCTGGCTGACAAGAGTTAGAGTGGTGCGAATGAGTGGTGGGATTAGTCCCAATAAAAAGATGTATAAGATAAGATATATAAGATAAAACTATTTTTTAAAAAATAAAAACCGACTTCAAAGTAAATTATCTAAAAAGCATAAAATAACGAAAATATTATTGAAGTTGGTGTTAGCGTACCTGCTGTGTATATTCTGCACCAACTTCAATATTATTTTCGTTATTTTATGCTTTTTAGATAATTTACTTTGAAGTCGGTTTTTATTTTTTTTTAAATAGTTTATTTAACACTTTTTAGTGACTTATTTTACCAAGATAGGTATCAGCACTATCACGCAACTCGGACTTCTAATTTACAGTAACTTACTGAAAACATAAAAAGTTTATATCTCTTAAACTACTGGACCAATTTTGATGAAATTTGTACTCTACCCTAAGTTGAAAGATACTCTAACTATTGCAAAAAGAATTTTCGAAATCGGACTTGTAGTTTCTGAGAAATCCGTGGACAAACCTACATACATACATACATACACTCGTGAAATTTGGTAAATTCGTTTAGAAGCCCACATAGACTAACATATATGAATATTACGCATTTTTATTAATATTACATACATACGCGTCGAATACAGAACCTCCTTTTTTGAAGTCGGTTAATAAAATATATAAGATAAGATATATAAATTGTAAAAGCGTAAAAAGCCCGACTGCGAACAAAACATCATACACATGTGTATATATTCAACTTCTCTCGTTAAGACCTTTAATTTGATACCCTGCTGTTTTTGAAAGTAATAGAATACTTTTATTAAATAAAAAATATATAACCACATCACTTCCACAACTGACACTAATCTAAAGACATACTATAAGTCAAAATCCATCAAGCCGTTTTGGCAATCCGTGCCAAAGAAATAGACATACATTATATATACATACATACTCACGAAAAACATAACCCTCCTTCTGGGGCAGTCGAGCAAAAACAAAAAGCAACTCAAAATATACACAACTAAAATGTGTAGGTATACTTAATTACACAAAATTACGCTACATTATGTTTTATTATAAAACAAAATCCGAATAAAGAAATTTAAATTAAATATTCCCGTGCAGCTCTATATCGACTGTTGCATCTGAAATAAACATCCTCTGTTCTGACTATTTCTGACAGCAAGATAAACAACGTGATAAATTAAAACTCTTTCACTAGTAAGCCAATGGGGAATGTTTACGTTCAGTTATTTTTATTCAGCATTACCTAGTCCTAGACTGCAGTCCGACGCAATAAAGAATAGTAAAGTACACTAGCCTATTAAATTAAAGGTCTCTTCACTCTTGCCTTGAAGACACCCGCATTATCGACCCGCAAAAGCTTGCACTATTTAACGAGAAAGTAATAAACTATTTAAAAAAAAATAAAAACCGACTTCAATGTAAATTATCTAAAAAGCATAAAATAACGAAAATATATTGAAGTCGGTGCTAGCACATCAAGCATGAGCTAACACCGGCACACACAAGTCGGTTTTTTTTTAAATAGTTTATTTAACACTTTTTAGTGACTTTTATTTTAGCAAAATAGGTATCAGCAGTACCACGCAACTCGAACGTCTACGTTACAATAACTTACTGAACACATAAAAAGTTTATATCTCTTAAACTACTGGACCGATTTTGATGAAACTTGTACTCTACCCTAAGTTGAAAAATATTCTAACTATTTAAAAAAAAATTTTTGAAATCGGACTTGTAGTTTCTGAGAAATCCGCGGACAAACCTACATACATACATACACTCATAAAATTTGATAAATTTGTTTAGAAGCCCACATAGACTAACATATTAATATTACGCATTTTTATTAATATTACATATATACGCGTCGAATAGAGAACCTTCTTTTTGAAGCCGGTTAAAAAGGTTTGTTTTGGTCATCGATATATAGTATATCGATGGTTTTGGTGAATAAAAATTAATAAAAGACGTTTTTCATTGAGTAAAAATATAAGTACAAATATGAGACATGAATTAACATACCCATGGGATCTCCGGGTTCTTACCCGGAGATGGGAGGTTGCTATTCTTATAGCAACCTCCCATCTCTTCCCGTTGGGTGTCCGTAAGAGGCGACTAACGGCCGGTCCCAATACTCTACCGCCGTTAGCAATCTCCATCGATATATAATAAGTAACCAGATAAGCAGTCACCTACTAAATTTCATCCAAAATATGGCAGTGATAGCTTAAATATTCCGTATGAACGTAAGAGCCCGAGTGACCCGTCCAGGACTGCGCAGGATGTAAACGGTTTTTATAGGCGCAATGGTCATTGTACATTAATTTTTTTGTACAATGCTGTATCAATATTTACGCTACAAAAACAACGATGTAGAGCGTTAAAACTATGTCTGCGATGTTCTCACCGTAGCGCATTATACCCGTAGTACCGTTCAAGCCACGCCATGAACGAGACAGGGATAGTGGCGGACAACGCGCGAAAGGGAGAACGGGATAACCATAGGCACGGGGGGCGACCGAACAAGTCTCAACGTAGGCCGACCAACTTATCTTTGCTGGTGGCACAACGAGAATTGAACTATAATCTTATGAGAACTACGTGTAGTTTGAGTGTTTTGTTTAGACAGTAGCGGCAAACTTAATTTGGTCGGCCGGTAGCTTGGCGGTTGGCGGACTAGTAGCAGAGATATTTAAAGAAATATTTATTATTTCGTGTTTTAGTGATATCTTACTGATATCTATCATTTAATCTAATACTATTAACTACTACTAATGGGAAATATATGTTCCGTATGAAAATTTGCTGTTGCGACGTGTATTAAGGCAGTTTTTATACGCAAATGAGGCATTTCGACACGTCTTTACGCTAGCTCATAGATAAGAATAGTATATACTGAAATAGATAGGAAACTCTCCCGTGGCTCGAGGACGCTAAAGTGCTGCCCGCCTGTAGCTCATTCATTAACTACGGCTCTGCTACTACATACCTATAGCTAGCTACATACCTACTATTTGTACGTATAGTGCTATACTATATCAAACCAACCAAATCCCAAATATTTAATTTAATTTAATTTATTAAGGATCGCCAACATTACATACATTATCAAAAATGAAGAACATGAGCACAGAACATGAGTTAAATGTTGTAATAATTATAGGTGACCACGACATGCGCAAATACAAGTGCGATAACAACCTGGATAGTAAAATAGTTGTTACCAATCATTAAACATTAAATTATCAAACAGAATTAATTAAAATGAAAATAATTGAAAGAAATGAAATGAAAAGAGAATTTATAATAGATATAACACAAAAATTGCCAAATATCTTAAATTAAAACTACTCGTAGAATAACTAACTACATACCTGTAGAATAAGAAGAAAATAGATAATAGAATCGATAGAATCGATAGAATCAAAGAAAAAAAGATATATACACATATATATATAAATACGTATATATATTTGCATTAAAATGTCATACAGTGTCAGCTAAAAGACTCATCAAGGATTTACGAAACTTACGCCCGGTTTCCGAAAGGATGATCAACGCAAAAATCAACTAACTAGATGTCAAATCTCCTGTCAAGTGTATTTTGGGCACGGATTTATATTTTACTTCGTAAAAACTGGATAGATCACATAAATATATTAATATCACTAATTTAAACTTTATGCTACATTCTTAAGGTTTGTTTTTCGTTGACACAAGTCAAAGTAGAACAACGAGCCGAGTGAGATAGCTCGAAAGTAGATGTGTGTCCTTGTCTGCCTCCTTGTCAAGTAAGTTGCCAACGCAAAATATGATTCTTTTTAGTAGTGTTAGGTAGATTTCTTAAAAGTTGATTACATTTGCTCGTGTAATAAAACATCGAAATATAATATATCTAGGACGATGAAATGTAATATCATAAATTAGCACACGAACAACATGCAATACTTTTATTAACAACTAGCTGTAGCCCGCGGCTTCGCCCGCGTTGGTTTTGTAAGTAAAACGCGTTTTAAATTAAGGATGAAGGTTTTTAAAAATATTGTTTACACTTTTATTAAACCTGGACCTATTATGTGTCATTTCATCAAATATACATACTTGATGACATAGCCTGTATTTTTGTAACTCTGTCTGTCTGTCTGCTACGCTTTAACGCCTAATCCACTGAACCGATTTCGATTACATTTGGTACAGAGACAGATAAGACCATAAGAAAGGACATAGGCTACTTTTTATCCCGAACAAAAAGATTGAAGGGGTTGAAATAGGGAATGAAAGTAAGAATGAAATTTCGTCATTGTTGAAAATACACACATCAAAAGTGTCTAGGGATCAAGCATTTTTGGGCAAAAAAATGGGCAGAAGAACAATGGCGTTTCGTGTGCTTTTCTGATGAGTCTCGTTTTGGTATGAGACCGGATACAAGACGTATACGACACTGGAGAACCCCTGGACGCCAACAGCGATTAAAATCCTGCCAGGAAGTCCATCCTTATAGTGGTGGAACCATCATGGTATGGGCGGGTATTTGGATCGGCGGAAGAACTGAGTTGATTTGGATCAGAGGCAACCTCAACGCTCAAATTTATGCTGAGACGATTGTATCAGACGTCATCGTTCCTCTACAAGTGCAAATCGGTCCCTTATTTCAGTTAATGCATGATAATGCACGACCGCACACCGCAAGAGTTGTAAGACAGACTCTCGCCGCAGCTAACATCAATGTCCTGCCCTGGCCTGCTCAGTCGCCAGACTTGAACCCGATTGAGCATGCATGGGATATGCTACAGAGAAGAGCTCTGCCGAATATGGAGGGTATCCAGTCGCAAGAAGACCTTTTTTTGTTGTTGCAACGAACATGGGCGGCCATTCCACAGCGTGATTTGGATGAACTCATTTTGAGTATGCCAAACCGATGTTCTTGTGTTGTTAGTGTTCGCGGTAGAAACACGGATTATTAATTGTTTAAGTTACCCAATAAAATTTTAAAGAAAACTGTTATTTCAGTCTTTTTTTCGAACTTTTGTGTTAGTGGTTCAAATGTCAAAAATCCCTTTATTAGGAAAATGGCAAATTTCTTTATTAATGCAAAGGTGACTTGGTTTATCGTTACTGTGACAAACGAAAACACTTTATTTGATGAATCCTTAAAGAAAATTTTAATTAATATCAATCAGGAGAAAAGTTATTGCAAAAATATATGTTGATCCCTAGACACTTTTGATGTGTGTAGTACCGTGACTTTGTTTTACAATTGATAAGAAATCCTACTCCCTACTTCCCCCTACTTCTATACTATCTAACTTTATGTATCTAACACTACTAACACTACTATACTAATACTGTAAAGGGTTTAAATTTGTATTTTTGTATGTTTGTGTGTTTGTAAGTATGTGTAATCTAAGGGTAATCTTCGGAATTACTCATCCGATTTTGAAAATTCTTTTGCCTGCTGCCTATGCTGGGTTGAGCTGGATCAAGAAAGAAAGAATGAGAAAGAAAGAATAATTTATTTGTAACACACAAAACAAATAAAAAGTACAAAAAAAAAAGTTGCAGAAAAAATAATAATAAATAAAAATAGACATGTAGGTACATACTTATTTTAACACTAACAAAAAAAAATGTGCGACACAAAATGGTTCCAACTCAGCAAAAATGCTGGTCGTACACACAACCAGCGCTGATCTTCGTAATAAAGCGAGCTGGATCATTTACCTCGGTAAATCCAGGTGGATCGATGTGGATCAAGATGGACCGAGGTAGACCGAGATAAGTCAAGGTGGGTCGAAGTAGCTCAAAGTGAAATAAACTGGTTCGAGATGAGTCAAGCCGGATTATCAAACTGCATCAAACTTGATTGAACCGAGTAATAACGGATTGAATTGATTAAAAACTGGTTTGAGCTAGATTACACTGGATCATGCAGGATCAATTATGATCATGAATCGAGGTAAATCGAAGTGGATCGATGTGGATCAAGATAGACAGAGGTGGATCGATATGCCAAGGTGGTTTGAAGTGGGTTAAGATGGAATAAAGTGGATTGAGTTAAGCCAATATCGACCATGAAATTGCATTGAACCGGATCATACCGGATTCAGCTAAATAAAACTGGTTTTAGCTGGATCAAACCGGATCAAGCAGGATCAAGGTGAACCGAGCAAAACCGAGCTGGATCAAAGTACATCGAGGTGGGTCGATGTGGATCGAGATGGACCGAGGTGGATCGATATAAGTCAAGGTGGTTCGAAATGGGTCAAGTTGGAATAAAGTGGATCGATATGATCCAAGCCGGATCATTAAACTGTATCGAACTTAATTGAACCGCATTGAGCTGAATAAAACTGGTTTGAGCTGGATCAAACTGGATTAAGCAGGATTAAGGTGAAACGTGCTAAAGCGAGATGGATCGAAGTTAATCGAGATGGATCGATATAAGTCAACGTGGTTTGAAATGGGTCTAGTTGGAATAAAGTGGATCCAAATGAGCCAAGCTAGATCATCAAACTACATCAAACTCGATTAAACGTAAAACTGGTTTGAGCCGGATCAAACTGGATCAAGCAGGAAGCTGGACAAAGCTGGCTTGAGTTCGATATAGCTAAAGCGAGCTGGACCGAGGTAAATCGAGATGGATCAATGTGGATTGTGGATCGAGATAGACCGACGCGTATCAATATAAGTCAAGGTGGGTCGAAGTGGGTCAATATGAAACAAAATAGACCAAAATTAGTCAAGCCAGATTATCAAGCTGTATCGAACTGATTCGAGCTGGATCGAGGTGGATCGATGTGAATCTAGATGAATTGAGGGGATCGAGATAAGTCAAGGTGATTTGAAGTGGGTCAAGTTGGAATAAAGTGGATTGAGTTGCGTCAAGCCGGATCATCAAACTGCATCAAACTCGATTAAACGGGATAAAACTGGATTGAGCTGAATAAAACTGGTTTGAGCCGGATCAAACTGGATCAAGCAGGATAAAGCTGGTTAGAGTTCGATATAGCTAAAGCGAGCTGGACCGAGGTAAATCGAGGTGGATCAATGTGGATTGTGGATCGAGATAGACTGACGCGGATCAATATAAGTCAAGGTGGGTCGAAGTGGGTCAATATGAAACAAAATAGACCAAAATTAGTCAAGCCAGATTATCAAGCTGTATCGAACTGATTCGAGCTGGATCGAGGTGGATCGATCTGAATCTAGATGAATTGAGGGGATCGAGATAAGTCAAGGTGGTTTGAAGTGGGTCAAGTTGGAATAAAGTGGATTGAGTTGCGTCAAGCCGGATCATCAAACTGTATCAAACTCGATTGGACCGGATAATACCGGATTGAACTGAATAAAACTGGTTTGAGCTGGATCAAACTGGATCAAGTTGGATCGAACTAAAGCGAGGAAAATCGAGGTGGATTGATGTGAATCGAGATGCACCGAGGTGGCTCGATATGGTTAAATCTGGGTGGGTCGATGTGAGTCAAGGTGAAACAAAGTGAATTGAGATGAGTCAAGTCGGACTATCATACTGCATTGAAATGGTTCGAGTTGGATCAAGATTGATTGATATGGATCGAGATAGATCGAGTTGGATCAAGATAAGTTAAGGTGGTTTGAAGTGGGTCAAGTTGGAATAAAGTGGATTGAGTTGAGCCAAGCTGGATCATCAAACTCAATTGAACCGGGTTTTATGGGATTGAGCTGAATAAAACTGGTTTGAGCTGGATCAAGCAGGATCAAGTTGGATCGAGCTAAAGCGAGGTAAATCGAGGTGGATCGATGTAGATCGAGATGAACCGAGGTGGATCGAAATAGTTAAGTCTGGGTTGGTCAAAGTGGGTCAAGGTGAAACAAACTGGATCGAGATGAATCAAGCCGGATTATCAAACTGCATAGAACTGGTTCGAGTTGGATCAAGGTTTAGAAAAAAATCCAAAAATTAGTTTCTTCAATTGTTGTGTTGAGTTTATTTACCGAGTTGGTGTTTACTCTACCTGCAATATAGCATTAAATGGAAAACCTTATTTGTGCAAACTCTTCAAATCCATGAAATTAACTTAGGGGTTGTTTTTGCCGGAATAGGTATGTTAGATTAAGTATTGGCTGTAGTTCAAAAAACATTTTTTGGACCCCAATTAGAACCTCTTAGGAGTTGATAATCAAAACAATATTATTGGCACATGGATTTGCATTTGCGGTGATAAATGTATCATTCATCAATACAGCTTGAATTTTTTATGCGCATTTCATACTCAAATACCATGCGAATGCACCCCTTTAACGGTCGTTTTTTTTTAAAGTAATGAAATACGTGTTTATTTCTTTTGCTCAGTATACTGACAAAGTTTCGTGTCTGTGTGATGAAAAAAAAGCCTGTTCTTTTAATAATATAGATTATAAATTTTTCCCTCTTATCCCTCTTTAGGGGTAGATTTTTTGAAAAATAAAAAATACGTGTTCAATCATTTTATTTTGAGGGTATTTTCACCAACTTTTAAATCAATTGAACCAAGTAATAATTATTTCCCATACAAAGTTTACCAACCCCTAGCGCACCCCCAATGGTTGTTTTTAAAAAAATCCCGAAACACGTATTTCTTTATTTTATTCAAAGAATCTTTCCAGTAAATTTCAAGTCAATCGAACCATACAATAAAAAGTTTCATACAAAAGAAAACACCCCATTTAACCCCTTTAGGAGTCGAATTTTCAAAAATCCTTTCTTAGTGGATGCTTACGTCATAAGAAGAACCTACTGTCCAAATTTAAGCTTTTTAGGTCCAGCGGTTTGACCTGTGCGTTGATGAATCAGTCAGTCAGTCAGTCAGTCAGTCAGTCAGTCAGGACAAGTAATTTTATATGTATTGATAATATTAGTAACAATTTATCATTATGAAGGTAGCAGCACTGAGCTGTTGTGTGATTGTCGACAAGTTGTCGACATTGTCGTAGTAAGTAACCGGTGTCGCGGTGTACTGTTAGAGTAGGGTGACCATTATTATGTATGGCGTCGCGTCGGTCGTCTTGGGTGATGGTTTCCATACAAACGTTGGTTAACTAAACCTGAATTTGGCGATGAAATACAGATATCCGGAAGAAAACGGTAGCTAGGTATTACCACAAATTCAAATAATTTATTGTCTTAATTGTGGTAAGTACAGCAGATCTTATATGTAATATTATAATAAGTAAAATAAGACTTCAAATTTAAATAACAAACAATGCAACAAATTTTCAAAATTAATAGTTGCTTTCTACATAGTAATTTCATGACTTGCCATTAAATTCCATCCAATTATACAATACAAATAATGACCAAAATAACGATATGAACGCAAAAATCGTCTCATGCAGTCCGCCTCGCAACATTCAGATTGACGGAGGTCACGCAGGAGCACCGATGTGGCACCGCCCGTTGTGACTCGCCCCCCTATTACGTGTCTCGTTAGACAACTAAAGTGATGATCACTATAGCAAGTGACCATCAAATAACTGTCAAATGGTTCATTCGGTATTGCCTAACTTGAGTGACCAATAAATTCCAATACTAAAACACTTTCAGTTGTTCATCGGACTCATCAAATCAAAGTTCGGCGGACAACTGAAGCTTGATAGTCACTTGGGTGACAAAAGATACGCAATAGCCCTGCTGATCCGCCGCCAAAAAACCTTAGAAGTGAGAAAAAGTATCCTTCCACATAGTAATGCCTGGACACCCTATTAGACAGAGATACACTACTACTTTCGGACCTCTCATTCGGCTCGTGATCTTTAGTAGACTGCGCTGTCCAGTTCTAATATAGGTTCGTGATTTTGGGTTGCAGAAAGCATGGTCAACTATTTTAATTTGAACAACCTGTCAGTTGACACGGCTGTTAAAATTTTCTTCAGAAACTTCATGTCAAAGCCAATTTGGGTTTCTGAAAGGCTAATTAAGCCTTGATCATAGATTATTCTCTTGTCAAATACAATGTCAACTAATCGGTGTTGGTCGACAAATTAAGTATTAAATTATACTATTTGTTTTGGATAATTTACTAGTTTATGACAGATAACGTAATTATTAGGTATAAAAGGTCCTTTGCAACAAAAATACCTACATTGTATTAACAATTGGTACTTTTGAAATTTACGATAGTGAAATTCGCACTCCACATCCGCGCGGGATGAAGGCCCACGAAATAAGAGTGTGGAGCCGCTTGACCATCAAAAATATAATGTCTATGGGGTACCACTGGTGCTTTTTCTTCACATGGTGAAGGACAAAAAATACTCTGTTCCTTTCTATCACATGTAACCCATATAAATGCATCTTTTCTTGTGCGAATGAGAAAGAAAGTGTCTATCCCTCCTGTAGATCCTCCATCTATGGTTACAGATTATAATATCTTTGAATTGAATGAGCTATTGAATGAAATATTGAACTCAATATGCAATGTAGCCATACTTAAATAATATTCTTCTTGTCAAATTAAAATGATCACAGATTAGTAAATTTTTCTCTAATTAACGTTTCAGAAACCCGAATTGATTTGAACAAGCTGTCAAGTTAACAGTCATGTTAGTTGAATATCCATTTGAATAGCCTTTCAGAAACCGGGTGTTAGGTTAGGTTAATCAGAAAATATATCGATATCATCGGCAGCAGTCTTATGTAAAATGTTATATTGCTTAAACAAACGACTGATTGGTGAATTAAGGCCCAGATTAGTGTAATAATTGCGAACATAAAATGGAGCATATTTTTTTTGCCTTGGTATATTTTTGGGGATATTAAGATTAAGTTTGGAAACTAGCTGTGGGCTGTCTATATTACCATTAACCAACTTGTGTAAGAACATTAACCCTAAGAGATTCCTACGAGTAGATAAGGAAGTCATATTAAAGTGCTTAAGCCGATCGGGGTAATGAGGTATTTTTTTGGCTAACTTGCAGCTGTAACATAAATGCCACAAAAACGTTTTTGTATGCGTTCGATTTTTTTAACATAAATTTCATAGAATGGGCACCAGATTTGACTGCAATATTCTAATCCACTTCTGACAAGACATTCAAAAATACGTATTTTAGTTTGTGGGGATTTAAATTTTTTACAGTTCCTAATCAGAAAACCGAGGAGTTTAAAAGATTTCGTAACTATGGAATCAATATGCTTATCAAATTTTAACTTACTGTCGAAAATAATTCCCAAATCTCTTATAGTGCTAACTCTTTCAAGTTCTTTGTCTCTTATGTAATATTTCCTACAGAAAGGTGTTTTGTTTCTTGTGAATGTTATAGTATAGCATTTGTCAGTATTAAGAGTCATACGATTTGTATCACACCAAATAATTAAACGATTCAGATCGTCCTGTAATAAATTTGCATCGGTTATAGAAGAGACAGAACGTAAAATTTTCAAGTCATCAGCATAGAGATAATATTCTGTATTTTTAAAGCAGTCACTGATGTCGTTAATGAAAATATTGTAGAGGATTGGGCCTAAGTGAGATCCTTGCGGAACGCCTGAATTTACGGGAAATGATTGTGAAGAGTATCCATTTGCTACTACTATTGAATAGCGATTTTTAAGGTAAGATTCAAACCATTGTAGAAGAGTACCAGATATGCCAAGTCTGGCTAATTTTAGTAGAAGTAGATCATGATCGACCGTGTCAAAAGCCTTAGAGAAATCCGTATAAATTACATCTACAGGAACACAAGAGTCGACAGAATTAACCAAGCTATCATGGTAAAGTAAAAGGTTAGACACGGTCGATCTCGATTTCATAAATCCATGCTGCTGTTCTTTAATGTATTGCTTTGTATGAAAATAAATAGTAGGATACAAAATTGCCTCGAAAAGTTTTCCAAAAATAGGTAATATAGAAATAGGGCGGTAGTTAATAATTTGATCAATTTTACCAGATTTCGGCAATGGAACGACTTTAGATAATTTCCAAGTTGAAGGAAACGTGCCTGTTTGTAGGGATTTATTGAATATTAGAGTAAGCGGCTGAGACAAAGATTTCGCGCAAAGTTTAGCAAAAACAGAAGGAATATTGTCTGTCCCGGCCCCTTTAAACTTATCTAGATGTTTTAAGGCACTGTACACGCTATCATTACTTATTGCAATTGAACTGAGATTTTCTGAGCATATTGTAGGAATATATAAATTCTTTAAATAGTCATTGCCATTGTCCGGCTTCAAATAAACAGATGAAAAATGTGTAGCAAAAAAATTACATATTTCAGTACCACCATTAGCTGTTTGACCTTTGTAATACATGGCACTTGGGTACGATCCAGAATTTTTTCTATTGTTTTTTACATAAGACCAAAATAATTTACTATTTATAGTTAGAGATTCTTCTAATTGGGACATGTAGTTTTTATAACAAAACTTTATGAGCGTATCGCATCTAGTTCTAAGTAATTCATAGCTTATGCAATCCATTGGGTTATGGTATTTTTTAAACATCATTCTGTATTTATTTTTTTCGCGTAGTAGTCGCTTTAAGTTATTATTGTACCAAATGGGGTATTTGTTTGTTTTTGGTTTTGATTTTGGAGCAAAATCATGGATAGCTGTTTGAATAACTTCATTAAATACAGATACCATGGAATCAACATCTTTACAATTGGAAAGTAATACCTCCCAGTCAATAGTGCCAAGTTTTTTATTGATAGCAACGTAGTCTGCTTTAAAAAAGTTATATTTAGGCGTATTATTATTTGGCACAATGTAGTCGCAAGTTGCGTTATTTAACTCAATAGATAATGGTGGGTGAAGTGGATCAAGAGAACTTAACAATATATTACTTAATTTAACATCTGCTGTGATATGGCTTATAGCTAAATCAAGAATACGACCGCTGTTGTTGACAACCTTGTTATGTTGATGATAGTTACCGAATGCCATAAAATTCAATAAATCACTAGCAAGAATATTGTTGTTATTGATAATCGGTCTGGTGTTTGGTATATTATCAGACGTCTGCCAATTAATGCAGCTTAAATTAAAATCACCGACTATAAGTAATTGCTTATAACTTTCAGTAATCTTATAAAGATTGTCTAAAAAATGATTAAATATTTGTTTTTGTAGGGGTGGTGGTAAATAAACACAACATATAAATAATGTTACAGCGTTCTCAAGATTATTTGGTTTTATGCTGACCCAAAGGTCTTCGCAACCACTTTCATAATCGTATAGACGACACGAAGATAGCTTTTTTGAAACCGCAATTAATACACCGCCGCCTAACCGTTTTTGAGAGAACTGAGTTGACTCTCTGTCACGCCTGTAAACTATATAACGTTCATCAAATAATTCGTTGTCAAAAACAGCACTATTCAACCAAGTTTCTGTAAAACAAATAATATCAAAATTATGGTTAAGAATATTTAAATATACGTTTGTTGTTTTCGTGTTAAGACCACGAACATTTTGATAGTAAATATTTAAAGAATCGAATTGTAAAAAAAATAACATGCCATCTATAGCTAGATTAGAATAAAGGAAAAAAATGAATAAAGTTATGTAATACAAATCTACGTTTTTAAGAAAGTCTTGCGAGTGTTTCATTATCACGTATAAAAATGTATGGACTAGAGTCTTCTTTACGCATAAATATTTTGCCTCCACGAATCCATACGTATTTGTACTGAAGTTCCTTGGCCCTTTGTCTGGCTGCTGCGTGTAGCATCTTGTTTACGGGTGACAGATGTTCTACTACACACATCAAAAGTGTCTAGGGATCAACATATATTTTTGCAATAACTTTTCTCCTGATTGTTATTAATTAAAATTTTCTTTAAGGATTCATCAAATAAAGTGTTTTCGTTTGTCACAGTAACGATAAACCAAGTCACCTTTGCATTAATAAAGAAATTTGCCATTTTCCTAATAAAGGGATTTTTGACATTTGAACCACTAACACAAAAGTTCGAAAAAAAGACTGAAATAACAGTTTTCTTTAAAATTTTATTGGGTAACTTAAACAATTAATAATCCGTGTTTCTACCGCGAACACTAACAACACAAGAACATCGGTTTGGCATACTCAAAATGAGTTCATCCAAATCACGCTGTGGAATGGCCGCCCATGTTCGTTGCAACAACAAAAAAAGGTCTTCTTGCGACTGGATACCCTCCATATTCGGCAGAGCTCTTCTCTGTAGCATATCCCATGCATGCTCAATCGGGTTCAAGTCTGGCGACTGAGCAGGCCAGGGCAGGACATTGATGTTAGCTGCGGCGAGAGTCTGTCTTACAACTCTTGCGGTGTGCGGTCGTGCATTATCATGCATTAACTGAAATAAGGGACCGATTTGCACTTGTAGAGGAACGATGACGTCTGATACAATCGTCTCAGCATAAATTTGAGCGTTGAGGTTGCCTCTGATCCAAATCAACTCAGTTCTTCCGCCGATCCAAATACCCGCCCATACCATGATGGTTCCACCACTATAAGGATGGACTTCCTGGCAGGATTTTAATCGCTGTTGGCGTCCAGGGGTTCTCCAGTGTCGTATACGTCTTGTATCCGGTCTCATACCAAAACGAGACTCATCAGAAAAGCACACGAAACGCCATTGTTCTTCTGCCCATTTTTTTGCCCAAAAATGCTTGATCCCTAGACACTTTTGATGTGTGTACATATAGTGGTACAGATTTTGATCCACCGATGCCAAGGTCTTTGCTTTGCAGTTTCTCTTTCTGATTAGACTTGTTGTATTTTATAACAGCAGCAAGTAGTGAATCTCGCTGCCGAGGACTACTAAGCTTGACAAGAATGGAACGAGGACGATTGCTGTCTGTCATTTTTGCTATTCTGGAACAGTAATAGATGTCAGATTCACTAATAGGGTGGCTAACACTACGAGCTAGCTGTTCTACAATTTTTATGATATTTTCGCTTTTTGACTCGGGTACACATTGAATTTCTAAATTGTTTGCTCTCGATAGTTGGTCCATCTGGTTTATGCGTGATGTCAACGTCCGTACGGATGTGCATAAATTGCTGTTTTCCTGTTCAATCTTTTTAATCCTCTTGAAGTTGGCTGAGCATTCCGTTTTAATTGTTTCGAATTGTTCGTTTATGAAAGACATTGATGATTTTAGATCTTCAAGTTCATTTCTTATAAGACTAATCCCCGACTCTAACGGAATCTTAATATTTTGGTCAATATAACTGGTCATGATAGATTTAAATTCTTGCCTAATTATTTCACGTAGTAAGTCTTCAGATTGACAAGTACAAAAAGCCGAATCTGTGTGTCTTTTTTCCTTAGATCTTATGGTAACATTCCTGATGCTCATAGGAGATGCAGGTTCCGAATCCTGACGTGTGGGTGTACCGTAAGTGCTGTCAGAAAGGTAACTGTCGCTACAGCCAGATGTCGATGTCTGAAGACGCTTTGCTGACTTACTTCGACATTTTTCACAAGTCCACGAAGATTTTTTATCTTTATCCATAGCTTCGAAGCGTTTAAGTGAAATGCATGCACACTTAAGATCGAGTGTTCGTGAGCATTGTAAACATTTTATGTAGTCTTTATTCACTATATTGTTACTGCAATTTGCGCATGAAATAGGCATCTTTCAGGTGCAAAGAAATAATTAATTAGAATATTTAAGAATAATATTATATGTAGAATATAATAAGAGGTCATATAACAATGAAGCGAAGAAAGCCCTCGTGAGCTAGCACTGCTGGAATGTGTGCAAGCGGGAGAAATGCGTGTTGCGATAATTGTTAAAAATATTTTGTTGTTATTATCGCTGTCTACTCACGACTTTAAAAGACACAATCCAGTATTGCATTGGTAATATATCACTGTGTAATTTAAACGGTTTAAGCACCAAACAAGAATAAAATTATTGAGAAGAAATAAATTGTTGTTCGCACGACATATGTAATTTTTTTTTTAAATAGGTTATTTAGTTATAAAATAAAAAACACAACATGTGAAATATAGTATTTAATATCATAAATGGTACAAGTCACAAAATATAAGTAAATCTAAGCTATAATTAATGTTTCCATGTAGTCACGAACGGAAGTCAACATATCACAACAGACGTAATTTAATAACACTCAGACTGAGTTTCACTTTATGATATCACTAAAAACACTTGTAAACATTGATATTGTATTAAAAAGGAAACTACAGCAGCTTCCATATTCACAGTAAATCGAAATTTTCATAAAAACAAACTATAACCTCTGAGGAATATTACTACTGCACAGTGTTGCCAGCAACTGAATTAAAATAATGGCTGAGGTCGCGAAATTAGTACTGGCAAGGGACGTTTTTTGGTAGAAAAAGGAAATATTAAAAAAAGGTTTATTACCTAACTGCGTCAGAATGAGCATTATGTTTTTCAAGTTTATATATGTATTTAGCTAGTGCGTGGATCACGATCAATTCGTAAATAACCACTACCATCACCAGGGATTAAAAAAACTTGTACAATAATTTATTCAGAAACTCCGAACTGAACGAATTATATTTAACATACTTCAATGTATTTAGATTTTTTTACACTACAATGTTGAACATGGGGCATATTAATACAGAGCGCTCGGTACTCGATTCTTGTCCTAAATATGTAATAAAAATGGGTACCGTAGATGCGGGTTACTTCGGCTTCTTTTAATGTTATTTTCAGAAATTGTTGTGAAGTATGGTTCCTAGTAAAGTTTTTAACCGACTTCAAAAAAGGAGGTTCTGTATTCGACGCGTATGTATGTAATATTAATAAAAATGCGTAATTTTCATATATGTTAGTCTATGTGGGCTTCTAAACGAATTTACCAAATTTCACGAGTGTTTGTATGTATGTATGTATGTATGTATGTATGTATGTATGTATGTATGTATGTATGTATGTAGGTTTGTCCGCGGATTTCTCAGAAACTACAAGTCCGATTTCAAAAATTCTTTTTGCAATAGTTAGAGTATCTTTCAACTTAGGGTAGAGTACAAATTTCATCAAAATCGGTCCAGTAGTTTAAGAGATATAAACTTTTTATGTTTTCAGTAAGTTACTGTAATGTAGACGTTCGAGTTGCGTGATAGTGCTGATACCTATCTTGGTAAAATAAGTCACTAAAAAGTGTTAAATAAACTATTTTTAAAAAAATAAAAACCGACTTCAAAGTAAATTATCTAAAAAGCATAAAATAACGAAAATATTATTGAAGTTGGTGCAGAATATACACAGCAGGTACGCTAACACCAACTTCAATAATATTTTCGTTATTTTATGCTTTTTAGATAATTTACTTTGAAGTCGGTTTTTATTTTTTTAAAAATAGTTTATTAGTGGTTTTATTTGATAAGTAACGACAGTATCTAAGCAAGTAATAAACACTTGTCCTCAAAATGTATGCATACATAATATGTACATACAATACAAAACATACATGTTTAAATATTTTTTATTTTGAGCCAAAGTTATTCTATGAAGAGGGTTACTTTGGCGTGGGATTTTTATATATTTTCTATTTTAGAGCTAATATAAGAACTTTATAACAAAAATGGATGAAATTATATTACCTTTTTTCACTACCTACAAGTTCAAATAAATTGTCAGCTTGCCTCTCGATACATTTGTGCAGCCAATAAGAAACAAGTAAGTCGGAAATTAGAGATGGCAGTACTATGCCCTGCCATGTCTCATTTCCGACTAAAGTTAGATCGTTTTCTGTCATAGTTACGAAATGGTAGGAAATTAAATCTTTTTCCGTTTTGAGCCAATGTAACCTGCTAGAGCTAAAGTATGCGGATTTACGGTACTTAATATTTGACCCAATTATTAGTCAAAAATGTTCTGTGGTTTTTGGCTAATAAAGACTCAAAGGCCGACGAAAGACCGATAAAAAAGATGGACACAGTTTTGTTGATCTAACAACGCTGATACTATATCACATAACAGCCATTTTTTAATAGTTGTTCTATAATAGTTGATGGTCGTAACATAAATAATAATAATTTTTCATTGTCTTTTCTTAATTACATTACATTGATATTAGAATGAAAACCTGGCTTAAATAATTTTAGAGAAAACCTACGGATTAATTTTTTACATTGGTAACTTCGAAAGACCTTTCTGTGTGAAATTCTGTTATTGTTATTCAACGCGATCTAGTGTTGGATAGCCTAAAACTATTTACAAAGGGCTTATTTTGCTGAATGTGTCACTAGAGAGCAATGTAAACAGCGACCCAGTGACTTTGTTCTAAGTTTCCATAGCATGCGCTAGCTGTTGTCGGCTCTTACTAATTTGAAATAGCAACACAACCGTCTCCGTAGCTCTATTTTCGTGACCACTTTTCGAGCCGTGACAGCTAATCTTGTTTAGATAGTATATCGATGGCAATCTCAGATAAAAAGTAACAATATGACACTAGACATTAATTTTCTTATCTTTAGTAAGCTTTAAGATCTCGAAGTTAAACCAATAGTAAGGACAGATATTTCTATCATTGTTTATTGAAACGGAAATATGTCGTAAAGCTATCGATGGTAACTATTTTAACTGATAGTAAGAGATAGATAGATAGATAAACAATTCTTTATTGCGCACAAACAATCAGATACAAAAAGAATAAGACACAAATTAATAAAAAGTGCAACAATGGTAGATGATGATTGGGACCGGCAGTAAGGGAATACAAGAAGACGGGCAGCAGCGTCTTTCTATTGGATTAACTACCACCTAGTGCGATGCCCAAGACGCCTGCCAAGCGTGGGGAATATGTCAACCGCTCCACTCTAAGGGTGATGCCTTTGTTCAGCAGTGGGCATCTTGATGCCTTTGTTCAGCAGTGGACATCTTGATGCCTTTGTTCAGCAGTGGACATCTTGATGCCTTTGTTCAGCAGTGGACATCTTGATGCCTTTGTTCAGCAGTGGACATCTTGATGTCTTTGTTCAACAATGGACATCTTGATGCCTTTGTTCGGCAGTGGACATCTTGATGCCTTTGTTCAGCAGTGGACATCTTGATGCCTTTGTTCAGCAGTGGACATCTTTCGATTGCGGTTGTTGATGACCGTTTTGTGTTTACCGACAGGGAAAAAAATACGATTTATGACTGTATATGAGTAAGCCGTACGTATAAAGCGAATGGAACATAAATGTTTTATATTCTTTGCGTTTATTGTGAAAATGCCGTAATAACAATGACGTAATAGAAACATTTTTACGAGTTCACGAGGCTCAGCGCTATCAAATTGATCGTGTAAAATCATGTGTAGAGAGAATTGAAAATGTTGTTGTTGAAATAAATGGATGTTTTCCATGAACAGTAAAGTCCGTAAAATCCCTTGATTCCCTTTGACAATGCCGCCTATTAGTGAGTAACCGCTAAAGTAATATTATTGTAAGGAGTACAACCTAATAATAGCATTACTACGCTGCCAATAGTCATCTAAGACATTACTTAATAAGCCTCCAGAGCGTAGTAATTTCACCAGCTACAGGGCCCTTCACACCGGAACACAGCAATGCTTATACATTGATTGCTTTGCGATGGTAATGGACGGACAGACTGGTTACTGGACGGCCCCTTGCACAAGGGATCTGCCACCTTTTTTTTCTGCCGTGGGTAAACTTCAATAGGTCCCCGGGACCTGTGGGGATCAACCAGGGTATCTGAGGGGGACCTGAACTCTCCAGTGGGATCTGCACCAGAATCCCCTAGTGCCTTGCCTTTGAGCCCGCCGCCGTGGGTGCTCCTTAGAGTCACTGCTGTACTCTACATGGACGTCTAGAGAATAAATATAATACAGGGTCTAATATTTCACATTTCACTCCTCAAGCGTTCAAAATGTAACTGAAATATCAGTTGATTCAAATGTAGTATTACCAATGCGCTGCGCCCAGAAATCATTAATATGTCATGTGAGAAAACACTTGCATCCAAAGAAGCCAAAATGGTGCTAGAAATAGTCAGGTTTGGATTGAATGTTCGATCGGTAGAAATTATTTAACTATTTATGTGGGCGTTACTTATTTTATTATATATTTTTTGTTACCTTACAGAGCGACATATTCGCTTAAGCGAAAAAGCTCTTTAAATAAAGAGAAAAAATAAATAAAAGACAATTGCTTGCAAGACGCAGTTTAAAACATAATGTACATATTGAAATGAAACTAATTTTACAGATTATATCGCGGTTTATTATCCCGACGTTTCGAACACTTTACAGCATTTATGGTCACCATTCCACTGCAAGACCTCTAGATAATGTAAGCTCTTTTTGCGTAGATTAGACTAACAATAATAATTAGAAGATCTGTGGGTACCCTGCGACAACTATGACGTATGGATAGCTACCACCTCAGTCCGCCCGTGACCATGAAAGTGTTCAAAACGGCGGGTTATTAAAATCATAAATAAACCGATATAATCCGTAAAATTAGTTTCATTTCAATGTGTAATGTTCGCGTAAATATCAGAAATCATTATAATGTTCATAATTTAGAATTACTAAAAATGTATTTAGCTGATTAGCCTGTAGTTATAGTCTGTATATTGTCTAATATAAGCCATAAATGCGAACCGTGCAGTCTGGCTACTT
This sequence comes from Furcula furcula, assembly GCA_911728495.1. Lineage (NCBI taxonomy): Eukaryota > Metazoa > Arthropoda > Insecta > Lepidoptera > Notodontidae > Furcula > Furcula furcula. The sequence continues at coordinate 22,687,806 of OU452248.1, forward strand.
CAAGTTTCGATCACTGTAGCCTGCTGAAGTTTCATTTTTCAATAAAAGTTCCACTGTTAAAAATGATTCTCTGAACTTAGCCTTGCAGTTTTAAGAGGGTTTTGCTACAGCTTAGATGGTATAGTAACAATCATAGATATAAAATTTTTCACTAATAGACTTCTAATAGTATTAATTAGGTAACTATAAAATACGAAAGTGATAGCAATTTGCAAAAATTTACTAGGTGGTTGGTGCCTTGTGCAAAGAACCGTCCAGGCAGGTACCACCGCAGTGTCAGATATTCTGCCGCCAAGCAGCAAGGTGTAAACATTGCATTGCTGTGTGCCAGGGCACTGTAGCTGGTGAAATTACCGGACACAAAAATTTTAATATCTAATGTCTTATGGGTTGGCAATGCGCTACGCTAGTGCTTCTTCTGGTGTTGCTAGCGTCTATAGACTGTGGCGGCTGCTTACCATCAGGCGGGCCGCACGCTTGCTTGCCACCTTAGTAGTATAACCAATTGGATAAGCAGTCCATAGATGGGTGACAAGTTTAATGGAATTTATTAGAACTGAGTGTCTCCGTGCTTTAGGGGAGTGTACGTAAAAACTCAGACCTGGTTGTTTCCATCGACTCAGCAGTCATTCTTGCTAAGGGCTTGAACCATTTCTTTTTTGCAAATGAAATCATTTAATTTTATCGTCGCCGTATGTCATTATTTTTCTTTAGGATTCTTCAGGCCCAACAAGGGATACCTATATAGGAACAAGATATATTAGACTTAGAATGTACTGAATAAAAAGTGCACTCCTTTACTTACGGGAGATAAGTGCAACAAAGGACCTATTTTTTCAAATTTAAATTAATTAATTACACAAATAATATTAGTTATATACTAAAGTGCCAAAATTGGCAACAAAAAAATATGAGGCTCCGGACTTTTTGTTATAAAATATATTTCAATCGCATTTACCAATTTTGTGGTATCAATATTGATCCAAGTTCAATCTTATTCCTAAAGAATAGACCTGTGGAAAATATAAGATAACAATAAAAACGACTTTTAATCATTCTGTAAGCCCTATTGTCATATCCAGATAGGTTTACGAGGAATCATCTCCAATAATAACTTTTAAACAGCAGAAGGATTCCATTCAAAGTTCGCCATCGGAGGGTTGATTTATGTTGGTAATCTGTGTATTAAGGCCGGCACCACGGCTTGCGCCTCTAATTCTATTTGCAGTTCGATAAGCCTTGAATATAATTGTATCTACGAACACAGTTTGTATGAGCGAACTCTGTGGAGCTTTATCTTTTGCTAATGCAATTAGTTTATTTAACTTGAGCCATTGATGATTTAAGTTAAAAAAATTTTCGTGTCGACTAGAATACTACATCTCATATTGGAAACATGGGAAGATTGTGTATGGAATAATAGCCTCTTCTAATCATCATCATCAACCGGAAGACGTCCACTGCTGAACATAGTCCTCCCCTTGGAACACCACAATGAACGACAATTGGTTACCTGCGACGTGCACAATGTCGTCTGTCCACCTAGTGGGAGGTCTGCCTACGCTGCGAATTCCAGTTCGTTTTCGTCAGTAGAGAACCTTTCTTGCCTATCAGTTATCGTTTCTTCGAGTTTCTTCGAGCAATGTGCGGCCCATTGCCTCTTCGAATGGTGAAACAATATTAATGACAATTTCCTGCAACGATCACAGACTAGGGAAATCCTGAACTACGATAACCAGACAACTGATAAAAATACTAACATATACTAAATAAATACTTTTCTGTGAATAGGATAATTAAGATAAATACCAACCAGACTGAAGGGAGACATGTTTGTGCACACGAATGTTTGTCCTGTGTGAGAATCGAACCCACGAGCTATTGGATATCGGCCGGCGTGTCTAACCACTAGACCAGAGTTCCCCAAACTTATTTGTGTCGTAGACCACTTTGCCATGTTTTTCCGTGTTGGGTAGACCGCCTACTTACCTCCCCCCCCCCCCCCCCCAGCTAGCTACTGATATTATATTTGATAAAGGAATTGCTTTTTCAATGAAGTAATCTTTAAAATTTAAAACATGAAATATTGATTCACCTTTAATGTCGGTTATCAAAGTTCTTGCGAAGAGCAGTTCTTCGTAGATTTCTTGATTCATAATAAAACGAACATATGCCATATATAATAATTTTTTTACTTCATAGGTAATTTTATAAATAATGTATATGTCTTGTTATTATAAGATAGTATGATGTAAGTAAATAGGTACTATCAGTGTATGTGTTGAGATCCACTATCGTGGACCCAAATTTTCATGTCATGGACCCCTAATTTTTTTTTCGCTGACGTAGACCCTTTGCAGGTTGTCATAGACCCCTAGGGGTCGATATAGACCACTTTGTGAATCACTGCACTAGACCAACAGGCCCGTTAAGAATATAGATGTTCACTTGGTGCACCTTAGATAGTCAGCCTTAGACGATCCTGCTGATTCAAGATTAGTTACAATCTTTGAAAAATGCGAAATTCTTAAATCTATATCTTTACTTATAATAAAACTGTAACAGGTCCAATTCTGTACATTGAAGATATTTTGAAAATTATGTTTGTCTGACTGTACTGAGTCTGTCTGTCTATCTGTCTGTCTGTCTGTATCTCGGTGAAACTACTGGATGGATTGGAACGAAACTTGGCATGATTTGAGTTAATACTCCGAGGTAGGACATAGGATACTTCCGACATTCGGCACGGTTCCCTTGGGAGAGGGGACTAAAGTCAAAATGTGTACTTGGTTATACGCTTGCTCCGATTTTAACAATTTTTCATTATAATTATAATAAATATTTGTAAGGGAACACTCATAGACAGTTGTTGACAATGTTTGGAAATCGATCAGGTTAAGCAACGTTAGGTAAGGTCATTAAATAGAAGGGTGACCATTTAACGCCATTTGAACTAAACGTTTCCGTGCTTCGGAGGGCAAGTACAAAGTGGGTCCAAGTTTTTAACCGACTTTAAAAAAGGAGGTTTTGTATTCTATGCGAATGTATATTATTGAAAGTTTAGTTAACGTAAACACAGCGCGAGCGGAGCTGCGTGGGTCAGCTAGTGTGCAATAATATAATATCTTGGGATAATTTACACACGGTCATCCGATCCCAAAATAGGTAGAGCCTGTACAACAAGACAACTGATACTAATACTATACTATATAAATAACACCTAAATACTTGGTGTGGTGGGAATCAAACCCACGACCCATCGGGTAGCAGCCAGGGTGTCTAACCACTAGACCAACGGGCCTGTCAAAAAACCATAAAGAATCGCTTATTTTGACACGAAAAGAAGAATAAGTGAAAGGATTGATCAAATATTTTTTTTTTTTTTAGTTGGTAGTGATAACACGGATTAAAAGTAAATTTTAACAATCCGTAAATGTAGTTTTGTTTCAATATTCTTGTAAAAGAAAACATTAACTAAATAGGCGATATCTGTTTTTATAGCTTATTTCTCTTCGTCTGTAATATGGTCAAATACAACTCCATATCGGATTTATTTATCTAGTAGTTACATAAATCTCAACGTTGCATGTTTCAAACTAATATTAAACATCCCCGACGGGTGCTCGAACAAAACATTCGTTCAATGTGCAACAAAATTCAATATTACACTTTTTGTTCCGTCTTCGATGCAAAATTGAAAAATGCTTATCTCAGACCTCTGAGGAAATGCACGCCAGCTGAGTTCTGTAGGTTAATGGTTTCAGGTATCAAAGATTCAGAAAATCATATTAACTTTCATGTGACTTCCTATGCACATTCGTCCGACACAAAACAGGTTGTACTTGTGTATCTATCTGTTGCATCTTATCTCATAACTGGTAATAAATGATTCTCTAAATGAGGTCCAAGGTTCCGACATACATGGGCGCCGGCAACAGGGTGCACTTGCACCGCTTGACTTCAGTTCAGTTCACTTAACATTTATTTACATATCTATACTTATAATAAAACTGTAACAGGTCCAATTCTGTACATTGAAGATATTTTGAAAATTATGTTTGGAGGGCATTCTATAACCGACACTAAAGCCAAAAATGTAATTTTTTTTTATTTTTGTCTGTCTGTCTGTCTGTCTGTATCTCGGCTGAACATCACGCTGAAACTACTGGATGGATTGTAACGAAACTTGACATGATTTGAGTTAATACTCTCAGGTAGGACATAGGATACTTTTTATCCCGACATTCGGCACAGTTCCCTTGGGAGAGGGGATTAAAGTCAAAATGGGTACTTGGTTATACGCTTGGTCCGATTTTATCAATTTTTCTTCATAATTATAATAAATATTAGTAAGGGAACACTCATAGAGAGTTGTTATCAAGGTTTTGTAATCGATCGGGTTAAGCAACGTTAGGTAAGGTCATTAAATAGATGGGTGACCGTTTAACGCCATTTGAACTAAACGGGTCTGTGCTTCGGAGAGCAAGTAAAAAGTAGGTCCCAGTTTTTAACCGACTATAAAAAAGGAGGTTATGTATTCGATGCGAGTGTCTGTTATTAAATTTTAGGTAACGTAAAAATAGCGCATGCGGAGCTGCGTGGGTCAGCTAGTTATACATATGTATGTAATTTTGTATTAGTTAATAAGTAGTATAATTTGGGAGCCATTTACACATTATATGAAGATGCACCTCCCTGAAAGTTATCATGCCGGCGCCCATGCCGACGTACATACTGACCCCATTGTGTGTTTACATATATGTGTCATACTGTATTTAAGTGTAACATTGTGAGCGTTTTGGCTTAGCTGTAAGTTCATAATTGTTATTTAAATTAGTAAATAAATAAATAACGGATGGATTGATTTGGATTCGTTTTTTAGCTTGTTGGATAAAAATCTATTAAGCCGGGTTAAGACCATCAGCTCTTTCCCTAGTCGGTCAATATAAATATATTAGCTGTACAAGGCAAATTCACTTCCATCCATCTAAATGATAAGAATCCAGTCATCGGAAGAATATAGTAACCTTCACCGGAGTCTGATGATGGAGCAGGAAAGAGGTTTCAAAAATCCCCACGCTTGGCAGGCGGCTTGGGAATCGCAGTATAAGTGGAAGATATATCCAAAAGAAAGACGCTGCTGCCCGTCTTCCCGTTCTCGCTTAGTCGCCTCTTACGACACCAAACGAGAGGAGATGGGGAGATGCACTTCTAACTCGGCACCCCGCGGGGCTTCACAACCTAGATTGACTGAATTTGGACTCGTTGGATTTGGTAAACAGATGGTGATCACAGTCTGATAACGAAGCAGAAAAGTGGTCACGGGAACTCTGCTATTTTTTTATCAGAAAAGTGGTCAGGGGAACTCTTCTGTTTTATTTTATCTCAGAATTTTTAAAATTTCGAATTTGTACTATAGATGACATAAAAATACAGTAAGAGTTACAAAGAGTAAAAAAAACAATATCATTCGGAAAAGATTTTGTCATGCTTATGTGTAACTTCCACGAGTTTTCAATAGTAACAAAAATGAGAACCAGTCCTGTTGTTTGTGAGAAGACGGGAGCATGAATGAGTCGCTTATCGCGCTATCTTTTTAAAAGCAGGCACAAAGCGGTGCAATAACTCGTGCCGCGGGCTTTCATTTTGTAGCGGTGCGGAGCTCGTAATCAAAATTCCAAGCTTTTTTGTATTTTTAATTTATATTTAAACACTAACTGACCCACGCAGCTCCGCCCGCGCTATTTTTACGTTAACTTTTAATAACAGACACTCGCATCGAATACATAACCTCCTTTTTTATAGTCGGTTAAAAATTGGACCCACTTTTTACTTGCTCTCCGAAGCACGGACCGGTTTAGTTCAAATGGCTTTAAACGGTCACCCATCTATTTAATGACCTTACCTAACGTTGCTTAACCCGATCGATTATAAAACCTTGATAACAACTCTCTATGAGTGTTCCCTTACTAATATTTATTATAATTATGAAGAAAAATTGATAAAATCGGACCAAGCGTATAACCAAGTACCCATTTTGACTTTAATCCTCTCTCCCAAAAGAACCGTGCTAGTTTACGGGATCAAAAGTATCCTATGTCCTACCTCGTAGTAAGATCTCAAATCATGCCAAGTTTCATTTGAATCCATTCAGTAGTTTCGGCGTGATGCTCAGCGGTGATACAGACAGACAGACAGACAAAAATTAAAAATATTACATTTTTGGCCTCAGTATCGGTTATAGAATGCCCTCCAAATATAATTTTCAAAATATCTTCAATGTACAGAATTGGAACTGTTACAGTTTTATTATAAGTATAGATATAGATTGTAATTAAGCCATTTATTTATTTTATTTTTATTTTACATAATTAGAACGGCCAATGACCACTTACACTAATCATAAGTTAGGTATAGAAATAAAATACTTACTACGACTTGGCTGCCAGTGTTTTTATGATGATTTTGGCGTCACGTGAATTTAGTAATAAACTTCTGATGACCCCTTCCCAACCCGAACACCGTAAAGATAAGCAAATACTCAATTAACTAACTGACAAGTAAAACTCGACAGCTAACGACGTTGTACCCAACCTTATTAATATACACAAATTAATTGATTTCGATTTTTTTAGTCATTTAAGTAAGTACATTTGAATTAGCGTCTTATAGATCTACATTCCGTAATATAAGTGCTTACCCATAATGACATTTGAGAAAATTAAAAAGAAAAGCAGCAACGGGTTCCATTTCTTTTTCTTCGTATGTACAAAGCTTTAGCTAAATTTTAGTAGATTTACTTTAGAAGGATTTTTGTGCTTTATATTTCATACATGTTGACAAGTTTCAATCTAGCCGATGCATAGAGAATACAATACTGCTTATATTGTATTCTCTATGTCACCTACAGCACATTATCTGGGGCGGACGTGTGGCTTCGGCTAACGTGCATGGCACAATGGATCGGAAATAGTGCATCATATCACGTCTATCTTGCTTCATCCTAGCTGCAATAAACTGAAGTGATGAGACTTCTATTATTGCTGATGCGCTGTTATTGGCATTTGTTCATATCTTTTTTATTACCCGTGGGGTGTCCGGGTAAGAATAGCACCCTCCCATCTCCTCCCGTTGGGTATCCGTAAGGGGCGGCTAAGGGAAAACAAGAAGACGGCCAGCAGTGGTTTTCTATTGATTATCAACCACCTATACTGCAGTCCCCAAGACGCCTGCCAAGCGTGGGGATTATGTCAACTCCTTCCTTCTAAGGGCGAGACCTTTGCTCAACAGCGGACGTCTTTCGGATGGCGATGATATCTTTTTTATTTTTTTATCTAAGTCCATATATACACTGGTCGATATATACAAAATATTGTTATATGTAAGTAGTTCAAGGTTGCCGGAGCGACGACGCGTTGTAGGCCCTTCGCGAGCACCGTGGGGGTGCCGGGGGGAGCGTGCATTTCTGCTCCCCCAGGACGTGCTCTAGCCAGAGTTTTTTTTATACTAACAAGTTGGCAAGCAAGCGTGCGGCCCGCCTGATGGTAAGCAGTCACCGCAGCAGTGGCGGTCCTATTAATATTTTTAAGCGGTGCGAGATCTAAAAGTGGCGCCCCTTCAAATATAAAACTGTACTCGATTTAACATTTGTCACACACGGTTTTAGCCGCCATAACCATACATTTGATGTATCAAACTCAAACTCAAAAATAGTTTATTTCAAATAGGCTTAACGCTAGCACTTTTGAAAGGTCATGTATTTTTTTTTTAAAAGCTACCACTGATCACAACGCGGCCTGAACTGAGAAGATCCGGCTAGAAACTCAGCGGGCTTGTCATTTTATCACTTTTATTTTAAACAGTGTGTCATGTTACAATTAGATCAGAGCCACAGTGTGTCTTGCCGTTCAAAAAATCAAATAAGACAGAAAAAAATAATAAAATACGACGAAAGTACAACAAACTAAAAAGCCAAAGGGATAGTAGTCGGACCAGTAAAAATCCAGTAAAAGTCCGGTATAAAATAATAACAATAAATTTTATGATTAACAAGTTTTATTTATTTTGTTCTATTCTATTGTTGGTGGCTAAAAATCGGGCCCGGTAACCACTGGAACGCTCATCGACCCAGTTGGATCCATAGTGCATGCCCTAGCCCTTACTGTGTTGCTGGCGTGTTGAAGAGTTGCCTTAGTTATGCAACGATTGCTCCAGCTTGGAGCTGTGCGTAATCATCTGGTGTAGGATAGGCGACTCCCAGATGACCCAACCTACGTCTCGCAAGAGCGTCGCAGCCACACAATATGCCTCGCATTGACACTTTTTCACCTTTACAAAATCTGCAAGTATCAATAATACTTAGCCTCATTCTGTGAAGGTGCTCATTGGTATCGAAATGTCCCGTGAGTGCACCTATTAGGTGCTTTATTTGTGATCTGTTAAGGTACAATAATAGAGTTCAATAATAAAGACAAAATAACTAAATTTAACGGAATCTCAGAAAGAGTAGCATTACTACAGTTAAACATTGATGAACTTAGAATATCAATAATACAGGCATATGCACCTACCGAAAAGTCAAGCGAAGAAGAAATACAAAAATTTTATGATGACATCAAAAAAGCATAAACCTTAGTTCCTGATAATGACAAACTCATAGTGATGGGCAACTTCAATGCTAAAATAGGATGCCCCAAAAGTGGCGAGAATCTTATCATGGGAAAGTACGGCTTTGGAGAACGCAATGCACAGGGAGAGAGACTAATAGCTTACGCTTTTGAAAACAAGTTGTCTATAATTTGTTATTTTTCGTACTGTCTTTAGCTACACTATTCGCTGTTCTTACTTAGTTAATATGTAACTTTATGTATCCTGTTTTGGCTAAGATACTTCATCTTAAATTTTGTATTGTATTTATATTGTGAACAATGCTGTTTGGATACTTAATAATAAATAAAAAAAAATAAAAAATAATGAACACTTAATGATTTCTGATACTTACGCGAATATTACACATTGAAATGAAACTAATTTTACGGATTATATCGCGGTTTATTTTTGATTTTAATTTCCCGACGTTTCGAATACTTTACAGCATTCATGGTCACGGGCGGACTGAGGTGGTAGCTGTCCATATGTCATAGTTGTCTTAGGGTACCCTCAGGTCTTCTAATTATTATTGTTAGTCCGATCTACGCAGAAAGAGCTTACAGTATCTTGAGGTCTTGCAGTGGAATGCTTGTCTTTGGATTTGACTATGTTTATCACGGGATCCCAAGCTGGTGGTAGCACCCAGCCATCTTCTCTATTGAAATTTGGATGTTTTTTAATTTCAATAGCCTCACGAATCATCCTTGGTAGGTAGCGCTGTTCTTTTGCGAGGATTTGTGGTTTGTCAAATCTAATATAATGACGGGTGCGATCCTGAACATGTTCACAGACTGCAGACTTCGTATAGCGTCGATGTTTAACATAAAGCTAAACATACATATAGCTATACATATAGCATATGCATATGTTTAACATATAGCTGACGTTAAACATCGACGCTATACGAAGTCTGCAGTCTGTGAACATGTTCAGGATCGCACCCGTCATTATATTAGATTTGACAAACCACAAATCCTCGCAAAAGAACAGCGCTACCTACCAAGGATGATTCGTGAGGCTATTGAAATTAAAAAACATCCAAATTTCAATAGAGAAGATGGCTGGGTGCTACCACCAGCTTGGGATCCCGTGATAAACATAGTCAAATCCAAAGACAAGCATTCCACTGCAAGACCTCAAGATACTGTAAGCTCTTTCTGCGTAGATCGGACTAACAATAATAATTAGAAGACCTGAGGGTACCCTAAGACAACTATGACATATGGACAGCTACCACCTCAGTCCGCCCGTGACCATGAATGCTGTAAAGTATTCGAAACGTCGGGAAATTAAAATCAAAAATAAACCGCGATATAATCCGTAAAATTATTTTAATGAACACTTATTTTAAGAAAAAGGGAAATAGAAAGTGGACTTGGATATCACCAGACCAGAAGACCAAAAATGAAATAGATTACTTAATGAAAAACACCCCAAAACTAATTGCTAATATAGAAGTAAACAAAAAATTACGAAAACTACTAAAAACCTACTATAATTAATTAGAAAAAATCATAACTGACAGTTTAAAAATAAATAAAGAAACAAAAAAGAAAAGTCGTACAATCTTTATTGAAAACACCAAACAGTTAATAAAGAAACGCGCAGAACTATTTTTAAACAAAGATTATAATAATAATAGGAGAAAAGAACTGACTAAACTATTTAAAGAAACAAATAAATCAATTAGGAAAGACTATAAGCTGCACAGACAAAAAATTATAACAAGAAATTTGACGAGTACAAAAAAAGCTTTAGAGAATCAAATATGTACAAAACTTGGATACAAAAACTTGAACACAAAACGAAAGAAACAAAAACAAGGAAATAAATTACAGACAGTGCAACAAATTATACAAAAGCAGAGAAAACCAAACCAAAAATGAAATAAATTATACTACTAAAATAAACAAAACAATTAGAATTGATGAAGAAGAAGTATACGAACACCTAAAATGTTTAAAGGATGAAAAGAGCCCGGGTCCCGACAATATACCTAATGAAGCACTCAAACATGGCGCACCTATATTAGCCCCTTATTTAACTGAACTATTTAATTTGGTATTAGACACGGAAACAGTGCCAATACAATGGTGTACTTCAGATATAATACTGTTATATAAAAAAGGAAACCCGATGGACATAGGAAATTAGGCCGATTAGTTTACTGGCAAGTGTATATAAACTTTTTGCAGCTATAATATCAAAGCGAATAACACAAAAAAATTATAGTTAACAATCAATAGAACAGGCAGGGTTTCGGTCAAACTTCAGTACAATTGATCACATACAGACAGTAGAACAACTGATTACGAAGTATAATGAGTTTAGAAGACCTCTTTATGTGGCATTTATTGACTATAGCAAAGCTTTTGACACCATTAGCCACAGTTCAATTTGGGATGCACTAAAATTATTTAGTATTGAAGAAAAATACATAAACATCTTAAAATACATTTATGCAAATAGTACAAGTAGAGTAAAACTTGAATTAAGAGGAGAAGCATTTAAAATAGAAAGAGGAGTCAGACAGTGAAAAAATGACAAGCCCGCTGAGTTTCTTGCCGGATCTTCTCAGTTGAGGCCGCGTTGTGATCCGGTGGTAGCTTCTAAAAAATGACTATTCAAAAGTGCTAGCGTTAAGCCTATTTGAAATAAAGATTTTTGAGTTTGAGTTTGAGTTTGACAAGGTGACTCTTTGTCACCAAAACTTTTTATCGCTGTACTAGAGAATATATTCCGATAATTAGATTGGAAAAGTAAGGGTATTAATATAAATGGTCGTTATTTAAGTAACCTTAGATTTGCAGACGATATAGTCTTATTTGCCGAAACACCTCACGAAATACAACGAATGATATGTTCACTAGACCACGAAAGTTCAAAAATAGGACTAGAAATGAATTCAAGTAAAACAAAAATAATGACAAACAGCTACAAAACACCCATTATAATAAAAGAAGACAACATAGAATATAATAATAATAATATCCTGGGACAATTCACACACGGTCATCTGATCCCAAACTAGGCAGAGCCTGTACTATGGAAACCAGACAACTGATACTAATACATATATACTTTTTTTTTTGTAAATACATACTTATATAGATAAAACACCCAGACACTTGGTGGGAATCGAACCCACGACCTGTTGGTTAGCAGACAGGGTCACTAACCACTAGACCAACGGGCCCGTATGTAACTAATTATACATATTTAGGCAAACAAATATCCTTTTCAAAGACAAGCAACGAGGAACAAATAGAAAGGAGAACAAACATGACTTGGAGAAAGTACTGGTCACTTAAAGAAATTTTAAAAGGAAATTACATTTTAAATATGAAAAAAATTGATTGTGATAACTGTCTCCTGCCTTGTCTACTGTATGGCTGCCAAACCTGGATTTTTACTAGCAAAATAAAGCAAAAAGATTATAGATTATATCTACTCAAAGAGCAATAGAAAGAAGCATGTTAAAAATAAGGAAAATCCCCAAAGTAAGAAGTGATAAAATAAGACAAAAAACGAAGCTAACTGATGCAATAACGCAAGCACTATCACTCAAGTGGCGATGGGCGGGTCACATATCACGTTATACAGACAACAGATGGACAACACAAACAACGCAATGGAGTAGACCAAAAGGAAAAAGGGAAGTGGGAAGACCAAATAGACGGTGGGCTGATGTCGCAGAAATAGCAGGGAAGGACTGGGAGAAACTAGCCACGGATAGAGAGACGTGGAAGAGGTTGGAGGAGGCCTTTACCCGAAAAGGGACCATATCTCAAATAGTGTAATAATAACCCTACTAACAATGTTATTTTTAGGCTAATAATTTAGTTATTGATAATACTAACCAAAAAAAACTAAATGTATAAACTTGCATTTGGGGTATGGAAATAAATGGGTATAAATAAAAATAAATAAAAGTTCATTAATTTAACCCCAAAGTCCACCCTTGACAGTCTTTGTTGATACATAGTAGACCGCAGGTAAGTTTTTATTAGTTTTAATTTACTGAAACTTCGTTCTCCTTTGGCGACAATAACAGGTAAGTAGGTACAGACAGTAAGCAAGATACGAAGCGCTGTCCAAATATCAGGGAAAATATCTTGTCAATCATTTCTTCGTATAAGTTGAAGAACTGCTGATGGAAGATCTTTTAATAATGGATTCAGGCTCACAAGTTCTCCAACCAATTCATGTCCAGACATATCACATTTTTCGCCATCGCTTAAAATTATTTGCAAATCAGCAGCCTTTTTCCAACATGGATATATCTGGAGTTATTTTTATGTCGTATATAAAATACCGTGTACATTGAACTTTGACAATTGTTGAAAACGGGTAACCAATGTACTTATTCTCAATTGTATCTATCAATTAATTCGCTTTGAATGCGTTTGCTGAAATAATGGATATTAGCACATATTAGTCTCTTTCTTTACAATACGGCGGAGGTGCACCATCGTAACAGTATCAAATTTTCCTAGTAGTTGCACAAGACCAAAAACGTTGCCATTATTAGGAGTGTATAACATTTCAGATCCAGAGCTCCCTCTAAACGTCAAATTATTGCTTGCCAAGAAGAACACTATGGACATCTTTCGTTCGAGAATAGCGACCAATCTCGATTTCTCATCTTCAGTCTGATTTTGTATATGTTTGTCTTCCGCTAAAATTCTTCAATCTCATCGACGCTTCTATCCAACTGTTCATAGCCCGGTGATCTGGGGATGTTTCTTCAGTTTTGAGACACGATTCGCCGCGCCCGACCGTCGTCGCGTCGTCGCGCGTCGGATGATTTTGGCGCCCCCCCTATGATGGCGCCCGGTGCGGTCGCACCGCTCGCACCGCCCTAGGACCGCCACTGCACCGCAGCCTATAGACGCTAGCAACACCAGAAGAATCACTAGCGCATTGCCGACCCTTAAGACATCAGATTTTAAGTCTTTGCTTGTGGCGGCTTCGTGTGGCGGGTCACCCCCTTCCCTCTAATATGGTTGAGGGGAGTGATGGCTGCTGCTCGAGTCAACTCGTGCGCGGGTGCTGCTTGGGGGGACTGGTCCGACTTCTATCCCTTTGGCCTTTTAGTTTGTCGTAATTTATTGTTTTCTTCTTTTCTCCCTTGCTTTATGTTTCGAACGGCAGGACACAATATCGCTAATGTCGATTCATTTGTAACAAAACAATGTTTAAAAAAAATGTGAAAAAATGACAAGCCCGCTGAGTTTCTTGCCGGATCTTCTATGTTGAGGCCGCGTTGTGATTCGGTGGTAGCTTTTAAAAAATGACGATTCAAAAGTGCTAGCGTTAAGCCTTTTTGAGATAAAGATTTTTGAGTTTGAGTTTGAGTTAAGTCTTTATGTCCGGTAATTGCACCAGCTTTTGCACCCTTCACGCCGGAACACAGCAATGCTTATGCACTGCTGCTCTGCGGCAGAATATCTGACACTGTGGTGGTACTTGCCTGGACGATTCCTTGCACAAGGAACCTACCACCTAGTAAAAGCGTCTGGCGCTGTAGAGACTCTGGCCAGATCCAAACGGAGTTGGGGTGGGGTACTGGCATCACCTCCACGAGTGCCCGGCCCATTGTAAATACCGAGGATACGTCCAGAGGTGTGCAATGGGCTTGGGACGGTGTACCTGGTCACCGGTTAACTATCAGAACGGCAAAAGTCTTGCATGTCTCGTTATTAGAAAATAAGTCTTTACTTATTTATATTTTTACTAGCTGACCCGCGCAGCTCCGCCCGCGCTTTTATTAGGTACTATTTGCTCCCCTTTTCTCCCTCCTCCCTTGATTTATTTCTTTCTCCATCTCTCTCTTATAAGAAAAATCTAATTCTATGCTCTCTCTCTCCTCTCTCTTTCCCCCTCCCGCTTCAGTCCCCGTCACACTCCCCCCTTCCTCTCCCCGTTGTCCCCTCTCTGAACCCCCTCCAACTGTCTCTTCTCCCACCTTGCTCCCCCTCACTACATCTTAATCCCCCTACCCCTCGCCCTCTCCTCGAATCCCCCCCCTCTCTTTCTGGCAACTTCCTCTCGTTCTATATATCCTCGTCATGGTATCTGTGATTCTAACCCACTTAAACCCCTGCAGCTGTCGCATCGCCACATAAGAGTGGGGACCTGGGCCCACGAGAGGAATCTGCACCAAATACCCCTCAGTGCGCATTATAGCCCCCTTAAACCTGGCACCATCATAACGGGGATGGGGCTCGCAACCCTGTCACCGTCCTCCTCGGAGTTGCCGCCGTTACCCATCTATGTAATGACCTTGCCTAACGTTGCTTAACCTAGCAGCATGAAATATACTTTACGAACTATTCTCAGACCTACCCGATATGCACACAAAATTTCATACAAATCGGTTCACCCAACTATATAATACCATATACATATATGTAATGACCTTGCCTTATGTTGCTTAATTAACCTTAATCTATAGGTAGGAACAACATTCACAGCTATTTTTTAATTGGTGTAAATATTAGTATGTAAGGATCGTAGCAAGTGGAAAGAAGTGGTCTCTGCCTACCCCTACGGGAAAGAGGCGTGATTATATGTATGTATGTATTAATGTAAATATTAGTGAAGTTTACTTTATATTGAAGAAGGGATAAATTCATGCTAATAAAATTTAAGCGCTGTTTGTGAAAAAAGATTTTCCCGCTTTTCAGTTGAAATTTTTCCTGAATTTTCTTTGCTATAAACCTCACGGAGCCCGAGAACGAATGCAAAACCGTGGAAATCGGTTCGTGCGTTCTGGAGTTATAGCGTCAGGAAGGAAAACCCGACTTATTTTTATATAGTATTTCCTGAATTTTCTTTGCTATAAACCTCACGGAGCCCGAGACCTTTCCAACGAATGCAAAACCGTGGAAATCGGTTCGTGCGTTCTGGAGTTATAGCGTCAGGAAGGAAAACCCGACTTATTTTTATATAGTAGATTTTTTATAGTATGACGTCTTTCGAGTCAGCGTCGTGCGTCGTGCCCTTGCATAACAATGTCGGCTAGTATGTGAGCCTAGACCATCGGTCTGACCTACTTCCTACTAGCACTGACCTAAAGTAGTTGCAAAGGCCGTGAGAATGAATAAACACAAACTAATGTTAAAATCGTTTTAACTATTCGAACAGAAGTTTAAAATAAAATACCAGCGCTTTTCAACGTTTTCATAATAAGCGGTTGAACAGATTTTTATAAAACACTAGCTGACCAGCGCAGCTTTGCCTACGCTTTTTCCGGCACTAATTATACTACCAAGGTGGCAAGCAAGCATGCGGCCCGCCTGATGGTAAGCAGTCGCCGCAGCCTATGACGCTAGCTAGCAACACCAGAAGAATCACTAGCGCGTTGCCGACCATTGAGACATAAGATTATTAATCATCGTTATCTATATCTATATATACTTATAATAAAACTGTAACAGGATCAATTCTGTACATTGAAGATATTTTGAAAATTATGTTTGGAGGGCATTCTATATCCGATACTAAAGCCAAAAATGTATTTTTTTTATTTTTGTCTGTCTGTCTGTCTGTCTGTCTGTATCTCGGCTGAGCATCACGCCAAAACTACTGGATGGATTGAAACGAAACTTGGCATGATTTGAGATCTTACTACGAGGTAGGACATAGGATACTTTTTATCCCGTAATCTAGCACGGTTCTTTTGGGAGAGGGGATTAAAGTCAAAATGGGTACTTCGTTATACGCTTGGTCCGATTTTATCAATTTTTCTTTATAATATAATAAATATTAGTAAGGGAACACTCATAGAGAGTTGTTATCAAGGTTTTGTAATCGATCAGGTAAAGCAACGTTAGGTAAGGTCAATAAATAGATGGGTGATCGTTTAACGCCATTTGAACAAAACGGGTCCGTGCTTCGGATAGCAAGTAAGAAGTGGATCCAGTTTTTAACCGACTATAAAAAAGGAGGTTATGTATTCGATGCGAATGTCTGTTATTAAAAGTTTAGTTAACGTAAAAATAGCGCAGGCGGAGCTGCGTGGGTCAGCTAGTATTTAAATAAATTTACACAAAATCTTGACAAATTACCAAATAAATCTCAACATTCCTCATGAATCTATCTATTCTATCAATTGGTAAAAATCGCAGAAATATCCGTTTAGTAAACAGGCAACAAACAGACAGACATCCAGATACGGCGGAGGACTATAATTTAAAATATGTATTGATTTTTGACACCACCTGAGATATTAGTTATAGTTTCTTGAGCCCAATAATATCTCCAGCGATAGTGTCCTTCAAAACACAGTAGGTAATGTAAACGGAAAAATATCGAACTCTGACTGTGGTGATAAGTATTGAAATAAGACGGTTTCTCGCACATGACTTTTTTTACGGATACCCAATGAGAGAAGAATCTCTCACAGAAGAATCGCTCTCAGAATCTGCAAGTTGAAGTGGCAGTGGGCAGGCCACATCGCTCGAAGAACCGATAACCGTTGGGGAAGAAAGGTTCTCGAGTGGCGACCACGAACCGGAAGACGCGGCGTTGGCAGGCCTCCCACTAGGTGGACAGACGACATTGTGCGCGTCGCAGGTAACCGGTGGATGCAAATAGCCAATTGTCGTTCATTGTGGCGTTCTAAGGGGGAGGCCTATGTTCAGCAGTGGACGTCTTCCGGCTGATGATGATGATGATGATGAATGAGAGAAGATGGGACTCCCATCATGGGAGGATGCTTTTCTTGCCTGGACACCTCACATGTCAAGTTGCAATTACAGTAATATCCCGCATTACGTGAGGGATACGTTCCGGACAAAATCGCGTGAAGCGAAATTCGCGTAAAATGTATATATTTGATTCAAATAATAACACCAATTTACGGCATCATTCTCAAAACATTTTTTAAAATTCTCAAAGCGAAGGGACAAGAAGGCTATTTTCTCATTGCTAAAACATCGACTTCCTCCAGGTTTGTTGTGCCCTACTCTGTAAAAGGGCTTTTGTTTGATTCAACTACCGCGAGCACGCGGCTAGCGGCCTTCCCGGACGTTTTGTTGTACAATTTCCTCTTTTTATATTTAAAGTGTATTCCATCAAGCTTGGGGACACCTGTACCTGAGTCAGGAAATCTTCACTTTACCCTGTTATTATGATACCACTGGCTTAGAAAATCTCAATTACGTACGTAGGAAATCTCGAGGTATATAAAAGATGCTGCTATATCCACATGTTGGAGGAAATGTCACTGAAAAGAAAAATTAAATATATAGTTAAAAAAAATTAATAAAATGATAATAAATGACGTAACGTCATTCTAAAGAGGTTAATGAATTTCCAGTTATTTTGAGTTAACTTTATATCTAATCAATTTTAAATTATCATCATTCTATTATTTAAAAATCATTGGTATATTTTTCAGTTTATCATAAAGCTGTGTAAGCTTTTACAGTTATTTTACCCCTGATAATTACATATTCGAAAATATTCTTCATTTATTTCATTAGCTTGTATAATAAACCCTAATCTACAGTTCATATGGCTCAAAGTTACTTATTATATATCGATGGGCTCAAAGGCCAAGTTTAAGACTAACTTTGCGATTTACAAAAATAAAAAAAATGAGGAACGTCCGAGGAAAAATAACTGTGTTAGGACTGTAGTCGTAAAATCACATGATTTTGATTTTATGTTTTTATTCTTATTCAAAATATTTTATGTAAATATAAATAAATATAATGTCCACACACGGCCATCTGATCCCAAATTAGGCAGAACCTATACTATGGTTACCAGACAACTGATACCTACCATTAATTATATACTTTTTTTGGAAATTTATACTTAAATAGATAAACAACGTCCAGACGCGAGGTGAGAATCGAATCCACGACCTATCGGGTACCAGGATGACTAACCGCTAGTCCAACGACCCCGTATACTATAACGTATAGTTATTATTAACGTATTATCATGGAAGTACCTAATAAGTACTACCGTAGTACATAATACTTCCATGCGTATTATATTTTCATTTTTTTTAATGGCAATTGCTTTAAACATTATGCCAATGTCAAGTTAAGAATTAAATTTGAAAAATCTAATATCTCTGCCAAATAATCGACGGAGTAACAAAACAACATTAGGTATACTTTGTGTGTAAATATTTTTTTTTATAAAGTCTATGGTTATTAATGAAAATCGAATTTTGCTAACCATCAACGATAGATTGTGACGTCATTAATCATGTAACGATGTCAGGCCAGCTTTGGTGACAGGACGTCGAAGAAATTAACGGTTTTGTTAAAGAATGGTAATTTGTTTAGAACACTTCAGATTTTTTTATTAATTTTCCCGATGGAACATTACGGCTGAATTTGAGATGATGGCATGGTAAAATATGCAAAATATTTCGTTGGTTGGTTCCTCATTTACACAGCTATAAAATAATACAGTTTGGCGTTATTTTTGCACCATTTATAAGTCGATAACATATAGCATTTTTGTAACTACTTATATATTATAATATTTTTTCATTTTCAAGTAATAATATAATATAGCAGGCCACATCGCTCGACGAACCGATAACCGTTGGGGAAGAAAGGTTCTCGAGTGGCGACCACGAACCGGAAGACGCAGCGTTGGCAGGCCTCCCACTAGGTGGACAGACGACATTGTGCGCGTCGCAGGTAACCGGTGGATGCAAATAGCCAATTGTCGTTCATTGTGGCGTTCGAAGGGGGAGGCCTATGTTCAGCAGTGGACGTCTTCCGGCTGATGATGATGAATATAAAAAAAACAAGTACATTTAAAAATATAAAACCCCTCCCAACCTGCGGGAACAGGGTCCAATAATCATACATATTTGTGAAAATAGAAAAAAAAATAAAAGATCAGGTCATGTAATACTTTAAAATTGAAATTAGAACAATGCAACTCTCCGCAGAACCAAAAATGCAAATCTCTCTCCTAGAACAACCATTTCACTCAACCATAGCTCGTTATCTTCTATCTAAATATGTATAACTCAAAGGTGATTGACTGACTGACATAGTGATCTATCAACGCACAGCCCAAACCACTGGACGGATCGGGCTGAAATTTGGCATGCAGGTAGATGTTATGACGTAGGCATTCGTTAAGAAAGGATTTTGATTAATTCTACCCCCAAGGGGATAAAATAGGGGATGAAAGTTTGTATGAAACTTTGACAATTTTAAACCGATCGGGCTGAGACTTTGCATGCTTAAAGCTACTATGACGTAGGCATCCCCTAAGAAAGGATTTTGAGATGCAGGCTATATAAGATTAGTAACTTTTCAGTTTAAAATATACGAATTTCTGTATGCTAGCGCTATGTAACCCTTATCAACTCTAAGTTGCGAAAATTCCAAAATCATGTTCTTATACAGCTACCTCCATACGTCTAAATAAATATAACTCAAAGGTGACTGACTGACATCGTGATCTATCAACGCACAGCACAAAAATTAAAAAAATAATCCTAATTTTTTACACACGCTAAACATAAGTAAAGCCGCAAAAACTATACCTAATTAATAATAATACTTCTTAACGCGAGCGAAGCCGCGGGCAAAAGCTAGTTTCTTATATTTTCAAACCGTATTCGCACCAATTTATAACGAAAGAAAAGAAAAGTTCAAACGTGGAACATATTTTTTCTAGATCAGCATGTCTGGGTTGTAATCCCAAGTATGGTGCGCGTCTCTCAAAGCGCTTTGCCACGTTGAGAGAAATGTTCCGTTTGTTACCGTTGCGTTTTGTGCCACCAAAAAATCATCAGAATTTTAGTTGAAAATTTAGAAAGGTCAAAATATTTCACTTTAGGCTTTCTCAAACATGCAGGTTTCCTTAAAATGATTTCCTTTACCGACAGCTAGTAACAATCGCACAAAGACGATATTTTATTACTTGACTTTATACCGAGTATATAGCAAGAATTTATTAATAATTAATCCATTGTTTATACTGGCTGGTATAAAAAAACTGTGAGTAAATCCCTTCAATCACAACATAAAAAAGAAAAAGATAAGCATGATTACGAATTCTGTCAAATAATATCCCTGAAAGCATTTCATAAAGCCGATTAGTATTGGAAAGATGAAAATTATAAGACCGCTAATTTGATTCAGGAACCTTCAAAGAAAAGTTGACGAGATAAAAGGTTGTCGCACCCTGGTTCTGGAAGCAGCTTTATGCTGTCGTATAAAAATATTACTGTCAGTGGATGTGTTTTATTATTAAGCCCAAATATTACTTATGTTTGTTTCAATGATATTGTTTGTAATCTTCTTCTATATATAAAAATGAATAGTTATCGCTAAAACTCAGAATTTGAATACTTGAATATTTTTCTTGTCGTTTTGCTCGCTCTAAGCAATAGGTGATCTAAAAGAAAAAAAATTGGGTGTCAACGGAAAAAAAGCGCGGGTGAAGCTGTGCATGTCAGCTAGTCTTATATAAAAGTTATCTATTTAGGTAAACTAGAAAAATTGTTTTTTTAATAACACATGCCTAAGTTTATTACATTATAGTGAAAAAATTCTAAATATTTTGTTGAAACTCTTTTAAAACTTCCGTTTCTTTGATTAGCTTAACAGCTTGAATTTAGAATATTTAAATAGAATATACATAGTATCTACACTTTCAGAACTTTGCAGACAGACGTCAATTAGAAACATTGCAGATGATTCAAGAGTTTAATTAAATGAGATCAATCGTGAGACTTAAAATATGTATAAGATACGGCTTGATTAATGAAGCCGGCTGATACTCGATATCTCTAATTAATTAGCAACGAGTGTTGACATAATCCGATTTCAAGAACTGAATTAATGATTATAACTATAATTGCAGCTGTTTATCTTTAAATATTTGTTAATACACGAAAGTATTTATAATAATAGTTTAATTTGAATGTATTTACACCAAATAATAATAAAGAGGTAGTCGTGGTTGCCATGGAGTATTAAGATTATAGTATATTTTACATAAGTCCTCATCATCATCACCAGCAGCCGAAAACACATCCACTACTGAACAAAGGCTTCTCCCTTTAAATGGAGGGGTTGCCATAATCCCCACGCTTGCCAGGCCTCTTGGGGATCGCAGCATAGGTGACAGATAAATTCAAAAGAAAGACTTCTGTTCTCGCTTAGTCGCGTCTTACGACACCCAACGAGAAAAGTCTTTGCTTGTGGCGGCTTCGTGTCTTGGGTCACCCCCTTCCCTCTAATATGGTTGAGGGGAGTGATGGCTGCTGCTCGAGTCAACTCGTGCGCGGGTGCTGCTTGGGGGACTGGTCCGACTACTATCCCTTTGGCATTTTAGTTTGTTGTATTTTCGTCGTATTTTTTATTTTATTTGATATTTTGAACGGCAAGACACACTGTCGCTGGTGCTGATCTAATTGTAACAAGACAAACATTGTTCAAAAAAAAATGTGAAAAAATTACAAAGCCCGCTGAGTTTCTTGCCGGATCTTCTCAGTTGAGGCCGCGTTGTGATCCGGTGGTAGCCTATTTGAAATAAAAATTTTGAATTTTTAAGCGATGGGGGCTAACCCGGCAACCCACGGATAACAATTACATAAGTAAAAATCTTTATTTATATCTATTTGTTTTTTTATTCAACATAAATAAAGAAAATAAATTATATTAATTTAATAGGCTCATCCTATAAAAACAACAGAAAAATGAAAAAAAAAGCAGACGAATTTATTTATTTGCTTTTTCTCTATAACAAAATTTATCGACGAATGAAGTGGGGTATTATTGTAGGACCCTCACAGAATTATGAGTAATAACAAGTCAATGCGAGTTGGATGAATTATTCATTTGTCGATCAATACGTCGCAGGAACATTACGTAAAGCCGAATTCTTCCTACTTACAGAACATTCTTGAATATTTCGGTTTTTTTTTTAGAGTCAATAACGATTTATAAGTTTATACAAACAATTTATGTTTATTGAAATTATGAAACATTTTATAGTAGATCTATAAATGGTGCTTTTTAGGGTATAGACATGTATAGGTAAATACATGTCTAGCTATACTTTAAAGGAAAAATAATATGATCTTACTAAATATATTTTTTTTTTAGTTATTCCCATAAAAGCCGCTAGAATTCTTAAAGAATATTTATAGTCTTAAATGACTTTCCCATTGGTGTCATTGTTTAGATACTGGCTCCTACCCAGAAAGGTTGCATGCTTGTCTAGGTGGTATGTACTAGAAGTAGTTATATATATTTTTTTTTAATTTATATAATGTATACTATATACTTATATCAGTATTCTGGTTGCTATAGAACCTATAAATAGGTTCTACCTAGTTTTAAGATTTGATGGCCGTCTAAGCCGTCTATGGATTATCTCAGTACATTGTTCAATGTACCTATAATTACAATATTGTTGGGCTTAGAAGAACATAGGTGATGTTATTATTTCATTTTTTAAACTATTTACAATTTATTACGTTTTAAAATGTAAATATAAAAAATAAAAATATTATTTAAAAATATTAAAAATACCTTCCAACCGACTTTGAGAACAGGTTGGCTAGGGCCCAGTGACGATGGTTAAGGCTCCAGAGAGAGAACTTCCTTACAATGCGTGCCGTCTTCAGGAGTACTACCTTCTGCATCTGGCCCTTGATCCAGCTGTCTAACGTGAGACTCTTGAGGTGTTTATCGCGGCTCTAGGCCATGGGCGGAAACGACTATGGTTATAATATGACTGCCTTATTATTATTATTATCAAAGCCAAAATCTGAGTAGTTGACATCTAATTTGAAATATATAATAATTATGTCCATTTTTGTTTGGTTTATATATTCTTTATATATTTTTTTGTTTGGTTTACTGTCCCATCCCTTGCCCTCCTGGGCGGTAATATCCTAGTTTTCCTATTTCCCACTCTAACTTGACAATCTTCCTTTTCACAATACCTATCCTTCCCTTTCCCTCCTTATTCGTAAGAAGGCGATGGTCAATCATATAAAAATTTAATTAACCAAAATGGCGGCGATGTGGTTCGCCACCCATCACGTCTCGTTTCTCACGGGGGTGAAAAGCGGCCCTTGGGCTCTGCCTACCCCTACGGGTAAAAGGCGTGATTTTATGTATGTATGTTTTATGTTATATATACTGAAATTAGAGCAAGACTAGAGGTAGGTATAATAGAGGAGGTTTTTTTATATGTCTGTTTTATGTATGTAAGTGTCGTAAATAAATATATTTTTTTCTTCTTCTAATATTCACAACTAATTAGGTCCCGCCTAAGCAGTTCTGATAGACTTGCTTAGGTACATAATAATGTGTAAATCTACCCTGTATGTCTTCGTAAAAACAGAAAATTGAGTTCCCCAGCAATTTCCCTTCATATTTCCCAGAAAGATTGGTTTGCGGTTATAATGTAAGCATTCCCAATGAAGTTTTTATATCATATCTTTTTAAAGGAACATGCTTTAAACGTAAAGTATTTTCTTTAGTAGTTCGCTATTTGCTGTGAAAAAAATTTGGCGAGTCTTCTCGTTTGGAGTTATAATACAATATAACGGATATTATAGTTGGTTACAGAAGGTCTAGCTAATTGACTATTTGAAATCAAACTACTATTACGGATTTTATAGTCAAACAACAACATCCTAATTTCAATAGAGAAGATTGTTGGGTGTTACCACCGGCTGGGGATCCACTGTTAAATATAATTAAATCTAAAAACAAGCAAAACACTGCACGGGCTCAAGATACTGTAAGCTCTTACTGCGTAGATCAGACCAACAATAATACTTAAGAAGACCTGACCGGCATAATTGTGACATACTCGGACGTTCAACATCTCAGTTCTCTCTCAGTAACAATGGGTGCTGCAAAGCATTCGAAACGTCGGGATAGTAACTCTAAAATAATCCGCGATAAAACCCGTAAAAGTAGTTTGGATGTGTAATATCGTTGTATGTGTTTCAATGTGTAATATTCGCGTAAGTAAAATACAACATTAATTGACTATTTCTTTCATAAAAACATGAATTCATGTCGAATAGGCCGTGCAGGACCGTAAATGGTAGAACTAAAGTTGGTAGCAAAAAGGACGAAAGATGATGGTCTCTCGGTGCGAGTAGGTGGCTATCTAACCTACCATAGAAACAAATCGTTAATTGATATTTTTAACCGACTTCAAAAAAGGAGGAGGTTCTCAATTCGTCTGTATATATTTTTTTTTTTTTTTTTTTTTATGTATGTTCGCGCATAACTCTGGCAATTATTAACCGATTTGAAAAAATCTTTCTTCCATCCATTCTTCAATCCATTGATTGGGTCCCATAAAAAAATTATTGCTTAGTAATAAGTAGTTCCTAAAAAAACAAGAATGGTGACTGCGCACTGAGAGTTGCAAGAAAGCCTATATAGATGACGTTTTAGTCGCTCGGACTCGCTCGGTCGGACAAAAATGGTCATAACTCTGGCAAATATTTACCAATTTCAATGATTCTTTTTTTATTCGAAAGAAGAAACCACTGTATTGAATCTGTATGAATTTTATTACAACCGGATAAGAACTTCCTGGAGGACCATGAACGATGTGGAGGAATTTATCTGGTAAAAACCATAAAACTGATGTTCTCCATTACATTGGTCTGACAATTATGAACCGATTTCGATGATTTTTTTTTTATTCGAGAGAGTAAACTACTATGATGTTTCCATGCAAATTTCATTACGACCGGATATTATTTTCTGAAGAAACATGAATTATGTAAAACTATGTAGACGATAATGTGATCATAACCTACCTAGATAATTTTACGGTTTTCGATGGTTCAATCTTTATATATGAAAATATCACTAAAAAGTATAAAATAAAATCTTTTTAAAAAAAAATTGAACCGACTTCAATATCACTGAAAAGTATAAAATAATTTAAATATTATTGAAGTTGGTGCCAAATATACACAGCAGGTACGCTAACACCAACTTCAATAATATTTAAATTATTTTATACTTTTCAGTGATATTGAAGTCGGTTCAATTTTTTTTTAAAAAGATTTTATTTAAGTTGATGTACGCCTCTATGAGACTAATCCCACTTATGCCCACCACTGCGACTCCTGTTAGCCAGGATCTACACGATGTACGCCTCTAGTCATTCTACTCCAATTTTTAGCAAGTGCTCTACCTCGATTAACTGATATTGGGAAAATTAATTTAAACTTAACCAGAGACAATAACAACTGTCTCAGGTGACGAGCGGCAGTGGATTGAATCTGTCCATAGGAAGGCGTGCCGCGTAATATCAAGCGAAGGTCATGTCTAGCTAGAATAAAAAAAAACTGGTAATTAAAGTAGTTTTATTCAAAAAAATAAACGCTCCGGCTTATTTGGTTGGCAACCAGGGTCGGGCTCCTTCGTCAAAAGAAAGCTCGTAGATGCGGATGACATTTCGGGATGGATGAATTTTCACCTCATCGCACCATTGTCGACGCAAACCTTTAAATTCCGCATTGTTCTTGTTCTTTGTTTTAAAATATCCAAGCCATTAGAAAATCTTGGTGACCGACTAATCTTTTAAATAGAGTATAAATAAACCTGTATTTTTCATGTCTCACTATACAATAGCAAAAGTTGAATATCAACTTTATTAAAGAATTTTTTTTCAAGTTTTTATCAAAATCAACGAATAGAAACCAGAAAATATAAAACTTAAAAAAAAATGGATAAAGCCTGTGTACATAGTTCCGACTAAATAAGCTATCAAATATATCACACATTAAAATTCGTTGAACACAAAACAAAACTTTTGAACTTTGAAGCCTATGTGCTCTTTTAACCCGACTACTTAGAAAGAAGGGGACTACGGCTATAATCTGCACAATATTGTACCTACATAATCTGTTAATTGAAATTCAGTGATATAAAAAAAAACTTACTACTTGACTTACTACTTGTACTTTTCAGATGATTTTTTCCGTAGTTAGGTTTTAGTTTTTTAACTTTATTTTTATTTTGCGTCCCTGTTTATTCGAATTTTTCGTAAAGCTAAATAGCATCGTTTGATCCTTTATTTCACGTTTTTATTCATAAAACGCTTGTTGTTTTTTTATATAGGAACTCTGTTAGCTTTTGATCTCGCCTACGTTCGGCCCAGCAAAAATGTTATTGGAGTATACATCAATCAGTTATGTTTTATTACATATCAAATTGCTTTCAATGTCAAGAATCCGCATAAATATTAATTTATGTAATACAAAGAAAAATATTGAATTTCATTTATTGTATTTTTTTCTGGGCTTCATCTTTTTCACCTTAGGGCTCCCACACATAACTGCGAATTCGCATCGCATTCTTCCCCAGCGGTTATCGGTTCGCCGAGCGATGTGGCCTGCCCATTGCCACTTCAAGTATTGAGGTCCTCCAGCGACTCTGCTATAATGACTATATCATCGGCAAAACGAAGGTGAGTGATGTATTCGCCATTGATGTTGATGCCGAATCCGTACCAGTCCAAGAGCTTGAAAACGTCCTCCAATGCGTTCGTGAACAGTTTCGGAGAAATGACGTCTCCCTGTCTCACGCCTTTCTGCAATCGGATTGGTTTAGTACTCTCGTTCTGTAGTCGGATCGACATGGAGGCGTTGCTGTACAAACACTTAAACACTTCAACACTTCGATGTACCTATTGTCAATGTGAGACCGCTGGAGGGACTGCAATACCACCCAGGTCTCGATTGAATCAAAGGCTTTCTCGTAGTCCACAAACGCTAGACATAAAGGCCGATTATACTCCTCGGTCTTCTGTATAATCTGGTGGAGCGTATGTATGTAGTCTACGGTGCTAAAGCCTTTTCGGAACCCGGCTTGTTCGGGAGGCTGGAAGTCATCAAACCTGCGTTAGAGACGGTTCGTAATGACTCTCGAAAACAGCTTGTATACATGGCTCAGGAGTGAGATAGGTCTATAATTCTTCAATATAGTGTTATCACCTTTTTTGAATAAAAAAACCACCACACTCCTGTGCCATGCTTCTGGCGTTGTTTCCTCGAGTAAGACGGAATTAAATAACTTCTGGAGGACTAAAAATACCGGTTTTCCACCCGCTCTCAGAAGTTCTGATGTGATTCCGTCTTCACCCGGCGCCTTGTTATTCTTGAGCTGTTTGAGAGCCATTCTAATCTCGTACAGGCTGATGTCTGGGATGTCCTCAGTGTAGTGTCGGGTTAGTTTGGCTCTTGTGTCCTGAGCTGTTCTAGCAATGGGCTCCCGAGTTGAGGTGTATAACTGTCCGTAAAACCTCTCAAGCTCTCTCAATATCTCCGGTTTCGATGAGATGACACTGCCATCATCGATCTTCAGCTTTGTCATTTGGCTACGCCCAATAGACGAATTCTTTGCGAACACTTTAGAGCCTTGGTTCCGCTCAATTGCGTCCTTAATACATGCTGTATTATAGTAACGCAAGTCGTGTTGCATGGATTTCGACATTCGTCTATTGAGTTCGGCATATTCCGACATATCAGCTGAAGATTGCCTCAAGAAAGTCTCATCTCAGTCCGGTTTTCCATTAGCTTAATGGTTGTATTGGAGCTTTTGAGGTTTTGTACGGCGTGGGGTCTTAAAAAACTTGGACCCCACTGCATGGACAGTTTGCACCATCCCATTGTTTATCTCGTCCGCAGTTTTGCATTCGGCGAGGCACTGGAAGCGATTATGCAGTTCGAGTTGAAAGTCTTCGGGGTTTTGGATTTGGGCGAATCCAGGACGGAGCGTGGACTTCATCAGACGAGACCTTTCGAGCTTAACATTGATATTCAATGTGCCTCTAACAATACGGTGATCACTCCCGGTTTTCACCCTGCCGATCACGGAGACATAATCGAATATATGCTTCTTGGTCGTCATGATGAAGTCGATCTCATTTTTGGCTGAACCATCGGGGCTTATCCACGTCCGCTTCCTGGATGGTCGCTTCTTGAAGAAGGAGTTCATCGCAAAGAGTCCCTCCTTCTCCATGAAGTCGACCAGCCGCTGGCCCCTTTGGTTCCGCTGCCCATACCCATACAACCCCACTCTCAACTCATCGCCATTCCGAGTGCCCACCTTTGCGTTGAAGTCCCCCATAACAACGGTGAAGTATGTTTTGGAGGTATGCATGGCTTCTGCTATCACCTCATACATAGCCTCTACTTCATCGTCAGGGTGTGCCGAGGTCGGTGCGTATACCTGTATGACCTTCAGCGAATACCGATCGGTTATTCTGAGTATAAGGTACGCTACCCTGCTTGACACACGCTTGGTAGCTTTTAAAAAAATGACCGTTCAAAAGTGCTAGCGTTAAGCCTATTTGAAATAAAAATTTTGAATCTTGAATCACACTATCGATCTTTACCACGTTGTTAATAAAGGACTTACGGACTAGAAACCCGACACCACCCTGGGATTTTCGATCTCCTTCCCGGAAGAAGAGCAAGTTTCCGGAATCAAGCGTTATCGTATCCTGTCCGACTCGTCGGATTTCAGATAAACCCAAGATGTCCCAACGTAACTTGCTCAATTCTTCCTCCAGCTCGATAACCTTCTCATCGGTCCTAAGAGTGCGGACGTTGTGTGTTGCCAGGGCCAAACTTCGGTGGAGGTTGTAGCGGGGCATCTGCCGGAGATTCTTCGCATCCCCTGCTCGACCGTTAGTACCCCGCCCGCTACCAAGGCGAGGAATTGAAGAGCTGCCGGGGACTGGGGGCCATCTGCAATTATTATCAGTCATTGTGGGAAGGGGGGGGGGGGTTGCCATAATCCCCACGCTTGGCAGGCGTCTTGGGGATCGCAGTATAAATGATGAGATGGATCACCAAAACAGAAGCCGCTGCTGCCCGTCTTCTTGATTCCCTAAGTCGCCTTTTACGTACACCCAATGGGAAGAGATGGGGGGGGTGCTATTCTTACCCGGACACCCCACGGGCTATCACCAGAGGATGACCGGGGAGCCACAGGATCATTAGAGTAACATACTCTAACCTAAAATGCTGAGGCAACAACAAATTGAAACACAAAGGAGGCTTAACTTAAGCATTTTATTTATCATTCACATTGTTTGACCATGTACATAAATATAATTTTAAAATGGCCAGAGGACTAACAAAAAATATAAACGCCGACAATCGCTTCTACCTACAGCCAAATAGAATGTTTTATAATTTATATACACTTACGCGTTGTCTGCCATATTTTTTCTATGAGCTTTAGATATTTCAGCACTGTGGCAAGCGCCATGATATCGGGATCACGTAAAAGTGAAGAAAACTTCTTTTTACCACTTTTTACGGGCTTTTGCCGAGAAGACCGGAAATCGAAATCAAGATCAACTGCGCCTAAATATTGGAAACTCATTAAGACTTTAAGGGAAAAACCCCATAATGTACCAGTTTAAAATGAATTAGGTACATTCTACATGTATATACTTTGACTTTCGCGTTCCAATATCGAACAATAATATTAAGTTCTAAATCGATAGTGAACCACTAAACAATAGATTGGTAAACTTACTTAGTGCGGTGGTACGTATCTGGAAAGCCCCTTGCACAGGAAATCTCCACGTAATAAAAACAGCGAATCAATTCAAAAGATATTTATTTAGCATTTTGAGTCTTTTTACTTGAGTACGAGTAAGTTTCTATTCTGTTAGCAATTTCAAGTAAAACATTACAATTATTCAGAGTGGATTTTCCTGTTTATTTGTCGGTGAATAAATAAGTGACTTAGTCTGATTAAACAGTATCCAGATAACAAAATATTCACTGTAAGTTTCATACGTTACAACGTATCACAAAATATTCACTGTAAGTTTCATACGTTGCAACGTATGAAACTTACAGTGAATATTTTGTTATCTGGATATTGTTTAATCAGACTAAATCGTTTATTTATTCACCGACAAATAAACAGGAAAATCCACTCTGAATAATTAATTCACGTGTTCAGACACAATTTCCACGAAAATGACAATCGTTCTGCAAATTGTTTGTACGTTTAGACTAAATTACAGGATACAATATACTGTCAAAAGACAATTACGCAACATTGGTCGTACATAAACAGTATTAGCGGTTGTTCATGAACTTCGCTGTTACCTGCCTGTAAACAATCGTATTGTTGCTTTAACTTTCATAGCTAACCGGGTAAATGAAATAGTCAATTATTGTTGGGATAAACGTTGGCTCTTTGGGCTCTTCTTAAGTTCGTAACTGTGGAATTTTGCTTGTTCTCTGTGGGGTACTAGGTGTTAGGTTGTGCAAGGGACCTGTAGGTACCACCGCACTTGTCTCCACTTCTTTCGGCACTAGATTGCACTATAGCAGTATCATATCTTCTGTCGCCAAGCAGCATGTGTAAACGCTGCTGTATTACCGTGGGAAGGGCACTGTAACTGGTGACATTACCGGACACAAATGACTTAATAACTAATGTCTTTGGTGACGAGCCGTAGTGCAATGCAGCTGTCTAAAGGCATTCGTGTCGTAAGTACTATTACAAAAAATATGAAAAACTTTTAAAAAAGTGGTAATAGCATCAAAAAAATTGCAGTATATAAAAAAAATGAGTAAGTCTAAAAATAAAACAAAATCTATGTGGCAAATAATAAAAGAACGAACTAATAAAATTAAAAAGTATAATAGACATAATATTACATTAAAAATAAATAATAGTAGTATAAGTGATCCTTTCCAGGTAGCAAACACCTTTAATAATTATTTTTTATCAGTGGGTGCCATTAAAGGATTGAATGCAGAACCACCTGGTCGACCTGTAATCTCTCAAATAAATAATACAATGTATCTAAGCCCAGTAACTTTCGTAGGAGTACGCAGAATAATTAAGGAGCTAAAAAACAAAACTAGCTACGGTTTTGATGAATTTCCGCCAACACTTATTAAGCACTGTTGTGAAGAGCTAGTGATGCCTTTAACATATCTCTTAAATCAATCGTTACTAGAAGCCACTTTTCCTACACTACTAAAAAAATCAATAGTAAAACCTCTACCAAAAATAAAATCAACAAATGATGTAAAACAGTTTCGGCCCGTTTCACTGTTATCGACTTTTGCAAAAATATTTGAATCAGCTATGTGCAAACAATTAAATAGTTTCTGCGAAAAATATAACATTTACGATAATAGTCAACACGGTTTTAGAAAAAAGCGGTCATCAATCACAGCTTTGTTTGAGTACACACGTGAAATACTAAATATTATCGATAAACATAAGTACGCAATAGGCATTATGCTAGATATGAGTAAGGCATATGATAGAGTTTCCCATAAATTACTTTTAAAAAAGCTATACGGTATAGGAGTACGAGGTCAGGCATATGAATGGTTTATATCTTATTTACAAAAACGCCAGCAATGTGTGGAAATTGAATATTTTGATAGTAATACAAACACTTTAAATATAATTAGATCACAAGAACAAATATCTGAAAATTCCATACCACAAGGAAGTGTCCTAGGCTGTATCCTATTCTTAATTTATATCAATGATTTGCCTAAGATAATGGATTACAAAAAAATTATCTATGCAGACGATATTACATTGGTTATCCCATGTAGAAATTCTGACGACTTAAGTGATCAAGTAAATAACACACTTAACTCAACAGGAAAATGGTTAGAAGACCATAACCTAATGTTGAATTTAGCTAAAACTAAAATGATGCAGTATAAACCTCGTCAAAAATCACCGCTGACGGCAAACATTTCTTTTAAAAATGGAATTCTAAAATTTGTAGATAGCAGTACACTGTTAGGTATCGAGTTCGACAGTAATTTGTCCTGGAAACAACATATAGATAAAGTAGCTGGCAAACTGTCTAGGTTTACATACGCTTTATATGAATTAAAGAAATCTACAGATTTAAAAACCTCTATTAGTGCCTATTATGCGTACGCCCATGCGTGGTTGAGTTACGGCTTAATATTATGGGGAAATGGAACAGATGCTCAGAAACTTTTTATACTGCAAAAAAGATGTATAAGAATATTAGTAAATATAAAAGATATTGAAAGCTGCAGAGTACATTTTAAAAATTTAAACATTTTAACACTAACCTCAATGTATATACTAGAAATATGTAAATTTGTAAAACAAAATAAGAACTTGTACCCACAAGCCAAAAATTTTTACTCCAGACCCCGTAATCTACGAAATAAAGACAAGCTAGCTCTCTCGTTTACTAGGTTAAACATGGTAAGTTCAGGTGCTTACCATGAATCAATAAAAAATTATAATAAACTTCCGCCTTCAATCGCAAATATAGAAAAATTATCAGAATTTAGAAATGTTTTAAAAGATTTTTTAATTAATAATTGTTTATTGTTTACACTATAAAAGAATATTTTCAGCATTGTTAAAGTAATATAACGTAGTTTGTGCCTTATAGTAGACGTATTAGTTTATAAGAAGTTGCTGTGCCCTTACAGGGTTTATGTATGGATCAAACAATCATTATAACAACTTATGTACCTACATAAAGCAATAAATGAATATGAATATGAATATAAGCGACACGCATGCCTATAGACATTTATATCATAAATATCTCTCCCATATATGTCCCCTATTTCAAATTTACGACCATCTTAGTGGCGATACAAGTAAAACAGTCAGTTAATCGTCCAGTTTATTTGTTGTGTACTTTATGTCTCATTGGTAAGCGTAGTAAGGCAATAAAATACAGAAATATACTTCTTCATATTCAATACTTTCGATTCGCATTAGATACTCAGGCTTGCGAATTCGTTATTAGAAGAAGAAGAAGAAGAAGAAAAAACTTTATTCATGGCCAACACAAATCAACATAAATTACTTAATTACTATAACGAATCATAACGAACTTCTTAAACCATAATACTTATCCGAATCCAAAGAAGCGATTGTCAGCTATATTTATTACGGACTTTACCTAATACGCCTAACTGTATCTATGTTACATTATTTATATAATTCATCTATACAATAGCACATTAAATAATTAATCTATCATTAAAATATATTTCGCTTCAATATACACATTCTCTTAAATTATCACATCGTTTAGCCTAACAAATAAACTTTCTACAATAGTCAGTGTAAAGAGCTGCAGGAAGACATTCAACGCCAAATTGAGGGGAATGACTCAAATCACAAAACCAAGCTTTCTGTAATATCTGTTGAAGACAATTATAGACCGATTGTAGTACTTAATCTTTTCAAATTTGTCAAAATTAACATGAGGCATTATAATGGCCCAAAGATAATAATCTTGTCATAATATTCTGCAGAACTTAAAATAGCTTATATAATTCTTTGTTTGTTCAATTAACATTGGTAATAAGTTTTGGCTCCTTTATTTCAAAGTGTGTATGAGGCACATCTCTATTCAAATGAAATAAATAAGTAGATTGTTTGAAACATTATTTGAGTATTTATGACATTCATAAAAATGTTCATTACAAGAGTGCCGATCCAATTAGTCCCAATAAGTTTCAATTACACAGAGTTACCAGAATTAACACACTGTTATCCTAGATATACACACACTGCTTAGGTACTTATTCGAGTGTTTTTTTATAAGATTTATTCCCCTCTTGGCAATTACGATTAAATATAACCTCTGCTTTACAGCGTAACACTAATCATATCGAAAATATTTTGCTGAAATATATTAGACAATAATTGAATTCTCAAAATATTTTCTCACTTTGAAAATCACCTACCAACATGAAATATTCTGAAAACGAAACTAATAACTATACTAAGTTCATCATAAAAGAATATTATTTTAATTTTAAATGGTTAAACGTGGATTAAAACTTTAAAGGCAACGATAAAAGCAACACTAAGTAGGTATTGGTCAGTCCCGGGGTACTTGGTTCTGAATATTTCATGATGACCTTATATATAATCTAGCTAGTAGGGCAAGACGACAGTGAAAGCGGTATCAAGAAAGGGCTTTATTTTGCTCTTAATTATCTGCTTACTGTCTGATTACGGAGTATTCTAACAACACATTTTATTATTATTATTTGTTTTATTACTAGATTAACTTGGTAGTAAATCAGATTTTTATTGTTTTTAATATATTTAGGTAATATTTTATTTATCCACCAGGATACAATAAAGTCGAATAAAGCGATAGTTTGGTTAATTTTTAGAACCCTGTTAATGTAACCAGATCAGATAAAGTACATATAATTGACATACCAAAGCTCAGGACGAACAAAAGACTCGTCTAAAAGATTGCAGTGAAATGTGTGCTACAATAACACAATATAAATCTTATTAAACATTAATATTAAACATTTGAACACGATAAACTTATACTAACATAGTACATTAAATTTAAACTGTAAAATTTTAAGTAAACATTTAAGTTTAAGTGTTTATAATAAATATACTATTTTTTCTGGATTTCCAAGAAATGCTCTAATTGGGCGAAAAAATTGTATAAGAACTAGAAAAAGAAAAAGGACAACCATTTTACCTTTAAAGTGAGACGAGAAAGCTTAGAAAATATACAGATATTGTAAAAATTGTAAAAAGGATATAATATGAAATATTGAAATATCAATCTAAAAGCGCAGGTCATAATAGGATCGAGGATAGGCGAGATTCATAACGTTGTTCAGTTAAAATACAGTGTAAGCTCACGGAGCAGGAATCCCCAACTGATAAGCCAAAGCGAGTACTTCGGTGGGTGGGTAGATGTGGCATTTGCGTGGGTCGTCTCAGAATGCGGTTTCTTCACACTCAGCTCATTTACAGCAACTGCAAGTAATACTGGAGCTTAGAACTTCCCATTCTTAACAATAATTAAATAAGAATTGGTAACCGCTATATACATATGTCAGGCTGTTTTCAAACTTCATTAGGTAGTAGTATTCTTTTGTAAAAGATAAATACCACGTACCATATATTTCAAGATGACTTCAATTTTTATTTTATAAAATAATTACTTGATTGGTCCATTGTTATCCATTACTTTAAATAAAGAAGTATAATTATATCATGAATAACTATTAAATGAATACGTATTTAATGTACCTGCTGGAAACAGGATACCATTGTATACAAAGATTCTCGGATCAAATTATACTTCCACGTACCTACTTATATTTAAGTCTGAATAACTCCAGCTACAAAGTTTTGGCGCTTGTATCCGCGTTTATGTTAATGTTAGTTTGTTTTTGTTTTTAAGTTAGCGTAGACGTTGGATGGACGAAGATTTTAATTTTGGTCATTTAATAAACCATTTTGTGAAACTTTCCTGGATAGTGAAATAACTACTTAAATTGTAAATAGTGATTTTAAGTCTAATTACGACCATTTACTTAACATGAATAATTAGCATTACTAAAGTAACTGAAATCTCCTTCTCGTGATCGCCCAAAATTCTTTAAATAGCGTCTCAGGATTGAAACACAAAATTATCATACCTAGTTAAATTGTATATTTATGCAATCGTACATTATTATTATTTTTAACTCACCGGTGACAGTCTGTTTTTTAATGTCAGCGAATTTCTCTCCCGGACCGACTTCATCTGGTATTGTTGCAGTACAAGTTAATTGAAGCCTCCCATGCGCCGGCGCACGCAGCTCCGCTATTGATACCCACAGCGATATGGGCACCGCTGGTGGAATCTTAGGTCTCTCCTGTATCTAATAAGGAAACATCTAATTTTAATATATCTTAATCAACAAAACGGGCCCATAGGGCTACATTTTGGAGCCCCGTGACAGCGATGTGGAAACGCGGCAGAATACGTAAATGATGCTGCGATTACCACTATGCCTTCCATGAAATTTGGCCTATAGAAGTGAGCAACAGACTTAAATGGAGGAAAAGGAGGTTTTTGCCCAGCAGTGGGGCAGATTAAGCGGACATAATAATAATTATTAGCAAAAATATACTTAATTATCCTTGTAACCTGTTGAATGTATGGTATGATGACCGGACAATAGTGTAAAACATTTCCAATATTTATGAAGGTCATAGTACTAAAGGTGAAACTATTTATTGCCTAACTCAATAACTCTATTTTGCTAACGAGTTTATTCCATTACCTTCGTTTATTTCTAAAGAGTTGGAGAACTCATCTAAATAAAGTATGTAATTCTGAAAACATTCCTTAAGAACGTTCCAAAACAATTAAATATTCCTCAACTTGCCTAACTCGAAGGAAATTATTAACGTAATCCCTGCTCAGCTGCCAAACTTGACTAATTTTCCGTAAGTACACGCTACGTCATGGATGTCGAAGGGCTTGAAAATCGGTAAATATCTTGAATAAAAGTCTAGTTCTTTTCTAGTAGATATAGAAATGGAAATGAAAAACCCAGATTCAGCAATTTGCGTATTTACTCGAAGGCTAAAATGATTTGTGTTGAAAATAAAAATACAAGTCAATATTATTCAAAATCACACAGCATGTTAGGTATAAGAATAATAGAAAGGACTGCCAAGTTGGGATTAGATTCTAAATCACAATGAATCTTTCCACATCGAAAGGTTCGTGTTTGTTGTGAATAATACCATCTTTGTTGTGAATAAAAATGGGTCACCAATGATTATGAATTCATAAATAAAAGATCATGGGTTTTTTTTTATTTTAAGACACAGAGGAGAAGTATGTTTTTACTTGAGCGATATTGGTTCTGGATTATCTTTTTTTATTAAATCTTATTGCAGATACAAACTTTGATTTGTTATTTTTTATTTTACCAGTTGCTCTTTCATCCAGTTCAGTGATATATTGAAATTGATAAACAATATTTATACAAAACCATTATGACTCATTACAACTACTGCTTGTTTGTTAGTCTGAAATTATTAATTTTGGAGCTCACTGTGCTAGACTTGCCGTAACTGGTTCTAGTTGTAATACTTAAAATATAACTGAAAAAAAAACTTGATAATCAAAACAAACCTTAACCATTTCTTCACTTTGTACTTCATTCAAGGTACACTTATGGTGTCTAGTGGTATTCACAGGTGTTGGCACTGTTGTTTCACTGACCAATGCCCAGTACCTAGCGGTGTAATTGAATTCTGGTGCTATGTAGCGATGCTGGTGTTTTCGGTGACGATATCCACCACCGCCTTTTGTACGGGTTGAGCTTGATACGCGGTAAGAGAAATATCTTACTGCATCTTCTTCTACCTGTAAATGTTATGTTAGTTTTCAACTGTGTCAAAATTGGCTGAAGTCCCATGTATTTCAAGTATAAAATGTGCAGTCCTAGCA
Organism: Furcula furcula; assembly: GCA_911728495.1. NCBI lineage: Eukaryota > Metazoa > Arthropoda > Insecta > Lepidoptera > Notodontidae > Furcula > Furcula furcula. The sequence continues at coordinate 22,725,738 of OU452248.1, forward strand.
CTTTTCACTGTGGCTGTAGGTGAAAATCTACCCGTGCTTTCATTAGTGAGTCCCTTAAAAACTTATGACAGTATCGAAACATGAATAGAAGATGATAAAGTCTTACTTAATAACAAGGTACTTAAAAGTATGTACCTTTTCATTGTCGATATACCACGTGAGCTTCGGCGCTGGCGCAGCCGGTGCGCTTGTGCAATTAGCGCGGAGGAGTCCACCCACAACCACATCTGGTTTGCCAAACGTTATGATCGGTGGGTGTTTTTGAGAATCTGTTAAAGGCATTAATTTTATGATTAATAAATAACGATCGAATGATAATGATTACCAGTTGAACATTTACTAGGGGGTTAGCACCTTGTGTACCTTGTGCTTGAACCATCAACTGTATCTGGTGAAATTGAATGATCAAACGAACTTACCCTAAGTGAAGTTCGAGTTCGTCAAGGACTGGATAATTAAGATCGAACTTCACTTAGGGTAAGTTCATTTGATCATTCAATTATCCAGTCCTTGACTCCAAGATATTTCTTTCCATCACTAGTAGATGTTTAGAGATACAAAATCAATGTTGCAATTAAAGAGATTCCAGAATAAAACAAAGTTAACTTGTTGCTTAAACTATTAGTTATAATAAAGCCAAATATATTTTGCAATTTTTTGCAGAATACATAAACACGTAGGTACGTATTGAAATGAAACTAATTTTACGGATTATATCGCGGTTTATTTTTGATTTTAATTTCCCGACGTTTCGAATACTTTACAGCATTCATGGTCACGGGCGGGCGAACGTCGGGAAATTAAAATCAAAAATAAACCGCGATATAATCCGTAAAATTAGTTTCATTTCAATGTGTAATATTCGCGTAAGTATCAGAAATCATTACGTAGGTACGTATTAATTAATTTCATATAAGTAATTATGTTTTTATACATATTATTTGATGAATTAAAACTTATTTAATATACAATGATTTAAAATTTTACATTAACATTATTGAACATGTAATCCCAAATAGCATAGTCATAGCATAATCGTGCAGACCATCTTGCGACCAATTTTGTAATAGTTTTAAGTTTTTTGTAATAATAAAGGCGTTCTGGACAGCTGCTGAAGCCAGGGCTCGTCTCGTATTGTAAGTAATAAGATAGAAGTATCGATTGTGTTGTTAAATAATATCTCTTTTATACATCGTCCCATGGCTTTAGAAGACATATACTTATAATAATATACCATTTATTTTGTTTGCTGTATAGCAAATAATATACCATATTTGGGACAATCCACACTCGGGCATTCGTCCTCAAACCAGGCAGAGCCTGCACCACGACGACCAGACAAACAATATCAATAGGTACTTATACCTTAAATACCCTTCCTTCCTGCAAAATATATCAACCCAAACAGACAAACTACACCCAGACAAGGTGGGAATCGAACCCACCACACATCGGGCAGCGGACAGGGTGTCAAGATGTGAGCCATGTCATGGAGGATAAAACTGAAAAGTTAATGTTGTTACCAGACAAGTGGGAAATCAATAGGTCTTTGAATGAATTGATGCAGATTTAAAATGGGTTAACATGTACAAATTCCGTACCTACCTAAGGTTTTTAGTCCGTGTAAACCTTACAACACATTTGGTAAATTATAATAGTTTAGTTAATGACAATTATTTGCATATTTTGTCTACTCTTTAGGCAGAGAATTAAAGGTATAAAGATGTAACTTTTTGGTTTGAATAATATTTTCTAAACTAATAAAATCAGTAACTTTATGTAATGTTTTTTAAGTAACTAAAGTTATTGTGACTTTAAGTAATCTAGTAATTAGATCCTATGCAATGTTTCTACATTGCAAGCGAGGAAAGATTGGTTTTTAAATTGTAGTTAATAGTTATAAGTCTTAATGAAATTAATAATTATATATTTGTATATGTAGTATATATATATATATATATTTTATTATTTGTTGCGCGCCAAATCAAGCAAAAGTATGGACCCCAGCATAAAACTTACTTTACTAGAAGTTTTTGAATCCAACATTATACTGGTAATTAATGATGAAACTGAGAGGTTCATTGAATTGTCGTGACGCTTGGACTCGTGGCGGACACGGTCGGCAATCAGTCAAGCGGAGATGTCCGTATGGATTGAGGAGCCACTTCACATATTAAAATGAAACTTACACCATTATTTAGTAGTAATGCAGATAATTTTGTAGGTCAAATACTGGAATTTGTAATAAAATATTTAAAAAGTTATATCAATTTAAAAGTGGCTCCTCAGTCTAAACATCTGAACTGAGGAGCCAGCTGGAACTCGGAAAGTACCCAATGAATGTAATTGAAACTTTTGTAATATTTAGTAGTAATTATGTATGTAACCTACAAAAAATCTGGTTTGAGTACTGCTAAAATTCACGAAAGTACAAAACTTTTGATATGGCTCCTCAGTGCATACACAATGGCGTGAATTACTACCAAAGTTATTCGTCAATTAATGTGTTTGATTAAATGATCATTTAGTAGTAGGTGAGTTTGAATTTGTAACACAGTAATAAAGTAGTAAGACTCAGTAAATTTTATAAAAAAGCTCATTTTATTTGGCTCCTCAATCCAGACGTTCTGCATATATTTATTTGACTGTATTTACCTGAGATCAGAAGGAAATCAAAAACCGGATACACTAACATTTAGTAGAAATTTCTACTAAATATTGAGATACAATTCAACACTGTACATAATCGGTATCAGAAAAAATAGGTACTTTTCTATATTTCCTAAGAATGCATTATTGAGGGTGGCCATCATTTGTGAATGAATTCAGGATAAGTAAGTACTTAGTTTATGAAATAATAATTTAATTTTCTAATGTTTATATAGTAAAATATACACACATTTCTCATAGGTCTTGCTTATTTAGTAGTTAATATAGCGAAGTACATATAAGTTAAAGAATATATTGTTAAGTGCGGGAGGGTATTAAAATGCCAATTAACCTAGAACCTACCTACTGGAAAGCTATGGGTTTAGTGTGATGTAAAAAGCTTCCCTTAAGAGGGTTTGGACGTGGTAGAGAGGCGTGCCAAGAGGCTAGTTGGTGATCCCGAATTAGTAGGGGCTAACTAACAAAGCCCGGTGGGCAGACACAGAGTAGCAAGCCTGTCGGTATTCTATAGGTTACATTTTGAAGTGTGCACTGAAATTAAATGACTTAATTCGACCACCCAATTTTTATTAGCAGACGAGATGCAGAGACGCACACGCATCCTCACGTTGTAGTGTTCCATCAGTCTGGACTAAGTACCTAATTTCATAATTTTTATTGCGTACGGCTAAGGACCGGAATAGTTTGCCAGTGTCTGTTTTCACATCCAATTATAATGAGGATGTCTTCCAGGCAAGACTGAATAGGCTTTTAATAAGCTAGTGTGCTATACCATCATCGATTGCATCATCACTTTCCATCAGGTGGGATTGCAGTCAAGCACTAGCATAAATACTTAATTACAAAAGAAAATATGAGCTAGTGTGCCTTACCATCATCGATTGCACCGCCGCTTTCCATCAGGTGGGATTGCAGTCAAGCACTAGCATAAATACTTAATTACAAAAGAAAATATGAGCTAGTGTGTAGATTTGCTGTTCTCATTGTAAGTATATACAGGTTGGCCAGAAAAGTGACGCCATAAATTTTTTTTAGGTGCCTCGTGTTGAGTGGTATCTGAATCACCCCCATGTATGTTCTACGATTTTTCCTAGTTTTCGAGTTACGATTTTATCTATGGATTTTTGCAAAATTGCGACCGCATAAGTTTGAAACATTTCTAAAAAAAAAGTAGGTTTGTACGATTTTTTTTTCTTGTAACTAAATCTCTATGAACTGTACATTTATGCATAAAATAAACAGCCTCATAACTTTAATGGAAGTTACTACAGAATTTACCTAAAGTTGAGAACTTATGTTAAGTGGGTTATCATGGGCGACGGGCCCGTCGGTCTAGTGGTCAGACACCCTGCCTGCTAACCGATGGGTCGTGGGTTCGATTCCTGCCAAGTGTCTGGGTGTTGTTTATCTATCTAAGTATGTATTTACAAAAAAAAAGTATATAAGTATTAGTATCAGTTGTCTGGTTTCCATAGTACAGGCTCTGCCTAGTTTGGGATCGGATGACCGTGTGTGGATTGTCCCAAGATATTATTATTATATTATTATTTAAAGTTTCATCTTAAAATTAAAAATCTAAACTGATAGCGCATTCTCTGAAGCTACTTAGAAACTAAGAAATTAACAGTTTTGATTTTTAAATTAATTTTTTTTATGACGTCACTGTTCTGGCCACCCTGTATAAATGTACTTGTATTATTACTTAACTTATGGTTTTATCTTTCAAAACTGAAGTTAAGGTAGGACAACTTTTTTTTACTTGTTCCAAATATTGGCCTTTGGTTGGGATATGTTTCAAACAAAAACTGTCATCACTTTTGTTATTTTAAAATGAACACACAGGAGTTGCATAATCTTCTAATTACTCTTGAGATTTCAACCGAATTACTGCTACTGAAAAGTTGCACTAGTCCGGTCAACCGGACTAACAACCGGACTACTGCTACTAGAGGGAAATCTGTAGGTAAATATTTGTCAATTATATTCATTTTTCGTTGCTTAGAATAGCATCTATAGGCACATAATAATAATATTTTAGGACAATGCACACACGGTCATCTGATTCCAAACTAGGCAGAACCTGCGTTTGTTGTCCGTGGTACCACCAGTAGTACCACCAGTGGTACCACAGACAAAAATAACGCAACACCACATCTCTAGTATATTCTGGTTCTAGTATATTCTGGTTCTAGTATATAAAAATCTGTTTTTTGAAATTTCATGTGTAATGTTCTGCAATACAAACAGTCCAACCCAGATACCAAGTAAACTATTAAAAAATAACGAAAATAATGGAATATTATTTAAATCTAATTAATTTATCTCTGGTGGTACCACGGAGTTGTCCGTAGTAACCCAGTGGTACCACGGACAAAAAAAATTGTCCGTGGTACCACTGGTGGTACTATAGGTGGTACCACGGACAACAAACGAGACATCTGATACTAATACTTAAGTATACATAATACTATTTTTTTTGTAACTTATATAGACTTATATAGATAAATAATCCCCAAACACTTAGTGGGAATCGAACCCACGACATAGAATACCAATGGACTATTCACATTTCTTCAAGAACTACTTACTGGTTCGTTCATAATGACTCTGCTATTGGGACTATGTTGGTGGAGCGTTCTTTAATACGAAAGTGAATCAGCCGAACGATTCATATTTGGCGGAATTACAAGCGAACAATGAAAATACCTACCTACATTAAAAAAAATATAGGTAAGTGACGAATAAAGAACGGCCTCCTTTTTGAAGTCAGTTAAAAATAATGAACAAATCCTGAATTCATTCAGAAATGATGGTCACCCTCAATAATGCATTCTTAGTAAATATAATAAAGTACCTATTTTTTCAGATACCGATTATGTACAGTGTTGAATTGAACCTCAATATTTAGTAGAAATTTCTACTAAATGTTAGTGTATCCGGCTTTCGATTTCCTTATGATCTCAGGTAGATACAGTCAATTAAATATATGCAGAGCATCAGGATTGAGGAGCCAATTAAAATGCGTTTTTTTACCAAATCTACTGAGTCTTACTGCTTTATTACTATGTTACAAATTGAAACTCACCTACTTCTAAATGATCATTTAGTCGAATACATTAATTGAAGATTTACTTTTATAGTAATTCACGCCATTGTGTATGGATTGAGGAGCCATATTAAAAGTGTTGTATTTTCGTGAATTTTAGCAGTACTCAAACCAAATTTTTTGTAGGTAACATACATAATTACTACTAAATATTACAAAAGTTTCAATTGCATCCATTGGGTACTTTCCGAGTTCCAGCTGGCTCCTCAGTTCAGATGTTTAGACTGAGGAGCCACTTTTAAATTGATATAACTTTTTAAATATTTTATTACAAATTCCAGTATTTGGCCTACAAAATTATCTGCATTACTACTAAATAATGGTGTAAGTTTCATTTTAATATCTGAAGTGGCTCCTCAATCCATACGGACATAAGCGGAGGCGATGATGACAGTCCTCGACGCCGCGCTGGTGGCGGTTAGAGTGCATATTGAAAACGTCACTGGTTTCAGTCCACTGACTTTGTCAGTGTTGTGTGACTTTGTCGGTCATCGCGCTGGTGCTAGAATTGAAAAATAGGTTTTCGGAGCCTTTCCCGTTTAAATTTCCAATAAGTATGAAAACTGGGCAATTTTTTTTTTACAAAATCGGCTGCTTACTTCTAAAAAAAAAAGAAATCTGTTTTACTATCTTGATTATGATAATATTTAAATATTGGCTAAAAGTAGTATTATCAATTATGATAAAACATTTTAATAACCGTACAATTATATTTTTTACGCGTACCTGTTTATGTTTTTTTTTATCATTAAACACTCGTTACACATTAATAATAAAATTCTCCAGAGAAACGTTACATTTTACCACCAAATATTATGAATTGATATCTCACAGAAACAAATATGTGGTAATGAATATGTTCACATTAATAATGGCTTCATCCCCAGACTGATATCATAGGTAAAATAATATAACCATAACTGATTCTATATTATCTTGAATACTGTCTAATACAATGCGTGGGCTCGAAGACCGAGTGGGAAGGCTCACCGACATTATCTATTATGTTTCGAGAACGAGATCTATTACCAGAGTTAACATTTTTGTTGAAGCTATTTATCGATAAAATATTGTTCGATAGAACATAAAGAAAATGGAGACTTCTTCACTTCTAAAGGTTTATTCGGTAAAATATTACAATTATCTGGATTTATATTGCGGACGTAGGTATATATTTGAAGGCGCTCTGTAACAGATTAATAAGGAACAGATACTTCACTCGGCAGAAAATTACCAATACCTACCTACCTAATAATAGCCTACTCTGTCGCGTCAGCAACCGCTGCATGCTAAAATGTGCCTAAATACTCAAGCGTACAATTGTGATTGCTTCGTATCGCGCGATCCTACAGCAATCGCAGGGCTGCCTCTTCGATAAAATTAAATTAACATAAATAACTTTTGTGTCTATTTTATTGAGAACTGTGAATATGTTCTGACTATAGGTGGTAGTTTAAAATTGTATCGTTTATTAGTAGTTTATTCAACAAGGGGATAAAGAAGTGTTTTATGTCGCGGGCGTGAAATTGAATCGCGAGCATAACGAAGGATTCTAGTAACTGCGCGGCAATAAAACATAAATACTGCTAGAAGTAAAATAATATCAATAATGCAATATACTAAATTATGAATTATTAACCTTTAAGTAATAACTTAGATATATAATACTATGTAATATTTAACAAAAATCCAATGCTGATGACGAATGTTGTGAAGTAACACACACAAGCCCAAGAGGCTTAAGTGTTACTATTTTATTTATGTTTTTGTATATTTTTTTCTTATAATGATAATAAATAAAAAAAAAAAAAAAAATCAACATAGCTATTTGCAGCGATTTCCTTTCCCAACCCAGTGCTCGATTTTCAAATGTTTTTTTCGTGCAAGACTCTGCTTATGGTGTGGTATTATACCTGTGGTAAAAGTGTTGATAGGATATTCGAAATTCAAATCACATTATTACCCAAGGTAGTTTAGTACAAAATTATTACTCAGCTACACTATAGGGGTAGGCAAAAAAATGTATACGGCTTGTTTAACCTATTTTAAGTATATTAGTATACCATTTCAAATATCCATAAGCAAGCAAATACTATAGATATATTAATTTGCATTTCAAAACATTATTAAGTTCATTCAGCGACTCCATACTGACAAAAATACTTTGCCTACCCTAGATTTCTCTAAACAATCTTAATTTTGAAAAATCTTAGTTCGAACATGAATTAACGTAATTTTTTTAATGTAAATGGATATGTTGGTAATGTTGATTAATTTAAGGATATTTGTGCTAGTACACTAACAATTAGCATAAAGCATAAACAACTCTAAGGTATTTTTGCCTGCTTTCTGTGCATGCCACTGATAATGAGGTATTTTATATCGTTTATATGACACATAATGGAGCAATATCGAGCAGGTGGTGTGTTTTTTTTTTATAAATTTGTGCCGACTGTGCAATACATCTAAAACATAATTATAGAGGTCATGGAAAAATGTTAGGTGTTTATCCCTTCTTTTATTTGATTTGTACCCATCTACTGCACATAAGGCACCAGACGGCATCGTTGGTACGCGTACAAACGAATGGAACGAATATAAAATGTTTATAAAAAAAAACGACTTCAACAGACACCACACTAAAAAGTGAAAAATAACTTAGCCTCCTTTTTTGAAGTCGGTTAAAAATTGAACAACGCGCATGCGCTTCGCTTGCGAAAACCGCACTGAATTTGGTCCGCAAACGGCCCGTGACTTGGCCGGGTGGTAGGTAATTATAGCGCGTAAGTACATGGAGTGACGTAGGCCTGGCTCTGTTCGTGAGTGTTCGTAGGCGTGTTGTATTGGTGGCAAGGACCGCGGACGTCCCCCGCCGCCCTCGCAGCCCCTTCGGTGGTCCTTGCATATAATGTGGAAGCGCCGACAACTATTGCTGGTTGATGGAGATAGTAGGTACAGAAAGAAATGGTTTTCTATATGTGCGGCATCTTGTCTAGCATGTCTATCTAGTAGTACTACTAGATCTGAAGGTTAAAGAATTCGATCAAACCTTGAATTTATTCTTATTTTACTCATTTTTGATAGCTACTGCTAGAGGCGCTGGTGTAAAACGTATGTAGAAACATGAAATCCATTATCATTATTATTAAAAACGTTATCGTACTATCGAACATATTCTAAAGAATGCATGAATATCCATGCAAAACATTTTCTCGCATTTAATTTCTCTTGGCCACCACACCAGTCTGGGATCTGGTGTTTCTATGACACTACAAAATAAAAGTTCTCAGTAGAATAATATTGCTCTTATATACCGCATAAAGTCTGTGGACTATTAACGAGACTCTTAATTTATAATCATTTACATAGAGTTTTCCTTACTTACTACATTTTGCCTACCATCTACTGAAAACAATCTTTCTAGGTGAAAGAAAATATCTGCCATTTCATGAGCGTAGGATGATTGGACAATTTATATTCATGACTCCTACTTAGCCCATTACCAAAATGGAAATGTCTTCTGGATATGACGTTGATGTGCGCACGCTGCTTATAATACCTTCTGTATTTGAATTAAAATATGTGGATAGGGTGAAAATAAAGTTGCTGGTAACATACATACACTGAACAAAAGAGTCAAGATTTGTTTAAGACATAGATATTTACAAACTATTTTTGTAAATTTCATAGTAAGTTTCTAGTATCAATTACAGAAAATATCAAGTGTTCTTATTTGATCATTGGAGATTTTTTTTGTACTTCTTAGTTTTTTCACTGGCCCAATTTAAAGTATAAGCGAGAAATCTAATTAAAAATAATTCATGTGTATTATTATCATTACTAATCACGTACAGAAAAAGTACGTCTAGTAAATTATATTTCGATATCATCATATCAAGTTTTATATGATGTATGGTATGAATATAATATGTTTCAACGCGTTATTGTACGTTATTAGCTGGAACCATATTCCGTAATATAAACGTTATTTTTTATGTAGAAATGTAATCTCTTCGATTCTCTAACTGTTCTTGATTCGTGTAAGCATTGATGTAGTTTAAGACAAAACTAGATGTACTTTTATGAGTTTTATCACTTCCAATTGGCTTAATACTAGTCCTGTATCCGGATTACGTACGGTAAGATGACTTCCGCAATTTATATTTTGTTAGCAGTTTTTTCAGAGCATTATACATATTCCCCTGATAAAAACATTTTTCTTTTGCCGATAAAGCCAACTTATCCTTCAATTTTAAATTAGTACCCTCCTTGCTCAGGTGTGTTAGTGTAATCTAACACATGATAATAAGAAAATAACGAATAAATTTTTCATAACATGTTTTAACACAATTCTTCTGGGCCTTTCTCCGGGAACGTAATGTTAGAACAATTGGGTTAGCTGTGGCGGTTATCTCAGCTGACGCCTCAGCGAGGCCGTGTAAAGGAGCTACACCATCCCTTAAAATGACTTATTCATTCTAATGCTTCCATTTGGTATTCAGAGCGCGTGTGTTGTGTATGATTAGTGATACCAGTTGATCGAATTTTTGTGCAAAACGCGGTTTTGAGATGTGTATCTTTATATAACTTATAATTATAATCGTCATAGCTTCTAGAACCTCAATTTCTGAGAAATATATCGTTTTGATATCTGAATGACATTTTATTTCTGACTAGGACTAGTTAGTTATGCACTAGGATTGGGTTTTCTGTAGTACTATTAATACTTTAATTATCAATGAATAAGGGTAGGTAACATATTTTTAAACTTCTTGCTTAATTTATTGGCAATAATATATCTCATAGATGTCATCCATATTAAAATCTGTTAAGTAGATTCCTAGCCTTATCCAAAAATATGTTATTTTGAGACAAACTGATAAACTAACTGCCGCACTTACAAACATCAATTAAAGTCGTTATTATTCTACCTCTTGAAATTGGATTATTCGACACTTCTGATACACCGCGCACGGGTTGCAAAAGCCTCGGCCGACCACTAGCCAGATGGTCTGATGACCTAATAATGATAGCCGGTATTAAAAAAGCTCAAGACTGGGAAGCGTAGCATGCCCTGTAGGAGTCTTTCATTCAGCATTGGGTGGCAATAAGCTGAAGAAGAAGTCTCTGATAGAGAATAAAGATGTCGATTCTCTCGCATTCAGTAATGGAAAATAAGCATAAACAGCTGTGAGAGTCTAATTGACTAGATAAAAAAAAATGGTTTTGGAATTAACGCTGACATTTGGGAGTGTGGCAGTAGAGATAATAATTAAAAAAAATGTTCTGTTAAATGTTTTGGTGCTTATCATATTTGCTGCTAAATACAGTACAAGAATCAGTTCGGTGGTAGCTTCTAAAAAATGACGATTCAAAAGTGCTAGCGTTAAGCCTATTTGAAATAAAGATTTTTGAGTTTGAGTTTGAGTTTGAGTTCTTTTTCTGGCAACCCTAAATTACGTGGGTCGAAGATAATCGTAATTTTACTTACATACTACAGTAAGCTGGTGGGGTAGGGAGGCTGCGGTGTAGATGGGTGTCTCCAGGGATACCTCGCACCAGTACATGCCCGACGCTGACGGATCCATGTTATCTATAGTTATAGAATTTTCTGTTGACAGCGACATCTACAACAAAGAAATAATTTT